>JAPFRF010000005.1:56643117-57893117 GCA_029282475.1 Phrynocephalus forsythii
GCTTACCCCCTTATAAGCCAAGGATTAAATTCCTATTCATTCATATTGTTAAATAGTGGGTTCAATAGTGGGAGATAAATCAGCATGCCTTTATTCCACGTCTCTGACAGTCAGATAAGGAATGGAATAGTAAAAACATAGTGCTGGGTCCTTCACTGTGTGGCATGCTACATCTGATGCATGAAGTGGTGGATTTGGGAGGTCCTCTATTAACATAATGCTATGTGCAGGGGCAGAATCTTCTTCAGTATTGGACAGCGGTAATCGACTAAGGGCTTCGGCATGTCCCACTACCTTTCCTGAATGGTGATATAACACAGTCATTTGCAGCCAGAAACACAGACCAACTCAGCATCTGGGGAGACAGTACTTGAGGAATCTGTCGGTCTGGGGCAAAAATTCCTAACAGTGGTTTGTGATCTGTAACAATTTCAATATGCTGGCCATACACATAATTGTGAAATTTCTTTACTCCTGCTATAAGGGCCAAGGCTTCCTTATCAATATGTGCATAGTTCCTTGCAGTTACTGGTAAGTTCCTTGAAAAATATGCAGTCAGAGCCTCCTGCCCATCTGGCATGTGATGACTCAGCACAGCATCCACTCCATATGGGGATGCAACACATGCTAGAATTATTGGCTTCTTCTCATCAAAGTGAGTGAGCGCACTATCAGAAGACAACAGTTTCTTTATAGCTTTAAATGCCTCATTCTGTTTCTGACCCCATACCCAAGGAGTCTTCCTATTCAACAACTGATGTAAAGGCTCAGCCATTGAGGCTTTATGGGAGTCACAATTGGGGTTTCTCACCAAGCATGTGGTATTGTTTCTAATATCACCTGCACAATTAGCCAGTCTAACTTCTCATCTATTCGGGGTCTTCATGCAAATGGTACCGTATAGGCTCTCAAATGATTAGGTAACCATTGGGTCAAGATTAAGTGATATTGGTAGACCTTTATATAGTCCCAATTAGTGATGGGCACAAAACAGAAATATAGGATTTTGCTTCATTTTGTTTCATTTCATTAATAACAGATTTTTTAAAAAAATTCATCATGAAATGAAACAATTAGTAAGGCTATAAAAATGGGGAGCTTTCCTTTTTATTTAACAGTCAGTTAACAGGAGCCCACTGCCCTAAAACAAAGATCCCCTTAAACATTCAAATCAATTTGTTTTCCAAAAAAGAATCCTCTGTAAACAAGCAGGAAGCTTAAGGGATAGCTGCTGCACAGAGAGATCAGAGAGATAAGCTCAACATCTGATTGGTGTGGGGAGAAAGGAAATATTTAAAAAAAAAAAAACCTCCACAGTCCTACTTAATCAGGAAAGGAAAACATTCAGTTTAAACTTTAAATCAGCGTGCAGATACACAGACAGACAGCGCAGGGAAGGGAAGGGAAAGGAAGAGCTCAGCTCCTGGTTAGCTGCAGGCAGGCAGATCAGGGCCGGAGGTAAGTAACAGCTTGGGCGTGGGAGGGGAGAAAGGAAAACAAATAAATCAGTTTAAAAATAAACCTCCTGTTCACAAGATGGCTGGATCAAGAGGTTTCTCACCACTAGGATGAATCATTTCATTTTCAAAACCAAAAAAGGTGTTTCATTTCTTTTCTTGACGACACGCTGTTTGCTGTTTTGTTTCATTTTTTAACATTTCATAAGCTTACGAAATGGTGAAATGGCCAAATTCCATCCCTAGTCCCAATGACTCATCAAATATACTGGGGTACTCTTAATAGATTGCCTCAACATTCACCTGCTCTACTTGATGGACGCCCAGCACTGTGATGCCTAATGGCTCAAACCAGTCTAACCCCAATAGATTAACACTATGTCCTTCTACAACAGTAAGCCATAGGAAACCACTAAACTTCTGTCCCCATTCCCGCTACTGGAACATGTCATCCCTGGAAATCCATCAAATTAACTGGTAGTGGTTCTAAACTTTGGTTCCCCTTTTCTGCACAGATCTGGTGAAAGGAATCTTCTGAAATTATTGAAAAGGCCAAACTTGAGTCAACCTCTATTTCACATGGGACCTCCTATATCTGCACAGTTACTCTAATCTTCTCTTGGGTGTGCATCTGGATACTCTGAATAGGGACCAGATCTGAGTGATTGATTACAGAATGACACTCTTCCACTCAAATTTCTTTCTTCTGCGGTTCCCATGATTTATGCTGTGGCAGGGATTCTTTAAATTTATTTGACTGGCAGGCACAGGCAATATGACCCCTCTTGCTACACAGTCTGCATTGTACATCCCGGAAACGGCAAAACCTCCTGTCATGCTGCCCCCCCAAAACTTGTAAGCAGAGTCCCATGAGACACTTCATTTCTTTTCACCTTCACTATTTTAGTATGATGTACTCCCTCTTCCTCTTCAGTGTCCTCCACATTCTCATGATGGGTGGCCTCAGCCCTCTGAGGCAGGGGTATGCTCTGCACCATGCAAACCTCACATGTTGATTGGTCTGAAGTCTCAGCTGCTAGGGCTTCCTCAAAAGCAATTTTAAAGGTAAGTTTTTTCTTAGCAAACAAATGTCATTGCACCTTCTCATACCTCAGCCAACACACCAATCGGTCTCTTAGTGCTATCTCGAAGTTCATAAAGTTACAGTGCATAGCAGCCTGCCATAAAGCCGTCACAAACCCTGTGTCAGATCTCCTTGTGCTTGAACTCGTTTATAAAATGCATGGTGGCAGCCTGTTTCAGAGGGCTGTGGTGAGAAGTGATTCCTCAGTTTCTTTTTAATAACCTTAAAAGGGGTTGTTTGCAGCTGAGCTGGAACAATGAGGGCTCTGGCAACCTCAAATGTGGGCCGCCCACACAAACTAAAAAATGTAGCCCTTTGCACAGCCAGGTCTGTAATCTCCTGAGCTTCCAGATAAAAATCAGATCTCTCAATCTTCTGCTGCTTCATCAAAAGGCTCAAAATGACCCTTGCCAGCCATTCTCACTGTCACATCACTTCCTGGGTGGGGCACTCACTCCTCAGCTAACACAATTTGTTCCTTCACCCCAGTAATTCACGTCTGTCTCTCTTGCTATATCCCACCTTTGTCACCAGTGTTAAATAGTGGGTTGATGACGCCACGAGATAAATCAGCATGCCTTTATTCCACAAGTCTCTGACAGTCAGATAAGGAATGGAATAGTAATAGTAAAAACACACACACACATTTATACAAACGCTGCCAAGAGGTGCTGCCCTTCCCTGTGGCCAATTATCTACAGCTGGCCAGCAAACAACCAGCACTCACCTCACAGGCAATACCATCCCTCTCTCACTACATAAAATATATGCAACTGCAATTCCATACTTTTTCTTGAATAGGATTTTAGCCAAAATGTTCACTGTTTGGGCACTGGTGAGTGCCCAAAACTCAGTACTGGAACAGCTTACTACTGGCAGTGCTTTCTGTGTTGTGACTTCACTGGTCCTCTTTGATCTGATAGCTGTAAGAGGACCCTTCTAATTCACCAATGTTACTTTGGATCTTGCCTATTTTTGTTTCTTTGATTGAAAATAAAAGAAAAACCCAGAATAATATTAAAAATACTGGCTGAAATCTTGTTCTGTAAGTTACATTGTATAAGACTGATGACTGAGAACCAGCCATCAGGATGTTTTGGAAATGAACAATTTTAATTCTCCCAAAATTCCTGAATTTAAATATATACCACCACTACCCAGTCTGACAACTCACATCAGGTTCCTCATGATAAAAGAGAGCCCTTATAACTTTGGGGGGAATGGAGGTGTTTAACTTCTGAGAAATTGGTGTGGCTGATGACATAATCAGTCCTATATATTATAGCACCATGAATAGGATTTCATCCATTACTGTGTGAATTCCCTGTTAATCTATCATTTTATCTGTGTTGAGCTGTGGTTGTAAAACACCCTCCTTCTCCATGTTCATAACCTAATAGGATAGTCATCAAAATATTTGCAAGCAGAATATTTGTCTTCTATATTCAGAATGCATAAGAATTCTGTTTTCTGTAAACTTACAAATTGCCGATACACAGTTGTTGAATTCAGTTTTTTTCCAGTTCTTATGCTTATTAATATGAACAATTATCTAAAACTGTATTCTAATCCTTGGCTATGTTACAGATTGCTTCTTGATGTCTAGGGATTTTCCTTTCAGTGTTGGAGTATTTAATGACTCAAAATGGAATGTGTTGAAATGTTTCTGAATTGTGTTATATGAAATAATACCCTTTAGACATGATAGTTTATTTCATCTCTATGATGGCATATTCTCAAAAGTCATTAAAAATGAAGAAGCCTGCAATTATTAGACAAAGAGTGACTCACTTTATATTGCTGCAGGAATTTAACACTTCAGTGTACGCTTTAGTTTCTCTTAAATTTATTATTGTTAACATAACCTGCAAATTGAAACATAACAGCTAACATTAATGCATATGAATATGTACATATTTATGCAGGCACAGAGGCAAATTAGCCAGACGTCTATTCATGCCATCACAAAAAGTAAGTGGGATGCCTGCTAGTTATGATTAGTTTGGGCCACTGATGTCTATTCTAACCATAACTCTGGAATGGATTTTCAGAGTCTGTAAAGTTTACAAAACAAACTATTTGTCAAGGGTGGAGGGTTGTAGTTAAAAAAGCATGTCATCAGAGCAGGTTTCTTTACTCATGGGCAATTCCTCTTATATCTCAAAGGAATCAGTGGGAAGGGGCTAGTTTAGATTAGCAGAAAGACATCTGAAGACCTGCATTTCCTTCTCTTGTGGTCTTTTGAGCCTAAAAGAGTGATTCCCTCCCTTGACATGCTAAAGGTTTGTGGGGAGGGATATTGTCCAGAGGATTCACATCCTAGGCCACTGATGGCGAACCTATGGCACAGGTGTCAAAGGTGGCACTTGGAGCCCTTTCTGTGGGCACCTGACATTGCCCCTTCATAGCCACCTGTATACAGGTTAAATTACTGTATTGGCACTTTGCAAAAAATTAGTGGGTTTTGAATTGCAGTTTGGGCACTCAGTGTCTGAAAGGTTCGCCATCACTGTCCTAGGCTCATATACTTCATCCTGTTCTCTGCTGTTTAAAACACAAATTAAATGAAGATGCCAGAGCTAAGCTTCTACCTTCCCATCAACCTAATTCCAACCTATGTTGTCTCAGGGCTTATTGATATTCATGCACTCCCTTTTTATTTTGCTGCTCTGTAGAGGGAGACGGAATTTTTGTGACCTGCACTCACTTTTGTTATGTAAGGAGTAGCCTTAGCTTTTAGCATAGACTCTGTCCTGCACAGTTGTCCATGAAGTATGATGGATGGTCAACACCCTCACCCAACAAGATGTGTGAAACCTAACTATGTTGGTATGGACACATCTTGCATGTCAATCAGGAAACTCTGGCCAAAAAGGGTCTCACCCTGGAAGTCATCAGATCCCAATCAAGGGTATGACCACAACAGCGCTGGATGAACATCCTTGACAATGACATGCTGTCCCAGATTCATCCGGACCTAGCTCATGACCATGCCAAGTGGAAGGCAATAACTAGAATAGCGGATCATCCCACTTATAAGTGGAACAAATGCTAAAAATATGGTCAACACCCTCTTTGTTTGTCTAAAATACAGGTTTTTTTGTATATTAAACTTTAACTTTATACCCAAGAGTTATAGAACTCATTTTAAAAAATGAATGCTAAGGATTTTGGTATGGAGACCAAAAAATATAAACCTTACTGGATATGTGCAAACTTATGTTTGACATAGTTTTTACTGTGGTACATAAATTGTGATGATACCTTCAAGTGATGGAAGTTAGCGGCTCTTGATATCACAGGACTCTGTGGAGCAGAAATGAGGACTGTTGAGAGAAACTGGAATTGTACAAATATACAGTAGTTCCTGTCCAATAGCTACCTTGGCACACTAGTGTTCTTACTTGCAGCAGTGTGGGAAATCATTATGTACTTACATTATTTGCAGCTCACTTCAAATAAACAAATAGAACAAAATAAATATTTTCAGAAAATATATCATAAGCAGGCTGTAATGGTTGAGGAAAATATGTTAACTTGATACACAGTAAAGGGAAAAGATAAATAATGTTTATTGCTGCTGAAAAAATAGTTTGATCAATGGGGAAAACTTTAGTCAGTCTCCTATAATTAGAAAACTAAGTCATTTTCAGTTCAATATGTGCAGAAAAATAGTTTCCTCTGAATAGTAAAAAAGCTATTTTGACTAGCTGGCAAATTTAACCTTTATTCTATTGGGATTGGATAGCTATCAGGAAATGGATAGGGAGCTTTATGTGCAAGAGTTTTACTCAGCTTGGTAGAAGGTACATTGTAATAGTTTAAGGATCTTTGTGTAAAAAAAAAAAAAAAGGAAAACGTCACAAATTACCTGCTACCATACCTTTGGGTTTTAAAAGCCTCTAGTGCCATGTGTTTGAATGGGCCCAAAGTGCAACAACTTCATTACACAAGGTTCATTTTATGAAAAGTTATAACATGAAGGGAAATATGCTCCAGAAAATCCATTAGGGCTGGCATAATTTATTTGAGTTAATAACTCGACTCCGTGGAATTTGCCAAGGAATTATATATATCAGTGATGGTGAACCTATGGCACGGGTGCCAAAGGTGGCACTCTGAGCCCTTTCTGTGGGCACCCGACATTGCCCCTTCACAGCCACCTGTATACCGGTTAAATTACTGTATTGGCACTTTGCAAAAAAAAAAAAAAAAATTAGTGGGTTTTGAATTGCAGTTTGGGCCCTCGGTCTCTAAAAGGTTCGCCATTAGTGATATATATAATACTTTAAAAAATCCAGAAGTATTCATCATTTGTGAATCCCCATATTCTCCTACAGTTCACTATAATTATTTCATATATGCAATTTTGTCATATTTCAAATTAAATGATTGCATATTCTTTTCCTATTTCCCCTGATCTCTTCTCCTGTCTCATGCACTATTTTTATTAGTTTGTTTAAAAAGTATATACTGTCTTTCATCCAATGAACTTCAAATGTCATACCTACCTCATCCCTTTCCCCCTTTTAAATTTTCACAACTGCCTTATAACCAAGACAGTCATGGGCATATTGGGTGGGGGGGAGGGTGCATTTGCCCCAGGGGACAGCAATCTGGGGGCACCTGGAGGAGGAGCAGGAGGAGGGAGCCATGCGCCCTCCCGCCAGCACTCCTCCTTTCCCCTAGCTAAAGCTTTACGATGGGACCCCCTTCTCCACCACATGCCAGGCGAGTGGTGAAGCAGGCAGGCAGGCAGGCATGCGAGAAGTGCAGTGGCCACAGCGACCTCTTCCTCCTCCTCCTTCTCGTCCTCCTCTTCCTTGTCTTGCTTCGGGCCACCGCGGGAGAGGTGTGTGTGCGTGCGCGCACACATGCACACACACACAAACGCACATGCATGCCCCACAAAGTAAGGGGTGGCAAGAAGGGCACAAAAACAAACTTTATCCCCAGGCACTCCAAACCCTTGCTATGCCTCTGGAGACAGTGTGATTTGCTTGGCCCTGGTTGACTTGATGATTTTCATTAACTGATGGAGATTGGAATCTGGATCTCCAAAATTCTAATCCAATACTCTATTACACCAATTTGGTTTTGTTGTCTTCCTCTGTCTCCTGCTGCTGAATTATAGATGCTAATTTCTCTAGTTTCTTGCAAGTATTAAAACTCAATGCATATTGACGCCACAGTATAAATTTTATCAATTTATTTATTTATTTATTTATTTATTTATTTATTTATTTATTTATTTATTTATAGTTCTATACTGCCCCCTTAGTGCAAACTGCACTACCCGGGGCGGTTTACAAAATGGCCATATAATAGACTATTAAAAAGACACAGGCACAATTAAAATACAATTAATACAGTTAAAATCCAATTAAAGGGTCTTATAAAACCCATTTAAAACGGCCATTAACAGAGCCTGTTAGATGACAAATACCTCATCCTGCCCATGAAAATTTAAAACTGAAATTTTAAAATGAAATGCCCCCAGATAAAATAAAAACCATAATACAAATGTCCACCCTCTCAAATGGCTGCTGGAAAGGAGGGGAAAGAAAGGAAGAACAAAACAAAACAGCCACAAAAACACCATTAACTGGGGAAGGGTTCTGCAAATAAATAGGTCTATTAATATTTTTAAATAGTTCTTCCCATATAACAAGCTTTATTGAACATGGTAAAGGGTGTTTCCTGTGGCCAACATAATGCTCAAGCTTTAGGGTGGAAAGGAAAAGGTGATTCTGCCCCACAGGGCACTAAAGCACTATTTAGTTGTTCTGAAATACAGTCATCAACATGATTGCAAGGAGAGGCTAGTTTTATTCCCTACCTCTTCTCTTGGCTCATGCAACTGGCAGTGTATTCATTTATTTTGTCATTTATTTATTTTATTTATATACAACCCATATGGCTACAGGACCACATAAATGTCTCTTCTTCAGGTACACTGCTGCTTGCATGAGCAGAGAAATGAGAGAGGAGAGCAGAGCTAGGCTTATAAAGGTCATATGGGGAATTATATATGCAAGTCTAAAAATCTGAAATAGATTTCAGCTTCTCCCATTGCAGAGAGGTACTGTATATGCTAGCTTACAAACGTTTGTGTGGTGTTTTACATCAAAAACGGGAAAGGATAAGATCCATGGCCACTGTTGCCTACCAGGATTCTTCAGAATCCACAACTCCCTTCAAAATGCATTTTAAACATCTCTTCTGTAAGTAGGCATGACCTATGTTCCACTATATCTGTATTGGGAAAATGCCAGAAACTCCTCTCTATACACATGATCTGGATCTGGAATAGAATCAGTACTTGAGGCCTTCAGAAGGAGTGATTTTTCTTTCCTGGCCAGGGACTATGTGCAACCCATAAGATAAATGATTTCTATCCTTGATCTAAAACAACAAAAAATGTTATGATAATATTAGAGGAGGTAGCTATGTTGCTGTATGCTAGCATATTGGGTAGAAACAAAATGAACATTAAAAATAAAGAAGACAAACATGTAGTGGCACATTGAAGACTCACTGCTATATTTTAATGTGAACTTCTGTGGACACATCTGTGGTTAGAGGAAGTGGATTTGTCCACAAGAGCGCACCTTAAAATATAGCAGTTAGTCTTTAAAGTGTAATAATGTTTTCATTTTTTTCATTTTTTGTACTCAAATGTTGTGAGTCCCATAATTCCAGTATCACGGAGGTCCTTGTACAGGTGTTTCATGGTTTATTGTGCAATTCCCAGGGTTAAGTTTATGATTTTTCTTAATCTGGCATCCTGCTATGATTCACTTCTATTATTCATCTTCTGTGAATTTTATTAGTGTCCTAGGAGGCTGTATTTGCTTCAGGCAACTTACATGTATTTTGGATTGAGTTTCCTTCTTGCATGTGTATTCATTAACAAATCTGTTTGAACAATTTTGCATTCATATGTTTTAACTGCTGTGTAATAAGGGGAAACAATGCTGAAGAACTAGAAATTTGGGAAATGTGTCATTATCTGCTAGCCTATCGTTAAAGGGCATGTGCTAAATTAAAGAGTGCAGGTTGTGACAAACATGAAGTTCAATGTACTGTTGCTTTGTCAGTCCACATTAAGATCAATATGATGAGAAAGACCTTCTCTGCTTGAAGTAGAAATCTTTAAGAAGAATTCATAATGCTTACAATTGGCCTTGGGTTAAGGATGAGAAAAACATGTCTAATGGGGGGGGGAGGCAGGCCATGGAAAAAAAGAACATTCATTAAATTGAGAGCTATGATTATTCTTGCTACAGCTGAGACTACATCAGTTTTTGTTCTTATATCTGACATTTCCCTCAGATTTCAGGTCTGATTCTGAGCAAAATTTACTTTGATAGGGCACTGGAAACATTTACTTAAAATTTATGTCAAGCTTCCTATCCCTCCGCCTTTCAGGTTCTGAGGCTCTCTATTAGAGATGGGCATGAAACAAAAAAATGGTGTTTCGGTTTTTCGTTTGTCGTTGAGAGGTCTGTTTCGGTTCGTTTGCGTTTGTTGGGAATTTTTGGAAAATTTTTGTTACCGTTTTTCGTTTTTTCGTTTGTCGTTTCTACCCACTTTTTGCGCGATTTTTAAAGCATTTCCGTGCACAGGCATCCCCCAGCACCCCAGACCAGAGGGAAAACACTAAAAAAAATGGATGGTGGCAGAGACACAGTATAGACTAGGTATGCAGGGAGGCTGCAAAGGCAGCGGCGGGCGTTGCCCAGGGTGCAAGGCAGCCACAGAGTGACTGCACTGTGGGGCAAGGGAGGGTACTCACCGAGAGGTACGCAGCACGCACACACACAGGGAGGCTGCAGGACTGAAGCTAGAGTCGCAGAGACAGCAACCCCACCCTAACTCCCACCAGAGAGTGCAAGGAGGACGGGGGCTGCCAGAGCTTTTTATGCCCTCCGTGGCTGCCAGACCTGCCCGCCCAGTCTGCAACCTGGGCATGCTATTGGTTGAACATGGTCCCATCACATGGCTTGCCTCCATTTTGTGGCTGGTGCCACATTCATTTTAAAGGGAAAAGAAAAATACATCACGATGGGAGAAGACAAAAACAAATGTTTTAAGAACCCCAACCCCCCTGGTAGGTATTATCAGACAATATAAATAATTATCACTGCGTTTTTATGGATGTCCAGGGCGTTTTTTAACATTTAAAACAGCTCATTTCATTGTGCGTTGCCATTAACGGAAACAAAACGTAATGACCACAATTTTCGTGGTTCTGTTCGTTTCGTTGCATTTTCATCACAATTTTCGTTTGTCGTTTCGTTACGTAACGGAAACGACAAACGGTAACGGAAACGAAAAAAATGTTTGTTTCGTGCCTATCTCTACTCTCTATGCCTCTGCTTTGCCCATGAGAAGTCTTTGGAAGCCTCAGGATGGGGAGGGGACCCTTTAATTTTTTTTAAAAAATCACTGTAGATTACCTCCAGTGGTCTCAACCATGGCAGCCGCCGTATAGTATAGCAGCATTTTTGGATCATAAAAACCTTTCCCTCCCACACCACCAATCTTGATTTTCCCAGGGCAAAGAAGGAGCCATAGGGAATATTTGAACCTGAAAAAGGGGTATAGAAAGCTTTCAGTTGTTTTAAATTAAATATTTCCATTACACTGCAGTAAATTTGTGCAACAGGATTTTGCCCATTATTATTTTGATATCTTTAGAGCAGGGGTCCTCAAACTTTTTAAACAGGGGGGTGGTTCACTGTCCCTCAGACACTGTTGGGGGCCGGACCATTCCAAAAACCCCAGCAGGTGCCTGCCACTGCTTTTTGAGCCCCCACACAAGTCGCCTGGATCCCCCCCTGCCCCCCCCCACATTTCTTTTACCTGTGCCAGGTCAGGTAGGGTGGTTGTTGCTTGTGGAGGGGGCACTCAGTTGCCACTGGCGCAGTGGTCTGCCACCTGCCCGTGGGGAGGTTCCCCCGAAACACTTGGCTCTGAGGCCTAGTGGGCCTAACCAGGCCCACGTGTCCTAGCCAGAGGCCCAGCCTAGATCGTGTAACTCACCTGGTGGCCCATGCCATCCCGCGGCTTCCCTTTATCTGGTCCAAGTTGTCTGTTGGGTGAAAGGGAGGGCCTACTAGCTACCCTCCACAACACATCTAGTGCAGCTTGTCCATCCCAATGGGCCCATGTGGCGGCTCTGATGGCCAGCACCCTGTAGCTCCCAGGTGTGGCTTCGAGGAGGGGGGAGGAAGGCCCAACTCACTTTGCCCCCTTCAGCCCAACACCACTCTCCTTGCCTGCTGGAGCACTTCCCCACTTCCTCCGCAGTTCCAATGGGCTAGGGGATGGCCTGCCCTGCTTACCCCCAAGACACTGCGGGCAATGGTGGGCTTTGCCCTCACCAAAAAGAACCATTGAAATGGGGAAAGACACACACACACACACACACACACACACACACACACACACACACACACACACAACACTTTCCTCCCCCCTGGGAACTGGCAACCAAGGAGCCCCATCAGCTCCCCAACCCCACTAGGCACTTGGAGTGTTCTGCCTCTCCTTCCCCTTGGCTGGCCCAGCCACTGGGAGCCATGCTCTGATTATCAGTCTGATTACTCACTATTGGCAGCCATTACACAAGCTCAGCAATGGAAGGTGGGGTGGGGTAACTGTGCTGGAAGGATACACGCTGCGCATGAGGAGGGTAGAGGGACAGAGGCCCAAGGAAGTTGAGGGTATGACTGTGGTAGTGTGGGTCAAGACGCTACAAAATGGTACTTTCCTTCCTCCCGCATGCCATGAAAGCTGCGTTGGCAGCTGAGGCAGCAGTAGCTGCTGCTGTTGCATGGTGAGTTTTCAGCTCAAGTGGAGGGGGCAAGTGGAGGAGTTCTGCAATGGTTGGTGGGTCAGATTGAGGACCCTGGTGGGCCTGATCCAACCCCCAGGCCGTAGTTTGAGGACCCCTGCTTTAGAGGATAGGTGGGTCCTTCTACTCCAGTTCTTAATCCCCCTCAGTTAAAAATAATTTTTTCAATGGCAGTGTCTTAAAATAACTGTATTGTTAAATAGGATTTAATAGGGAAAGTTCCTAATAGTTTCTCCATCTCTACTTTCCACATCTGCTCCAGGAGAAGGAAAGTGCACCTGACATCTGTGGATGGTAATGATGTAAGGTGATTTGCTAGTTAAAGATATTGTGGTTATAATAGGTACTGTGTGTTCATGTGTGGGTTTGTGTAAAGGATGGACATGTGAATTGCATTTCCCATAGGGCGTTTGGTGGTAGAGACTGAAGTTCCCACTGTTGAGACTGTGGAGAGGTTTTCTTTTGGTAGGTGAGAGCCAGATTTATTCACACTTGGAGCAAACTCAACAGACAGAAATTTGGATCAGACCACCGAAATGGAGATCAAATGGGATTTGAATACCCTCTCAGCCATGGAAACTCACTGGGATGTATGTAGAACTAATAAAACTACTTCTTAAATGTCTCAGTACTCTTATAATCCCTGTTGGGGTCACTGTAAATCAGATACATCTTGATGGCACAGAACAGCATTAATCCGTTATTGTCCAAAACCGTTATCTGAAGGGATTTCAAAAGACACATTTCAGATGACATTTCTATAAATTATAGAAAAATCTTGCTAGTTTTGCAATATTTCTAATAGCCACTGCATTTTCTAATACAAGCCACTTAACTTCTCACTATACAGTATATGCATAGGGTTGCATTGCTACTCATTCAAAAACAGAGAAGCTGAGTTTTTATTCATTTTCTCCCCATTTTAAAATGGACATGTCTACTAAGTGCCTTGTAGGAATGGAAATACATAGAATAGCTGATAAAATACTCTTTAATTTTATTTATCTAATAAGCAGTTTATAACTATAAGTTGGTCCTCTATATTTTGACGATGATTTCTTTCAGATCTGCAGTTCTAAGATGCTGGTGCTGATGCTGATGCTGATTATATTAAGCTTAAGCATAGTTCCAAATCTACCATGGGAAACTTTCTGTAAATTTTGGAATGAATTTCATGCAACCCATATTACAGGGCTTAAATTACACATTTGGACACTGTTCTCGGACTTGAATTAGAAACTTTCCTCTTCCTCCTTTCCGTATTAAACCTGTGATAAGTAATTGTCACACTTGGTGCCCTTGCACAATGCTAATTCAAAGTGACATGTCCAAACTGGCCCTAGTAATATGAAGAAACCGAACAGGTGTGAGGGGTGGATCTTCCCATGGGCTCTGCTGCACTTCTAACTAGAGAAAAACTAGAGAAAAAGTGAAATGAACCTTGAATAAATCTGTCAGCAGTAATTACTTCAGCAGTACTTTATGGGAGGATAAAGTAAGCACTGGTGCTACTAGAACGTGAACACAATCCTCCCACATGACTTTCCTCCCTCCCTCCAGTTAGTGTTCAAAATAAAAATAAATAAATGTGTGACATATCATGTATTGTCATTTTATAAAATGAGCTCATTTCCTGTTGAAAGGTGAAGGCAATTAATTATCCATTTAGTTGCGCTAGCGATCTTACAGAGCACTGGTGTGGGGGTGGGCAGGCAGGATGTTTTTTGTAAAAATTGAAAGAATTATCTTGGCATTTAATGCTCTTTTGAGAGCCACAAGACTGGCAGTATTTGGGTGTCCTGATAGACTATGGTCTGCCTTCAAGCTCATATACTTCTGTTTTCCATCTGTAGCACAGCTATGAGGAATTCTGAAGGTTTTCCTTCCTGTTTCAATTAACCGTAAATAATGTTACACTGAAAGCTCTAATTGTTGTTCTTCTGATTTATTCACTATTCTGTTTGCATGAAAGAAAGCAGCTTTATAGATTTGGATTTTGTTGGCTGTGGGTGACATGAGAAGATATCGATACTTAAAATCAGAAGTGGAAGCTTCTTGACATTTCCTTGCAGTTATGTTAGAGGAAGAGAAGAGTGTGTTGCCTGGGAAGTGTAGGATGACTTAAGTTTATTACCATCATAATAAATAATGTTTTATTGTAACATTAGTCACAGCCAGCCAGTCCCTCTAGCCTTGCCAACAAAGAAACCTGAATCATATAACTAACCTCTAAAATCTTTTAGTAGCATAGACCTAATATGCCTGTTAATTGTGGCCCAAATATTTTTCTGTGGCATTTATTTAGAAATACACAGTCCACTTTTCCACATAAAAATTCTTAATGTAGAAGATAAAATCCTTAAAAATCTTATTGAACTATTTCTAGTACAGTATATGAATACAGATCATATGCTGATGCTTTCAGCTCTTTTTACTTTTTTTAAATGTTTTTACACTGCAAAGAATTTGCACAATACTTTGCAAGCAAAATTGAACAGATCTGGGCTACCTTGGATGCTGCTATTGAGGCACAGCCTGTAAATAAAAAAAAAAAACCCACCCTCCTTGTCCTGTATTAATGGATGACTTTCATCTCCTACAGCTAGATGATGTGGTCAGGACCCTTGGGGAGATGAGGGCCCCACATGTCTGCTGGCTCTGTGCCCCTCATGGATCATAAAAGCTGCCAGAGAAGGTATAGCAGACTGGTTAGGAAGAGAAGTGAATACCTCCTTAAACAGAGCAGGATTCCAGCATGCTTAAAGGGGGCAATAGTAAAACAACTGTTTAAAAAGCCCTCCTTACACCCAATGATACTGAACAATTACTGACTCGTATAGAACAGGCCTGCCCAACAGGTAGCCCGAGGTGAAGAGTTCAAAAGTAGCCCACCAGCCATCAATAAAAAAGTGAGGGGATAAGTTCTCCACCCCTCCCTCCCCCACCCCAAGAACCACCACTGCCCCAGGAAAGTTCTTGGTCAGCCAGCCCACTGTCTCAGCTGAGTGTGGCAGTTCAAGGGCCATGACGCAGTACCCTCCTCCCCCCACTGGCCAGATGATCAGCGTGCCACTGTCTGGTCTGGAGCGGAGGGAAGGAAGGGGTGGGGACAGTGAGAGGCAGGGTTGCGGGTATGCCCACCTCCTTTGCACGGTGATGTCTCCCCTCTTCCTCCCCCTGGATAATTCCTTCCTCCCACTCTTCCCTCCTCCTCCTCCTCCCACTCCCATGGCTGCCTCACAGAGACCGTGATCCCCCACTGTTGCCATTCCTCCTGCGCCCCTTCTGAGCCGTTCTCTCCTCCTTGTGCTACCATGGTGATGTGATTGCCCTGCTGCTGGCTCAGCTGTGCAGTGAACATGGCGAAGGTGAGTAAGAGACACAGGCAGCAGTGGTGGCAGCAGGGGGCTGGAAGGGAGAAGGGGGGTAGAGGAGGAAGAGGAAACCGGAGGGGGAGGAGAGTTGAGTTGGGCCCTGGGCGGGTTGGGAGGGAAAACACACCTTTTTTAAAAAGTCTTCCAGCAGCCCGGGCAAGCGGCAGTGGTGGATCTGCCACCGCTGCTTGCCCAGGCTGCTGGCCAGCAAGCACACACGTCCCTTGCACCCGCTCAAGCTGGGTGCAAGGGAGGCATGTGCATGGTCACATGTGTCGCCCCTTGGAAGGGGTGATCTGTGGAAGCTCGAGCGTGTGCATGGTCACTGGCTCGAGCGTGTGCATCGTCAGCCTTCCCATAAGAATGCATTGAAATATGTTCCCTCCAGAATTGATTAATTGATTTTCAATGCATTCCTATGGGAAACCACTGCCCTACTTGCAAATATTATTACTTATGAGCATGTGCTCATAACGGATAAAATTCATAAGTAGAGGTTTTAGTGTAGTAGCCATCAGGCAGTTTGGGCCAGAAAAAGTAGACCTCGGCCTGTTCAAAGTTGGACAGCTCTGCCTTATGTGTTTACATTGACACTATGTTTTCAATGTTAGTTTCCATCACTCATAACTTTACATGGAACTTTGCTTCCTTTTAACTGCTCTCTTGTAGCTTTAATGTAATGTTGTCTATTAATGCTTTAAGATGTCCCTCAATTCTCTGTCCTAAATACTTGAACATGTCTTAATTGTACAGGACTGTATATTATTCCTCATTCTGTCCTCCGCCTTGGGTCCTTTTTCTAAGGAGAAAGGCGGGGTAAAAATACTCTAAAATAAATAAGTAAATAAATAAATTACATTTACACAAAATTCAGTAGAAATTCAAGTGAACAATATAATACATAGGTATTGCAGATGGTCTCTATGGTTCCTGAGAGCTCTCCAGCAATGACAGGGCATGCCCCCTTTAACAACCTTTTTTGCCATTACATAAACTCAATATAAAAAGTACTGTTCTTTTTTCTTCTATGTTGTTTTCTTGAGGATAGATGAATTTAAACAGAGGCTGAAATCCTTTTGCAGAGTTACACAAAAGGGATCACCTTTAGAAGTGAATCTCTATAAATGAAGAAATCTCCATAGATATTTTATGTTGCACACAGGGTTGCTTCCAAATGTGACACCTTTTGTGTAAGTGTGTAACGAGATTTCAGCCAAAGTCTAGTTTGTTATTTCTGTTTAGCTTTGTTATCGGTGTATTGGTACTTCCATGCAGTATTGTTGAATATTTCTTGAGCTCTATTTTTGCTGTTGGAAACATAGTGCTTTTGATTGCTGCATCTTACCTTTTAACATTTTAAATTCTTTAAAGTGTACTGTGTCTTCAAACAATCTTTTAAGGCTCCATATCTGAAATACAGTAGATTTCTCTGCTTTTATAACAGCATGTTATATTTTAGTATATCCCTTACCTAAGGAACTAAGCAGTCAATAATGAGTACTATGAGAACAAGTTTCTGTCCATTAAAAGTCAGAGATGGTCAGACTGATTCCTTGGTATATGAAAAACTGTTCTATAAACTTACTTACTGTCCATTTGGGATTTTTTTTCACATTTCTTCCCAAATAATTAAATATTGAATGAAATTTTATTTACGGTCAACGACCAAAAACCAAAAATAAAATCGTAAAAATAAGGATGTTCAAATATGCATTCCAATAGACAGCACATGAATCAAGCCTTATTACAAGATATATCGTAAATACAATTTTAAATACAATTTAAAATACAGTTTAAAATTTATTCTGGTCCTAAATAAAAGTGGCCATTAGCTACGATAAAAACAGTCATCAGTTACTACTATGTTTCTTTATAAATTTGTTTACGAACCCTTATTGCAGCAGCACAGAATTTGGCAACTTGCCTAGTTACCTGGTAAGTGTTGTCAGAAAGGAGCAAATGTATATAGAATTCTATTGACCTCCCAGGATATTTGCCTATAACTGGGGAGATAATCTCCTTGCGTAGATCTTGATAATAGGTGCAGAATAGAAGCACATGTGCTACACATTCCAATTGGTCATTGGCACATGGGCAATTTCGATCTCAAAAAGGTAAACCTTGAAACCTCCCCTCCAGTAGCTTCGAGGGAAGGACATTTAATCTAGCCAGAGTAAAGGCCCTCCTGGAGACAGGAGATATGAGCCTATCCAGATATGGGGAGGCAGTAAATGCTGATTTCTTAAGAAATTCCATTTTCCCAACTGGGCAACATGTTTCTGCAGTTCTATATCTCTGATTCGTAATTTTACCTCAATAATTAAATATTATTACAGGTACTTTGCTGTTGTAACTTTCAAGTCTGATTTGGAAAGAGCACAGTTTTTACAGAGATCAGTAGTTTGATGTCAAAAGGTGTTGTGGACTATCAAATAAGCAAGCCGTTTAAAACATTTTAAGTATAACTTGTGACAGGCACAAGACACATTTATATTTCAAGGGATATAAAATGCAGCTGTTTCTAATAATTGATAATGCTCATTGACAAACATTGGTCTGTGTGAAAGAAAGTGCAGGAGTCCACCATTGCTACCTTTCCCACCCTTTCTGTTTGTGATTAGTACAGTATGTCCATTTTATTCCCCCTGCAATTTAGGGCCCAGTGGATTGATTACATGTAGTCTTCCATGGGTTACTTGCAGTACCTTCATGACCACCAGTGGTCCATGTACCTGAGCCTGAAATCTATTGGCTTGTAATAGCTGCCTGTTGCTTTACAGGCGAATTCCAAATAGTATATCTATATGAAAATAACCTCATTAATTTCACTGAAATGTACTGTCTAATACAGTAATTAAATCTCAGGATACAGCCTTAGCATCTATATATGGCTGTGGAGGGGAACAATTTGCAATAATAATTCCAAGGAAAATATTTTATTCCTTTCTTTGCTGTAGCACATTCAGTGAAATCCTAGATAGGATTACTAGGAAGTAACGTAACCAGTAAGTGCACAGATAACTACTGCATAATTATAGTGAAGTATTTCATAGTCTCAGGGCACCCCTAGAAGGGAATGCTAAACCAGTTCCAGATAATCTACACTTAGAGAACCTCGGAAGGGCTTGGCATACATTGAAACTGACTTAATGGGACATAATCATTTTAATTATTGTTATTATCTAGTTATCTTGTAATTTTTTGATGATGCTTATCAAATGATTTATTTATTTATTTTATTTGTATACCACCCATCTACCCCAGGGCCACTCTGTACAGTGAATAACAGTAAATAAAACATAATACAATCAAATGAAAATTTGTATATTAGTATAAACAACTCATAAAGTTAATGCCTAGGAAATTTCAGACTCCTACAGAGACTTTCATCCCTTACCTTTAATGCAAAATGTCATTGAGGTATAAGAAAAAGTGCAAGAAGCAGACTTTTGATTTTAGCTGTTGTAGTATATTGTTCAGTGAGCCAGCCTGTGTAAGTAGAATTTTGATATACAGTACGTGCCTCTTTCCTGCTACTGGATTCCATAGCATACTGAATGAATGAATCACAGTGGCAGCATTACAAAGGCGAGTGTAGGTTCTGTGTTATGTATGAAAGTTTCACTGATAATTGAGCTTGACCTGAATGTCTGCTTTAATACTTCATTTATTCCAGAATTGTCATTTCCTTTTAA
This sequence comes from Phrynocephalus forsythii, assembly GCA_029282475.1. NCBI lineage: Eukaryota > Metazoa > Chordata > Lepidosauria > Squamata > Agamidae > Phrynocephalus > Phrynocephalus forsythii. The sequence continues at coordinate 56,662,590 of JAPFRF010000005.1, forward strand.
CTTGTGATCTTAAAATTGTGACTAAACTGCTATTTAGCCTTGCTACAAGAATGTGGCAGCAGGCTAGTCCAGGCAGGTCAACACTCACTTGGTTAGGTAGCACATTTAATCAGCTTGAGTTAACCTGAAGCAAATTAAGGCTTTTATGAATTCTAGCACATAAGTGATTAAAAACACCCTGATATAAGGATAAAAATAAACAAAGTATTTCTAGCATATTTGCTAGGCTTTGGATTAGCCACCACAGTGACCTGGAAGATAGGTCTTTACATGTTTTAACTACAGAATTTAAAACCATTCTACATTTTCACTACAATAAATAATCTCTGACATGATATGCTTCATTTTCTGGATCTTCCGTTTTAATTATGCATGTTATTTTTCTCCTGTGAGGACATGTTTGTGTGGTCGCTTATTTGTTTAGGAGACTATCACCAAAATCCAACTTCATATTTACGATGGTGACTTAGCATGTAACAGCAAATGCCTCAGTTGATTTCTTAAATTCTGAGACTTCGTCACTGAGATTTAGACTAATTGTATCCTGCCAGTGGGCATCATTAATAGGAACATGGTAGATGCTCTGCTATGGGTGAGGCTACTCTTCTCTGAAGAAGCAAGCATGTAACTTGGGTGTATACCTAGATCTGTCTCTGTTACTGAAGGCAGTTGGTTTCAATGGATTCAAGTGCCCGGGACAAGCTTTGACTAGCTTGCCAAGTGCAATCAGTTCTGGACAGAGATGATATAGGCATAGTAGTTCAGTTAGATTACTGCAGTGCACTACCTATATGCTCACGTCTCTCCTCAGTTCTTTTCATTCTGCTTTGAAAGAGGAATCAATAGTTTTTCTCTCTCTCTTCATTATCTCCTAAACTTGTTTAAGTAGACTTTTTGTCACTGTGGGCTCCTTAGCTTATTTCTTCTACATTTTAAAAATTTCTCCTTGTCCATATCTTAATTCATTGGTGTCACAAAATGTACTTTCCTTCTTGTCTATATGTGAAGCATGGATTGCTGCATGGCAAAGAAAGCATTGTCCAAGCAAGTGTGACTTGTTGGGGGTATACGTGCCCAGATTAATGTCTATTTGTCTGGGCACAACTAGGAGAATACCATCTCTAGTTGTGCTTTGATTTGCCAAAGCTGTGTGATGGAAGGTCTCAGTAAAGTCTCAGCTTCCAACATCTGCCTGGGAAAAAAATCTGTACAGCAGCAGACCAGCTGTGTCAAACCAACTCCTGAGAATAGCTTCAATTTCTATTTGTAAGAAACAGTCACTGTCCAGGACACTTTGCTCCTTGATACTGAGGATGTTGCCCTTTGTACTGCCCTCTCTGATATTGATTCTTTTGGAAGGATTACCAACCTCTTTACCATTGACAAATTTGTAATGCCCACTGGCATCTACTACCCAAGGTGGTTGCTTTAAAAAAAATCTGAAGAAATTTAAGGCAAAATGGCACGCAGAGCAGGAGGCTTGTCCCTTTATAAAAAGGAACAAGGAAATGAAAATCTTTTATTTAGCACCCTTGATGTGAATTATCTCAAAAAAGAGTGTCATCTTGAATATTTCAGTATCATACATTCTGTCATTTTCCCATGTTCGATCAGATTTTTTCTGACTTCTTTAGTGCTGATGACTTTATACTCAATGGCTATCTCAACATCAAATATACCACCAGTCCCGGCGACTGCAGTTACTGTCTGTGAATGTGTGCAAACTACATTGAGAATCATAGAATCATAGAGTTGGAAGAGACCTCAAGGGCCATCCAAGTCCAACCCCCTGCCATGCACGAACCTCCATCACAGTACTCCCGATCGATGGCCATCCAGCCTCTGCTTAAAAACCTCCAAAGAAGGAGACTCCACCACCATCCGTGGCAGCATATTCCACTGCCGAACAGCTTTAACCATCAGGAAGTTCTTCCTAATGTTCAGATTTAACCTCTTTTCCTGCAGTTTGAAACCATTTCCCCAAGTTCTAGTCTCTGAAACCATGGAAAATAAACCAGTCGCCTCTTCAGTATGACATCCTTTCAAATATTTAAACATGGCTATCTTATCCCCTTTCAGCCTTCTTTTTGTAAGGCTAAACATTCCCAGCTCCCTAAGCTGTTCCTCATAAGACATTTGTTCCAGATTTTTAGCCATCCTGGTTGCCCTCTTGTTGACCGTTCAAGGTTGTCAACATCCTTTTTAAATTGAGGTGCACAGAACTGGACACAATACTCCAGGTGGGGTCTGACCAGCATTTATTCCTTCACCATTCTTGAAGCAGTTTCAGAGGACATTTAAGGAACTTGTTTTGAACACAGTCAGAGGCAACATAATGCTCTGTTCCTTAAATTTTCTTCCCCATATAAAAGCGTGAATTTTAATCGGTGCAAGGTGATTTATAGGCACCTCCAATACTGCCTTCCCTTTCTTTTAGTTGCACTCAGCAGTCATAGCCTTTTTCTACCCCTTTTCCATTACCTTGCCCATAGACATGGGCACAACTCGGCGAAATTGTCGTTTCTGTTTTCGGTTATCGTTTCCATTAGGAAACGGAAACGGTAACGATAATTAAGCCGTCAGAACTCGAACTCGAACCGAAAAAAGAAAAATTTGGTCGGGTTTTTCATTTCCGTTTCTGGCATCGCGGCAATCGCGCAATGCGAAGCACAGAAAAAGTTTTTAAAAGTTTTTTTTAAAAAAACCCAACTCCCGGCCAAAAAAGCAGGCAAAAATATGCCTGCCCGAGGCTTTGTCACCTACCAGAGGGGTGGTTTCTGGGGGGTCCCCGGCCTTCCCCCCCTTCTCCTGTCCTGGGCTGCTTGCACCAGGCTGGGGGGGGTCATCCTCGTCGTCTCGCCATGCCATGCGGTGGGGTGGGATCCAAAATGGCGACCACAATTTTTCTTTTGAAATTGTGGTAAAAAAAACAACACCAAATCACCACAGAAACATGTGAAATTTATTTATTTTAAATGCCTGAATTTTAATAGTAGCAGCAGTGGGTTTTTAATAGCAATAAAACGTCATATTGATTTTATTTTATTTTATTTTATTTTTTATTTTTTTAGACCTGCCCATTTGGGCTGGGCATGGGATGGGACCATGCAAATTGTTTGAACCATTCCACCAATGGCATTGCCAGGTTTTTGACTGACACTTCTGGATGTCTCGGAGGGCATAAAAAGCCGAGGCACCTTCCAGAAATCGCAGTCGGGTGTATGGATGTGGTTGAGGGAGGTGGGCTGGCTGCTGGTGCTGGTGTGATCCGATCGAGATTGAGGAGGGAGGCTGGAGGCTTTAGGATTTAAGTTAGGCAGGCAGGGAGGGAATTGAATTTAGAAAATAATTTCTTTGATTCCCTGCAGCTTTGTCTGCTGAAGGGAATAACAGTTTATTCTTTATTTCTTCTCTGGCAGTTTCTGATATTAGATAAAGGGGGAGGTTCGACTGGGAGTGGGAGGTGTGGATTTGTTTTAAAAATATATTATATACTACCATTTATTTTCTCTTTTCCCAACTTCAATTTGCTTGCACACAAACACATTTGGGGTGCAAGCCAAGAACAGAACCTCTATCCTAAGTGATATCCTAACTGCCCACTCGCCCGTCCGCCCGCGCCGCCACCCACCTGCAACCCGCGGCCACCGGCCGCCTGCTCGCCCGCCCCCCACCCGCTGCCTAGGGTGCAAAAACACCTAGCGCTGGCCCTGATTGTGGGACACCCCTATGTTCTGGGAAGTCAAATCGCGCTAAATCGTGGTGGAAATGACAAACGACAAACAGAAACGACAAATTTTTGAAAAATTTCGCGACAAACGGAAACTATCCGAAACGGACCCGTTCCGACAAACAAAAACTTGAAACGTCATTTTTTCTGGTCGTGCCCATGTCTACTTGCCCATTTAGCCCCTTTTCACGAAGAAAAATATAAATGAATAGGAAAGAACTGTGTATTTATTAAATGCATTTTCATAAATGAACGAAATTAGTACACATGAGAGGTACAGAAATAATGAGATGAAGATGTGGAATTGTTTGCCAGGGTATGTGGACCTGAAGTTTGATAAGCACTGTTTAAAAGGGAATATCCTATATATTACAATGATAGCCTGTTGTTAGGGAGCATATAAATGCAAAGTCCTGGTTTTTTAAAATTTGTTTTAGCTCATGCAGGGTCAGCACACCATGATTTAGATCACTGAAAGAATAACTATCATACCAATTTCTTGTTTGCAGATGACTCTAGCAGCATCGGGAATCTCTTATCCTTGCCACCGACTTACGGTTGGAAGAAGATCTTCACCAGCACAAACCAGAGAGCAATCAGAAGAGGTAAATCCTGAAAGCCATCAGTATTCAGGTGCACACTGTTTATCCCTCTTGAAAAATGAAAATTCCCCTTCCAGCTGCTGTCTCTATACAACTGAATTTTATCTTAACAGTGGTATCATGTGTGATACAATTGTATGTTATTTAAGATGATGAGAAATATAACTGTGAAAGAAAATTGTAAACAGAGTATCAGAGTAGAGCAAAGAAATGGAAATTGACAGCTAAAATATAATCTGGAAGTTATGACAATTGTGTAGTTGTGTATTTGGCCTGAAAAATCTCACTGGTGCAGTTGAATTATATTATTTATCTGGTTTTAACTGGTAAGAGATCATACCATGTGCCTCAGTTATTAAAATGTTTTCCAACCACTGAAACTTGTACAGTAGTCATACTTGTGTGCAGGTTGAAATTGCATGGTGTTAGTTCTTTTGAACTAATATGTATTTATTTAAGTAGTCAGTGTTATATATCTTGCTGCAAAGTATCTTATTAAAAATCTACTAATAGGGTGCACTGTTTCACATTTTTGGATGATAACTCCCAGAATTCTTCAAAAACTCCCAAGGAAGAATCATGGGAATTTTAGCTCACAAACAGAAATCTGCAAACCTATAGATTTTGCTTTCCTATGAAAGACTTTCATGTTATTTACCTCCAACTACCACCTTCCCACTGATTCCTCCAATCTTTGCCTTAAGTTAATTTTTAAAAAAACAATCAACCAAACAACCAAACAAACCCCTGCTATCATGCTTCATGGGAGTCATAGTTCTTTGGGAGGAGCTCTCTAGAGAGTCTGTTGGGCAGTGAGATCACCACTCCCAGCATCTTCCATGCCCAGGAGAGTCTGGCCTCTGGAGGCCAGTCATGAGAAAGTAGTGGTGATTGACTTACTAGAAGGGACTAGGCCTTATTGCCACAAAGGATTTTGGGAATCATAGACTTGCTGTGTAGAAGGCACACCCCCTAACAGCAGAAGGCAAAGGGCAGAGGAGCCAATGAGAGTGTGGTAGTTGAAGGAGAATAATCTGGAGACCTAGAGGAGTGAAATTTAGTAGCCTGCAAATTTATGTTTGTGGGCTGAACCTCTCAGAATTCTTCCTGAGGGATTCTTGGAAGATTTTTGGAGTTGCAGCCCAAGAATGTGGAAGAACACAGCTGTAACTACTAATGCTGAAACACTGAAATGTGAGACTAGACAAGGTTGTTCAGTCTTAACAATTAACTATGGTTTACATTAAATTAGCAGTGTACAGATGTACATATGGTTAGTGACAGTGATGGAGATGACTTTGAAGATGCTACAGAATTTGGAGTGGATGATGGAGAGATGTTTGGTATGGCATCATCTGCATTGAGGAAATCACCAATGAGTAAGTAATGTCATCCTTTATGTGAGGGTGGGCAGCTTTGGGTGGCTTTGGTGGCCCTGGGCGCTAATTTTCTGCCCTTAGAACTCTCCAAGACCCCAAAGATCACCAGATTCTGGAAGGGAAAAAAATCAGAGAGATCTAGAAATGGCAGAATGTAAACTTCTGGTTTTGAAAAATTAGGGATGTTTTTCTTTTTTTTTCTTTTTTTTAATCTTATACCTCTGAAGACCGCTGAAAAAGTGAATTATTGTTCTGGAACTTCCATGCATTGCCTGATATTCAGGCCGAAATCTTGTTGAACAATTATATAAATGCCCTAATTTTCAGAAGCAAATTGCTATAAGTTAAGAAATCTTTGTTGACATTATTGTCTGCAGATTAAATTGTGTAACGGTGTGTAATACATAAGGTTGACAGATAATTTTCCTTATTAATGGCAATTTGCTTCTAAAATCATGTTGTGTGCATAACTGTACAGCAGGATTTCATCTGCTGCTTACTGCAATTTTACGGGTAAGGAAAATATATTTGTGACTGTTCCTGCAGATACGTAGGGTATTATATCTCTGCTTTAACGTTTGTGCATCAAGAGAGGATGTTTTCAATCCTTAGTTTTGTATTATTTTGCAGAATCCACAAAGAACTACACCTACATCATAGACACTATACAACATTTTCATCTAGACAAGAAACAGCTGTGTCAGATATTGCAGTCAAAATGGCAAAGCACCAAATGGCATCTGCTGGCACCAATTTGGTTGAACACAAATTAGATCTCAAAGAGTCTTTTTTTGTCGACATAAATTGCAAAGAAGAATTTTTTTCTACCTCCACTGCAAATTCAAAACATTTCCAGAGGAACCTCATGCAGGGGAATTATAGGAACTTCTAGAATGATGAAAGACCTGTTGCAATCTAGTTTAGGGTGAGATAGTTATACACTCAGAGGTTCTCCATGGCATGTTTATGAGATACTTTGAAGATGGTGTTCTATTCATTAGGTCATATTCGTGATAAGAGGAGCTACTATTAATTTCCTCTTTCAGGTTTATTTCTTTTCTTTTATGAGCACTGGTTTGCAAAAAGGCCAAAACATGTGATTTAGAGAACATGCTTATCCCTACCTCTAGCCCTGAGGGGTATTCTGAATAATAATCTTGATGTTTCTCTTAATTAAAAAAAAAGTCTCCAGAGAAGTAGACCTGAAGGAACATTTGATAATGTGAAATTGGCTTTATCAAAATCTCACAATCAGAACACCAGGTCTCTATACTTCCTTTTATTCATTCATTCTACTCCTGATTATTGGAAAACATTTGAGATTCTAGAAAAATAAAGAGTATATAAATGGCTATGTGTTTCTTCTGCACATTGTAGTTAAATTATTTCTGAATTTTATAGCCATATAATTAAATCAACACTTTCCTATGCAAAAGTGATAATTTTATTTTATATTATTTATTTGACATATACCCCCATATACCCCTCCATTTGGCGTAAAAACCACTCTGGGCGGTTTACAGAATGTTAAGATAAATAGTAAAACATAATAACAGATATAAACCATAATAAATATAAAATAAAAAAAAAACATCAGAATTAAAAAACAATATTACAATCTAAGATGTCCTAACAAAGGTAAAGTTAAGCGGATCAGCAGAAATGATAGTCAATAGCCAGGGAAAGCCTATTTGAAAAGCCAGGTCTTCAAGAATTTTTTAAAAAACCTGCAGCATGGGTGCCAGGCAGATCTCTTGGGGGCGGGGGGAAGGTGATTCCAAAGACGAGGTGCCGCCACTGAGAAAGCCTGATTCCTGTTTATTGTTTTATGGGCTTCCCTTGGCTTGGCACCCTCAGATGCCCCACCTGGGAGGAATGAGTGTTCCGGTGGTGATTTGAGATAGGAGCCGTTCTGACAGATAGCAAGGTCCTAAACCATTTAGGGCTTTGAATGTCTACATCAAAACCTTGAAATCAATGCGGAAATGGATTGGAAGCCAGTTGCAGTGCGGCCAGTGCTGGGGTGATATGTTGGTGGCATTTTATACCCGTTTTTAACCTGTCAGGAGTATTCTGCACTAGCTGGAGCTTCTGCATTAATCTCAAAGGCAGCCCCAAATAGAGTGCACTACAGTAGTCTAATCTTGAGACTACGAGTGCATGGACCAACATAGTGAGGGCACTGGGCTTGAGGAAGGTGCACAACTGTGTGATCTGCTGCAAGTTGTAATGTGCAGAACGGACCACTGATGCCACCTGGGCTTCTATTGTAAGCATCCAATGGAATACCCAGATTGCGCACCTCGTCCTGTGCAGGGAGAGTCATTTTGATTTTCTTCATCTTCCAAGAAACATTGAGAAATTTGTTTCTCCAAAGGATCTTCTTATTAATGTTGTCTTTATTGGGAACTCATGTTTTTATATGAATATAGCATATGAAGTAGTGTTCAAAAAGTACCAAAAGGAATGTTTTGACATTATGACTGACATCCTATTGCTTAGTGTCAACATTTTTTAACCTTCCTAACTGTAAAATAAACAAATCCCTGCTGCAGTCAATGGAGGCACGCTGATATCAATGCTTATTTGTACTATTTTTCTTTTCTTTTTAGTGCCAGAAAATGCTGAAAATGAAGGAGATGCCTTATTACAATTCACAGCAGAATTTTCTTCAAGGTTAGACTGCAAATTATGTAGGATCTATGCATTTATGATCTATGCATCCATCATTTACAAATTGCATAGGGCATTTAGTGAAAAACATGAATAATAATGTTCCAGACCTGAAATTGCAAATTCTTTAGGTGAAATTTTATATATCCCTCTGAAATCTAGCTTGTTTCTCCCTTTTAAAATTTGGGATTCTCTTCAGTCATATCTGTAGCTCTTTGGACACATTACTTTGCCTCCAGCTTGATCGCTGCATCTTTACCATCTATAGTGTGGATAGAAGTAATAAGTGGATTTTCTGAAGTTGAGTTTCAAGTTGGAATTCAGTTATCAGATATTTAAAACATAGTGAGTTTCACTGACATTTCCAGAAGCCTGTATACGGTTGTAGTCAAAATTATTCAAACTCCACTACAAATCAGGTTTATTGTCAAAATTTATAGATGTTCAGCTGTTTGCAACAAATAAATCAAACAAAAGCAATTGAAATAGCTCAACACAATGGATGCTTTAAGTGGTTTCCCTAATTTGAACTGAAAATGCAACTTCTAATGAATACAGCCTCATTTTTTTCAGTTTCTCCATGGCAAGCATGCTCAAGTCTCTGCAAAAGGAATATGCCATAGTGTTATACAGAGAGAGGGATTTAAAAGGTATACATTTGGAGAATGTGGGGAATAGGTAGATAACAATTTGTGACTTCTAGGTGCTATAGTACCACCCAAATAGCAGTTTTCACTCCTTTCCATGATATCACTTTTACGGAGAAAACCTCTAAATATATAGAGGAGCACTGAACTTGATTAAAAATTTTCCATATAATACAAAAGAAACACCTGGAAATAGTGTGAAGGATAGAGGAGAACACAAACAAACCAACAGTGTCTGGAACAACATCCCATGGAGCTTACATTGTGTGCGCTACTTATTTAATATTTATTTAAAATAGTTTTACCCCACCTTTCTCTTTAAAAGGACCCAAGGTGGCTTACCTCATTAAAAACAATATTTAAAAGCTAAAAAAAGTAAGTAAACAAATATTTTAAAAAAATTCAATGAAGTATCATATTTAAAACAGTAAATAAAATCAATACTAAAGATATAATTAAAAGCCACAGGACACAGCAATCCAATTTGGAAAATCCCTCTTGATATTCTCACGATCCTATCTTCACCAGCTGAGATTAGTAATACCATGTTTATGGGGAGGCCCATCAGCAGGTTGTGTATCATTATCATCCAATTGTTATAAGTGAGTTTTCTGTTTCTGTTGTGAGATGTACTTTACAGTCCTGACTGCCTGTCTGAAGTAATATAAGAAATAATCATATACTGAAGTTTTTCAGTTTTCTTCTTCAAATATGTGAAGGAGTAGTGTGACATCCTGTAGTAGAGATTCTTGCATGGGATGCATCTCACATATATTTAAAAATGTGTGTGTGTGTGTGTGTGTGTGTGTGTGTGTGTGTGTGTGTGTTGACTGAGCTTTTGAATGTCTAAACATCATATTTTAAAAATTACTGCACCACAATCGGCATTACTATTTGTGCCTGTTTCCTAATCTCTCTCTCTCTCTCTCTCTCTCTCTCTCTCTCTCTCTCTCTCTCTCTCTCTCTCTCTCTCTCTCTCTCTCTCTGTGTATTGAAACATTTTTTATCTTTCAACAGATATGGTGACTGCCACCCAGTATTTTTTATTGGCTCATTAGAGGCTGCTTTTCAAGAGGCCTTCTATGGGAAAGCCCGAGATGTAAGTATACCTTTAAAAGTACATTACTGAGATGAGTTTCTGAATAAAGGAAGCTTCCCTTATTGGATGCTCATTTTAAGGTGGTGAAGGGTTTTGAGTGTGTCAGTGAAACTAAGAACAACACTGTTAGGAGACCAGACACATTTAGGAGCCTGGACTCCCAGCAGGTTCAACAATGTAGGATAGTCACAGCTGAGATCCCAGACTAAGATGCATCCACTCTTTCCACCACAGCTACTGAGCAGCAGTGGTAGCTGATGGTGACCCTGCTGAAAGAGGCAATTGCAGTTGCGGTGTTAGTACTGCATAAATGATATACAGTATATGGTAAAACCCTGCTGAACTATTCTTACCATGAAAACCTTGTGATGAGATAGTCCAAAATAAAACAAGAAATAGTGCTGGTAGATAGGACTCTCAGGTTGGAAAGCTCTCAAGCAGTTACTGACGAAGAGCAAAGGACAAGCTTGAATGGCTTTGTTGCTACTGTCACAACTAAATTAAAGCCAAAAGGACACCTAGTGGCTGATTTGCAGAGACATAAAAGGAATGTCCAGTGCTGCATAACGTATATCTGAAATCACAAAGAAGAAATAAATCACTGGGGTATATGGACTATCCATAAAACTGTTTCAGAGTATAGAGAGTGAATCTGTCAAAATCCTAACAAGAATGTGCCAACCAATATCGAAAACAAAACAATGGCCAACAGACAGGCAACCTTCAATATACAGTACATTCCAATCCCCAATAAAGATGTCAAGGAGTGCAGGAATTATATGACCATTGTTCTAATTTTCCATGCAAACAAAGTTATGCTCAAGGTGTTACAAAAAAGGCTTTTGCCTTATATAGAATGAAAAATGCCTGAGGTTCAAGCTAGATTCTGAAAAGGAAGAGGCATTTGAGGTTGTATTGCAAATATCCACTGTCTACTGAAGCATATAAAAGAATTTCAGGAAAAAAATCAGTTTATGCTTTTATAGGCAAAGCCTTTGACAGTGCAGATCATGAGAACTATGGATTCTTCTGAAAGAAATGAGTGTGCCTTGTAGACAAGAGCCTGCTGTTTCCTTTATCCAAAGTTATCAGATAGGGGTGCATTTTATCCCCAAATCTATTAAAATCAATAATTTAAGACATGCAGACATGACTCCATCTTTCTGGCAAGAAGTAATAGCTTGAAATAACTTCTTGCAAAAGTGGGAAAAGTGCCAAAGCAGGATTGCAGCTGAATAGTAACAAGACCAAAATATTGACTACAAGTTTAAATTGAAAAAGATTTTATATACTGTTGACAAGAAGTCAGCAAAAGACTATGTGACTCAGAAGGGCAACAATGAAGAGAAAGATCAACTACACTCTTCAATTTCTGATCATGATGTATGGGTGTGAAAACTGCACAATAAAGAAAACTGACTGGGGAAAGATTCATTTGAAATATGGTGCTGGCGATATCATGGACTGCCAGAAAGACAAATAAATGTGTCAACCTGAGCCTGAATATAGGGTGAGCTCTTGAGGACAGGACATTTTGGAGATCACTCATTTTAGGGACCACTGTAAGTTGGAGTCATCCTGATGGCACATTGACAACAGCAAAGAACTCTTCAATGAAAATACATCTGTTGGATGCTACCCCTTAAAAATAAGCAATGCAACTGGGAATGTACAATATGGCAGTGTAGTTTCTAGACAGTGCCAGGGCAGCAGTGCCAGTGTTAAGGTGCAGCAAGGTGTGTGGTGATACAACATTTTTCTGCTAACATAATCTGATAGTCTCTGTATCCATTCCATAACATAGTAAATATTTATGTTGTCTCTTAGCTTTTGTGTTCCCTATTTTTTGATATTCTTTGCTATATTCGGCACATGATAGCTGATTAAACAAAATGCCCACAAGGAACTGATTTTTCCTACAAAAGTTCTGAAGCAAGGAATCCCATTTATAGCCCCATTAGTACATATAAAATCCACAGAACTTATATTGCATTATGTTCTAAATCCTGTCAGTTACACTCACAAGCATAATGCAAATGGAATAATGTTTGGAAGTCAATTACCTTAAGAAATCAGTGTTGACATCTTTTACATACTGGGTTTCCAGGACCACTAATTAAGGCTATCTATAATCAGACAACATATTCTACTATATTTTGTTTCCAGAAGGGGGATTAAATATAGAAGAAAGACTCATTTGCTGATTTTTGAAAACTATGAGTTTTTCTAATTAATTTCAAGAAACTTATTAAAAATATATTAACATTTATACTATATTATTGATACCACTGGGATTTCCCAATACTAATGAAATATTTTTTTCTAATTAGGACAGCTATTAGAAATTAGCATTTTTTTAAAAAAAAATCCAAAACGTATTTTTTACCTCAGAAAAAAACTGAAATCTAAAGCTGTATCTTTTAATTTGAACTGTGGTGTGGAGGGCAGTAAATTTTACCAGGGCAACAAATGAGCTTCAAGTAATAGCATTTTTAGCTTCAAGTGAGAAATTGAGTTGGAAGAGTAAATAAAAACAAGATTGAAGGTTTAAATCCTCTGCTAGGCTTTTTGAACTTATATGCTCATTAAATGTTTATTGGAGTGGTAGGATTACAAAGGATTTGGGGAGCTTCATCAAATGGTATATAGTTAATCACTAAGTAAAACACTACATTTGATAAAGTGTTTCTCACGATGCCACACTCAATCCATCTTAATGAAAACCACTTCAAACTGATTTAATTTGGGAGCACTTCACAGCCAAGAGTGCTTGTAGACCTTGTCCTTTTCTTAGGGAATTTTCACTGTTATCTAAGCAGAAGGCACTAGGTACGAACTGAACATCGGCAACAGATCTTGAACTGGTTTCTTTGTAGATGTTTTTGCTTAATCGGAGAAACATCTAGGTTTTCTTTGTAAATATGATGAAAGGTGAGGTCTGGTTTGCTTAACATATGGAAGGCCTTTTTGTTCAGTTAGTTCATATTTTTCTGTCAATAAGATGTTCCCACTTGTCCAGCCCAAAATTACAATTCTCTCCTTGGCTTCCTTCCATATATAAGATGATCCTCAATTTTTAGTCTAACAATTTTAGACAAAAATATTGTCTGATACATGGAAAAATACTGTACGTACATACATACATACATACATACATACATACATACATACATACATACATACATACATACATACATACATACATACATACATACATACATTTATATACCGCCTGTATTCTAACAGAACTCCAGTCATTTTGGGTAGGACATGGTTTCAAAATCTTGGTTTCCCAGTCAACTCAGGACTTCCTTTCTTCTCTGTTGTTTAACAGGAAGGCAGAGACCTATGTTTTCAGATGGTTGCTTTTATAATATAAGGACCTGTATTCTGATGCAGAGATTAGTTTCTGCTCAGTGGCCGCTAAGTTTTCCCTGTGGACTTTGAAGGAAAGATGATGTGAATACCATAACATAAAAAATGATAGAATCTCAGAACTGTGGAGCTGGGAGGGATTGTATAGATCATCAAATCCAGTTCTTCTCAAGGAGAAAGAGTGGAGAATCAAACTCCCAACCTCTGGCTCTGCAGACAGATACTAAAACCATCCAGCTATGCAGCCAATGAAGAAAGGTGTTTCAATAAACATGCAGTGATGTTGTACAAGGAAGCTCACCCAGTCCATCTTGCTTGGACCCTGAATGTTTTTATTCAAATATAGAATATTCATTTTGTATATCTATAGCAGAAGTCAAATATTGCTGCCATATTGCATTACATAATAGGGTTTTACCAAATCATTAAAAAAGAATTTGTCCATGTATAATTATTTTGACACGTCAGAGAACAAATCAGTGGAACTTGATAGGATGAGAGTGAGTGCTGTATCAACCAGCTCACTGTACTATATATGTTTTAATTCTGAGGATTCCTCAGACTTTATTGGCTGCGGAGGTATCACATAATTTATTTTATCTAGCACCAACTAGCTGGCACACAGGCTGCGTCGGCGCTTTTAATTTTTTTTAATTTTTTTTTTTAATCTAGTACCAACTAGCTGGCCCACAGGCCGGGTCGGTGCTTATCTATCTATCTATCTATCTATCTATCTATCTATCTATCTATCTATCTAGACCAACTGGCCTGTGGGCCAGGTTGGTGCATTTTAATTTTTTTTTTTATTATCTAGCGCCGACTAGCTGGTCTGCCAGCTGGGTCAGCTTTTTAAAAAACTTTTTAAATCTAGCGCTAACCAACTGGCCCATGGGCCGGTGGCGCTTTTGAATTCTTTTATTTTTATTTTTTTAATCTAGTGCTGACCAGCTAGCCTGCTGGCCACGTGGGCACTTTTATTTATTTATTTATTTATTTATTTATTTATTTATTTATTTATTTATTTATTTATTTAGCTCCGACAAGCTGGACCGTGGGCCAGGGTGGCGCTTTTATTTATTTATTTATTTATTTATTTATTTATTTATTTATTTATTTATTATCCAGTGCCAACCAGCTGGCCCGCAAAAATGAAATGAATGAAACAAAATTTCCAATTGGTTTTGTTTCTTTTTATAAAAAATTGCATTTCATTTTTTTGTTTCATTCTGTAATGAAATGAAAAATGAAATGAAAAAAAATTCATTTCATGCCCATCTCTAATAAATTGTATGTATTTCATTGTGAATACAAAAATAGGTAAATTATGTGGTATTATTAGTCGTGAATTGTAAAACAGAATCCCTGATTTCAACAACTTTTAGGAATCAGTAACTTAAGCTGATTTTTTTATAGTATATGAAATTGCCTCATTACCCGTAGTTTTATTTGCACATTTGAAGCATGTCATTTTGTTGTGTGGCATTTCAGATGCTAAATGCTGGCTATTATTTTTTTAAAATCCATATTCGAAAAGTGAATTAATTGTCACCTTAATAGCTCCAACTCAAACACTTAAATCTTAATCATTGGTAGTGGAATAACTGATAACTGTTACTTCATTTATGCAGTGTGAAGTGTGAGCTCCATATAACAATTTCTATAACCCCAGCCTTTTTCATAGGGAATGAAATTTTGGACCACATACTCCACACTGACCATATAGAATTGGCCAAGGTACAGATGCCCTGCTTCTCTTATAATTAAAACATAAGGTTAACTAGACCACGTGCAGAATTAAGGTTGGATACCAAAGATATTTAATTATTATCTTTAGATTCCCCATTGAACCTATGTTGGCATGATGACTAAATGCTTTGTCAATGCCCCTTACTTTTTTAAGATAAAGTTTTTTTAAAGTCTGATAGGAAAAATATTAGCAGCAAATATAGGATAGGAATAGATCCTGGATTTAAGAATAATTTATCAATCCTGACTAGTTTTGCCAACTTTGAGAAGCAATTAGCCTCCTAGAATTAAGGGATATTTGCCTATATTTCTATATCAGACCTACTGGTATATTCTGCCGTGAAAGAAAGAAAAAATACCAAATCCCTTCTGGAGCAAGTCTGTTGGTTAATGGTACATAGTGAGGAAGGGGGCATTGTAAAAATGATGACCAGTATATGATATATAACAGCTGAAAAATAACACTTTCTCAGATACTCTTTTATAAATGGAATTTGCTAAAAAAATTAAACAGTGAGACATATTTTTGCCTTTCCACAGCTTCAAAGTTCTATCTCTTGATAAGATTTTCAAAAGCTAGGTACCCAGATCCCATTGTTGGGCATCTGTATTTTGGGACCTATCTCAGATACTTAAGAAAACTTTTCCTTATAATTAAGTAGCAGTATCACTTCCAAATCACAGTTTTTACAGATAATGCCCATTTTGTAATCTCGTTACCCATTTCCCCTCACAGAGGAAGATCTAAAAGGACAAAGCTCCTATTATCTTAATACTTTAAGGAAGCTTCACTGATGGGCATCATTCACCAAAAGCTAACCTATTCGTTTGCCATTTCGACTGAGACCATTCTAGTTTTTTTAATTACAATTTCACTGCTATTTTATCCCAAACTATTTTTCTTTCTTATATCCTTATCATTTAATTGGAGTTTGCTTTAGAAAAGGCCACTGTAGTCTCAGAATGTCTTAGGTTATTTTTAAACCAAATTTCAGAAGGGAAGGGAAGGAAATTTATCCTGAAAGCCATTGAACAATTTGGAATTAAGCACCATAAAGACATATCACGTGTAATTTTTATATATATTGCATGCACAATCCAGATGGAAATATTACTAATGCTGATTCAGTTTGAGAGCTGTTTTTGATGTGGTGATGAGCGTTTCCTCCAAGTACTGTGTGGTCATTCCTACTCCAAGAGACTATTTTGTTTTGTTACTTTTAGCTAAAAGATTAGATGTAGTTCTTCTTTGTACCCTGTATAACACACACAAATTCAGTCAGCTGAAGTCCGAATGGCGAAATGTAGCTACTTGAATTTGGAATGCAAAAGGCATTTCTATGCACTAATTATGGTGTTTAAATGTTTTTAGACACATCACTGTTTGCATACACTAAAATGTGCACCTGCCTTGTTTTCCAGTATTTGGCCCCAACTCCTAGCTTTAAACTGTACATATTTTGGAAGGTTCATTCACATGGAATCTTATATTTAACAGTTTCATGGGGTTGTTTCTTTGGGACGAAAGGAGTTTCTCAAGAGCCTTTTTTTCTCTGCTCCCAGTGAAAAGAGGAGAGCAAAGCCATCCGCTTACCACAAAGCAGTCCCACCACAAAGGAAAGATTAAGGGTTTAGGGAGAGGTCAATGTGGGTTTTTCTCTAACTAAACACTTTCCTAAAGTTTCCTTGTGGAAAAAATAATGAAGTCATCTAAGAGTTTTTAAAGAATTTTTATTTCTTTTTCACCGTCTGCATTCGCTTGTCTTCTCAGCATGGATGTTTAATCTTTCTAGGCTTTGTGAATTGGCCCAAATGAATAAGTGGTGAGCTGTCTCTCTAGGAGCTAGCGGCTTATTCTAAGGCCCTAATCACTGAGTAAACACATCTTTGCCCTCCCTCTCTTACAACTGCTATATAATAGTGGAGATTCTAGCACAGTAACCTGGATATTGCAGGGATCCACGCTTTGAAATGCAGAATGGTTGATCCTCCAAAACAGACAGTGCCTGATCTTCTCCAGCCTCTTTCTTCTTTTTTAAATTAAATATCACCAGAGAGATGCTGTTTTATTGCCTGATATTGTGCATTAGTGCCCTGGATTTTGAAGTTTAGTTTCAGTCAACATTGTTGGCCGCACTTATATGGAACTGTGCATGTTCGGCTTATTGGTGGCCTTTCCCGGCACATATGTACTTGGTTTTAAATCACTTTTTAAATTAAAGCAGGCAAACATTAATGTAAATGTCTAATCCCTTTTCTAAAGTCTACTGTTCAAATGTTCTGTACTTTTCAAAACAGATTTTAACAACTTTCCCAAAGCCCGTTTGCTTTTAATGATTTAGACCAACTGAATGTTACAACTGTGCATTTAGCACATTTGTTTTTAGCTGGGATTTTTTAAGCTAGTTAATCAAATTACAATAACTACTTAGAGTTTGGGAACGCCTGTTTGTTTCTCCCAATAATAATCTCCCGTTTGCTGTATTTACCAAAAAAAAAAAAGGTTTTTGAAATTCTGGTCAGTTTCATTAATAGTTTTCTAGGGGTGCATATGTCCCAGATGCAAGAAATGCTAACTTCACAAGCTGAGCTAACTGCCTCTTGGTCATGTCTTCTGGAAGCAGTTTTGACTGTGTAAAAGAGAAAGAATAGATTTCACAAAAGGCGTGTTGCTTATCACATGTCCAGATAAATGTTATGATATTTTAAAGAGATTTGTATCTAGCAACTTGCTTGGTATAGTCAAGAGATGAGCTGGGATTTCAGTAGAGTGTGTATGTATACAATCTCTCTCTCTCTCTCTCTCTCTCTCTCTCTCTCTCTCTCTCTCTCTCTCTCTCTGTCTCTCTCTCTCTCTCTCTCTCTCTCTCTCTCTCTCTCTCTCTCTCTCTCTCTCTCTCTCTCTCTCTCTCTCCTGCCAGCTAGTTTTCCGTGGCAGACATAGAGGAAGACCCTTTCACTCTTCCCATGACCAGCAGGATGGAACAATCCAGTCCACTCATTCTCCACTAGTTGGCTTGGAGGAAACATATTTTATTTTAACCAATGCTTCCATATAGGCCAAAGAAATGCAGCATATTAGTGTTTTAGGTTACCACATTTTTTCCGCCTGAAAGACACCCCCATGTATAAAACAACCCCCACTTTTCCAACCATAATTTAGAGTTTCGGAACCTACAGTTATTTTCTTGGCTTCCTTCCATGTATAAAACAACCCTCAATTTTTAGTCTAACAACTTTAGACAAAAATATAGTCTTATATACTGGAAAATACTGTAATTTAAAAACAAAAACAGAACAGCAGAAGATTAGATTTTTTATGCTTAATTCAAAGGCACAGAAGCTAATATGTAGTGAGTCAATTTGTACCTTTGGTCTGAATTTACATGTCCCCATTTTCATTGTTCTAATGTTTTATTTAGGTTATAAGGATTTCTGCATAACTAACATGACTATGTTACTGGAGTCTTTCTGAAGAAGATTTTAAAAACTTGAGTGTTTAGTGTAGACTAGTTTAGGATAGAGTTCATGCACAGCAACTGTTGTATTTTTAAATGATTCCGAATCAGCTGATTTGGGGGTTAAGCTTAGTATAAATTGAATATTTAATTTCTTGTTTAAAATAAAACTACAACAAAAGATATAGAAGATACAGTGTTATGAAATAAATACAAACATTTAATATGTTTCATAATTTTATTTTGCCCAAATAGTCTGGGAAGCAGGCTAGATGATCACAAATAAAGATATGTGCTGTTTCCATGTAGATTCAAATCATAGATGCAAGTGACTAGATAAACACACACAAAAACTGATTCCAGGGGTTGCATTATAAGGAGTTTGTAAGATGCGCATTTATGATAGATCCAGAAAGAAAAGGAGCTAGACATTGCTAGAAATGCAGAGCTGCAATTGGAAACAGTAGCCACATGTTTTCTTCCTCTACTTAGTGTGTAGCAAACTCTTCCTTCATTTTGTTGTGATAATTGTTCCCAACAAATATAGTCTTGATTGTATTTTGGTAATCATAAATAGATATGACTATAGATTTTCTTTCTGTTTAAAATATATACTCATTTCTTGTTTTTAGAGTAACCCAGATATTAGAAAAAATGGCTATTTGTTCTTTTTGTAGGAACAGAATAATTCATATTATCTTTGTAGTATTATTAAACAGAAGAATTGTTTCTATGGTAGCACCAACTATATGGTATTGGTATAGGGCTGAGATTCTTGGAAATATGCTGCGGCGAAATCAATAGGATCTCTGCAAAATATTTGGACAGAGGTGAAGCAATAAATTGCATTTGCACTTAAAACATTGTGTGGGTTTTGCACTTAAATCCAGAGATGATGTTAATACATTTTTCCTGTTTTTCAGAGAAAGCTTCTTGCTGTCTACCTCCACCATGATGAAAGTGTGCTAACCAACGTGTTCTGTTCTCAAATGCTTTGTGCCGAATCTATTGTTTCCTACCTTAGTCAGAACTTTATAACTTGGGCTTGGGATATGACAAAAGAAGCAAACAGAGCAAGGTACGTGGTTTTAAGTGAGACACTGAAGTGATCTAAGACTCTGAGAATGTTAATGTGTTTATAATTTGTATGGTGTAGTCCAGTGTTTACTTACATTATGAACTGGCAATTTTATGATGTTGCCTACTTCCATTATTAGAAGGTGGCAACTATCTTGGATTGCTACCAAAAACCCTAATTTAAAAAATTCCCTTTCAGATAGTGTTTATTATATGTTGCTGTTTATCAGTAAGCATGTGATTTACTGACTGCTATGTCAAGATTTTAGCTATAGGGTAAATTCTCAGAATACAACCACTGTGCATCTACTACTCCCATTCCCGTTGTATATCAGTCTTCCTGCCTTTCTTATTTATTTATTTATTATTTATTTATTTATAAGCTTGTATCCCGCCCATCTTCCCAGCCGGAACTCTGGGCAATAAAAACAATAAAAACACATAAAACAGCAGTTAAAGCTCCAAGCAATAAGGCAGCGGAGGGCAAGATGGTGACGAGCCCAGGGGGAGAAAAAAAAACTAATTCACAAGGTCGCCGAAGGCCTCTCTAAAAAGGAGGGTCTTCAAGGCCTTCTTGAAGGTGGGCAGGGACTGAAGCAGGCGCAACTCACTGGGGAGGTGGTTCCAAAGTGAAGGCCCCACCACAGAGAAGGTGCGGTCTCGTGTACGCATTTTCCGCACCTCTCTGGGTGTGGCCACCCGCAGTGAGTGCGCCTGAGACGATCTCGTGGGTCTGGATCCGGATGCCTTTTGGGAGATGCACTCCACCAGGTACTCTGGTCCCAAGCCGTGGAGGGCTTTGAAAATCAAAACCAGGACCTTGAACCTGATCCGGAGGACAACAGGGAGCCAATGCAGGCGGGCCAGGACTGGGGTGATGTGCTCGTATCTAGCCGCCGCATTTTGCATCCGCTGTAACCTCCAGACCAGGGTCAAGGGCAACCCCACGTAGAGGGCATTGCGATAGTCGATCCTCGAGACCACCAGGGCCTGCACAACTGTCCTCAGGGAGGACTCATCAAGGTACTGGTGGATCTGGGCGATCCTGCGGAGATGGAAAAAAGAGGCCCTGGAGACAGCCATCACCTGGGCTTCCAGGGAGAGGGCCGAGTCCAGGACCACGCCCAGATTCCTGGCCCTGTCTGTAGGCTGGAGGGAAACACCCCCCAGACTAGGGAGGGGGCCATTGTACCCAGACGAGGGCGCCCCGAAGAACAGAACTTCCGTCTTCTCCGGATTAAGCTTCAGCTGGTTAAAGCTTCAGTCTCCTGGGACTAGAAGGCTGGAAGGAAGCATGAACAAGAAGGCTAATAAAATGAAATGATATGCCATGGCTGCCTTTGAGAGTCTCTACCATAGAGAATGCACTAGAAAACTTCATCATTTGCTACTGGGGATTGCAGCAAATGGTTGCTGCATGGACTGCTCTTATCAGAAGTATGGGTGCTGCTATATTGGCTAGTGGCTACAGAAGGACCCACTCTTGGAAAATGAGCACAGGGACTTTGCAAGGAGGTACAGTACTGTATAAGAAAGCTAATGAGGAAATGAGAATGTGGTGTGCAGGGAAAAAAGAAAATACTTGCAACCACAGGGTAAAATGAATAGCTCTGTTTTGTATATATAGGGTCATCTCTAAGCTGTATGGTATGTCATTTGCTCCTAACATCCTTAAGAAATATTTAGACTCTCTTTTGTGGATTTGTAAGTACAGTGGACTCCCGTATAACAAACGGTTTGCATAACATAAAATCTGTACAACATAAAAAAATTCCAGAGATAGGGGAAATTTGCTTAACAGAATCGCCTATGGGGCAAATCCATACAACATAAAAATGGTTGCAATTAGGAATTACTCTGCTCTCAATGCATTCCTATGGGAAATTTGTATAAAGGAAAATTTGCTTAACATAATTTCATTTGGAACGAATTAATTCCTTTATACATGCTACCACTGTATATAGGAGCAACCCTTACTTCCACATCCACTCTTTCACCATCCAAAAGAATTGTTTTGTTGTCTGTCTCTTGGCTAGTAATAACACAATCTCATGAACTCTTGTTATAAGGGCTCCTGCATAAAACTCATGTAAGCTCTTTTTGTGGTGTGAAAAGCATTCAGAACAACTGCACTTGATTTAATCTCTATTAGTATATTTCAAGCAGAGTAATATAATTGTGCATCTTTATCATAATAAGTACTGATAAGGCATCTAATTTTCCCTTCAAATTATGTAATACTTAGGCCTTGCATTTCATGCCATCCTCTGCCAGCAATTATTTCTGGTGAAATTTATTTCTGTAGTTGGCGGAATATGGGTATTATGCTTTCCCCCTTTGCATAGTATTTAAAATTATCTGCTCTAATTTTACAGTGTAATTTTATATTTATATTATTTAAAAGATACTGATTTTTGATATGGGTGTCCTAAAACCATAAAATATAAACTCTCATTGACTTGAGAGATTATTAATAACTACTACTTATGGTATTGTATTCCCCTTAAACTGTTATTCAGTGGTATGTGAATTTTTAATTTTGTAGACTCAAATTGAAACATGCAGTGTTCTTGCATAATGTTTTTACATTGATAGATATAACCTAACCATAGCTTGCATTTTGTCCCTAACGTTGACACATAATTTTTGAGTTAATTATTACTAGAAACTTGGAATGAATGAAGCTTCTATGCTTTTTAACAGGACAAAATTATAAGCAAGAGATTGGGTTAAATCTTATACTACTGCCATTCACTAGAAGTAAAGAGTCCCCTCCTTTCCTTTTATCCAATAACTTGATGTCGAAAGAAACACTTTTCTCAACCATCTGCAGTGTCTTAAGTTCAGTTGACTACCTGCTGTTATATTGTTCTGGTCTCTGTTTAATTCTCCAGTTTCCTTTATTTTGTGGTGACAAAAAATTGTGGTGTAGTTTCTTTGAAACACTGTGTTTGCAGAAGGTTTTTTTATGACTGACAATCACTGGGCATGTCACTGCTTTGTTGTGTTTTACTAAAGAAGTCTGTTAAGTAGCACAACTTTGATACACTAGTTATAAGAGTTTGCAGGTTACAGAGACACCTGTGGTGACCAAAGCTACAGAATTTGCTTGTTAGAAAGAGTCTCCACAGCTGTATCCTATTAATGCCTTATGACACTTTTAGAAACACCAAATGAAGGGCTTGCTTAAGGGTTCATCCTTATTCTCAATTATTCTGATTATAGAATACAATAAGATGCTTAAGCTTGCATTCTTTGCTATCATCCTATGACAAAGGAATTAACATGTAGAAGTTTCCAAATGGTCCATAAACAAAATACCCTTAACTCTTAACTGACATGCAACAGTATAGCTTAGTTGTGTCACAAAAGGTTCAGCGAGAAACTGCTTAAAGTCATGATGCTTTCTTGTGGAAAACATGAAAAGATTTTTAATATTGATCTGATACTTGGGGTAATGTTCAATGACCTTCCTTACATGAAATATTCAGTAGTCTCAGGTTGGTAGTCAATCTGACCTTATGGTACAAATATTTGTTAATGTACTGGTAAGAATTTAATATGGAGCTATTACATCAGTGATATCAAGATGGCTGAATATTAGATATTTCATTGATAATTTTAAAAATTAGGTTGGATCCTAAGATAAAGAATATCTTCCTTTCTTCTCTTCTTTCCAAGATACCTACATGTGGAAAGAATTGCAGTAATTGTTCTTGCCCCTTCTGACTCCTGCTCCCAAATATTACTTCTGAGATTAGGAGGGGAATTAGCAGGGGAGCATTCTGTTCTTCTCACAGCTGCCCTCTATACGTTCAATAACTTGTTCCAAAAGACTCAGAAACTGCTGGAAATAGTTTTGCATAGCTGTGGTTTTCAGGCTTTGCAGGGAGAGAGTGAGCATTTGATATTAGTGTGATTTATACCAGTGGTTCTCAACCTGTGGGTCCCCAGATGTTCCTGGACTGCAACTCTCAGAAGTCTTCATCACCAGCTGAGCTAGCCAGGATTTCTGGGAGTTGTAGTTGAGGAACACCTGGGGACCCACAGGTTGAGAACCACTGATTTATACCAATGGTCAAGGAATCACATAGAATAGTTTCTTTAATTAAATATGATGCTTTCCTTAAATCTAGAGTGCAGGAGCAACAAAAATTTAGCTCACTACGTTAAACAAAATATAAGCTAAATCATGACCATTGCTGAAAAATCTTACCAATTTACATATGCATCATTTCAGTAAGGTTGAACCCATTAATCAGAAACCTTAAGCTGCATGTATTTAATGTCTGAATTTTAAGTCCTAGGTTACAGCATTACAAGCTGCTTTTCCTTAACATGTGCTTAATGTTCACATAATTTGTTTTTCACACTTAGTCACAGTTTTAGAAAGAGCATATTGCCAAGGATTTCTTAAGGTCTTTCTATGACCAAATAGTTTGCCATGTTCATATATTAGTTATTCTTTTGATAGCTTCCAGATATACAATTTGATTCTACAGCAACTATAATTCTTGTGCACAATCTGCCTAATATATATGTGCACCAATATTGCATGAGAGATGCTCCATTTAGTGTGGCATGTTTCTTTTCTGGAGCTTGTTAAGGTTGTAAAGAAAAGGTGGAAGAGAATTGTTTGAACACAACCATCACTGGGGTGTGGGTTAGCATTTGTATTTTGGTAATTATTTAGAGGCATCAGAAATGCAAAAATGAGATTAAGCATCACTCGCCCACTTTCATTCCTGGATGCTTTTTATACCAAGTAGAGTTCAAAAGAGCTAAATTTGTTGCTCGTAGGTTGTAATCCTTTGTTAAACTTTAGTTATGTGTGTTTTGTGCCATCACGTCGGAACAGATTTATAGCGACTCTTAGAGGGCTTTCAAAGTAAGTGAGAAATTTGTGGAGTGGCTTTACCAGTTCCACTCCTCCAGGGTTATTCCATATCTGAATGGGGATCCAAGCCCTGTTCTCCAGACTCCTAGTCCATCACTCTATCTACTACACCACTCTGGGAATGACGCTTTAGTTCAAATGTGGCAACAAATTACTTTTGTTTTGTTGACAATGTTGTTTAAGTCACAACTAAAATAGGCCTATTGAATCAAGGGGATTTGATGAGGTACCTCTTCAATAAATGCCATTGATGCTAAGCTACAGGATGTCAGCCAATGATATAAACATGTTTTCTAACCTGCTTTCAAAAGCAACACAAGATGCTTAACACTTCCTAGGTTAGCAGTCTCATTAATCTATTAAAATATAAAGATGCACAAGCAAATACCGTATGTCAATTTGTTTATGGTTTGTTTGGTAGCAGAGGCAGAGATGATAAGGTGAGGAGAGAACCTTCTGTTTCTTGATTACGTCCCACCCGCTCATTTTCTCCTTTTCTCCCTTGCTTTTGATTTTAGTGGCGGTCTTAACAGAATGTCAAGATCAATTTGCAGCATGGTTTAACTCAAGGTTTGCATTCTGCCAGCAGCAATTGTCCTTACAAACAATGCTGTGTGTTCTTGTAACTTCAGAAGCTTTCAGAAGGATCATGGCAAGGGCAGCATCTAATGACTTTATTAGTATAGGGTTTCAAAACAGGCTCAGTAATTGTGCACATCTCTTTGTCATCTAGTCATAATTACTGCATAACATTGTTCAGGGTTGCACTTGTGAATGGTTTCCTAACAGCAATGAAATGAAAAAAAAAATGAAAAAGGATGAAAGGTGATTGTCTCTTCACACAGCCTGTATTCATAATACATGAACTTTTTGTAACATTAAATATGTCCACTAAAGGGAAATCCATATAAATGTAGTTTGAGATGATAGCTTGCTGTGTGTTTTGAAATATGAATTCAAATGACATAAAGGGTAGGAGACCTGGGAGAGACAAGTGGTGAGTAATGTACTAAAGGTTTGTTTATGTTAAGTCTGGATTTATAGTTCCAGGATTTTTTTCCTCCATTGATTTGGTTTGAACTGAAATATTTTCTTTTTAAAGTTTATTGAAGTGGTATTATATAGTAATCATATTTCCTAAGTGCTTTTCAGAAAATAAAAGCAAAATCAGCATAGCAAAAGATAGAATGTGAAAAAAGTCTCTGCAGCATGCATGTCTAAGCATAATTTTTAGTTCACAAGGAACCAGAATACATGTATAAGGTTGGATGCAAGGTTTCCTGTAACAGCATTTACTGTTGCTGCCCCTTGTAGTAGGATAATAGCAGCCATTGTGGTTGCTCCAGCAATGCTTTTTATTTATTTATTTATTTATTTATTTATTTATTTATTTAATTTATGTACCACCCATCTGACAGCAAGGCCACTCTGGGTGGTTGAAGAGGCCACCTTTATCACAGATTGCAAGGGACAGCATTCCGTTCTATCCTAGAGCAGTGATGGCGAACCTATGGCACGGGTGCCAAAGGTGGCACTCGGAACTCTTTCTGTGGGCACCCGACATCGCCCCTTCATAGCCACCTGTATACAGGTTAAATTGCTGTATTGGCACTTGGCAAAAAAATTAGTGGGTTTTGAATTGCAGTTTGGGTGAACCTCCAAAAGGTTCACCATCACTGTCCTAGAGGGACTGAGCATAAGGTAGTCTAAAGAAAAAGGGATGGTAACTGATTAACTTCCAGAATCATCTATGAAGTGGTATTTGAATTAAACCATACTTGCAAGATGTTTGTGTGAGCCAAACAGTATGCCTAGCTATATAAGATGAAGCATGGAAAATTCAATCCACCCTGGGAAAATGACAGATGCATCTTCTTAAATGAAACATAAGCTGATAAATGTCCCCATTTGGTTTTCCTTGACACAATATTAATTTTCATGAAATAAAATTGGCAATTATATAGTCTGATACCATGGAGATAACACCATATCAATGGTACTTTAAAGATGCCCATTGGCTTAATTTGAGAGGTGTTTCAGTCCACAATGCAGACAAATTCAGCCGAATAATTTAAAAAAATCTAAAGGAAACAATGTACCTAGATATCAAATAGCTTCAAAACACAGAAAGTCTTGCTGCGTGGTGAAGACAACAAGCATAATGTCATATTTAGAAACTTGTTTTATCAACTGCTATAAAAATTTTTGGTAGAGTGATAAACAACAAAATATAGCAAATTTTATCATCAGAATAAAAAACTGCAGCAGTTCATGCAGTTTTATATTCTGTGCAATGAAGCATTCCTTTTTTTACTGTATCAAGACAGATGTTGGGGTGTTCTGCCTGATTTTGCATGCCAAAGGTTGTATGCACAGATTAGATATCAGAAGAGGACAACCTGTCACATATCCTCTTTAGGTAAACAAAGCTGGTAAATGTCCTGTATTGTTGTATCTTGATTTAGGAGAATAATTGACAATTTGCACCCATTTCAAAACTTTTGAGAGGAACCCCAGATCTCCATTAACTGGCACTATTTCATTGTACTGAAACTGAAGTCCATGGTTTCTGATAAAGTGCAACTGTTATGAACAGCTATGAATGTCATAGGAATCGTTGTTTTGTATATTTGTTGGAAAACAAAACAATGGCCTGTGGACTGAAAAAGTTCTATATATATTCTAACCCCCCCCCAAAAAAAAGAAGATGTCAAGGAGTGTGGTAAATATTAAGACTATTAAGACAAAAATTGTGACTACTGAATAACTGCACAACTTTAATGTAAACAATGAAGAAATTGAAATAGTTAAAATATTTTTTATATATAATCATCAGTCCAAAGGGAAAGTGCAACCAAAAAATCAGAAGGCTGGGACTAGGAAGGGTAGAAGTGAAGGAACTAGAAAATATCTTCAAGTGAAAGGAGGTGACATTGGAGACCAAGATCATTCACACTATTGTATTCGCAGGTACAGTATTATGCATGGATATGAAAATTGGATAGTGAAGAAAGCTGATAGGAAGAAAAGTGATTTGTTTGATATATGGCAGGCATGTCCATCCTTCGGCCCTCCAGATGTTTTGGACTACAATTCCCAAAGTCCTCTGTCATTGGCAATCTAAGCTTAGAATTTTGGGAGTTGTGGTCCAAAACATCAGGAGGGCCGAAGTTTGGACATGCCTGATATATGGTGTTGGAGGAGAGCTTTGTGGATACCCTAGACCAGTGTTGCCAAACCTATGGCACGGGTGCCAAAGGTGGCACTTGGAGCCCTTTCTGGTGGACACCTGACATCACCCCTTAACAGCCACCTGTATTCAGGTTAAATGGCTGTATTGGCACTTTTGAAAAATTAGTGGGTTCTGAATTGCAGTTTGGGCACTTGGTCTCTAAAAGGTTCGCCATCTCTGCCCTAGACTGCCAAAAAGACAAACAGATCAAATCAAGCCGGAACCATCTCTGAAGTCAAAAATGATGAAACGGTGATGGATGAAAAATGATCGTAACAGGTCCAGCCTTGAGGAAGACTATAAAACCCGTCAAGTTTAGACCCACTGATCTTTTCAGATGAAGCAGTATCACTATTGGAAGGGATTAGTTAGCAAGAAGAACCTGCTGCCCTTCAAAAAAACAATTTCTACTATAGTGGTACCTCGCATAATGAAAATGCGTTCTGTGGGACCCTTCATAATACAAACATTTCATAATGCAAAGCGTGGTTTCCCATAGGAATGCGTGGAAAACCAATTAATTTCTTTCCGGAAACCAGAAAATTTTTAAAAAGCTGTTTTTTTATTTAGACCTCTTTATAAAGTGCACTTTATAGGCATGCAGAGCAGGAATTTCACCCCACAATGCTAAACACACAGTTCAGCTCCCCACCCAGCAATGCAATGCAAAGCAATGCAAAAAGCACAGAAAAAAAGCAAGGAAATGATGAACATCAGCTCTCCTCCCCACAATTAAATGCCACAATGCAAAAGCCAAAAAAGCAATGATGAAATCAGCAATCAGGGAAAACAGGGAAAAAGAAAACAACGAACCTCAGTCCCCACCCCCCAGCCTGGCAATTCAATGCAAAGCAATGCAAAAAGCACATGGAAAAAAGCAAGGAAACAACAAACCTCAGCTCCCCACCCCCACACACATAATGCAATGCAAAGCAATGCAGAAAGCACAGAGGGAGAAAGCAAGGAAACGACAAACCTTAACTCACCCTCCCCTGCAATGCCGAACACAGAGAAAAAGGAATGGAAAGTTAAGCTCCCTGCCTTTCCAAGTTTGAAAAGTCCCACAACTTCTGCAAAAAAATATCCAAAATAACTCCAAAATGATGAAAAAACACATCCCAACCCTCCATAAACTACAAGGGCACAGTGCATCCTGGGTACACTTTTTTGCAGTGCCTAATGGAAAAAAAAGTAATGCAAGGCATCTCATTGAAAATTTTCTTAAAGCGAGACATCCCCATTCCCAGAAACTTCTTTTCGTCATGTAAGGTGAATGTTGTGTGGGGTACCGCTGTATCAGTTTTGCTGCACTGCACCTCTCACCTGAATCATATGCCTAGCCCATCCACCTGTATGAATCACAGTAAAGTAGTTGTCAGAGATGAAAATGAGATGAATATTCATGTGTTTGGATTTAAAATCATCCAAGCTTTCAAGTAGTTTTAAAGATAAAAATGCTACCTTGTCTCTGCCCATCAGCTTCAGCCCAACTTTGAACCAGACAAATAAAAAGCTGATCAAAGCAGGGTCCTTTCTCACATGGAGAGCCTCCCCTTTAGCACATACCTCTTTTCTTCATAACTATGGTGGAATGCCTGCTGCAACAAGTCACTATGGATGCTTTTGACAGCATTTTCCCCAAATAAGTGGATGGTGGAGCATGGCGCAGAAGTAGCTCCATGGGGCCAGTTGGTTGGTAGCCATAGGGTATGCCATTAGTCTTTCTTGTTGTGAAAAATAACAGGTGAAATGTTGGAAACCCCATGGTGGGGATGACATTCCTCATCTGGATCATAACCGGAGAAGTGAAATGTCGTGCTATATTTCATCAGATGGAACAGCTATATAAGCCCCGCATGGAATCCCTCAGCATTTTAAGTGGCAGCTATGAATGGGAAAGGATGAAAGATCTGAAGATTTTCCATTGGGCAGAAGCCTCTAGTTTGCTTCTAACACAGTGGCAGGCAACATGTTGCCCCCAGATTTTTCAGATTACAATTCCTTGTCATGTTGGATAGGACTGATGGGAGAGAACCTCTATGTAACAGGCTGCTCCACCATGCTAATCCAATTAGCTTGACTGAACTGGCTCAGAGAGTTAACTGATGAGTTAATCTGCACTGAACTACAGTTTTTTATGTGTTCAGAGAAACTTTTTGAAAAAATGGAAACTACTTTTGTGCTGAATTGACTGGTTGCAACACAGAAGACATTGCATGCAGAGGGATGTAGCAAGGAGCAATGTAGGGACTCAGTAAAAAAAAATACAATTGTCTTTAAAGTAAGTCAGGGTTAAGTGAATAAATTGCAGACTGTGCTAAGACAACCATGCATAGATATTTTGTTTAAATACATCATACTTTCCACTTCCACATTTAAAATTTAAATATTAATACATAAAATGTTATTCTTAAATTAACATTTTAATGAGACTTATGTTGACTTTGCACAGTATAAAATTAATAATGTCAAATAATTAGATGTCGCATATGCTTAATGTTCAACAAGTATTCCTCTTGCTTTGAAAAGACACGGGGGCAGCTCTTCATCGTTTCTTTAAACTGGGTCAGCATATGACAGGCAGTGACTATTTCTTGTTAGTGGGCTGGTTTTATTGATCTGTTCTGCAATTGACCTTGTGGTTATGGGAGATCAGATTGGTGTTGTCAGAGTGATGTCTAAAATAGCAGTCTTTAAACTGGATTTTGAACATAACTCATATGATTATAATTTATCTATATGGTGTAATTAGAGCCCAGATTTTGTGTGTGTGTACCATTCCTTTGCTCTCCACCATACCAGCAGATGTACTTGAGTGACTTTGCTGAAAAGAGTTGTCCCTGTTAGACATAAGACCAGCAATAGATCTTGGACAATGCAGTCTCACCTGGATCTGACCTTCTGTTGCTGCCCCAAACTCACCAATAACACCAAGGAGATCCTGCTATCACAGTCCCCTAGTTCATGCTCACCATTAGTGACCTATTAATTAATGCATGTCTTTTGCATGTGCTGTTACGCTTTGGACTAACTGTATCTGATTGTTCAGGGAACTGTTAGTAACTTGCATCTTCAGTTATGCATGTTATCAAAAGGAAGCCAGCAGAAGTTAAACTTGGCTCTATTTTATCTCCCCCCCCCCCCAATTTAGCAACTTTAAAAAGTTGGCCTACTTTTGGAGTCATGGGCTTTTAGTTATCATCCTAGATTTTGTAGTGTAGGTATTGAGATTTAATTTTTAGTAATAATGTGAAAACTGAATGTCATGATTCTGTTTTGGATTTTGATATCAAATGCTTCCTTGCCTGTGACATTTTAATGCAGTTTGTCTTTTCCAATAGATTTACCTTCTAATGTATGAGACAACAGGACTTCATTGATGAGACAGTGCATACATTTCTGATCAGTTGTTACCTGAATTATTATCATAAGGCATAAGAAAACACATGATTTAAGTTGCCTTTCATGAACATAATTAAGAATTAATAAGGCTGTACTAGTGGCTAGTCCTCAGAATTTCCACTGTTTTGCCTTTTGTGACCTGTGTTATTAAAAGTCCATTATTTTTACAGACTTTATTAAATTGGATCTTATTAAAGCATTCTATATTTGCATTTGGTCTTTCATAATTCATTATTATTATGACATTTACTTTTTACCATCAGATCTGAAAACATATCATAAGCTACCCTTTTCTCTTGAAAGAAATGCTAATTTCAAACAGTCCTCTAATGGAAGAGAAAAGCTTTATCAGTTTTTTCATTTATTCAAGTTCGTGTTAAGAATACTAATGCCAGACTTCAGTATGCTAATAGATGAAAGCTTTTTTTTTTGTCAAAAGCTTGAAATTATTGTTTTTAGGCTGCAGTATTAAGCATGAAAGTGAAAAAGATGGGTAGCATATCTAAAAACCTATCTTGGAAATACAATTTGTTGATTGCTATTACTACAGTTGATTAACTTAATGAAAAATAAATTAAAATACTATTCCTAGGTGTAAACTGATGTATGTATTTCAGCTTAAGAACGGCATCAAAATATTTTTCTTGCCTTTTCTCATCTTTTCTTGTGTGTGTATTTTTCTGTGAACTCCTTGAGTTGATATGGTGAAGGCTTCAATATACTCCTGTGCTGGTTAATAAAGTGATAGATGTTTGCCTCTGCCCCAGAAGTGATAAAATCTTCCCCTGTATGAAAAGACTAACAGTAAATCAGTATTTTCAGACCTATGGCAAAAGTTCATTCTTCATGAGTGAAACTTCATTTTGTTCATATCCTCTTGAGATGACTTCAGTTTATCCATTCAGCAGAATAGCCTATAAGTATGGTGATCTTTTTCAGAAGTGGTACTATGATAAAAAAGGTGAGCAAGTTCCCTGTGTTTTGGGATAAGATTCAGCACAGTATGGAAGGGGGCAGGGGAGTTAAAACAACAAAAGCAGTAAGTTGTACCTGGCACCAAGCAGTGATTTCCAGGATGGTCCAGTTTGGAAATTATGCTGTCTCATGAGAACATAGACTCAGAGGATTCAAGTGGAAAATATTGACAGTATTTGAGAATTTTCTTTGGTGTGGTGCATGAACAGCACCCATGAGGTGAGAGCCAGACCTGCAAGGATGCTGTTCAGTAATATCCATGTTGAAACACAAGCAAGTTCATCTAGGGTCATTGTGCCAATGTGTAGATTTAGTTTTGGCTTAACTGTTCTCTGTACCATTACTTCTGTTGCTAAACAGATGCAAAAAGGGTAATAGATACTGTATGTTGATCTAAGGAAACAAATCACAACCACGAGCCTCGTGGTGCTGTGGTTAAATACCTGTACTGCAGCTAAAACTGTGCTCATGACCTGGGATTCAATCCCAGGTAGTTGGCTTATGATTGACTCAGCCTTCCATCCTTCCGAGGTCAGTAAAATGAGTACCCAGCTTGCTGGGCGGGGGGCAATGTGTAGCCTGCATAATTAAATGATAAACTGCATAGAGAGTGCTTGAAGTGCTGTGGGGTGGTATATAAGCAGAACACTTTGCTTTATTAATGGGCAATACTGCTTTCAGATGTAATATTAACATTGTAGTTTAGCAATTCTTTAGGAACAAATAGGATCCTAGCTGTACTTAGGTGATACCATTGTTATGTTGCGTTGTATTTTATTGAATCTTTGGAACTTGTTCCACTTAGGTGTTATACCGTCAGTGACCATAATAAAGTTTACTTACTTACTGTTCTTACATTCATCTATTCTGTTAATACTGTATGGGAATGCTCCCCCTGCTTTAAGTTTTGTTTTGCTTAACATGGAGTTTCTGTAATTAAGAATAGACAAATAATTGTCTTAATTTTTGCATGGTTTAAAAGTACCGGATGTTGACTATAATGATGATGGGAAAACACATGGTTGGCTGCATCGGGAGTATAAAATTCCCAATGTTGTTTCACCTAACTCTGTGGAAAAATTTGGATGCATTTTTTTAAAAAAATGCTGTGTAGTATAGAGGAACTAATTGCGTAGCCTGTCATTCTACAGAGTTTGCCTCCGACCGGAGAGTGGAATAGATAATGTGGGATCATACCATCCGGGCAAGCAGTGATCTCCATGAAGAAAACTGACACCCTGCTTGGCAAAGAAAACATCTGTACAAGCAATGTGGTCTTGTGATTTTATTGGAGGGACTTCTCATCCTTAGCAGAAGCTCAGTAATATATTGGCCATTATGACTCATCTTGGATGGCCTCTTGTGCTGATAAAGTGCAGTGTGGTGTAGTGGCTAGAGTGATGGATGAGGACTCAGAAGATTTGGATTTGAATCCCCACTCAGCCATGGAAACATGTGGTATATGTGTGTATGGGATTGATAAAACTGTTTCTTAAACATTTCACTTACCTCGAAAGCCCTGATAGGATTACTATAAGTTGGCTCCAACTTGGTGTCACATAGCATCCTAACTGAAGTGGCTGATGAAAGAGGTATAGTACATAGCATCAGCAGTATAGTTTGCTGCAATAAGTAGACCATCAGTTTTTGGGTGGAAGAGGGTCCTGAATATTAAAGTACCCTTGATTAAAGGACTTCCCTTGATTTTTTATTTCCTTTGAACATATCTAAAGGCTACTGCTTGTTACACTCATCTCTTCTGTTCAGGAAAAATAGTTGACATCAGTGCATTTGTCATTTTAAAACATAAACTAATTGTACGAGAACTATCTTGCACCAGGGTGGGACTGGACAGTTCTTTATGTCACATAAAACTGTTTGTATGATATTAAAGCAATTGTGGGATCAGCAAAAAGGGAATATTACTGGTGTTACCATGGGCACACAGTAAATAAATAGAAGTTTAAGGACCTGGTAGTCCAGTTTTAATAGTTCAACTTTTCTTTAATAAAGTGAAAGGTACTTACAAAAACTGTATCTTTTTTAAACCCTTTCTTTAGATTTTTAACAATGTGCACGAGACACTTCGGTAGTGTTGTAGCTCAAACTATTCGAACACAGAAAACAGACCAATTTCCACTCTTCCTTATTATTATGGGGAAACGATCGTCCAATGAAGTGCTGAATGTAATACAAGGTATAGTTTATGTGTTATGTTCATATTTTCTTTGTTGAAACTTCCAAATAAATTTGTTAACAGATCTTTCTTTCTATTTAGAGCCAGAGTGGAATTTCTTTTAAAACAGCCACATGCTAATTCCTGATCCATTGCCATGTAGGGTGGCACTGATGCTCTGGAATATACTTGATATTTGTAAATTTAAAAAATACTTGTAATGTAAATTGGAACATATTTGTGCTAGATGCAATTGCACAATTGTACTAGACACACATACATTCAAAACTGATTGTGGATTTTGCTTATCAAAACAAAGGTATCCGGTGCCTTACGTATTGCTAGTTGTAATTTGATACACACTCGCTAACCACTGACTTTGCAGACTCCATTTTGGTACAAGGCTTAACTGCAGACCTCAAGACAACATCTGTCCCCAGTTTTCCCTAATTTTTTTCTGATATGAAAATACAACAGAAAGCCAAAAAAAATGGTCCAGGGGGAAAAAAGGCTTCCTAGGAAAAAAAATGTTTCCAGCAAGCATTTGCTGGCAAATGTTCACCTTTCTTTAAAAAAAAATACACCAGTAACGTAAAAACTTTCCAAGAATCTAATCATATTTGCTTATTATGACTTATTAAAAAAACCCTGAACACTAGGTATTACTTTTGGATTATTCCTAGAATGACTTTCTGTTTTTCTTAATAACTTTAATAATATGAAGTTCACCAGACTTTCTTTGTTGCTAGGTAACACAACAGTAGATGAGCTAATGATGAGGCTGATGGCTGCAATGGAGATCTTCAGTGCTCAGCAGCAGGAAGACATAAAGGATGAGGTGAGAGTTGAATGTCATTCTAGATCCCTAATGAATTCACGCTTTTCCAGACAACTTTTCTTTAAAAATGCAGCATTCTGTTTGTAGTGCTATATTTATTCCAGCCCCTTTTCAGTACTTGCTGTATAAAGAGTTACCAAGTGTTTAGGAGAATAAGGCACTGACCCCTGTAATAGTTGTTAGAAATAGAAAATGTTGAAGGTTGTTACTTCCGAGGTACAGTGGTCCCCCACTCATTCACGGTTCATATACTGCGGTCCCACTATATCGCGGGATTGCAGTATATGAAAAAAGCCCCCTGGGGTAAGGGGGGAAAGGCCTATTTCAGGCCTCCCTTACTTACCCCAGGACTGGCGCTGCCCCAAACAGGCCTGTGAGGGCCTTCCCAAGCCTCCTGGAGGCCCCCAAAGGCCCAGGAAAGCCCTTGCAGGCCCATTTGGGGCAGCACCAGGCTGGGGGTAATTACAAGAGTCCCCAGCTAGGCGCCCCAGGCCCAACCTGACCTGCATCTGCATATCGTGGATTTTCAATGATCGCCGGTCGGGTTGGGTCCCCAACCCCACAATAAACGGGGGACCACTTTAAGAGAAGGTGGACCTGATCATTATGACTAGTTCCATAAAACTGCTGAGAAGAATGTCCTCCGTTCCATCAGGTTACCCTAAGTGTGATATTCTGCATTTTTGAAATAGGGGTGACCTTGTTGCCTCAGATATCATAATCTGTAACTTTATAGAAAGAGAAGTCAGAAGAAGACAGTGCTAGAAATTACTGTAGTGTCTAGATTTCAGATAACTAAATCTTTAAAAAAATTAAAACATTGATAAGATACAGTAGAGAGGAAGGATAGCTATAGCTGCTGGCTGTTACTTTTTGAAGGGCAACAGTGAACAGTCTTCATTGAGTTTCTAAATTCCTGGATCTCTAAACTGGTAAGAATTGTTACTAAAACACTGGCTTGATGATCCCCACTGCCCCTTCCAGTGGAGAATCAACTGAAACAATTCCTGCAACATGGGCTGCATGGACACAGCTGAATCAGAATGCTTTTGAACAACTTTTATCAGTGCAGGCAAATATATTTCGTCAGTAGACAGAGAGCTCTGGGTTGTCCCATCTCTCACCCATTGGAGTTCAGTTCTACTCACTAGCACCTGTCTGCTTGTTGCTCTTGGCTGGGGCCAAATTTATTTATTTATTTATTTATTTATTTTTTATTTTAGAGTATTTTTACCCTGCCTTTCTCCTTCGAAAAGGACGCAAGGCGACTTACAGTAATGAGGGATAATATGCAGTCCAGTACAATTAAGACATGTTGTAGTATAGAGAACAGGGAATTGACGGAAATCTTACAGTATTAATAGACAACATTACATTAAAGCTACAAGAGAATGTAAGCAGTTAAAAGGAGAGTAAAGTTCCATGTAAAGTTATGAGTGATGGAAACTCACATTGAAAACATAGTGACAGTAATCACATAAGATTTATATTGCATTTTATTATGTTCAAATTTAAAACACAGACTAAACTCCAGTTCTTACTCCCAAGCAGAGCAGATTCCCCTGCCAGATACCTAAACCATAGTGTGAACATGGATTTCTAGCCAAGTTATTTTGTGACTTTTGGGAATTTGTGTGTACAGTATGTGTTCTCTAGGGTCCCAGAACGAATCATCTGAGTTTTGTATACTGAGTTTGGTATACGAGTGCTTTGGTGTACACGCATGTTTCCAGAACGTATTATGCTTGTAAACCAAGATATTATTATACATCAAAAGCATTATCTCAGCCATTTGCTAGTGTGAGGGTTCACCTTTTGCCCAGGCGTCCCGCCCTTCCAACTTCAAAGAAGGCATATCTTGAAACGAATAAACTGAACTTTTATTAGGTTCGTCTACTACAACAGAGGTTCTTTTCCTTACAACGGTTTCAACATATTTAACTTCGGTAACAAAGGGGTTGTTCTTAAAGTCATAGTTAGGAGTGCTTAGAGAGAAATCAAGTCCTCCACCTCCACCTGGGGAGAGTTGGTTCCACCACTGGTCTCCCCCTCCCTCTCTGATAGGAGCGGTTCCCCCACCTGTACCCCAACCTCTGAGGTGAGCTTGGGTCCACGGTGTTTCTGATGGTGGGAATGAAAGGGATAGTCTTCTCTCTGGGTCAAGTCCATCGTGGCATTCAGTTTCCCGGCTTTCGCTTCCTCCTGTACCTTGGCCAGCCATTGCTCCAATGCCAACTGTAGTCTTATCTCCTTCCTCTTTCAATTATATTCTCGAGCCTCCCGCTCTCCCCAATAAGAGCAGCCTTGTTTGTGTACCCGGTGTCTATAACTTTCAGCCTCCTTTTGGGGCATCATCATCTTTTCTCATTGTCCAGTCCATGGATCCTCCATCCACACCCACTCCCAGTCTGGTGGGAGCACACGTGGTTTCTCCTTTTTACAGTCTCCAAACCCCACCTCCACCACCTCTGATTGGTGGGACCTCCCCGCCGTTTCCTCAACCCCTTTCTCTGCCATAACAGGGTTTTTGCCTTTGCCCTCACCATTCTCCTCTTCCAGAGTCTTTAAAGAGTCTTTAAACCCTTTCCACAACATTTCCCTCTCCCCAGCCTCCATGGTAGGTGCAGCTCTGGATTTCTCCCTTCTCTTCTGCTTTTCCAGCCATTCATCCTTTTCTGCTTCACGTTGTGCAGGGGTCACTCTCCCACCTTCAGAGAAATTCCCCTCACAGCTAGATCTTTTTTGTACATGCTGTGGGATATAGATTGCATAAACATAAGTGTTGCAATGATTGAATTTCTCCACGATCATAGAAAATTTATCTTGTATCCAAATAGCTCCATTTATTTGATCATTCTTTGATCTTCCTACTTCATTTCGAAGACTAGACAATGTCTTCCAGATAGTCCAGATAGTGTCTTGTCCTGGTGAGAGACACTCTTCAGCATTCATCCATGTAGCAACATGTCTGGAAGTTGAGTCATGGCAACTGGACTTCTTTTTCTTGAGAGATTGAAATGTTTTGCTTCTCATCCAAACAGCTTCATCAGTCTGAAAAAAGCTAGTTGCCATTCATTTTATAGTTCACTTTGACCTCATGTCACCCTGGTCTGAAATAGGCTCATAAGATGAGCAATGGCCTGAATAGGCTCATTAGGTAGACAATAGTCTCAATAGCCTTAAGGCGAACAATGGCCTAAAGTGCTGAAATCCATAAAGTATTGGTTGTTCGCTATGGCCTTGGTGCTGAAGGCATGAAGTATTTTTTATTTGTCTGGGTATTGTTGAAATCACAGCCTGATAAGTGGCAGATAGACAGTGCCTGAGCCCCCCCCCCCAGTTGAGAGAGGGGCTTTCAGGGCTCACATGAATGGCTTCCCTGACCCCTCTCTGAAACCACCTATTTTCTCCTTCATGTGGAGGTGTACTGCTGATTCTGGTCCTGAGC
Source organism: Phrynocephalus forsythii (assembly GCA_029282475.1). NCBI lineage: Eukaryota > Metazoa > Chordata > Lepidosauria > Squamata > Agamidae > Phrynocephalus > Phrynocephalus forsythii. The sequence goes on from JAPFRF010000005.1 coordinate 56,701,344, forward strand.
TGTTCCCCCTCCTATGTTGGGACATCCTTCTATATAATGGCTGTTTAGTTTCTCCTATGTAGAGGTCTGCACACTCCTCACTGCATTGGACCGCATATACTATATTGCTCCTTTTGTGTTTTAGTATCAGGTCCTTTGGGTGGATGAGTCTCTGCCTTAGTGTGTTTGTGGGTTTGAAATAAACAGGGGTGTGGTCTTTGCCAAAAATCCTTTTAAGCTTCTCAGACACTCCAGCCATGTAGGGATCAGATCAGTACTTACTGTTTGACTCCCACCATCCATTGCAACACAAATTAGGATGCATTGCAACACAAATCAGGACCCTAAACCACAGAGCAGAGAGCATCCGCACCTCCACAAAAGCTAAGAAGAAGGAAGACAGGCACCTGCAGACAGCACTTAAGACCTGTGGCTATCCAAAATTCCCTACATCCCGTGCTGATTTATACATATCATATTAACAATAATTATAAAGTTAGATGTATGAATTCTAGAGCATTGTTATGTGAAGAGTTGTAAGCAATGTCCCCAAGTGTTTGCCTCTTATCATGCCACTTTCAGGTTTTCGTTTGCAGAAAAATAAAACAGCTGAGGCAAAAATTATTTTAGCAGGTCTACAGAGTTTTTTTCATTAGGCTATGTCTCCTATCTAGCCAGTGTAATGATTTGGTGCCCATAATGTCCATGCTCTTTTTTGGCAAACCATGGTGCCAAGCAGAATTTATATAGTGTGATATCACAGTAGGTTGGCCCCATTCATTAAAGACATAACAAGTGGGTTCTTGGTGGGTTCAAGAAATACCACCTAATTTGCTCATCATAAGTTATGCTTTTTAAAAATTCTAGTGCATAAGGATTTATGTGATTCAAATGATTGAAGAAGTATATTATGAAAGACTAGTATTCTTGACCTTTTCCCCTTAGTTTTTATTATGAGTTTGAGCTGTACAGTACAAGATCTTTTCTTGATTTTTTATACCCCTAGCCCCACCACATTCTATTAATTAAAATCTAAGATTGAGTGCCAGCTTTGATGTTATCCTGTTCATGTGCTTATTCACTACTACAGAGGTTCTCACTAAAATGAGTAAATGAAAGCTAAAGTTTCCTAAATCTGTCAGTGTTTCAATTACATGAAAAGTACACACAAATAAGGTATAGAGTAGTGAGACTTTATCTGTTACTCTGTATATCAAGAGTGACATTTCCAACTAATGAAGTACTTAGTTAGGAATTTGGCATAATAGGTGTGGTGCCATTCAAGATTATTGTTATCCTGAATGTAGAGACATTGACTGACAATGATGTGCTAAACACATTATTCAGCTGTTTAAATCTTGTGTCTCATTAGTTCAAGATTTACTGATTAAATTGTATGATAATCTGAATGTTTGTTGTCTGCATTTATATATACTTTGTCAATTTTTCTTCTCTTATTTCCGTATAATTCATTGACAATGATTGCAGCATTAATTCCTTCTTTATCCCACCAGAAATTTTAATTATGAAGGTCTCCAAATTAAAATGGTGTAATATCATTGAATATTTTATTGCATTGTAATAGAACAGAGTCAGAACAAATGCACACATATGCACATGAACATGCATGCATGAACATGCACACTTTTAAAACATTTTGCTGACAGCTCTGAAATTCAGGTCAGATTAGACTGGATTGTTCAATAAAAAGACAGCTGGTGTAATATCTTGGCATTAAACTTTGAGAATTGTTGATGTATCTGCTTAAATTGTGAGCCTCTTAAAATGATGTTTGATTTAATGTTTAATGGATTCATAGAAACAAATCCAGCACGACATCATTTGTTAGCTTTTGGCTGCTAGGAGTAAAGTGCTACAGAATAGCATTTTAGCGTTGAATGTGCACTGGGACAAAATTCAGATTCAGAATTCAGAATTGGAATTCATAATTACAGCCCTTTGGATTCAGAATTCCAAATTTTGAAAATTTGGAATTTCCAGATATCTGGAATTTTAGTACAGTCAACATGAATACTACAGTATATGAGTATATATGGTCATTATATTCCCATTGAAAAAGTATAAGCAGGCAAAATATTTTAAACAATTTTGCTGTGTCTTTTGATCCTTTTGGGATGACTGTGTCAAACAAAAAGAGTGCATATTAGCAACTGGCAGTGCCCAGGTATTAGGAAATGACTGTAATGGGTATACAGTACTCATTCAACCCTGAACATTGTGAATACCAGCAGATTGGAGAAGCAGAGAACATGTTGCACAGGGAAGTGGGCAAATGCCTTGGGCAGCACTGACAGTCAGTTTGACGTGACAGATTGTCTGTGGTGTGTGGGAACTGTGCACAAGCTTGTAGTAGCTGTTGGAAAATGAAAGAGGCAGAAGGAGGGGGCAGCCGACTAAAACATGGCATACCTAATATTGTGAACCGAGTGTGGCACTCTCTCTTACTTAAAGATGACTTCAGGACCCCCTGGTAATGGTAGGTTGACCTTAAGGAAAATATTTTTTTCAATAGATCCAGATTATCTAGGCGTGAGCAGTGTGGACTGACAATGCCCCTTGCCCGAGAGAGCCCTCTCTCACTGGGCACACTACTTTGTGGGCAAGATAGCAATCCCACTGCCACCTCTGCAAGACCTCCCCAAACAGACGACTTCTCATCCTAGTAAGACAAGGGATTTTCAGCTTGCAGGGCTCCTGCATGCGCACCACTCCCTTCGCCCTGTCCTTCCCATTGTGTCTCTGGAGGACAGGCCCTTGCCAAGTTTGTTGAGACAGTGCCCCAGAAAGTTTGCCCTGTTGTGACAGGGAAAAGGGACTTGGACTCTAGATTACCATTGAAGGTACTGCTGATTGCAGGGCTACAAACATTGCTAGCTGGACCTTCTTCACTAGCTGCTGCTGCATTGCCTCCCACTTGCTACCCATTGCCCGCTGTTAGATAGATAAACTTTAGTATAGTTGATTCCCAATACCTCAAATGCAAACCGAACATAAATACATAAATGATGTTATTCCAAGGACCTGCATTACAATCAACCTAAAAATGTAAAAATAAAATAGCTAAAAAATCTCTTAGCAGCATAGTTAATACTGAATGTGTTTCCCTCTTAAAAACTTGCTGGTGATAACTAAAGCTAGTTATAAATTTATTGAAACCCTTCCTCCATGAATTTTGACTGTAGCTGCACAAATATTTGTTGCATTAAACAGCGTAAATATTGTGTATTTTTCCCTGAAAGTAATTAAAGGGTGTAGGGCCTCTGAACGTCCAGGAAATAACTTTAAACAAGTTTCAATAAAAGTTTTCCAAATATCAAGCTAAAAAGGGCAATACAGAATTACACGAGTTATTATTTCTATTCTTCCAGACTTACAAGGACGTTTATGTTGGCAGTATGGTATCTATTAAAACTTCCTCTCCTGGACTGCTGATGATAGAGCATTTAGCCAAGCAGTACTTTTGTATTGAAAGTAAATAAATATAATTTGCTGGTTTAAAAAGCCCCACTTAACAGTTTAAAAAGCATTGCCAGTTTTTTAATTTGAGGTCCAAAGGAGTTGCTAGAACAGGTTGCTCCTTCTTCCCTGACAAACCTGTGGTGGAGCATTTTTTTAGCTTACTCTCCAGGGCTCCTGCTTCAGGCTGGGAAAATACTGTTCTCCCTCATTCCCATTCACTGTCCCCTCGTTGTGCCCTCCATCATGTCCATCAAACCCTGGAACACTGAGGCCATCTGGCTAAGAATGATTGTCTCCCAATAAGGACCTGTATTTCACCTCAAAGCTTCAGAGAAGGTAGGCCTCTTGACCCATAATGTACGATTCTTGTCTGCCCAGAGGAGCAGCCACACCCCTAGAAGCCTCCAGTGCCAAACATTGATTGCCCTTTGCTGTTCCAGCACTCTTTCAAGCAGGCAGAAAGTGGCTTTCCATCAAGTTGCCAAATCCTATATTAGGAGGTGCAGTGTCAATCCCAAATTTTCTTTCCTCTGCTTCAACAGCCAACTGTTTTGGATTTCTGAGGTGAAAATGCCCCACCACTTTTCTGGCCTACTCAGTTATATGAAGTATGCCTTTGTCTTCCATACCCTGCAAAGGACCCTGAACTATTAGGTTGAGAGTATGGGCTGTACACCACATCTCTTTCATCTTCTCACCCTGCAATGGTGGTGCCATGTTAGTCCTAATGTGAGCTGTGTGGCTGCCCTCCATCACAGCCGCATTCAACAGGGCCCACCTGTATCCTGCATTTGTATGTCGTTCTATGCCTGGAGCCTTCACCAGTGTCCTGATAGGGAGATATAGGGATGTTTTTTACCCTAGCTGCTGCAGATATCACTTGTAAAATGTATCTCCAATGTCCTGGTCAACTGCTGCTGTATTGATTGTCTGGCATTACACATCTGTCACCACCCTGTATCTAAGTCCTTTGGAATGGCAGTTGTATGAGGCACCATTTCTGAAGAATGACTGGTCATCCAGGGCTATCATCTTTCCTGGCCGATGAGTATTATTTTATTTATTTTATTTTAAAGTATTTTTACCCCACCTTTCTCCTTGGAACAAGGACCCAACGCGGCTTACAGAATGAGGGATAATATACAGTTCAGTACAATTAAGACATGTTCAAGTATTGAGAACAAGGAATTGAGGGACATAGCTACAAGAGAATGCGAGCAGTTAAAGGGGAGTAAAGTTGCATGTAAAGTTATGAGTGATGGAGACTAATATTTAAAACATAGTGTAAATGTAAACCATAAGGTTATAAGTAGTTATAAATACAAAGTCTATGTGATCCTGTAGATTAATATAAAAGACACATAATAGGTAGACCATCATTCAGGGAAAGTTTGCCTGGAGAGAAAGGTCTTTGCCTGTTTCTGGAAAGACAACATTGATGAGGCAGTCCTGGCCTCTAGTGGGATGGAGTTCCAGAGTCTGGGTGCAGCAGCTGGGAAGGCCCTTTCATGGGTTCCCATGAAATGTACCTGTGAGGGCAGTGGGACGGAGAGAAGGGCCTCTCCTGATGACCTTAGAATGATCGGTTCATACTGTGAGATTCGATCTTTCAGGTAGCTAGGATGCAGACCATATAGTGCTTTGTAGGTCAAGATCAGCACCTTGAATTGTGCCCGATAGCTGATTGGCAGCCAGTGGAGCTGCTTTAATAGGGGTGTATTGTGATCTCTGTACCCTGCCCCAGTCAGCAGTCTTGCTGCTGCATTTTGGACCCGTTGAAGTGTCCTGACGTTTTCCCCCACATAGAGTGCATTACAGTAGTCTAGCTGGGATGACACTAAGGCATGTATCACCATGGCCAGAGCTGGTTTCTCAAGAAATGGGTGTAACTGACATACTAGCCTTAATTGTGCAAATGCACTCCTGGCCACAGCCGTGACCTGGGCATCCAAGCTCAAGGATGAGTCCAAGAGCACCCCCAAACTGCAGGGTAGCCCTTTTTTTAAAATTTGCTGCCTCCCAGCATTTGTTATTTGCCCATCCCTGCCTTTCTGGACTGCTGGCTCAACCTCTGCCCTCTAGTGACTCTTACCCTTCACAATAAGGAAGCTACCCTCAGAGTACCCACTTAATTTGCTAGTAGTGATGCCCTAACCCGATGCTTCAGGTGGCTGAGCATGCTGTTATTGGAGAGATTGTTCATGTCCTGTTCCTGCTTGAATACCTTCTTGCAGTACTCAGCCATGTGAGCATATGTTACATACTTGAAAATACTTCCAGATTCTTGACTTCTTGGGAGTTCCAGTTTTGACGGCTTTTTCCTTACAGTGATTGCTAACTTCTCATCATTACTGGCAACTGATGGGATAAGCCCAGCTGATGATTTCTGAAGTAGTACAACATTATTGTGCAAATGAGGAGCTTGCAAATCTGACACTGTATGGGATAGGAAAATTTCATCCTTGTGCACCCCTTCACATAATTCAAATAATATCTCCAATAGCAGCATAGCAGCCCTATTGAGGCATTTGCTCGATTTAGTGTCTAATGTACTGTACAGTATACTATTAATGAGTACATGGTTGGGTTCACACTCAGTCTCCCGCCTTAGAGTCATTGATTATATGGCATGTTCCACATGCATTCAGGTGAACATAAGGAGAGCTCCCTTCCCTGATCACAAGGGCTGAAAGCATAGATAGGTAGGAGTCCTATGGGTGCAGGATCTAGGACCCTTTGCAAAATGAATGGGCTTTAGATTTTAGAGAAATAAAGTTCACTAAGTAAAGTAATGTGTCTAACAGGGAGTGCATAATAAAACAATCACTACTTTATATACTTAAGAAGAGGCGTTGGCCTGTGAAACAAAATATTGTTTTTAGTGGCTTACTTGTTAACATGTAACTTTTTAAAAATAAATCTTGTTCCTGACAACTTGTGTTTAAATAGCAGCTCCTTATGATGACCTTATTGCATTTACATGAAAGTTCTTTCAAAATGTGACAATAGGAACCAGGATACAGATTCCGGTTTCTGTTACTGTTTTTTTAGTAGCAACAGTAAGTCATCATAAACCACAAAAAGATAAACAGAACGTTCCTTGGAGGTATTTTGTAGCTTTTAAAATGTCAATGTGTGTACATTTATTGTATAATGACACACAAAGGATGGTTTTCTGTGTGTAAATGTAATATATTTCAGCTGGGGGAAAATAAATATGAGCCAGCATGAACTTTTTTTGGCCTTTACCTTTTGTATGCATAAAACTCTAAAGCACAAATTGTTATGGTATATACTTCAGTATAGATTTTAACATGGTGCCTTCTGATGCAGTTATCAGATTTAATTGAACAATTTTCACACTTAATTATTTATGAAGTTCTGGGATAAAAGTACAGTTCCTCCATGTACTGACATGGAGAAAACACCTGAGCTGAAATCCTTCTGCACAGCCCTATGTGCAAAATTATGATATCACATCAGCAGCAAATTGCCACTCATTAAAGGTTTCCTTTCGATATGTTCGGATGTGTGTAACTTGGTCACATATTGTTCACATACACCGCAACATCACCTTTAATCAGCAGCAACTTGCCTTAAAGCTGCAGTGATTTGCCACAGATAATGATGTCATCCCTGCCTGTTACGCACATAGCAGATTGCTGTGCCAGAATATTTCTGAAACCAGCTGGCGGAACAGCATTTTGTTAATAGAAATACTCTTCTATTACCACACAAGATCTGAACGTAATCTGAAAGCTTTAAGGTCTGTCTATCTTTGAGTTCAGTTTGTACTGTAAACCAGTTCATAGGAAACAGAACTTGAGTGGATTCAGATTTTTGTATGATCCTGCACTCTGAGCAACACTGGACACTGGGTCTAAAGATAATCCCCTGAGTAATTTATTGCTGTGAAAGTTACAATTTGGAAATTCACCATCATATTGTATATTGTCTTGCTTTTCCATAATGTTTTAGTTGAGTGAGTGTATATACAGCAGGGGTGCCCAAACATTTTGTAAGGAGGGCCAGATTTGGTGGCTGAGAATGTGTCAGGGGCCAGTTGCTCCCCGACCCTGCCACCCCACTGCAAGCCCCACCCACTGACCCCTTGCAACCCCACCCGCAGGAAGGAAGGCGGGGACCAAGGGAGGGAGGTGGGGACCAAGGGAGGGAGGAAAGAAGGAAGGTGGGGACCAAAGGAAGCACACGGAGCCGTGGCCACAGGTCGCCCCTTGGAAGAGGTGATCTGTACAACCTTGCACCCCTGCCAAGCTCCTTGGCGGTGGCAGAGGCCCACTGGCCTGCCCACCCCCACACATTCCCCTGTGGTGCCAGTGGTGGCAGACCGCCCATCTGCCCAGCCGCCCAAGCTTCCCAGCAGTGCCGGTGGCGCGGCCCGCCCAGTCACTGCCCCACGCGTGTGCCCAACCTCACAATGTTTCCAGCTATGGCACCACCCTGCGCGCATGCGCCTAGCTTCACAAGGTTCCCGGTGGTGGTGGCCCCCCCGCGCGCGTCCAGCCCCACAAGCTTCCCAGCGGTGCTGGTGGTGGTGGCCCGCCCCCTCACTCAGCCCCACAAGCTTCTGCTCACTGGTCAGCTGGCCCGCCCAGCCCCTCAAGCTTCCCGGCAGTGTCAGTGTTGGCGGAAGATTTTTTTAAAAAAAAACATGGGGCAAAGGAGGGGGAGGGAGGGGTGGCCTGACGGGTCGGATTTGGCCCCCGAGCCGGACTTTGGGCAGGCCTGATATACAGGAAGTGTTAATCTCCATGTTAAGTAACTGCATCATAAGCACAGGATAAATGCCAAGGAGCTATTCTAGTCTAACATGAAAGGTATCAAGCTGTGTCTTATGCTGCTGCTGCTCCCTTGAACAGGAACAATAGCAGTGTCATTAACTGCTGGAGAGTGGGTTTCTGCAAGAGGACACACTACTATATATTTGTGGTCTTGGTGGACCACAAATTGAACATGAGTCAGCAGTGTGATGCGGCAGCCAGGAAAGCCAATATGATTCTTGGTTTTATCAACAGAACCATAGTGTCTCAATCAAGGGAAGTGATAGTACCACTCTATTCTGTTCTGGTCAGACCCCACCTAGAGTACTGTGTCCAGTTCTGTGCGCCTCAGTTTAAAAAGGATGTTGACAACCTTGAGCGGGTGCAGAGGAAGGCGACCAGGATGGTTGAGGGTCTGGAGGAAATGTCTTAGGAGAAACGGCTTAGGGAACTGGGAATGTTTAGCCTCTCTAAAAGAAGGCTGAGGGGGGGATATGATAGCTATGTTTAAATATTTGAAAGGATGTCATATTGAAGAGGGAACAGGTTTGTTTTCCATGGCTTCAGAGACTAGGACTCGGGGCAATGGTTTCAAACTACAGGAAAAGAGATTCCATTTAAACATTAGGAAGAACTTCATGACAGTTAGAGCTGTTCGGCAGTAGAATATGCTGCCACAAAGGGTAGTGGAGTCTCCTTCTTTGGAGGTTTTTAAGCAGAGGCTGGATGGCGGTCAAAATATTGTGATGGGGTTCCTGCATGGCAGGGGGTTGGACTAGATGGCCCTTGAGGTCTCTTCCAACTCTATGATTCTATGATTCTATATTGGCTGGAAACATTTTTCTGCCATGACCAAGGCAACAGAATTTGTCTTTCCTGATTCTCTCCTTGAACTAAAGGAACCAAGAAAAATGTCCACAATTAGGCCTGTCCTTTGAATAGAGGTTGGAAATTAGTTCTGTTCATATAAATCATTGTTATTCCTAAATATGTTTAGTATTACACTTGGTATTATGCTTAGGACTTCAGTCCTGGGTCTCCATCTGATTGCTTCACAGGTTGTTCCGATGAACGTAGCACTGTTTGGACCCACAATTGTATCTGAGACTTCTGCAGGGCTTTGGTTTCTCTTAAAAACTTCAGCATTCTCAAGTTGATATTTTAAAGGCAATATTCTATATACAGTTGATCCTCCCGCCCAAATTGCTGGCTCCTAGAATACTAGCAGAAGATGGCTTCAGCACAGGATTTGATCTCCTGCACTGCAAAAGCAGCAAAACTGGACATTATAGTATTCATTAAAGATTACAGAGAGTGTGCCTATGGAACCCTGCTCCTTCTCTGTTTTGAAGGGTGGAGCATTACTCCTGCTGGTGCCAATGAAGAGTTATGAGAAGCAGCAGAAACTATTTCAGAAAAGATATTTCCTCTGTTAAGCCACTGTACCAGTCATATTAGGGCCATATTAGGGCGTTTTAATGTTATGCAATATAAATACACAAATAAGTGAAAAATCTAATGATCACCGTAATATACTGCAGGAAAGCAGCCTGTATCAACCTCCTTCGTGGTAAAGCCACTTCTGTTTCTAGGCTACTTTTGTTGCTGCTTTTATATAAAGAAATCTTTTTGGACATTAGTTGGAGAGTCTGAGGGACAGAGAACAACTTTAAAAAAAAAACCTACTTACAGTGAATAATGAGCTAGTGATCCAGCAGGCAGGAGAACTAAAAGTCCAGTAACTTTTATATATAAAAGGATTTCTTCAAATAAATACTATTTTCCCATTGTGAATCATTCTTTGCAATTGTTCAGTTTCATAACAAGGGGTTCCAAAGTTTTTGAGAGAGATAAGTATAGGCAGTTAAATTATTGTCAACTATATTGTAATATTATATCTGGGAAAATAATTTCCTTGAGGAAATGTGAATGGGGGACATATGTTTTATCTATCTCTAGGGAGACCAACTGTAATTGAGCAATACAATGGCTTCCCATCTTAAAATGAATAGGACCTACTTGGGAGCTTCAAGAGGAATGACAGTCATTTATTAAACTCTTTGTGTCTGAGGAGTGTACAGTGTTAAAAAGACATGTCCACGGCATCATTGTTTACATTTGGCTTTTAACCTTACTGTTGATTGATGATCTGACACTGCATGATAGGCTAGAACACAGTATGAGTTTGTCACATATGTAAGTAATGAGAAGAGATCCATGATTAAACAGTGGTATTACAATTCAGCACACCTGTTTTGAACCTCCCTTATGCATTTTTCTTCACTAGCCTGAGGAAGAGTCTTCTCAATGGATTACAGTAACAGTTTTTGACAAGCTTCTACAGGGTGGAGTTCCTATGTACTGACAGGGCCCATTTCATGATATCTCGATAATGCATTTTTATTTCTGCTGTCAAAAGTTATTACTGTAAAAGCATTGACTGTTACACAGCTGGTCTGACATGTCCACATTTTAAAGTTAAGTAACAGTAGGTCTCACATAGTGTTTATTTTTCTTGTTATGCAACATTTAACCCTCATTGCTTTAGGATAAGATTGATGGCATATATATATATATATGTTTTCGTAGATTTTCACGGGTATAGGTATGCATGTTAGGGTGGATTCGGGTTTCTTCCCGTGTAGAAATCTGGTTGTTTTGGCGACGTTTCGACGAGGTCTCACTCGTCATCTTCAGGCTGGTGTTCTGGCTTCTTTCTTCTTGAAGCAAAGCATGATCTCAGTTGAAGTCCTTCTATAAATACTGCTGGGGGTGTGTGGTTTGCTTGCTCTGTTGCTGATTGTAGGTTCCTTTGTTCCTTTGTTCTTTTGTGATCTGCTGTGTGGCTGAGGCGATCGTTAAGGGATTAACTGCTGGTGGCTGTTTAGATGGCTGTTTAGATGCTGGTGGGTTAGATGGCTGGTGGGTTCTGGCAGTATCCTGGGCTTTGGTGGAGTGGGGTCCTGTGTCTTGTGAATTCATTTTGGTCTGGCTACGTGTCTGTGGTCTCCCAATGTTTTTTTGGGGTGTGTGAGTGTGCTCCATGTGGTGACTGGAGTGGGGTGCCGCAGTAGATGGTGCAGTCGTGGTTTTGTTATTGGATGGTGGTTTCGTTTCATCTGTGGGACGGGTCTGGGTTTGTGTTTGGTGTGGATGGAAGGTGGTGGCGTCTTGTGTCCTTTTGGACCTGGTGTCAGTCTTTGTGACAGAGGCTCGTCTGTTGACCAGGGCTAGTTTCCAGATGTCAGGCAAGCGGGAGGTGTCATCGCGTTTATTCATGTTGTTTGGGTGTTTCTCTATTTCAATGGCTTCCATGATTATTCGACTGTTGAAGTGTTCAGTTTTGGAGATGAGTTTGGTTCTTTCAAAATCAATTTCATGACCTGTTGTTTTTATGTGCTGGAAGAGAGAGGAAGATTTTTCTTCTTTTTTGACTGCGTTCTTGTGTTCTGCGATGCGTGCGCTTATTCTCCTGTTTGTCTGTCCGATGTATGTGGCTGGACAGACTTTGCATGGTATTTCTTAGACTCCTTGGTTTTCTAGCTCAATCTTGTCTTTGGGGTATCTTAAAATGTTGGCTATTTTTTGGTCGGTGCAAAAGGCTGTCTTGATATTGTGTTTGTGGAGAATTTTGCTGATTTTGTCTGTGGTGCCTTTGATGTAAGGGAGGAGGGCGGTGCCGTTGTTCTCTTCTGTTTCTTGGTTCTTGGGGGGTGTTTCCTTTTGGATTAGTTTGGTGATGGTGTTTTTTTGGAATCCGTTCGCAATTAAAACATTCGAGAGAGTGTGTAATTCAGTTTTTAGGTGGTCTTTGTCAGCGAGGCGTTTGGTTCTGGAGATGAGGGTTTTTGCTACGGAGTTGATCTGTGCAGGGTGGTGGTGTGATTGTGCATTTAAGTAGCGGTTTGTATGTGTTTTTTTCCGGTAGATGGTATGTCCTAAGGAGCCGTCGGGTTTTGTAGATTAGGACGTCCAGGAAGGGAAGTTGGTTGTTGGCTTCTATTTCCATAGTGAATTGTATTTTGGGGTGTAGGCTGTTGAGATGTGTGAGGAAGTTGTTCAGTTTATCTTTCCCGTGTGGCCAGATAACAAAGGTGTCGTCAACATATCTGAGCCAGAGTTTGGGTTTATGTTCGGACTTCTGTAACGCGTTGGTTTCAAAGTGTTCCATATATAGGTTTGCGATGACCGGTGAGAGGGGTGATCCCATGGGTGCTCCTTCTATCTGTTTGTATCTTTGTCCATTGTGGATGAAGTATGTGTTGGTTAGGCAGTGGTTGGTCAGATCTAGGATGTGCTTGGGGGGGGTTGTATTTGTTGTGGATAGCTGTCAAGGCTTCTTGAATGGGCACTTGTGTGAAGAGCGAAACAACATCGAAGCTCACGAGTAGGTCATTGGGTTGTAGGTCTTGTTTCTTTATAATTTCTATGAAGTGGAACCGTATGAAGTGATGGATTCTGCATAGGGCTGGGGTTGTTTGGCAAGAAATTTGGCGAGGTTTTGTAGAGGTGAGCCTATGGAGCTGACTATGGGTCTGAGAGGTGTTCCTTCTTTGTGAATCTTGGGGAGGCCGTAGAGCTTGGGGCATCTGGATGATTTCTCTCTGGGGATGATGCTTGGCTTGATTTCTTCACTTAAGGGAGAGACAAACAGGAGAATAAGCGCACGCATCGCAGAACACAAGAACGCAGTCAAAAAAGAAGAAAAATCTTCCTCTCTCTTCCAGCACATAAAAACAACAGGTCATGAAATTGATTTTGAAAGAACCAAACTCATCTCCAAAACTGAACACTTCAACAGTCGAATAATCATGGAAGCCATTGAAATAGAGAAACACCCAAACAACATGAATAAACGCGATGACACCTCCTGCTTGCCTGACATCTGGAAACTAGCCCTGGTCAACAGACGAGCCTCTGTCACAAAGACTGACACCAGGTCCAAAAGGACACAAGACGCCACCACCTTCCATCCACACCAAACACAAACCCAGACCCGTCCCACAGATGAAACGAAACCACCATCCAATAACAAAACCACGACTGCACCATCTACTGCGGCACCCCACTCCAGTCACCACATGGAGCACACTCACACACCCCAAAAAAACATTGGGAGACCACAGACACGTAGCCAGACCAAAATGAATTCACAAGACACAGGACCCCACTCCACCAAAGCCCAGGATACTGCCAGAACCCACCAGCCATCTAACCCACCAGCATCTAAACAGCCATCTAAACAGCCACCAGCAGTTAATCCCTTAACGATCGCCTCAGCCACACAGCAGATCACAAAAGAACAAAGGAACAAAGGAACCTACAATCAGCAACAGAGCAAGCAAACCACACACCCCCAGCAGTATTTATAGAAGGACTTCAACTGAGATCACGCTTTGCTTCAAGAAGAAAGAAGCCAGAACACCAGCCTGAAGATGACGAGTGAGACCTCGTCGAAACGTCGCCAAAACAACCAGATTTCTACACGGGAAGAAACCCGAAATATATATATATATATATAGTCCTACAGTTGTTTGAAAAACCTTCTTTTTTTTGCAAATTCCAGTTTAAAACCTCAGTTCACTTTGACTTCCTATCGGATAGTATTTCATGATTCTTCTGAAAGAGCAGGATTGTTGGGGGTGGTTTAATCTGTGGAAATGAGATGGCGATAAAAGAAGACAGGTATTCTGAGCTATTTAGATCACTGCATTGGGAAGAAATCACTTTTATGCTTGTAAAGTTTAAGATAAATTAGATTTATTTAGATTATTGATTGGAAATGAAAAATATGTAACCAAAAAGATCTCATTAATGTCACAAAGCAGCTATATCTGAAGGAGTGCACTTGTTTGTTTTTTATACCACCCCATTAGTGCAATGCAGTAATCTGAGTGGTTCATATCAACTAAAATAAAATACAAATTATAATTTTTAAAAAACACGAGTGATACAAGGCACTTTTGTCTATCACAGTGAAAAACAGAAGTACAGCTTCAGGCAGGGTTGTTATGGAAGGCCTCCATGAAAAGTAATGTTAATCTGTCTTCTAAAAATTAGCAGGGAGGGGCCGGATGTAGTTCTACTGAAGGATGGTTCCATATAATTGGTACCACCACAAAGAAGACGCAACTCCTTATGGAAGATATGTTTGTGAAGATTCTCAGTCATCCAGGTGAGTTTATCTGGAAGTTCAGTCATGGATACTGGACTTCATTTTTAAATATCTATCAAAGTCCAGTAGCCATGACTCAACTTCCAGATCCTTATGGAAAACTTCCAGACCTCCCTTAGAGTGGAAACACAGAGGAGCACAGTCTGTGAGGATCTGGGGGGTTGGACAGATGACACTGGGGAGAGATTTTCTGACAAGTAGGATGGTTTCAACTATAGAAGGCTTTATATGTAGACAGTCAGAAAGACAAACAGGGATTCCAGCTCAAATCAAGTCTCAACTTTTTCTGGAAGCAGAGTGAAATTGAGGCTGTCATACTTTGCACACATCAAGAGACGATGAAGCTCACTGGGAAAAACAATAATGCTTGGAAAAGTTGAAAGTGGAAAACAGGACGACCAAATATGAGATGGATTGACTCCGCAAGGCAAGGTTTGACTTTGAAAGAGCTGCTGTTAATAATAGGGCATTTTGGAAGTCACTCACTCATATGGTCACTATAAGTTGGAGATGATTTGATGGCATGTCATAAAAACAAAAATAACATCCTATAAATTATATTTGTTTTCATCTTTTGGTACTGTTTAATTTCCTGGGGTTACTGCTTGCTTCTGCATAAGAGGGTTGTTATTGTTCATATTCCCCTTTGTTTGCACCACACCGTTGGAGACATTGAATGTTGTCTGTTGGATATTCAGTGAAGCATATTTCATTATGTCAAGAATCCCATTTGTAGACTTAATTGGGGTAGACCCATTTCATGTGTGTGTGTGTGTGTGTGTGTGTGTGTGTGTGTGTGTGTGTGTGTTTGTGTTTGTGTGTGTGTGTGTTTGTTTATTTATTTATTTATTTATTTATTTATTTATTTATTTATTTATTTATTTATTTATTATTGGATTTATACCCCACCCATCTTCCCTAAGGAACTCTGGGCGGCTTACAAAGCTGATCAAATCAGCAAATATACAAAACACGAATACAAAAACATAAACAACAGTAAGTTAAAACGAATGCACCCTGATCAAAATGAGTGTAGCTCAAAAAAGTCATACAGGTAGAGCTAACCAGAGGACAGATGGCGGAGGAAAGAAAAAAAATTAAACTTGGTCTCCAAAGGCCTCGCAGAACAGAAGGGTTTTCAAGGCTCTGCGAAAGGCCAGCAGGGACTCTGCAGAGCGCACTTCGCTGGGGCGGCTGTTCCACATTAAGGGAGCAGCCACCGAGAAGGCCTGATTATGGGTTGAAGTTCTTCGGGCCTCCCGGGGGGTGGCAACCCAAAGCGAGTGCGCTCGCGACTGCCAAACTGGTCGGGCCGAAGTTGATCTCTGAGCGATCCGCTCTGCCAGGTAGTCCGGTCCCAAGCCATGGAGGGTTTTATAAACTAAAACCAAGACCTTGAATCTGATCCGGGACACAACGGGCAACCAATGCAGGCGAGCCAAGACCGGGGTGATGTGGGCATAACGACGTGCACCCACCACCAGCCTGGCCACCGCATTTTGTACCCGCTGCAGGCGCCGGAGGAGAGTCAAGGGCAACCCCATGTAGAGGGTGTTGCAGTAGTCCAACCTTGAGATCACGAGTGCTTGCACCACTGTTCTCAGGGAGTCCCCATCTAGGTACGGGCGGATCTGGGCATGTATGTATTTCTTTCGAAATGCAGTAGTGGTAACAGTGCCTGCAAGCCTCTTTTAGAAAAAAAGTGTTTAAATACAGTACTGATCTAACAGAATTTTAAGAAGAATATTAAAAGCCTATGGATTTCATTTAGACAGCTTTTATAAATTCTTTGCACAATATAAAGTTAGAAAACATACAGTTCTATTACCTGTAGAGGATCAAATTAATGTTTTCTATTATAATAGTCTGTTTATACAAGCTGGGTGTTTTTTCTTTAACACTCCTGTGATTAGCCGCAGGCAGTAATGGTTTAACATCAGGCGTGGTTCAATAAAATCTTTTAAACAGATTCTCATCCTTTTCAGACGCAGAATATGAAAGCTGAATGCCCTGCTTTTTCCTATTGTATTTCAAGTTGACATATACTAAGCACTGGTTCTAGGCCTTTCTAAAATGGCCCATGTCTCCAACTTTGAATTGGCCCAGAGGTTATGGAGACTAGTAACACATTTGAAACTGCCTGGTGCTGTATTTCAGTCAGCAGAGAGGCAACATAAAAGTGTATATTTATGAACTCATGTTTTATTTTCTGGAAATTATATTTTTGTTAAGTTTCCACTAGCAAAGTGTTGCAAATTACAGATGATGTTCAGTTACAGAATTCAGAAATGTAGCTATGTTGAACCTCATCTAAAGCTTTTCACTGGATTATGGTCATTGGGCATAAAAATAATAGTTTGTCTAGTACACTCTCTTTGACTGGCAAAAATGACTAGTATGACATTTAGAGAGACACATTAGAATCATAGTATCATCAGCTAATCATAGACTAATTGATTTGGAAGCCATCAAGTCCAACCCCCTCCTCAAGGCAGGAATCAAAATCAAAGCTGATCTGACAGATGGCTATCCAATTTTCTCTTGATTTTCTCCAGTATTATAACAAATTATAATTAGTTATACAGTAATTATTATTTGTTGTATTTTATTGTTCTAGTAGTGTTATCCACAGTGGGATTTTAATGAGAAGTGGAATATAAATAGTATTAATTCAGTATTAATTAAATGGAGGAGTATTTTCAGTCCAGACTTAGAATGAATTGATAGTTAAGTAAAGCCTTTGTTAAGTGAGGCTTAAGTAGAGCTTTTAAACAAAAATGTGAGATTGTAAGTAAAAAAGAGGAAAAGGTAATTGCAGCTTACCTATAGACTGTGTCTTGTCAGACCTATAATTTTGCTGTCAGTTTGACTTATTTTTAAAAGATTTCACACTGCTTCCATTAAAGCTGTCAATTACATGTTTTTGTGTTATCATACTGAAATCATTGGATCAGTTGTAGAATAATATCTGGTGATGTTCTTTTACTTTTTCTGGATAGAAGCTAGATAAATGACAATTTCAATTTACATGCTTCATATACCAGTGGTATGTAGAATAATATTTACAAAATCTTAATCTCACAGCATGAAAATGTCATTATTAATATTCCTTTATAGATTTTGTGTTTTTGTTAGTTTGTTTCAAACAATAGCCTTATATGTGTCATAGTTGTAGCTTTATTTAAGAGGTACAGATTTCAAAGGTGTGGCAGTGTAAAACAAGGATGACCAAACTTCTAATAATGAAAACTAGTGACACAAGTTTCTGTTTTTCCCTAGAGGTCTAGGAAGTTCTGTAGGGCTCTTGAGGAACTGTTCAGATGTCAGACTCTCTGGCCTGGCATACTAATGTACTGATAATGTTTAATTTGTAATCAGGGATTTAGGTACGTATGAGTCTCCTTATCAGGGAAAATGGTGCCCTATAACAGAGACAGGCAGGCAGGCAGGCAGGCAGGCAGGCAGATAGATAGATAGATAGATAGATAGATAGATAGATAGATAGATAGATAGATAGATAGATAGATAGATAGATAGATAGATAGATAGATAGATAGATAGATAGATAGATAGATAGATAGATAGATAGAGCACTCACCACCCCTTGAGGTAATTGGTTCCATTGCTGTACTGTTCTAACAGTTAGGAAGTTTTTCCTGATATTCAGCTGAAAGCTGGGTTCTCTTAATTTGAGCCCATTGTTGCATGTTCTACAGTTTGGGATGATCAAGAACCAATCCTGCCCTACAGATATTCGAAAAGTGCTGTCATATCATCCCTCAGTATCCTTTTCTCTAGATTCGTCAAGGAACCTCTTCTGACTCAATCAGTCTAAGTTAAATATTCTGGCATGTAACTTCCTCACTAATAGTAATGGTGGTAGTTATAATAATTATAATGAAAAGATATAAAACTTACTGTAAACGTTAGTGGTGGATTGACAGTAGCAGTTGTAATATTGGTAATACTGGAGCTAACATTGAAAGTCATGTACATAATACCCTTTTTTGCTACAGAGCATAGAAAGGCACAGGCTTGTTGAACTCAAGAATCTCATTATGGGTCAAATATTCAAACTTTGACACTACCTCCATGGGAGAATGGTTCCATTTCATCAGCCTACAGTAATAAATGATAAAGGACTATAGTATTACAACTCTCACATGAGAACCAGTCTACATTAATGAAAGCCCCACAGCCAAGAGATGCTGGATGCCACAAGTTGCCGTCAATGTGTGGAGGCTTAACCAAGTTGCAAACTTGGGTTTTCGACAGCTGGCTAAATCTTAAATTCGCATGGTATCCTCCATTTTATACATTCCAGCCTCTTCCAGTTTTA
Source organism: Phrynocephalus forsythii (assembly GCA_029282475.1). Taxonomy (NCBI): domain Eukaryota; kingdom Metazoa; phylum Chordata; class Lepidosauria; order Squamata; family Agamidae; genus Phrynocephalus; species Phrynocephalus forsythii. The sequence goes on from JAPFRF010000005.1 coordinate 56,720,098, forward strand.
GAAAATGAAATCATAATACTGTACTAGTACAAATAAGTCAACTTGGATAAAACAATTGATTTTTACTAACTCTGATTATAATTCTGGATAACCAACAAAGAAAAACATACCTTACAGAAGTTGGAGTTCCCTCAGCAAGCAACCTCAAAAGTAAGGAAAGTCCAAAAAAACCCAATATGGCAAGAAAATAAAAGAGTATGGAAAGATAAGGTCATCTCCTTGTTTTATTTCAACTACTGTAGTCATTCTAAAATCTTTGATTACCAATTTAAAACAATTGCCAATGGCTACTAATTTTTCTTGCTGAAATTTAAAAATCAGTGATTTTGCAAATCTCTTGAGTGAAATACTGTATTCATTTCTCACATCACCTGTAAAGTTTTAGGACTTGATTCTTGATTTTTAAGCCTAAGGCTTAAGTCTGTCTCCTGCAAATGCAGTACAGAGAAACCAGAAGTAGGTTATAGGACTTTAGCACATATTGTATGCAAGTACTGTAATTAAACTTGCAAAGTTTTTTTGCAAGTAATTAAAACCATACATTCTCTTCTCTCCTCCTTCCCATTACCTTCAAAATGGGTTTGCCTGTGATAGTATTCTAAATGGAGAACATTGTTTTTATAGAGGTCCAGTGCAACCAGCGCTGCACCACTTGTATAACATCTAACAAAGTAGGTGGCAAGAGCGGTACGTGTAGACAAATGCGTCCACACTCCTTGCTGTAAAGAGAAGCTGCTGCGGTGTTCTCTAGTCACCTTTGCACAGCTGACAAGAAACTTGTTGAAGAGTGGGCTGTAAGCTTTGTAAACAAATAGCAAAGTAAAAGCAGTTAAGAAGAGCAGTTGAGGTTGAATGGTGTCCATATGACAAGACAAAGGCTGAAGGGCTAACTCAAGTGAAAGCTAAAAGTAGGAAGGCAGGTATGTTTTCTTCCCACAGGAAATTCTACTGTGGTATTGCCAAGGCTAAATATGATTTCAAGTGGAAGCTCTGTAAAAGAAATATGTCCTTTGCTGAAGCTCCAAGGGGCCATTATATGATGGGAGCAGGACTGCTGCTGGCGTATGCAAATATTTATTTTTCAAGTATGAAAGGGTATAACAATTTTCTATGTAATCTTTTCTTATACTGATGAAGTTCTGTACTGCAAATTGCTTGCTCTGCAGTGCAACATTAATCTTAATTAAAACATACTATTAAAAATACTATGCAAATATTTTAGGTAGTGAAATCTCTCCCTTGAATAAACAATTTCCCATTGTCTGTCCATGAACTTGATTACAAGGTACATCTGTGCAGGAAACTGTTCACTTTGAAATGGAGGTTTAGCTGTGGCATTTCACATCTTTCCGACATTGCAAGGCAGTCATGCATAATACATTTTCACATTCCTGACATCCCTTTCATAGCCCATTGAAGGGATAATGCCAAGAGAAGGAAGCTAGGAGAAATGCCTGTAACTCTTAACTGTCTGTCTGGAAAAATACAATGTCATACCTGCGAACGTCTTTTGAAGTAAAATCTGCTGTTCTTTCTGCTCCAGAGTTTCTAAAAGTGAAGGCTGGAAACCTAGATAAGGTATCTTAATATTTGGACTCATTTGGATGCTTTTAAACATTGAACAACAGACAAATGTCTGTCCCCATCCCCAGATTTGACAAGTTCAAACATAGCTGATTTTCATGCGAGTCTTGACAATTGAATTTGTACTGGTTTTTGTAAAAGTTATTAATCTATAATCTAATTTACCCTTTTTCTCAAAGTACAGATGCATCACGAGACTTATAAAATATGTACTTAGAGTGATAGCAAATGATAAAGTAAAGATAATCTTTAAAACTCTTATGAACATAGCAGCAGAATCCAGCATACAGCAGAATTTAGGTATCTGTAGCAATATTTTTTTCTGCAGTGAACATGCTCTGTGAAACTAGAATAACTGAAAGCTCACTGGAAGAGAATGAATTGGCATTGTTCCTACAGATCAGTAAAGGAGAGAAATGAACATTCCCAGAAAGTAAATTCTACAATCTTGGCACCACTATTGATAAAAAGGCCCTGTTTGATGTGGCCATCTATTAAAATGTATTAATTCTATTTATATTTAAAGCATTACATTGATAGTAATATTAAAACCACACTGACTTCTGTAAGGGATTGTTGAATGACCTGGACACATATAGTATGAAGAAAAGATTATGGAGAAACATGGTAGTCATCTTGAAATATCCAAAGGGCACCCACACAGAAGGTAGAATAAACAGACAAGGTTTTCTCCATCGCTTCATAAGCAGAACTAGAACAGATGGGGAACAGGGGAACAGAATTCAGCATTAGGGGATACTCCTGAAATGGAAGCTGTTAAATAGTTGCTGTCTGCTGGCCTCAGATGGATGCAGGAGTTATTGTGCCTTCTCAATGAATATGTTTAAGCAGAACCTGGACAATGAACAGCCAAAGATGCTGTATTCACTTCCTGTATTGCAGACCCTGCATAGAGCAGAAGGTTGGATTAGATGAGCAGCATTAGAATTTTTCTCACTCCGTCACAGCTGGCCCTGCCATTAGACAAGGGGAATTGACTGAGGTGGCAGATTCCAAGAGCAGTGCGTTCTGCTGGTCTCCCATCTGCAAGGCCTTCTCACTGCAACTGCTTCAACTCTGCTTCTCTATCTTCTCCCCTGAAGAGAGCCAGAGGAGTATGGCCTTATTTTAACTGAGTGATGTCCATTGTATTGAAATTATTGCAGGGCTCACCCTATTATGTACCAAAAAGAGGTTGTAGAATGTCCTGAAAGGTCAATACATGGTTAACTATTTAAGTGGCATTGTTGTATTTTCAGGGACTGGGGGAGAGACATGTTTGTGGGATTTTCTGTCTTTTGTTCCAAATAATTTTGCTGCCCCTCTGGCAGCAAGGTGTCTAGTTCTAGGTTTTGTGGTGTTAAATAACAGTAGAGTTCTAATGGCTTTATTTAGATCACATTGCAACTATGTATTTCCCAAACCGTCAAATAATTATTCCTAACTCTTTGCTGTATGTTGTTTGATAGACAACTAAGAAAGAGGAGTCCATTGGGTGAAATAAGGTACTGTGTTAAAGCAATAGTGGGCCATTTCAAAGAGTCAGGAGACAAATATTAGCCATCACCCACGTCCTGACATGGGCTCTGGATCCCAGCCACTGTGACATGCTACCAAAATTTGGCACTCTCCTGTCTCCAAAATTCAGCAGTGCAGCAACAGTTGAAGATCTTTCTCCACTATAATTCATTTTGGACCTAAACTAACACACATGGAGGCAGCATGGGGCATATACTCTTTGTATCCTATGTTATGTTTTGTTTTCTTTCTTGGTGTCATACTGGTGACTGCAAAAACAGCCAGGAAACGCATTATTAACTTAAAGGAATGTTTGCTGAAGCCATTGGTTTTTGAGAAATGCAAAAGTTATTGTTGGGTCTGCTTGATCTAAGTATTATCAAATTCATCTCTAATGTCAAAAGAGAAATATTCACCCATTAGCTCCTTCTGTGTGCTGTAATTAGAGAAATGACATATTTTAGAAGATGCAAGAATGTTAAGGCAAAAACATATGTGAGAAAGTTCCTTTCGTGACCCCCCAAATGTGTTAGTAAAATACTGAGTGCAAACAAATTTGGTGGAATTGAGGACTGATAATGATCTTAATGAGCTTTCCAGCTCCTTCCTTTTTAAAGTTAATAATTCTATTTTTTCACTAAAACAAATACATAGCTAAAGCATGTGCAGCATCTCTAATATTTACATTTTCACGCCGTGTGCGCTTGTGTGTACATATATATTAATATCTATGTTGAACAACAATTTTACCTGGTGAAAAATGGGACTGTCTGGTAGATTTTTCAACTTAGCTTATTGACATAGAAAATAAATGTAATATATCCTATATTGTCCTGGTTTTGGATTTTCTGTTTTTGGTTAAAGTACACTATAGACGTCTAGTCACAAGAAGTGATCATAATGAATTCAAATATTATAGCCACCTTCCATGAAATAGTATATTACTAATCTAATTCATCCCATTCCTTTTTCCCACCTCCCAGGATGAACGTGAGGCTCGTGAGAATGTGAAGAGAGAGCAGGACGAAGCCTACCGAATCTCTCTTGAAGCTGATAGAGCAAAGGTCTGCACAGAATATGTTTTAAACATTGAAGCATTTCAGACTAATAATGTGACATGCAAAATTGGACTTGAACAAACCACGGTTTTCATGAGAGTAAATTAACATGGAAATACATCTTAGTACGAATTTGTATTTAAAGTGACATTTGTTTTTGTTCTTTAGAGGGAAGCACAAGAAAGAGAAATTGCGGAACAGTTTCGTTTGGAGCAGATTAGGAAAGAACAAGAGGAAGAACGTGAAGTAAGACATTTTATATTTCGTCCAGTTATAGGGCTTCTAATGGTAGGAATTTAGTTCTATGATAGGCAGAAAATTTAAGTGATGACCTTTCATTACAGCCTGTTTCAGAATTCGCGTTTCTGTTTGAAAATGGCTTCATTCTTTTAGTACACAGTGTCTCACGGTTTCTTTACTTTTTGCTGCTCTGAGGCAAGAGGAGGAAATACAGAAAATATTTAGGAAAACATTCACTATTGTCCATGAAAACTTCCCAAAAAAAGGGATGTATTTTGAACTTTTTTGCTGTCAGTTTCCAGTCTCACATTTTATATTGATTTTTTAGTTTTCCATAATAAGTGTTTGTTTCTTTGTCACCATAACTAGGTTCTTTGCAGCTTAAACAATGGTGAAATGGTCACTGACTGCACTGTTTTTTGGAAAAATAACATATTGCACATACTGTATATCTGAGAGGATCTGGTTGACCTAATATAGCTATATCTAGACAAGGTGATGGACAAGATTCCCATTTGTGATTTACACATGGGGAGGTGAAATTACATTTGTCAGAACAGTAACTTGCTGCTAATGAATGAGGTGCTTGTTGCAGTCCTGGTTGCACTCCCATGACATCACCAGTTGTGCAATCAGGAAAGTTATTAGAACACATTCATTAGTAGCAATTGATCATTACAACCTATATGATTTTACTCATACATACATACATACATACATACATACATACATACATACATACATACATACATACATACATACTTATTTATTTGTTTATTTGTTTATTTATATACCACCCATCTTCCAATCCATTTTCCATGGATTGATTGATTGATTGACTGAATGATTGATTGATTGATTGATTGATTGATCCCCTTAGTGCAAACTGCACTACCCAGGGTGGTTTACCAAATAGTCATAAAATACAATACTAAAACGATACAACTATAAATAAAATCCAATTAAAATACAGTTCATACAATTAAAATCCAATTTTAAAATCTTATAAAACACATTTAAAACAGCCATTAACAGAACTTGTTAGATGGCAATGACCTCATCCTGCCTGATTTCTTGGGAGGGGCGCAAAATAAAAGCCTTAATAAAATATACTCCCTTTCAGATGGGTGGTGGAAGGGGGAAGAAGAGAAGAACAAAATAAAACAAAAACAAACACCACTAACTGGGGAAGGCCTCTGCAAATAAATAGGCCCTCAGGGCCTTCCAAAAGTAGAATAAGGAGGGAGCCTGCCTTTTATCTGCTGGCAGGTAGTTCCACATTTCAGGGGCCACCACTGAAAAGGCATAGCATCTTGTTGTTGTCTTTATGGCCTGCCTAGGGTGGTCACTTGCATCATGAAGTACTGGGAGGATTGTGTAGACCAGGATGGATTGCTTGGGGGGGATATGCTCCTCCAGATACTGAGGTCCCAGGCCATGTTGTGCCGTGTATAAGAGCATATTTTTTTTAAAGTAGCTAGACTGAAAATTGAGGGTGGTCATATACATGGAAGTAAGCTGGGGAGAGAACCACATGATTGTGAAGCTGAAATTTTGGTTTGAAAAGTGGAGGTCACCTTATACATGGGGGCATCTTAAAGATGAAAAAATATGGGTAGATTACCAACAGAATTCCAGCCATGGTCTGCTTAATATATTTATTTATTTTTATTTATATTTATATACCACACAATTTTCCCAAAGGAACTCAGGGCAGTGAGAAAATCTTGCTAGAGAAACTAAGGTTTGTCTAATGCTACTTCAAGAAGGTGGGGTGTGATGGCTCAGCAAGCTAGAGCACTGAAACTATCAGCTGCAAAGTCTGCAGCTCAGCGTTTCAAATCTTGGGTGCCACACAGTGGAGCGAGCTCCCGCTGATAACCCCAGCTCCTGCCAACCTAGCAGTTTGAAAGCATGTAAATGCAAGTAGATAAATAGGTACCACTATCAAAAGCAGGAAGGTAAACAGTGTTCTGTGTGCAGAAATGCATTCAGCAATGCTGGCCACATGGCCACGGACTTTCACAACACTGTCTCTTTGGCTTAGAAATGGAAATGAGTGCCACTCCTAAGAGTCATATATGACTAGCACACATGTGTGGGGGGAAACTTTACTTTATGTTTTACTTCAAGAAGAGGGCTCAGGTTGCATTTATTTTTTTGTTGTGTTTGTTATGCGATTTATTGCTGTTGTGCTAAAATACATAGTCCCATGTTTATATAAGTGGAACTGTTTTACTTGTGATTCACAGAACAGAGGTTCTTCTTGTTATCTAGGGTCATGCAAGTGATGTTGCATATGTAAACAAGCTTGATATCAACTTGATATACTGTGTTTCAAATATTTTGACAGTGAGAAAAAGCGAATACTCTACTTATTCTTTCCCTTAAAATTGAAGATCATGCTGTTTAGAACATGTTCTTACACACATCATGCTGTCGGCTGTATCTAGGAATTTAAACATTGGTGTGGGGCTCAGGCACAGTCTTTTTGCTACTTATCAGGCACTGATTTCAATAATACCCAGACAAATAAAAAATACTTCACACCTCCACTGCCAAGGCCATAGCTAGCGACCCATACTTAATGGGTGTCAGCACCTTAGGCAGGGAGGAAGTCCCGCCCACCAAGACATGCCGGCAGCCTGATCTTAGAGCTCTGTGCCGCGATCTAAAAGAGCTTTTAAACTACTGTTTAAATGCCGTGGTGCCGTGAGTAATGTATCAATAAATTACTCGGGATGACAGGAGAAGCAATATATGTGTTTTTGAAGAGTAGATAAACTTGATTTATAAGCAAAGAAGCTACTTTCGGTTTTGCCTGCTTGATTCTGCTGGCCGCTGGCTGCTTAGAAAAACTGCATGCCGGCTGCTTGGAAAGTTACCAGATGATTACAAACAGTTAGACTTTCTTATACCTGCCTTTTGACTAATTATATGCCGGGTAAGAAAGCAAAAAAGAAACTCCAGCCAAAAGGTTGGACTAGGAAATTATCTGATACAGTACATAATCGCCCAGCTCTACAGCGTATTGAGCAGCCCCCAGATGACGGAGGGCTAAAAATGGCGAAAGGATCTGAGAAGGGAAAGAGAGAGACTACTCTTCCCCCCGCAGATCAAGACTTCATGAAGGAACTGCGTTTGATGAGGACGGAGCTGGCTAGCATCATGAGTGCTAATCAACAGGATGTGATACGTAGAATGGATGGCCTTTCAAAGGAACTCCAAGGCACTAAACAAGATTTATCACATGAAATAAAGCTAAATGGCCAGCGGCTTGATAATTTGGCAGGAGAATTTAAAAATCTGGAGATACGTGTAACGGAAAACGAAACTCAAATTAAGTCTCAGAAGCAGGCTTTACTCAAAACTAATAAGAAACTAACCTACTGTATATTGAAGATTACCCCGGAGACAGAACGTCAAACTGATTAATTTTGCTATTCAAAAGAAGGGGGCATCATTAAAACAGGAAGTTTTCACCTGGCTTAACTCCTTCCTGCCCAAACAATTAGAGGACGACGATTTAGAGAGAGTTCATTATCTGGGCAAGTCAAGAGATGGGGCCCCAAAACCAGTGATAGTAAGATTTGCTTCTTATGTAAATAAAGAGCGTCTTATGTCTTCAATTAGAGCCAATCCTAATATTCTTAAGAGAGGAGATGCAACTGTGCAAGTTTTTCAAGATTTTTCCAAAGAAACTGCTGATTGGCGTAAATCGATGAGACCAGTCACAATCATATTAAGGAAGAACAACTATCGCTATTCTTGGGGCCACCCCCTATTTTTTAAAGTTTGGAAAGGCTCTGTTCAACACACTATTCACTCTCTAGAAGAAGGCCAGCATCTTCTTGAAGCATGTAACATACAAGACGACTCAGTTTCTGCCTGTCCTCCCCCGGGAACTTCAGTGGCAACATCAGGACAGTGAATTTTTTTCTTTTTACTCCGGCTCCAGGAATCTTCGATGAAGATGAAGAATATTTGAAACTCATTTAGTTTACTCCTCTCTCCTTCCCCCTCTCTCACCTCCTATCATCCCCTTTGTTTCTCTTCTTTTACCCTTCTCCCCCTTTTCCCTTCCACTTCCCTTCCCCCTCCCCCTTTTTTTTCAATTTCAATTTTTGTTTTTTGGGGTTTTTTCTCTTCCTTTCCTTTTTTTATTATCCCTTTCCTTCCCTTCTCCCCTCCTCTCCCCCCCTTCCTTTTTTTTTTGAGGGGGTGGTGGTGGTGAGAGGGTGGTTTAGAGGGGGGTAGAATAAATTTATAGAATTTACAGTAACATGCTACTTAAGAGCTAATGAGATCTAGGCTGGCTAATGTCTGTGGACGGACCTCCTCCCTCCCATCCCCTTGATGCACATGCTAAACAGTATGATAGCTGGTGGGGTGGGAGAAAAGAATAGTTTTTTTAGGGTGGAGGATTAAATTTATTTTAGTTTATTTTTTATTAATTGATGGTGTTTTTACTTTTGTATGCACAACGGGACCATTCCAGAATATTGAAACCAAAAGAACTAGGTTATGGGAAAGTTTATAAAATTAGCAACGTTGAATGTAAAAGGTCTGGGGTCATTTTCGAAGAGAAACAGAATTGAAGCAATGATCAAAAGGCACAAAATAGATATTGCCTTTTTGCAAGAGACTCATCAAACAAGAGATGGTATTAATGAATTAAAAATTCCAAATGTTGATATATATGAAAAAAGCTTTGGCACATCTAAAGCAAGAGGGGTTGCCATTATAATCTCAAGGAATTGTGAATGTGTTGTTGAAAATGTGGTAAAAGATTCAGAAGGTAGATATATAATATTGCAAGTTCTAATGGGGAAAGATTATTACACTTTGGTAAATCTGTATGCACCAAACCGAGACTTGGGTGGGCATTCATTACCGAGACTTGGGTGGGCACGGAGGGGGGGGCTTCCCTCTCCCTGCTGTGCCCGCCTGGGTACTTGGTAGAGGCTGTGGGAAGGTTGGGGGTCAAAAGGGGGAGGGGCCGCAATCATGTACAGGGATTCTTTTCACGTTAGCAGGGCCTCGACATTGGTTAGCCAGGGGTTAGAAGTCCTCCACCTGTTGGTGGGACAGCGGGACAGATTTGGCATTGTGCTGGGCTACCGAGCTCCCCGCAACCCCGCACAATCCCTCCCAGAGCTCACGGAGTTCATCGCCGCTGCCCTGTTGGGGTCCCCGCGCCTCTTGGTTGCGGGTGACTTCAACGTGCATACGGAAGGTGGACTCTCCGGTGCAGCTCTGGAGTTCATGGAATCCATGGCTTCCATGGGTCTGTCCCAGCATGTTTTATGCCCCACCCATAGGTCTGGTCACACCCTGGATCTGGTGTTTACCTCCATGTCGGGGACTCGTGTCTGGAGGTGGGGGACATTGTAGCCCTCCCTGTGTCATGGACAGACCACCACCTGCTCTCATTTTCCCTGTCGATTCCGGCCCCACCTCGCGGGGACCACCGGCCGTCCATCTTGGCCCGCCCCCGGAGGCTCATGGACCCTCAGCGGTTCGGTGAACTCTTCGGAGGGCTACCTGATGGTATGACTGGCGCTCCGGTCGAGGATGTGGCTAACCTTTGGTTTGAAACAGCTGTCCACACCATAGACCGGATCGCCCCCAAGCGCCTTCTCCGTTGCCGAGCCCGGTCCTCCCCTTGGTTCACGGGGGAGCTCAGGGTGATGAAGCAGGAGAGGAGGAGGCTAGAGCGCAGCTGGAGAAGAGACCGGACGGTATCAAGTAAGGCTGCGGTAGACGCCCAGACTAGTCGCTATATCAACGCGATCAGGGAGGCTAGGTCATCCTTTAACTCCCTGAGAATTGCTGAGGCCTCGAACCGCCAGGCGGAGCTCTTCCGGGTGGTTCGGGACCTCAGCAATCCTAGTCTGGCCAGGCCTCCTCCTACTGAGTTCAGTAGCGAGCAATTCGCAGCCTTTTTTCAAACTAAAATAGAGGCCATCCGTGCCGGCCTTGACTCCGGTTGCAGTGGTCCCGCCCCACCATCCCCAGTTGCTGGTCCGCCTTCGTCTCCTCGGTTGGATGCGCTTGGGCCTGTTTCTGCTGTCGAGATCTCCAGAGCTATGGCACATTGCCGACCTGCCTCCACCCCTTTCGACCCTTGCCCTGCCTGGCTAATTAGAGCTGCCAGAGGGACTATGGCCGAATGGGCTTCTGTCATCGCCACCGCCTCCTTCAGCGAGGGGGTTTTTCCCTCTCGTCTGAAGGAGACGGTGGTAAAGCCCATTCTGAAAAAACCTGGCCTGGCGGTGGACGATCTATCAAATTATCGCCCAATCGCCAACGTCCCGTTTATGGGCAAGGTGATCGAGAGGGTGGCGGCGGTTCGGCTGCAGTCATACCTGGAGGATCGGCAGTGCCTCGATCCTTGCCAGTCCGGGTTCAGGCCTCGCCGGGGTACAGAAACAGCTTTAGTCGCCCTGCAAGATGACCTTCTCCGGGCGGCCGACAGGGGTTGCTCTACCCTGTTGGTCCTCCTGGATCTGTCAGCGGCCTTTGATACCGTCGACCACGGTATCCTGTTGGAAATCGGAGGCACTGCTCGCAGTTGGCTCCGTTCCTTCCTGGAGGGCCGTACAGTACGTGCAGCATGGGGGAGTTATCGGCCCTTGGATTCTCCCCTGTGGGGTTCCACAGGGTCGTCTCTGTCCCCCATGCTGTTTAACATCTACGTAAGGCCATTGGCGGGGTCATCAGGAGTTTTGGAGTCTGCTGTCATCAGTACGCTGATGACACGCAGCTCTATCTCTCCTTTAACACCTCTGCTGTGGAAGCTGTGGAAGTCCTCGACGGGTGCCTGGGGGCCGTACTGGCTTGGACCGGGCGAACAGGCTTAAGCTCAACCCCGAGAAGACGGAGGTCATGTTCTTCGGGAACTGTCGGTACGGTGGCCCTCTCCCCTGTCTGGGGGGAGTTTCCCTCCAGCTTGCGGAGAGGGCGCGGAATCTGGGTGTGCTCCTGGACCCGGCGCTCACCTTGGAGGCCCAGGTGGCGTCGGTGACCAGGTCCGCCTACTACCATCTCCGTCGGATCGCCCAGATCCGCCCGTACTCGACGCGAACTCTCTGAGAACAGTGGTCCAAGCTCTGGTGATCTCGAGGTTGGACTACTGTAACGCCCTCTACATGGGGTTGCCCTTGACTCTTCTCCGGCGTCTGCAGCGGGTTCAGAATGCGGCGGCCAGGCTGGTGGCTGGTGTGCGTCGTTATGACCACATCACCCCAGTTCTGGCCCGCCTGCACTGGCTGCCCGTTGCAGCCCGGATTAGATTCAAGGTCTTGGTTTTAGTTTATAAAACCCTCCATGGCTTGGGACCGGACTACCTGGCAGAGCGTATCGCTCAGCGATCAACCTCGGCCCGTCCCGTTCGGCAGGCGCGAGCGCACACGCTTGGTCGCCACCTCGTGAAGCCCGGAGGACGAGTACTGGACCCGGGCTTTCTCAGTGGCGGCCCCTAGCCTCTGGAATTCCATCCCCAGTGAAGTGCGCTCTGCAGAGTCCCTGCTGGCCTTCCGGAAGGCGTTAAAGACCTACCTTTTCCGGGAGGCCTTTGGCGATCTTTAACTGTTTTTTTTTCCTCCGCCATCGTAAACTATTTTATCTATCATTGTCAGTCACTGAGGTGCCATTAGGTTTTAACTTTGCTTAGTGTTATTTTTATTGGTTTTATTTTTGGTTTTTTTTTTTGTAATTTATGGCTATTGAGGCCCGATGTTTTGTAAGCCGCTTAGAGTATATATTGTAGATAAGCGGGGTATAAATGCAATAAATAAATAAATAAATAAACGTTAACCAAGGCCATTTTTACAATCTCCTTTGGGATCAGATTGAATTGGTTAAAAAGGGGTATTTAATAATGGCAGGGGATTTTAATATGGTTTTAGATAAAATTAAAGATAAATCGGTCTGTAAAAAGGAAGAGTGGAGGACAAGGCACACAACTCTAGCAAAGTTTATAAATACAACAGGATTGAAGGATGTCTGGAGAGAACTGAAAGGAGATGAAACAAAATACACCTTCTACTCACCAGTACACAAAACCTATTCTAGGATAGATTTTGTGTTTGTTTCACAAAGCCTAATACCCAAGGTAAATAATACCGAGATTGAGATCATAAAAACATCTGACCATGCTTTAATGTTGATTGATTTAGCAACAAATAAAAATTATAGAGAAGCTAAAAGGTGGAGAATGAATTTAAAAATATTTCAACATCCAGAAGTGCTGGAAAAGGTTAAAAAAGATTGGTTGGAAACTTGGGATATAAACGAAAAGGCAGGTAGCCAAATGCCAATCATATGGGACACCCTGAAAGCGGTAGCTAGAGGCCTTATCATAAAAGAAAATATTAAAACTAAAAAACAGGAAGAACTCAATAAAAGAAAATTAGAAAAATTAATAGCAGATTTAGAATCCCAATTCTTTCTTACTAAGGATAATAAGATACTGAGGTTGATTGAAGCAAGAAAAAAAGAGTTAGAAGATCTAGATTTACAACAAACACAAAGGAATCTTCTGTACCTAAAAAGGAATTTTTTTGAATACAGCAATAAGAACTCAAAACTTTTAGCCAGATTAGCACAGAAAAGACAAGACAAGAATACAATAGGGATTATAAAAGACTCCTCAGGCAAGACATGCACACAAATGAAGGAAAAGTTGATAGCTATACAAGAGTTTTATCAGTTGTTATATACTGCAAAAAATAAACCTAAGGAGGATATAGAAAGGTACATCACTAAGAATTTAAAGAGGGTCTTGGAACAGGAAGATATGCTGGAAATGGAAAAGCCTATTACAGACCAAGAGATAAGCGAGGTAATAGACAAATTAAAGAATAATAAAACGCCCGGAGTGGACGCTCTGGGACCTGAATTTTACAAACTTTTAAAAGCAGTATTAATACCTAAATTAAAGAAGCTATATAATGAAATTTTGGATGGAGAACAAATTCCGAGATCTTGGACCCATTCTTTAACTATTTTAATTCCAAAACCTAATAAAAATTTAATGGATATTGGGTCATACAGACCAATATCCTTATTAAATCAAGATGCCAAGATTTTCACAGCAATTCTGGCTAAAAGAATGAATAAATTTATAGCTAAATATATTAAAGAGGATCAATGTGGTTTTATCAAAGGTAGACAAATGGCAAATATTATTAGAAGGAATTTGAATGTTCTTTATGAAATGGGAAAGAGTACTACCAAAGCTGGGATGTTATCTCTAGATCTTTTTAAAGCTTTTGATTGTGTTCAATGGCCCACATTAAAAATATTGTTTAAAAATGGGGATTTGGGAAATCCTTTTTGGGAGTAATAAATCAACTATATTCAAGGGGCACTTCCTCAATAATAGTTAATGATGGATTGACTGAACAAATCACCCTAGGCCGGGGAACTAGACAAGGATGTCCTCTTTCTCCAGTCCTCTTTTGTATTGTTATAGAGCTCCTGGCAAATGCTATAAGGGACGATAAATCTATTAAAGGTATAGGGAAAGATGGGGCAACTAAAATCAGTTTATTCGCGGACGATGCTCTTTTGACTATTGTAAACCCAATAGAGAATATTCAAAGAGTAAAAACTCATTTAGAAGAATTTGGAGAAATAACAGGATTATGTGTAAACTGGCAAAAATCAGAGAGTTTAGTGTTCAATTATGGAAAACATGACTTAAAGATGATTGAAAAATCCGGACTTAAACCGGGAAAAAGCATTAAATATCTAGGATTAGAACTCCATAAAGAATTTACTAAAACTAAAGAAAGAAATATTTCGAAATTAGAAAAAGAGCTGAAAAACAAATTATTATCCTACTCTAAACTAAAATTATCGTGGTTTGGCAGAATTGCATTGATAAAAATGAAAATACTTCCAAAAATTAACTTTATTTTTAAAATGTTACCGGTTCAGTTTTTAGAAAAGGAAATTAAAACTCTCCAAGACATGATAAATAGGTTTTGTAATGCAGGGAAAAATCAAGAATAAATAAAAGTCTATGGTATAGATCTCAGAAAGAAGGAGGAATAGGTATACCCAATATAAAAAATTACTATATAGCCAATCAACTCAGTTCTTTGGGGGAAATTCTTTTTAAACCACAGAAGCTAATATGGTGGGAGCAAGAGTCTTTGGATATAAAGGGGGAAATAAACACATTTTTATTCACGGAAGTTAAAAACAAAGTAAAGATTGACAACCCCCTATTGAATAGTCTAATTGTCACATGGAGAACATATAGAAAAATCTTGTCTCCGAAGGGATCCCCACTGGCTTTAGTTACTGACTTGGAGAGCTTTCCAGTCAACTTGAAGCATTATTTGGAGTTATTTAAAATTAAGAAAATAGCTAGACTAAAGGATTGGATGCTCAAGATTAAAACAATTCAGGATATAAAAATATTTTGCAACCCAGTGATTTAACATGGTTAAATTATATTCAACTAGGAAAATGGATGAAGGACTGGGGAAAGAGAAATAATCAAATCAGAGAATGCACAAAATTTGAACATTTCCTACTATCGCTTGAGTCTGAACAGGAAAATTCAGAGAAAGGAATAACACGTAAAATATATAAAATACTAGGGGAATTATTAGAAATGAAGGAGTTAAACACCTTGAGAGAAGTTTGGAACCAAGATCTTAATGTACAGATAGAGAAAGAAGACTGGAAGAAAATTTGGAATATGAGAATTTTGAGATCATTATCGGTCAGGATAAAAGAAAACTACTTTAAATTGGTTTCTAGATGGTATTTAACCCCAGTTAGACTAAATAGAATGAATCCTGCTTACTCTAAGATATGTTGGAAATGTGAAAAAGAGCTTGGTACTTACTTGCATCTTTGGTGGGAATGTGAAATAGTCCAAAGGTTCTGGAAAAAAGTGTTTTTAGAGCTAAGTAATATGATTAAGATGGATATAGATTGTAATCCAGAGATAGCATTATTATCATTGTTAACAAGTAATGATTATGATGTTACAACAAAGGAACTAATAGCAAATTTTATGACAGCTGCTAGATTAATTATAGCAAAAAATTGGAAGTCAAAACTAGAATTCAAGATGGAAGACTGGTATAATGAACATTGGGATATAGCTATAAACGATAAACTGTCCTGCAGTTTAAAGGTTAAACGAGGAGAAATGAAAAAAGACATTTTCTACGATATCTGGGGTAAATTTTTAGATTATGTATTAGTCGAAGGAAAAGGGAAAGAGTCCACAAATATCTCACAACAATTCTGGAGAAGAGAACTTTAAGAAGATTACTAGAAGAATAGAAGATGGAGCAACGAATAAGAATGCATGGATGGGCCCGTGGGATGGGGGTGCACTTATATTGTTTGTTGTAGTTTTTTATTTTCATTTTCTTATGTCATTTGTATGTAGTTTAAAATTTAATAAAAAATTAAAAAATAAAAAATAAAAAAGCACCTTAGGCAGTTGTTCACCTAATGGCCTGTTGAGACTATTGTCTACCTGACGAGCCTATTCAGGACATTGTTCATCTTATGAGCCTATTTCAGACCAGGGTGACATGAGGTCAAAGTGAACTATAAAATGGAGGACTTGCAACTAGCTTTCCTCAGACTGACGAAGCTGTTTGGATGAGTAGTGAAACGTTCCAATCTCTCAAGAAAAGAAGTCTAGTTGCCATGACTCAACTTCCAGATAAACTCACCTCGATGACTGAGAATCTTCACAGACATATTGGTGTTGCCTATTCTAGAACCTTAAAATGATATTAAACTATACATCACTTATTTCAATAGCACTAAGATTTCATTTCTTAAGCCAAATAAATATGTAGAGAAAACAGAGAAATAATCCAAAGTTTTTTAGGGGAAATGAACAGAACTGTAGTTGCCTTCAGTTCTGAATACTTGCAAATACCAAAAGAAAGTATGTTCTGTAATGCTAATTTGTCTTGGGAACTCTATCTCTTAAGGAAATTTCTTTCTAGGAAATTCACCTTCATTGGGCGTCAAGATTATTTATTTATATATTTTTGCTTTTAAAACAAACTTTTACAGTTCAGGTACTTCAGTCCCACTGCATCGCGGGATCGCAGTACCTGCACCTCTGAGCTGTGGGGGGGGCAGCGGGGGTGATTGGGTCGCTCCGCGCTGCCCCGCGCTCCTCCGAGAAGCCTCGGAGCCGCGGGGGGGGTGATCGGGTCGCTCCACGCTTCCCCCATGCTCCTCTGAGAAGCCTTGGAGCCGCGGGGTGGCGGCGGGGGGCGATTGGCTCGCTCCGCACTGCCCCCCGTGCCCCTCCAAGAAGCCTCAGAGCCATGTGATTTTCATGTGTTGCGGGTGGGGTGGGTCCCTAACCCCCACGATCGGCGGGGGGGTGACTATTTATTTTTCTAGGAGTCCATTGAGGTTTACTAATGTTATTCAGAACTACCATTATACTGTATATGACATTATATCTATCTATCTATCTATCTATCTATCTATCTATCTATCTATCTATCTATCTATCTATCTATCTATCTATAATTAATTAATTTATTGTAAGCTATTGTGTACATTTAAATTAAAAAGAGATAAAAATAATGGAGTAAACAGATGAAAGGATTTTTTAAAAACATACAGATAGCCTGTGGGGGGTTACAGTAATTTACAAACACAATAAAAAAGGCAGTGATAACATTTAAAAGATAATTTACAGAGCAGTTCTGTGCATGTCTACTCTTAAGTAAGTGCCACTGAATCTCAGTTAATCTCTTACTTGTATAAAGTTCTGTTTCTAATGAAATTGGCTTGTAAACAATAGTTGCTTCCTTTTTGTGAAGTAAGTTTTATTTGCATAGATGCAGTGTTTTTAATATACAAAGCTGCAGAACAAGTGAAGCTGTAACTGGACCTGTTCCTTTTCAATGCAAATTGCTATAATGAAAAGAAAAGAGATATATTTGTATAGCAATACAAAAGCATTGTTAACAGTGCTGTTTACTAATACTCCCCATGTTCAAGTGTACAGATTGCCTATAGCATCTTGTATAACACTGTTTGCTTACATGATGAACTTCCAGTTCAGCCTGTCTTTCTGCATGCATTCATCTATTCACATATTGAATCTGTTCTTTTTAATAAACAAAATACAGATCCAGGAGTTGTTAACTTTACTGTTCCCACCATTGTTCTTTCAGTTAGTCCTCTGGTGTGGAATATGCACACATTTTTATGCTGCAGCACCAACTACAGTACTAGTTACTAAAGATGGGGGTGGCTATTCTTTTCACAATGAAAACAGCTCTAATGAGCTACTGTTGTTTGTTTTTCTCTGATATAATTGCTTAGGTTCAGTAAATAATGTTGCATCTGTTGTACAGCAATGGGAAATGTCAAAGCACAAAGATAGCAAGCAGGTGCTTCCACAGAGTAAATGAGAAAATAAAATAAAAATACTTCCTTTTACAGAACTGTTTAATTATCTTTCTTTTAATGGACATGTAAAAAACCCTAAACAATTTAAAATATATTGTTATGTACTGCTCAGAATCTTGAAGTTAATTTCTAAAAATAAAAAAGGAATAATATGATCACTTATTGAGATTTCTTAACTTTTGGCTCTGTGGTATGTGTTGCCCACTGGCTTCAGTCCAGAGCCTTATCTTTTGCATATTGTAGGGGTTTCATATTGTGTTTGTGGCATACGTAAATGTTCTTGTTTTTAAAACAAGTTGCTTATGTAACATATAGCTTTTTTAAGTTTGGAAAGGGTCAAAACAAAGAAAAAGGCAAAAGTAGTCCAAACCTTTGTTGGGTATGCACACTTCTTGGGTGTGCTGAAAAAATTCTCAGGAGTATTGCCTTTTATTTCAAGAATTCATATGTGTTTCAGGAAGCATATGTCTCTTTTTTCTGGATTTGAGCTTAGTCTTATTGATTTAGATTTCTTTTTATGATATTAGTTCCTTATTTTTTCAAACTTTTAAAAAATTATATCACATTGACCTTTATCCTAAACACATTGGCCAAATCCACTTTTTTGTTCCAATTAGAGTGCATTCATTGCAACTTTGGGGTTTAGTATTCCTGTAGTTGGGTCTCCCTGTTGGATTTAAGTCAGTAGGTTGGATTGAGTATAATCTTAATTTTAAAACTACAGCACTAGAATGGACCCTATAGATTATTGACTACACCCCCTCTCAAAGAGAAACCATGGGGAGGAGAGTCATTGCAGTAAATGCAACCTAAAACTTCACTCACAATTAGCATACCTTTCCTTAATTTTATTTATTTATTTATTTATTTATTTATTTATTTATTTATTTATTTATTTATTTATTTATATATACTGCCTGTCTTCCCGAAGGAACTCTGGGCAGTTAACAACAACAGCATCAATATATATATTCAGAGCTACCATTATACTGTACAGAAAACAACAACAACAAACAACAAAGCAAATAAGGATGCTCAGGAAGATGGCGGGAAGGAAAAAAACCCTTAGTGGTCACCAAATGCCTCTCTAAAAAGCAAGGTCTTAAGCGCTTTTTTGAAGGCCGGCAGGGACTATGTTAGGTGAATCTCACTTGGGAGTTTGTTCCATAGCATAGGGTCAACCACAGAGAAGGACCAGTTTTGAGTGATTGATTTAAAGGCCTCCCTAGGCGTGGCCACCCAGAGTGAGAATGCCTGCAATATTCTGGTGGATCGGGCCTCAGTTGACCTCTGGGAGATCTGCTCTGTGAGGTATTCAGGTCCCAAGCCATGGAGGGTTTTGTAAATCAAAACCAGTACCATGAACCTTATTCAGGATGCAATGGGCAACCAATGAAAGCAGGCCGGAACTGGGATGATGTGGTTATATCTTCCCTCACCTACCACCAGTCTAGCTGCTGCATTTTGTACTCACTGAAGTCTCTGAATAAGGGTCAAAGGCAACCCCATGTAGAGAGCATTGCAATAGTCTATCCTCGAGATCACGAGCGCCTGCACAACTGTTCTCAGGGAAACCTCATCCAGGTACGGGTGAATCTGGGCTATCTGCTGAAGATGGAAAAAGGTGGACTTAGAAATGGCTACCACCTGGGCTTCCAGGTATAAAGCCGGATCCAAGACTATGCCCAGATTCCTAACTCTATCCGCCAGCTGGAGGGTGGAACCCCCCAGACTGGGGAGATGGCCACTGTACCCAGGAGAGGATGCCCTGAAGAACAGAACCTCTGTCTTTTCCAGATTGAATCTGAGTCTGTTAGTCCCAGTCCATTCCATGACCGCATCCAGGCAAGAGTCAAGGGTCTGCATTCCCTTTGCTGCAGAGGTGGTAAAGGAGAGATAGAGCTGTGTGTCATCCGCATACTGATGACAGCATACTCTAAATCCCCTAATGACCTCAGCCAGCAGCATCATGTCGATGTTGAACAGCATGCGGGAAATTTCCGACCCTGGGCCACCCCACAAGGGAGCATTCAAGGAGCCGACAACTCCTCCCCTGGCTGAGCACAATGGGGATGGCCACCAAGGAAGGACCAGAGCCAGTTGTAAGCTGTGCCTCCAGTCCCCACCTCGGAAAGCCGACCCAGCAAGATACTGTAGTCAATGGCATCATAGGCTGCTGACAGATCCAGGAGAACCAACAAGGTAGAAAAACCCCTGTCATCCCCCCTGAGGAGATCGTATTGCAGCACGACCAGGGCAGTCTCAGTCCCCCCAACACGGCCAGAACCTAGACTGGAATAGGTCCAGGATGCGATCCTCCTCCAGGAACGACTGGAGCCAGATGCAGCCACCCTCTCGATCACCTTGCCCAAAAAGGGAACATTGGAGATCAGACAATAGTTAGACAAATCATCCGATGCCAAGCCAGGTTTTTTTAAAGTGGGCTTCATCACTTTCTCTTTCAGGTGAAAGGGAAAAATCCCTTCCCTGGAGGAGGCAGTGGAAATAACCGAAGCCCACTCTGGCATGCTCCCTCCAGCAGTCTTGATAAGCCAGGACAGGCAGCGTCAAAGAGGTAGAACAGCAGCCTGCAATGGGCCAGTGGCCTGGAGGCCTCAGGTAACGAAACAGGCCCAAACTCAATCGGACGAGACCGAGGGAGTGCTGCGCTAGGGATACTCGAGGGGATACTAGAACAACCGGAGTCTAAACCAGCTTGGATGGCCTTAATTTTAGTTCTAAAGAAGGCTGCAAATGACTCGCTAGTGAAATCACTAGAAGGAGGCCTAGACTGAACAGGATTGGTGAGGTCTTGAACTACCCGGAACAACTCCACCTGGCGGTTCAAGGCCACTCCAATTCTCAGGGAGGCATAAGATCTTTTAGCCTTCCTGACCACACGAACGTACACAAACAGCATCCCGATTAGATGCTGACCGGTCCTTTCCCCATCTGCTCTCGAGTCTTCTTCGTTCTTGCTTCATCACTCAACTGAGCCGTAAACCACAGTGAGGAGCGAGCTCCACGACGAAGAAGACACTTGGGGCGATCCAGTCAGCAGCCCGCGTGGCATCCTTATATCACCTCTCCACCAGGGCTTGTACCGGATCATCAGCCAGTCCGTCAGGAACCCCCCCCCCAAGGCCTCCAAGAAATGATCAGGATCAGGAGCCTTCAGGGCAAGCCCAAACAAGGGGGCAATGCTCCCCACAAGGTGGGACAGTGATTGATAGGGGGAAATATAGCAGATAATGGTCTGACCATGAAATGGGTTGGGGAACAATGTCCCCCACCCTCAGATTAGTATCCACCAACATGGAGGGGAAAAACACGTCCAAGGTATGCCTTGCTCTGTGGGTGGGACAGACAACTTGCTGGGACAGATTCATGGAGGCCATGGATTGCATGAAATCCAGAGCTGCTCCTGACAGCCCATCCTCAGCATGCACATTGAAGTTCCCAATCACCAGAAAGTGGGGGGACCTCAACAATGCTGTTGACATGAACTCAGTGAGCTGTGGTAGGGATTGTGCAGGGTTGTGGGAAGCACGGTACCCTAGCACAATGCCAAACCTGTCCCACTGACCCACCAGTAGATGAAGGCATTCTAACCTCGGACACACCAACGCCACAGATCTGCTGATAGAAAGGGATTCCCTGTAAGCAATAGCCACCGCCACCCCAGCCCTCCGACCTGCCCACATGCTGGGCAAGAAACCTGGGAGGGCAGAGCTGGGAGAGGGACGCTCCTCCCTCTGCCCCCACCAATGTCTCCGTAAAACACACCTGGTCAGCCCACCCATCCGTGATGACATCATAAAGGATGGGGATTTTATTATGGACTGGACTGGCATTGACCAGCAGGCAGGACAGGTTGGAGGCACTGATGGTTTGGCTCCCTGGTACGCGGCAGTGATCTGAGGCATCAGAACAGGGGACAGGCAACAATTGCCTTTCCCTAGTTCTTACCTGACTAATCCCCCAGCTCCTAGCGTACCTCCCATGGACACCACTGGAATAGCAGTCCCTGCAAGCATGGCAACCAAGGGAAAAGGGAAAAAAACTATAACAAAAATAAATTAAAAAGATAATTAAACAATATTACAGTAAACAATATTACATCAATTAACAATATCAAACTAAAAAGAACTACCAAGAATATACACCCATCCTCAGCCGAGCTAGCCTCAATGTGTCCAGGTGGTAGAGTGAAAAAAAAATAGAATAGAAAAGGGCCTCCTCCCAAGGCATAAAGTCCAGTCCAGTCTGGGTAGCGAGGTGACAATAAAAACAGTCCAGCCTATGCAGCAAGGTGACAGTTCATTCTAGGCAGCAGAGTAGTTTACAGGGAACGTCCCAGTCCAGGCAATGGTGGAACAGATGAGTGCCGCAGCCACGCCAGGCATAAATAAAATGCCCCAGTGAATCAATCATAGTATTATAAGGTCTGGACAGTGTACTAAGCAGAATGTGATGAAGGTTGGCTGTGTCAGAGGATTTCATTACACTGTCTATATATTCAAAAGGCACTATAATGTTTAAAATAATAAAAATAGATACCAAAGTCCTATTCACATTGTTTCAGTAACATGAAGTTATTTTAAAAATACTAAATGCAGAATAACAAGGAAACTTTTTTCAAGCCATTTTATGGCAAATTTATTTATAAGAAATCCACATATTGAAGTCTTTGAGTTGTGGTTTTTCATATTTTTTGTATTTTGCTTACGAGGTTACAGGATTTTAATAAATGAATTAATTTGTCTAAATGTTTAATGGGTTTGATTTTTATGCTTTAAAAAGCAATTTGGCACTTGACAATTATTCCCTCAATCAAAACTTTCTAAGCCCTTTCTGTTCAACAATTAAATTACCTATCACCAGTATGCAGGAAACTATAGGTTTAATAATGTGTTATAAGAGGAGGATTTATTTTAATTAGTTGTTTTCTGGGGTATTATTAAAATAATAAAGATGGATATATTATTGAGATATAAATCATTAAACTGTTGTGTGAAACCCAAGTTCTTGAGGAACAGGGGCAAAGCCAGAACTTTCCTCCTGGGAAAATCATTCTACAAGCTGAAAAATTAGAAAATGGAGAGAAGATAAACTCATATCCTCTCACATTACTTCATCTTGGCAAACTTAGGCAGAAGTAGTAAAAAAGGTAGATTCTTGGCAGCTACAGAGTATGAGTCTCGAGTCATGAGCCAGACATAGTGGGCACTGCTACCACCTCAGCAGAGTTTCAACTTGAGCTATTAAAAATGTCCATGTCACAGAAGGTTAGTGACCCTTCTGGGTGGGCAAAACCACTCTTGAGTAGAGAAACTCTTTACTAATCTTGGATTCAAAAAATTACGGCAAATTGCATTGCCAGAGTTTAAATTTACCTTCCCATCGGCAACAAGGTGGGCAAGGCAGGATCCTTTTGGTCAGAGGTAGCTTCATATCAATGGAAGAGGGTGATTATCAAGGATTATCAAGATTATCCTCTTTCTCAGCAAACTAAATCATACTAGAGCAGGCCCACTAAATCAGTGGGGATTTGGTGTGTCAGGTCATCCATAAATTCTTTTGAATCTAATGGGCCCACTTTAATTGTGACCAACATTAGCATAGTAAGATGCAGTTACAGTAGTGCCTGCTAGACTAAGCATCGGGATTTTGGCCAATTTTTCAAAGAGCGCATAAATGGTCCTTTCTCCCTTATCAATCCAAATACTGATAGAGGAGAGGGGACTGATGCAGTTTACATGTTTGGAAGGCACTACTACAACATGTAGGCTCAGACAAGGTCAGCAAGAGTTTGACAACAGCTTTTCAAGAAGCAGCCGGGACCATTTCACATTGATTTAGTAGAAATAAGTCAAACGTTGACATGGACTATAGCAGTCACAGATAAAAGAAAAACCCTCAATCCTGTTAACACACAAAAAAATGCTATTTTCAAGAATGTCGTGACAGGAGGAAAATAAAGAGCAGCTACTCCTTTGTTTCAGAAGTTATATTTCACTGTTTATTTTGTTTTGTCTTCTTTTGACAGGCTATTAGATTATCTTTGGAACAGGCTTTGCCTCCAGAACCGAAGGAGGAAAGTACTGAATCAGTTAGTAAGCTGCGTATCCGATCTCCCAGTGGAGAATTCTTTGAACGACGTTTCCTGGCTACCAGCAAGCTGCAAGTTGTCTTTGATTTTGTAGCTTCCAAGGGGTATCCTTGGGAAGAATTCAAGCTACTAGGGACTTTCCCCAGGAGAGATGTAAGTAAATGGGCTTTATTTGTAATTTGTATTCCATTTTGTTTATTGTCATTGTTGATTCATTTCAGTTGTTGCGAATACCCAAAGGACATGATGATGGTATCTTAGTGTGAAAATAACTGTTGGAGATGAAAAGTATCTTGATAAAGCCATCTGATTTTCACAATATCCAGGGGCCAGTTTTCTGTGGTTAAAAAGTATATAAAACAAAAAATAAATGTTGCTGAAAGTCCCCTTTCAATTTTTTCATCTGTGGCTTCATGATTTGGGAGACAATGAAGATCTTGCATCTCATTGTATTCAAAAAGATCAAGAGCCTTTCAGAGTGCAGTATATGACTGTTTTTGAAGACTTTTCAAAATGGGAGTTGTCTGGAAATCCAAATACTTGGCCTTAAGGGCTCTATGTAGCCCCAAGACCACACTTTGCCTGCCCTGATCTAATGCAGTCTCCTTAATGACTTCAGAATCTATGATACATAGCGCAACTTCAGGATCCCTAAAATCACCTGAGGTATTTGTTGTAGTATTTGAGCAACACCACTCAGACTTAACAGCGGCAAAGAAAATCAAGTTAACTTTTATTACCTTTTATTTGGGTACATATCCCATACATTCACACAGTGATCCATGCCTAACTTTTGTAAACTGAAGTATACCTATCCCAAAATAATTTCTTCCAGTCCTAACAAAGACTGCAGGAAAAATTTGATACCATCAGTAGGTATTTTAAACCTTATATGATTTTGGGTGGCTTGATCCAGAATTACCTGATGCTAAGATGGTCTTGCCTTTCTAGATGAAATATGTTCATGTTCTGTTTGTTTGTTTATATTTTCCTTTAATCTGTGATTCAAGAAGGCTCACAACATAATTGTGACATTGATTTCTGTAATTTCCTAATCATGGGACATTTTATTTATTTATTTATTTATTTATTTTTACAAATTATATTATGCCGCCCACTACCCAAAGGTCTGTGGGCAGCTTACAATCAAACCATAAGATTAAAATTTGAACTTCTTGGCTTTATGAAGCTAACATGCAGTAGCCTTAACTCTGATCTTAAGTTGGCACTTTATGGGGGCGGGGGGGGGGATATATATAATGGTACACCCTTGTTGGGCTTAATATCTGCATAACAAAAGCTTAAGAAGCCAAAGAGTTTGCCTCTGATTAGTGTATTTTTCCAAGTTTTCTATTCTTTTAGAAGGGCTGTATACAGTATGTTAAATCCCTCCTCAAGCAGATAAAAATGGTGAATGTCTTTATCCAGTGACCTACCATAATAATAAAAATAACTGTTTTATCAATTGCTATGTGTTGTAAAACTTTAAAATTCCCAGCTAAAATGAGTATGAGGTCCTACAAAAAGAATTGTATAAGCCTGTTGCCTTTATTTTAATATGCCCCCTTAAAACAGCAAAGAAAATGTGTAAAAAATCAGTCCTTTAAAAATATAAACTAGATGAAATAACTAGTTTGAATGAGCTTGATGAAGGAGTTTAAATAGAGCACAAACTGGAAGGTAGCAAGTATTGTTTAGTAGATTTTTTGGATTAATGTTATCTGTGCAAAGAAAAGGACAGAGAAGAGGAAAGGAAAGTGGGAGAACTATCCACAAATTGGGGATAATGCATCCAGTATGATGATGTTACTGCATTACATTTGGGGGGGGATGTGGAGGCCTGTCTAATTTGCTAATTTAGTTTGAGAGCAAGGTGGGAAACATTGTGCATCTGATGTAGCCCAAGGTCCCATGTCTTTTAAGGAACGTATGTGCGGAAACCTCCTTCTATTTTCAGACCACCATACTTGAATCAAATGCTTTCTCTTTGAATACTTGTGCTGTTGTTAATACTCTCTACTTGTGCAGCAAAATGGAAAACATTATTCTATCCAATAGAGCAGAAGATGGACATGCTTCCTTTCCTTCTCTCCACTCTCTCCATGAAAACCATTGAAAAGTGCAAGTGTTTTTATAAAATTGTCCATATTTTTCAACTGAGCAACAATACTAAAAG
The DNA here is from genome assembly GCA_029282475.1 of Phrynocephalus forsythii. Lineage (NCBI taxonomy): Eukaryota > Metazoa > Chordata > Lepidosauria > Squamata > Agamidae > Phrynocephalus > Phrynocephalus forsythii. The sequence goes on from JAPFRF010000005.1 coordinate 56,746,214, forward strand.
CTCCTACTATTAAATTAGCTTTTCATTTTCCAACACGGTTGACAGTAGGCTGTCTTGTGCATGTTTGATTCTATGGCACTTTTCATGTTTGATATCGACAGTATGTACTTTCAAATCCCATTGAAATCTGTAAGAACTGTAAATATTTAAAACATCAAAAATGAGACATATGATTGGCTCCTTTGCTATTATTTGGAATACATGGCGCTGTTTTGACAAAACAGTTTACTGGTAGCAAAATAGATGAGTACAGCCACCAGAACAGATATCCCAATAAAATATTGAAATATATTCACTTCCCCAGTAAATATGAATTCATTAATTCCTCTTTGTACATTCCAATCACTTTCACAGACATCTTTGGCTGACAAAGTCAGTATCATAACCCTATTGTAAATACAAACTTCTACAGTAGAGTAAATACACAGATTAACCTTTTCTAGACATAACTTGTAGTTCTCAAAACAGCAGTGACATTCCAAAGCAGCTGTGAACAAGCTAAGACTAGTTTTGGGATGGTTTTACTCCCCATGCTTTCATTTTAGTGCAAATCCACTGATTGCCATAAAGTCCTATATCATCATCATCATCATCATCATCATCATCATCATCATCATCATCATCATCATCATCATCATCATCATCATCAATGTTATTATTATTATTACCATCAAATAGTTTTGTGTGAATTTTTATCTAAGAACAGGTAGATTTCTATTGTCATTAACATTAAAAATAATAATAAATTTGTCATAGACTTCTACTATCTGAAAATTTTACACAAAGCTAGAAATCATTTTGGTGCCAAATGAACACACTGCTCTATTCCAAGGCAGTCAATCAGATGTACTTGCCCTATTTCAAAGCATTGGCCTGGGAACAAATGTTTATTGTTGCAATTTTTAACTTGTATAGAGATGATGTTTATCATCAGCCACAGCAGTTTTTTGAAAATTATACATCCTCTCATCACTTATCCCCCATGGATTTGCAAGAACAAAAGATATTACTTAAGATGCATAGGGGACTTTGCACAAGGAGAAATGTTTTATTTTCAAATAACTGCCCTCCCTGGCTGATGACATTGTGAGCCTTATGCTGCAGAACACACACAAACAGAATTTGAGCCATTGTTTAATATATATTTTACTTTTGCATACTTTGTTAGAAACCTACTACTATTATTTGACATTATTACTATTTTTTTTAATTTCTAAAGTCCTATTTAGTTTGGGACTCCATATATTTTGAGTTTAGAAGTGCAACTGGAAGCCTAGGCCCGTGTTCATCACATTATACAAGGAGAGGTTAAAGTTGGAGGTCAGCCTTCCATTCAAATGGCATGATATTCCCTATTATTCATGGCATTCATGCATAGAATGTGAAAGTTTGAAAACAGTAGTGTAGCTGAATGAATGAATGAATGCTTTATTACAGTCATTGACCAGATCAAAAATACAGTGGAACCCCAACTTACGAGAATAATCCGTTTCGAGTAAACTCGAAAAGTTTTACCTTCTATTTCCAATTAGATACGACATCATTGGGATGATTCTACTTCAGTATGGCATTTAAGCATGGACAAGGCTGCTTACTCTCTCAAAAGCGATGGTGTGTCTTAACAATCTTCACCTGGCAAGCTTCTTTTGTAATCAAAATTAAATCCTCTATTTCTGACCTATGTTTCCTCTTTAAATGTACACCAGCGAAGTCCATTTATTGAACAGTATGTTTTTTACCAACTGTATACTGGAGACTTATGCTCTTTATTTACTGTATCTGGAGCCATTAGTACGCTAAGTCTTCTACAGTATTTCACATTTATTTATCTGAGCTGTAGCTTAGGATCAGGTGGCAGCTAAGTCACCTAAGGTTATTCAAATACATTTAAAATGTTGCTTAATAATTCAGAACCAGTTTGCTCTGTTTAGAGTGTTACGTATTTAAAAATCCCTTTAATTAGTCTATTCTGAATGCAGTTTAAATAAACAATAAAGGAGGAAATCTGTTTCTCTTCCTTCCTCTCCAAAACAATAGTTAAAATGAAATTAATCTATCTGAAAGAGTATAGTGCATCCAGTCAAGAGAAGGATTTAGGACCAGATTGTGTCTCATGATTGCATGTCTATAAAAGATAGGTGAGGGATTAAGAATACTTCTGGCCTTATCCTTCTTCCCTTTTCTTATTTTAATTTTGCTTAGGAGCAGATGCTGATTTTGGTATTTTGTATACCATTGGTACTGGAGACAGGAGTTTGATATGAAAAGAAGCAAACACATACTGTTTGCTGAAAAGTATATCATATTTCTGAAGATCAGAATGGTTTGCTGCTGTCTTTAACAGCTATCCAGATGTTCCTAGATGTTCACAAGTAGAATATGGCGATGACAGCCATCCCCCACTATTTGTTTCCACCACCAAGACACAGCTGTGGATTGCTGCTGGATTCAGTGTTGCCTTTGCAGCTAGTTGCCATTGATGGGTTTAGCTTTCATCAGTTTGCTTACTTTTTTCCTTAAAAATCCACCAAGGCTACCAGGCATAATAATCTTGTATTAATGAGTTCCATACATCTAATTACACTCGGTGTGATGCAAGCCTCCCATTTTGTTTTAGACTACTGCCAATCAATTCTATTGTGCGACGGATGCCTTTCTTCTAAGATGAGAGACCGAGGAGGAAAAATATATCTTTCCTCTATGCTTTTTAAATGCCAGGGTCAGAGGTAGAGTTTATCAGTACATACACATATCACACCCCGGTGCCTGTGTACTCCAAAATGCCTTGTCTTGTTTGTGGGATTTACTCTCAGGTAACATGTGGACATGATTGTAGAGCAGCTTCACCTCCCCCCAGTGCCGAATGGCTTTGAACGCTGAAAAAGAGTATTGAATAGTGTCTACTGAGTGCTAAGTGTTCCTTAGGCATTTTTATTTGGCAGAGTTTTCTGAGGAAATGACCAGCCATGAATGCCGAACACCACAGACAGACAGCTGTCCACAAGATGAAAGTGTTCTGATCAAATGCCCACTGGTCTCTTCTCTTTCTACCGACTCCTAATTTTCACGGCAGCCCTTTCTCTCAACTGATTTCAAACTTTATTTGATTAGTGTGCTGTCTGATCATTTCTAGAAGATGCCAGGGCAAGTTGCCTCTTTTACTCCCCTGTTAAACCTTGTGCGTATGTGTATGTGTGTGCTGTTTTTTTCCAGGACGCTTTTATTTTATGAATTTTTCTAGAAGAAAGAAAGTGTAAGAGCAAAAAATGCCAAGAAAATAGCCTTGGCAACATTAAGATATTAACATTGCTGTGTCTGCTAACTAGAAAATTTAATGATCTCCTGCTGTTTTGGTAATTGGACAAGTAAATGCATCTTAATAAGGCTCTGATCCTCAGTGATCCTTCAGCCCAAGCCCTATTCATTCCAATGGGGTTTCAACTGCCAGAACTCTTTAAGAATCTGTAAATTACTAAGGCTTTTTTATATACATGTTATTGATTTAATCTGTATATCAGTCAGTCATATTGTAGCATCTGAGCATCTTGTATTCATCACTGATAATTGTTAACTCTTTCATGTCATGCAATCTATATCCATTGCTCGGTATCTGAAACTCTGGTTTTAATTTTGCCCAACATGGTGTTTTACTATAATTCAGGACTGCTAAATCAATTAATCACTTAGCTTTGGGTGGGTAACTTGTGTTCCTCAATTTATTACTGGAATATGCTTTCTATCAACTCCCCAGCAACAGCTAGGATGGTTAACATTATCACCTAACATCAGATAGAGGCACATGTTTCTCATCACTAACTCTCATGTTCTGAAAATCTAGAAAAGAAAATAGTTTTTCTGTTTCCTGTACACAAATAGTTCAGTTGTGAAAGCTGAATCATTCAGAAACCTGTTAAGTGGGTGCATAGAATACTGATCTTTAGGTGCCCATAGCTAAAATGATCACACTGGATTTACAGTTCATTTTAAAAGAACACCGAATTCTAGGTGATTAGGCTGAAAACATGCATAACTAAATTGCTGCCATACATTAAATCTTTGTCATTAAGGTCTGACTTTAGTTGGAGGTGTCCTTTTGAAAGAAGAACATTGCTATAAAAACCAGTTGGCGCAATGATGATTTTGATGATTCTTCAAACAATGGATTGAATCCAGACTTGGTCATCCTTAAAACACACTGCACTCTTGAACCCCCAAAATAGGCAAAGTGAAATGGTTTTCCCATATGGTAAATGGTCGGTGCGAGAGAAGGTCTATAGCAAAAGCCACCCATCTTTAATGAAAAACAGGGCTGTATGTTCTTTCATTATTCCTACACCAGTATCCTCTGATCTGATTAAATCATGCTTTGATAAATTCCTGGCTTACAGGAAGTACAGTTTGTGGGCCACGTATATCCTCCTGGAGAATTTGTACAGCCTCTTCCCCCCTGCAGCTGGTGTGTGTGTGTGTGTGTGTGTGTGTGTGTGTGTGTGTGTGTGTGTGTTTAGGCATGGATGCCCATGTACACAGATAGACTTTCACACAGTTTTTAATCCCCACCACCACCACCACCACCACCACCACCAAAAAAGTTTGCTTTTGTCTTACGGGCTTATGCCATGTTTTGAAGGGACTGAGCACTCTCTCAAAAAATATATTGGTTTTTAAAGGCTCATAATGTTACTGAAATTTGTGTAAGTTATGCTTTATTTGCTCCAGTTGACTGTGATGCATTGTTGTAGTGCTGGTGCATATCTTGGTCCTGCAGCCAGGTACATGATCAAGCACTTGGCTGAGACTCGCCACAGAATGTTGTCACTTAACTGCAATGAGCCATGATAAGTGCCACAAAACTCATGTTAAGAGGCACCAAGTCACATCTGACTTAGGGTGATCCTACTACTTTTTGAAGATCAGCATTTATTTTGACCACTCAATGACACAAAGAGGCTTTTTTGATTTTTTTAAATCCACCCACTCACCCGTTTTTGGGAAGCGGTAACTGTTGTAAACAATGACTCCAGCACATGAAAAACATTTTCTAAAAACAATAATTTAAAAATTAATATTCAAATTAAGAAGCACAACACTTGGGCTGCTGCTAAATCAGAAAAAACAGCTCTGGATTCCACTGAGCTTATCTACTCAGACTGTAACAATGCATTTCATATTAGTCTAGAGAAACAGCTAAAGCAGAGATCTGATCCCCAGTGGTGAACACGGGTTAGAAGGACTGAGTATGCATTCAGGAAGATCTGTATTAGCTGTAAGAGAGCCATTTCAAGGTGAGAGTGTTAGCATTCAAAGCATTGAATTGCTCAGTACCAGATGCTTAAAGGCTTCTCTCATCGAGTGCTAACTTGTGCAAAGCATAAAATCAGCATGGAAATCTCTGCTTGCAGTTTTCTTTTGTAGTGTGTACTACCTCACAGGGCAATACTTCCCTTGGCTATGGAATATTCCACCAGAAAACTAGTAATCCCCTTCACTCTTGTCATTTAGATACCAGTTAAAAACTTTTTATTTATGCAACCTTTAAAGAAATAAGCAACTGCTGATTTGTGCTTGACTACTACTTGTTTGTGTTGCTAGTACTGCATTTTAGCAGGCATTTGCAACCAGTGCTTTTTTGATGTTTATAGCCTGTGGTTTGAGATTTGAGATATAGTATTTGTAATTTTTATTTTATTGTAACAACAAATAAGGGTAAGGTATAATATTAAATTACCAAAAAAAAACCATCCAGATCTGTTTGAATTATTTCATTTTAACATTTGTTTTCTTTGATCCCTATTCCAATAAACGTCCAAAGAACAAATAAAAACCACTGACAGATGACTATTGTTAAACAAGATCAAATTGCATAGTCCTTAAACAAGTGTTTATGTATGTACTTTAACCCTCTTTGAAGCTCTCAACTACAGACCTCTGTTCTACGCAGAAATTATTATTTTATTAGACAGAATGGATTCACTGTTCCTGTTTGTGTCAGACTGCAATAATACAATTTTTAAAGCAGGTTTAGTTCTTGCCAGGTGTGCATTTAAGTGATTTTTCACATCACTTATGCATCGATAAAGGGGATTAGGAAAGAAAGTTAAAGGATTCTTTGTCCACAAGATTCACTAGAGCAATTCATGCATGTGTAAAAAGCAAAGGAAGTTTGCCTGCTTGAGAACTGAGTCTCATTCTGGGCGTTAAGAGAGGTGATGACTAACTACGATCCTTGTTACTCATGTTTGACTTAAAATGGGTTGTATATTTATATCCATACTGGACACGACCGGCCTGGACTGCTTTCCTTTATTTACCTTGCATTTTCCTCCAGCACACCATAATGTGTACAGAGCTCGGCCTAGTAAATAGTCCAGTGGCAATGACATAGGATGTAACAGTTTGGGCTGCATACAAGGTTTGCCAAGATGAACATGCTCATATGAGTTGGATTGGGAAGAGTTTTACTAGACGTTACTAAACACATTCGGCATATATTGGGACACACTTGCTGTGATAGGAAGCAAACCTAGAACACTGTGAATGAAATCATGCTCTGATGAAAGTAGCTGGAGTCTGTCTGTTGAGATCTAATATCGTCCAGATTTTAACCATTTTTACAGATAGATATACCGAATAACTAAGATGTTTTGAAAAGTTTGGAAAGGACACCCTTTCCCCATTCTTGACCGGTGGTTTTCTACCCAACTGGGAAGGTGGATTGCCAATATAAACATTCCAAGATGGTTCAGAACTCCTCTCCTGTGTCTGGTATACATCTGTCCCAGTAGATATGTATACCAGCATCTTACAATACATAATGCAGTAGAATGAAAAGACTTTGTAAGGATTGGAACAATTTTGCTTAATTGAATTGATAGTGTATTATATCCTTTATCTGGATGTTATATTACATGAAATCAAGCCTGTAACTAGTAGCAGCTTTGTGCTTTATTCCAGAATACGTATTTTTTTTTAAAAAAGAAAATAATTGAATGGTTTTCTACCCAGTTATTTCTTTATTATTATACACATTCTGTTCAAATTTTTGTTTCTTTAATATATCTATCCCTTAACTGTCTAAGTCATGTGTATATTTACCAGAGAAATAGCTGCATAATCCTTTAGAACCTTATCTCTTTTCAAAACCACATATAGTCTATAAACATGAATCTCAACGTTAAACACATTTTCATGGTCTAGTAAAGGTTATTGTGTGTGTGTTGTGCCATTACAGTCGTGACTGACTCTTTGTGACCCCATGTCCATGGAGTTTTCTTGGCAGGAATACTGGAGTGGCTTGCCAGTTTTAGCCACCTTCTTTTTGGGATTTGTTTGGGGACCTCATAATTCCCGCATTGGATTATAGGCTTCCCTGTATTCCCTGCTGTGCCAGCCCTGCCATGAGACAGAAATGAGGCCAGTTTCTAAGGCAGCAGATTCTGGGGGGGCAATATTTTGTAAAGAGCTCTGTGCACTGCAACTTGCCTTCCACGCACTGGCCTCGCCTACTGCTTTGAGTTAAGCACAGGATTCTGTCTTGCCATCCATGCAGAGATAGTGTTAAGTTGTTCTTCTGAACAGTGTTGATGCTGCAAATGCATGGAAGTACCATTTTGTCCGTCACCTCTGGCATCAAGATGACTTGAGCTAGCATTGTGTGGTAGAATTCTTCACACGTCTACTTGGAAGTAAGTCTCACTGAGTTCTGGGGATTTGAACATAGGCAAATGGATATAGAATTGCAGTCTTAGTCCCAGAAGCAGTTGGCTTCTTTTTAAAAAAATATTATAATAAAAAGACAAAAAAAAGAAATAAGCATAATAAGGAAAAACAGGAGAAAGAAAAAAACAGAAAAAGGATAAAACACATAAAACAGTTTTACAATATAACATATCTCGTTTGGTGAGTTTCTTTCATTGACGTTCTATTATCTGTCTCTTCTCATCCTTTCTCCCCTTTTTTATTACAAAGCTTTTGCCTTCCACCAATATAAAAGAGGTCCCAGCTCAAATAAAAAGTCAATTCTTCTTGTCCCTTTAATGATAATCTCTTAGCTAATCTGTCCATTTCTGCACATTCTAATATTTTCTTAAAAATCATACCGTCGGTTAGCAAATTTTCAGATTTCTAAAACTGGGTCCACAGTAATCTAGCTGCTGCCAAAAGATGTAATATTAAGTAAGACTTTTGCTTGTCTACCATGTTTGACACTAAACCTAGCAAAAATATCTCTGGTTTAAATTCTAATTCTAATTTTGAAATTTGCTTAATCCAAGTATGAATTTTAACCCAGTAACCCTTTGCTTTATCACAAGTCCACCAAGCATGATAGTAAGTTCCTTCTTGAGTTTTAAATTTCCAACACTTCTTTGACATATTAGGGAACATTTTAGCAAGCTTTGCTGGTGTTATATGCCATCTATAAAACATTTTGTAAAGATTTTCCTTGTAGGAAGTAGCCAATGTTAGCTTGAAATTCTTTGTCGATAGTTGTTGCCATTTTTGTAGTTCGATACTATGGCCAAACTTTTTGCAGTTGGCTTCTTAAATAAGCTGCAATGCAAAATGATCATTTTATTGTGATAGCCATGTGTGTTAAGATGTTTGCCATGTTTGCTGGAAAATATTTGCCATAATATTGTGACAAAGCAGGCTAGAATTTGGCACAAACCTAACATTAGGCACAGATATGGATCCTATGCCCACAGGTAATCTTTTGCTTCATTTAGTTCAATAGAGGATGATCTGTCTACCCAGTAGGTCTGCTGAGTGCTGATTGATCCTACATTGCAATAAATGTAGAACTTTCCACTTCTTTATTACTTTGCATGATACCTCAAAGTGGTGAAGAGGGCACTGGAGGGGTAAAGGGCCATAGGCACGAAGATAGGCTACAGTGCCACCCTGGGTGCCACCAAGGACAGACCGGTTTCAGATTGTACTTTTCTGTCGCTTTTGCTTTCAGTTCTTCTGCTTGCTGTGTAGAGCATGTCTTTTGGTCAGAGGAATGATAATAAAGCTTCTGTTTTCCATGCAACACCAACATATTTACATATCACAAATAACAAAGTAAACGCTGCAGATGGGATCTGGCGTAATAATTAAGTACAATGGCGACCCATATGAACAGAAAATGCCACTGAGCTAAAACAAAGCAACAACAGCTTTGTTTGTTGACAGATGCAGGAGCCATCTTGTTAGTTAATTGGGTAATGGTGTAAACATTTACAAACTCTGCAGTCCCTAGATGAATTAAAAAATCAGCAGGCATGCTGAAATCAAGTGTGAAAGGCAGCAAATCTCTTAGCACAGGTATCCATGTAGCATCTAAAGTTGCAAGCACTTCAGAAAAGGACATAATTCATAGCTGTTCTTAAGGGTAACTTGAGTTAGCAAACCCAGGTTCTGATTAGAATGTATATCCTTAATTGCACTCAAGTGAATAATAGGTTTTCATCTGGTTACAGTCTGGAGGATTTTCATTAGCCCTGCTTTGCTTTTTGAGCCAATTTTTTGCCTAATATACAGATGATATTTTGCTCTACTTACCTTCCCTTGATTTTGCAATGGATGGTCCTAGGATTTGGAAAATGACTAGATTTTATTTGATCCAGACTTGAACTAAACAGATAAAGTATTTGATTTTCTCAGGGGCACTGTACCTTTTAGAGAAAGAATCTTAATTTTTTCCATTTTATCTGTAAATAGTCTTGACAAATATGATTTTAAAGGACAGTTTTAGATACTTATAAATAATAGTAATTTGTTGTAATTTAGTAGTTCAGAAGGTCATGGGCTGCTTGCAGATCAAAACTAGAGTTGGCCTTCTTGACAACTCTTTAAAAGCAGCTTGTCTCCATCACAGTTTTATCCTATCATAGGTAATTAATCACAGCTCAAAATTTCCCATTGTTTTGGACTTGTTTCGGTGGTGTTCACCAAAGGGATTTCTGAAAATCCCATGGCCCACAATGACAGACAGATATGGCATCAACCTTTTTAAGGCTGTCAAGAACCAGGTCAAAGGAAAGTCATAAACCAAACACTCACTGAAATATATCTTCTAAAAATTCAAGAACAAGCTATAGGAAGACTGGACAGCAGTAGTGCAATACAGTGGTACCTTGTATAAAGGAATTAATTCATTCCAAATGAAATTTTGTTAAGCAAATTTTCCTTTATACAAATTTCCCATAGGAATGCATTGAAAACAGAGTAATCCCAATCACAACCATTTTTATGTTGTACGGATTTGGCCCATAGATGATCCTGTTAAGCAAATTTCCCCTATCTCCGGAATTTTTCATGTTGTACAGATTTTATGTTATACAAACCATTTGTTATGCAAGGGTCCACTGTATTTTGACACAACTGGTCAAAAGCCTTAGAGAAACTAACACAAAGCAAATGGCAGTTGAAGGCCTAGAACTCACAGCAGCAACACAAATGGCTTACTATTCTTAAATAAGACCTGACAGAGCAACATGGAAGACCTTTAAAACAGAAATGGGAATGAACACATCTGGTCCTGTAGAAAGACAAATGCACAACAGGGTCATGGCCAGTGGGATCCATTTTGAACACTTCTATCCTACAGAGTCAGTTCAGCTAAATTAAAGAAGCCTTTCTGAAGTTTCAGTGATACTTCTCCCTGTTGTGTGCCTTGTTATCGTACATTAAATTTCTAGCATAAATATTTTGTTGGGGAAGTAGGAATCAAGGTGCAATGCTACATGAATGGTTGGGTTGACCACACACAGCCAAGTTTAGGGTCAAGTTCTCCTACATTTGGGTGATAGATTGAAACAAAGGGTGGGACACTGGTCTTCTCTCAGTATTTGAAAGGCCCAACAAACATTGGTTTCAGAAAGAGCAACTATGACTCCTGGTGATGGTGACATGCTTGCTTATAGCTAACATTTGGGAAGACTCCCCCAGTTTAACCACAAATAGTAGATAGAAAATTGATATTGGCACAAATATAGAATATTCTCCTCTTAGTTCACTAAATGAAGTTTGGATTCTGGAAAGATGCTGACAAATTTTCTGGGACTTCTTCGGTCCTTTTGTACTGAAATGGTCCTTATTAGGGCTGCTGGAGAGCTCAGTGGTTTAGGTATCTGACAGCCAAGCCAGTGAGGTTGGGAGTTTTATTCCCCACTGTGCCTTCTTAATGGGAGTTGGATTCAGTAATCTGTAGGGTCCTTTCCATCTCCGATTGTCTAAGCTGATGATTACATCTGGTAGATGATTTGTGCTTTTAATATACTATAACCTGCTGTATCAAGTTTGGTGCTTTTTCCATGTTCCAGGTAAATCCCTGTCAGCTCCAGCCAACGTAGGACTAGTTTATTGTTCTCATGCTCAAAATGCAGTAATACTAGGAAATTACTGTGCATATATGCCTATGCAAAATGTAAGTCCAAGTAATTCTTTTTCTTTAGTACAGTGGTACCTCGACTTATGAATTTAATCCATTCTGAATGCATGCTCTTAAGTTGAACTACTCTTAAGTCGGGGTACCTATCTAAACATTGTAAAAATAAGTTAAAAATGAAAATAATATTTGTTAAGTCGAGCAGACCATATCTAAAATTTGTAAGGTAGCAGTTAAAATGCCAACAGTTTTCCGCTCTTAAGTCGAATTGCTCTTCAGTCAAGCTGCTCTTAAGTCGGGATACCACTACTGTTACTCTGTCCCATAATCTGGTAGATTTCAAATTGTTCACTAAATATTAGTAGTTGGCAAAATGTATAATCTGGATTTGTGGCTATGGGCAAACAATCCATTACTCTTCTTTAATGCATCAGAGCTTTCCGGGATGTGTCTCCCCAGTAAGAATTTGAAACCTTGATGTAACTGAGAAAATGTCCTAGTTTGCCATTTGTTATAAATTAATGATGCCATTGAAATTTAAGTATGTACTGAGAGCCTTTGTGGAGTGGACAAAACTATTAATAATGGTGACAGCAATGCTTTTCAACATGTGTGTGGGTGGGGTTGTGTTGTTACATTCATTACCGACTCTTTGTGACTCCATGTCCATGGAGTTTTTCTTGGCAGGAATACTGGAGTGGCTTGCCAGTTCCTACTCCAGGCACCTACAGAACCTGGTATTCTCTGGTGGTCTCCCATCCAAGAACTAATAAGGGCCAACCCTGCTTAGCTTCCGAAATCAGGCAAGATGAAACTGATATAATTAGATGGTGTACAATCCATTTATCCATTTGAAGCATCAATTAAATTAAGTGAATAATTTTGAATCTGTGTAAGTCCAACACCGTACATTCATATCTGATGCATCTGTAACATTGTAATATTCCATACAAAATGACATCTGCCCTGACAAATGGTGTTAAATTCTTGCTATAAAGGAATTAAGATCTCTTGACATGAAATGTGGGGTGTGATTTAAGTATTAGCCTAATCTTATTACTCACTGCTCTGAATGTCTGTGAAGATTTGCAGTCATCCAGGTGAGTTTATCTGGAAGTTGAGTCATGGCAACTGGACTTCTTTTTCTTGAGAGATTGAAGCGCTTAGCTGCTCATCCAAACAGCTTCGTCAAATTGCTCTGAATGTGTGCATTCTACAGTACTAGTAGTGTAAATCAATGGCTACTATGTTCATATCTGGTGTGTGTGTGTGTGTGTGTGTGTGTGTGTGTGTGTGTGTGTGTGTGTGTGTGTGTGTGTGTGTGTGTTGTTGGACTAAAATGTGGAATGGATATCAGTTTGTTTCTCAAACTGTATTGGAAAGCTATCTGGATTCTATTTTCGTATTCCTTTTCTTTCTTTTTATCTTCGCAGGTGACCCAGCTGGATCCAAATAAATCTTTACTGGAGTTAAAACTGTATCCTCAAGAAACACTTTTCCTAGAAGCTAAAGAATAGATGAAACCAGATTGGAGGACTAAGTAATTCTTTGATAATGAATGAGGCACGGCGAACGCTTTATTCCAATCACCGTGTACTATCATTTAATTCAAAAATCAATGTCACAACTCTGCCTCTTTCAAGAAGCTGGGAGAAAAGAATAAACATAGCTCCTATAAAAGTTTCCCATACATGAGTATATGTCTCCAACCTCATTTAAATGAGCAAAGAAAAGTTCTTTGCTGTAAACACTGAACACTATGACTCTATTGCTCACTTACCATCTGGCTTTTGTTATAATTAATGCACTGTTAAAATGTGAGTGATTGTCAAGTAGAATTTTTACTGCTCAATTACCCCCTTTTCACCAAGAATTCTTGGACATTCTGCCTGTACTTTTGACACTAGAATACTGTATATTTGATATCGCTGAACCAGTGCTCTCATATATGTGCATTTTCTTCCTGTGTTTGAATTTCTACTTCACCACCTAATTTTTTAAGAGGCAGAAAATCAATAAATGGGACATTTTCAGCCTTGGAGATTTAACAGTATTGTAGTCGTAGAAAGCAGAGCTCTCTTTTGTTGTTGTTGGTACTTTTGGACTCCTTTCATAAGATGTAAGGTTTTGTTTGGAGAATATAGTTTGACACATATGCAAGGTATTTATTTACTGATTTTTATTCTTTATTCTTTATTCTTTTTTTCTTTTTGCTTTGGATCTCAGTTCAATTTAGTGAGTATTCTTCATTACACTGCAGTGTGCTGAACTGCTGATGATGTGAAGATCTCAATAATGTTAAACATGGGCCAGAACCAAATAACTGGTATCTATCTGACCCCTTCACAAATAAGCTGATGTCGACTACCGACTTCTAAAATAGCAGATACAAATAATTTTTTCTTTATCATTGAGGGAGTAATTATGGAGCCGCCTTTTGGTTTTCTTTTCTTTTTGTTTCCTTTCATTCTGGCACTTGTTTGTATTATTATTTTTTGCTGTTTTTAAGCACCTTGTTTATTTCACCAAACAATAAAAAATGTAAAATTACAGTGCATTAAGAAATCTTTCTCATTGCATACTTTGAATATTGTTTCTTCCTGAGAAATTTATACCCATGTCCAGAGATTTGGTTCTATAGTCTGAAGAGTATGACATGACTGTTTAACACTCGATCAAAATAGTTCTGCAAGCATTGTTTAAACATAGTCGAAAAAAACTGTGTGCTTAGAATGTATAATACAAAGGCCCACAGAAACATTAATTACTAAACATAACAATTTCCCCCCATGTTTTTCTTCAAGTAAGTCATAGGCCCAAATCCTCTTATCTAGTTACACTTGTGTTGCTCTCATAATTCACCACACACATTATCAGTTGCTTTTTGAGTTGCACAACTCAGCATGGACCTGATAATGTGATTTCTTAACCTGTGACAATTTATCTCCAAAAGTTATGCCATTTGCAAAGCTACAAAAGAAGATCTTGGTTATTATAAAAGGTTGTATTCCAGTCTGAAGATTTAATTGAAGTTAGAAACTAAAATATATGTACCTTCAATCTTGTTTCCATGTTATGAGAGATGGGGATATGAAATTAATATATTATTATTAGGTGTTCAGTGGAGCTGTTATTTTTTTTACCAAAAATGCAAAATGTGGAAGCCTTATTTGTCTCTTAGATAGTTCTATACGTGAATACACACAGAGTATATACTAGAAGTGTTGTATTCATATCAGACTAAATATTTGTAGGTGTGATGTGTTTTCATCATCCACAGTACTCAAAAACTCATCAAGTTGCCAAAGAGAGGATAAATGTAATGGAGAAAAACAAGCTAGCTGTTTTCCTCATCTTATAACCAGTAAAAGTTGTATCCCAAGAAAACAAATGTAATAAACTTTGCCACAGCTGAGGGGGAACAAATAGAGTTAGCTGCAAGTAGAAACTGGTAAATGTCCATGTTTTCTGTTAATTAAGAAGTCAGTAAAATCAGTGAGATTTTAAAGAGATTTATCCTTGATTGTGTGGTTTTCATGCCACTTTGTCCAGTTCAGCAGTGAGTAACTAAGTTTGTGATCCACTATTCCTTCACACAAGCATTCATTCTTTATTATACAATAACAGACCCAAGTTACAAGCATTCCACTTAGAATTCTCAGATTCTGAAGCTAAGGGATTCTGAACTGTGACTTTGATTATCAAACATTTGCAAATGTCTATAAATTTTTTTGCATCAGTTTTGAGAATACTATACTTTGGATTAACATATGTGTTGAAATATTAATACACGTTGTCTTACATATAAAATTGACCTTCCAGAAATGGAAATCCTGTGACTGAAGGGAACTGGGGCCACTCCATGCTGCAGGAAAAGTGGGACACTGGTTTCATAGATACCTTCTCTCTCCAGCCCCTACCACCATTTTATCACCTGTTCTGGAGAACCAATAAGACTCCAAATCAGATATTTGATATTTGAAAGTCTTTGGGGCTGTTTCAAACATGGACTCTTTTCTTAGAGAAATATCTGTTTCACCCTTTCCAACCCTATTCTTGAAGTTATTTTGTGGGGAAACTTTGAACTCAAAGATTGGGGGGGGGGAATCATTCCAGCTGCATCTAATCTGACAGATGTTTTCCACAGAACACTGAATCTAAACCATTGTATAATATCCTTAAAATGTTATATTTTATCCGGTGTGGTCTCATTTGTGTGGCATTCATGATATTTTCTTTTACTAGCTTTGGGTTCTTTGGTTTCTACTCTTTTGGCTACACATTATTTGCTTTCATCTTAGTTTCTTAAACATGGAACTTTTCTTAGAGACCCATCATATCTGTTTCACCCTTTCCAACCCTATTCTTGGCTTCTTTCTTCATTCCCCATGTTATTTTGTGCCATGGCTGTGAAACTTTGAACTCACAGATTAGACTCTGGATTGATTTGGCATGTGGCTTCTCTGACTACAGTTTGGGAATGGAGGTAGAGGTGGTGTGGGAGGAAATTCACAAACACCATTAATGCTCCCATTTGGTCAAGTTGATTTTTTTTAAAGATTAGTTTCCTACACCCTTTTCAACTAGATCAGCATCTGTAGACATATTTATACTATGTGCTTGGTTGGTTGGTTGGTTGCTGAATATATGGCTCTGACATGGAACTGGCTGCAGATACCTGTTGTGCCAAACCACTTATAAATTGGTCCATATAAAAATACAACACTGGACTGTTTTTTCTCTTTAAGTCTGTGAGGACTGCACAAAAACATTTATCTTATCACTAATTATTGTTTTATTCTCAAGCACTTTTTTTAGTTTTTGACAGTAAAGAACGAAATATCTGTTATCAGAAGTTTTCACAAATGTGGTCCAATAACGCTGCCCGTTATTCATGTAGCAATACTGTTTTATAAACAGTTTTATATCTGCCCATTTTCTGACTGTTCTAAATCAACCATATGATTCACTGATACAAATTCATCAGGCCTTTATTTTTAATATCCAAGCTGTTAAACCACCCATCTGTTATATTGTTACTATGCATCCTTTCTTGAATTCCATTTTTACATGATCAGCTCCTATATATTAATGGATTAATAGTAATGTCTTGAATGCATTAATATCAAATCTTAAGGCATTATTGTTGTCAAATAATGGAATCTTGCAATAAAGTGTTTGCTTTTTACTCTTACCCCATTCCATATGCTGGGGAAGATGACAAGCCGTTCCAGCATCAGCAAACCAATGTCCCTCCACCTTTGGACACTGCTGTTCAAACGGACGTTAGAAATTATGTGGAACCCAAGTATCTCTGTATTTTCTTCACCTATACTCTTTACAATTAATGGGTGTGTGTGTGAAATTTTATTGAACTGCCTTTTTAAAACAAACAAAAACATGTTGCAGAACATGACTATAAGCTTTCATAAATTGTACCTTTTCAGTGACATTAGAAACATTAAATAAATTTGCAATTACACTAAAGTTTCTACTAAAATCTAATTCACATTTGTCTCAGAAGATTCTGGGAATCTATTGTCTCTTCTATATGGGTTAAGAGAAACACTGTAAAGTCATAATTCAGAGGTGAAGACTGGGGTGAACAATATAGACTTTATTGCAGAGTATTTGAAGGCACAAGAAGGATATAAACATAATACTGTGTGTCCCCATATAACTTATTCAGGACAGTTCAAACCTTATCCCCGAATACTTCAATTCATGAGCCTCAGATCTATCCCAGAATATCCTGAGCTCACACCAGCAGGGCAGTTCTAAAATAATTTTCTAACAAATACCTGAAGACTATCAGAAGGAACTGATCTGCATAACCTTCCAAGGCTGGCATAGACCAAGAACTGGTTTCTGGATGGGTTTGGAAGCTAAGAAAAAGCCATGGATTCTTTAGGCATCAAGTCTACTTGCTGTGCCCATTACCAGACTCCTGTTTGCACTCTTCAGTACTGGACTAACCATGTTGCAGAGGTATGTGCTATTGACATTTCTGTGGCTTCTGTAGGTGGGGTTCTAAGGTCAGACTTCCCTTTTGAGAGCAGAAAACCCAACTCCTAGAAGGGAGCATGTATCATGGCCTCCAGAACAGAGGGGACCACCAGACTGCACTGTAAATTTTAGTTTTTGAGAATCCATTTTATATGGCAAAAGCACATGTTTGAACAAACCATCAGCCCTGCATGACAATGATTTCAACTATATTAAAATGTTAAAACTCCACATTTACCAGAACCACAAAAAGATTTTTTGCTGTCTTAAAGGGGGCAGCAAACAGTGCTCTGCACAATTTGCCAAGTTGAAGTGTAAAACACAAGCAGCTGGCTTACTCTGACATCTGACGCAGAAAATACCACAAGCACCTCACACACTCCTGGCTAGTAGAAGCCCACTAATAATAAAGTATATATTTAACAACTTGCTTGTTGTGTGAAGTCTGCAGCCTGTGGTAGCCCTGATAGTAGAGCTAGCCATAATTTGGTTTCCCCCTTCAAAATTATATTTTATTTTTATTTATTTATATTTATTATTTATTTTTATGGTTCCCAATAAATAAATCAGTGAACAATAATAAGATATATTTGAGGAGGACTGATTTAATTCAGAGTACATTTTGTGTATGAAATAAGCTTGTGCCATCTCATGCCTTTTTATGACTGTGTATCTTTACTCTGAATTCTTGCATTAATTTGTCCATGATAACCAAGTTCCATAGTCTACTCACGACTTATTCTAATAATTTTTCCATTTTGTTTCCAGCCAGGTCTAATCCTGTTTTATATACAAGTAAATATTTTTAAAGTATATGGATGGCGAGGGCCAGAACTTGTTCATCTTTTGAAAAAATGGCTATCGCCTTCCCCGTCCAGCACTTAACATCAACCTCTGCATCTCCATTCTGGGCAGTCATGTTACTCAGATAAATGACTTTTTCTAACTGTTGCTGCCCAAGCATAATTCCTTGTATGATCATGGACTTCACATGCATGATCTTTGAACTTCTTAGTGCTTGGAAGCCAACTTGGTTTACCTCCTTTTCCAGGACAATCATGGTATGCTGCAAATTCGGTCCATCTTCCTCAAGCTAAGTGATGTCATTGGTGAAATCCAAGTTGCCAAGACTCCTATTGTCAGTGTAATGGGTGCCTGTCCAAGTACATACTCCAGTTCACTACCACAAGGAAGAGGAGAAAAGATGCAGCCTTGTCTGACCCCTGTGGCAGCCTCAGAGAAGTCTTTATGGGCATTCTCAATCTTAACGCAGCTGCTGAATCACTGATACAAGTTTTTAAAGGCAATAACCACGGCTTTCGGTACGCCATGGAGATGCAGGATCTGCCAAAAGGACCTACTGTATCAAAAGCATTTTTAAGTTGACAAAATTGATGGCTAACAGGTGCTGATACTTGTGATGTTCTATGGTATTTCTTAAGATAAAGATTTGCTTGCTGCAGGACGTATAGTGGAATGGAATGGCGACATTGCCATTCTGAAATTGATTAGCAATTTTTTTTGTTCTGAAACTTGATCTCCACAAATCATTGGATTTCCTAGCTCATTTCCTCTCTTTTGGAATATGCTATTATTTTCATCTCCCTTATCATCATTAGTTAAAGAAGGACAAATCCCAGCTGATGGGCACTCCCTTGATTAGATTTGGTATTCATTGTGTTTGAGATACATATTTTGATAGAGCTACTTGTATCACACATCTCCCCACAAGAGCCAGTTGTGCAGAAGTACAGATGTAGCCCAGATGTAGCAGAGGCAAGTGGGCCTCAGCCCTGTACAGATGTTCATCTGTGAGGCTAATCCATTGATGTGGGCACACATGAAAGTCTTTACCTGAACACTGCTATGCACCTAGCAGCATACCAAACTCATATGTGGTTCTATAGGGTATTTCAGCTGTATGTGTTTATAGAGCTTCTGTGTTCAAGGTGCATGCCTTTTTCAGATGAACACAATTTCAGAGCCCTCTATGAACTTTTGTGCACTACACACAGAGCTAGGATGCTGCCAGTTGCTTGGCAACATTTGATGCAGGGCTTGTGTGCTCCTCCTTGTCCCGATGCAGTCCTACAGGTGAACAAACTCTTACACAGGACACCCCATCTTTTAAACCAGAAGCTTAAAGCAGAACATCCATCTGTTCTATCACAGCTATGAGCAACTTCTGGCTCTCCAGAGATTGTTGGACTAAGTCCCATGACCCCCCTCAGCATTGGCGACGGTTGACGGGTGTTACTGTTCACCAACACCAAGCGGCCACACATTCTCCATGCCTATTCTATAATTGCTCAGAGAGCGTGATGCCCAGAAGGTGCAAGGCTGATGGGAGGGGGAAAGTGTGGGCATGAGGAAGAGAAACGAGCAGCTGTGGGCACAAATACTCATGTTAGGTTACAGAATAATTGGCCAAAACTTAAACTTAGAGGTGTGGGTTTATTATGATACATAGATGAAGAGACTGCCTGGCAATATCGTGTGTATACTTGTCAGCCAATCCTCCTGGTCATTTAATTACATCCTTGGCCTGAATTTGAAGTGCACAGATTTCCAGGAGGACAGGAATGAAAACCACTGCCCTGGGAATGATGCCATTAACTTGGTACTATTTGGTGGCTGAACTGAACAGGCCTCAGTTTGTGCATTGCCCAACCCTTCAACAACTCGTGCATTGTTTCTGGACAGCCTCCTCTGATGGAAGAAAATACTTCTATAAATGCTGCCAGTGTGTTCATGGGAAGGTGGGACTGCCCAGCCTTAAAGATAACACACATTTCCAGGGGAAATGATACCCTCCCTGGAAAACCCAGTGTCTGCTTTCACCCACCCTTCAGCTCTGAGATCTCAGACTAAACTAACCTGTGGGGTCATTCAAAGTTTACTTTCTCAGAGCTATAAGCAGGAGCTCCCAAATGCTTAAAGGTCTTTACATCTTAAACAGCTGTGACCCAAATAAGGGTGTCTCATCTTCTCAACTTCTGTTTGCATTAGAGGGTGAAGGGTTGCAGGGGGTGCCTCTAGCGCACCCTCTAGCCCTCAGGAATGCACAGGACAGCAATCCTCTTAGGAGAGCTGACCCAGACAGCCACACACTCTATGCAACGGAGACCAAACTCCAGCAGCTCTGAAGTTTAGGGTTACAAATACCCATTTGCTTCAAGAGAGAACATAGTAATTGTTTAAGAGCAGAACAAGTTTGTCAGGCACAGTTATACCTGTATTTCCCAAGTTAACCTGCATGGAAGGGGTGTCAGTCTCCCACTGTCAGATACTATATTGTTGTGCCCCCAAAAAAACAGCTGATCTGATAATTGCAACCGAAAAGGATTCAGAAATGTTTGATTTTGATTCTTCACAGCACAAGACAGGTTTGGTTTGGAAGAGTAATTGTTATTCATTGCTTGAGGTGTTCACAGGTGCTTTGAGAACCCAGTGCAATTACACGGTTTTAGTACTTGTATCCCATTTCTTGACACCTGGGACTGCTCATATTCAAGATGCTGTGATCAACATTTATTTATTTATTTATTTATTTTATATTTATACTTATTGACTGCCCGACTTTCCCTTAGGAACTCTGGGCAGTGTACAACAAATTACAACGTAAACAACCTATCAAAAAAAAATGCTGACATACAAGGTCAGCAGTACTGTACAAATAAAAAAAGGAACAATCATTGTGAGTTGTTAGCAGGAGGATGGGTTATGCAGTTTGATGTCAAGGGGAACTTGATAATTTTCAATGCATGAGGGTTTTTGTAGTACAAACCAACTGACGAAAAATGGACCATTCCAACTTCTTTTCCTTCCCAACGAGACTTGATTGCAAGTCTTAAAGTCTCTTTGGACATATGCAGGTAAAAGCATGGCAGCTCATGTTCACAGAGCATGGACGAACAGTGGAATGCTAGAAAAGACCTTGATCCAAGGTCCATGAAGTATAAATAATGTGTCTGGAAGTTGAGTTATGACAACTGGACTTCTGTTTCAAGCAGCTTCGTCTTGGATGAGTAGTGAAATGCTTCGATCTCTCAGAAAAGAGGCCCAGTTGCCATAAATCAACTTCCAGATAAACTCACCTGGGTGACTGAGAATCATCACAGACTTCAATAATGTGCTTATTCTCATCCTTGAACTTTCTGTGACTGGCTCAAAGAGACCTCAAATCCACTTGCTGAAATAAGAATGGGGAAATGTGGCCTTTCAGATGCTCTAGGACAATGGTGGCAAACATTTGGCACTCCAGATGTTTTGGACCACAGCTCCCAGAATTCCAAGCCTGTGTTGTCAATGACAAAGGACTATGGGAGTTGTGGTCTAAAACATCTGGAGTGCTGAAGTTTTGCCATTACTGCTCTTGGACTATGCTCCCATGGTCCCTTATTTGCTAGGGTGGGTAGGGCTACTGGGAGTTCAGAAACATCTGGAGGGTAACACATTCCCTACCCTGCTCTAAAAATGAAACCATATTCTTCATTAGCAGTTCTGTCCCAGAAATGTTTCAGTATATTGCAATATCAGTCATAGCTAATTTTGTGGGTAGGTAACGCCATAATCTGATACTTGAACACAGGGGTGGGGAACCTTTGGCCTTCTAAATGTTTTGGACTGAAACTCCCAGAATTCCAAGCCTATATTGCCAATGATAAAGGACTGTGGGAGCTGTGGTCTAAAACATCTGATGGGCCAAACATTGTCCACCCCTGCTTCAACACAAGTTTCTTTCCATTGTACTTTTCATTTGACTGTTGGCTGAAATACATTAGTAAAACACTGCTAGCGTATACCCATTGAATCAGTGGCGATTCAGTGAGTTAACATATAATTAAGTTCCATTGATTCAATGTGCCTGTGGCTTACTAGTGGTTTTCAGTCATTCTATTATCTTTTCTCACCTTGAAAGTAAATGCCATGTTCTAGAAACTTGCACCATATTTGCAGTTCAACCTTATAAGAATCCTGTGGCCTAAGAAGAAAGAAAAATGAATGGCTACGCAGGTTGCTGAAAACAGATGACTACAGAGACAGGCTGACCCAAAAATTAGGCCAGAGGGGGAAATAAAAGGGGGAAAGGAAATGAAGCACCAAAATCTGAGTCTCACTAGGAGAAAATAAAATGAGAAATTAAAGAAAGGAAAAGAAGGGAAAAGAAGGGAAGCTAGGAGCTGTGCAAAAGCCAAATATCTAGCCAAGGAAACAACAATGAAAATGATGCCTTCTTTTTTCTAATCTTCCTTCTCTGTTAGGTAAGCTTGGACATCATCAAGGCCTTCAGATGTGGGTCTGGCATCTCTAAGCAACAATGTATTGAATCCAGAACAGTCTCTCACATATACCGTTATGCTATGAAAATGGATTGGGAGGGGGATCAAGGGGTTTGACGTCAGTTCAAAGTCACATGGGTTTCAGGTCTCTCTGTGCCCTCTTTGGAAAAATTTTAATCTGTTTTTAAACTGTGTTATATATTGTTCGGGGAGCGGGGGGGGGGGGCTGCATGGACGTTTAGAATCTGTGTATTTGAGGCTTTGCCCTGTATCTGCGTGGCTGTGTTGCCTCTTCCAGCCACTAGCCATTTCTGCTGTGCTGCTATTTTAAATGTTTTATTTTATTTCTTGAAATCTGGTACAGCACTAGCTCAGTATGACAGATGGAAAAAAATTAAAAAGAGGTTTCCTTGCAGCCCAGCACATGTATAGATTGGAGGAGGAGACGGAGCAGGGAACCACCTGTTGAGGCTGAAGTTGACAATAGGCATTGACTAGATTACCACTTCTAGGCTTGTAAAGAAGTCACACACACACACACACACACACACACACACATGGGGGAGTTAGAGAAAGAGAGGAACATGGAACCTCCAGGTATGCCTAGCAAAAGGAAAGGCACACCTTCTTGCCAGCAAACTCCACAGACACCATTTACATCAACACAGGCATCCATATATGCCAAAAGGAGTTTTAAAAATTCCTAAGCCATTTAAAATGAATTCACCTGTCACAGCAGAGTAAAATACTTAACTTTACAACCACAAAAACATAACTGCAAGGGAAAAAAAAATTACACCTCCATTTGCATCATGTGGTCAAACTGGTCACCTTTAAAAAAATTACTTCAGACTTGCTAAATCTACTTCAAAATGGGGGTTTCCCCTCTTGTAACCATGCTCTAAGGCTCTAAGCTCCCAGTACACACACAAACTACAAAAAGGTAAAATTATGTGAGAAAAAAAGGAAAGCGTCTCTCTTAATCCATGAACACCCTGAGCTTTTTCTGCCTCCTGGTTGGCCTCCTCTTTTCTCCTCATTATTGCAGCCCACTTCTGTATTTGTAGATAGCAAGTCCAAGAGGAAAATGCACTGCATCAATTTTCTTTAGGAGGCTCAGCAACAGCCTCCTTTTGGCTTCAGGCAACAATGTGATCTACTGAGGTGGCTGGAGAGCTCTGTGGGTTATGTATCTGGCCAAGGAGCCAGAGGCTGGGAGTTTGATCCCCCACTGTGCTACCTAGAGAAGGAATTGTGGTTCTCTTGCCAGGTTTTCCACAGAGACTGATGGACATTATTTAGCCAGACATTGCATTATAGCCTCTTACTCCTTCTACTATGCCATGGCTCTGTATTAGAGCCACTTCATTTCTTCTGAACGTGTCATTTCCCAAGTAGTTGTCTCATTGTAGTTGTCTCACTGAAAATATCCCATTTGAATCTGCTTTAGGTCATTGACACCAACTCCTGCAATGTTTTCGTGTTCCATTTCTTGCTTTATGGTTTCCAGTTACCTAGATTCATACCCATGTTCCAAATGTGGAGTTGTGCAGCATTGGACTTTCCTTTCACATCTGTGCTTGAATAATGTTGTAGACTACGAGCACTGGGGCAGTGGTTCATATTTCGGTAGTTTTATTTTATTTTATTTTAAACAACCCATTTTGGGGTGTTTTATTTTATTTCTTGAAATCTGGTACAGCACTAGCTCAGTATGACAGATGGCTCAGTATGACAGCACTAGCTCAGTATGTCCTTTACAGAAAGGACAGCAGAGGGTCTCCCCAAAGTTCAGTGCAAGTGGCTTCATGAGGACAAAAAATACTTGTCCCTTTTCATTCCTGACAAGCTCCTGAATTGTTGATCAGAAGCTGCCATTCAAAGCACGATAGTGTCTAGGATTTGAGAAACCCATGAGGCCATGTTAGCTAGGTCAGTCCATTGCTCTGTTATCCCCCACATGATCTATGCTGGCTTTCTAACTGGAAAAGCCAGAGATCAATCTTACACCCTTCAGGACATAAAGCACATGTGTCCTCTTTGTGCAGTCTAATTTTAACACATTCCACATGGAATTTGGGGATAAATTTTAACTTATTTCAGATTCTACTTTACTGCTTAATAGCTAGCCTTGTCTACCCAACCTTTCACTCTGGCATGAAGGATCAAATCTTCCTCAATCCCTTTCTTGCTGCAGATGAAATAATCCTGGGTCCAAGAAGGTTTGCAGTGTCCAGAAGTCTGGCCTGGCTGAACCTGTTAGCTGTTTCTGTTCACGGCTTAGGACGGAGCTACATCCTTGCCTTTGTTAGCTTCTGCAGCTCTGAGTACAAAGTCCAGCTCAACGATAAGGTGCCCTGAATATTGAAAGAGGATAAACTTGTGTGAGAAACAGCACAGCTATGGATGTACTAGTATGACCATATCAAGATACTTTACTGCCTGAGGGGAAAATAAATAAAATGGCACCTCTTCCCATTCCATGTATGAAAGTTGGTTGGCCTAGTACAGTGATGGCGAACCTATGGCACGGGTGCCAAAGGTGGCACTTGGAGCCCTTTCTGTGGGCACTCAACACCGCCCCTTCATAGCCACCTGTATACAGGTTAAATGGCTGTATTGGCACTTTGCAAAAACAATTAGTGGGTTTTGAATTGCAGTTTGGGCACTCAGGTCTCTAAAAGGTTTGCCATCACTGGCCTAGTAGTTGCTGAAACTTCCTTCAGCCATGGGTTATTGGATGGGCATCTTGAAAATGAAGGGAAATAGTTTTACAACAAGCATCACTATTCACTATTGATTCCTGTAAGCTCTTCAGGCTGCCTGGCAGCATCTGCTGCTTGTGGCGACTGGCTTGTTATGCCCAATGATATGACCTATCCTGTGTGTATCTTCCTCCCTCAACTCATGGAAAATTCTAGACTGTTCCTTTTGAAGTGGAGTTACAGGGTTCAGTTTTAAGCCAGCCTTTGATGTGTAGGAGTTGCAACTTGCAAGTAGTTAGTCATGTCTAGGGGAACTGTGGTTTGCTCACACTCAGGGTTACTCTAAGTCAGTGTTGGTGAGTCTATGGCATGGGTGCCCTTTCTGTGGGCACATGACATTGGCCCTTCACAGCCACCTGTATTCAGGATAAATGGCTGTATTGGCACTTTGCGAAAAATGAGTGGGTTTGCATCGCAGTTTGGGCACTCGGTCTCTAAACGGTCACTATCACTGCTCTAAGTTTTTTAAAGTTGTTTTATTTCAACATGTTACATGTTCCGGGAGGGGAGGTGGCTGGCTAGTGGCTAATATTCTGCTTCTTTTAGCCACAATATTATTGTAAGGTGGGGCTACACAGAGGGAGAGTGTTCTTAAAGGCAGAGTCATGGACCTTTGGTTTCCCTTCAACTTCATTGTAGACAGCTCCTGTTCACAAAACAAAACAAAAAAAATAACCCGGCCATGAAGAGGAAGCTTGTGTATGATTCTGCCTTTCCCCCCTCATCGCACTACACATTACTGACCCCCACCCCACTTTTTTTGTAGCAAGAGAGACACACTTGGAATTAGAGTGGTTGTGACATTTAGGTGGCAGGCCATTGTGTGAGACCCTGAAAGTTTAAAAAACAAGTGCCATAGAACTCAGAGGGCTTAAAGCAGCCCCCTTTGTCGAGCAAAGGACCGAGTTTTCATTCGGGACAATGGTGTTTCTCAAATTTCTTCCCAAAACCTGCACCCCATCTGCGATTTGAATGCAATTGCTTTTCTCTCGCCCTGCAATTCATTTGGCAAAGACGAAGCAGATGCAAGAGACGGGGGCTGAATTTTAATGATCGGGTTTTACCTGAAATAAAACAAAACATGCAAAAACAAAACAACACAACAACAACAGCAAAAAAGAGGGACCCCAGCAGATCTTTTTAAGAAACAAAACAACACACATATTTGAAGTTAGAGAGAAAAGGGTATGGATAATATAAAAATATCATTTGAAAGGCTCCAATCATTAGGCCCTGTCGCTGAGGAGAGCTCTGCTAATGAGCCTCTCACAAATGAGGGAAGTGCTTCTTTGCCTTGATTTTCTGCTCGGCTTGCCACAAAATTGCCTACCTGGTGTGTGTGATTGCACAGTATGTCCCCACATGGTAAGAAGGGGGACAAGCACCTGTTGGGATTCCCTCAGTATGTTAGTGTGGGATCACCAGCTGTTGGTGCTCCTTATTTCATTTTTTTCACAACCATTTAAAAAAACCTTACTTCCATGTGCCAGGTCATCAACTTCACCCTGGTTTTGAGATCCTAGATCTAACGTAGATACACATATTATGTATTTTATGCTCTCAGGTGAAGCAGATGCACAGGGCATGAGTTGTGGCAGGTTATTTTAGGTATCTCGGCCTTAGAGTCTTTCTTTAATGTTTCAGCTTTGACTGTGAACTAATAATATAAATGCCTCAAAATATAGACAGTTCTTTTCTTTCTTTCTCATCTATCACAGTGCAACACTCTGTTCCCATTTAGGAGTGGATGGAAGAATTGCCAAATAGTCTCTTCCTGTTACAAGCCACAAATCTCTTTTCTGTAATAGAATTAATTAATTTAATAGAATTAAGAACCACTGCTCTCTGGTAGATGAGCAGTCCAGCATTCTCAACATAGTCTGGCTTCAACAAGAGAAGATGGGTCGGCAGGGGACCGTCAGCCAATGAATATACAAGTCGTGTCAACAGAGGTCCTTGAATGTTGTAAATTAAAAATGTAGTACTCCTGTTGTTTACATCAGTGGTGCATTTATGTATTGAAGGGTATTTCTCACTCTGATATGTCCTCATCATGGTCAGGGTATTGTATAACTGGAAAAGCACCACATGTGATCAATAATAGGAACAGTTTCAAGTCTAGGAAAGATTACATGCTTAGTTTGATTTACTGCACTGAATCCATGTCTGCCACCATGGATGGAAGAGCTCTGATGTGATGACATTTCCATTCCATTTAGAAGAATTGCTTCCTGCAGTGCGCTGTTCGCCCCATTCAGCAGGATTTCCCTCAACCTTTAATGAAGGGAACCCAGCAAGTTGTGCCTTGACCTTCATCTTCTCCACATTTCCTCAAGTACTAGCTTCCAAATATGAAAACCTACTTGTGCTTGGACTAAACCCCCTAGGAGCCCACAGTCAACATGGCCAACTGTGGAAGTGGTACTCCCCCCCCAAAAAAAGTAATTTATCTAAGTCCTGAGTCCTATTATCACTTTCTAGTATGTCACGAAGAGTTTGGGGAGCTGCTGTGGTCCCCTTGCCCTGCCTGATCACAGATTCAGGTAGAAGGCTTTGGCCGGGCAAGCTGTTGGTTTGTTGACCCAGGAGCACCATTCTTCCTGCTGCTGCTGCTGCTTGGGCTGCTTTAGATGCATCTGAGGCCTTCATGGAGGGAACAAGTAGGGAGGGGGTGTTAGAAGAGAGGGCAAGGACGCCCACCACCCATTCCCAGCCTTTGCTGTAATACTTTGTACCCAAACTGTTGCTTCTGTTCCACCTTCAAGCGTGGATAGCTTTGTAGTTCCCCCAAACACACACACTTCATTGTGTCCTCCCAGAGCCTTCTCCCTCCTCCCCTCCTCCCCTCTCCGCCCTATTCACATTACCTCAAAGTGCATTTAAGCATCAATAAGGTGCGAAGGGAAAATTGTCTGTCACTTTAATCCAGGCCTCAGGGGCTGGGAAATCAAAAAAGGGGAGAGAAAAGGAAAGGTTCTTTAAGAGCCT
Organism: Phrynocephalus forsythii; assembly: GCA_029282475.1. Classification (NCBI taxonomy): domain Eukaryota; kingdom Metazoa; phylum Chordata; class Lepidosauria; order Squamata; family Agamidae; genus Phrynocephalus; species Phrynocephalus forsythii. Next base: position 56,774,629 of record JAPFRF010000005.1, read on the forward strand.
AAAAATCCATACAATAGCTGTGGGAATGCTGGCCAGGCCCTTTCCTCGCCCCTGCCTCCCTGGTGATCCCTCAATTAGCACGCAGGGCCTTATTCTATAGGGGCGCTTGTCTTTAAAGGTGAGCCTGTTCGCCTAAGGGGGGCTCTTTTCAAATGGTACCAAGTTTGCCTCAAGAGAAAGCAGAGGGAGCTGGGAGACTGTCAAGACTCGAGAAGAATTTGGGGCAACGGGAGTAGGACGGGGCCCTCTGAAACCCACCATTTGGCAGGTGGGACTTTGTAAGGATAGCCAGGAGCAGGCTGAGGAAAAGAGGGGGAGGGGCGTGTCTTCTCAGTTTACAAAGCCTGGTTTCAAAAGGCATCAAAGGGAGTCCTTGGGTGCAATCTGGAGGGATCCTGTCCAGGGGAGCGTTGACACAGATCTTCCACATCCCCTACACACCTGTTCTAGCTCAGTGTGCAAAGCCTGGTTTTGCACCCCATTGGTGTCAAGCTTGCTATATTCGGAGCAGGTGATGACCGCTAATTAACTAACTGCTTAATTTGCTCCTTGCTTATTGATCTGGTATTAAACAGAGCTTAACCGTGAATGGCTCGGTTTAAGTATTAGTCAGAAACTGTCTGCATGGATTTCTTAACTTCAGAATTATGCATAAAGGGGATTTCCTGGAGAAGGATGTGCTGGTGATGATGATTTTTTTTGTTTTTTTATAAATACACTCTTAGAACTTTGTTTAGTAATAAGTGTGACTTATCTGAAGTATACAAAATGATGAAGGTGGAATTAGAGGGAGGTCTATGGAATCTTGCCAGTTAGTGAAAACGAAAACAAGAAGAAACAGGTGAAAGAGAATATTTAAAACATGTATGTATCAATAATATAATCCTGAAGAATTGTCTCTATATTACAAGCACAGCTATGCTTGCACAGAGTTGATGGCTATCTTTTGTCTTTCTGCTACTGGCTGGTTAAAAGGGCAATGATTGAAGACAAGGTTATGAAAGTTCCCCTAAAACAGGGAACAAATCAGGAAGTCAAGTTAGAAGCTTTGGGGATAATGTTGATATCGATGCAGCTCAGACTGAACCTCGGCATTCAACTCCAGGGAGACAACTCCACCGAAATAGCCATCCAGAAAGCTGTAGGTGATGGATCTTCAGCAAACAGTCCTGGTGTGGAGATCCTGCTGTTGCTGCATCTATTCCTTAAAACAAGAAGTGGGCAGCTGGGCAAGCACATGGTAAATATATTTCATGATTTAAAACAACCAAATGAACAAGTCAAGTGCTTAGGCTTTTCAACCAGAAACCAATCCTTATTACCAAGTTAGGGTGTTTCAAACCAGGGACCCAGGAGCAAACTGCATTTTGGGTCACAGTGAGTCACTATGATTTAAGTGAGCATTTTTAGACACTCAGGAAGTTTGATGCTCCTTTTTCATAACAGGGCTGGGCGTTAAGCAAGGTTGCACTGTTGTGTTGCTGTGCAAAGCTGTTGTAAAACATGGCATACTGAGATCATGGAGTGGGTAGCTACTAACCACACACTTCTCTGCTGAAGTAATACATATGTTCCCTCACAGGCAGGCACACACACACACACACACACACACACACACACTGAGCCCTGCTAAGACCAGACCAGGAGCTTTGGAGGGTAGCAAGATGGAAATATAATTAATAAGGATGATATGCCAAGCAGGTGGATTCTGAATTATGACAACCCTCCAAGGGCACTCTAGGCATCAACTGCTTAGATGTGGTTTACTAGTCTCTCCTTCTGGTAGTGCTCTGGGGACCTGTGCAGCTCGCCCAGGATCACACAGGTGGCAGGGCAGGTAATCTCAGCCAGTCACCTGGGATGATCTCACATAGCCCCCTTTTTCCTACGTGGCACTGTGCGGATTAAAAATTCCTCCTGGCCCCACAGCCAAGGGCTCCAGCCCACTGAGCGTCCCAGAGCAGTTTGAGAGAAATGCTGGGCGCTCTTTGCTATGCTGGGAGACTTTTCTAGTACTGTATAGAGAAACTGGCCATGTGAGGCAGCTGGTGTCTAGCGGGTCCTGCCTTCGGGCTGACAGGGCCACTATGAGCTACATCACTGGCGCCACTTTGGTCTTTTCGGGGCCCCTCTTTTGCTTCCTTCTCTTTTTTCTTTCTCCGCTTTTGATGTAGTCTTGGAAAATGGTCCTCTGACTCCGACTCCACCCAGCCTGGGACCCGGGAGCGAAGCAGCCAGGCAAGGCTTCCCTGTTGCAACCAAGAAGGGCCCCAAACGGGACGGAGGAAGGAGCCGAGCTGGACGCAGCCCAGGCAGGTTTCTCTTTTCCGACCTGGCGGGCAAAACGGTGCCGGGGAGGCGCAAATTCGCCCTGGCTTTTCCATCTCTGAGCCACGAGGGAAGGCGACGGCGGTCGCTTCCTAATCTTCAGGCAGCACCCACCACCAGCCCCCGCAACCAGGGTGAAGGAGGTGTCAAAAACTGGGAGTAGGGGGAGAGGGAGACCCCCCCTCCTCCTCCTCCCGTGATTTATGAAGGACAGGCAGGGAGCTCTCGACTGCTGCGGAGAAAGAAGCGGGTGGGTGAAGAGGAGGAATAAAGCAGCAAGGGAGGAGAGGGGGAAGCAGTTGAATTAAAACTGTTCCTTAGTCACTTTTAATTAGCCCCCTCGATTTAATTAGCAAAGTTGAAACATGCAATTAAAATTAGTTCAGTTTAGCAGGTCTTCAAGGGAAAACGGGGGAGGGGAGCGGGGCCAGGGAGGAGGAAGCGCTGCAGGGAAGCGCACGCAGGCGGCCGAAAGGTGGGGGTGTCGTCCGCCGAGGAGGAGGAGGAGGAGGAGGAGGAGGAGGAAGAAGAAGAAGAAGAAGAAGAAGAAGAAGAAGAAGAAGAAGAAGAAGAAGAAGAAGAGCCTCGCCGGCAGGCAGGACAAGTCCCCCGCCACCCCTGCGTAGGGCCAGGCCAGCTTCCCTTTCCCCGCGAGGCGGAGGCACTGCCTGCCTGCCTGCCTGCCCTCTTCTGAATCCGCCCGGGGAGCGGCAACGGGGCCGGCTTCCCCCTCCCCCACCCCCACCGCAGCAAAGCCCCTTCGCCTGGAGCATCACCGAAATAAATTTCCTCCACCCCACTACACCCTTTCCTGAGCACTCCCACAGCGGACTGGGAGCGCGGGCCGGCAGGGCGCATAAAAAGGGACCCGCGCGCATCCACCTCTGCGCAGTTTTGGGCGCCAGAATCCAACTGCGAAGGCGCAGCTTGTCATGCCCAGAGATCGCCCACGATCCCCAAAGAAGTCCCGGCGCTTTCGGGGAAAAGAGAGGCTCCCCTGGTAGCGATCCCTGAAGCGGCCTGGTATGGTCTGGGGAGAACTCTACCCCTTATGTCCCAATTTCCTCCACGTTCCTGACAAAGACGGTGTGAAAACGAATGTAATGGTTGCTGTCATTAGGGCCATCGAAACACGATGCAAGCTTTCCAGGTTAATAGAGTAGCTCAGGAGATATATGCCCAGGCGGTACAGAAATCAGAGAGAGAGAGAGAGAGAGAGAGAGAGAGAGAGAGAGAGAGAGAGAGAGAGAGAGAGAGAGAGAGAGAGAGAGAGAGAGAGTCCAAGTAGCCGGGTAGCCAGATAGCCGTGTCCTCTCAGGACGTAAGGAAGGAGGCAAAAGATATCAACGGGGCTCTCAGGTGATGATGCATCAGCGGCCACAGATTTACTCCTGTGAGCTGGAAAGTTGGACTTTTCTGAAGTTAGAAATCAAGAGGTGGCCCTTCCCAGTATCCTCCTCCTCCTCCTTTGGGGAAAAAGAAATCTGAGCGATTTCATTCCAAATTCTGTTGATTAACAGAACAGGTGCAGATTTGAGGTCTGACATAAAAGAGACAGTCTAGTCACAAATATGTGGCAAGGATCCCTAAAACCATCTCCCTAATCTGAGAACTGGACTGTAAGTGTGACCAGTTTTAAAAACTGTTAGAGGAAGAGAGGTGTCTTCGACATTGCTGCCCTCAAGTCGACCATCTGTCCTCAGAAATGAGCAGACAGCCCTGTTAAAGGTATGGAAGAACAAGCCTTGCTGAAGAAGAGATGGCATGGCTTCAGTGAACTGAAGTCCACAAATGATTGGCGTATTTTACTAAACATATAGAAACCGGCTGTCTGGAAAGAAACATGTGTTTAGAAATAGAAAACATGTTTGGACAACAAAACAAATGTTTCCGTTTTTCAGCAATTATAAGTGGCACGGAATAAATGTATAGCGTGATGTCTGGCTGGGTCCTGTTTGAATTGGATCTGAGTGAAGAACAGGAATCTGGGCATCAACAATTTTCACAGTGAAAGGAAGCAAACGGTAGGAGCTTGCCATTTTTTGTGCAAATGAACATTTTATTTACAAATGCCTTTTAAAATCAGCACTGGATAATGAAGGAGCTGGCCAATATCCATCCAGCAATATAAAAACCCATGCAGTCTGCGAAGAGGTTCAGAAGAGTAGCGGCTGGAGAAATGGATGACTTATAAGAAAAAGCGAAGCACAACAATAGAAGCAAAAATCCTAATTTTAAATGTACACCAGTGGGATCTGATCTGGCCAGCTTTCCTAGAAAAGAAATCTAGATACCAGGGTGCAAAGATTAATGTGTGGTGTTGATGAAAAATGATTTCCATTCTGAAGGTTCATAGAAAACTTGTTGAACGTTACTAGAATTCCAGACTTTTTCCTGAATCTGATGGACTCAATGTGGTGACTAGTTTCTACAAATATGAACACTTTATCCATCCATCCATCCATCCATCCATCCATCCATCCATCCAAAGGCTAAAGCATTTGAAACTGCTTATTTTGGTGAGAAGACCCAGTAGGCGTGTGACAAAGGGTCATGAAATTGTGAATAGCTCAAGGAAGTGGACAGATGAAATGTTTACTGTTGTCTAATAATTCTAGCACCGAGTGTCACCTAAGGAAACAAATTGGCTGTCAAGGAGTAGAGGCATAAAAGCAGTAATGCTCCCCCATTATTCAGTTATGGACGTCTCTACCATAGGACTCAGAGGTGACCTCAGATTTAAAGATGCATTTCTGACAAGTTTTTGAAGGGTAAGTGGATTAGCCACTCACTGTGACTTTTGGGTAAAGGACAGTATTTTTCCTGGGAGGAAGGAAGAAGCTGGGGTGCCAAAGGCAAGAGGGCAATTGCCCAGCATACATGGAAGCATTTCAGGAAGTATTTTGCTTTTTGGAAGCCTTGTAGAAAGATAAGAGTGTTGGTGTCTATTCTAGGGCTTTTGGGTTGGTTGGTTGGTTGGTTGGTTGGTTGGTTGGGTTGGTTGGTTCCTTCCTTCCTTCCTTCCTTCCTTCCTTCCTTCCTTCCTTCCTTCCTTCCTTCCTTCCTTCCTTTGGAATAGAGCTCTGTTGTAGATTTATATCCACGAACCAAACCATAGTCTCCTTGATCTCCCATAGATTGAAGAGCAGAGTTTCCACTGATCTGAACACAACTACTCAGCCTGGTGTCTTTGTTCAAATTTTTATTTTTTTACAGATACACACACGCCGGTGGCTCAGGGCCAAGGTTTGGGGGGAGGAAGGGATAAGCTGAAATCGTACCAACTTGAAACAGTGTTCTGGATTTGATGGAACCGCCTTTGCCTCCCTCCGTAAATCGCAAAGCTAAACTTTGCCGGGTGTCAGGAAACTTGCCCTCTAACTTGTGTGTTCCGGAAACTTCACAACCGGGCTTAGAGAGAAATAGCCGGAAAGCGGGAAAATTCTCCCTATATACGATTATCTGCCATGGCGTTCTAAAATCCAGGAGTCTGCCTTAAACGCAGAAGAGGGACGGACGGACTCCCACGCCGCATTTAATCCAGGTTGACGTGATTGCCTACGCACGCGAAGATATGCCTCGAATGAACCGCTTCAACGCCTTCCGGAACCATCCTGTGGCCCTTAAAGTGGAAGGAAATGCCTATGAAATGACTTTCTAGACCTCATGTGAAATCCACGAAATCCACGATATTTATGGTCCAGTGGTTACAACAATAAAAATGTTGTTGATGATGAGAGGAGGAGGACGCCGATAATTTCAAGATATGGTTGTGACTGAACATTCTTGAAGGGGTTCCGAATAACACCTGGCAGAAGTGCTACAGCCCTTCCAGAGGGGCCCCGGGAGCCCACGTCTTGTGGCGATTTCCCACGTGCGTGAAATCGCACCCTTCCGAAGTCACGCTAGCTGATAACGCTAACACGCGCTGGGATGAAACAGGGAAGCTTCCGAAACTTGAAGAGGGGTTTTGAACAGCATAAATTTAAATCCTTACTTAAAAAAAAACATGTTTCCAAACTCGTTTGTGTGTCAGATTAACTGAACCTTCATGTCAAAAGCGTGGAGAAGGCAGGTCCTCTTCCACCCCGCATTGTTATTTAGAAGGAGAAAGACGCTAGGGAAGGGGGGGAGCGAGAAGGGTAATTTTCATTCTTGTAATATTGGTTTGGGGGATAATTACTTTTAATGTCAAAAAGATTTAGTTTAATATCATCTCTATTAGGCTGCTGGGCGGATAATTAAAAGTGAAGCTGATAGCATGAGGGAAAACAGATGGGATTTGCTTACTTTGATTCAGTAGGTAAATAATGAAAAAGTCAGTGGCAAAACCCTCTCGAACAATTGAAACCTTAAAGATCACTAACATTATTGGAACCACTTGCAAAGTGCCGCCTTCTGGAGGAGGTGGATAAATATATGGCCAACGAGAACTATATTTCACTGGAAAGCTGCCCTCTTTTCCTCACCCCTCCCTTCCCCCAGCGGGAGGAGAGGTGTCCCCTTTCCCTCCCCGACGATAGAAAGAATCTTTTAATTACGATTGTGTTCTACGAAATGGGAGCGCGATTCCATGATGCGAAAAGCTGGCCAAACATATACGAATGTACCACTTCTGAAGTCATTGGCATCACAGGGAGACCAAGTTTCATGTTTATTTTTCTTTCGAAAGAAGAGGGAGAGCGGTGCTTGTTCGTTTAAATCTGTCTTTGTATATCTTTTCCATATCTAAGGAAGGAGAAATCCTGGGAGAACTGGGCCTGGCACAAGCGGCATTACGCATCATCCCGACAGAAACAATCTAATAATAAAGAGGAACGCGGAGGATCCAGTACTCTATTAACGACTGTTTTTAGTTCTGCCACAGGGGCGCCCACAGGATCTAACTTTCTTTGCAATTTTTTTTTTGCAAATCTTTGTAAAATGCTTTGCAACCGGACCTCAAAGGCCCGGAGTGAGAAAGAGAAAAAAGAGGAACCCAGATACATCTGCTTAAGAGAAATAATAATCATCCGTGATAGTCATCATTCGTTATTATTCCTTATATTTTTCTACACTTCTGAAGTATTTTATAAGCGTGGATTTTGGACGACGGGCAGAAAACGGAACGCCAGTCGTCATCTCAATACCAGTAATCATTCATGGGCATCAATAACGCCTTCATAAAAGCAGCGTCTTGTGTGCCCTCCAGCTTCCTCCGGGCGATTTAGCACACTTATTCCAGACCCAACCTGGCGAATTACGACCTATTTCTTCGCCTCGCCCTGTCGGGGCCGCTAAATGAGGATTTTAGAAGGTTGATTCCGTGGCATCGTCCCCAGGGGCTCTCCGGCGGATTCCGCCCCCTCCCCGCCTTCTTCCTTTTAGGGGCCCAAGACTTCGCCTTGCTCTCGCCACCGATCGCCCTCCGGTCCCTTCTTGGACCCCCACCCGCGCCCGCCTGCCCAAGCGTCGTCGCGGTGGCGGTGGCGGTGGGGGAGGGGCGGGTCTCTTGAGCCCGCGGTCCTTCCCTGCCGCGTAAAGGAGCTGCGGGGGAGCCGACAGGATGGCAGCCCCCGCGCGCGAGTGATGGGGGGGGGGAGCCGGCCCGCCGCTGGGCCCCTCCGCCGCTCCTTGCCCCGGGGACGGCTGCTGCTGCTTGGGCTTTGGGGGCCCCACCCGTTGATTAACGGGGATTACAAAGCAGGCCAGGTCCAGGAGCGGGCGAAGGGGGCTGGTGACTGAGCCGCCACTAGAAAGATGGCGGGGGCGGGGGTGGTGGCGTGACAACTAAAAATAAAATAAAATAAAATAAAAACACAAAAGGGAGGGACACCACCATCATCACCCCTGGAATCGATTTAAGGCAAGCGGCCCTCCCTCCCCCGAAGCTGCTGCTGACGGAGATCCCGGTAGCTTGGTGGATCAGGAGATCGTGCCTGTAGGACCGCAGCCTTTGATCTGAGCAACCAGTTCCTTGCACGTTGGACCAGGAACCCGCGGGGCGATCTTTGGCCTTTCTTGAGACAGTTATTTTTCACAAGAAAAAGCAAAATAAATTAAAATCCCGTTTAAAAAAAAAACAAATAGCCTCCGAACCATTTATGTTTTCTGCGACCTATATTCTCTCAAGCTAAATGTTCTAGGCCAGCTGTGAACAGTTACCTGGTATTGATAGAAACTTCGTGCCCATTAAGAGTGGCGCCTGAATTTCGCTTTCATTGGGAAGACCTAGAACACTTGACTACAAAGCCGTGTGTGCCAGGAGTTCCCTGTGGCGCAGCTGCTGCCGCCAGCGCTCTGCTCGCCGCGTGTTTCCGATCCTCGGCTAGAGGCCTTTTGGAGGCGACGACGACGCCCTTACTGCGAAGCAGGAAGAGCTTTGACCGGTGTGCCTTAAAACTTATTTAGATGAAGCTCTACTGGCCTGGAGGAGCGGGAACAAACTCTACCGCGCTCCAGTCACTCACGCGACTCCCGGAGAGTTTGCCTCCCGCGGGGACGGAGCGCCAAGGACTCGCCTGGTTTTCCACCGCGGGAGGTGGGGAGGGGCTCGCTTGTACGGAGAGGTTGGCAGGGTCTCTCGCCGACCCTGGGGCGCCGGCAAAGAGGGAGGCGGAGCCGAAAGGCACTTTCGATCGAAGACTCCTCCCCGGCCTCACAGTGTCGACTTTGGGGTTCCCTTAAGGAGGGGGGGGGAATTACGGAACAAGGCAACAAAAGCAAACAAGAGAGAGGCCCCCGCGCCCCCGCACCCTTCTCCCGAAGTAGCCATCCCAGAGAGAGAGAGCGATTATGTCACAGATGGAAACTCCCCGATCCAAGACAGGACGCATCCAAGGCAGGCGGGGAGGGGAAGTGGGGGGGGAGAGAAAGAGAGCTGGTGTAGGGGGGAAAAAACACAGAAATTTTATTTTCTGACATTGACCACCAACGAAATGTATGTCCAGAAAAGTCAGGATTCTTTCGCTTCCCGCTGGATCCACTTAAGCGGACTTCCCTGAATCTTGGCATATTCTGGCCACCATCCCTCTACGAAGGTCCTAAAACGGGAAAGAGATTAATAGCACCCCGGAATCAAGTTAAATCCTTTGAAGGCGCCCTCCCGCTATTTTTTTTGGTGGGGGGGCACGTTCCATACAGACTCTGGCTGGTAAGACATCCCCAGCGGCCTCCACTCCCCCCACCCCTGCAAAGCCTCCCCGGCGGGATCATTTGGAAGCCATCTGATTTCACTGATTTGCAAAAACCCTGTTTTCTCTTCTCCACCAGGAAGAGTCAATTGTAGCCAACTTACTTAACATTTAGAGGATTCTCATCTTGAGCAGCGATTTTTCCTTCTTTCTTAACACTCCTTCACTAAAAAGTAACATGTATGACAAGTGGGCTGTTTTACTCAGGAAATGCTGTGTTAAGCTAGAAAAGAAAAAGAAGTCAGAAACATTTATCCTACCAGAATTCTACCTTTCCATAGAGGCTGCTTCTGTTCCTCCTCTCTCCTTCTCTTTCACTGCGAACAAACTAGTGAAGAAAAGCCAATTATATTTCTAACGTATATTTATAGGGAGAATTTAGGATTTTGGATAATTGGATCTTGGGGTACACACATAGACGGGGTGGGAGACAGCAGCCAGCACATTAAGTTCATTACCTATTTAAAGATGGGTAAATTTTAAACCCTTCCGTTTTGGGAGAGGGTCGGATTCACCTGGCGTTCAGAAAAAGGCTTATTTGCAAATAATTTAGACAAGCAGACTCCATTCCAGCCAAGGAGGTTTGGGATTAGTTTACCATTAATATGAAGGTATTTCCATACAGGAGGCGCTCACTTTGTTCACTATTAAGATTCCTTCTGTCAAAAACAGTTTTGCTGTTAATTTAGGAGAGGAGCACAATTTCATTTTGTTATATATCCTTTTTCTGCAGTAGAATTGTCTTTCATTAAATGGCATAGTCAGTCACAAACGTTATACTGCTCACAGACAGCCCTTTTTCTTTTAATGTATTTCACAACTTTTCAGCTTTTACACTGCGCATATTATATGTACATGTGATACATCGCTCTTTCTCTACACCACAGCCTTTTATCCTCTCTAGATATTTTATTTCCCATCAATGTTAACCGCCTACTATAGGTGTGTCTTCAGATTCCCAGCGGCGGCCTGCTTTTCCCCCTGCCAAAGACTTACTTTTGAAAAAATAATAATAGCACCTTTTCCTCTTAAACTCATAAGATAGCATCTGAAGTTGCCCCGAACTATCTGAAAGGCCTGCAATAATTCAACGTGCATTTCAGACCCGTGGCTGTTTAGGAGTCTTACTAATTTCGACAAAACCTCTCCAAGTTTTGCTCCAGTCTTCTTGTTCAGTGGCAGACCAGCGGTAGCTTCGTGCCCAGGGTTTGCAAAAAACCTCGGTTTTCCCCGCTCCGTCTCCCGGATTTTTTTTTTTTTTTGCTTAACTTCTGTAAACCATAACCGTCATTTTTCAAAAAGCAGCAACCCTTGACGTAGCGGTTCACGGACGCCCTTCTTGAGTAGGAAAAGGGAGGGGAGCTCAGGAATAAAGGGTAGCACCCCCGTCCTAATTCTGAGGTGCAGGCAGGCAGGGGACTTGTGGCAAGTAAATTCCTGGAAAAGGACACCCCGGGGGCGGGGGAGAGAAAACACATCCCCCTCCCCTTTGGCGGAAACACAGAAGAACCAAACGGATCCTGTGAACCCCCCCCCACCCCCGCCGCCATTCCAACCCCCGCCCGAATCTGCTTAAGCGAATTCTTCAGGGAACCCCAATGCTACGCACGCTCCCGTCCCGGTAGGAAAGCGCCCCAGGCTCCTTCCGAAGGGAGAGGGGTTAGGAAACCCGCACCTAACGAGCTTTCCTTTCTGTGGGACGTCTGTTAAATAATGACGGGGTTATTCAATGGGTCTTAAAGAGGCCAGCAAATCTTCTCCACCGAGATGTGTCCAACCCTTCCTCCCAATTTTGCCAGGCCACGTTCTCCAGAAAGAGCCCAGAAAGCTACACACACACACACAAAACACACACACACACATCTGGACGTTGTAAATCTGTTTCCGCGTGGGGGGAAAACCTTTGGAAATTAAACATACAAGTCTATCGAACATTTTACCCTGGCAAAGATGGTGATGAGGACAACATCCTTTGCTTTAGACGCGCAATAACAAGAACTCTAAAGTAAAGGAAATTTAGTTGATCCATCCACCCAAACGTTGCATGCATGTATTTCAAACTTTAGACGCTAACAGGCCCTCCCTCTCGACTATGTAGAGGCTTTACGGAATCCGCGGTTTTTTTTTTATTTTTTGTTTTTTTTTGGGGGGGGGTGCCACTTTCTGGGCTCAAAACAAACGATCAATAATAAAGAAGCAAGCACCCCACCTCAAAGGAACACGATTGCCATCCACAGTTCCACAGCCTCCCCTTAGGTTGAAGGGCAACGTTGTCCGCTCCGCGTCTCCGAAGGAAGCCACTGACTCCGACGTGAGTCTCCAGGAAACTTCCTTCCAAGCAAACGATTTTTGCCCATTCTTTGCCTCTTTCCCACAAGAAAGTCCCAGGGAACGTGACGTCACTCGGCTTAGGTTAGGTAAATGATAACAAAATAAGATAAAACAAGGCAATGAATCCAGTTATGGCAACCGTAATTGTTCACGGATCGATTCCCTGTTATAATTGTCCCGAAGGAAAGACAGAAAAATGTGCTTGATTGATTTTTAGTTAAACAAACAACTAATAATTGAATCCGAGGGAAGGACGGAGAGACTTCGAGAGGTATCAAGTAGTTGGTGGGGGGGGGGGCGAATCAACTCCCTGGTTTATTTCCCGCGTAGAGAATATAAAATCGTACCTTGTGTGTCACCTTTTTTTTCATGGCAGCCTCTGGAATGGGAACAAGCACCTGCGGAAGCGGAGAAACCAAAGTTACTTGGTGCTGTACCAGGAAGGGGAAAAAAGGAAGGAAAAAAAGAGTCGCCCGAAAGACCACCAGTGTCACTGTCACCTTTCCCCGTTTCCTCCCTCCTCCCGCACCTTTGACAAGTGACACCCCGAGATAATGGGAAGAGCAAAGCGCACGATGATTTGGTAAAGCAAGCACTGTTAAACGAACCACCAGACGAAGTATCGGAGAAAGTTGAGAGAGAAAGAGAGAGAGAAAGAGAGAAATAGAAACTATTTGTCTGCCCCCCCCCATCCCAGCACACCCCCTCGGAGCCTTCTAGCCCCCCCCCCACTCCTTTCTTAAAACAGTTTATTTGAAAGAAGCTTCGGGTGGACACTGTAGACATCCGAGTGGCCAATCAGAGAGGCTCTCTCCTCCCCTGGCCAATCGCAGGCGTCACATTGTTGTCAAATGTTGTCTAATGGAAACGTAAGGAGCAACAATAGAGCAAGCGCTCGCGGGCGGTTCGGCGGAGATTTCTATCTCTTGGCAACTCTCGCCCTCTTTAGTGTCACACATGCAAAGTTGGAGCTGAGGGAAAGAAAGGGGGGGACCCGGGCTGGAGGCGGCGGCTGCCGGCAGCACAGGGAAGCCTGAGCCGACGGGGGTGGCGGTGGGGTTCGAGGCCGAGGAACGAACCCGGGGAGTCAGTCAGTCAGACAGGCAGACAGGCAGAGGGCGAGGCAGAGATGATGATGATGATGACCCCCGCGGGAGGCTGAGAGGCGCTGGCGGGCGCGAGTCCGGAAGTTGGATGGTGGTGCGAGTTCCATTCCGGCAAACGAAGCAAGGACGGCGGCGGGGACCCGCGGTTGGGTCTCGTCCTCCCTGGGGCGGCCGGCGCAGGCCGTTGGGCGGCTGTTAAACGGGAGGAAGCGAGCGAGGCGACCTCCTCGGAGAGCGCCCGGGGTTTGTTATGTCTCCAGGGGCTTGTGCACGCTTCAGTCGGGACGGTGTTTGGTAACTTTTTGGCAAGCGCTCGGGCGCAGCTGGCTCCTTGGCTCTCAGTGGCCGCCGTCGGGGCTGTGCGCGCTTAGGTTGCGCTGGGGTGCTGGCCCCCGGGCGGCGTCCGCAGCTTCCGAATAGATAAGCCTTTGACCGAGGAGGTCCGCGGAGCAAGGGCGTGCGGTGGCCGCAGAGGCCGAGCAGGGACGGGATGGCCCTGGTGTCGTTCGGAGGCTTCAGGGACCGCGGGGCTTTGGCCGGTTCTTAGGGCGGAGGGAACTCATCCCTAGGCATAGAATTTCGCGCTGCTTCGGGTTAGAGAAAAGGAAAGAGGGAAAGGGTTTTGATTTTTGGACAGAGCTGCTTGTTTACCTGTTGCAAAAGTAACCCTGGTTAACGTCCTTCTAGACTAAGGCGGAAGGGAAAGCCGGAGATGGTTAAAGAAAGGATAGTTGCGCCATAATTTTTGTTTGTGTCTGAGAAAACTTCCTAGACCCGTGGCAGTAGTACAGGGAAGTTACCGTCCGGGTGCGGAGGTTAACGGCTGGAGGCAGCGATCGAAGATCAAGAGTGGGCAGTTCTTGGAAGGCCCCGGGTGTTTACACAAGAGGCTTTTTTTGGGGGGGGGAGGGGGGGGGCGATACTGAGAGTAGCCAGTGACTGTTGAGGTTTTTTTGGGAGGGGGGGGAGGCTTGCGCTTGAGCGGCCGGCGGGGGGGGGGAAGTCCAGCGTGGGTTCCTGCTCTACAGCTACGGCTGTTTCCTCCCAGCCGGGATGGAGCTGAGATCGGAGATGCCTAACGGGCCCTCGGCGGCCCCTTCAGTGCCGCCCAGTTCGGTGGCTGCCGCCGCCGCCGCCGCCGCCGCCAGCCTGCCGGTGAGCGTGGCCGGGAGCCTGCTGAGAGCGCCGCCGCTGCTCCTGAGAGCGGCCGAGAAGTACCCGCGCACGCCCAAGTGCGCCCGGTGCCGCAACCACGGCGTGGTGTCGGCGCTCAAGGGCCACAAGCGCTACTGCCGCTGGAAGGACTGCCTGTGCGCCAAGTGCACGCTGATCGCCGAGCGCCAGCGGGTCATGGCCGCCCAGGTGGCGCTGCGCCGGCAGCAAGCGCAGGAGGAGAACGAGGCCCGCGAGCTGCAGCTGCTCTATGGCACGGCCGAGGGGCTGGCCTTGGCCGCCGCCAACGGGATCATCCCGCCCCGGCCCGCCTACGAAGTCTTCGGCTCGGTGTGCACCGCGGACGGAGGCTCGGGGGGTTCAGGTGAGGCCGGCGAGCGCGCATCGCATCGCATCCCAAGCCTAAGGTTTGGCCTGCGGGCCAAGCAGGCGCCCGCCCGCACTTGGGGTGGAGGCGGTTCCCACGACCTTCTGTGATGACGAGTCCTCTTGTCCACGACTGAACACTGGCGGGCGAACAACCTTAAGTCTTCAAATGCTGTCGGTTCCAGAGAGACTTAAGGTTCTTTAATTTTCTCTGAACTGAAGCGCCGCAGTGGGAAGAATGAGCAAATCGGAGTTGACTTCCAATTGAGTGAGCAGGGGGGAAATCTTATTAGGTGGTAATCTTGCCCACTTGAATCTGTCTGCCTCACCAGCCAGCCGGTGACGATCCACCAAGCCCTATATATCCTTCGCCTTCCTTCCTTCGTAACGTTCCCGCCAGAGCTCCCCCTCCACTCCGGCAGGCACGCAGCAACCAACCCTGAGGCCCCGATCCCGTTGCTCTGCCACCTCCACCACCTGGTCCTGCTTGCTTTCCCAGTCTTCCTTCGTGGTCACGCAGTTCCAGTCACTCTCCGCCCTCCTCCTCCACCGCTAGCCCAGGCCTCCAGAGTCCAGACTTCTACTTGCTGGAACCTGGTCCCCGTTAACTCACGGGATCATGACATTTCTCTGAGGTAGATAAGGCTTGGCCAGGTTGCTTACCAAAGCAGGTTCCGTCGGGGCCCTTGGAAATCCACAGGCCTTAGATCCAAGCCGACGGGGCCAACCACGGAGGCGCCGAAAGGCCCCCTGAGTTTCCTTTTAACACTCGGCCCAGCTCAACAGGTCTGCCCATTTCAGTTGCCCCTTCTCGCGTCTGCCCATTTGTCTGCCTCGCTACACATGTATTTACACGCCCCACTCACCATGCCTTCCTTCCAGACCCTTTTATGACTCGGGTCTGTTGTCACTCTTAGGAACCCCTTTTATTGCCAGCACCCTCCGTTGACACAAGTAAACAGGTATCCTTTGGATTTCCTTAGGTATTAATATATTCAGGATTGGCGCGATGTAAGTGACCTGCTTTGAAACAGGGAGCGCAGGCACTCACTTGCATCGGACCCAGGGCCAAGTCGCCTCGGGACTTGTCCCGGATGTCCTCCGCTGCCCGAAATGCGAGAGAGAAGGGCGCCCTCTACCGACCCCCGGGGATCAGTCCCTGCTCTAAGGTGCTCAGTGGAGTGAACGGGCTCGCTAAAAAGGTTCCCCGGGGTTGTGCTGTGATCGCCATGGGAAAGGCCAATTTGGGGGGGGGGTATTGGGGGCAGGCTGGTAGGCCAGGCCAGGAAGTCAGAACAGGGAAGGCGGGGAACACAGGGGGTGAAATCAGGCCGGCAGGAGAGGGAACACCCAGCCTGGGTGCTGTTCCGCTGGTTTCAACGCCGAGTCGGTGCGTGTGGAGCGAGTCGGGTTTCAGTCTAGGGCGGGCAGTGCTGAACGGAGCGCTCTTTTCTCCAGCCATTTCTAGGTCTATCGTTTGGGTAGCCGGGGTGTATCTAAAAGCCTCAACCTCCAACCCATTCCATTCTGTCGAGGTTGAGGAATTGTTTGGCACCGCTTTTGGCTGCGAGTGTCACAATATTTTGCCTCTCTGTTTCTCTCTCACTCACACCCTTATTCTCTCCCTTTAATTTTGCCAGCTCTTCTGGTTGAGGGCGTCGGTGGGTTCGGGCTGGCGTGGTTCCCTTCACACACGGCTTCCTTTTTCTCTTTGCCAGAAGTCAAGCTGCAGAAATTCGACCTGTTCCCCAAGACGCTGCTCACCAACCGGGCGGTGACCCCTCAGCAGGCCAAGCCTTTATCCCCGGAGGGAGCGGACGGCGCCCCGGGCACCTCTTCCCCGGAGCCGGCCCGCCACGGCTGCGGCTCGGGCTCCGAGAACGGCGACGGCGAATCTTCCCTCAGCTCGCCCGCCTCCAAGGGCGCCAAGGAGGGCAGCGCGGGCGGCGGGGCCGAGGAGGAGGAGAGCCCTGGCTCCATCAGCCCGCTGGGCTCCGACTCGGGCTGCTCGGAGGCGGAACGTGAAGACCCCGCGGCGCCTTCGCCAGGCTTGGCCGCCGCGGCAGTGGCGGCGGCGGCGGCGGCGGCCGGGGCCAGCCGGCAGCAGCGGACCCCCTTGGACATCCTGACGCGCGTCTTCCCGGCGCACAAGCGCAGCGTTCTCGAGCTGGTGCTGGCCGGCTGCGGCGGCGACGTGGTGCAGGCCATCGAGCAGATCCTCAACAACCACCATCACCACCACCACCACCATCACCAGCAGCAACTCCAGCCGCAGCAGCCTCAGCCGCCGCCGCCGCCACAGCGAGGGTCCGGCGGGGCCAGCCCGGGCCAGGGTCTGGCCGCCGCCTTGAGCTCCGCCGGGCCGGACAAGGCGGGCGACGAAGGCTGGGCGCGGGCGGCGGGCGAGGCGGCGGGGACCCTGGGCGCCCTCCAGCCCTCGCCGGGGGCCGCCACCCACCACCGCCCCCTGCTGGCCGGCGCCATGACCCCCGCCATCGGGGCGCTGGGCAGCCGCTCGGCCTTCTCGCCCCTGCAGCCCAACGCCACCCACTTCGGCGCGGCGGCGGCGGCCGAAGCCAGCGCCTACCCTCTGGGCACCCACCTGGGCCTGAGCCCGCTGCGGCTGGCCTACTCGGCGGCGGCGGCGCACAGCCGAGGCCTGGCCTTCATGGCCCCTTACTCCACGGCGGGCCTCATGCCCACGCTGGGCTTCCGGCCGCCCATGGAGTACGCCTTCAGCGACCTCATGCGGGACAGATCCGCCGCCGCTGCCGCTGCCGCCGCCGCCGCTGCCGCCGCCGCCGCCGCCGCCGCCGGGACGCACAAGGAGCAGGGATACCCGAGCAGCGGGCTCTATGGGCCCCTGGTGAATAGCGCCCCGGAGAAACAGTAGGGCGCTCAGCCGCGCCAAGCCCCAGGCAGGGACCCGGCCGGGAGGCTAAGGACCGACCCCCCCCCCGGCGCCATGTAAATAATAGCCATAGGAAAGAACACATACACCGTTCTATATCATTTACACGCAGAGGCGAAACTCCACGCCTAAGTCCGCGTGAAAGTCAACCTAATTAATTTCATTGGGACGTCCTTTAAGAAAGCTATTTCTACCTTGAAGCCTGGCGGTTAGTCTGATGTTTTGACCTTTTCCACTTCCTTTCCCGCTTTAATAAATAAGACAATTAGCTACGGCTGCGGGCGGGGTTTTTCCTTCTATTTTGCTTTTTTCCGAACCGAACGAAAAGGGGATTGAAAAACAAAAATCTATAAGCATCTATGGAAGCCAATTTTGGAAAACGGTCATGTTGCTTTCTGCGAGTAGCAATGAAAGTCAAAAGTTTCCCCTTAGCTCCGAACCATGAATTTCCACTGACTGTTAGGTTGTCAGGATTCCATTTCACAGTTTGTTGCAGCGGAAACAGGCCGAATGGGTGGGGCTCGACAAACTTCTAGGTGTATTTAACTTTTTAAAACGGCAACTGCAGTTTTATTGTTAGAGTTGTCAATCATTTTATCTTTTTGTTTATTCCTACAAGCATGGAAATTTCTCCTGGTGCATCTGGAAGTTGAGTCATGGCTACTGGACTTCTTTTTTGAGAGATAGAAACGTTTCGCTGTTTATCCAAACAGCTTCATCTGGTCTGTTTGGATGAACACCGAAGAAACGTTTCTATCTCTCAAAAAAGAAGTCCAGTAGCCATGACTCAACTTCCAGATAAACTCACCTGGATGACTGAGAATCTTCACAGACATATTCTCCTGGTGCATTATCCACGCATATATCTGTATATGTATACTAGAGTATAATGTTATAAGATGGGCATCTTAAGTTATTAATGTAATTTGTAGGTGGATTTTGTGTTAATGATAAACTAAAAGGTTAATCTTTTTTCTGGTTAAAATTCACCAAACATAGAGAATACAATATATTGTAAAGAAATTTAACAATTCTTTTTTTTTTTCATCTGCTGGGGAAAAGTACAATTTGTAAATAAGGTTGAAAAGTAGATATATTTACAATTGTTCTTTGGATTCTCTCCAAAGCCCGTGATTGACACACATTTAATGAGTGATCCACAAGAAAAATATATATACATATATCTGCTGTCTTGTTCCAGTGAAGCAAGCTTCTTGCTATTTCAGTCTTTCCTCTGTTTTCATTTCATAGAAATCCTAGAAATAAATGTTATTTTGTATTAAAAACCACCTTATCAATACTCCCTACTGTTTTTTTTTATCTTGGTGTGTCTGCATATGTCCTGTCCATGCATATCAATAGAAAAATGAAGATTTTTCTGATAGTAACTGACATATTTGAAGCAATGAGTGTATCTGAATTAAAATAATTCTGACCCAGCTGGGGATTTAGGTCCCTTCATATTTAAACATTACTTATTAAAAAGTTAATGAACATACTATGTTTCAAACAGAGAATTACAAGGGAATACTATACAGTACATCATCGTACACATGCCAATGGTGCTAAAAACAGCAGTTCTAACGAGAGGGAAAAATCTTAAGAGTTCTTATTTTTTTAAATGATTTTGGAAAGAAAATGTTGGTTCTACTTAAAACTTTTATATGTTTTACCTTTTCCACAAGTGACTATCTATATATTTAAAGTATGGTCAGTCCAATTCCAAGTCGGGAATGCTGTGCAATGTTACTTGGGAGTAGGGCCCCTGAACTCAATGAAACTTTCTTTTGAGCAGATGTTACAGGGTTGCTTTGGCAAGTGCAATGCGGTTGTGACGTCCTCGTATGTGTTTAAAGCTCTTTTAGGGTGCAGTTCTACTTCTGTCTATAAAATAGGAAAGTTCCACTTGTGGCACCATGTCCCCTGATGTGCTCCGGGCTGCAGCTTTAATTTCAGACTCTGCGCTGAACTATAGACGCTGGGTATAAAGCAATTTCATTTACAGTTTTAAAAAAAAAAGTCTTGCAGCATCTTAAAGTTGCACCTTTGACTCGGCATAAGTCCTGATGGACTGCAGACCCTTTCCTTAGAGGCAATTACATCTAGCTCTTGACTTGCCAATTTCGGTAGTAGCTTGCCTGGAACGTAGAAGAAGCCTCTAGAAGCCACTAGGCCTACAAAAGAACATCTCGTCAACGGCGGAGACAAGGCTATTGAAACAGTCCGCTTCTAGTCACAATCTAATCATTTTAACATTTTAATTCTTTTAAAATTTTAACTTGTATTTCATATGCGTCCATCGTTTCAAATTGTGCGACGCTTTGCTAGAGATCAAGAAAGAAGTAGTCGCTCGTGATTAAGGTGAGCTCCTTTCCTCAGTTAAAAAGCAACCCAACACTTATTCGATCGAAATTAATATTTGATTAAAGGTTTCCCCTTCTCGGTGGTACTCAAGGAGGGGGAATATATCTCCCACTTCGAAAGTGAAAGGTTTTTCCCCCCGTCCTGGACAGAGTGTCCCGTTATTCTTCGCAAGAAATTGACCAACGTCCTGAAGCCAAGCTGGCGCACCCGTCAGCCGCCGGTGCTTTTTGTTGAAAGCAAATTTAGTATAAAGGAATGAATCCGAGTAAGTTTTGAGCCATCTGTTTAGTGTGGGGGATTTCTGGAAAAGTTGCTTCTTGCGAGATGGGATCGTCGGAGAATATTTGTAGGTCTGGAAACAGCGCGTCCCTTTTGCCGCTTGCAGAGTAAGAACAAAGCCCGCTGGAATTCCAGCCTGTACCTTCCAGAACAGCAGTGCTTAGACAGGAGGGATTTTCTTCTCCATCCTGGGGAGTGTTTGGCCCACGAAAACTATTACTCACAAAGAACAAGTTCAGTGCATGGTTGAATTAAGACTGTAAAAGCTCCTAAAATTGGTTGGTATGGAAACCTAATCCCAACCAACTGTTCTGCCGCGCAGCTGGACTGTTTACTTTCTCACTTCAAATATAACTGTGTAAACATTGGCCTGAGCCTGACAGCACTGCTCTTATAACCAGTTAATATATTGGGGTGGATGGGTAGAGAAAGAGGACCCCTTTGTGGTTGTGGGAAGCAGAGAAGTAACAGAAGTAGTCCTATTATTATTATCATAATAATAAAAAAGGCGGAGGGCTGCATTGAACCGGTATACTATAATTTTCTTTTGCCCGCCTTTTTGGGGGTAATTTCCTGGAAAAGTTCCCCGGGGGAGGGATGTGGTGGTGGTGGAGCTCTCGAGTAAACGCGTCAGGCGAGAAGTAAGCCCCCCCTGAATTCAAAGAGGCTGACTCTCCGGGAAGTGTGTATAGGATTGCACTCCATGTGCGGTGAAATATTACAGGTTACACTTTTAAGTTAATTCCTCGACCCTCTAACTCAGTCTCCGCGGGCGGTCAAATGAATATCACAAGGGAAATCTTTTTTTTTTTAACATTTTTTTTTTAAAAGGCTCAGGTTCCGAAAGTGGTTGAAATGTAATATAACTAAAATAAAACGGTTTAATAAGGAAGGGCTTTAATAGTGAGCTAATTTGATTGAGTTTCCTAATTCCACTTTAATTGGAAGGGGGTGGGTGGGTGGGTGGGTGAGAAGCTGTCTGTGCCATTTTATAATGGGACAAGGTTACGTTAGACGGGAGGGGATGGCGATCGGACGGTCGATCCGCCGGCAGAAGCGCAGGGGGAATGAGGCGGATTTGAGAGGTTAGAGTAAACTCGCCCTCGCTGGGGGGGGGGGGCTGGCGGGGGAATCCGATTTCTTCAAAGCTCTATCCCAGCTGCGGGCTTCTGAGGTGGCAGCGGAGGAGGGCGAATTATTTAAAAGCCCCGACACACACACACCTCGCCTCCGCCTGCCATCACTTGGAAACAGAAACGGTACAAGTTAAATGGCTCTCCCCGCCTCTCCCCCCATCCCCAAGTCCCTCTTGGCTCGGCTTCGGAAGGAGACCTGATCCCGCAGGGCCATGGATTTCGAAGGAGTGCCCGAGGTCCCCTAGCCTAACCCTCTCCCCTTTGGGATTTTCGGGATTTAAGCGGTCTGGAGGGCCTCCCGTTCCGACCTCGGGAAGACCAGAGGGCCACCTGCTCCCCCCCCCCCGCCGCCACCCTGTGCCTCGGACGGCCAGTTCCAGAGCAACCTGCTCCATCCGCCTTGTGGAGGGCCCGGAGCAGGCCCCGCAGCAAAGAAACAGAGGAGTGACCTACGTAGGGCGGAGTTGAAGGAGAGGTGCAGCAGAGAGATTCTTCCCCACTGCTGGAAAAAGCTCATTTTCCCCAGCTACAACCGACAGAGCCTCCCAGCCAACATGGCCACTCCAACTGGGCAGGTGGGATGCTCTAGGGTTGTCGGAGCTCCCCGTCTTGCTCGTTTGTCCAGTTTGACCGTGTTGGATCTGAGCAACGGTGCGCGACCGCAGCGATCCGGATTAATCCAGCCCGTAGCCAGAACAGAAGGGACATCTCCCGTCATGTAAATCATAACAATACTTGTGCACCATCAAGTCAGTTTTGACTAATGGTGACCTTTAATGTTCCCCTTCTTCTGGGGAGCGCCCTGGGACTTCGAAGCCTGCCCAAGGGCACCCAGGTGGGCTCTTCTGGGATGCATAAGGGAGATCTGAACTCCCAAATGACTGAGTTCCCCGGCCAGCTCCTGACAGAGGGCCACTGCTTAAACTGCCAAATCAAAAGGTTTTGCCCTGTTGCCTTGTCTGCTTGTCACTGCCACATCAATCCGTTGGAAAGCAGTTTTTTTGCTTTTTTTAAAAAAAGTATATTATATGGAATATTCACGTGTTGTGTTGTTCTTTCTATAGTTTCTAGGACCAGCATAAGAATGTGAGAATTTATATAGTTCCCCCCCCACCCGTTTCCTCTCTGGAGGCCATCTTTGGTGGGCAGGCTAGACCTTTCTCTCCATCAATGCCGACTGAAATCCATTAAACGTCCTCCCTGCTTCTCCCACCTTAGAACTGAAATAAATAAATAAATAAATACAATCGCTGGCAGTTGAATCCAATTCAACAAAGCAAGTATAAATAATTTGTAAAGTGGAGCGGCAGTGTGCCAGCATTTGCAAACTTTCCTGTTAATTAAATCTTAATCCGTTCAGTTGCATTTTCAGGATTTGGCTGTGTATTGAGAGTGGGGCACGTCCAGGAGGTTTATTATCTGCCCTGGTGTTTAATAGAAATCAACCATAATCCACAACATAATAAAGATAAAATTATACTAACAGTTTAGTAGCAAAATGACATTCCTGCTCCGAAATGAACTCCTTTCTTCCTCACCATTAGGTTGCAAAGAAGGGGAAGGGGGCAGAGGTCAAGAGTAGGAACAGGCTCCTTAAAAGGCTGGCATGCCAGCTGACAGGCAAACCCACTTTCATGGTGGTGTAGCTTGACCTAAAGCAGTGGTTCTCAACCTGTGGGTCTCCAGATGTTCCTGAACTGCAACTCCCAGAAGCCTCCACCACTCGCTGAGCTAGAAGGGGTTTCTGGAAGTTGCAGTCCAGGAACATCTGAGGACCCACAGGTTGAGAACCACTGACCTAAAGCATAAGCAAGGAAGCTTTGGCCATCCAGACAGCTTTGGAGAACCCCCCCCGTATGTTGCCATTTGGCCGTGATAAGTAGGGCTGGTGGGAGCTTTAGGTCAAAGCAAGCTGGAGGGCCAGAGGTTCATTGCTCCTGCTCTGAAGTCTTCCCTCCCCCCACAAACCTCAGATGCCTTCTCTGTGTGCTGCAATCCTCTGCCATTATCCTCCTATGGGACACCCTTGCAATAGAGGACCTTACAATGTGTTTCCATGAAAAATGGAACATCTGATTAACTGGCCAAATTATGATTACAGTGGCACCTCATAATACGAATTTAATTCGTTGTACAGGTCAATTCGTTTTATGAACAACTCATCCTACAAAACGCAGTTTAACACAGCTTTCCATAGGAATGCATTGAATGCTGATAAATTTGTCTTGTGAGGCACCCCATAGGCAAAATTCATTTTGTGAAGCATGCCTATTCTCGTAAATTTCAGTGGTCTTATGAAGTTTTCGTCTTAAGAGGCATTTGTCTTAAGAGGTATTAATGTATTCAAAAAAGCCCTCTGCAAGCTGCATTTTTGGAAAACCTGTCAGTTCTTCAGCTGGACTGTCAATACCAACATGGACACAACATCAAGAAGTGCTTCTAAAAGGATATGGTTTTGCTCTCTCCTGCCAGCTCCAGACCAGCCTGGGCACTGTTAAAGGATGATGGGAGTTGTATTTCAAAAGATGTGGAAGTTGGTAGGTTTCCTAGCTATTACTGGACCAGGACAAGGAGAACAATATTTTTCTCTTTCTTTAAAGGATGAATTATGCTTCACTGAAAAACCTTGGGTCTGGTACTCTTTGTTCAGCCTACCTTATCTCCTTGGAGAAATGCAAATATAAAAACAGGAGTAATTGTTCTGACTATGCTGATGCAATGATGTGCTCAATATTATATGAAGACCTGGCTGGCATGGACTCATTCAAGCTTACATTTATGGCACTGGTCATCCATCACAAAACATTACATTTGGAAGCTCCCTTAGAGAATTCGTAGCCATATAGTTGAGTGGAAAGACAATATGTTAACGTTGTCACATAGGTTGTACAGAGAATCTAGGGCTCAATGCAACCACAGGGAACAGATTACCTATGCTTTCTTTATTAGCTTGAGATAGCACTGTAACAATTACTTGTGCTGTGATCTATAGCCAGAGAGTGCAAATGTTGTATAGCAGACAGAGCAACGAACTTGGTAATCAGGAGACCTGGGTACAAATTGCCATGGAACCATGGAGACTCTTTGGGGGTGTTACTCCCTTAAATGTCTCACATACTTTGAAAATATTTAGCATCACCTTAAGTCAGGCAACAACAACAGTCTAAAGAAGCATACAGTTTATTTTTAGATTAAATCAATTCTAGCAAGTTTCTGTAACTAATGTTATGTTTTGTAGTGTAATTCTTGCTGAGGAATAAGTTGCTTACTCCTGACTGCATGAGAGAAGGATGTACCCTTTTCATAACAACAATAAAAAGCTCTGTCTAATTAACACTTCAAAGTGTTAATTGTGAGTCCATCTTCGGTGTTTTCCAGTGACATTTATTTTCCAACTGCTGTTGATGAAATGCCAGACAGAGGTTATAATGTTTGTGACTCCTGTTATTATAACATTGTGCTTAGTTGTAGCTTTTGTAAAAAGATAGATGGCAATCAAACAAGGATTAAGAAGGATTACTATGCTGTATAATTTTTAATAAATATATGCAGGTAGTGAACTGTCCATCATAATTACACAGAAGATGCAGAAAAGCCATTAAAACCACCCATGAATTGGTTTTGAACATGGATAGCACTGTGTCTGGAAACCTTCAGTATGTTGTGCTTAGAGCATAGTGTGTTCTCTTGCACCGATCCTAAAGAAGATATTTAATGTACAATGTGACTGTCTGTTGCAAGTGAACAGGATTGAGGTGTCAAACACAAAGAGCACCGAGTAAGAGTAATGTACAACTATCCTAAAATGGAACAAATTAAAGATATACATACATTACACTACAGTTTGCATGTTTTGTCATGGTTCCTCAGAAACCAAGAACAAAACTGATTGAAATAAATGGTTTGGATTGTTAAGAAACCCATTAAAATTAAAATATTAAATATTAAATGTTAAATTTATGATGGTTTTTCATTCAGATTCTCAAACCAGCTGTAAGATGTCCCTCAATTCCCTGTTCTCAAATACTTGAACATGTCTTAATTGTTCTGGACTGTGCATTGTCCCTCATTACTGTAAGCTTCCTTGGGTCCTTTTCCAAGGAGAAAGGCGGGTAAAAAAAAATACTCAAAACTAAAAATAAAAATAAAAATAAATTTTCAGTTTATTTTTTTATTTCTGTGTCATGGTGATGATGCTGATTTATAACATCTGAATTGATTAAACAAACTGTTGTTTTTAGGATTGCTTTTCATGGGATAATTCCACACAATTTTCCAGGAAAAGGAGGATTGTAAAATTCTCACCACCCACACCTCTTAGCTCAGTACTAGGTACTTATTTTCCTTGTTCACACATACGATTTGGTGATTGGATGCACAAACAAGGAACTGTAACTGTTAAGGATTGTAGTTTTGACAAAATGTGTGTAATATATATTTAACAGATTACAAAATGGATCCTGTGTAAAATGCTGTTTCATGAACTCGACAAGAATGTATATTAGGTCTAGGTCACAGGTGTAAAGAATCATCAGTACTGGAAGGTCAGGATGATTAAGCACAGGTGGTATAGCTAAATCACCTCATCCCATGTAGTGTGTGGTTGGCTTACACCATATTGCTTTATGTATAAAGGTATCATGTAAACCAAGGGCGTTTATACACTACCCCTAAGCTGCACTGCAAATGGCTCCCAGCTCCGGAGCTTAGAAATGTTTTCCCACCAGCTCCGGAGTTTGGAGACAATTAAGTGCGACCCCGCCCACTTTAGCGTGACCCAGTGCACTTTTCTTGTACCTGCTTTTTGATGGTGAAAATGTTTTGATGCGGATAAGAGTGCCGGGCTCTCCTGGCTTGTCTGCTGTTTTTTTGCCTCCCGCCCCTTTAAGAGCTCCTTGAGATGGAACCAGGAAGTAACAGGGCTCCTGGCAAGTTCGACGGGCACCGGCAGGTTAGTAAAGGCTTCTTTTGTCCTTTTCCCCCTCCCCCCCTCACGCCGACAGGAGCAGGAAGTGCTGAGGGGTGGGGACGAAGGAACAGAAACGAACCCCCAAGATCTCTGGTCCGAATTTAAGGGACCAGCGGATCTTAGGGGTCGTGTGAAAAGGCCCTAAATTGGGACTGCCTAAGGTGAGAGGCAGCTTTCCCCACACTCTGTTGTATCTTTTCTACATGCTGTGCTTTGTATATTGTTATTGTATATTACTCTTTGTCATGTGTACATATGTAATATAAGTTTTGTACTAAGTTCTATTGCCTTGTTCATTTGTCTCCTAACTCCATAATCACTAAGTGCATTTATTCTTCCACAACACTGCTAATCTCTGCTAGAGGTTTATATATTTCCTTGAACCTAACAAATCCCTATCTGCATTAAAAGGGTTATATACTTTAACAGTAACATGCTGTCCCTCATCCACAAAATGCCAAGCCATGCAAAGATTCCAATAATTTTTGTACAAATTCTACAGATGTGCAAAATTATGATAGATGCCTCATTCCATGGATTTTACAAAATTAAAATAATGGGATAAATGCTTATATCTTTCAGCTCATCCAGTCAGTCTGTTTCTGGTTGCTGTGTATTTTTGTGGCCTTTGCTCCATAAAAAGAAAAAGATAGAATGACAGTGGATAAAGGAAGACAGTCGTTCAGAGGACTTCCATCACATTTAAAGTCTGCAATGGGAAGGTATTTGCCGAATTTAGATAAAGCTA
Source organism: Phrynocephalus forsythii (assembly GCA_029282475.1). Lineage (NCBI taxonomy): Eukaryota > Metazoa > Chordata > Lepidosauria > Squamata > Agamidae > Phrynocephalus > Phrynocephalus forsythii. The sequence goes on from JAPFRF010000005.1 coordinate 56,801,512, forward strand.
AGCAGTTTTTTTTTAAAATCCGTCTACTATTTTGGTTCAAGCACCCAACTCAGGGCTCAATACTTTTAAGATCTTGATGGCCTGACAAGCTCTTAAAAAGTGTTGCTCAGTTGATAACCTAACTGGTTCCCCCCCCCCCCCAGAAATGCATAAATTTTGACTTTTTAAAAAAAGGAGATGTGAGTCTTCCTTGTTTCTTTTCTTCACAAACCCTGGATGACCAGCTTGAATTTTCCTGGGTGTCACAGGAACAGGTTTCTTCAATTCTATCTGCCTCTCCTCTAACTGAGGTTCCTAATGATTCCTTCCCTTCTTTTCTTTATTCTAGTATATGTGAAACAGCGTGGCTCAGTGGCTATGTTGCTATACTGCAGGCAAAACTGTGCACACCACACTGGGTTTGATCCCAGGTAGTCAGCTCAAGGTTCACTTAGCCTCAGAGGCATAGCTAGGGTTTTCAGTGCCTGGGGACAAAGTCAGTTTTCATGCCCCCAAGGGACAGGGAGGGGCTAAGGCACTGTGGACAAAGTGGCGGTGCCTGGGGAGCCTTCTGCACCAGCCTGGCTGGTTGCCCGCGATGCACCTTCCCGTAGCTCCTGTGGGGGTGTTGCTGTTTGGTGCCCAATTTGGTACCCCCACAAGCTGCATCCAGAGACAGATGGCCTCCATTGCCCCCCTAGCTCTGCCCCTGTTCAGCCTTCCATCCTTCTGAAGTTGGTAGAATGAGTATGCAGCTCGCTTGGGGTGTGTGCAATGTGTAGCCCGCATAATTAAATTGTAATCTACCCAGAGAGTGCTTAAGCATGATGGGGCAGTATATAAGCAGCATACTTTTTTAAAAAAACAATAGGTTTTTCACTTTCCCCTTTTTAAAATCAGTATGGAGACATGTTCCTTGACTACCACTGAATTCCCAAGTTCCTATAAACATGCTTTTGTCCATCCTTTGTTGAAAAAAACCCTTCCCTTGCACCTTAGTTTGTGCTAATTATCAACCTGTTTCTCTTCTTATTTTGTGTCTCAAGTTTTGAAGAAAGTAGCTGTTTTCTCAACTGGCCTCTTATTTAGCTTGTCAAAATGCCATTGTTCCATTTCAGTCTGGATTCTGGGCAGGGCATCCAGCTGAGACAGCACTCTCTCAGATTCTGCATGATATAATGACAGAGGCTCAACAACATTAATCAGTGCTGGTGCTGCTTGACTTGTCAGCAGCATTTGATGCACTTGGCCATCAGATTTGTCTAGTAAAACTGGCCTCTTTGGGTGTCTCTGAACATACTAAGCCTTAGTTTTCTTCTTGTTAAATCATTCCTTTTCAGTTTCTATGGATACTAGAGCCTCTGAGTCCTTCCCCAGCACTGTTGGTGTTCCATAGGACTGAGTACTGGGTCTAGTGCTTTCCCCCTTACATATCCTTCTCCTGGATGCCTTAATTTCTAGTTTGAATTTTCACTAATTGGGTTTGAACTTTTTTGATGGGCTGCCTGTTGGACATTGTAGCATGGATGCCAACACAGCATCTGAAACTGAAAATTCCTGATGGTTACAGTTGTTTGGCAGTGGAATATGCTGCCATGGAGAGTGGTAGAGTCTTCTTTAGAGGTTTTTAAGCAGAGGCTAGATGGCCATCTGTTGGGGGTACTTTGATGGGGGTTCTTGCAAGGCAGGGGGTTGGACTGGATGGCCCTAGATGTCTCTTCCAACTCTATGATTCTATTATTCTAAGGTGTGTAATTCCACTCTGCCTGCATGGCCATGTCTAAAAGGTGATGCTAGCTGGTTTGTTGGTTGGTAGGCTGGCTGGTTTCTGTTTTCTGGTTCTCACATGCTACTCATGTTATGCACTCTGACAGTATTCCATCTTTTTCACACCTTGGTATCCCACAAGGTAGCATGCCTTTTATCTTCATTATCATTTATCCTGATGCTATGGCTGAAAGTATGTAGAAGAGTGTGAGAGGTGGTAGATACATAACTTCCTGATCGGAGGGTCTCCTCTTCTGCTGCATGTCACTACTAACATCAGGGTGGTTAGCTAGTTCAGACAGCAGTGTCAGTAATTTTTCTGTACATTTGTTGTTCAGTTGTTCAGTCGTGTCCCACTCTTCATGACCCCATGGACCAGAGCTTGCCAGGCCTTCCTATCTTCCACTGCCTCCCGGAGTTTGGTCAAATCCATATTGGTTGCATCAATGACACCGTCCAACCATCTCATTCTCTGCCGTCCTTTTTTCCTTTTGCCTTCAATCTTTCCCAGCATCAGGGACTTTTCCAAGGACGCCTCTCTCCTCATGAGGTGGCCAAAGTACTGGAGCCTTAGCTTCAAAATCTGTCCTTCCAGTGAACATTCGGGGTTGATTTCTTTCAGAATGGATAGGTTTGATCTCCTTGCAGTCCAGGGGACTCTCAAGACTCTCCTCCAGCACCACAGCTCAAAAGCATCAATTCTGCGGCGATCAGCCTTCTTTATAGTCCAGCTTTCACTTCCATACATCACTACTGGAAAAGCCATAGCTTTGACTATCCTGACCTTAGTTGGCAAAGTGATGTCTCTGCTCTTTAGGATGCTATCTAGGTTTGCCATTGCTTTCCTCCCAAGAAGTAGGCGTCTTTTTATTTCGTTGCTGCAGTCGCCATCTGCAGTGATCAAGGAGCCCAAGAAAATAAAATCTGTCATTGCCTCCATTTCTTCCCCTTCTGTTTGCCAGGAGGTGATGGGACTGGTGGCCATGATCTTAGTTTTTTTGATGTTGAGCTTCAGCCCATTTTTTCACTCTCCTCTTTCACCCTTATTAAGAGGTTCTTTAATTCCTCCTCACTTTCTGCTATCAGAGTAGTATCATCTGCCTATCTGAGGTTGTTGATATTTCTTCCGGCAATCTTAATTCCGGCTTGTGATTCATCCAGACCTGCCTTTCGCATGATGTACTCTGCATAGAAGTTAAATAGGCAAGGTGATAGTATACAGCCTTGTTGTACTCCTTTCCCAATTTTAAACCAGTCAGTTGTTCCATTCTGTACATAAACCAGACTTAAACTCAGATTGAAATGCAGCCAGATAATCATTATCTAGAGCTAGGCTACATAGCAGTTTCTAAAGTATCTTGCACAGTGTTTCTTAAAGAGCGGTTACATTACTTTTAAAGTGCTTGGGATCTTTCTCTCACTGAAAGAAACATTAATAAACCCCTTGGATCCACTCAGCCAACTTGCTTTGTCTCAATGCAGTCAGACAGAATGTATCTTGAACATGGGTATTTTACCAGCTACACACTACAGACATCTCACCATGTCTGTAGTGTGTAGCAGGTAATATCTCTCCATGTCTCTTCTCATTCTGGAACAATGCTGCAGATACTACTATTTAAATGCCATTTATTGTATTCCAAGCACTTGTGTGTATTATAGTTGCCTCTTTGTTTTAGGTAAGCTTTTAATTAGGCGTTTCAACCCCTTAATGACCAAGTATATACTTTTGGCACTTTCTTCCTTTTCTAATGGCTCAATAATAGTAGCCAACTACTCCTTTGTAGTATAATTGTGTTTTTATCATCTTAGAGCCTTTGTACACGACCCCTAAACGCCGCAGCAAATGGCTGCAAGCTCCGGAGCTTACAATGGTTTCCCCACCAGCTCCGGAGTTTGCAGGAAATTAAGTGCGACCACGCCCACCTAAGCGCGTCCCAGCGCACTTTTCTTGTACCTGCTCAAGGAGGGTGAAAATCGCCAGGTCTCTGGTCAGTGCGGGGCTCTCCTGGCTTCTGTTTCTTTTTTTGCCTCCCCCCCTTTAAGAGAAGGGGCGGGAGGAAAAAAAAGCAAATAAAAGAGAAGGAATCAGCACGAGGGAGCTCCGGCAGCGGCAGTTTCTCTGAGGTGAGTCTGCATTTCCCCCCCCCCACTTTCTTCCTCCCTCCCCTCAGCAGACAGGTGGGGACTGGTGGGGAGGAAAAAAAGCAAACAAAGAAAAGGAATCAGTCAATTCCTCCAATTCACTCTGAGAGGGTGGTGTCACTTCATCATCCTTGTGCATTTAGTTATCACACTGGGATCTTTTTTTTTCTTATTGATAGGTTCAGTAATGGCCGAAATATCGTATGTCCTCAAATACATCCATTTTACTGGCAATTTAGTGTATCTTTTAATAACAGCCCCTTAAGGGCTGTACAGAAATGTCAATGTTTCCTGTATTTTAGTCTGCAGTTGAAAGGTTTTAGGATGATAAACTCTAAAGATATACCACCACTGTGTGATGATGTCATTATATATATATATATATATATATATAAAACCACTCCACCAAAGCCCAGGATACTGCCAGAACCCACCAGCCATCTAACCCACCAGCATCTAAACAGCCATCTAAACAGCCACCAGCAGTTAATCCCTTACACACAGCACACAGCAGATCACAAAAGAACAAAGGAACAAAGGAACCTACAATCACAACAGAGCACAAACCACACAGCAGTATTTATAGAAGGACTTCAACTGAGATCACAAGAAGAAAGAAGCCAGAACACAGCCTGAAGATGACGAGTGAGACACAAAACAACAGATTTCTAACTGAAGAAACCCGAATCCACCCTAACATGCATACCTATACCCGCCCAAACTTTTTGTTTTAGAAGTTCAGGCTACATTAAGAAGGCTAAAATTTATGGGTGAGAATACAGATCACCGGGTCCTTGCACATAAGTGCTCTGGACATCAATCTTCAATAGATTGTTGAAGTCATTAAACTGAACAAGAATCATCTCCTGCAATCCTACTCTAATCATTATTATTAAATGTATTATGCATTGAGTACATTAATTATTAAAAATCATTTTAAAATTACAGCTTGTGTAAGAGGGTGAACACAATCTATGATGATCTTGGGGCTCTTGTTAATGGGGCAAGATGGTGGAGTTTAACATAAATGCATAGACTAAGGGAGTGAAATGGATGCTTCGGTTTCCCCATCTTGTGCCAATAGTTTGAGAGTAGGCTGGTCAGTACAAGGGAGCACTTTCTAGCAGGACAGAGGAAGGGACTCTTCTTTGATATGTGTCATCTATTTATTCTGGGCTAAATCCCATTTAATTCCCAACTAACTAGGCTAACTGGAATCATCAGCAAACACTGACACACATCCCCTTCATTTCAGTGGGTCTACCCTTCTTGGGATTAAAACTTGAATCCAGTCCTTTGTCATTGTTGTTATATTCATGGCACCTTCATGGCCACTTAGAACGTCAACTAAAACAGCGTGCAAGCCATTACACTATAAAGAATCTGCCTCTCTCTTTAAAAGATGACTTTCAACAATTAAAAGACAGTATTTGAGCTAAGAACCGTGAGTATACCATACTAAGGATCAGCGATTACAATTCCAAAAACAAACCACAAACCACAAACACAAACATACCTTAAGCCACTTCAAAGCATATTCAATGCAGTAAGATACAATTATCCATCTTAAAAAATTCCATTCAGCAGCTATTCACTCAAAGAGGTTAAAAGCTAGGTGCCAGATATTAAAAACACAGAAAGAGGAAATGTACCTAACCAAATCAAAGGCATGGCAGAAGAAAAAGGCAGCCCCAAGAAGGTAATACAGGTGAAAAGCACAACTCTTATTGATACCCTGCTTAAGGATTGTGAAAGCCACTGAGAAGCCCAGTAGATCCAAGGACCCAAATAGACACTGGGCACAATCCTGTTGGTGTAACATTGCATAACCCACATTAGGTGTGGGAAGCATATAATATAAAGTAATTAAAAGCTTCCCGTTTGCCTCCTTTTGGGTTCCAAGGCTGCACCCTAGGACTTTCTTTTACCCTGGGAAAGCCTTTGGGAGTTTCATAATGGGTGAGTGGGTCCCTGTAATAGTCAAAAAGTGCTGATGGATTGCAGGCAAAAGTCCCAATCCTACCAGCAGCGATCCAGCAGCAATGTTTTACTATTAACCCCCCACCAAGTCCTGAGGCTCCCAAAGGGTTGGGGGTGGGGGAAAGGGAGGTTCAGAACCTGAAAGGAGGGGCATAGAAATTAGATTAGGTTCTAATTAGGTTAGATTGAATCCTTCCAGTGCCCACTTGGCCTCAGAAAGATACACAGTAGGGTTTTGCTCATTGTAGGTAAACGGTCACTAGAAGAGAGATTGAAGTCCCAGTTGTGCATGACTGTCACAGCAGGAGCTTTTCTGTCCTCCTGCAGATCAGCATCTCATCTAGTGAGGCCAAGGTCATCCCAGTCATAATCAGGATTGAGGTGAGCATCTTAGGCAGAACAGCATTACTGTGGTGATGCAACTGCCACTATTCACTGCTGCCTGATTGGCTATCACCCAGTGATATAATGGGGGCGGGGCAGGCGAAGGAGGGCAAATTCCACCCCCCCCAGCACAGTGATCTGAGGGCATCAAATTGACATTAAAAGACCTCCAGCACCTTAGTGGAGCAGGTGGCCTCCTCTGCTCAGAGGAGGAGGAGGAGGAGGAGGAGGAGGAGGAAAGGAACAGGCCACTGCTATGGCTGGGATGGATGGGTGATCTCTCTCTCTCTCTCTCTCTCTCTCTCTGTGTGTGTGTGTGCATGTGTGTGTGCATGCATGCATGCATGCATGCATGAACATGTAAGGTTTATGTGGGTTGGCGGGGGAGACAAGTTTGGGGACAGATTTGGGGGAGCACCAGCACACACATGCCCGGATTTTCTCAGATAGTTTCAATGTCTGTGTTGACTCCTCCTCTGCTCCTAATCATTTCATTATGTCCCACCCAAGATTGCATGGAGCTTTCCTTCCCAACCCCACGTTGGCTTCAGAGCTGCCCTGCGAAGTAGATCAGGCAGACTCTGTCAGCCCGGGATATCACAGGACTGTGGCTCATTTCATCTTTTTTAAAAAATTAGTTCTATTTTGTACTTGCATTTAATTTGGTATTGAGTACTGGGCTCACCTTTCTTTCTGTTAGCACTCGGTGGTGATGTCAGTAATAGGTAAATGAGAGCAAACTGTAACATTGCTTCTTGGTCATCAAAAAGGCATTTCAGGAAATGGGAATTCCCACCTGTAATACCTACTTTGGCTCTTAAAAGGGGTCTGGGTAAAAGATGGATCTTGGAAATCAAGAATGGATCCTCTTGATTTCATGTGGTTTTTGCATGGGATCCTTCCCAAATCACTATAAGTTCATACATTTCATTAATGTCCAAATACTACACAATAATAATCATGGGTCCTGCAGTGCATGTCTGTGCAGTGGTGCAAAACATGGATCCATGGCATGGATCCACTTGATGTCTACATTGGATCGTACTAAAACCACTGTCCCATGATTGGACTGATCTTTTTCCACAGATTGCACACCAAAACCCATGGATCTGTCTGCACATGGCTCCACAGTGGTGCAAAAACATGGATCTAAGGTACAGATTCTCAAGGATCTAACTCATTTTTATCCACAATCACCTCCAAACCACTCTCCCATCCTAGGCCCCATCTCTGCACACAGAATGCACACAAAAATCAGGGTTCCATCGGCACACGGACCCTTAGTGGTGCAAAAACATGGATCCAACACACCACTTGATTTTATATGATTTTTATACTGGATTATACTAAAACCACTGTCCCATACTAGGCCACATCTCTGCCCCGAGGTTATACACCAAAAATCATAGGTCCGTCAGCTCATGGCTCCACAGTGGTGCAAAAACATGGATCCAACACATGGATCCACATGGATCTACCTGATTTTTCTACATGATTGCCCTCAAACCACTCTCACACCATAGGTCCCATCTCTGCCCACAGATTCCAACCCCAAAAGTATAGGTCCCTCAGCTCATGGCTCCCCAGTGATGCAAAAATATGGATCCAAGGCACAGATCCTCATGGATCTACCTGATTTATATCCTGGATCTCCCCAAACCACTGTCCCATCCTAGGCCCCATCTCTGCCCACAGTTTGCACACCAAAAATCAGAAGTCTACCAGCGCATAACTCCACAGTGGCACAAAATCATGGGTCCAAGGCATGGATTCACACAGGTCTACCTGATTTTTCTACAGGACTGCCCCCAAACCACTCCCATCATAGGCCCCATCTCTGCACACATATTGCATAACAAGAATTATGGGTCCGTCAGTGCATGGCTCCACAATGGGGCAAAAGCATGGATCCAAGGCATGGATCCACACAGATCTACCTGATTTTTCTACCACTCTCCCATCATAGGCCCCATCTCTGCCCAAAGAATGCACACAAAAATCATGGGTCTGTCATACCCTCAGGTACGATTGAGAGTAAACAATGCCCTCTTCCCTATGGCAACCCTTTAGGTATTGGAAGACTGCTGTAATGTCTCCCCTCAGTCTTCTCTTTGTCAGATTAAACATGCTTAGTTCTTTTAGTCGTTCTTCATACAATTTAACCTCCAGTCCCCTTATCATTTTTGTTGCTCTTCTTTACACTTTTTCTAGGGTCTCTTTGTCTTGTTTGCATGGTGGTCACTAGAACTGGACACTGTGTTCCAAATGTGGCCTCACTAGGGTAGTATTGAGTGGTATTATCACTTCCCATGATCTTGATACTAGCCCTCTCTTGATGCAGCCTAGGACCAGGTTCTCTTTTTTGGCAGCTGCAACACATTGCTGCCTCATCCTTAGGTGGTGGTCTACCAGGACATCTAAATCCTATCCTGTACTTATGCATTTGGTTTCTCCTGCCTATGTGCAGGACCTTACTTTTCTCACCATTGAACTGCATCTTGTTGGACAGGGCTCAATACTGTCAAGATCCGAGTCTGTCCTTGAAAGTATTGACAACTCCTTCCAGCTTTGTGTCTGCCAGTTTTATGAGTTCTCCTTCAGGTCTCCCATCAAGGTCATTTATGAAGATGTTGAAGATCACCGGGCCCAAAACAGAACCTTAAGGGACCACACTCCACACATTCATCCATGTAGATATGTTTCCATTGAGGAGCACACATTGGGTACGATTGGTCAGCCAGTTGCAAATCCATCTGGCAGTTGCATGGTCTATCCCACTTTGTTTTTTTTTTTTTTTTTAAAATAGTGTTGAATATTTCATACTCTTTTTTTTATTATTAGAAAATTTTAATGTACAAAAGAACAACAAATTCAAAACATTAACCGTACAGAATCAATCTATCGCTAAGGTTCGGCTTCCTCTGTTCTTCGCAAAAGTTTTAACGTTATTCATCTCCCAGCCTTCCTTTCAAACGAACCCCTTTTATATACTTATAAAAAAGGTTCTAAAAGTAAATAGTAGTCCCTCGCGTTCTACCCTAATCCGGTGAGAGTCTTTAAATCCTTACAATAAGTCTCCATGTAGTTCTTAAATTTTTGCCAGTCTTTTTGGAACCTCTGGTTGTCTTGATCCCTCAATCTGCATGTCAGTCTGGCCATCTCTGCAAAGTCCAGTAATTTCGCCTCCATTCATCCAAAGATGGTATATACGTTGTCTTCCAGTTCTGTGCCAGGAGCATTCGTGCCGCTGCTGTTGCATATAAAAATAAAGTCCTGTCTGCTCCTTTAATTTCACTATCCACCAACCCTAACAGAAAAGTTCAGATCGTTTTGGGAATGTACACTTTAACATCTTTTTGAGTTCATCATATATCCGTGCCCAATATTCTTTCACTTTCTCACAGGTCCACCACATATGATAAAAATCACCTTGTTTCTCTTTACATTTCCAACAATAATCATCTTTCATCCTATACATCTTTGCTAATTTCGTTGGAGTAATATACCATCTATACATCATTTTCAACAAATTTTCTTTTATCAAAGTACATGCGGTAAACTTTATGTTCTTTTTCCACAATCTTTCCCACACATCTAACTCAATATTGTGACCCAGATCCATAGCCCATTTTATCATACATTCTTTAACTTGTTCATCTTTTAGGTTCAACTCCAACAAAAATTATATAATCTAGTCAACAATTTCTTTTTTGGGCCCATGATTATGGTTTGAAACTTGGATTCCTTCTCTCCAAACCCAAACATCCTTCTATCTTTCTGGAAAGTGTCATGTAACTGATGGTACTGAAACCAACCTGTTAACCTTTCTTTTAACAGTTCATAAGACTTCAGTCTGGGACCTTTTCTGAGAAGAATAACACATCCCCATATGTGATCCCCACTCCTTCTGTATCTTTCCTCTTGATCGCCAATGCTTCAATCGGGATAACCACCTCGGGGTGTGTCTCTCTAATAAAGGTTTCAACCGTTCCCAGACCTGAAGTAGTGACTTTCTAATTACATGATTCATAAAACTTTTATGTACTTTCACTTTATCATACCAAAGATAAGCGTGCCAACCAAATCTATTATCATGACCTTCTAAATCCAAAAGATCCCCATCAACTAGAGTAATCCATTCTTTTATCCATCCGAGACAGGCCACTTCATAATACAATCTCAAGTCTGGCATGGCAAATCCTCCCCTTTCCTTAGCATCTGTTAATAGTTTAAACCTTATTCTCGGTCTTTTGCCTTGCCAGACAAATTTAGACAAAATCTTCTGCCATTCCTTAAAGTGGCCTGTCCCTTTGATTATTGGGATCATTTGAAATAAGAATAACAACCTTGGTAACACGTTCATCTTTATCACCGAAATTCTTCCCATCAATGACAAATTCAATCTATTCCATGTTTCCAAATCTCTCTTAATCGAATTCCAAACCATAGTATAGTTATCCTCAAAAAGGTTCAAATTCGTGAGAGATAAATTAATTCCCAAATATTTGACTTTTTTCGCAACTGAGAGAGCGGACAGTTTTTCAAATTCTTCACAATCTTTCTTTGTTGCATTTTTCAATAAGACCTTCATCTTATTCTTATTCAATTTAAAGCCAGATAAATTACCAAATTCTTCGATTACCTTCATCACCTCAATAATACTTTCTTTAGGATTCTCTAATGTCAAAACCAAGTCATCAGCAAATGCTTTTAGTTTATATTCCTTATCCCCCACACTTATACCTTTAAATGTCCCCATATTTCTCAGTTTAACTAACAATACTTCCAATACAGTAATAAATAACAATGGAGACAGTGGGCACCCTTGTCTTGTACCTTTCCCAATCGGGAAACTTTCTGTTATCACATTATTAACCAATAAATTTGCTTTCTGTTCATTGTATATTGCATTAACACCATTCCAAAACTTTGTTCCCACTCCCATATATTCCAAATTCTTCTTCATGAATTGCCAAGAGACATTATCAAAAGCTTTTTCAGCATCAATAAATATCAGAGCAGCTTGTTTCTCCTTCCTGACTTCTAGATATTCTATCAATTATATTTCTCATATTGTCTTTCATCTGTCTGCCAGGAAGAAACCCCGCTTGATCTTTATGTAGTATTTCATTTAAAACCCTTTTCAATCTATTGGCCAAAACATCGGCAAATAATTTATAATCTCCATTCAGAAGGGAAATGGGCCTATAGTTTTTGACATCTGTCACATCCGAGTTCTCTTTTGGGATCAGTGTTATATACGCCTCCTTCCAGGTGTTAGGTATAACTCCTTTTTCTAACACTTCGTTCATCACCTCCACCATAATTGGTAACATTTCTTCTGACAATTTTTTATAATATTTTGCAGTCAGGCCATCTGGACCCGGTGATTTTCCAGATTTCGCCCTCTCTATTGCACTTTGTACTTCATGTGGGGTAATTTTCTCACTCAGTGTCGACAATTGACTTGTTGAAATTTTTTCCAATCCATTCTCTCTTAAATATCTATCAATCTGTTCCGGATCCTCTTTTTTCTTCATGTATAAATCTCTGTAAAAATTCCGAAACACCTTTACAATTTCTCTTGGGTCTTCCACTAATTTCTTATCTACTACTAATTTGTTCACCACCTTTTGTTTTTGCTTCCATTTAAGTTGCCAAGCCAACAGTTTCCCTACTTTATTTGCCGATTCAAAGTTTCTTTGTCTCATCATCTTGACCTTCCACTCAATTTCTTGATTGATAACCATTGACAACTGGGTTTGGAGCATCTTTAATTTTTGAATCCATTTCTGTTCCTTTGGCTTTTCCACCAATTTTTCCTCTGTCTCCACGATTTCTTTTAAGATCTCATATTTCTTTTTTTCTTTCTGTTTCTTCTGATATGAATTTCTTTGAATAAAAAGACCTCGCATGACAGCTTTACTCGCATCCCATACAGAATTTGTTGGTGTTTCTCTTCTCCAGTTATTTTCCAAATAGTCTCTAAAAATTTCTTTCGCTATTTGCAAAGTCTCTGTCTCATCCAATAAACTTTCATTCAATCTCCAGCGGTATAATCCTTGCAGTTTTGTTTTAACTTCCATCACCATTGCATTATGATCTGAGATCGTTTTAGGTAAAATTTCCACCTTCGTCACTCTATGTGAAATATCGTTAGGAACAAATATATAATCAATTCTTCCCCAACTCCGATTTGGTTCAGAAAAAAGGTAAACTGTTTCTCCATTGGGTGTCTCAGTCTCCAAATGTCCGTCCATCCAAAATTTTCGACTAAGTCAAAAAAAGATTTTGGTAATTTCCCTTCTGAGCCTTTCTTTTTCTGGGATCTATCCAGATCCGGCATCATTACTCCATTACAATCTCCCATCAAGAAGAGTTTTTTGTCCATATAATCTAGCAGTCTTTGTTCTAAGTCTCTGTAAAATTCTGATTTCCTTTCATTTGGCACATAAATTCCTACGATGAAGAATTTTTCAGATTGCCAAGTAATTTGCACCATCAAGAATCTTCCCTCTTCATCTTTCATTATCAACTTAGGTTCTAATTTTTGTTTTGCATATATCACAACTCCTCTTTTCTTCAATTTATCAGACGATACAAATTCTTGTCCCAAAGTTTTGTTTTTTAGAATCTTCGTATGTTTCATTGCAACATGTGTTTCTTGCAGACAAATCAGATCCAAGTTTTCTTTCTTCAGTAAATGAGTAATTCTGTTTCTCTTGGTCTTTTCATTCAAACCATTAACATTCCAAGTTAATACTCTCAACGCCATTGTAGATTTTAAATTAAATATATTTTTATCAGTCTCTATTCAAATATTGGCCATAGCTAAGTCAGCTTTGCCTTCCTCTTCATCAGAGAGATCTAACTCCTCTTCTTCTTCCTCCTCTTCTTCTTCACCCTCACCTCTTCTTGAACCTTGGTCCACCTTCTCCTTAGGTAGTCTATCCCCCTCCTTCAATGGTTTCCTGTACCCAAGCTCTTCTCCATATTTTCTCAGAAATTTACCTATCTCTGACTCTGATGTTATTTTAAACCTCTTCATTTTGTAAATAAAAGATAGGCCTTCCGGAAACTCCCAACGGAATCTCAGACCGTTTCTTCTCAATGTTTCAGCCAGAGGTTTATAACTTCCTCTTCTTCTCAGAAAATAAAGAGGGATCTCCTTATATATCAGGATCTGTTGTCCTTCAATCACTAATCTGTTGTCGTAACTATGTTTCAGAATTCTATCTCTCACGTCCATAGATGTCATTGACACAATAACATCACCTGGTGTCTTCTTCGCTCTCAATTTCTTTGCTCTGACTGTTATTCTAAACACTTGGGAGATTGCACCAGCTACTTCTTCTTCTTGCCACCCAAGCCACTTCCCAAGTTCAGTTATTACTTTGGCCTTAATATCTTCTCCTTCCTCCCATGGTATCAAGCGAAAATGAAGATTCTGTTGCCGTTGCCTCATTTCAAGAATTTTCGTTTGTGTGGTCATTATCCCACTTTGTTTTATCCTATGCAAAAGTAGGTGGTGGTCTACCTTATCAAATGCGGAGCTATGTGCTCATGGACCTGTAATTCCTAGTGTGCCATCTGTGGACTGAGATGGGGGCCTAGGATGTGAGAGGGGTGTGGGGATGATCCTGGATAAAAATCAGTGTTGGTTTGCACCACTGTGGAGCCGTGCACTGACAGATCAATGATTTCTGGTGTGTAATTTGTGTGCAGAGATGGGGCCTATGATGGGAGAGTGGCTTGGGGACAGTCCTGTAGAAAAATCAGGTAGATCTGTGTGCCTTGGAACCATGATTTTGTGCCACTGTGGAGTTATGCGCTGGTAGACCTCTGGTTGTTGGTGTGCAATCTGTGGGCAGAGATGGGGCCTATGATGGGAGAGTGGCTTGGGGGTGATCCTGGATATAGATAGATCCATGAGGATCCGTGCCTTGGATCCATATTTTTGCATCACTGGGGAGCCATGAGCTGACCAAACTACAATTTCTGGTGTGCAATCTGTGGACAGAGATGGGGTCTATGGTGTGAGAGTGGTTTGAGGGCAACAATGTAGAAAAATCAGGTAGAACCGTTTGGATCTGTTTGTGGGATCCATGTTTTGTGCCACTGTGGAGCCATGCACTAATAGACCTACAATTTTTGGTGTGTAAGCTGTGGGCAGAGATGGGGCCTAGAATGGGACAGTAGTTTTAGTATGAGCCAATGTAAAAAGCATATGAAATCAAGTGGTTCAGTGTGTTGGATCCATGTTTTTGCACTACTCTGGGGCCAGGATTGGAGAGTGGTTTGGAAGTGATCATGGATAAAAATGAGTTAGACCCTTGAGGATCCATGCCTTGGATCAATTTTTGCACCACTGCACAGCCATTTCCTGGAACATCCATGATTATTATTGTGTATTACTTGGTCATTAATAAGACATATGATTTGGTGGTGATTAGGATAGGATCCCATGCAAAAATCATATGAAATCAAGAGGATCTGTAAAAAAATGCCTTTCGCTTTCTTGCCTTCTGGACTTGTGTGATTTGGTGCTGAGGCTGCATACACACCCTGGCATCCTTGCATGTTGCTAGACTTGATGCCCCCCTCCATGGGAGGGCTCTTGTAGCCCTTCCAAAAAATTTCTTCGGTGGCTAATGTGTGTATTTGTTTGTGGGGGAGAGTTCAGGAAAGAAGCACCCACCTCTATGCCTGGCAGTGGGGCATAGAGTGTAGAGTATAGGCAACCTACATTTTCCCCAAAGTGCGGTTGGCATTCTTCCTGTTTTTGTCGAGATCCTGCTACCCAGAGATGCTGGATGGGGTTGGGAAAGGGCTATCTTGAGGAAGCGGACAAGCCCGCACCTTCCCTACAATTCTCTTCTCTTCCCAAGAGCTGCGGCTGGAGGACAGGGTGCATCCTTTCCACAAGTTCCCTTGGGCCCCCCCCCAAAAACTGACCTTGTCCCCCTGTGCTGAATACCCTAGCTATGCCTCTGCTGTCACCAGTGCCTTTATTTCTCCAACTGCAGTTTTTCTCTATCACAGTACAGCTGCTTTGTGGTCTGCTATCGGGATAAGGCATGGCTCCTAGGTTCAAGGCATTGTAGCCATGTCCTGGCCCTGATGAACTCTGAGAAGAAGTTTAACTAGGGGAGTGGGGGAGGTGAGATGTCCAAGGAAAGAAAACCCACTGCCACTTCTCATTTTCTCCTGCCCTCATGTCTGTAGAGGATGTGAAAGCAAAGAGGATGGAATTTTTTTCTTCCCAACTGGGGCCCTTTGTACACGATCCCTAAACTCCGCTGCAAATGGCTCCCAGCTCCGGAGCTTAAAATTGTTTCCCCACCAGCTCCGGAGCTAACAGATAATTAAGTGCGACCACGCCCACCTAAGCACGTCCCAGCGCACTTTTCAGGTACCTGCTCTCTGGAGGTGAAAATTCCTGATGCGGATATAACGTAGTGACTGCCCGGCTCTCCTTGCTTCTGTTTGTTGTTTTTTTGCCCCCCGCCCCTTTAAGAGATCTGAATGCTGCCGGGAACAGAGCGAGACCGGCAGAACGGAGGTGAGCGGCATTCTTTTCTTCCTTTTTTTCTCCCTCCCCTTATGCAGCCAGCAGCCAGGAGTGTGGAGGGGGTGGGAACGCAGGAACAGCGACAAACCCCTAAGATCTCTGGTCCGAATTTAAGTGGCCAGCGGATCTTAGGGGTCGTGTGAAAAGGGCCTCAGGTGGCAGGACAGCTTCTGTCCACACTGAATGAGGATCTCATTTCACAAGCATGCATTACTGTCTCAGACAAGCTGATTCAATGTCAATATGATTTCAGGACAGGTTATCTGTAATATACAGTTTCAGAGGAACACTACTGTTACGATATACCAGTGGTAGCAAATCTTCGGCACTCCAGATGTTTTGGACCATAACTCCCATAGTCCTTTGTCATTGGCAATACAGAGTTGGAATTCTGGGAGCAGGGGTCTAATACATCTGGAGTGCTGAAGGTTCACCACCACTGCTATAGTCTCTCTTCCTTTGGAAGTAGTCTCCTCCACATAGCACACAATTTAATATTAACATTTGATGTGCAGTCTTTACAGGCTTTATGAAGATAAACCACCTCAGTGCCTGCCTGCAGTGGCAATGAAGGTGCCAAAAGAGGGACAGAAAAAGGCAAGTCATGCTATTCTTATTAGAGGTTATCCACAGGATGAAAGAAAGCATTCACCCATAAGCTTTCTACTAGTGTGAGCCTTGATAATATCCCTGGGATTCACTTCACTTATGTATGGGAAACTCAGCCTGATGGAGCAGAGTTTGATAGGTGTGGTAGAATTACTGCTGAAAAAATAATAAGAGATGGGAAGAGATGTGGGCCATTTTCAAAGAACCCATTGAGAAAAAAATGGTACTTAGGATGAGCTAAATAAGAACATTCTTTTAAATTATGGCTGAAATTCTGTTGCTTACTGTAGTAAGTCACACAAGAAATAGATTCACCAAATTAGTGAGGTGAGTCAATTCTTCCATAGGTTTTATTGTTGAAGCCGGCCTGCTCCAGTTGAGACTGACTAAGCTATGCCTAAAATAAGTTATAACCAGAGTAGTCTGATCAATAATCAATAAAACCTATGGAGGAGTTGGCACACTAAATCCCAATAGATTCAATGGGTCTACTCAAGTACAATTGGCTACAAATAAACAACAGGATTTTGGCCAATGAGTCCTTTTACTCCTCTTACCGTAGTCACGTGCATCTCTCAAACATAAGAACACCCTTGCTGGAACAGGCCACAGCCCATCTAGTCCAGCATTCTGCCTCACACAGTGGCTCACCATTTGCTTTAGGGTATTCCCAAGCAGATGTAAGAACATGGGATTGAGTACAAGGGTTTGTTTGGGGAAAAGGTGTGACCCAAACTGAGCATGGATTTTATGATAATTAATTTCAGCACATTGCTGAAAAGAGTGTTTATTTTAGAATATGCTGCATGCAGTTTAGAATCTTTATTTTTTTACACACAATAATACAAACACAGTTCTGCTTTAGACATGTACACTTTGTGAGTGAAAAAGGAAAGCAATATAACTTCTGCATGATATCGTTCATGAATGGTGTAATTTGTTTGTGTGTTGGGGGTAACAGAGTTACTGGGATGGGATTTGTGTGTGCTCACATTCAGATAGGGTGAGACAGTACAACAGTGTTTGGGTTTTGCTGCCACTGTGTGGCTAAATCATGCCAATTCAGCCAAGCTGTCCCTCGAACAAGAAAAATTGCATGGATCTGAAACTCGTACAATTTTTTCCTTAGGATAAGTCTGTGGTTCTTGGCCTTTGGTCCTCCATGTGTTTTAGACCTTAACTCTTATAGTTCTTGATTAGTGGTAGTAATTGGGGCTCCCCAGACCTGAAGTTTAAAATATCAGACCTGAAGTTTAAAATATCAAACCTGAAGTTTAAAATATCAAACCTGAAGTTTAAAATATCAGAAATGGGGAACAATGGTTGTCAAGTAGTCCACAGACAAGACAGTAGGCAATCTCTCTTATTTCTCAGGACTCTTGGGGGATGCCAAATCCATTGTATTTTGCAATTTGTAGGGAGAAAACAGGAAGGCGGTTTTTTCCCCAGTAACAGTAAAACCATGAAGGTAGAAAGAGGTACTGTATCTGTTTTGATTGTTCCAGAATCATGGTGCATTTTGCAAATAACAGGTGTATCGCTGGCTCTTTCTGTGACCTTGTGGTATGGGCACAATCCTACTAGTGGATGATTTTCACTTCTTTTCAGTACTCCCAGTGGAGTCTGATTTTCCTGGAGACTCAGGCAACACAGATTTCCTTCAGATCAATCTGGTCATGTTGACACGAGTGAACTAAATTGAATGAATGTTTCAAATATGGTTTGTGAAGATTCTCAGTCATCCAGGTGAGTTCATCTGGAAGTTGAGTCATGGCTACTGGATTTCTTTTTTTGAGAGATAGAAACGTTTCGCTGCTCATCCAAACAGCTTCATCAGTCTGAATACAGCTAGTGCGAGTCCTCCATCTTATAGAGTCCTCCTCTATAAGATGGAGGACTTGCACTAGCTGTATTCAGACAGATGAAGCTGTTTGGATGAGCAGCAAAACATTTCTATCTCTCAAAAAAAGAAGTCCAGTAGCCATGACTCAACTTCCAGATTCAAATATGGTTGTGTCTCTGAAGATTCTCAGTCATCCAGGTGACTTTATCTGGAAGGTGCCATGGCAACTGGATTTCTTGTTTTGAGAGACTGAAACGTTTCACTGCTCATCCAAACAGCTTCATCAGTCTGAGGAAAGCTAGTTGTGAGTTCTCCATTTTATAGTTCACATTGACCTCATGTCACCCTGGTCTGAAATAGTCTCATAAGATGGACAATAGCCTGAATAGGCTAGTTAGGTGGACAATAATCTCAATAGTCTCATTAGGTAGACAATGGCCTAAGGTGGAAAAGTCCCACCTTTACAACTTTCCCAACACCCATAAAGTATGAGTCACTAGCCATGGCCTTGCTGGTGAAGGTGTCAAGTATTTTTGATTTGTCTGGGGATTGTTGAAGTCACTGCCTGATAAGCAGCAGATAGACTGTGTCTGAGCCCCCCACCTCCGCTGAGAGAGGGGTTTTCAATACTCACATGAATGGCTTCCCTGACCGCTATCTCAAACCACCTATCTTCTCTGTCTAATATGTGTGCATCCTCATTTTTGAATGAGTACCCTTTGTCCTTCAAGTGGAGGTGTACTGCTGATTTTGATCCTGAATAGGGATGGGCATGAAACAAAAAAATGAAATGCTGTTTCATTGTTTCATTACGTAACATAACAAAATGAAACGAGGAAGCAGCATTTTGTTATAGATGAAACAAAATGGTCATTTTTCCATTGAAATGAACCATTTCCTTCTGTCTGTAAAAGGGGTCCCTTACCTGCAGGGTGGCCCCTGCCACTGGAACCCAGGAGAGGGAGGAGGAGGTGGGTCACTGTCACTCTGGTGCTCTCCACCCACTCTCAGCCTGGCTTCCGGCCATTTCTCAGCTGGGATGTGGGTGGGGTGACTTCCCTGGTCATAGAGGCAGGGGATTTGGCACCGGGAAGCCTTTTTCAGAGGGCTCCTGCCAAACTGTCAATGGCTTTGACCCCTTCAAAACTGGCCCAGTTGGCACCAGGGGAGCCTGGGAGCCATTTTTAAAGGGCTCCTGCTGAGCTGTTATCGGTTGGACCCCTGGTGCCAAGTGGGCCAGTTTTAAAGGGGTCCAGCAATTGACAGCTTGGCAGGAGCCCTTTAAAAATGGTTGGGAAGGCTGCGTAATTGCCCATAACTGCCCACCTGACCATTTTCAGAGAGCTCCTGCTGAGCTGTTATTGATTGGACCCCTTTAAAACACCAGGGATCCCCTGGTACTGACTGGGCCAGTTTTAAAGGCGCCCAGCCAATAACAGCTCAGCAGGAGCCCTTTAAAAATGGCTCCCAGGAACCAAATCTTGTGCCTCTAGGACCCAGAGGAGCCATTTCATTTTGTTTCATTTCATTTCATATGATTTTTTAAAAAATTGTAAGAAATGAAATGAAATGAAATGGGGGTGGGCACGAAACAATACATTATTTTTCCATTTTGTGCCCATTCCTTGTCCTGAGCTGTTGCCCCTCCTATGCTGGGCCATCCTCCTGTTTAATGGCTGTTTAGTTTCTCCAATGTAGAGGTTTGGACTGCATATACAGTGAACCCTCGTATAACAAACAGTTTGTATAACATAAAATCTGTACAACATAAAAAAATTACAGAGATAGGGGAAATTTGCTAAACAGAATCGCCTATGGGGCGAATCCGTACAACATAAAAATGGTCGTGATTAGGGATTACTCTGTTTTCCAATGCATTCCTATGGGAAATTTGTATAAAGGAAAATTTGCTTAACATAATTTCATTTGGAATGAATTAATTCCTTTATACAAGGTACCACTGTATATATATTGCTTCTCTTGTGTTTTGATGTCGGATCCTTTGGGTGGGCGAGTCTCTGCCTTAGTGTGTTTGTGGGTTGGAAGCAAATAGGGATGAGGTGTTTGCCAAAAACCCTTTTGAGCTTTTCAGACACTCCAGCCATGTAGAGAATAACCAGGTTCTTCCATTGGCTCTGAGTCTCAGGTTGATCCATTGTTCTTCTGGGTCAGGACACTGCTTTGTTGAAGGCCCACTTTAGATATCCACAGGCCTTAAGTGCTCTCTTCAGGTGCCTGTCTTTCTTCTTCTTGGCTTCTGTGGAGGTGGGATGCTCTCTGCTCTGTGGTTTAGGTTTCAAATATGGAATACTTTTCATAAATCGTCTACTCTTCTCTCCAGTCTTCATGGCTCAAAAGTTCAGATTCAGATAATCATAGTTTTTACTTGAGAATGATTTTAGATCTTATTCCTCTTTAGCCCATCCATATGCTTCACGTGCATTTTAAAAACATTTCAGGATATATTTTCTGTAAAATACATGTAACAAAATTGCAGGTGGAGTTGAATCATCTAATAGGTAAACTTTCAAAAAGTCCAAGCAATTGGTGAGGGTTTGCAGATAAATCATAATTCTCTTGACCTTCATTTTGAAGCATTATGACTGAGCTTCTGGACAAATCTATTGCATACAGATTACAAAGTCTAATACAGAGATGCAATGAAAGTGTTAATCCTAACCTTAAACCCCACTCTAAACCCTTTGTTGCATCTTTGTATAAGACTGTAATCTGTACGCAAGAATGGATGTATAAGAGTTGTACATTTATTTGGGGACAAACAGAAAACCAAGATGAATAGGGGCCCATTCAATACAACATATGTTTGCTGCAAGGCAAATATAGAAAGAAACAAATGGGATTCCCATATATTGTTCCAAATCATGTTGATTCATTGTATTTGTAGTTGCCTAGTGGCTCCAGCAGAGGCACCAATAGGCACATCCATCAGATGCCCATTCCACTGAAGGATGCCCAATGTCTGTGGATGGCTGCTTGGGAGGACATTCCAGGGAAAAACAAGTTTTTGTTCACCTGTCATAGGGCTGCACCCTAACTTGGTAAAATGCCAGACTTGAGGCCCGGATAGACCATTGACACCATACCTTCTTTATAACAATCCTGTCCTTTCATTCTGTACTATCCATTGCTAGAGTTAGTCATGGTTCATTGGATTAGATTTAGCCAAATTAGGCTGCAATCCTATGGTCGCAGGAGCCATCAGAAAGAGCGTCCCTCCCTTTTTGGAGCTGCTAAGAGCTAAGGCAGTTGACCTGACCAAGGTTGAAAGTGTGATGCTCCTGTTCTGGCTCCCCCAGCCACCACAAAGGTTTTGGTCCTACTCTCACCATCAGGATGGAAAGGGAACAGTGTGGGTGTGTTGGGGATTGGGGGCGGAAGGGACACGAGAGCCCAGGGATCTGCTGAATGTACAGCTCCCTCATCCTCTGACCATCCTTCTGACATGACAAAATGTAGACACGCCTGAGCTCTGAGTTCAACTGCATATGCACACACAGAGATAGTTATAGCAGAAAATAGAAAACAAACCAACAAGATCAAAACTAATAAACAAACCAGAATACTAAAGCTATAAACAAATATTTGCATGAATTACATGAAGGGAGGGAGAGTCCAATTTTGAAAATAGCATAGTGACTAAACTAGCTGTCATTTGGTTGGCAAAATGCTATGGAGTGTTGTTCCTCTACAGTGTGCAAAATAACATAGTGGCAACCTACCAGATTTCAAGGTTACAGATTTCTGGAGTCACAAAGGTTGAAGAAACAATAAAAATCCTATTTAAAAATTCATATTGGAATATCAAGCCTTGGCATCTCCAAGCTCTAGAAATAAAATTATTTACAGATTGTGGGGAGGTATGAATATCTGGAAAAAAACTTACAGAGATATGTAGCATTATTAATTACGCATACACAGAGTTTGGGGTACAACCATCTCTGGTCCAAGGCTGCATGTCTCTGTGTGAGTGAGTGTCTCTCTCTGTGTGTGTGTGTGTGTGTGTGTGTCTGTGTCTCCGCGTGCCTTCCTGAGCTGAGTGTGAGAGAGTGTGTGAGTGTCTCTCTGGGACTCAGAGGTCTTTATTGATAAGAGTAAACAAGTACACACAATGGGAATGGACAGAGGAAATACGATAATGCATTGCATTGGGGTGTGTGTGTGTGGGGGAATGCACCTTTGATAAGGACAGAGAGGAAGGGGCTTTTGGGCTTGGTTCATGGAGCAGATGTGTCCTGATATCCTGCCGTTGTTTTCTGGCATTGCCATCTGTTTCACCGTCTCCTTGAGCTAGTAGGTCAGCTCAGAGTCAGCTTAACCATGCACTGGGCTTTCCTGCTCAGTCTCTGGACATGCTTGCCTGCCCAGGGCCTAAGGATGATCCTCAGTGCTGCCAAGTTATTGGGGTTCAGAGCCTATTGGGGTATGGAATCCCCACAGAGATAAGACTTATACAGAGAATACAGGAATTTGGAATTCATCCTATGATCACAACAAATTAATCATGACAAATTAATTACACTATCATGCAACCTGTTTCTTTTTTTCTTATACATTTATAATTTCAGGCAGCTTAACTCTTATGGTATAATCACATCATTCCATAATCTGTTGTTCAATATAATTATTTGCAACAAATTTTTACAGTATATCTATTGTTGTCTTCTATTCTTGTGCACCAAGAACGTCAGCAGCAATAGCTACATAACTGAACGTTTATTAGGCTCTATTAAACTGTAGATAAATGATCTACAGTTTGAAATGTTCTCATGATTATGAGCAGGTAGGACTTGCTTTCTAGATAGCCAGGATAAGTAGAAGTACTGTATTTATTTTCCTCTGTTAAACTGTTCTCAGGAAGTATTTTGCAAACTCTGTCGTTGAGTGTTTCTTTCCTAGAATCTTGTTCTCCCCCACCGCCATTTAGAATGTTAATCCTCTTGTTGAGCAGAGTTTGCCCCCTTGTACACATGATCTCAAATTTTACCCACAATCCTTGACATATAAATTAATGATTTGTTCTTATCCCAAGGTGGTAATGATGAGATTGATTTGACCATTTTTCCTCCTTAGCAGGAGAAAGCTTTCCTTATCAAAGGCTAGAAGGTGGCTTTTCAAGTGGGTTCCAGATTACCTGGAGAAAAAGGAAAGGAGGGGGGGAAAGTGTTTTTCTTCTTGGTTTTGTTTTAAGCACCATGTTCCTGGGAGCTGTTCGTAAACTTTGATTCCAATAATCCTGTGCCACTCAGAATCTGCATACATTCCCCCATTTCCACCTGAAAAAGAAAAGAAGGTGTGCATTTCAGTGAGATTTTGAAACACCACTTTCCTTTTATGTATCCCACAATACCAACCTCCTACACTCTCTTGCGCCAGGACTTTGTGTGAAGAATGCATTGAGTGACTTGGGGTATGCTTCTCAGCATCATCATTCTCCCAACATGGCAAGGAACACCTTTTTTGTCTCAATTTGTTACTTCAGCTGAGAAGGAAAAAGTACCCCAATGACATAAAGTGATAGATTTGCAAAGACTTATTTTTGTTGGTTCCAAGAATTGTCATCCAGAAAAGAAGGAACGGCTCAAATCCTGGTCCACCTAGGTTAGGGTGAAGTTACCTTTGTGGCAACTCATTGGGAGTTATGTCTGGACCGTCTGTGTTGTGTGCTTGATTACACAATGGCTTTCTGAACTTGAAAAGGTTATGGTGGCAGGAGCAGAAGCACTTGAGCATTTTCCAAGCAAGCATTTGAAAAAAATGGAGCTACACTTTCTGAGGGCTTCAGGCATTCCAGAAGTGATGCATTCCTGGATTTGGAACTAGTTTGGAAAGGAAACACTTCGTTGTTGTCAAAATTGTTTATTGATCTTTTGTGCTTTATGTTGATTCTGAGAAGCCATAAAAGAAGTAATTCCCCTTCTTTTTAAAGAAGACAATCCTCAGGCATAGGTATGTCCTTGAAAGTTTAATTCTTGGCCACTGCCGTCCATTTATAGAGAAGGGCAGCATGTGTGCAGAATAAGGTTGGCTGCTGGCAAGTGAGTTAACACGTGGAATGATCAGAGTTTGGGAGAGTAAGGACCTGTCTACACTGGATAGTGATACAATATATGGATCACTGATGACACAGTTTGGATCAGGAAAAAGAGACCTTGTTTATCCTTCCCCTTTAAGAGCTGTCATGCATCTTTCTGGCCCAGTGGTAAAGCATGCATTCTTTTCAGCACACTTGTTGCTTGGCCTTTTTAGTACCCCCCACCCACCCAACAGAACCTTTGCACCACAATCCACCCCATACTCAAAACTGCCATTCTGGACTGCCCCCAAATTGCACTAGGATTCCCAGAACCCACCTTGACTGGGGAATTCTGGGTGATAGGGCCAAAAAAGTAATTGTAGATTGTGAAATATGACACACAAAATATCAGTGCACAGGTTTGTAAAGTTAGAAATAGCACCTTGACTTGGGCTCTTGACCAAGCTGGCACTCAAATGCAGATGATATTGCTATGCACTCACCTCCCAAAATAATGTTTGGTTGTTGCTTTGCACTTTAATGAGAAAAAGCTGTTACAATGTCTCTAAAAAGACAGAGCTGTATCTGATGCTACTTCTTCTAGAACAGGAGTGGGGAACCTTCGGCCCTCCAGATGTTTTGGACCATAACTTCCACAGTCTTTTATCATTGCCAATGTAGGCTTGGAATTCTGAGACTTGCACTCCAAAACATCTGGAGGCCCAAAGTTCCCTGTCCCTGTTCTAGAACTAGTTCCCATCCTTAGGTAACCCATGTGTTCTTAGACTTCACATCCCAGAAACCCTGGTGGTGAAGGGTTTGGGAGTTGAAGCCAAGAGCCCCTGGGTTATCTGAGGTTGGGAACCATTCCTCTAGATCAGTGGTTCTCAACCGGTGGGTCCCCAGATGTTCCTAGACTGCAACTCCCAGAAGCCTCCACCGCTCGCTGTGATGGAAGGGATTTCTGGGAGTTGCAGTTCAGAAACATCTTGGAACCCACAGGTTGAGAACCACTGCTCTAGAATATGGAAAAATCTTTTCAGCTGTTTTTGGAAGGCATTTCAATATTCTAGGATAACTAGTGTGAATATACAAAGAACACCCTTTGTTGGATGCTTAGGTTTTCTATAGCCCCCATTCCCTATGTAAGTTTGGGATATGGGAGTGAAAGAAACAGAGAAATCCATTAAGGGCCATGGAATATCTTAATTTGGAAATTTCAAAATTCATATTGCTTTTTTAAAAACCCTTTGAGTACAACATAAATTTCACTAGTAGTCTTCAATCCTGTGGATTTTCACTGATGGAACTAAGACAGCCTTTTTGTTTGGAACATGGTCATGGTAACCAGAAGAGGAGGGAAGGCATTTAAGAATTGAAATGACATCACTTTTCCATGTATGTTTTACATTAGTGTAATAAAGTAGGAGGTATGAAGACAAATAAGGACACAAAAGCATCATCTACAAATATGTACAGTGACCTAATTGAATAACAAGCTGATCATACATGTACCAAAATTGCAAATAATGTTGCTGTAGTTTGACTTGAAGAAATGGCACAAGTACCTGCTGTGTACTCACAAGTCGATCTTATAACAGTATCTTTAATCTAATTTTCTTTCTCATTTCACCCCACCTTACCTTGGCTTGGAGGGTTAACAGTTGTGTTCCTGCAGGTTGGATTCTTCATTTTCATTCTGTAGCATTTAATGAAACACAGTTTTTGTTTTAAAAGGAAAAAGAATAGGAGCACTAGAGGGCAGCAGAGACTGTGCTAAAATCCTTTCCAGTTGCAAATGGTTGCTCCGCCATGTTATGTTAAACCAACCGCACTTTCTTTCAAGCAGTTTCCCAACCTATTGCTTTAGATGGGCTGGAGTGACCACCGCAGGCTGGCAAAATCTCATGACCAGTTGTGTTGCATGGACAGCAGGAGCCAATCCTTAAGGATAAAGGTTCCTGTTAGGTGGCTGTGCTCTTAGTAGGGATTACACCCAGAAGCACTGAAATGAGGACCATCTCAGCCATGTGCCATTCCAGAGCTATTCCTTAGCCACAGATGACACGAACCTACATTCCAAATTATGACTTTGCTAGTGTGTGCAACTTTAATTTATTGAAACAGTTTTAATTTATTAAAACAACCAGCAGCTGCATTCAATGCTGTAGGATTCTGCCTTGCCTTGGCTCATGTGGAATTTTCTGAGGGCCTTTTTACACGACCCCTAAGATCCGCTGGTCCCTTAAATTCGGACCAGAGATCTTGAGGGTTCGTTGCTGTTCCTCCATCCCCACCCGCTCCGCACTTCTTTGTTGTTTACTGTTCTCTTTAAGGGGGAGGGAGGGAAAAAAAGCCTTAGACAGAGACAAAAGAATGCATTCTTACCTCCGGTGGGGCTGAGAGAAAGGCCTTCCCTGATTCTTAATTGTTTTAAAATATTCTTTTTTTTTTGCAACCAATTTACCTTTGCTTTAAATTTGACATTCAGTAATAAACTAAACTGGGTATATTTATTCATATAATCTAGATCAAGCCACACTACTGCAGAGGTGTGAGAGGTGAGCATATGCTTAAAATGGTTACATTATTGCTAAGCAAGAGGATATAGAAAAGAAGAAGAAAAGATATTGCCTCCTGTTGCTTAAAGATTTAGATTATTAAGACTTAGGTCCAATTTATTTAAAACAATGCATCTCCCTTTATAGGCCTATCTGGGAATTAAGAATCAGGGAAGGCCTTTCTCTCAGCCCCACCACCTTCCCAGGTACATTTGAGGGGAACACAGGAAAGGGCTTTGTAAGGCTGATACTTCACATCCATCTCATCGCTGTTCGTGGTCCCACTTGGGACCGGTATGAAGTAATCTTACTGCACGTCCATTGTGTGGCGATGGGAGTTTGTCCCGACCACGCCCCCTGAACTGAGATTTAAGCGGGATGAGCGTTTCCCCTCCCTGGCCTCGGGAATCTGCTCATCTTGCTTCTCGTTCCAAGACAAGAGCCTGTGAAGTAAGCCTCATCACAGAACAAGTGCCGATTGTAGCTCGTTGCCATCTAGTGGCAGGAGTGCGAAGTGACATTCGCCAGTAAATTCCCTATGGAGTTAGCAATGCAGTGCTGAGATTTTAAAAGACAAATGCCTCGAAGTTTGCTCCGTAATGCTTTGGAGAATCGAAACATCGAAAAACGGAAGGTCGGACTAAAAAAAAAAAAGAGAACAAAGGCATAGAATTTCACATCTCATCACGGAATAAAGACGTGCAGTAACAGTCATCCCAGTATCATCAATCACGCCCATGGGTACACGGGAACAGGGACAGAAGCGGGAGAAGACCACGTGACCGCAACCAACGTCAACATGCAATGAACTTCCTCCCGGAACGAGAATGGACGTGAAGTAACCGTCTAATTTGCATAGCAATGACAGTGTAAAAGGAAAAAAGAAAGTAACACTAATTTAATTTGCTCTGTCAGGAAAACAGCAAGGTAGAACAAAACATCTTTCCTCCAGAGGCCCACACCTTGAATTGATGAACCCCTGCGGTTACCTACACAGTGCTAATAATTTACTTTGCTTTTATCTCCAAATTGTATCAACTGTCTGCACTGACATTTAAGTTACATATGTGAAGGCATTGACATTTTTAGATTGTTAGGAGCTTTACCGGGTAAAAAAAAAACTGATCGTGTCACAGGACATCTGTTTAATTGTTAATTAGATGAAATAGGAAAGGCATCACAAGCATATACCCTGAAACTATTTCATAGTTCCTGTTTAAAATTTTACTTTGATCCCTTCAAATTAATGATGCTTTGCAGATTTTCACATTTTGATGTGAATTTCATTTAGGAAGTTTGAGGAACAAATGAGAAAGGGAGAGTTAACCATCTGTGCTTCTGTCTTTACCATTCAATTACTTGCTGACATCATAAAAGATTTCTCCCCTTCCAGAATCATTTGGAGAAATAAAATAAGCAAGTAGTATACTTACCATCCCCCCTTTGCCAAAGTTTTGTGTTCAGTGCAGCTACTGTTTAGTACCACTTGGTTTCCCAGATCCACACAAAAAAGAGAAGATCTAAAAGCATTCCAAATCAACATATTATTGATAAAGTATCTATCTATCTATCTATCTATCTATCTATCTATCTATCTATCTATCTATCTATCTATCTATGCAGGCTACACATTGCCTTGGAAGGATGGAGGGATGAATGAATCTTAACCCGGCTACTTGGGATTGAACCCCACATTGTGAACACAGTTATAGCTGCAGTGCAGCAGTTTAACCACTGTGCCACAAGGCCCTTGCATTTAAAACAAACATGCAATTGAAGAATACAATGGTCCCCCGCCCATTCGCAGTTCATATACTGCTGTCCTGCTATATTGCGGGACCATAGTATATGAAAAAGGCCCCCTGGGTTAAGGGAGGAGAAGCCTGTTTCAGGCCTCCCTTACTTACTGGTGCTGCCCCAAACGGGCCTGTGAGGGCTTTCCTGAGCCTTCTGGAGGCCCCCCAAGGCCCGGGAAGGCCCTCGCAGGCCCGTTTGGGGCAGCGCCAGGCTGGGGGTAAATACAAAAGCCCCAGGCTAGGTGCCTCAGGCCTGACCCGACCTGCATCCGCATATCGCGGATTTTCAATTATTGCGGGTCAGGTCAGGTCCCTAACCCCTTCAATAGGCGGGGGATCACTGTACTTAAATCTGTGCCACATGCAAGCCTGGCTTTAGATATAAATAAACATTTAAACATCTTAAATATCCCAGGTCCAACTTACTAAAAAGCTACTTTAAAAATTAGGTGAATCTATTTCTTAAACACTTGGAAGGAAAAAAAAACCTTCCTTTAATGCTCTGAGCACCTTTGACAATGTGACATACACGTATCAGTGCACAAATGACAGGAGACAAGGGACAGGATGTAATGACATCTGCAGTCTTGCTCCTCTCTTCAACAGCAGCCAACACTCTCTTCCCATAGCATTCTAGAAAACAGAAACAATAAGAAATGTTAAGAGGGATATTTTCCTCACCAACGTTTGTGTAACTGAAGCACTGCTATAGAGCACAGTGGCTGGACATGTACATGTTGTTAAAGAAAGAGGCAATACCACAAAAAGAAAAGAAAAGAATATGTTGGCTTGCATAATACTGTATTTGCATACAATGATGTATAAAAATAGATGTGTTGTTACATTGTCCCTTCAACTTGGAACTGATTTATAGTGACCCTAATGGGGCTTTCAAGGTAAGTGATATATTGGCTTTATCAGTTTCACCCCCCCCCCCTTGTTAGCTTCCATAGTTGAGTGGAACTGGAAACCTGTTTAGGGCTTTGGTTACATCATTCTGGTGTTTATATAAAATGTAATGGACTCAGTTTGTTTCTGGATAATGGCTTTTACCTCCAAGGTCCTAAATTGCTTGGGACTAAAAGTAAAAAACACATTAAAGGGACAGTTTGCAGCTAGGAAGATTAGGTGGTGATAAAACATCTCCCAGAGACATGTTTTCCAAAGTTGTTGATAAAGCTTAGATGCTCACCCAGCCCTTAAGAAAAGTTGTCAGGGGAGCTTGATGAAAAATTTGTAGCTACCACCTCCTGCTTCTTCATCCACCTGAGACAAATGAAGCCTTTGCTTTCCACTAGATGGCAGTAATTCTGTGGAAAGTCTGAATAGACTGTGGAAAAAGCCTTAAAAAGTTCAAACTTAGGGATGATTATTTCCTTCTCCTTAACTGGGGAGCTTTCTGGTAAGCAGAAGGCAATGGTCAGACTGGATCATTTTAAAGAAGCAACTAATCTTTATTACGTGTCAGATGAGTGCAACACCCTGTGATAAAGTTAGTGCAAGATTGAGAAATCTCAGAAACTGGTCTCTGGGCGGAATTTAATCCCCCAAAATGGTATAAGAAAAAAGGAAATAAATGTAGGCATTTTGGATTATCAGCACAGCTGAACAAAATCGTAATCCCTGATGCTGCTAAATCCTAACAGCTGTGATTGTGCTCCCAGGATTTTATTGTTTTTTCTCCTCCCAACGTACTGAAAATCAGCTGTTCTACATAGTCAACTGGAGGGAGGACATTTAAAAATCTTTACCGGATATTTAAAAATCTTTCAATCAACCTTCTTAGTTGATACTAGTGAGTCATCTGTAGCATCACCACTGGTGATTACACAGTTCTCAAAATACGCAAGCTTAGTGTGAGCATTTTTAGAGCGTTTAGAGCAGGGGAAGGGAACCTTTGGCCTTCAGATGTTTTGGATTGCAAATTCCAGAATTCTGAGCCTATAGTGCCAATGATAAAGGCCTGTGGGAGTTGTAGTCTAAAACATCTGGATGGCTGATTATTCCCTACCCCTCTTTTAGATAACTGATATTATGCCTCTATCCACTTTATAAACTTGGGAGAGCCTCATGGCGCAGTGGCTAAACTGCTGTACTGCAGGTATAACTGTGCTCATGAACTGGGGTTCAGTCCCAGGTAGCCATCTCATGAGTGATTCAACGTTCTATCCTCAGCCTGGGAAGGTGAGGGCAATGTGTAGCCTGCATAAATAAATTGGAAACTGCCCAGAGAGTGCTTTAAGCACTGTGGGGCGGTATATAAGCAGAACACTTTGGGGTTTTTTTGGGTTTTTTTTTTTTTTGCTTTGCTTTGTTACTCATAAATCTTTCACACTAATAGCTCAGTTAGGTATCCAGAATTGATTCTCCCCTGAGAGGAGGCAAGCTTCACAATCCTAGGATGCCCCCAGAAGAAGGGAATGATAAACCTCTTCTGAGCACGCTTATACAGTATCTAGAAAACACCAGAAACAATCTTCAGAAGTCAGAACGTTGTTGTTGTTGTTGTTGTTGTTGTTCTTCTTCTTCTTCTTCTTCTTCTTCTTCTTCTTCTTCTTCTTCTTCTTCTTCTTCTTCTTCTAAAACTTAGATACAGCATTTAGGTATGCATTTTCTCCTAGTTTTTCAAGATTCGGCTGGCAGCCTGTTCTACCTTTGTTGGAAAAGATGGCAGTCAATCATGCTTGTTAAAAGAGGAAGAGTCAACCAGCTTCATGATGCATGGCTGTTCACAGTTAAAAAAATATTCATGCCCAATGCTTTCATCCAATTTACATCTCAAGTTTGGCCTTTAAAAACCAGCTAATCCATGGCATCCTTCTAGAATACCTTACTGTACTGCATGCACCCTGTGGCCTTGGATATTTTGATGGTGATATAGTGTTTGGGAGGCTATCATTCTATTGCAGCTCTTTCAGACAAACCATGGACATGGCAATATTTATACAAGCAAAGGTACAGTGTGATATAACAATGACACTCTCTGTTTTTCACCTGCATTTTCCTTAAAAAATATTCCATGGACATAGAGACAATGTGGTTAGCTTTAAAGGCCCAACGTTTACCACCTCACGTTCAGAAACAAATGTGCGAATTTGCCTCTTTCCTTTCAGAGTGTCCTGGAACTCAAGGCCCATCCTCATGATTTAAACATGACTTTTTATCTTTAGTGCTATACCCACGCTAGCTTTTCCTAGTGCCAGAGGTAAGAACGTCTGTTGAAGCAGGCTGTTTTCTTCCTTCATCTGTAAAGGCAAGAAGGCATCTGAGGCCACATTCAGGACTAAGATGCTCCTGCCATCAAATCCAGCACAGCTCCCTTTTTTTTTTGCTGCCTTGAATATGTATATCATTTGTTGTAGTTCTGCGAAGCATACCATCTGCTTCATAAGATCTGTCTCTGGAGAAGTGCATGTTTACTCAAATATAGACTTCAGGAGAAAAGTGAAGATGCTTCAAATCAGGACGGAATAAAATATTAAGGACCTGACAGAAAAATATTGGCTTCAACCAACATATCACAGCATGCACCAGTTGTTTCCCTGCTTTGCTCTTCACTTCTAGAAGAAACAAAACCACATACTGTAGGAATGGGGAACCTTAAGCTCTTCCATAGCTCATGAATTACTGCTCTCCTTATATCTCTGCATTGATCAGGCTGGCTGACAAGAACTGGAATTCAGCAGCCTCTTGAGGGCTACATGTTCATTCATCTTGCTCAAGACTTGAAAACATCTGTTTTTTTTTTTTTTTTACATTAGAAGAATCCGCTGGCCAGCACGGCTACTGGTCATGCTGGGTGGTGGATGTTGTCATAAGACTTCCCTCTCTCTGAACCTTTTCTCAATGGAATTCCAGCATTCTCTTCTTCAAGGGAGGGGATCCCCTGAAAAGCATTCTGGACTTGGATGTATCCCCACTGTGGGTCCAGAGGAAGGGTTGCCACTTTTAGTAGAGCTGCCCCCCACCCCGATGAACTGAAGCACAAAAACGAACCATTAACATGCCCCAGACACATACCAGGTTAGTTGTGGTTGAAACCTTGGCAAACGATTTAGTTAACCTGCAGTTCTCTTAAAAGGCACTTTCCAGTCCATAAAGTCTTTCAAAAGTTTTACTGAAAAGAAATAAAGAAAAGAAAGGTAACCCCCCCCAAAGTGTCAGTTAACAGCTGGCAAAGTCAGAAGCTGAATGGTCGAAAGGTCATTAGAAACAGTTGCAAAATCTAAGAAAAGCTTCTGGAAAAATAAGTAAAGTTATGCAAAACCAAGAAACAAATTATAAATAGAAACAATAGCCAAATGTTTACAATGAAGCAACAAACATACAAGGCTTTGCTCACTAATAAAACAAGAAGAAACAAATTTCCTGTAAGGATTGAAATCAACTCTTTCTCTCTACCTAGTCCGTGGTGACTTTGCTACTTCTTTGTTTCCTTCCTATTCCTTCCTCTTAAGGCCATGGTTAGCTGCTCATTCCAGCTGCAAGCTAACTCATGCCCTTCTGCTCCTGCACTGTCCCTGTTCTCTCCAGCCTCTCTCTCGTTTTAAAAGCTTTTCTAAAATTTTGTCCCCATACTTCTAAGAGTTCAAGGTGTGAACCCCAGAGACAGAGATATAAGATCCTATCCTTTGAACTCTTCATGTGCCCGTTTCCCTACTCCCCTGCCCCTGCCAATACTGGGCCACATCAACAGCATAGCCTCTTGCCAATATAAGATTTACCTCCATGCATGTTGAAGGACATCCTGTGCATTGCAACATGTATGAGATGGTTTGTTCTTCTCCACATTTGCAGAAGGTGTCTTCTATAGGGAAGCCCCATTTTCTCATACTATCCTTTGATCCTCTAACCCGAGCATGCAGTCTGTTTGATGCTTTCCATATGGACCAAGGTTGTTCTTGGCCAGGCAGTGGAGAGTCATGGTTTTGCCCAATTATCTGGTAGCTCCTTGTTTGTCTTGAATGGTGCTAGAGGGTGGTCTGTAGGGGCTGGCTATTGGGAGGGGCAGAGAAAACTATGCCTTGATTTCAGTCTTGGTTTTGGTGGTTGATGACCAAATAAGAAGTGTATTTCTGAGGAAACTGCAGTCTAGTTTCATCCAGCGTCCTACAAGGACAGTCCTGACAAAGTGAAGACTGGCCTACAATCTCAAATTGAGCCAGTTCAAAACTGAGTTGAGAGATGTTCCTCAGTGTGGTATGTTATCAATTTTTGTCTATAAACTCCAACTGGAATTCCTGCTGAGCTGAAATTGTATAAAGTTACGTACTCTTTTTGACCATTCTCATTTTATGTATGATTGAAAGGTGATAATGTTCCACTGGTATCTGAATAATATGTATTATATAGATAATGTATGGCTCACAAGGCTCAGCAAGAGACTTTGTGGAAAATACATGGGCTTTTATCGCTGAAACATTGCTGTCTGACAAAAATGTGCATAATAACTGAATATCTAATTTACATGTGTAAATGTCAGACTGGCCAGCTGCGTGTATATGCAAATACAGATAGCTTTAATTCTAGGAGTTTCTAAAAATGCTTTGCAACCAGAGTATATAAAATTATTATGCTTTATCAGAGATATAAAATGAAGAATATAACATGTAAAATGAAAAAGATAGTGGAGAACTGGAGCAAAATTGAATTAATCTTGCTAAGAAAGGTTTATCAACACACTGTATTTATTTATTTATTTATTTATTTATTTATTTATTTATTTATTTATTTATTTATTTATTTGCCGCCTTTCTCCCCATAAGAGACTCAAACTCACAACAGATAAAACAACAGATTCAAGTCTTGTTTTGCAATTATGGATTGGGTTAGCCATTTTGTAAAAAAAATAGTAAGCATTTTTAATGGAACCTTCCATTCACAAGTGTTGAAAAAGCAGTTCCAAAATTAAAAACAAAATCCACTCACCAGTTCTGTGTACAATGCTATGTGAGGGATGTTGTTGTAGCTGCTTTGTTCAAGTTCTGAGATTGCATTGCTCAATGCGCTGCTCTCCCACAACTTTACGTGTCACTATATCTATGGTTAAAAGTGATGATGCCAAACAGAACGGTGGCCATTCAGTCCTTCTCCGTATAGTTTCAAGACTTTAAAGCTAGCCATATATTCTGGATGTTGATTCATGGCAACTAGACTTTGTTTCTTTTGAGACTGAAACATTTTGCTACTCATCCAAGTAGATTTGTCAGTCTGAGGAAAGTGGATATAAGGCCTCCAATTTATAGTTCATCCTGGTTTCACACCATCCTGGTCTGAAAAGGCTCATAAGGTGGACAGTGGCCTAAGTAGGTTCATTAGGTGGACAATGCCCTGAATAGGCTCATTAGATGGACAATGGCCTGGGATGTGTGAAAATCACACCTATGCAACCTTTCCCAGCACCCATTAAGTATGGGTCATTTGCAATGTGTGCTGGGAAGGGTTACACAGGTATGACTTTAACATACTCCAGGCCATTGTATATCTAATTAGTGTATTCTGGCCACCGTCTACCAAATGAGCCTATTCAGATCAGGGTGGTGTGAAACCAGGGTGAACTATGCATTGGAAACCTTGCACTGCCTCAGACAGTGATTTCTTCAGAGGGCCTCTTGGCAGCTCCATAGTACTTCTCTCTGCAGCACTCCTCACTTCTTTTAACAGATGGACAGAGGAGGAGTATTGCTGCCTGAGAGTGAGCAGTGGGATAGCTGAACAAACGTGGATGGCAGAGGAAGAAAATGACTGGACACAAAGAAAAGGTGGGGAGGGGCAGAGAAGAGAAAGAGAAGAAGTAAAGAGAACATTAGAGGCTATCTAACTATCATGTTGATAGATTCTTCTAGTACAAAATGCAACCATTCTGGTTCTCAGAATGTAGAGTCAGGGCTTTCCTAGGATAAATTGTCTCATGTTGAGTGAAAATTCAGAAATTTGACAGTTTTCTTTTGACCTCTGGATCTATTTCCCACAGGACTTGCAAAATCAGTTTTACCAATTTTATTTTCTGTTATAATAAGCAAGGTTTAGTTCTACCTTAATTAATACAAAAACGTGCGGGTGATGAATTAAACATTCAGAAAAGGCCTGTGCATCTGCCTCATGACTGGCCATTTTAAGCTTGAGGAAATTACAGAAAAACTATAAACAGATTTGTCACTTTTTCAGTTAATTTAGTTCTTTTTTTAAAGTATGCATAATATGCACTGCTCAAGAGGAGGGCTGCAGAATAGGGCTGAATTTTTCCTCTGCTGTCATACTGATTTACGTCAGCTAACATGGAGGATGGATATTTGCAAAACACATTTTATTAGTGAGACTAAGATATATGTTCAGAATGACTCTTTTGTGAGGTAGAAAGATTGATATTACTTCCTGGTGATGTATAGACCGCGACTGCATATTTATTCTGCTTTGGAGCTTGTGTTATAGAAGTATTGGCAGCTGTTTCAACGGGGGATGAAGCAAAAACTTGAACAGAACAGAGTGCTCTAAATAAAAACGAATGCCAAAAATAGCAGGACGTGATGGGCACACATCAGAACAATATTTTAGATTTCAAATCCTGTAACTATTACTCTTTCGTCAACCTAGATTGCCCCCAAATATCCAAATCCCTTGGAAAATAACACAATGGTCCGGAATAGCAACTTCCAAGTAGAATGAAGCAACTAAATGCACCACACGCATGTGACACAATGAGACTGATGCAGCAAGCCACAAATCACTTCCAGGAACAGTATTCCATAATCTTTTCCAGGCAAAATATCACTACAGTAGGACCCCCATGTCCACTGATTCATTATCCACTGATTCAGTTATCCACGGATAACGGGGGAAATTAAATAATTCAGCATCCACAAAGCAAGCTATTGTTACAAACAGCAGCTGTAAAGCAAGCTATTGTCACAAACAGCAGCTGTAAAGCAAGCTACTGTCTCAAAACAGCAGTCATAAAGCAAGCTACTGTCAGGAAATAGGAGTTTGGGAGTGGGTGGGCAGGCGTTCTCTCTTATCCACGGTTTTCATTATCCATGGGAAGGCCTGGAACCAATCCCCAGTGGATACTGGGGTCCTACTGTATTGTGAAAAACATCCTGGAATGGGGACTTCTGAAAAGGACAGCCCAATGAAATTCATCAGTGCCATTGCACTTGAGGGGAAGAGATGCATTGAGCCACCACCCCACCCCCATCCCTGGTACAGCAATTCAGTACCTCTTTGTGTGTGTGTGTGTGTGTGTGTGTGTGTGTGTGTGTGTGTGTGTGTGTGTGTGTGTGTGTGAAACATTTCCCCCAAAAAAAAATCCCCAAGGCCTTATAAAATATATTGATGAATTGAAAAACAATAATGCTGTCCTGAGAATCTCTCCCTCTTGAAATTCTGCCTCAGCCATTTTATTCCAGAATGGCACATTGGGTAGAAAGAAACATGATCATTTATTTTCTCCCACTTTAGTTGAAATGGGAAGGTTTCTTGATTTGAGCATTTGAAGAAAAGAGGAAACCAATCTAACTTATTATAGAAGTAAATGGTTTGTGCCCAGTTACTCATGTGTGATTAGTGGAAGGGTTAGCTATCAGACCAAAACTACGGATTTTCTTCCTGGAATCACAAGGAAGCCAAGAAGACTGGAAAGGACACTTTCATGAGTTAGTATGCCCAAAAATAGACAGTGATAGTTTAGTGCAGGGACCAAAGTAGCAGCTGGAAATCTCAAGCAACAACAAGAATGCTGTAGAATTGTTCAGCCTTCAGTTAACTGAAGAATTAGCCTAGTTTCAGTTAATGACTAGGAATATGTTTTTTTTAATATAGGCCATTGGCTACATAGCTATTTTAAGTGCTAGTGCATAGGTTGTGGAAATGTTTATCTTCTTCTCCTGAACAGTAGATACTAATGCCAAGAGCTATAGGAAAAAAAAAATCTGCCATTTGGCTTAAGATGCCAGGGAGAAAAAAAGTGGATGGGGCTGTTCACATTACCCACAATTATTTCACAATCATAGCACCTTCATATCTCTTAAATGTATGCCCAAGTTCCAAGTGTGGTAAATGCCTCGTGTTATGGTGGTGACTACTAGATAATATTAGTCCAAGTCTTTCCTGGTCTTTGGAATTAATTGACTTATTTTAAGATTGTGACTATGATCTTAATTTTCACTTAAATGAGTCCAGTTTTGATTTCATGTTGATCCAAATATGTTTACTATTTGCAAATTCTTGGTTTTCTTTTTTATCAAATACCTTGTTCTTTGTAATGTGTGTGTGCACGTGTGCGCACAGGTTCCTAAGAGGATATTGCCTGGTTTTTTCACACTCATTAAAATCACTTTTTTGCATTAATTTTGTGTTGAGTGGAAATGCTGTAGAGTAATTTTCTGTGAAGGAATGTTATGCAATGCGTGCTAAAATAAGCAAAGGAAAAGGCGTAGAAATCTTGAGCTCCATCTGGAAACTGTGCTTCTGTTGGTGCATAATAATATCCTACAAATTATTATAATCTCCCTGTAGCAATGCAGGATATTCGCTATAAAAAGGAGGGGGAGATATTTTCCTGGAAAAGCATCAGCTGGACTGGAAATGTATTATACATTTATATATCACTAACAACAACACAGTGAGAAAAACAACAAATGTCTATCCTTTAGCTGTCTCTTATGATATATAAGAGGTCCATAAAGGATGAATAATTTTAAAATGCAAGTGGTCACAATAGCTTCCATGCTTTGTTTGTGAATTCCATATAGAGCAGAGTAAAATTATTTGCTGACTCGCTGGTGACTATTACAGATGGGCATGAAACAAGAGTATAGATTTTCATTTCATTTTTCATTTTGTTTCATTATTAACAAATTTTATAAGTATTTCTGAAATGAAATGAACCAAATCAAAATGATTTGTTATGTTATAAAATGGCTCCCCTGGTCCTAGAGCAGTGGTGGCGAACCTTCGGCACTCCAGATGTTTTGGACCACAATTCCCACTGTCCTTTGTCATTGACAATATAGACTTGGAATTCTGGGAGTTGTGGTCCAAAACATCTGGAGTGACAAAGGTTCACCACCACTGTCCTAGAGGTACCAAATTTGGTAGGCAGCTTCCTTGGACTCTTCCCTTTAAAAATCATTTGTAATTGGAAAGTTGTATACTCAAACATAGTGATCCCAGGCATCTAGCAGTGTGGAAATTACAGTGGAGCTTCCTCAAGCTCTTCCCTTTAAGCCCATCAAATTTGGTATTCCAAGGCACATTGGGCCATATCAGACCCTCTGTTACAGTGCATCAGGCAGGCAGGCAGGCTAGCTGGCAGGCAATAAACATTGGGCCATATCAGACCCTCAGGTATGAAGAGAGAGCGTAGACCTCCTTGGTATGTCCAAGGCAGGTCTTACAAACAGTGGGCCATATCAGACACTCTGTTGCAGAGTACCAGGCAGGTAGGTAGGGAAGAGCTTGAGGAAGCTCTGCTGTAATTTCCATGCTGCTAGATGCCTGGGATCACTATTTTCAAGGACATAACTTTCGAATTACAAATGATGTTTTTCCATGGAGGGAACCACTTTGGAATTGAATAACCTACACCCCTGAACTCCAAACACCTCCAAATTTGGAGAGCTTAAAAAGAAGCGTCCTAGGATGATTAGAACGAATCATTTCATTTTAGAGTGAAAAATGGCAGTTCATTTCATTTCATCACAAAACACATTCTACCATTTTGTTTTGTAACAAATTGATTCATTGCATAACAACATGATGAAACAGTATTTTGTTTTTCATTTGGTGTTCATCTCTAGTGACTAGTCCTGAGTCAGATGCTCTGGCACTGTGGATTCATTTTCCCGTGTCTGCACAGGAATATTGCAGCACAGTTCTCATGCTGAAATTGTACAATAGCAAGAGTCCACAGATAAGGAGATTGACTGTACAATCCTATGGGAGTTATACAATGCTGTTTTCTACATATCAGTGAATTCACCTTTATTCCGAGCCACATGTCCAGTGATTCACTTGGAACATGATTATATATAACTCACTAAATACAAACAACATAATAATCACAGTTAGACAGAGCTCACCAATGGTTCGTTGGCATACTCCCAGAACTACACACTGTAATTTATATAGGTTGAATGGTAGATGCAAAGAACATCTCAATCTTGGCTAAATTCAAAATAAAGTCAATACTGCTAGGGAGTTTAAAACCATACTCTGGCACCATTGCTGAGAGAATGAAAAAAGATAGCTGCTATATGTCTGAAGAAGTGGATGTGTTCACGAAACATTACATTAAAATATGAGTTAGTCTTTAAGGTGACATATGTTTTGTGTCTTTTGTTTTGTTTTGTTTTTCTTTGATTTTTACCTGCAATTCTTGAAAGGACTAAAACTGCTACGCTCTCTGAAACTTATAGAAATGTGAGATTTTTTCACTTCTGTGAGCCTAAAGGAGCGTTTTTTTCTGAACCAATTCCATTTTTTAAACATCCAGACTATTAAAGGAAAGTTTGTGAAGTTCTATAAAGTACAGCAGCCTAAGAACCATTGGTGTAGGCTGGTGGAAATAATAGCCAAAAGTTGAAAGGTTCTTAAAATTTAAATAGAAATGCTATGAGCTATTAAAGATAGCCTGACATAAAAAAAAAATCTAAGACTTACATGCTATCCTTTAAATCTTCATTTCATTACAATGAGGTTTAACATATATCTTCTAATACCTGCACCACTGTGATGACTATCTTTCCTTTATGTATCCCCTTAAATATGTATAAGACAGTTTTACTTTTTGTGTTTATGTGTATTCTCTCCACAGGCATTTGTCTTGATCATGACTGAGTGTGTTTATGGTAATTTACTATAATACATGCATATCAAGAGGCAGTTTAAATGATATTTAGCCTTGAATATATTTAAGATGTTTTCCTTGTAGCCACAGGGAAGTCAAAAGATACATGGAAAGCTATTAATTTTAGGATGATGATAGCGTAAACAATTTCAAAAATAGTTGTGAGTTTTTTGGGCTGTTTGGCTGTGTTTTGGAAGTTTTTCTTCCTGGCATTTCGCCAGACTCTGTGGTTGGCATCTTCAGAGGGCAAGGAGCTCAGGGAACAAAGAGTTTCTCTCTGTGCTCTGGGGTATAGAGTGAGTGAGACTGGGATTCTTAAAGTTGTGGGAAAGAGGAAGCTTGTCCTTTGCAGAACAATAGGTGTTAGTCATTATATTGTGACGGCAGGATTAAGAAGTTTCAATGTAATGGGCGGGGTAGCAATGATCCTAATATGTACTTGATGGGTGTTGTTTGTTGTTCTGTTGTATGAACTGATCACCTTTGCTTGTGGCTGAATGGGAACCATTGAACTTTGATCTTTTTGCACTCTACAGTTTCCAGGCATGTACATGTGTTGTTGGAGCAACCAGAAAGAAATAATGATGTGTTGGGCATTTTATGGTCTGTAATTTTATTTTAAAAATCTGAATGAAAAGAAGGGAACATTTTTCAAGCAAACTATTTAAACAGTAACCTAGTGATAATAAAATCTTGGGATTGTGCAGTAAGAACAAAGGATTTATGCCAAAATGATATGCACTACAGCTTACAGGTGGACAGTTCTCCTCCTCATTACAGAGTGAAGATTAACTAAGAACTAACAATTTATATCATTTTAGGGAAGACAACAAATGCAGCTATGTGAGTCATGAGTAAAACCAAAAAGCAGAGTTGGGTGTTACTTGTATTATCTTTATGGTTCCATACTATTAAAAAGACAACTTTCCAAGTCTATCAAAAGCTGAGGCATCCTTATTTTTTGTTAATGGGCAACCCAATAAGTTGTTCTGAAGGAGTCAGAAATTCACTTTGAAATAATACTTCTGGGCTTGTAGTGTAAGGCTGTGTAAGACTGAGAGAGAGAATGTGAGAGGCAATATTGGTGGCTACCATCCCTGGTGACATATAATGAGTCTAGCCAGCAATGCTGTTTTAAACTGGAAGAAATGAATCAACACCTTAAATGCAATGGGGATGTTTTTAACCAGTCTATATATGATGTGACTTCAAAAAGAAATGTATTGATACAGCACAGTTATGGGTAGAATTCATATAACTAGGGTTCTTTTGGGAGGCAGAATTTGGCCATAAATTGCAAAGTCATGGTCCTCTCAGAGACAAATGATGACCCACCATGCTCATTTGTATGGCCTATCTGCCAGTGTGGTCACACCGTGACTGCTTCAATAAAGGTATTAACCAGCTGTAAACCAGAAGGTTGGTGAGTTACAGTTCTTATAGTAACAAAGCATACTTCAGCCTACCTTCATTTATAGCTTTTCATATACTTTGGGATTTCTGCTTCCTCTAATGACGTACTGTATGTCTTATTTGGTTTTGCATAATCATGGTCGTACACAGTATTCCAGGACATACGTTTAGCACAGTAATGAGTTGTTTCACAGTGGCAGGATGAAATGTGTGTGAATGCAACTTGTGCTGATCAGCTGGAATGCTGTCTGTGTGAGAGAGGAAACAATTTAGTTGAGCTGAGTTTTAGTTTTGTTAGAAGCCGCCAGTTAGAGGAGAGTGAGTTTTGTTTTAATAATAATTAAGTCTGAATCTAAGGGAGATGGCTATAAGATACCTTGTTGAAGAGCTGTGCTGTTAGAAAGTAAAGATGTTTGAGCATGTCTGCCATTTTGGTGGAGGAACAAACTGGGTAGATAAGGTGCGAGGAAGAATGAGTGATCTGAAAGTCCTCCAGTCTCTAGCTATATCAGTTGCACTAGGGGA
Source organism: Phrynocephalus forsythii (assembly GCA_029282475.1). NCBI lineage: Eukaryota > Metazoa > Chordata > Lepidosauria > Squamata > Agamidae > Phrynocephalus > Phrynocephalus forsythii. The sequence goes on from JAPFRF010000005.1 coordinate 56,843,964, forward strand.
TTTTTTGACTAGTTGAGGAAAGAACATTTTGGGAAAGAGAATTCTGGAATAGCAAAAGAAGTGTTTTGAAGCAGCCACTAAGAAATGTGGTACTAATTGTCAGTGGTGATAATCTGCATGCCATTCTCTATGAGCACCGTCGCTTCTTTTAAAACTATGCTGTAATTTTAATTTTTGAATTAACAATCCAAATGATCTAAACTACTGTATGTTGTTGATGTTTTAAGGAACAAACCTGAAGGAGCTAATGTTCTTTTCAGAATCTTTCTAGCCAGTTGATAACACTGTGCTTCCTTTAATGAGGCTTTGACTGTCCCATAAAAATGAAAAAGAAATGAGTTGGATTTGCTTTTTGTTTCTAAAAATGTATCTACTTGGAACCCTCCAAGACGGGTAGTAGGAGAAAACACTTACTGCCTCACAAGTGTATATGCTTCTAATGCTCAGATCCACATGTGCACTTTTGAAAAGCCAGCCACAATTCAACACATGTATGCTCGCACAATGCAGATGAGCATGCTTTAGTCAATGATAAAGTGGATTAAAGTTTGTGGATTTGAAAACAAATGAATAGCAAAATTACCAAAATATTATGTGTAGGAAGGAAAGGAAATGGGCATAGCTTATGGTGTATTGACAGGATGAGAAGACCAACAGGATTCTGAGAAATACAGTGCATATGACATTGACCGATTTAAAGTTAATGGAACTCAGAGCCAAGAACAGACTGCCACAAATGTTAGTGTTAGCTAACCTGGTTTTAATTGAAGCGCCTTATAGGGTGAGAGAAAGTATATGAAATAGGTTACCTTGCATTTACCAGATGGCTAGTAACATCCTCCTCCCACACTTTGTTCATGTTCCTTCTCTGCTCAGAAAGCCTGAGAGAAGAATGTATACATCTAAATTTCCATGCAGACCTAAGCTGCTATCTCACCTGGGGAAGATCCTGATCTTCTGAAGGTCCGGCTTTTCCCCTTCCTCCCGTCACGTGACTGAAGATGTGGGATAGCAGTTCCCATGTACAAAGGTGCTTTTTAAAAAGTGCAGTTCAGCCCCATGGCCAGTAGGTTGCACTAGGATTAAAAAAGGACCAGCTGGCTGGCGGTAGAGCTTGGGGAAGTTAAAAAAAAACCAGCACCCGATCCAGCTTCCTGATGCTCAGAGGGTGGGGGAAAATTAAAAAAATAAAATAAAAAAACAGTGCTGATTGGCCCCTGGAACAGCCAGTTGCGCTATGAGGGGAAAAAAAGAAGAAAGAAAACCAGACCATCTACATGGTCCCACGACTGCCTCTTTAAAAAGTGGATTTTTAAAGTGAGGTAAAAAATTCCCTACTTCTCCGGTAAGTCTTGGAAACCTCGGTTAAGGGGTTTTTTTTTTTTTTTTTCAAAAGCCCAGTGACCATGAGGACAGCATTTTTGGACATGGTTTATCTACAAATTTAATCTGCATTTAAAGGGATGTGGGATAGGGGCCTTAGCCACTAGCACTGGTCTATTGATATATGTATCTGCTCAGGACTGTAAGGTTTACTTTAATTTCTTCCAGCCTTTGTTCTTTTGATTTTGAGCTTTGTATCAGGATTCTACTCTTAAAGGGGCAGAGGCTAGTGAAGGAAACCCTTCTGCTTTGAATCTAAAATTAATTCAAAGAACGTTAAACGATTTAAGTTCACACTAGGTTTTCAGTGCACAATCTAAGCACTCAGTTCCCATTATTTCCAGTGGGGCTGAAGCAGACTTCCATTGGGACAGACGTAGGCACTGGAAATCGATTATATCTTGGAGATGGCTCTGGCAATTGGTCAATGTCTGCTTAATTAACAATGACCCTGAACCATTTTTCAGACAGGAAATATTCTTTATTATTCATGGCATCTAGCTGTCTACATGTTTAAATTTATTTCAGGCAATTTGCTCTCCAGTAATAGAGTTTAAATGTATTTCTGCTGCTGACCCTAAGTGCTCTGTTATATATCCCACTTTAGTGGTTCTCAGTCACAGAGAATTGCAGATACAGTACCAACAAAACCGAGGATCTCAAGGTTCAAACTTGCACAGCACCGTGAATTTTGTTTGGTGTACTTTTCTCTTTCACTCCTAGCTTACCCATCCTTGCTGGATTGCTGTGTAGACAAAATGGGAAGGAGAATGGGTGAGATGTGCCGCCTTTTGAACTTCAGACGAAAGATGGGACACTGGTACCAAATAAATGACTCTACAAATAAACATAACTTCTCAGTTCTAGGTGAGGATGCTGTCAATCTGCCAGCTTTTGTTTCCAAGCAAAGTGGGAACTTGTGGAGTACCAGCGTTTTTTAAAAAGCAAATTTTCCAACTAGACAAATGTCCCCTCTGATCTTCCTGCTCCCCAAAAATCAAATTAAAAGCCTTTAGGCTAAGTGGTTGCTTTAGGGATTGTTATTTCTCAGTCAGTAGATCCAACAGGCTTTCAGTACGGATGATGGAGAAGAAATTTCAAACAAAAGGAAGTTATTCTAACTTAGTTTGGGCAGTTTGATTTAAGTATAGAAACAAAGCACTTTCTAACCTTTTTGTACATTGCACTCCATGTCACTGCCCCTCATTTAAATTTTGAATAAATGGGTACACAGAGAACTATGTTTTCCTTTATTTCTCCAAATATAAATCTATTGGTTTCCATCTGTACATTTTCCCTGGCTGCATATTTGTTCCTAGTTGCATGCTTAGAAAAGGGTCACCACTTCACATGTGACCATATTGGTAAAAAACATGAAAAATGTTCCACTATTGCAGGGGTCTGCAACCTTTAAGATATAAAGAGCCACTTGGACCCGTTTCCAATGGGAAAAAAAAACCCTGGGAGCCGCAAAACCATTGCAACATTTAAAACAAATATAACACTGCATATATTGTTTCTTACCTTAACGCTAACACTCTTCTGAACCTACTGTCTTCTCTGTGGAGCCATGGCTGCTTATTTATATACAGTGGACCCTTGTATAACAGTTTGTATAATATAAAATCTGTACAACATAAAATATTCTGGAGATAGGGGAAATTTGCTTAACATAATCACCTCTACAACATAAAAATGAGATCACTCTATTTTCAATGCAGTCCTATGGGAAATTTGTATAAAGGAAAATTTGCTGAACATAATTTCATTTGGAGTGAATTAATTCCTTTATACGAGGTACCACTGTATTTCTGCAGGGGGCGTGTCCACCCCCACTAAATCAAAATGTGTGTGTGTGTGTGTGTGTGTGTGTGTGTGTGTAAATCACCAACATAGCAATCTACAGAAACAAGTGGCTCCAGATTCCCTCGCTCTTCCTTTCTCCCTTTTCCTTGCACTCAGCGTGAGGCACAGAGGGGCCCTCTGGATCTTGGGGTAGCAGCAGCACCACTTCCATCTGCCACAGCCAAGGAGGGTGGGGTGGAAGGCTCATGGGCTTTGTAGTCCCACCGTCCCTGGAGCCCCCTGAGCAGGACCATGAGAGTGGAGCATGGGGGCCTCTTTGTGAATGGGGGTGAAAAAGGAAGGGCAATCTTGTGGCAGGGAGTTCCACTATCGCCGCCCTGGAAGTCCTCACCTCGCCCCACCCGTCCTCGGGTCCTTCCGGAAGTGGATGCCGTGGATGTTCATCCACGTGAGGCCGACCCCTCGGGCCACCCCATGAGGGGGACGAGCCACCACCAGCAGCAGCGCCAGCAGGCCAACCCAGAGCCGAGCCGCGGGCCGTCCAGCAGCAGCAGCAGCAGTGCTCAAAGCCGCTGCCGCCGCCATCTCAGGGGTTCCTTCCCGGCACCTCGCCATGGTCCCGCCCCGCCGCCGCCGCCACCGCCGCTCCTCTTGCTGCTGCTGGTGCGGCGGCTGCTCTTCTTGCTCGCCCGGGACCTCCGGGGGCGCTGTCTGCGGCTGCTGCTGCTGCTGCTGCCGCCGCCGGTGCCGCCGCGCTCCTGTCCTCCCTTCCAAGAGGGACACCCTTCTCCCGCTCCCACGCCTCGGCGGGCAGACGCACTCGGCAGCAGCAGCTCCTCTGTGGAGCCCATCGCGGCCGCTCCGCCGGCCACGGCCCACGGGTGGGTGGGGGTGGGGTGGGCGCCGGGGGTTCCTTCCCGGTGCTTCAGTTCGGCCGCGCTCCTGTCCCACCGCCACCGCCGCCGCCGCTCCTGAGGCACATCCCGCCCGCCCGCCAGCCTCTGCTCTCTCACGCTGACACCTCAGCCGCGCGGGCACCCATGCTTTGCCGGCTCCCCGCCTCACCGGCCAATCGCCGCGCCGCTCCCAGGCCCTGCGCCTCCCCGTTGGCTGCCCCGGGGCCACTATTTGCATGCTGGCCAGCCCGCCAGCCCGCCACTTCCCGGAGCCGCAGCAAAGGTTCCAAAGAGCCGCATGCGGCTCCGGAGCCGTGGGTTGCCGACCCCCGCACTATTGGGATTGGCTTATTCACCTTTTTCTGTTGACTGCATGATGCAAAGGGAAATGGGAATCAGCCTGGAGTTCACCCCCATCCATAGTTTTTGCCTCCACCACTAGGGCTTCTAACTGAAAAACAACCCATATCCGTAAATATCAGTTCAGATGCGATCATCTGAGCTGACAAAGAATAGCTGCTGCACCAGCACAAATTCATAGGAATAAAGCAAAGAAAACAAAGCAGGCTGCTTCTATATCACCCCACAGCACTTTACAATTTAATGATGCAGGCTATACATTGTTGCCCCCCCCCAAGTGAGCTGGGTACTCATTTTACTGCCCTGAGTCAACCATGAGCCAGCTACCCGGGATTGAATCCCAGGTCTTGAGCACAATTTTGGATGCAATATAGCTGTTTAACCACTGCTCCATGATGCTCTTAGCAAAGCTAATCAGCCTGTCCAACCAGAAAAGTAAAACATGGGTGAACAGGGTTGCATTAATTATGTACAAGATATAAAGTATGTATGTGTGAGAACAATTTACAGACATTTCCATTGGCAAAATCTCTCTCTTTTTCTCACACATTCTTTTATTTTCTTTTATTTTCAGCTTGGTACTAATGCTGTTGCACTAAGGCACTAAGACATACCTCCCAATAAATAAAAAATAGTTCACAAAAAGAGGAAACAAGAGGAGGAAACCTTTGCTTACAGCTTTTTAGGTAGTTCTGCATCTCCTGAGACTGAAAAGGAGCTGCAAACAAGACTTTTCTTCCTATGTAGTCAGTTAATGAGAACAGGCATAGGGACACCCACATTTCTCAGTGTGACTTCACAATGAATGAATGCAAGTGAATTCACATTTGCCTCACTTTGTAGTCACATCTTTAGAGACTCTAGTCGTAAACTACAGAATACAATTTATGTATGTTGTTCTAGTATTGTTGGCTAGGCCAACATTATTTCTTCACATTTCTTCTCAAACATTGCTTCACCCAGAAAACAAAGATTAATTGCAAAGTGAATGGTCTTCTCTCTATCTAAAACCAAGGTTCTACTGTATATGTTGTAATACAACAGGGACATGGTTACCTTGCTACTGGGGACAATATCTTTATTCAATAACCAAACAGGCTAGCTTTTGAGTGCTACATGACTTTTCATTACAGAACTGGCAGAGAGTGCAGGGGAAAAAGAATCCAAAAACAAATTATAGCCGGAGGTACGGGCTAGGCCAGTGATGGCGAACCTTTTAGAGACTGAGCGCCCAAACTGCAATTCCAAACCCAGTAATTTTTCGTAAAATGCCAATACTGTACAGCAATTTAACCTAAATACAGATGGCTATAAAGGGGTGATGCCAGGTGCCCACAGAAAGGCCTCTGAGTGCCACCATTGCCACCCATGCCATAGGTTTGCCAACACTGGGATAGGCTCTCTTGGTAAAGGAAGTTTCAGAATTAAAAAGGTGATGTAGCTTTCATTGTTCATTCCAATCTTGATAGAGAAATGAACCAACACCTCTCACCCCACCCCCAGGCCACACAAAAACACAGCAAGTCTCATATCAAAGAACTCTAAGAGAACATTTAGTTGAAACACTAAATTAGAAAAAGTTGTGTGTGTTTGTGTGTGTGTTGTGTCGTTACAGTCGTGACCGACTCTTCGTGACCCCATGTCCATGGAGTTTTCTTGGCAGGAATACTGGAGTGTAGAGATGGGCATGAAACAAAAAAATGGTGTTTCGGTTTTTCGTTTGTCGTTGAGAGGTCTGTTTCGGTTCATTTCCATTTGTCGTGAATTTTTGGAAAAATTTCGTTACCGTTTTTCATTTTTTCATTTGTCATTTCTACCCGCTTTTGGCACGATTTTTAAAGCATTTCCGTGCACAGGCATCCCCCAATGCCCCAGATGCTGGCAGAGACACAGTATAGACTAGGTATGCAGGGAGGCTGCAAAGGCAGCGGCGGGCATTGCCCAGAGTGCAAGGCAGCCGCAGAGTGACTGCACTGCGGGGCAAGGGATGGTACTCACCGAGAGGTACACAGCACGCACGCACACAGGGAGGCTGCAGGACTGAAGCTAGAGTCACAGAGACAGCAATCCCACCCTAACTCCCACCAGAGACTGCAAGGAGGATGGGGGCTGCCAGAGCTTTTTATGCCCTCTGTGGCTGCCAGACCTGCCCGCCCAGTCTGCAACCTGGGCATGCTATTGGTTGAACATGATCCCATCACATGGCTTGCTCCATTTTGTGGCTGGTGCGACATCCATTTTAAAGGGAAAAGAAAAATACATCGTGATGGGAGAAGACAAAAACAAACATTTTAAGGACCCCAACCCCCCTGGTAAGTATTATCAGACAATATAAATAATTATCGCTGCGTTTTTACGGATGTCCAGGGCGTTTTTTAACATTTAAACAGCTCATTTCATTGTGCGTTGCCATTAACGGAAATGAAATGTAACGACCACAATTTTCGTGGTTCTGTTCGTTTTGTTGCATTTTCATCACAATTTTCGTTTGTCGGTTCGTTACGTAACGGAAACGACAAACGGTAATGGAAATGAAAAAATGTTCGTTCCGTGCCCATCTCTACTGGAGTGGTTTGCCAGTTCCTACTCCAGGTGCCTACAGCACCTGGTATTCCCTGGTGGTCTCCCATCCAAGTACTAACCAGGGCCGATCCTGCTTAGCTTCCGAAATCAAGCGAGATCGGATGTGCTTAACCGTAGCCAAATCAAATATATTATCAGATATATATTAACAGAGGCTGAAAGAAGTGTCAATACTCAGATGTAGCCCTCAAATTTACTACACAGGGTTTCTTTTTGTTCATCTTCTTGGAAGGACCTATTTCACCCTCTCCTCAAAAATTGGGAGGATTATATCCAGTGTTCCCTTTAACGCGTATGGATGCACAGCCAATGGACCGGGTGTGTGCAGCTGACCCAGTTTTTGGACCATTGGTTTCTGGTCATGATGTCAACCTTGCACAGCAGTGACAACTAGAGGGAATGTTGACTGCTGCTAATCTTCTAAGGAACAGGGGATGAGAGTGTTAATTGAAAAAAAAAAAAGGCTTGGCACTTTGACCCTGCGGCTGTGGTATGGATGCAACAGTGTATATAAATGTTCTGCCAAAGAAGCACCTTTTGTGGTTCTGTTTTCTCTAAAACTAAAATGAACAACTTGCGCTTAGGATAGTAGCGCCTTTCCCCCCCCAAACCCAGCATACTGACTAAAGTAAATTAATTAACCTTTTCATCAAATCCACTTACATCCCGTGTCTGATTCAGTTAATGTCACCCTCTGCGAATGTTGTACCTGTGACTACTTCATCTTCTTCTTCTTCTTCTGCAAACTAATAAGCTCTTGGCCCTTTTGCTTTTTTAGATCCTTATGTTGCAATCTTTCCAACCTCATGCATGTGCCAGTTTGTTATGACAACTGCTTTCCCACAGAGATACAGGAGCTTGCTCCAATAGTAGGTAATTTAATTCCATTCCCTTAGGCTAATCTTTGCAGGGAGGGTGCGTGTGAAATACATTTCCATTTTTTCACCTATGTTTTGGTTTGTCAGAATCTATAACTGTATAGCATTAGAAGTGAAGAGTTTTCTCAAGGGCACAAAGTTGGAGGGATCTTATGTGTCAGAACTGAGTTTGTATCATCCATTAACTAGCAAACCTCTATGGCACATAACAGCAGGAGCAACAAAAACGTAACCCAGGTCATTCAAGTGAGGTCCCAGCTACAGATACAGTGCCTGGTTTGTACAATATCTTCTTTTCCCTTTTGAGCTGGATAAGTCATATGATTGTACTCTCTTTGCAACCAGGCATTCCTTCTGTCTCACAAGGAAATGCTTTTTGTGTTGATGAGGAAAAATGCCACTCCTCCACAGCTATGGCAGTGCAAACTGCCTGTCAATGAATACACCAGCTCTGTCACACTCTTGGCACTGCAATACAGTCGCTTTCTGTGCACTCCTGTCATTGTTCTGCCCATAACCTTGAACATTGGATTCATTATAGCTCTGATGGGCAGTTCAAATGCTACATTCAAATGAATAACCATCTCTTTCATCTGTTCAAATATTGAGAAAACACGTCTATCCTAAATCTTGCATGCTGAGTCCTAGGTCAAATAGTTCCTCTCTATTAATATTCTATAGTCAGTTTCAACATGGACACAAATCACTGGATTCCCAGCTTCTGATTAATGTTAATATTTGGTTGCAAAGTGGTGAGATAGATGAATAAGTTGTTTCCACTTGAGTTAGCATTTTATTTCTTCTTGAGTTGCACATAAATGGTACATAGCTGGTTGGACAAGGTATGTGTGAGAAGCCCTCCAGATTCCATTTTTACTAAACAAAACAACCAGGCATGTTGAAAAAAATGTCCGCCAGGGCACTTTTGCCACTCAGACATTCTTCTCTGCCGCTGTGAAGAGGCTCTTTTGTGGACCGTGAATGCTGCAATTTCCTAGTATATATTTTCTTTTCATAACTTCTTCAAAAACAACTTTACAAGCTACGACAATGGAAAACCTGCTCTCTCTGCTACCAACCCTTTGCAAAAGCCATTTATTTGGAAATTGTGCAAAAGCCCCCCCTATAACACTCGGCTAGTATCTTTCCAGGAGAATGAATTTTTCTGTAGCTTCAGAAAAATAAAACTAAGAGGAGAATGAAAATATAGGAAGGCAATTTATCTTTCATCAGGTTATTAGCACATCATTATTGAATCTGATTGACAGGGGCTGTCCATGGCTTCTGGCTTGATCTCAGGCTGCTTGGAGATGCAAGGGACTGAACCTAGTCAAAGGCAATCAGCATGTATCCTATAGGCTTCATTGCAGATCTGTGTCTCCTCAGAACAGAGATCTATTTTATAGGTACAGGTAGTCCTATAACTGCTGAAGGGAACTTGGGAAATGACATGATCCATTTTCAGTCCTGTTTTACTGTATTTTGCTGTGCCTATTTCTCTCTTCATCAAGCTTGCCTGCCACTTATGTGTCATTTCAAACAATTCAGCTATTCAGTACTGGTCAGCAGTAGTCTATCTGTGCAGTGATAAGCAGGAACACAACACATTATGTTAGTCCTTGGCTATATGTACTTTTTGTTTGAAACAAACCATCATGATTGTCACAGGCATTTAAATGAAATTGGTATATTCAGGTTCAGTTTCTCTTTCTCTGTTGACTCATAATTCTTCTTCCTTTCCTTATTAAACAAAATAAGCAGCTCAGGCAGAATGAAAGTTATTGATGAAAGTGTCTCACATTTGCCAGGTCTAACTTAACTTTGACACAGCCCATCCCTTGCAAAGATTATTTGAGAATATCATAAACTACTGCTGCTGTATTCTCTCTGGACCGGCGGTAGCAAGCAATTTCCAAGCAACTAAGAAGCAATTTTATCCATCTGCACATTTTCCTGGGTTTATCTCAAGATTAACTTCTCAGGTACCTCCAGATGGATGTTGAGGTGACCAAGAACTTTCATGGACCTTGCTGCATGCTGAGGGAACTCAAATCCTCTTTGTCAGTTGCCAACCTCTCTCATCTCTCATCCACTGAAGAGCAGAAGCTGCTAGCCCTATCTCTAAAAGCCAGGTAGCAAAAATGTTTTGAAATTCCAGCCACCACATTAGTATGAAGCAAAATCTCTCACAGGAATGAGAATTAAGAGTTGGACTACAACCCCGTTTTATGTGATTATACGTCCTGTCCGTCCGTGCTCTCCAAAAAGTATCCTTTTGAATTAGATGAGAACAGACACATCTCAAGAAAAGTGAACTAGGCATGATAAGATTGCAGTACTAAATTTCTGTGTGATGAGGTTTCTTCAGCAGAAGAAATCTGGTAAATTCTTGGCAAATACCTCCCTTTTTAGGTTTTTTGGATTCCTTCTCTTCCTGTTGCTGCTTCCTGTTGATGCATGACTGCATTTCTCATAATCATTTCTTGGAAACATGCTACTGGAGGATTAGGATAGTCTAATGAGTTCCTTGCTCTGCCTCCCTATTCTCCTACTTCCTCTTTTGCCCAGCTTCATGTGACTTCCCTTGGCTATTGCCTTTAATGCCTCACCCCAATTTCATCTTTCTTTCCTAGTGGTGCCTTAAGGTTGTACAATGTAACCTGGGCACTTCTATTATCTATGCACTAAGATAATAGAAGTGCGGATCTGTCAGGAAGACTCTAGCAAAATATTGGTTTCAAAAGTGTAGAAATGGAGAATATCCATTTCTGGGTTGTAATAACACCCACTTGACATGCCAACAATATGGGGCTGATTTCCAGTCTGTGATCAAATGAGCAATCTTGGCGCCATCTCTTTTGGGTCCTTTTTAAAACTTGGGATTAGTGACCTAATTCGGCATTTGTCTGTCTCAACCAAATCATCCATCAGCAGATGAAGCTGCCATCATGACTTAATGCTCTTGTATTCTTAAGTGTTCTATTAGATGCCAGCGCTTCTAGCATTTACTGAAGGGAAAATCTGGTCACAAACCTCTCTTTGTCTGCCTATATGCTTGGTATTTTAAAAGAAGGAAATCTGGCAGTTCCCAAACTTTTTTTTGACTTGCAGCTGTCTTGACTTATTGACCATAGGTGGTGGCTTCCCAATATAGCAGGACTACTATATTCATGGGATCCATATTCACAGTTTCACTTATCTACTGCCTGGGGGGGAAATAAAAAGAGAAAACAAACCCACGTGGCTACACCTACCCAAGGTGTATTACCAGGATTCACCATTAGATGGAACTAGATAATACTTTATACATGTACAGTACCTTAATGGGAATGCCCACATGGCCTGACTTTTCTGAGGGAAGCAACTTTCAGATAAAAGGGAGAGTGTGCTTTTTTGGGGAGGTAGGAGGCAGGAAAGGCTTCCTTGCGAATAGTGGGGTAGGAAATCCAGGCCTTTGGAAATACAGGACTACGATTTCTTCTCTTTTGTGTGTTGAAAGCAGTCAATTTGTTAAGAAGCAGTCATGTTAGTTTGGCTGTAGATCTGTTCAATTGTAAGCAATATAGCATTATAGCATTAATGACCCAGTGTGAGTTGGTGAGACTGTAAGTGACAATGAATGAGAAAAAGAGGTGCACTCTGGGAAACATGAAGCTAATATGATCTTTGGATCCCTGTACTCCTGCTGCACAACTAGAGGAATTAAACAGAAGTTCAAAACTCTGCAACATTTTCACTCTCAGATACTGGAACACCCAGATCTTTCAAAGTAGCTTTCTAAGATGTATTAATTTTTATTACTCATACCCACTACATATTTGACAAGTAACCTGTTGTTTTAACTCACTGCATTGCCCATTGCTTTTTTTTATTTTCTGCTTTTTGAAAAAGATCCACACACTTCAGTACTGACAAGACAGTAGCAGACTTGAAATGTTCCTGTCAAAATGCATTGAATGTAAACTTGATTCCACTTGTCACATAACTTTTCAAAAGTAATATGTTTACACTCTGGTTACTCTCCTCCCAGTAACTTGTTACGGATAATTACATACAGGAACACCAGTTATGTGAAGTGGTGCAACTCATATGTCTGAAATAGCAGATTGTACTCCACAAAAACCCAATCTACAATAATCTATTAGTCTTGATGATAGCTCAAGGCTTTAGTTTGTTTTCTTTTCGTTATATCCCTTCCTACCCCACACAATTTTTTTTAAAAAAGTCTCATCTGCCATTTGTGAGAAGTGAACTTAAGAGGAACGAACTAGAATAAAAAAATAGCTGTGCCTTTTAACTGGAATGTGCTGCTATGGGTAGCATGGCACTCCTATTAACAGTGTATGGCATTCTCTTTTAAACTGCCAGGTCCCTCCCCGCTGCCTCATTATCCTGATGGAAAGCTGACATTCTTGCAGATGTATCCAAATGGCAAACAAATATTGGACTGCCGAAAGCACAGTGCCCAGCTGAAATGGCTAATTAATAATTTGCATCTCTCCTCATGTTTCCTACACATCAGCTAGACGTAATGCACTTTTCCAGCCTTCACACTTTATGTCTAGCAGAGTATGTGTCTTTTTAATGGTGTATAATAAATTCAATCCTTCAGTTTCATTCCTTCTTTAAAGCCTCTCATTTTGCTCCCCCGCTCCACATCTCTAGCATTTTCTTTCTGGAAAAGCTTGCCAAAATATTTAATGAAGGCCAGGGAGATCTGGCTAGTTGTAAAGTACATTTGGTGGGTTTTCACAATCACAGTTTTTTAAAAAATCTATATATATTCATACATAAACATTTGTAATCCACTCCCCCCCCCATGAGGAATCAGTCAAAGTATAAAAACAGGCATAAAATGAAAAAAACAACAACAACAACTATCATTAAAATGCAATCACCAGACTAAAAGCAGTTATCGAGAAGAGAAAGAGCAAACATTAACAACCAATAAATTAAATTATGTAACTATAGAAGCAAAAGCTTTTAAAAAGAGAGAAACAGCTTCATTGCCATCAGAATACAAATAGAGAGATAGATAAAGTAACTCTTTTGAGCTTAGAAAAATTACTTTTTGGACAGCATGGCTGTAGTGTCTTGGCCGATTGGAATCGGCCAGTTAAAACAGTGTGTGGGTTATTTAATCCTCCTAATGGGAGAGTTCCCTTTAACAGGAAAATGGGAAGAAGATTATCTGGGAGTGAATGTTTGTCTCCAGGCGTATTTAGGGTGGGTGTTAGGATGTGTGTTTGCTCGTCATGTTATGCTAGAATAAACTGCTGTTTCATAGTACCTGGAGCTGGCGTTTTTCCTGTTGAACCCACTATATTACAATGGCCTAGTACCTCAGCAAACTCTCAGCCTCCCAGGCAGCTATCCCCATTTTTTTTTTTTTTTGCACCAGGAACCGGTTTCTCTCTGCCTGGGCCTTTTTCTTGTACATGAGTGCGCAAAACCCCCCCCCCACCACACTGTTTCCATTGTAACCAAAACAATAACAGTTCTGATTGGTACCTTAAGAACATAAGAACATAGGAGCAGCGTTGCTGGAACAGGCCACAGCCCATCCAGTCTAGCATTCTGTCTTACACAGTGGCTCACCAGTTGCTTCAGGGTATTCCCAAGCAAATGTCTTCACCTGCTTATGATTCCCAGCAAATGGCATTGAGAGATATCCTGCCTCTCTCTCCAACCCAGAGGTTGTCCTTAGGCATTCATCATGATAGACATTGACACCCTTGTTCTCCATGAACCTGCCTTCACTGTGCAGCCTGGTTCCTACAAGGCCATGGCCTGGGACTGGTTCGGCAGCCTGGGGACTGGGGACCCCTGCACCAAGGGACTGCCATTCTAGAAAATGTGATTCAAAATGATTCCAAGCTCTAATGTCATGCAATATGATGTAGTATGGAGAAAAACCTCCCTTGCATGTTGCCACCAACTGTGCTTCAGAAAGTCATGACAAGGGGAATCACTGCCCATTCTTTAAAACTATTATTGTTTGTTAATTATTAAAAGAATGATAACTTACATGCCACAGCAGGACTGGATTCTGATCAGTTCAGGCCCATGTATTCTGTAGCAAAAGGGGCATACAACTTTCTCTCACCCAGTTATCAGTTCCATAACTGATTAGGGCTGCAATGGTATATCCACTTACCTAACTGTAAGCCGCTTTGAAATTATTTCTTATTTATTTATTTATTTATTTGTCCATTTTTGTACTGCCTGTCTTTTTCCAAAGGAACTCCGGGCAGTGAACAAAGAGGGCCAGACAAACCCAAAAGGAACAACAACAATCAAGACAGAATAAAAAAACAGCATATAAAAGAAAACATGTATAAAATATTGAGTAAAACAACTCAACAAAGAAATCGATAAGTCAGGGCCTTTTTACATGACCCCTAAGATCCGCTGGTCCCTTAAATTCGGACCAGAGATCTTGAGGGTTCGTTGCTGTTCTTCTGTCCCCACCCGCTCCGCACTTCTTTGTTCTGTCTGCGTGAGGGGAGGGAGGGAAAAAAAAGCCTTAGACAGGGACAGAAGAATAAAGCCTTACCTCCGGTGCCGGTGGAAGTTGCTCCGACCTCCGTTTACTTCCTGGTTCCTCTTTAAGGGGTGGAGGCAAAAGAAAAACAACAGAAAGAAGCGAGGAGAGCTCAGGCACTCTTCACATCAAATATTTTTCACCATCAAAGAGCAGGTACAAGAAAAGTGCGCTGGGTCGCGCTTAGGTGGGCGGGGTCGCACTTAATTGTCTGCAAACTCCGGAACTGGTGGGGAAACATTTTTAAGGTCCAGGGCTTGCAGCCATTTGCGGCGGAGCTTAGGGGTCGTGTATAAACGCCCTCAGTGGCAAGACAGCAAAAAAGGGGAGAAAAAACCTAAGCCAGATCGCCAAATGCCTCCCTAAAAAGCAAGGTTTTTAACACTTTTTTGAAGGCAGACAGGGACTGTGCAAGGCACAACTCACTCGGAAGATGGTTCCAGAGCAAGGGGCCAGCCACAGAGAAGGCGCGGTTATGAGTTGCTGATTTCCGCGCCTCCCTGGGCATGGCCGCTCGGAGTGAAAGTGCCTGTGACATTCTGGTGAGCCGGGCCTCAGTTGATCTTTGGGAGATCCGCTCTGACAGGTATTAAGGTCCCAAGCCATGAAGGGTTTTGTAAACCAAAACCAAGACTTTGAACCTTATCCGGAGCACAATGGGCAACCAGTGCAGACGAGCCACAATTGGGGTGACACGATCATATCGATGTGCACCAACCACCAATCTGGCCGCTGCATTCTGTACCCGCTGAAGTCTCCAGACAAGAGTCAAGGGCAACCCCACGTAGAGAGCGTTGGAGTAGTCAATTCTCGAGATCACGAGAGCCTGCATGACTGTTCTGAGGGAGTCCCTGTCCAGGTACATACGGATCTGGGCGAGCCTACATGTAAAGGATTGTGTTCAATAATTCCTACTTTACCTGTAAGGATGCAATTTAATAAGTAAGAAGACAGCCCCCCTCCAATTAATCTCACAAGTACGTGCAGCATAATTTCTAAAGGTGCTTCTACATGTTTCATATTCTCATGTAAAAGCAAGACAAGAAAGGCATATTTCATGGGACAGGGATCCAAATCTTTCAAATCCCAGCCATTTCTACGGGGAAGATCGAATTGATTGGAGAATGAGATTTGTTGGATAGGGCGATAGGAGAAACCATTGCACAGGGAGAAAAGGTTTGTGCTTAATGTAAATTCAAGGCCGCAGCAGGGTGTGTGTGTGTGTGTGTGTGTGTGTGTCCACAAGCAGCTCAGAGACACCTCTTAAAGAATCCCCATTCTCCAACATAGCCCACACCCCACAAATAGCCTTCATCCCACCCAATCCTCCTGATTCAGTGGCAAATTCTGGGTCATTTGTGCCATTTCAAGATTCCCAAACAACACAAAAGCAAGGCCCAGGGTGGAGCACATGTGCTTTCCCCTCCCCCTCCCCCTTTGCTGTGAGGAAGCTGCTTAGGAAGGAGAGGGAGGTTGTGTGTCTGCAGGCTTTGCTCCTTATTACACACTCCTGGCAGTGACAGAGGGATGGGATGAGGAAGGGGTTAGTGTGTCAGTGCAGATTTCATCTGGTAAAACACAGCCTGTGCCACCTTCAGGGCTGCTTCTCAGGTTTTGATTCAGTGAAATAAGATGGCATAAATGAGTTTAGCTTCCAACTATGTTTAAAACCAGTTTAAGTTCCAGCTTAGCTTTTAGCAGCTAACAAAGCATTCTCATCTGGTTCTCTAAAAGCCCAAGGCTGTAATCCTAACTTGGCAAGATGGATGAAAGTCAGCTGAGGTGACACTAAATCAGCTCAGGCTGTGCTGAATTTACACCCTTTTCAGCTTGGGAAGGCGGGAGATTATTTGGTATTACCTTGACTGTGGCCCAACTGAGTGATGGCGTAGCAGTGGCTATGGGTCTGAGTTGAGAAAGGCATGGATCAGATGTAAGCCAGCACTTCTGCTGGCTGAGTGTGCTGGTGCTTCAAAGGCTGTGGTTAAATATTCAACCAGGTATAATTAGCTTGCCAGCGTAGCTCAAGCATAACTACAAAGCATTCTTTTAGCTAGGTCAAACTGACACGCTTTGTAACTGACTACCATACAATGCAGCGTCAGCAATGAGGCTGGCGCAGGCGCAGTGATGATTGTTCCGCATAGTAACTGACAAACCAAAAGCAGCAGCTTCAGAGAAATCACAGACTGACAAGTGTACACAGATGATTAGCTTAGCTTTGCACATGCGCAGAATAGGAGTCAGGAAGGAATTAGCTTACGTGTAATAATGTGGACAATGGAACAATGAATGTATAAATAAAGTGCTGAGAGGTGCCGAGAGGAGTCAGACCACCTGGCGACACTCAGAGCTCTCCCGGCATTTGCATCTCAACGGCCGTTCCCCGACTCTTTCTTTCTCTGGACGATGCCTGCGGGCAGGGTCGTCTAGAAGCCCCGTCCGGACTGCAACATGTGGTGACCCCGACGTGATCCTTGTGAAGACACGACAGAGCCTCGCCTCGACCTCCTTCGGTCCCCTCAGCTGCAGCCACACCAGGTGAGCGTTCTCCCTACCTTCAAGCCTGGCTGAACAATTAATAATCAACTATGGGCAGTAAGCTTTCGCACCTCAGCAGAAATATGCTGATGAACTTTACCAATTAGTAATAAGAGAAGGTCATTCCATTTCAAAAGATGATGTCGTTGAATTGGTATTGGCAATTCACGACGTTTGCCCCTGGGTCCCAGAACAGGGTACCTTTTCCTTGCAAGACTGGCTGAAGATTGGGACTTGCTTTCAAGGTCACCCGAAAGTCTCTTTGTCTACTCTGTATGCATGGTGCAAGGTTCGCTGCACTAGTGGGACTCACACCGGCTAATATTTTATTTGCTCAGCAAACTCCTCAGTTCCCCTTGCCACAAATTTTGCCTCCGTCTGCCCCGGTGATTTATCCACCGCTGCCTGCCACGGCACCGCCGGCATATGAGCGGGAAAAGGGGCCGCCTTTAAACAAAGCAGAGGAGCCCGAGCGGAGGTGCCCGAAAATTCACCCTCAGCACCCCCTTGCCGCACAGTAGCTGCTTCTGCGGTTGCAAACCCACCCCTCACGGGTTTGGCTTCTGTTGAGAGTGCAACACGCCAGTATTGCTCCCCTGTTTCAGAAGTAATAGCATCAAACCCTGATTTGTGTGCTACTCCACCTGTTTTGGCTTTTCCTGTGTTGCGTGTAGATGGAGCTCAGCCAAAATATCGGCCAGTTGATATGAAAATTGTAAAGGAATTGATGGAAAGTGTGAAAGTTAATGGGTTGCATGCCCCCTATACAAGAACTCTTTTGCATACTATTGTGGAAGCAGGCTTGCTACCTTATGATTGGCGGTTGATGTGTCAGGCAGTGCTCACTCCAGCAGATTATCAAATATGGGCTCAAAATTTTAAGGATTTGGCTGCCCAGCTGGGCTCCCGTAACAAAACAGCTCATGCAAATGCTCTCATCAACCTTGCTGAAGGGGCGGAGAGACCCCCTGATCCCATTTCTGCAGAGCAGTATGCTGGCACGGGTGACTATCAGACTCTGGATAAGCAGTTGACTTTGAGTGATGCAGTTTTAAGAGATATTGGGAATCTGGCTTTTTTAAGGCTTTGATCCGAGTACCTAGCCGACATGACCAGGATGGAGCCTTCTCAGCCATCAGGCAGGGAGCCAAGGAAGACTATGCTTCCTTTGTTAGCCGTCTTCTTACTGCAGCTGAACGGCAAATCGAGAATTTGGAAGCGCGCTCTCTTGTAATAGGGCAGCTGGCTTTTGAGAATGCCAATGCAGACTGCAAAAGGGCCTTGACACCTATTTATAAAAGGGACAAAACACCCCTTTCTGAAATGCTTCGCATTTGTCAGAATGTGGGCACCCTAGAACATAAACTCCAAGTGATGTCAGCAACATCGTTGGAATCCAGTGTAACTAATCCAATCCGTTCTCGGGGGTTTCGTTGTCTTCGCTGTGATTCTCCTGATCATCTGCGACGGGATTGCCCGCAGAATCCTGTATGTTTTCCATTGCCTTTACCGGATAATACCCTGGCAGTGATTCTCCCAGCCCCTGAAGCCACAGAGAAGGGGATTCATGTTACACCAATTGCAATACAACCACCAGCAGTCAGTGTTCATCTGTCTGCGTGGTCTGCCATAAAGGCTGCAATATCAAAGGGAGACAAATTAGCTGAACTTTTCCTTATTGAGGGTCCACTGCCTCAAGAAGCGCCACGATCTCCTGATGGGGATCAAAATTTATTATTGGCATCGCTTAAAAACCCGGAGGTGTTTCAAGTTCTTTCCATAGGAGAAGGACGCCCCACCCTGGCTTTAGAGATGGGCGGCCGGCCAATTGTGGGAGTGATGGATACCGGAGCAGATGTGACGATCATTGCTCGGAAGGACTGGCCTTCATTGTGGCCTACCAGGAAAGCACCAGAGGTTTTCGGTGTCGGAGGCACGACTGCGGCAGATTGTTCTACACATCCTATTTTATTTCAATCCTCCTCTGGACTTACAATACCCCTGCACCCATACATCTTGGACATTCCTTTCACCTTATGGGGACGGGACTTGCTGTCTAAGGGCGGAGTACAGCTGCATTCAAATTTTTAGTAAGGGCCTCTCCGGAACTGACAACGGCACCAAGGATCACCTGGTTACCGGGATTGCCTGTCTGGGTTGATCAGTGGCCGTTATCCCTGGAAAAGCTGCGAGCGGCAGAGGTCCTAGTCTCCGAGCAACTCGCAGCTGGTCATCTCCGCCCATCAACCTCCCCATGGAATTCTCCAATATTCGTTATAAAAAAAGAAATCTGGGGCGTGGCGTCTTCTTCAAGATCTTCGCCAAGTGAACCTCCGAATGCAACCGATGGGGCGCTCCAGACGGGTCTTCCGAACCCGAATCTTTTGCCTCGTTCGTGGCAACTGCTGGTCATCGATCTCAAGGACGCCTTTTTCTCTGTTCCTTTGCATAAGGAGGACTGTCAATATTTTGCTTTCACCTTGCCTGTCTACAACAACCATCGACCAACATCACGCTACGAATGGATCGTTCTTCCACAGGGGGGATGCAACAGTCCCACGATGTGTCAGCTTTTTGTGGACAATGCCCTGTTTCCATTTCGCCAGAAGTACCCGGAATTGGTACTGTATCACTACATGGACGACCTGCTTCTGGGGGCGGAGCAACTTACGCCAGAAGTCATTGCTGACTTGACAGAGACACTTACGTCCCGTGGTTTTGTGATAGCTCCAAAATCCAAAGAAGTCCCCCATATCAATATTTAGGACATTTGCTGCTCAAAACATCTTCAGCACCAGCAGTGCCCCAACTTCGCCTCCTGACAAGTGCACCTTGGTACAACTACAACAGGTCTTGGGCACCATCAATTGGGCCCGTCCATATCTTAACCTCACTACATCTCAGCTTGCTCCGTTATTTGCTGCCTTAAAGGGACACAAACAGCCCACCGATGTAATTCCTATCACTCCGGCGGTTAAGCAAACCATGGACATGGTAAATACTGCCTTGGCCTCCCGAGCGGTGGATCGAGTCATGGATCACACCACACCCTCTCTGCAGCTGTCATTCGGACACAACCCACTGCTACGGCAGTTCTCTATGTATATCACAGCACACCCTGTATCATCGTTGAGTGGCTGCATCTTCCTCACACACCGCCAACAAACATATATCCATTTTTAACTGCAGTTTCGGATTTGATTCAACGAGCCCGGAAGAGGGCTTTAAGCCTCACCGGAAAGGATTTACAAGCACTCTACACCCCTCTCACACGGGATCAACTAGAGCATGTGCACGCCACCTCCTTGGACTTTCAAGTGGCGTTGGAAGGCTTCTCTGGAGAATACATCTTTAATCCACCAAAGGATCCACGTCTCACGCTTATAGCAACTATTTCATCAGCAGAAATTGTTCCAACTCGACATCCTCGCCCTCTCCAAGATGCTCTCACTGTTTTTACAGATGGCACTAAAACAAAGGGGGTTCTCACATACCAAGACTCACAAGGCGAATGGCATCCAGTTTTCACTGCCGAACAGCGTTCTGCCCAACGTTCAGAACTAGCAGCAGTGATCTTGGCCTTTCACACCTTTTCGGAAACTCCTTCAACCTGATAGTGGATACACAATATGTATACCGCTTGCTGCTTCAATTTCCCGATGTCTACATCACGCCTTCAATTGATGAAGATTTGATGTCTCTTTTCCTTCAATTGCAGGAAGCCCTCCAAAACCGAGTAGTGCCTTATTTTGTGGCCCATATTCGTTCCCATTCGGGCCTTCCAGGTTTTTGAGTGAAGGCAACGCAGCTGCGGATGCAGCACTCAAACCCCCTCAAGAGGCCCCCTTTTGGGGTCGGTTTTGTCCTCAGCAGTGGAAGCCCACTCTATGTTTCACCTTTCCTCTGCTTCTCTACGCAAACGCTTTGGTTTGTCCACGCGGGAGGCTAGGGAGATTGTGGCTTCTTGTCCTGTCTGCTCTGTCGCTCCAGTGTCTATACCTTTCGATGCTGTAAATCCAAGGGGTACATCTCCTAATCAAATTTGGCAAATGGATGTTACTCAGGTTCCTGCTCTCTCTCCCTATCCCGCCTTCACTTAACAGTGGACACATCTTCGGGATTTATGTGGGCTTCTCCGCTTCGGGGAAACTGCTAAGCATGTTATTCAGCATGTTATGCGATGTGTTGCGGTCATGGGATGTCCCGCCCAAATTAAGACTGACAACGCGCCTGCCTATATCTCAGCTACCTTTGCCGCCTTCTGCGACACTTGGGGCATCAAGCTCGTCCATGGTCTGCCCTACAACAGTACGGGTCAGGCCATCGTTGAGCGCGCTCACCTTACTTTCAAACAGCTGCTTGCTAAACAAACGGAAGGGAGGGGGGTTCCTCCAGCTGATATACCTGTGGTTATTTCTAAAGTGTTGTTCACTATTAATCATCTGAGTCATCTCAAAGACTCCTCACACACCCCCTGTTGAGTTTCATTTCAGATCTCAAGAGCAGTTGGATCGCCCATTGGTTTCGTATCGTTGCCCGCCTTCAGTGGTTGGGTCCAGTACCACTGATCACTTGGGGACGAGGCTACGCTGCGGTTCAGACTGATTCGGGAGCCTGCTGGATACCGGCTCGTTGTGTCAGACCTTGGCGCAAGACACCGACCCCACCTGAACCTGCAACTGCACCCGCTGACGACTCAGATTCAGCATGCTGGGTTTCCTCCTTTTTCTCCTGGGCACAATAACAACATTGGTAGCTCACAACACCACAGACTCAGATACATTAGGGCCTATGCAGGAGCTTTCATTGCCTAACACATGGCTTAAACATGCTCAATATATGTTTGAATTTCATGGGAAGCAAATTTCTCTCATCTATGAGCCTCCCATATCAGTAGCTTCTATGTCATTTTTGCCCACACCTTTTGGTGTTCCTGATTTGGTAGTAGCTCAGCTACAAAATATACACCAGTCCACCCTTTTTTGAGGGAATTAGCACAACTAGCCCCGAAACCATACCCTTTCGGAAAATGAAATACATTCGTTCACTACCGGGGCTCTGTTTTTGCTGTTATGCAAAAATGGTAATTTTAAATCCTTCTGGCCACCTTATGAGATGGCCCAACAGCAATGGGGCGGTGCTGCTAAAAATTATACCGCCTGCAGTGATTATTTCTTCCTTTATGGCAATAGGAACTCTACCTACTCCTTCAGTAATACTTTTGTAAATTCTACTTACTATGACATATATCATACATTTCCAATGTTCAGTCCTGACTATACATCCCTTACTGGATCTATCTGTAGTAAGTGGGTCATAAAGGATCCGGAACTATGGTTTTTTTGGGGACACGGTTGGGCTACAAATTATCATCCAGGAAACTATCAGTGTGCCGCCCTCGGTTATTTTACACTCCCTGTACAGGTAAAAGAACCCCGAAAGCACAACAAACTTCGAAGAGCAGCCGCTGGACCCATGGGACCCCTTTGCAGGGACGATGTTATTTTAGATCGTCAGCAGAGTGGTGGGGAAACATGGGGGCGAACCCTGGCTGGTGGCCTGACAGGAATTTTGACTCTGGGAGCTTACCCAGGCGTCTTAGTTCAAGAGAATCGTCATTCTATTATTGGCCTAACTTGTCGCTTGGAAAAGACAGTTAACGCCACAGCACGTCTCATTAGACATGTCCAAGGTGAAATTATGGAATTGAGTCAGGTTCAGTTACAACATCGCTTTGCGTTGGACTTTTTGCTCGCCCGTCAAGGCGGTTTCTGTAAAATTGTAGGTAAAGCGGGATGTATGGTAAAATTCAAAAATCTTAACAAAACTATAGAGGATGAATTGGCCCAGCTTCAAAATATAGTACAAAATAATGTTCATTCCTCTTCAGGGGGCGAACTCGATCTGTTTTCAGCTTTAACTTCATGGTTGCCCGATTGGGGTTGGTTAAAAAAATATCTTCCGGTATGGAGTTCCTTTGCTGGCATTTTTTGTTAGCTTGTGTTGTTGTATTCAATGCGTCCCCTCCCTCATTGCCACATTGAGATCCTGCGGGTCAAGAGTAGAGTCAAACCGCAGCGCCCTTGCGGTCTCCGTGTCAACACGATACCTTCCTGTCAGCTGTACAGATCCTGATGAAGTTATTCCGGACTTCCATCTTAACGGCCCAAATTTTCATGCTGTCTATCAGCCTTCTAGTCGAATCCTGCCTTCTGTTAACTCTGTATCAAATCAAAATCAAATCTAATAATTTAGAAAGGGGACATGTGCTGGTGCTTCAAAGGCTGTGGTTAAATATTCAACCAGGTATAATTAGCTTGCCAGCGTAGCTCAAGCATAACTACAAAGCATTCTTTTAGCTAGGTCAAACTGACACGCTTTGTAACTGACTACCATACAATGCAGCGTCAGCAATGAGGCTGGCGCAGGCGCAGTGATGATTGTTCCGCATAGTAGCGCGCACGCGCGCGCAAGCGCGCAGCTTCAGAGAAATCACAGACTGACAAGTGTACACAGATGATTAGCTTAGCTTTGCACATGCGCAGAATAGGAGTCAGGAAGGAATTAGCTTACGTGTAATAATGTGGACAATGGAACAATGAATGTATAAATAAAGTGCTGAGAGGTGCCGAGAGGAGTCAGACCACCTGGCGACACTCAGAGCTCTCCCGGCATTTGCATCTCAACGGCCGTTCCCCGACTCTTTCTTTCTCTGGACGATGCCTGCGGGCAGGGTCGTCTAGAAGCCCCGTCCGGACTGCAACAGCTGAGAATAGCTAGCACAGCAGTTCTCCTGGCAGATCTGATATCAGCCAGCACAAGGGGGTTGTGATGGCACAATTCTTCTCCCATTCTTAACCCACTGCAGCTAATGTATCTTTGGGTTTGTATTGTACTGCCCCTCAGTTGGCTGTGCATGTATCATGTCATAACCAAGTTTTAATGATCCCAACAAGTCTCTCCAGGTAAGTGAAATACTAAGGAGTGGCTTTAACAGTTCCACCTTCTCCATGAACTCTTATGACTGAGCAGAAATTTCAAACCATATCTTCTGAGTTTAATAACAATTGCAATCCATCAGGTCATTTCTGACTTATGGCAACCCTTCCCAGTTTTTTTCTAGGTAGCAAGTGGTCAGGAGTGGCAGTGGGGTGTAGTGGGGAGAGTTTGGAGCCAGTTTGGTGTAGTGGGGAGAGTGATGAATGAGGCTTGAGGAGGCTTGAATTTGAACTCCCACTCAGCTGTGGACATTTGGGAGTGGGGAGAGTGGAACTGGTAAGACCACTCATTAAGTATCTCACTTGCCTTGAAAGTCCTATAGGGTCACTATAAGTTTGTTCTAACTTGACAACACATAACAACAACTTCAAAATCTAGTCCACATATTTGATACACTAGACCATACGGATTATTTGGTTTATCCTTTCATAGCTGATTTCTGTTTCATCAATTCATGCTGTGACTTAGATAGTCCCCTACTTTTTTCAACTTCAGAATGACCAGTTGTCTTTTTCACAAATAATTAGAGAATCTGATGCCATTATCAATGTTATGAGCTGAAATGGATAAAGACATGAATCTAAAACAAACATTAAAAATACAATCCCCAGTATTTACTATTTGTTACAATGATACCTGGAATCCTTCTGTCCATTGACTTTAGTATTGACTAGAGAAGAACTATGACATGCACATATTTCAGTTTGGTTCTATGCTAAACAATATTATCAGAATTTGGGAGCTCATTTCTATACCTACCTACCTACCTACCTACCTACCTACCCTACCTACCTACCTACCTACCTACCTACATCTTATGGGAGTCTGGAAGTTGGGTCATGGCAACTGTACTTATTTTTCTTGAGAGACTGAAATGTTTCACTGCTCATCCAAACAGCTTCATCAGTCTGAAGAAAGCTAGTTGTGAGTCCTCCATCTTATAGTCTGCTTTGACCTCTTCTCACCCTAGTCTGAAACAGGCTCATAAGATGAACAATGGCCTGAATAGGCTCGTTAGATGGACAATAGCCTCAATAGCCTTAAGGTAAACAATGGCCTAAAGTGCTGAAGCCCATAAAGTATGGGTCATTAGCTATGGCCTTGGTGGTGAAGGTGTGAAGTATTTTTGATCTGTCTAAGTATTCTTGAAATTGCAGTCTGATAAGTGGCAGATAGACTGTGCCTGACCCCCTGTTGAGAGAGGGGTTTTCAATGCTCACATGAATGGCTTCCCTGACCCTTCTCTCAGACCATCTATCTTCTCTGTCTAATATGTGTACATCCTCATCTTTGAATGAGTGCCCTTTGTCCTTCAAGTGGAGGTGTACTGCTGATTCTGGTCCTGATCTGTTACCCCTCCTGTGTTAGGCCATCCTTCTGTTTAATGGTTGTTTAGTTTCTCCAATGTTGAGGTCTGCACACTCCTCACTGCATTGGACCACATATACTATATTGCTCCTTTTGTGTTTTGGTATCGGATCCTTTGGGAGGATGAGTCTCTGTCTTAATGTGTTTGTGGGTTTGAAATAAACAGGGATGTGGTATTTGCCAAAAATGCTTTTAAGCTTCTCAGACACTCCAGCCATGTAGGGAATGACCAGGTTTTTCTGTTGAATCTGGGTCTCAGGCTGATCCATTGTTCTTCTGGGTCGGGACACTGCTTCGTTGAAGGTCCACTTTGGATATCCAAAGGCCTTAAGTAGTATATATATGTCTGTTCTCTTTCTTCTTGGCTTCTGTGGAGGTGGGGATGCTCTATGCTCTGTGGTTTAGGGTCTTGATGACTCCTAATTTGTGTTGTAATGGATGGCAGGAGTCAAACAGTAAGTACTGATCTGCGTGGGTGGGTTTCCTGTAAACTTCTACTCCCAGGCCATGGTCTGGTCTAATGGTAACTGCACAATCCAGGAAAGCTAGCCTGTTGTCTTGGGTGTCTTCCTTAGTGAACTTAATATTAGGGTCCACCACATTTATTTATTTATTTATTTGTTGCATTTTTATACCATCCATCTTCCAGAAGGAACTCTGGGCGGTTTACAATCAAGAATAAAACCAACAATGTATAAACAAGTAAAAAGGAAAAAAAGAAAAGAAAAAATAAAAAAAGAAAAAACTAATAAAATAAAGAGGGGGAAACCCTCAGCAAGAGGTGATGCAGGCAAAAAAAAAATTAAATGAGAAGGTTGTCATAAGCCTCCTTAAAAAGGAAGGTTTTCAGAGCCTTTTTGAAGGCAGGCAGGGACTATGCTAGGCGTGGCTAACTAGGAAGGTGATTCCACAACATGGGGCCCACCACAGAGAAGGTGCGGTTGCGCGTAAGCGATTTCCTCACCTCCCTGGGTGTGGCCACCCTAAGTGAGCGCACCTGCGCCACTGTAGTGGCCCTGACCCCAGTTGACCTCTGGGAGATACGCTCCGACAGGTATGTGGTCTGTAAAGGCCTGTATTTCCTGAGTCTTGATTTTCACCCAGGTATCATCTACATACCTGAACCAGTGGGATGGTGTTGTTCCTGGGAAGGTGTTGAGTGCCGCCTTCTCCACTTCTTCCATGTATAGGTTCACAACTTCTTATGGAAGATAAAACATTTATTTTTCAGGATGCATTTCCAGCCTCCACCAGATATTTACTGCAACTGTGATACAGGCAATCATCCAATATGTGTCAACCTCTGTTCTTAAATTAGCTTTAATGTGAACATGTATGCACATATGTTAAAAAAGTGATGCGCCATGACCTAAGAAAATTAAATGTCTAAGAAAATTAGAGAATGTACTTTTAGATTCCTGCCAATAGATGTCAGTAGTACCTTTGAAAACACTATGATGGGATAAATGCCAAAAGAATAAATTTGGTCACCTTCTTTTGTATACACCAGCATCTAAGCATTGAACCCTTGAACAAATTTCCCAGCAAAGCACTATGAATAGTTTAAATTATTCAGTAGCATGCAGCCACAACTTATTCTAAAATGGATTACAGAAAAAATTAAAATAATTAATATAAAGGAACAAACGGTATTGTTTAGTTAAATTTCATTGGGAGGGTTTAAACAGCTATTTTAGGTTTAGATATTACATGCTGCATATTCACACTCAAATGTTATCTTTTATTTTGTGTTTTTGAGCTTAAAAGAGGTGTGTTTTACCTACAAAAATGTTTCCTACAAAATAAAGCATTGTGCATTGCATTTGCTTAGGCCTTTAAAGTGCCATGGAACCCACAGTTGTTGTTTTTATTGAGACAACTGAGTCTAAAATCTTATGTCGGTCTACCTAGGTGTAAGTCCTACTGAGAAGAAAGGATCTCACTTTTGAGTAAACATCTGTGGTTGGACTGCAAAATGACTGCTGTTTTGCAAGTTGTCGACAACTGGAAAGAAAATCAAAATCACATGATGCAAATAGTCTCAGGCATCCTTTTTTACCTAACAAAGAATATTATCAAGATTGATGCGAAAGACTGAGATGTTACTCACATCATTAGTAGTAGTCACTTAAAACCCCTGTCTTAGTGTAGTTTTACCACAAGGCATGCTGCCTTTTATAATATCTGGACATGTGGTAATCTGAGTGACATGTGATAATCTCTATAGACTCTTGCATGTGCTTGAAATCTGAAAAGCCATGAGCATCTCAGCCATCATATGAATACTTAGCTAGTTCCACTAAATTCAGTGGGGATTGCCCTTGAGTAAATAGAAATCTCACTCTGTAGTCTCATCCTTAAAATAGTATTAAAACCCCTATGCATTTGAAACCTCTGTTGAACTGGGGGTGGTGGTGTCCTTAAGACGAATGTGGCTTGGGGCTTTTCTTCTAGGTACATTTGCCAGTTCAAAATCCAATAGACAGAATAACACAATAGCACAATGAGTTCTAATTAAATTCAGTGTTATGGATAGGAGCACTCTGAAAGATTGGACATCTGTTATATTCTACTGAGAATCATGTTCTGAGCTACCCTTTGAAAACAAGAGATACTCTTTAAACAAAGAGAACTTTTGCAACTTGAAATGCAGGCCTCTGTCACCTCTAGGGAGGGTTTTTTTAAAAAGTCATCTTTAGCAAAATCCATCGTTAGGGTCACCTAAAGCAGTGGGCAATACCGTACAGAATAAATGGTCCATTGGGGATGCAGCATGACTTGAATGGCTACATCAGTGTGGCGACATAGAGGCTACATAGATAGCAGCATACATCCTTTTAAGGCTACCATGGAGCCAGCTATATCACTGTATCTTGCTGTGTGTAATAGCTGGTAGCAAACCTTTCACAGCATAGCAGAATAGCCAAGAAAGAGCAGACTATTTAGAACATCTGAACAGGGCCAACCTGGCCAGGTTGACCTTCATCAGTAGACACTATTTCCATATTCAGTTCTAACTAATATTATAAGGAGATACCTCAGTTACCTGAATTTATTTCCTCTGAAAAGAACCAGATGTAAACCAAATATCCTGCAGGATTTCCTATTATGTGTAGACATTTAGACAAGAATGAATATGTAAGGTGAGAGGTGTTGTTTCACAAAGCTGCTCTTCCTGCTCATGTCTTCCCAGGGGCTAAGGTAAGCCAGATTTGCAGGTCTTGGTTTTATTATTTTCATATGCCCACTTTGCATCCAAAACAACAGGAACAAAATGCATTCTTCTGATGGGCAGGTAATTCTACGAGCAGAAATGTCCCTTCAATTCACAGCATGGACTGGTATTAAACATAGATTCCCTTGCATAAGGAAAGGGTAGAATACACACCTTTGAAAGCTTCTTTCTCTGTTCACTGCCTCTTCTGCTGCTTTCGAGGGTCCCTCACCCTCAGGATTATAATTTTTAGGTAGATCACAGGCTGCAGGAGGAGAGATTGCTGTACCTCTGACAGAGGCGTCGTTAGGGTTTGGAGCGTCCAGGGATAAAGTCCCTTTTTGCACCCCCTCCTGTCTCCCAACTGCATCTCACCCACTGAGCAATGGGTGCCCAACCCTGGGGGAACAGTGGGGGAGGGGGAGAAATGTCCCTCTTTTTCACACCCTCTTTGGGGGTCTCCCGGAAAAGGCTCTCCTGTGCAAGCCACACAGTGTGCGGATAACACCAAGCAGGCATTTTCCCCCAAGCATCACCTCCATAGCACACTTCCCCCTTCTCCTTTCCCCCCAGCTAATGCTTGGCGATAGTTAATCCGGGGAAAGGAGGAGAGGGAAGCAGGCAATGGGATTCCCCCCCCCAAGCAGCACCTCATTTGCACACTTCCCTCTCCTCCTTTCTCTGAGCTAACGATCGCCAAGCCTTAGTGGGGGGTGGGGGGATGGAGGAGTAGGGAGCAATTGACAGAGATACTGCTTGGAAAAAAATCACCTGCTTCCCTCTCCTCCTTTCCCCCAACTAAGGATCGCCAAGCCTTAGTGGGGTGAAAGGAGGACTGCTGGCCAGATGGCACATAGCTTCCTCCTCCTGCTCCCGCTCCGCTCAGGGTGCTCTCAACCTTGCCAACTCCTCCAGACTCATGCAGGGAGGATGTTTTATGGCACCCTTAGATCTCTATACCCTGGGGCAGGATCCCTTGTCCGCCACCCCCCTAGATACGCGTCTCCCTCTGCCATTATGGATCTCTACAAATCATCTGAATCCAGACCATTAACTAATATAAGGCTAAGGGGGACTGTGAAGTGGTCAAATATAGGATGGGGGATTACCATGAAGAGGAAGCCCACAGAAAAGACCACATTCTTGGTAGCTGCTCATCCAAATGCCAAGACCTTGCCACCAATTGGGTTTAAAGTATTAGAGAACCCTTGTCAGTTTAGGAAGTGAACATGGGGAGGTGAAATAAAGAAAATATGTATAGATAAATAAATTATAAAAGGGAAGGGGGAATGTAATGGGAAAAAGTTGAAGAGTAAAAGACTACAAAGAATAATAGAGAGCCACTGTTTCAACTCTCCCCATCCTTGTGGGGAGCACAGGGTAACCCCACCCAAGAGGATGTCTGCCTTTGCTCCCCCCCCCAAGGTCATGTTGAGTTTAAAGAACCTTTCAACAGAATTAAACAGGCTTTTGACCATTGTACTTTCCTTATGTCTGGAAAACTTTCAAATAAAAAAGGTATTCATTGACCCAGAAGGAATGACCTCCTGCTATCATCAGTAGGGCTATAAGTAGCTTTGTGATGTGTGTGCAAAATTTTATTGGCATAATGACAAGTATGTTTCCAGGATAGCAGTTTGGGATGTTTTGAGTTCTGCAAAGTGAAGTTACCATTGTGGTGAATAATTCACGATTCACCCTTTCTCAAAACCAAATCACTATTCCTTATCCCCATAAATGCAAACTCAGTTTGTATCTTGCCCTTTGTTTGTAAAGGAAAATTGATCCAATACCATGACAGGAGCTTTTTTTTTTTAAAAAGTGGATAGCATTTATTTATTTATTTATTTATTTTTAGATTTATACCCTGCTTATCTTCAACAAACTCTAAGCGGCTTTCATATTGAATTTTTGTGCACACCATAGTATTGATTCTACAGTTCATTTGCCAGTGTGATCTTGGTTAATTTCATGGGGTCTGAACAAAAGGGAAAATAGTCTGGTGAAAGTAATCTTTCCAATATGATCTCCTTTGGTAAATAAACTAGCCTTGGGGTTGCTGATTACTGACTATATTTGAGCAAACAATGGAAAAGAAGAAGAAAGTTTTTCTTGTTTGGAAACAAGACAATGCTTGCCAAATGTTATAAATCAAGGGAGGGATTTAGCTGCTTGTGTAAAATACCCTCCGAAAATTGGTATAACTTTGGCACAGGTTTTGAGAACTTCATTGGGAATATGGAGGAAATAGTCTACAGTTGGATCCAGTGGAAATCTAGTTTTTTTAGTTAAATCTACTGTTAAAATACCCATTGCCTCCTGGCAACACACCAGGCATCCCTGAGCCATGGGGCCAGCCTTACTGCTGTTATGCCGCCTATGTAAAATAACTTGTCTGTTTGGCCAAGGGCATTTTCTTATGAAGAAATTCTAAGTTGAATGCAGCCAGAATTCAAGCATACAGACACCCGCCAAAGCTTTATAAAACCATGACAGTTAAGTTAGCTTGTCTTATTAAATAACCACACAATTTTCATCTTCTCTTTATTTGACATTGGCCTGGATTATGTGTCTGCCTTCCCTCTCCCAGCTTGTCATAGTCAATGCTGTTCAAAATGTTCTTGGCCAAGAAAGCAAGGAAGCAGCCAGACAGCCAGACAGGCAGAGGGGCACCTTGACTGGGATACACATAGGTATCATATGTTGATCCATTTATGCAATACAGGAACTGCAGCTGTTGGTGGTGGGTGGCATGGGCAATGAGAAGAAGGATTATTCCACCTAGCATTTCCAAAACTAAGTTATAATCCTCAGGCGCATGAAGAATGCTATTGTATCACCAGTCTTGAAGATTTGGCTTATTGGAACGGCAGCAGCAAAGGGCTCAAGGGCATAGCACCGTAGATGTGGGTAGGAGGCCTTGGCAACTACCCAAGAATGCCACCTGTTCTGCATATTGTATTCCCCTTCCCAATCCATTCAGATTATCAGTTATTGGCATTGGTGTTCTATTTCAGTAACTGTAAGGTGGCACAGCGATAGAGATACTTTGACAATAGGGATAAACTGGGAATCCACAGAAATCCCCAATGGAAACCCAAACAAGGAAATAAGCATTCAACAGGGACATATGTGTTTTGATTCTAGGTCAAAGTAAAGACAAACAAGCCAATGAGTATTAACCCTAACCTAGCTAGAACCTCATGGAATTGAGCAGAAATGCAGCATGTAAGATAATATGTCCCTCTCCCCACACTTCCAGAAATGAAACTACTTGTTAGCAAAGCCCAATTCTTTACCCCTTTTCATGATCCTGTACCACTGTAGTGCCTGCCTTATACAGTACACTCACTTTCTGTTTTCCATTCCCTGCTTTTCAACAGGAAAAGGGAAAAAAGCCACCCCACCGGCATTAACAACTACCTTTGTTTACAAGCATAATCAGTTCCGGAAACATGCTTGTAAACCAAAGTACTTGTATATCAAAGCAAATTTCCCCATAAGAAGTAATGGAAACAGACCGTATACTGTACACAAAAATGCTAGAACTTCATGGCCATACCATGGTTTAGATACCTGGCTGTGGAATCTGCTTTCCTTGGGACTACAACTGGATTTTACTCTGTGTTTTTAATGTGTCAATAATAAAAGACAAGTTGTAGCCATATACACACTTTACTAGTTGCCCCATGACTAGAAAAGGTTTGAAAAATAAGGAAGGATTTTGAAAACAAATTCAATGAAATATAAATATAAGTACAAAGAAAAATAAAGCTGTAACTTGCACTCTCCTTTGAAAACCTTCATGGTTGGTGCAAGGGAGACCTCCGTTCTTCTCTCCCCCTCTGTTTGGCAGGCTGTCTGAGAACGTTCCAGATAATCACCCACAATCTAGCAGGGGCGGGGGAGAGAGAGCCACAACTGACTGACTTCTGATCATGTGATCTGCCCCAGTGTTTGTACTGCAAGACATTGCTCATTGATCAAGGCAAAATGTAGAAGAAAATTTTGCTTGTCTTGCAAAACACCCGTGAACCAAGGTACAGTACTTGTAAACCCAGGTATTGTTGTATGCCATACTTTGGAACAGGGACTGTGGAAGTTGGGTGATCATCAAATGCCCACAATCTACTTCATTTTTAAAGGGTGCAATAAAGACATCGCTTGCTTCTCCATTTGTATCACTTGTTTAAAAGGACAATATTGCCTTTTACTGATTTTTTTCCTGTTAAAATGTCAACCCTCTGAACTCTTATACAGTGCAGGCTGGGTAGGCTGTGATCTGTACCAGAACTAATTTTGGGCTCTACATCAGGCATGTCCTTGTCAAAACAGATAGCCCTGATTTTGTATAGTATTCAAAATTTGGTAGAAGCTGGTACACACAGCTCTAGTATGAAGCACAATGTTTTCTACTGCAGAGTCAGCTGCTGGTCGCTGAATGTGTAAAAAACAAAAGATGTCCATGTATGATGAATTAAGGCTACCGATAACAGTGCGAACACTGGATGGCATTGCAGGACATCAGAAAACAGAGAGAAAGCTGCAGACAACAGAAAGCATGTCTCTGCTTTCCAAAAAGCGCTGACCCAATATGGAACTTAATATTTTACCTTCAGCATTGTATTGAAAAGGTGACTACTGTAAAGCAGCTGTTTTGGGAAGGAGCTGTTATTGATCTGTCGTCTGATTTAAAGCTACTTTAACGGTTTCAGATACAAGGATTAAAAGCACAACTTTTATCTTCTGCATTCTGCTTTCCTCTTTGCATCCCCTACTGTCAGCCCGGCTCCTCCCAGTTCATCTTGTGAACCTGATTAATCAGGATCCTGTCTTTCGATGAAGGGAGGACAGAAAGAAGCTGGTCTCTTCTTGGTTCTCTCTCTGCTTGGATGAGATAAAAATAAAGTGAGCAGGGTTATTGAACTAAATGGCTTTTTCCATCCTAGCAGTCTTTATGTCCTTGAAATTTCATTTGAAATGGAGCACCCTGCTATTTCAGCTTCAGAAGGGGAGGGGGTGGTGGAATCAATACAATCAGCACACTGAAATGTTCTCAGTTACAATGAAAAACTACCTGGGAAGAGAAAAGATGATGTGCTTAACAGGCATCTGCAAACTTAAAAGGCATCAGCAAAGAGGACATTTTTTAAGGAGCCTGAGGTTGGGCTTAATGGCGGCTATATTGGGATTATATTGGAGAACTGGACATACCATTTTGAGCTGATGGGAGCTGTCTTTTTTGTTTGTTTGCTTTTGGAAAAAAATACCACCTTGTAAATGCTGCGATGAGAGTTTTAGCCCCAGCACTTAGATTTTTAAGTTTGGCAGCAGGAAGAGAAGAAAGAGAGATAAATATGTATTGGAGTTTATGCGCAGCATTTTTTTTTCTCTGTAGAAAAGAAATATGCACAAAGGTGAGAGCAGAAAGTTCAAGATGGGAAGGCAAGTCTTTCAGATAAATGCATGCCCTTACATTGTCCTTTAAAAACTATACTGTATGGTGTACATGCTTATCTTTGAACCTAGATGTACGAGTGCATCTCTCTCTCTCTCTCTCTCTCTCTCTCTCTCTCTCTCTCTCTCTCTCTCTCTGTGCATGAGAGAGCACCGACTCTTTCAAGAACAGCACCTGGAGTTACACTGTAGTGAGTTGGCTGATACGTCCGACATATTGCACAGTTAGCTGGTGAGAACGTATACTAGTCGATAGGGCTAATGATACATAAAATCTCAGCAGCAGCATTAATGGATGGAAGTATTTCCATACAAGGAAAGAACAATAGGCTTGCTGTTAATGGTGACTTCCCTTGAAATATTGAAACAAATGCCAGCAGGACAGGTGGCATTTTGGGACACTTGCCAAGAGCCAACCCCCTCCCCAGTGGTTCAATGGCATTGGGCCCCTTTGATGCTGCTCTTCCAGTGAGCAACACATAGTTATCTCCTACAAAATTGGGAATGGAGAGTAGCTCTTTTGGACTACAAGTTTCAGCAAGCATCTTGATCATTGGAGATTATGGGAGTTGTACTCATATATAAGCCAGGTTCACTGTTCTTAATTAGAGCAATGCTGGATTGTCCAGGGCCTCTTTTTTTTGCAATTATTATGGCACCTGTTCCACACCCATCTAAGTAGCCCTCCACCACCCTAATCTGGTCCATCTCCTTGCATTTGAGGGTAGTAGTAGGAGTCACTGTACTTTGTCCTGAAACGAGGAACCCATCACTAATAGTAAGAAGAACCACTAGCATATACATTGCTATGGGTGTCATGAGAATGGCCCATGCTCCACAAACATTTCATGTTATTGTGCACCAGGATTTCCAAAGCAATTTACAGCAAAGTAGACAAAAAGATCATTTCAAAGCAAACTGAAAACAAATAGAAAAGCCAAGTCTAAGGGACATTTTTGAGCCCAAGGGTGGAGAAGAACACCACAATCTTGGATATAATCCAGAAGCTCAAAAGAGTTAAGTTGGGGAATAATTTTCATAGTCAGAGCTGTAGGAGGGAAAGCCCTATTCTGTACACACCAACTTGGGTAACATAAGAGGGCCTGGTTGCAGGTCTCAGATTCAGGGCAAGCTCCCTATGTCAGTTAGCAGTCTTTCAGATATCCTACCCTCAATATGTTTAGGTCTTTGTAAGTCAAAACTAACACTAGAACCAAGCACAAAAGCAAACTGGGAGCCAGTGTAGTTGGCACAACAGACAACACTATCTGCACAAGATACTGGCTCCTCACAAAGCCAGTGTCAAGGAATTAGTAGAGTACCGTACTTGGATTCTCATGAAACCACTCTTAGCTCTTTCTTAGCAATCAAACTCACCACATGATTCAGTTATGGGGGGGTATATGCCTCCGGGCTGAATGACTGGCTGCAAGCACTGGCTGCAGAGAACCATGAACTAAGATAGGTTGTATGGGGTGCAGACAGATAGCAGCTGGAGCAGGGTTTGGAGTAGATGAAGGGTCTAATATGTCACTGCAGGATTGATGTTGGTGGCAGACTGCCAGATGTTCCAGTGGTGTCAGACAAAGCATTGATATCTGGGGATTGGCCCTGCAGTGGAATCTCTTCTCCCATGCTTCTCTTCTTTCATAAATAGTCCTGCTGTCTCCTGACTCTGGTCAGTCCTCAGCATCTTCCCTCTTTGCTTGTCCTTTTTGGTTGCTCATAGTCCCATCTTTCATTTGGCCTTCTCTTTCCTTGTAGCGTTGCTCTCAAAGTCAGAGCCTGACTAATGCTCTTATCACATTAATGCACCTTTTTGGAATTATCTTTAACTCACAAGCCTGCCTCTAAAAACGGCAGTTATTTCCTCTTCTGCTTGAATCTGGAAATGATGTTTACTCTAAGTTTTCTTCCTGACTGTCTTTTTTGTTTTTATAGAGGCAGTCTTTGTATTTATTCCTAACAATATTGGCTATAATTACATTTTGTTCTGCTTAGGATGAATACTTTCAAAGTATGCGTCGTTGAACACCTGTTTGAATAATGTCAGGTAAAGGAGAGTGCAGTATAGGTCAGAGATTACATGTATGGGGAGGAGGCTTTGGGTGTGATGCCAGAAAGACCTTATTTCCTCTACTCAAGCGATGACGGCAGTAAGAAAAAGTTAGGTTAAAGTTTTCCACATATGATTTGCCTCAAATTTTCTCTCCTCGTATACTCTCTCGAGAAGGTTTGTTCTTTCCCCACTCGGTTATCTTTTCTGTGCTGACTTTTGAATGCTGATAATAAGGGAGCTCTCTTTGGCTATTGTCAATCAAGTCTATATTTTTCTGGTTAAGATTGGCTGGCTGGAGCTGCCTTTTGTAAGATGTACGAACCTGGTATCAGGAACATATATTTTCAGTCTAACTTTATGCTGCCTAAAACGCCCATATAAATGCATCGAAGATTTAAAGAAAATATGTTTTGCATCAATCCAATCTCTCGTCTTACAAATTGGCTGCTATGAATTGGCAGAGATACTCTGTCAAGACAGCTTACTTATGGATTTTAGTAATCTAGGGAGAGATCATTGTTCTTCTTAATTTAACCAATTGAGAAAAAAGATGTCCTGCCAGCCCAGGAGTGAGTATTGTTTGGCATGAATTACAAACAGCACTGCATCTTTCCTGGAGAAAATTTGGATGGTGAAGTGCACAGTTCCAGAGTAATAACATTAGGGAGAAATTTATCACATGAACCGTCATATGCAGCCATTTACATCAGTTTACACCAGGACACCGCACCAATGACATGAGCTAAAACCTTCCCTTTGAAACCAAAATATCTGAGGTTTTATCATTCCCTCTGGCCTTATATCAGGGCTGGGCAATGTTTTCTCTTTGATGGCCAGTCTTTCCTTGAACCAAAGTTCTCAGGGCCTCAGTGCTAACAGGAGGTGGGATCAGTACCGGAAGTGGGTAGGTGGCTTGAGTCATGTCACCTTTTTGAGTTCTTTTGTACATACCCTGTTTGCCCCCCCATGCATGAGCATGCACACACATACACACATACACACATACAAACAAACAAACACACACACACACACCTGCCCTTCTATCCACAGCCATGTCTTATTGCTTCTCATTTTCACTCACTCCTTTCTCTCTTTGTCAAAGCCTGGAGATAACTGGCTGCACATGACGTGGTTATGTATGTCAAAGTATTCCTGGACAATGAGTAATACAACTAGTAATTATATAGTTCCTTTCCAATGTTACTTAGCTGTAATGAATTATTCATAGTTACTTTCAAACTTTACTTTTTACAAGACTTTGAAATCCAGATTTTATTTATTCTATGTTGAACAAATCCCTTCCTGAGTACATGACAGCTAGGTATGAAAAAATGCAGTTAATAGAAGCTTGTTGAAAAGCCTAGCTTATATATGAGTAATGACAACCTTGGCCAAGCACAAGGAAAATATGAGCTGGAGGAAGAGGTCACTGCTACTCCATCTACTACCTACATACTGCTTGAGAGAAGCCATAAAAAAGGTCATAAGGACTGGCTTTCTGTCTTATACTAAGGACCTTTAGATGTTGTTGGGCTACTGCTGCCATCATCTCTTGAGATTGGTTGGCTAGGGGAGTCCAACAACATCTGGCCAGCTACAAATTCTTCATCTTTACAACAACCAACAGGACTAAAGCCATTCTGTATTTACATCATATTGAAATGCAGTGACTTACCAATTCCCAGGCCATATTTGAAAGTTCTCATTCATCTATCAAAAGCAATTCCAAATGTCTCATCATTTTCTAATTTGGGTGAGGGGGGGGGACATAGAGAAGAAGAGGACATGTATGGACAAAAGACCAGACATAGGCACAGGGCTTCAATCAGTTCACAATAGCTTCCACTGGCATAAAGTAAATGGGCTGAAATCTGGAGTATTTTTGCCTTGGTTGGTTAGAGCTCACATGTATTAATGGGAGTGTGTCCGCCCCCTCCCTCTTTAATCACAGAAACATAACTGTCCAAAAAAGGAGGAAAGCTACTGTATCAGTGTAATTTCACTATTTGGTCCAACTCCCCCCCAAAAAAGGGTTCTGCCTCATGTGGATAGGCTACTTTGATGCTGCAGCCTCCCCTTCTAGAGACAGCCACATTTCTGTTTTTAAAGTGAATATGGGGTGGGGACTAGTAAGCTTCTGTCAAGATATGTGAGCTCAACATGTTTGAAAGGATGATTGAATGGGCTTAGGAGTTCAGGCCTGAGCAGCAACACTTATTACTATTAGCCTGGGGTTTTAAAAGGCGACCTGAAGATGTAATGCAATTCTTAGCTGTGAGTGAAGCCAAAAAACAACCAAACAAATGATAATATAATGTTGACACAGCATGGTTCTTCTACCCTTATGGACTAAGTATTCAGCATGCATAGTAACTCTAGCATCTGTTTGGGCTTGTGCCCTTGAATTAATTAATGTGATGTACTGTATTAGGGAATATAGGTTCATCTAGAAATTGGTGAATAAGAGCTAATTGATGAAACACCCTGACCTGGCTGGAATGCTTGGGTAAAACAAGCAATCAAGTAAACCTTGTCATATTGTTATGATCACATCACGAACAAGCACAACTGACAACACACTGGAATTGTGATAGTTTCCACATGCTATGTAGGTCACACTGGTCCATCTTTTTGTGCATAAAATTTGATTGGCTTGGTGCAGATTTTGGAGTTTAAAAAAAACATGGAGAGGAGTGCATGTAATCCTGCTGTATGAGCTGCAAACTATGTTTTACAAAAAGCTTAATGTGAATCTGCTGTTATAAGAGCCACTTAGCACGTGGCAACAACTCTAGACAGATATCAGTTCCATTTAGAAGTGTGTGTCCCTCACATGTCCATTATCACATTTGTCAAATGCACACACTTCTGCTTTCCTGCCTGGGCATCAACACTGCCAGTTGGTCCGCTTTCTCTGAGCACAGATGGCAATCAAAATATAATGGTGGACAGCAGTGTCAGCTTTGAGAATGATCTCTCGGGCAAATTTGTTGTGTGTGAATGAATGGACAGAGAATACTTTGACTAAGTTAAGCTAAACATTTCCTAAACTCTGCCTCTGAAGTAAAGGAGGCAAAGTCCTTAATTTTGGCTGCATTGGGCCCTTAATGCATAAACTGTGGTAACAAATAGAAAAAGTAGCAAAATAACAGCCAAATCTGGAGGGCATGAAAGATACCAGCTTCTAACCTTCTTCTCTGTTCATCTTGATGACATTTCTATAGAATGTAACAGAAAATCAATGAAGCAAGTACAAAGAGATACAGCAAGATAACATTTAATTATAGTAACACCCACACAAACAAAATAAACAGAGTGATATGGTGGAGGGTTATAGACAGCATACCCTCCTGACTTTTAAGACATTAGTCTACATTTTTAAAAACTTACAGCCACATACATTTTTCTTATATTTGTTTTTTGCCTGAGCTGAAATGGGGAAAATGCTATGAATATTTATAACAAATCCCTTCTACCAGAGGACACATTAAATCTAGCAGCATAGCAAAACTGAATTACCATGAAATAAACTTTCTTAATTAAACCAATTAAATTTCTTCCCAGTATGTAATTTAGAAACTCTGATAAACCCTGGTTGAAAAGGTTTGTTTTAGCCTTAAGCCGGCCTAAGAAAGAGTGAACATCTGGCCTGTATACAAAAAGACTTATTCAAGCTGTAGGCATTTTGTTGAAACATTAGCTGCTGTCCATGGTGCTGATAAAGTTTGCCTGGCCTCAGGGCTTCGCTGAAGGACGGTGGCATCGTTAGGGCATCATCATATTACAGAACATGCTGCACTCACAATGTGAATCTTTTGACTGATACCATAGCCATTACCAGCTATGTAGGAACTTCGTTTTTTCCTAAAGTATGTACATTTTCTCCCCTCTTTAGATGTTGTAAACCATGCATAATATTTAGCCACTTTGCATATCTTCTATCATATTTGATTTTTTCCACTAGTAAATGTTTACCAAAATATAATTGCATTACCATCCTTTAAATATTAATAAGACCAAGTGACATCAGGATATAAGAAATATTGTTTGCATTTCTAAACTTCACCCTGATGTCTGTACCTGCAAATAACTAGCATGGAGTTCCAAATTACTTTTTTCTTTGTATAATCCATTCTACTTTTCCTACTCACCAAGAAGAGCAATAAACTACTTAGGATGCCTACCTGTATCTCTCCTAGATAGCCCACAGCCTGAATTTCCTCCCTCACCCTGATCATCATTTGTTTTACTGTAAGCATAGATTGTTACTCAGAATGAATGAACACCTCCCTCCTGCCGATACTCATTGTTTCTGCAAATATTTATCAAGCTCTTGGTGGACAATTTTACCAATGGGGTGAACCTTTTTATCTTTTCTTTTCTTCTGGAATTCACTTGGGCTAGAAACTTGCTATTTAAAAACTAATCTTTTAGTAGGCATGTTTTCCTGGAAAGAATTTGACTGTTTAGCTATATGATTGAGATTTCTTTTTTTTTTTAAAAGATGCCCAATTAAATCTTACAATTTTCATGTCTTTTTCTGGCACTTGACATTTTCACATTTGTTTGGAGGCAGTTTTAAATCAAGCAGAGATTGGAAACTTAAAGGAAAATCCAGAGAGGGTTGAAAAATATGCTGTCAGCTAAGAGTGAAATATAACAACATGACAACAGGTAGTTTGCTGCCTCAGGATGGAACTCAGAGAAAATGGAGCTGTTAAAAATGAAGTATTCATACATGAAAATGCAGTGTGGGCACAATTTATTGTAGAAACTGTTACAAAAGCAAAGGCACAAGCTTGGTCAGATAGTTAATAAAAACAGCTTTTAGAAGAAGACAGTGTTAGCCCATTAGGATACGGCTGTGCTTGGAAAAGCTAGTATGTCAGCATGTCAAAAAATATCAGGGAAAAGATGCACAAAGAGATGGACCTTATTCTTTCAGCAAATTGATGCAGAAAATTCAAAAGATCTTTGGGTACTACAGACTCCTCTTTTAAAGAAATATGAAATAAGTAGAATCATAGAATAACAGTGTTGGAAGAGTAATTTAAGGCCATCGACTCCAACCTCACAACTCAATGCAGGAATCCAAATCAAAGCAGTTCTGACAGATGATTCTGACAATGCCTCCAGCACTGAAATGCCCATCACCTGCTGAGATAGTTGGTTCCATTGTAATACTACTCTAACAGTAAATAAGTTTTCCTGATATTCAACTGAAATCTGGGTTCTTGTAACTTGAACCCATTATTACATGTCTTGGATCCTGGGATGACGGAGAAGAGATTGTGCCTCTCCTTTGGATGACTACATTTCAAACACTTGAAAAGTGCTATCTCTGCTCAGTCTTATTTTCTCAATGCTAAGCATGCCCAGTTCTTTCTGTCTTTCCTCCTAGGGTTTGGTCTCCAATTCCCTGATAATCCTTGTTGCCCTCCTCTGAA
Organism: Phrynocephalus forsythii; assembly: GCA_029282475.1. Classification (NCBI taxonomy): domain Eukaryota; kingdom Metazoa; phylum Chordata; class Lepidosauria; order Squamata; family Agamidae; genus Phrynocephalus; species Phrynocephalus forsythii. The sequence continues at coordinate 56,885,499 of JAPFRF010000005.1, forward strand.
CTTGTTCCAGTTTGTTGGTATCCGCCCAGAGGGGCCTCTGTTGCTAGATGGCAGAGTATAGAAATCTAATAAACAAATAACCTTCTTAAAATGTGCTGTCCAGAACTGGACACAGAATTCTAGATGAGGCCTAGCCAGTCTTTAATAGAGGGAAACCAGTACTTCACAAGTTCTGGGGACTATAATTTTGTTAATGCAGCCTAAAAATAGTGTTTGTCATTTTGCTTTGCAGCCATATCACATTGTTGGCTCTTATTTATTTATTATTATTTATTTATTTCATTTTTATACCACACCCATTTTCTAGAAGGGACTCTGGGCGGTTTACATAAATGCAAATAAGAAACAAACAACAATGCACATTAAATAGACAATCTCAGGCAATTCGCTTGCTTCTGTCAGCGGAACTGCAAGGTGGCAAAACCCCTTCTCCCTTTGAACCTTCCCCCAGTCCTTGCCCATACCCGCCCGCCCACCCCAATTTGGCATGTGATCAACAATAATTCCAAAACCCTTCTCACTTGTATTATTATTGAGCCAAATATCCTCCATCCTGTAACTGTGTAACTGTGTATTTGGTCCTCACCCCAGTCTGGTAGAGAACTTTGCACTTATTCCCATTAAACGTCACTACATTGTTTTCAGCCCTATCAAGATCTTTTTGAAATATGTTTCTGTCTTCCAGAGTATGAGCAATTTAACCCCATTTTGTGCCACCTGCAAATTTGATAAGTATTCTCTGCACCCCTTCATTCAAATCATTAATGAAAATGTTGAAGATAACCAGGCCCAGGACTGAACCTTGTGGTTCCCCGGGTGTTGCCTCCTCCCATCTTTAGAAGAAGCCATAAGAACCTATCTCCAAGTATGATGGAGCAGTTTGTCAAAAGCTTTGTAAGTTGTCAAGTATTAGGAATTTGCATTACTTACTGATGCATGGCTGGTGATTAGTACTATGTCAAATAAAGCAAAATGCTAAACCAGTTTGGTCATTTTATGTTTATCTACAGCTCTGAGAATCCACTAATCCAGAATTCCCCAGTGGACAAGTTTAGGATTTTGAAAGTTGCAGTGCAAAAGAAGTAACTATTCTAAGCCGTGATTCTGTTTGTTTGTTTTTAATGTGAAAGATTTGACCATTTGTTAAAAAGTTTATTTACTGAAGAAAAAAAAAGCATACACCCCATAATTCAAATAGCTGTGGATGTATTGATAACTGTCTATACATCTTTGTGGTACATTGTTATGTATCATGTATTTGTTACTTTCCCTTTAGTGCACTCAAGGCACTCATTTGGCCCCACTTCTTCCCATAATATCTTGACAACAATCCTGTTAGGTAAGAGAGAGAGAGAGAGAGAGAGAGAGAGAGAGAGAGAGAGAGAGAGAGAGAGAGAGAGAGAGAGAGAGAGAGAGAGAGAGAGAGTTCCTTGGTGAGTTTTCTTGTGGAAATCCTGAGACCCGAGTCCTAGTTTAACACTATAACCACTGTACCACACTGACTCTTGTCTCTGTTGATATGATTCGTACTGTTGGTGTACAACTACTGTGAAAAGCACCACTATGTCCAACAGGGAAATGTATTTGTGCAATAATTTGACTAGCTGTTATCATGACAATTACATGCATTATCCCAAAGTCCAAAGTATGCATTGGACTAAGACTTCTTTCCCAAAATATCATGGCCATGAGGTTCCTGTCACTTTTGCTTCATTTGTCATTTTGGCCCCATTGGTCAGGATTAATTGGGACAGAACAAACCTCCTTGCTCCTTTCCCCATCCTTTTAGATGGAACACTGTCAACAGACAAGTCAAAAATATATCAACTTCTCTGTTCTTCACAGGCTTCCAGCAGATGTCAGAATAGCTGAAGACATTATTTACCTATAATGCTCCCTTTGTGATGAATCTAATCTTTTTGGCAAAGGAGTATCTTATTATATTCCAATCAGCATATATTCATTCGACAAAAGCTGCAATCAGATGTTATGCTGCAGAGAGAGTTAAAGGGATGGGAGCTCCTGGGACACATGTATGCCTTATGTCCTACTTCCTCTCCCATCCAGGATGTCAGTCAAACCTTCATGTGAAGTAACCAGGCATGGACTCACTGAGTGAATTGGGGGCCTACATTTGTAGAGCTCCTGTGATTAAGAACACTGAGAAGGCATGTCCTTTGATCTTGCACCTACAGAATCCATTCCAGTCTTTCTCCTACCTGGCATCAAGGTTTGAGTGACGTTCAGGTGAGGGGAAAACATGAGGATAAGGCTTACTCTTTCAGCACTCTCCAAAATTTCACGTGTAATGCTTGAAAAGAGTTCAAGTCTCAATGAGATCTAGCAGATCATACCTCCCATTGTGTTAGTAGGGCTTAACATCTGCCATGTTTGTTTTCCCCAATTTATGCATTAGCCTATAGGTACTGCTTGCATTTACCAGCAGATTAGTGAGGACTGCCTTCAGTGTTTTGCCTCCTCTTTTGTATTTGGGGTTTTCCATTTAATATGTGGCTTGGCAATTATCTCACAGGCCCCCTAGAAATAGTATATGATTATAGCTACACCTAGATTCTGTCCTGCTTAGGAGAAAATACATTTTCTCATTGGGAGTTAATTCTGATTTATTGTATGCAGAATTGGACTATATGGCTGCAAATGTAAACACAATTACTCAAATGTCTACTGAATTCTCTGACATTCGCCAGTAGCAGAAGCAAGTGGAACTGAAATCAAATAGGATAATTCAAGTATTAAAAAAAAAAAGCAACAGCTTTGGGAAATGACATCATCTTCCATTTGTTTATATGAGCATGAAAGGCAAAGGAGTAGAATTGTTTTCCTTTGGGATAGCAAATGGCACCTCCTGCTGTCATATCAGATTTAACATTGGAAGCCTCCTGTATCTCTCTGGACACTCTCTTCTGTGCTTCGAGGCTGGCGTCTGATTTCCTGGCACCAGCAGGACCTCAAAGGTGTCTGGCAGATGCGGACAGAGACATGAGGATTGCTTACTTAATCGTGGTAGTCATCTGTTCTATTGGGTCTTCCACCTGACCCATGAGACTATGGAATACTCCAGAAGCTGCTTTAGGCTTCAATAATTTACATATATCCAATTAATCTTTCTTACTTGCAGCTAATTAGCAAGGGACTGTGCAGAGTGCTTTGCATTTTTGACAAAAAATATTGATCTATTGGTGCGTGAAAACAGCCAGGTCATAGAATAAAGGGTAAAAATCTGAATTCTTTATTAAAAAAACCCGCAACACATACACTGACATTTTCATGACCATCTTAGTAAGAAGAAATGGAAAATAGTAAGAGCATGCTGAATCACGTGCTTCTGCTTTTTTAGATTTTATAACATGCTATTCCAAAGATTTTAGTCCAGTGTCTGATATTGATTTTTGATTACTAAGGACTTAGTTCTGGAAAGAAACATTCAATCAGAGTGAAGGGCAGGTCTTAACCTGCCACTACATTTACACAGGAGAGCATTTGCCACAAAAATACCTTTTAAAAAATGTTTACTCCCTGGCACCTGTGTGATGCAACAGATCCGGTTATAGCATCATTAGCTACTTAACGGACCAGCTAATGACTGGCAGCATTCAAAGGAAGCAGCTGCATCCTGGGATCTAGGTACATGGAGGAGTAATGACACCAAATGGTTTCAACAGCCTGAATGAAGCACTTCCAAAAACATTGGTGGCGCCCGTGATTTTTAAGAATCGTTGTGAGACAGGAAAAAAGCACAACACACTTGCCTTATGGAAGAGAAAAACGTAAAATTCTACTGCCTTCAGCATCATCATATTGCAGCCTACTTACGTGGCCATAATTCTTCTTTTTTTGCAGTAGCTGTTTCCTCCAAGAAAAGGGATATTTTAGTTATTGGTGCTGGATTACAAATAAGCCTGTGCCCTATACAGGGTGAAGACCACTTTCTGATTACTAATTGGCTAAAAAAAGGCAAGGAGTTAAAGAGTTAAGAAACTTCTTACCCCAACTCTCCTAGCAATATAAGTAGTATCCAATTTTGCAAATCTTTCAGTTCTAAATATAAATCGTTAACTTTAATAAGGAGAAAAGAATGAAGCTAAAAGAGAAAACAAGAGTATATTCTTAAAAGAATATAGGTTTTGATTTGTATTGTGAAACCTTGCCATGATATATCCTGCTCTTTTTCCTTCTGGTTGTAAGCACAATGAAATAATTAGAAGCTAAGGGGGAGGGATACTGTTTGGTAAAGACTGGCACAGAAAATGAACCACAGTATGTCTAAAACATACTTATGAAAGAAATTAGGATCAGGAGGCAAGTCTAGCATTTACCACAAAGCACCAAGCTGATTTTTCATAAAATAAAAAGTCCCTGAATTGAGAAATATGTGTATCTTTTAGATTGGATTGTGCAGTGAAGAGTATCAAGAACTAAGCAATAATAAATCATTGGGCTGTATGTCAGAGTAAATGGTACAAGATAAACCCCTGTTGAAGATTGTCAAGAAGGTGACCTTAGGAGATGCAACAGAAATCCTTAAAAAGAGACAGGGAACATAATATCTCTGTCCCCATTCACTCAAATGAAATCTATGTAGGCTCTGATTTTCCTTGGATTTGTTTATTTTCTGTTTTAATTTTCTGTGCATTAAATGAATTGTAATTATATCCAGGGAGCACTGCATGACAAAATTTTGTGAAAATGCTGGTGGTATATAGCTTTGTAGCAAATGAATCCCTGCTAGGTGCAATTCAGAGCATCATATCGAACAAGCTATTGAGGAGCTTCTGCGTACAAATCTTCAGCCTTGGCTTAGCATGTGTATGTGTGTGTTTTTAGTCCTATACTATTGATTGAGAATCATGTGCAGAGAGAAAGGGTACATGGAATTCAGATTGAGAAAACAGATCAAGCAAAATGCAAGGCACATTCTTTGTATGTATTAGCTCATCGCGTGAAAAACCTGCAGGGACAGAGATCTCTTGATATTGACATTCACTTGAAATTTACAGCATAAAGTGTCATCTAGAGAGGACGAGTTCCTAAATGGGCTGTAGCTACTATGAGGAACTTCTAATTGCCAGTATTAAAGGAAGGAAGGAAGGGAGGGAGGGAGGGACAGATGGACGGACAGACAGAAGGACTAAATATTTTAGGACTTCATATATCCATCATCCAGCATGTTTTCTGTCTGGGTTCCATACAAGTTGCAGTTTTGGACAATCAATATTGCAGGATAATCTTCTTCTGCACAAAATGAAGTATCACTCTCCCAATGTTTGTTTAAACAGCATTTACTTGTCAGTTATGCTTATCTATCTTGCCTGTAGTGAATTCGTAGAAGCATGCCTAGGTCTCTTCCTCCTCACTTCCTCCTTACAACAGTCTTGAGAGGTGGGTTAAGTTGAGAGAAAATAACTGGCCCAGAGTGACTGTCCCCAATCTGGTGCCCTCAAACCATGTTGGATGGCAACTTTCATTGTCCTGGCCAGCAAGCTCACTGGGGGACATGGATGGAACATCCCAGAAGAATGTGAGGACTTTGAGACCTTCAGGTATTTCCTGGATAATGTCAGTGCTCCATAGGCTGAGCCTTCCACCCAAGAAGGGCTATTAGATAGCTTCTGACTAGAGATGGACGTGAAACACTAAAATGGTCTTTTGTTTCACTTTTCATTTCATTTGTCCTCACTTTGTTTCATTTTGTTTGAAATGGTTTTTTAAAAAAAAAATAGTTTCGTTTTTCGTTTTTATGTGTTTTATGTGTTATGTCATGTTTTATGTAACTAACTGTGTTTAATGTGTTTTTTATCATTTTAACTTTGTGTTTTTGGGGTGGGAAGCAGGGGCTTTTAAAACTTTTTTTTTAGTCCCCAAAGCAAACGGCGGCAGCCAACACCACTTGGTTTGGTGGCTAAAAAAGTTTTAAAAGCCTGTGCTTTCCCTCCCAATTGGGCGTGTGGGGGGGGGGGAGCACAGGCTTTAAAAACTTTTTTTTAGCCCCCGAAGCAAGTGGTGATGGCCGCTGCCACTGCTTGCTTAGGCGGCTAAAAATAAAGTTTAAAAAGCCAGCGCTTCCACCCCCCAACACGCTCTATTGGGGTGGAATGAAAAATGAAATGGAACTGAGATGAAAATTTCATTTCGTTTCATTTCGTTTTTTAAAAAGCCAGTTCATTTTTCATTTCATTAGGAAACAAAACAAAAAATGAAAAAAGAAACATTTTTTTTTGTTTCATGCCCATCTCTACTTCTGTCTTGGAAAAAAAAAGATGAAGAAGCAAACCAATTGATCATAATCTGAATTATGTAAAGGATGAAATTGGGGAAAGGAAGGCCTTGCTCCCACGGAGTGAGAAGGACCACTTGATTGAGGATAGGGCCAGTATTTTGACCCTAGGATTTCTGGAGGACCATAAAAGACCTATAAATTGTTTTTTTTTAAAGACCAAGTCAATACCAGACTTCCTGATTGGAGTTTGGTGGGAGTGGAAAGCTTGGGACATCTTATGATACCCATATGAAAAAATAATTGCTCTTAGAGATCTTCTAGGAAATTAAAAAAAAACCTTTAATTTTTTATTCCTGGGGACATATAGGGGCCTACATGGGATCAGGAGAGGCTCTTCTCTCCATCCCACTACCCTCACAGTTACGTCCCGTGAGAACTTATAAAAGGACCTTCTCAGTTGCTGTGCCCAGACTCTGGAACTCCCTCCCACTAGAGGCCAAGACTGCCTCTTTTCTGTTGTCTTTCCGGAAACAGGCAAAGACCTTTCTCTTCATGCAAGCTTTCTCTCAATGATGATTGATCTATTATGTGTCCTTTATATGAATCTACAGGATCACATAGACTTTGTGTTTATAACTACTTATAACCTTATGGGTTTACATTGACACTATGTTTTCAATGCTAGTTTCCATCACTCATAACTTTACATGGAACTTTACTCCCCTTTAACTGCTCGCGTTCTTTTATAGATTTAATGTAATACTGTCTATTAATGTCCCTCAATTCCTGGTTCTCAATACTTGAACATATCTTAATTGTACTGGAATGTATAATATCCCTCATTCTATAAGCCACCTTGGGTCCTTTTTCCAAGGAGAAAGGCAGGGTAAAATGCTCTAAAATGCTCTAAAATAAATAAAATAAATAAATAAATAAATAAATGCTCTGTTCAAATGGTTTTGGAAGATCATAGAAGGTCTGAAAGCACTACTTGTATTTGATATTAAGAATGCTACATGGGTACATTGTATTATATAGCAGAATGTCTCATGTCTGTTTCGCTATAGTGCGATATTCTGCATCTAATATATAATGGAGGAAATGCTCTTAGCTTTAATAGTCTTAAAGAAGGCTAATGTTATTGCCAGCATGGGATATTTTCTAACAATAAAATACTTCCCCCTTCTCTCTTGTGGCTTTTTCAATTTGTGAAGAGGTTGTTTAATCACATAGAAGATAGGATGGATGAAGGAAATCTTCATTTACTAAAAAATCTTCCCCACCAATAATAGTACCCAGTCATAATTTTTGGTGATGAAAGACTTCCTCCTTCTGTCTTGTGGCTCCCACAGCTTGCACATGATCAAACAGATTATTCACAGTCAGATAAGTCACAGGAGAGAAGGAGAAGTCTATCACTGCTGTTGGAATCTGATGCTGGCAATGTCATAACTCTTCTTCATGTGTAACTACACCAACAGGATTTTAGCCGCTATATTTAAAGTATTTAAAAAAGTATCTCAACTTTAGACAGTTGTTTGAATTCTTACAACAGAGTGACAGAACTAAGCAGAATGATTTGTACAGGAATAAATGTAATAATGGCACTCAGAAGAACAAGGAAGAAAATAAAAAGTTCTAAGAAATACTTCTCTTATATTTAGCATTGCCAATTAATTCTTTCTTACAGAAGCCCACTATCTCAACAATTGTACAGGCAGGAATTCATTTAGTATAGTTTTCTCCAGTCCATCTCAAAAAACCTCTTCTTGTTGAATTAGGCAGCTATTAGGCAGCTGTAAAATGCCCTCGTTAGTACTTGGATGGGAGACCACCAGGGATTACCAGGTGCTGTAGGAGCCTGGAGTAGGAACTGGCAAACCACTCCAGTATTCCTGCCAAGAAAACTCCATGGACATGGGGTCACGAGGAGTCGGTCATGACTGTAACGACACAACACAAACAAAAATGGAGCTTTGGTCAGCAACCGACTTGGACCTGGCTGTGTTTCATGCCAGGATATACATAGTGTTTCTGTCTAAGGGGATGGGAGGCTTTCCCTAATACCAGGACCATCACACACACCCTTCCTAACTATTGAAGTGAAATGTACGCACAAGCTCAGTCACTAATTTACATTGTCCCTTGGAGTCCCAAAGCTGGCCTGATAATTCTCTCTTTGCTATTAAACGAGGCCTGAAGAAGGACTCATGCTAGAAATGAGCTAAAGAATTATGGCTATTTGTTTAACAAAGTGCATTTAATTTGGCAAGAGAACAGTTTAGTATTCAGCAAGCCTTTGAATAAGTGTTTTTAAGAAACACGGACGCTCTATTGCTTTAAATCAATGCTAGAGAATTAGTTCTTTTCAAATGTGCACAATGTGCATTCCACAGAGTTTTGTGAAGTTTCTTCTCCTTGAATAGTGAAGTCCTGGCAATTTGTTGAACTGAAGAGCTCTCCTTCTCTCCAGTCCAGCTGGAGTAGAGACAGGTGCCACTCAGCCTCTCAAACGACATCTCTTTTGGTCTCATTGCTTTGCTCTCTCAGGAGTGCTCTCCACACCAGCGCGCTCCAGCAACACGTGACCACACGAGAGAGTCTCGGCTCACTGCAGGAAAGGCTCTCCACCATGACCAGTTCATTTTACATGGCGGAGCATAAATAAAGCAACGTCTGGTTGAACAGGAATGGGCCAAACAAAACAGAACCGACCTCTCAGCTCTTTTCATGATAGCTAAGTATTTCATAAAATGGCTGCTTTTCCTCACAAAATATTAAAAAGGTGAAATGAAATAAGATCATGATAACATATAGAATGCTTCCTCCCCTCTTCCTAGTAATGTGCATGTAGGAAAATAACTAGTTGAAACAAATAATTACTTCAAACAATTATTTTTTCCAATAATAAAGACTCTATTAAATTACAATATGCTTGTAATTGTCAAGAAAGAACTACTTTTTGCAGGGTAACTAAAGCTTACTTTTATGTTCATGGGTAGAGATGGGCACAGACCACTGCTTTGGAGGTTCATGCCAGTTCGTTTGTCCGCTGAGCAGGTGTTCACTGCTTCCCAGCTCTGCCTTCTCTGGTAGGTACCCACTAAGAGAGAATGCCTGAAGAAGCAGGCCAGGGAAGGTAGGTTGCCGCTGTGGAGTTTATTGTATTTTTATTCTAGTTTCTTGGTCTTTTGATTGTGGTTTCTGTGAGGGCTGTAGGCTTGTTCTAATAATCAAGGCAGTTTCTTGTTCTCATTTCCCCCTGCTTCCTTCACTTGCATAGGAACAGAGTTCATTGTACTGTACAGTTTGTTCTAGCAGTTTGCTTTCAGAACGAAAACATGTGTTTTCACAAGAACTACTAATAGCAATTTTAAAAAATAGAGCCGTTAATATTTCACAAGGTGGTACAAGGTCATCTGTTGCCTGAGGCAAGGAGCACCATGCTGTCCTTAACATATGGGCACATCTTGTATATGTGTGCAGTGCATTTACAGACAGCACACAAACAGCTGCTCCTTTTTTGCCCCCCACTCAAAAAAGAGGGGGCATCTCCTTGTTACCCAAAGAGTGGCAGAAAGGGGGAAAGTCCCTCGTCCATCCCCACAGGTGGTGGAGAGAAAAAAAGGGCTAAAACCATTGCGTTCCTGCCCTCAGATAAAAAACTCAAGAGTCAGGGGCAGGAGAGGGTAACTAGGAACTGTTCATGCACAGCAGTGGCAGTAGCCAGAGGAAGAGAAGGTGGCGACATGGCATATGCTGTTAAACGTGGGCAATACAAAGCTGGCTATTTTTAAAGTCATGCCTGCCTCTGAGAGTTTATGCAGCCAGGCATTGACTCAACAAACAGATGACTTTGTAATTCTGATCTTTAGTATTTTCATTCTCCATCACTACATAATAGATGCTAGTGTGAGGAGGTGCTGGGGATGGGAAATGATTACTTTTCCAACTTGGCCCTCTACCACCTAAATGCCTCTTCCATCCTAAAGGCAGGGCCATCTCTGATGTTTTTTTAAAGGTGTGTGTGTGTGTGTGTGTGTGTGTGTGTGTGTGTGTGTGTGTGTGTGTGTGTGTGTGTGTGTGTGTCATTATAGTCGTTATAGTCGTGACTGACTCTTCGTGACCCCCATGTCGATGGAGTTTTCTTGGCAGGAATACTGAAGTTTTCTTGGCAGGAATACTGAAGTGGCTTGCACCTGGTATTCCCTGGTGGTCGCCCATCCAAGTACTAGCCAGGCCTGACCCTGCTTAGCTTCCGAAATCAGGTGAGATCAGATGCGCTTAGGGCATCTAGGCAGCTTAAAGATGTTTTGTTATCTGAGAATACTGAGCTGTCTTCACTGATGCTGGAAAGGAGGACTATATTTGAGTGTGAAAATTAGCATCTGTTGTTCCTACCAGGGGCATAGTATGGGTTGCCAGCGTCTGGAGCAAGGCATGTATTGTGCCACCTAACCCAAGCCAGGTGTGGGATGTGGGGCATTTGCATGCGAGCAAGTGCGCTCCAGGTGGGCAGCCAAAAAGCAAGCCATGGAGGGGTCTGGTATCCCACCAGCACATCCCTGGGTTCCCACAGGCCTCCCTGCCTGCAACAACCAGCTCCTGACAAAACCAGTCCCTGTGCTGGAGGCTTTGGAGGCATGTGAGTGAAGGGTAGTGAGAGAAGTTGAGGCGGTGAAGTGCAAAGCAGCAGAAAAATTCTTGCCCCAACATATAAAAATAGGCAGGGCTTCTTGGGCTTACCATGGCAAGGCTGCAGTGGTGAAACAGGAGGAACAGGTTAGCTAGTCTCAGGGAGAGCCAGAAGAAAAGGTTCAAAAGAGTTTTTGGGGCTGAGCACCTACATAATTTAGGCCATGACCCCTCTCCCACCACAACCCACTCCCTGTCCGCCTGACTCTTCCCTGCCTCACCCACCAGTCAGGCATTTCCTGTTGGCACTTGATGATACCAACAGCCACCCTGACTCAAGCACCAGATATTGCTTGCTGGTGCAGGACCAGTCCTGGGACAGGTAATGCTATGGGCAGGCACCAGGGCCAAGAGCCCTAGGCCTCTGCTGCCTCTGCTGGCTCCCTCAGATGGAGCCCCTTCATGAATGGGGTCCAGAGCCATAACTAAGCCAGCAAAGAAGGTAAGGAAGGAAGGAAGCAGGCAGGCAGTGCATGCCCAGAAGGCACCTATTGTTGTCCAGGGTGGGGAGGAGGGTGGGCTGTGTCCCCCTAAAAATATTATGCACAGTGCAGACCACCCCTCTGGCACCCACCCAAACTATGCCACTGGTTCCCACAAAGATTACTACATGATTTTCCTTAGGAAGCAAAATGCCCTTACAAATATTTTATTTATTTATTTATTTATTTTTGAATATTTTATCCAACCTTTCTCCTTGGAAAAGGACCCAAGGTGGCTTACAGTAATGAGGGACAATGTACACCCCAGAACATTTAAGACATACTCAAGTTAAGAACAGGGAATTAGAAGAGGCATCTCCTAACATTAAAAGGTCACATCAAAGCTACAAAGACCAAACAAAAAGAAAAAAACCCATTATGAGGGGTGGAAAGTAAACATGCACTGCTATCTCACCTGGGGAAGATCCTGATCTTCTGAAGGTTCGGCTTTTCCTCTTCCTCCCGTCACGTGATTGAATATGTGGGATAGCAGTTCCCATGTACAAAGCTGTTTTTTAAATTTTAAAGTGCAGTTCAGCCCCATGGCCAGCAGGTGACGCTAGCATTTAAAAAAGGACCAGCTGGCAGGTGGAAATTAAAACAAAGAACACCGGGAACTTCCTGGTGCTCTGAGGGTGGGGGGAAATTAAAACAGGAACAGCTGGTCGGGGCTACGAGGGGGGGGGGGAGAAAGAAACCTGGATCATCTGCATGGTCCCGTGACGTCTGCCTCCTTAAAAGGTGGTTTTTTTCAGCAAGGCAAAAAATTCCCTACCTCTCCGGTAAGTCTTGGAAACCTCGCTTAAGGGGGCATTACTGGGTTTTCTTCCACCACCCAAAAAAGCCTGGTGGCTGTGGGGACAGCTTTTTTGGACATGGTTTATCTACTAATTTAAACTGCATTTAAAGGGACGTGGGATAGGATCACCAGAAAACACTGGTGTTCTTATGAAATCAGTCAATGCCAATCATGTATGGTCATCCATACAAAAGTCACATAGTAAGTAGTCCTTCATTCTGGGAAAGCTTGCCAGAAGAGGAAGCTCTTTGCCTGCTTCCAGAATGACATCATAGATGGGGCAGTCCTGGCTAACAGCGGGAGGGAGTTCCAAAGTCTGGGAGCAGCAACAGAGAAGGCCATTTCATGTGTTCTTATGAGATGCAACTGTGAAGGTAGCAGGATGTTCTGTCCTCTGACCAGGTAGACCACGTAAACTGTGTTTGCCTTTACCAATAATCTCTATAACATTAAAGAATGGTTATGAGATACATCTTTCAATCTGGCTTCAACACGGATTCCTTCAAAGTGCCTGTTTGGGTACCTAGGTCAGTTTTAACTCTTTCAGGTATGCTGTTTATTATTCCCCAAATCTGATATCTCTTTCTTAATTCCATCAGAAAAACTTATCTTCAAAACATGGCCTAAGGATCTGTTGGGCATGCTATTATGTATATACAGTATATCCCAGTCTTTTCTTTGTGCTATCTCTACCAATACCCAGAAGAAGTTCTAGATATACTTCCATTTGATACAGTGTAAACATGATAATACTGCCTGCATATTTTCTTTGTTGAAAGTGTCATATGCGTTCATGTACTTTTAAATAAAATACACACATTTCCCAGTTGTGCAAGAGATAAGAGTGCTGCTTCATGCAGTCAACTGCTTAATCTTTTCTATGTCATCTCTGACCGTTTTTTTGGTGAACAGCTAGCAAAAAAGTAATTTACCTTACATTGTTTAGTTCATTCATCCTTCCACATCAGATTTAAAACATTTGCATTAATTACTTCTAAATCTCATGAGATTTAGGCTTGTATTTTTCTCACTGAGACTCCCTCAGTCAAGAGAATCAAATGAAAAGCTCCCCTGCCTCTAAAGTCTTTTCCATTAAAAAAATACAGTCTTCTTTGTTAAACATTGTTTCTTTATAATCACAAAAAAGTGTTATCTTGCGCTGAACACTCACAAACAGCATACACCTAGTTGAATCAACTAGCAGTTACATGATGTGATGTCCCACATATCCTGAAAGCAAAAGAAGAAACTCTTCCTGCAAGGGCAGACATTACAGATATATTGATTTTTCTTTCTAAACAGTATTAAACATATTTTAACATGGCAATAAGTAGCACATTTTAAAGTCTTATTTTAACCAATACATTTTCTTCATTGTGACTTTTTTTGCTAGTCAAAAATTCCATGTAGGCGAATGCCATAGTTAAAGTCAAGGCTGTTAAAGGAACTAGAGGTCACTGGATTGGCACAATTATCATAGAAACCTCTCTGTCCCATGCTATGGCCACTGACCCATTGAAATTTTTTTATCAGTTACTGCTTTTAAAATTAGAAAATAAGAAGAATAAGAATTTCAAAGGTAAACAGCAGAAGTTAACAATTGCATTCCATGTATTCTCAAAGGCTTTCACGGTCGGGATCTGATAGCAGTTGTGAGTTTTGCAGACTGTTTGGCTGTGTTCTGGAAGTTTTTCTTTCTGATATTTTGCCAGTCTCTGTGGCTGGCATTTTCAGAGAGCAAGGAGCTCAGGGAACCATCAACCAGAAGACATATCAAACTGAAAAAACAACACCAAACTGAAGAAGAAAAACATCCTCCAACAAAGTATTTCTGTGATAGATAAAAAGAGTCATGGACTGCATGGACAAAGTGTTGGAAAAACACATCCAACAAACAGTATTTAGACCCAACACAAAAATACAACAGATGCTATGGTTAGCAAAGGACAAAAGGAACCCACTCGCCACTGCAGGAGTATATCGGATACCTTGTAGTTGTGGCCAGGTATATGTTGGGACCACAACGCGCAGCATCAAGATCAGAATCAAAGGACATGAAAGACACTGCAGACGAAAACAACCAGAAAAATCAGCAGTAGTTTAACACACCCTGAAACAAACTGGACATGACATCCTCTTCTAGGACACAGAGGTACTGGGCAACACTAGCAATCACTATGTCAGACTACACAGGGAAGTCATTTAAATCCACCAACACAAGCACAGTTTCAATAGAAATGAAGAAAGTCTGAAAATGAACAAAGCCTGGCTTCCAGTACTGAAAACCACAGCCTGCAAAAGATCAACTTTCATCGATTCCCACCCAGCCACAAGCACCAATGATCAGTTGACACAATAGAACAGCTAACGACACCCATCATACACAGAGAAGGATCATCCCCCCGACTGAAGTGAAACTTCTTGATCATTCCACATCATAATACAATGAGTAACACCTCCTGAATAGAACAAGTTTCCCCTTTCCCACACAAAAAAACCACAGTCTCACTCATTCTATACCCCAGAGCACAGAGAGTACTCCTTGTTCTCTGAGCTTCTTGACTTCTGAAGGTGCCGGCCACAGACACTGGTGAAACGTCAGGAAGAAAAACGTCCAGAACATGGCCAAACGGCCCAAAAAACTCACAAGAGCTATTTTATATGTGTTGAGCTAAACACATCTGTCAGCCCCATCACAAGATTTAAAAGGGTGGATTTCTGGATGGAAAGGTTGTGATGTCTGCTTGCCTGTTTTCCACCGTGCAGGGCTGTTCAGAGTCTCCTTTGTTGCTGCCTCTACCTTTTGATGGTCTTCTTTATACTATGAGCTCATCGGTTGGGAGAGCCAGGAGCAAGTCAGTACAAGGTTGTTGCCCGGCAGGCTGTCTTTCAGTGCCAGGGAAGTAAAAAGATTTTGTGGATTAGGTGTAGAGCTGCAATATCTTGAGACACTGAGGGCCTTTTTACATGACCCCTAAGATCCGCTGGTCCCTTAAATTAGGACCAGAGATCTTGAGGGTTTGTTGCTGTTCCTCCCTCCCCACCTGCTGGGCACTTCTTTGTTCTGTCTGCGTGGGGGGGAGGAAAAAAAAACCTTAGACAGAGACAAAAGAATAAAAGGCTTACCTCCGGTTGCTCCGACCTCCGTTTACTTCCTGGTTCCTCTTTAAGGGGTGGAGGCAAAAGAAAAACAACAGAAAGAAGCGAGGAGAGCTCAGGCAATCTCCGCATCAAATATTTTCACTATAAAAAAGCAGGTACAAGAAAACTGCTGTTTGGTTGCGCTAAGTGGGCAGGGTCACACTTAATTGTCTGCAAACTCCGGAGCTGGTGGGTAAACATTTTTATCGTCCAGAGCTTGCAGCCATTTGCGGCGGAGCTTAGGGGTCGTGTATAAATGCCCTGAGTTGAATTCTCAGGGAATTGCTATACTTCCTTAAACCTCCAGGTAAGCAGAGGCAGACAAATATCAGGGTGAGCAATGCTGAAGGAGGGGAAAAGCTGATTGTTGTATGTGCAGTGGCATTAAAGCCTAAGCACCCACCTCCACTCATTCCCTGCTACCACCATGAGGGTTTTTCTGTCTGCTAATCTCAGCAAACACAAGAGTCAGGAGGGGAAGCAACTGGGGAGAGATCCAGTGGGTGCATGCATGGGGCCAGTCATGCCATTGGAAGCAAAGCAGGGAGTTAAGCAGTTGAATCTGAGGAGGCTCTGACCCACCAAATTTCACATTAGCTGGGCCGCAAAATCCTCAGGCTGTTGCAGGTGTTAAGCTGCAATAACAACCACTCACCTTCCAAATGTTTGGTGGTTGGCAGAGGTGTAGCAAGGGTTTGGAGTGCAATGTTAGTTTTTGTACCCCTCCTGCTGCCCCCCACTGCATTGCACCCACCCAGCAACGGGGACCCAATTCTGCATGCGTGGGGCGTGCATGCACATGTACGTGGGCATACGGGCATTTATGCATGTGTGTGTGTATACGCACATGCATGGTATTGTGTGCCTTATACCTCTCCTGCGATGTCCCGAAGCAAGGCGAGGAGGAGGAGGAGGAGGAGGAGGAGGGCACTGCAGACACAGCGCTCCCCACCTGCCTGCCTGCCTGCTTCACCACTTGCCCAGTGTGCAGTGGTGGAGGGGGTGGAGGGGATCCTGTCGCCAAGCCTTAAGTGGGGAAAAGGAGAACTGCTGGTGGGAGGATGCACAGCTTCCTCCTCTTGTTCCCCTTCTAGGCACCCCCAGATTGCTGCACCCCAGGGAAAGTGCACCCTTCAACCCCCTCCCCCCAGATATGACCTTGGTGGTTGCTCATTTTATACTGTTCAGTCAGAGCCTCCTTCAATTATTCCTAATGGCAAAGTGAAACTTTACATGATATGGGTGTATTTCTGCTCATTACTAGTCTGGGTTTTTCATTCTTAGTTTAAAACTACTTGTACAGAAACCTAATTCTACAGAACAATGAAATTGTCATGGAATTACCCATCAGTACCAATATCAAAACCCGGATGTCTTCTTTTTGTACAGTCCTGACAAAGTCTGAGTGGGAAAAATCCCTGTGAGCTGGTATTAAAAAAATTCCACGAATGTCATGTGTACCGAATATAAGACCACAGAGATTGTAAGTATTTATTTATTATTTATTTATTTGCAATATTTTGCCCCACCTTTCTCCTTATAAAGGACCCATGCAACAACTCCTGCAGTTGCAGGGCACTAGTTGCTGTCCACTTGCCTGGAAAAATTATTTTTTTCAACCCTGTCTTGGGGTTGCCCAATCATCTGGTTAGCTAGATTTGTAGCCAGATTCTGGGCCCATTTACATGAATTCCCCTCATGCATGTTTCTGCAAATAGTGAGTCCAGAAGCATTTCTGGTGATTATTAAAAATCTTTCTTGTCCTAGTTTAGTGAGGGCCATCTGTATGGCATCAGAAATATTCACTCTTGGTCTCTGGTTTTCACCTTGAAAGATTTAGAAATGGGAATTAAAGGCTGGAAGCCTGGCAACTCAACAGTGGATTCCTTTGCAAACACACCAATTGTGTTTGCAAAGCTTTTGAAACCTTGCACTGAAACAAAATGGGGCAAGCTGGGCATCTCTGCATCGGTAGCCATTTTCTTTCTCTCAGAGATCTAGAGGGTAGCTACTTATGCACTGGTGATGAAGAAGAAATGCATTATGCCTCTCTCCTAAAAGCATTCAAGAGATTTATAGTGGGATTCCACTTAATCCATGTGATTAATATCCACTGATTCATACTCATCCACAATCTGAAGATATTAAAAATGTTAAAAGGTAAAAAACACACACCCCAAATATTTATTTTCAACAATGAAGTTATGAGAACTAGCCACTAAAGGTAGCCAGAAACCATGCTCTCCATATCATTCACTATTATAATAGGATGAACTACAATCCACATTATTCAGCATCCATGGGGGTAGCGGTGGCTTGGAACCCTTCCTCTATGGATATGTGGGGGGCTCATACTGGGCATACAGAAATGTAAATTTAGAATCCATTATTATGATTTAAAAATAAGTACGATACGTCCCAATAGAGTGGAAAGAATGTAATCAGGAAACCAATCTGTCTGCTCAGTTTGCTGTCCAGATGTCAACTGTGGATAGGCAACATCACCAGCCGCTAGGACAGCAGTTCCCCACAGCTGACCATGCTGGGTGCTGGCATCAGGCCAGTCCTCTTCTTGTTTCTTCTTTCTCTTCTTGTTCACTGATATTTTTGCCACTGATGTTTGTTATTCAGCTTCCATTCCTGATTGCTGCTCTTCTATCCTTCCCACAACACCTCAGCAGTTGTGTGGTTTCTGGCCGTTTGTGAACCATGACTTTCTTCACAACCACTACATCCAGGGATTTCTAAGTAAATAAAATTCACCCAGGAAAGCTGTTGAAATCTATTGTCACTACCGTTAGAAGCAGATACGTTTTCCACCATTATTCAGGGAGTGACAGATGGGACGAAACATTATATATTCATTTGTACCCATTTATTACTCAATGCTTTCACTTCAATATGAATGAGTCTTGAACTGGATTGCCACCATTCTATTCAATTTTTCATTCAGTCTAAAATGAAGATACACCCTTAGCAGAAAATAGGCTGCAAAGTTAAACAAACAGATTAATTAGGTTCATGAACACTGCTCCGCAGTTTTCTTGTGTTTTTTGCCCATCACCTAACCACCTCCAAGCATACCCACACAGTCATAGAAGCTATCTCCTTATATATTTAAAATAAATGCTGAATTTTGTAGCATGGTGAATTCGGTGTGCAGTGCTAATTTCGGCATTCATGCTATTCCATAGTAGGCAGTTCCTGCTTACAGCAGTGCTTATTATCTTAAACTATTCAGCTTGTAATTTTGTTACCAAGGCCAGCCCTACCATTAGGTAGAGTGAAGTGACTGTTTCAGCCAACAGATCTTGGATGTTATTAGAGTCAGCCAATTACTAGTTACTTAATTTATTGTTTTTGAATTTTAATTACAGGAATGAGGACTAGAGGTGCTTCCAGTTTGTTCCCTTTCATGTGGCACCATAAATTGGCTGTCTTTGGGAACTATACACACACAGTATACCTTGATTAAGGGGTGTGTGAGGCACTTGCTGTTAAGCCCAAAACAGCAAAATTACTTGAGTTGAGCCTGGCTCTTTCCTGAAAAAAGTATAATTGAACTCAGTGGGACTTAGATGGTAGACATGTATAGGACTGCAGTGTCATTCTCACATTATTCTCTCTTTGTGATTTAATCAGAACATAAAAGTGAATTTATATGGAGCTGTTAACTTGTGGTAAATGGTGGTTTTATTTATTTTATTATTAATGTTTATCCCACTAGCCAATCACCAGAGGTTCTCAAGGTGGCTAGTAATCATGTTAAAAGCCCATAAAATCAATTTTAAAAATGCATTAAGATCACTGAGACCAATGAGTAATAAACAAACTACCCAAGCCTCACCACTGTAGTAGCATTTGTGACTAAGCTAAATGTTCTCCACAACAGAAGATAAAGGAAATCTAGGTGTGCTCTAATATTGATTTCTTGGGTATTAAAACGCCCTGGACATCCATAAAAATGCAGTGATAATTATTTGAAATTATTACCTACCAGGGGGTTGCAGTCCTTAAGACGTTTGTTTTTGTCTTTCTCCCATTGCAATGTATTTTTTTCTTTTCCCTTTAAGGATGACACAAAATGGATTTCAGCGACAAGATGGATGGCAAGCCATGTGATGGGATCATGTAAATTCTTGGACAATTTCAACCAATAGCATGCCCAGGTTGCAGACTGGGTAGGTGTGGCAGCCACAGAGGGCATAAAAAGCTTTGGCAGCCCCTGTCCTCCTTGCAGTCTGTGGTGGGAGTTAGGGTGGGATTGCTGTCTCTGCGATTCGTTACTTTAGGCCAGCCAGGCAGGTGTGTGTCTCTGTGTTCCTGCTGGCTGCAGCCTGGCTCTTAGGGGAGAGAAAGAAGAGATTTCTCTTGCAGCCTCCCTGTGTGCGTGCATACTTCTTGGTGAGTACCTTCCCCTGCCCTGCAGTGCAGTCACTCTGCGGCTGCCTTATGCCCTGGGCAACACCCAACACTGCCTTTGCAGCCTCCTTGCATACCTAGTCTATACTGTGTCTCTGCCAGCATCATTTTTAAAGTGTTTTCCCTCTGGTCTGGGGCGTTGGGGGACGTCTGCGTGTGGAAATGTTTTAAGAAGCGCAAAAAGTGGGTAAAAACAAAAAATGAAAAATGAAAAAACAAAACATTTTTTCCAAAAATTCACAAAAAATGAAAACGAACCAAAATGGACTTGCAAGGAAAAATGAAAAACCAAAACGTAATTTTTTCGATTCGTGCCCATCACTAATTGGCATGTTTCTCCTGTTTAAAATGTCTGGGAAGACTGTTAGAGGTCGAGTATTCTTGTGTTCTTCCTTACAGAGGACTGCCCTCTCTTTGAAACAACTGTCTTGAGGACAGTCCTCAATCTGAAAGCAAAAGCATCCCCTATTACAAGAAGGCACAGACTTTCCATTCTGAAGGCTGCAATCATCGTGGACTGAAATTCTGTTTCTTAATATAAGAAAATTTGTGACATTCATTCTATTTTCAAGCCGGAAGGGAAGAGTCTCTGCTACAGTTCTCAGGGGCAGACATACTCACACACTACGCCAGTGTGTGCATAGCCCCTGAGAATCATGCTGGGATCTATTTTTTTTTGTTAGCTCCTAGCAGACTGAAAGTTATTGGTTTTCAGGCACTGTGTACCTATATAAACAAACATGCATGTATACTTTCCCTCCACATCTCAATATGCTTCTCTCTTCCCATAGTCTCAACTGAGACGGCTATTTATCTTCTACTTCTAGCAGCAGCTGAGCACCAATACTGGAAGCCAGGGAGTAGACAGGTAATCTTCCCAGCCAATTTAACATGTTTCTATGTGCAGATACTCTTAAGAAAGCATCCCATTGCCTAGAAGCATTCTGAGCACAATTTGCGTAAAGGGTGGTATTACTCAATGTCGACTCGAGGGTCAGCCACAGAATCCAGTCTTATTGACTCCAGCCAGACACACAGGCAAAGAGGGGAAAAATACCCAGCAAGTGCTCAAAATACCCTGAGTGAATCCACTGTCTGATGCATTTAGAATCACTCTGGTTGTGACAGCTTTGCATTACCTGACAGTTTTAAGTGTTCATTTTCATTTTTGTTCTCCCATTTAGAAGATGGGAAATTGGTAAACACAGAGACCTTTTGAAGTAAATTACTCTTCTGATTTATTTCTGCCTTGCTTCTACAGGAGGCAATGTAGTTGCTATTTTTCATTGTGTTTTGAAATGTTAGAGATTTTAAACCAAGCATTTTTAGTGCCA
Organism: Phrynocephalus forsythii; assembly: GCA_029282475.1. Taxonomy (NCBI): domain Eukaryota; kingdom Metazoa; phylum Chordata; class Lepidosauria; order Squamata; family Agamidae; genus Phrynocephalus; species Phrynocephalus forsythii. Next base: position 56,906,610 of record JAPFRF010000005.1, read on the forward strand.
GAAAGCTTCACTCACAGTGAATCAAGGGTTCATTTATTTCCTGGACACTGAACTCATTTCTTGGCTGCCTAGATGCCCTAAGCACCTCCGATCTCACCTGACTTCGGAAGTTAAGCAGGGTAGGCCCTGGCTAGTACTTGGATGGGAGACCACCAGGGAATACCAGGTGCTGTAGGCTCCTGGAGTAGGAACTGGCAAGCCATTCCAGTATTCTTTGCCAAGAAAACTCCATGGACATGGGGTCACGAAGAGGCGGTCATGACTGTAATGACACAACACAGATAACTCCTTTCTTACATTGCTAAAAATGGACGAGAACAAAATGACTTCCTAACCTACCATCTAAGGCAGTGATGGTGAACCTTTTAGAGACCGAGTGCCCAAACTGCAATTCAAAACCCACTGATTTTTCACAAAGTGCCAATACAGGAATTGAACCTGAATACAGGTGGCTGTGAAGGGTCAGTGTTGGGTGCCCACAGAAAAGGCTCTGCATGCCACCTCTGGCACCTGTGCTATAGGTTCACCAACACTGATCTAAGGGATAGGTGGCTAACATTTAAGAGGAATGATGGAGAGCCAAATACAACTCTTTCATTTTTTTCAGGGAGAGGACCAATTCACAGGCAACCCCAGTGGGCAGGTGGACTGAGTGGTTCTGCGAGGCAGGTCAAGATGGGGGTGTCAGTGCTAATCTGGCACAGAGCAGTTTACATGGCAGATCAGCCTCAGACCTGCTTTGCCATTGGAGCTTCAGAAACTGGCCAATGTATTCCCAACAGACCAGGGGAGCTGTTATGTGAATTATTCTACACCAGTGTTGGTGAACCTATGGCACGGGTGCCAAAGGTGGCACTCGGAGCCCTTTCTGTGGGCACCCAACATCACCCCTTCACAGCCATCTGTATTCAGGTTAAATTGCTGCATTGGCACTTTGCAAAAAAGATACTGGGTTTTGAATCGCAGTTTGGGCACTTGATCTCTAAAAGGTTCGCCATCACTGTTCTACACCATGAGATAGAAACACTTTTTCTGCATGTGCCTTCAGCTGTATGACCCACAACTTGGGAGCTCTTGCATTGCTCGTTACATGCAGTGGCCAAATGACAGTTGAGTATTAGTGTTGTTCCATGCAGAAAATGATTCAGTACAATGTTTTGACTAGCGGATTTAGAAATTTAAAAGGGGCAGGGAAGTGCTCTCAGCTTTACCTTAACAGCCAATTCAGGTACTATACTTTAAAAGCCAAAGGAGGGGGAAAGTTCCAAACAAGAAACAAAACAATACTGTCAACTTTGACTATGGCATGGCATGAAGGCTGCATGAACAACTGGAAAAAAAGAAACAGAAAATTTTAAGATGACTGGGTTAGTCATTAAAAAGAGAACATTGGGTCCCTTGCTTTCTCTAGGAACCTAGTTGGGCAGTGGTTACACTGCTGTGACCAAAACTGTGCTCACGACCTAGGGTTCAATCCCAGGTAGCGGGCTCCATGTTGGTTCAGCCTTCCATCCTTCTGAGTTTGGTAAAATGAGTACCCAGATCACTTGGAGGTCTATGTGTATCCTGCATAATTGAATTGTAAACCACTCAGAGAGTGCTTTAAGTGCTGTGGAGCAGTGTATAAGCAGCACATTTTGACTTTTTGTTTTGCTTCTTTGCCAACCCATTTCCTCTATTATCATTGCCACTTATACTTCTGCATGATGTGGCTGCCTTACTTTCTACCTCTTGTTAATGGGACAGTGTTGCCACTTACCAGTGCCTCTCCCTCTCACACAACACCCCATGCTGATTTTGTGTGTGCAAAGCCTAGGCAATGCTGTTACAACACAGATGAAAGAATAAGCCAGATGGGAAGCCATAGTATTGTAGCAATAGGAGAAATAAATGTGTGTGCCCCAATAAGCTAGTCAGCAGTGATGCAGAAAACAGTATAAGAAAGCAGGGTTTGTTTGTTTGCTTGCTTGTATTTGTGTTTCTGTGTATGTATTTATACATTACACTTCTGCGGGCAGATTATGGTAAGAGGGGACTTCCCCCAAGATACACACCTGTAACCTAAGTGATAGTGAGTAAAATGGGGGAAAACCCATGCTACTCCTCTTGATCATTCATGATCATGACTACTGCTGCACTTCAGCTCCAGTCAAAGATGAGGGAACAAGAAGGAAGGGAAGGGAAAGGCCACCACACCAATAGGAGGACACTCCAACTAGAAACTACAGGATAAGAGTAGAATGGATCTCCAGTCAGGTGAGGTGAGGGGCAACATAAAGTGAGAAAAGGAAGCAGATTATTAGGAGGAACATTATTTTTTGAATTGCATTTTGAATGACAAGGCGTGCTGGAGGACAGTATAGTAACATAGGGTCTTTTTACACGACCCCTAAGATCCGCTGGCCACTTAAATTCAGACCAGAGATCTTAGGGGTTCGTCGCTCTTCCTCTGTCCCCACCCCCCTCCGCACTTCCTGGTTGCTGGCTGCATGAGGGAGGGAGAAAAAGAGAAAGAAAAGCATGCCGCTCAACTCGTTCTGCCTCTCGTCTCTGTAAGGCCATCAAGTCCAACCCCCTCGTCTCTGTAAAAGTAGCTCGTAAAGGGGCAGGAGCCAAAAAGCAGCAAACAGAAGCGAGGAGAGCCCCGCACTCACTATCGTTGCACCGCATCAAAGATTTTTCACCTCCAAAGAGAAGGTACAAGAAAAGTGTGCTGGGTCGCGCTAAAGTGGGTGGGGTCGCACTTAATTGTCTGCAAACTCCGGAGCTGGTGGGGAAACATTTTTAAGCTCCGGAGCTTGTAGCCATTTGCAGCGGAGCTTAGGGGTCGTGTATAAACTCCCATAGACTAAAGGAGATAGTGGGGATTCCCCCAGGCAATAATTGCTGATTGTCTTGTTACCATGCTGTCTTATTTTTTCATAACTAACCTGATATAGCAAAATCAGTGATTAATTTCGGCTTGCCATTGACCAGAATCCGAATGCCATTGACCAGAATCCTAATATATTGGTGTAAAATGCAGGGTTGAACTCCTGCTAGTTAGGAAGTCAGGATTCATATTTCCTGTTATATAGTACGTAGTTGTATATCTTAGTATACGATGGGAATTATGCCTCCTAACTTCTTAACTAGTAGCAAGTTGCTGCTGAGTTTCATGCCAATGGATGTACACTAGCATAATGCTCAACTGGACTCTAAAAATTGTTTCAACTTCTTAGCTGGGTTTCTATAGTTGCAGAATTCTATTCCAGGTGATTATGGAATTTCTGCTTCCAAAAGCAGTACAGTGTGTTGGGTTCTAGATACTGTAGAGGAGAAAGAACCTTTTCCAGGCACTCGTATTGTTAAAGATGATAGAAGTAACCACTGAACCATAGAACCTGGACCAGATTTTGTATTCTAGTGCATGGAAATGCTGTCCTAAAAACACAACTGTTCACTGTCTTAAAGGTCACAGTGGGGCTGGCCATTTAAAGGCAAATGTAATAAACTCATAGGAATGTTTGAAAGCTGCCAAGGAAAGTGGTATGATGTTGGAATTAATTACCTAACCTTTGCTTTGAATGTGTCGTATTAGTAATTTGGCTTTTATTAAATGACTGTATAATCAGGAATGTAATCACAAATGCAGTGTAAAAGAAAAATGTGATGTGAAGCTTTGTACTCAGGTCACATGTAACGTAATACAGTTCTACTCTCTGCTTAATGTATTATACGTACAGGGTTTCATAGGAACACAAAAATGCCTAGCGGGAAATGACAGCATCAGCTCCAGAAGTTCAATAATTAATCCCGCACTGAATTTTTGCAGTTCTTGACTTCCATTTCAAAGTGTACGTTTTTATGGAGTAGAATTTCTTCATCTAACTGGCAGTCATTATGTAAAAATGCTATTTTTAAAAAATGTTTTATGTTCCCTCTTTCTCTTTCTAGCATTAGCACCAAAATCCACAGACAAGAGTAGATGGGTGCTTTCATTCAAATACTACGAAGGAAACCGGACGACATTAAGGAACAGTCATACTATGCTGGGAGGACAAGAAGGAAGTGTGCCATTATGTTTACCATTATACATAATCCCTGGGCAGAGGTGAGAAGAACCTATACCAAAGCATTCCTGGGCATGCTTGGTTGAATTATAGGGTGGAAGTGGTGGTGTGCCAATATGCTGAGCCTAGGATTCTGGGGGTTGTTGTCCCAAAAACATATTTTCAAGCTCTGCATTCTGCCACAGACTCATAGTGCTGTTAATTCTACAGGGAAGTCATTAACATCCCTGGATGGTTACAATATTAAGTGCCTGGACTGAGTTGTACTCAAATTGGGGATAACACTCTCAGATGGCAATAAGAGATGGAGGCTTGCTATGTGGAAGGCCCCAGCCACCCAACCTCAGAAACTATGATGTCCAAAAGGGTTCACTGTGTGAGCAATGTGTTTGGAAAACATCAGAAAAGCTAAGTGGGATTTCCAGGTATCAGGGTTGGTGCATCAGAGCTGAACGTCGCTATTGCTGCAGATCAGTGCAGATGACATCCTTTGTACACAAAAGGCTACAAGTTCAAACTCCTGTATCTGCAGGCTGTCCTAGCCTCCAGCAGGAGGGATTTCCAAAGTCTGGGAGCAGCAACAGAGAAGGCCCTTTCATGTGTTCTTTTGAGGCGCACCTGTGAAGGTGGCGAGATGGACAAAAAGGCCTCTCCTGATGATCTTATAACCCAAGCTGGTTTATACTGTGAGATTCGATCTTTGAGGTAGCTTGGACCCAGGCCATTTTGTGCTTTGTAGGTTAAGGTCATCACCTTGAATTGTGCCCGGTAGGTGATTGACAGCCAGTGGAGCTGCTTTAGTAGGAGTGTAATGTGATCTCTGTACCCCACCCCAGTCAGCAATCTGGCCGCTGCATTCTGGACCCGTTGAAGTTCCCTGACACTTAACATCGGTAGCACCACATAGAGTGCATTACAGGGAAGGTCACTAGGGAATGTGTCACAGTGGCTAGAGCAGATTTCTCAAGAAACAGGCGTAACTGGCATACTAGTTTTAAGTTAGGTTGCTGGTAATCCTAAGTAATGTGTAACATATCAAGAAGAGAAGATTTTGCATTCGGATGGCCTAGGATCAGCTTAAACGGACCTTGGCCAGTTGGAGCTATACTGTCCAATTGCCATGACTACCTCTTCTGGTGGAAACATTTCTAGTTTAATTGTGTGCCACCAGGAGAAATACACCTCTTTCTATGTGATATAGCAGCAAGGTCAAAATATTGTGGAGTTAATTCCTAGATGCATTATATAACATGTATTTATTCTGTGTTAATCCTAGAGTAAATATTTAAAATTTAATGCACACCCTCTGTGAAAAAGTGAGTTATAATAGCAATTTAGCTAGTCCGTTAAAACTGGCCTTTTTAAATCCCACCTGGGAATAGTTCTGCTATCCTGTTATTTGTGAATTCACTACATTGCTACTGAAGATCTAGTCTACAGAACACAAAAATGAGGTGTTTCTTCACTTTCATCTGCCATTTCCAGGAGCTGTTAAATCAACTCGAAGAATGAAGGAATCTGTGTTTTACAGGGAATAAAATCATAATCTCAAAGCCAAAATAGCTTTCGAACAGAGTGTGCCAGGCCACCAATAGCACATGGATGGGAACACATTTCTTATTTAAATAGTTTCTAAACTTCTAAACAAGATTATGGGTGGAAAACTTTCACAACACAGGACAAAGTTATCCAAGATGTTGTATCCCCTTTATAGGTTTGTGCCACTGCCATGTCCAATTGGAGACATTTTGTTAGTTTCACAGCATCTTGCAGAAGTGATTCTCTAGGGATGGGCACCTTCCGAAAAACGACATGATGTTTTGTCATTTTGCAACCTTTTGAACCATTCCAAAATGAAACAAAAGGGCAGACAGCGTATCATCCCAAACCGGAACGAAATTATATTTTTGTTTCGGGAGGAACCAAACTGGGGAGCTGCCACCAGATCTTGCTTCAGCAGCGAGATCTGCCAGCTGTTTCCCTGCTCGGTTCTTGCCTCCTATCTGGTTTCGACAGCTCAAGCTGTCAAAAAATCCTGGCTTGGAGGTGGGCAGCTAGGGAGAACGGAGCAGCCAGGCAGCAGTAAATTCGCTGCCTGAATGCTTATTTCTCCCCTGCCACCCCCTTCTCCCAGGGGGGTGTTTTGGACAGGGAGTGCTGCGGGCAGTGGGGGCAGCCCCACTGTCCACAGCCCTCCCTGTAAAAAAACAAAAAACAAAATCAACAGCAAAAACGAATTTAAAAGCACCAAGGCACAACAGCCAGCCAGTCATGAAGGGAAAGCTTGCCCGAAGAGAAATATCTTTGTGGAAGGGCAGCAAATATGGGGCCAGGCAACCCTTCCACGAGAGGGACATCCAGGATCTGGGAGCAACAACAGAAAAGGCCCTCTCTCAGGTTCTCACCAAACACACCAGTGAAGACAGTAGGACCAAGAATAAGGGCTTGCCTGATGATCTTAATAATTGGGCAGGCTCATAAAGGGAGACTCAGTCCCTGAGATAGCTACAAAGTCATTTAGGGCTTGATAAGTTAAAACCAGTACTTTGAATTGTGACTGGAAGCAGCTCAGCTGCCAGTGAAGCTGCTGTAACAGGGGGATTATGTGATCCCTGTAACCAGTACCAGTTAATCTGGCTGCAGTATTCTGGACCAGCTTCAGTTTCCAAAGGCAGCCCCACAGTGAACATAATAGAACATTCCAGCTGCATGGTAAATAAAGCATGTGCAGTAGTGAATGCATTGGCACATGGCTTGTTACAACCATGAAAGAAACAAATAAGAAGAAAAATAGACTTTGAACATGGTATCACATTGTATTTATGTTTCCTATACTGCTGCACAGGCAGATGTATTAGACATTGGCTGAAAGACATTTGGCACATCTCTGCTGTGTAAATTGTGATGGTGCCATCACCGAGTGACAGAAAAATTCAATTCAATTCAATTAAAAACTTACTCCCACTCTTCATGTTCCAAGGGTCCCTAGGGATCATTTCCCCCCTGGCCTATGAGAGCCTTGGGTTGAGGGGAGACTGTAATACTGAAAAATCACCTCACATATCACTGCTGGTGCTCCCCATCTGGCAGTGGGATTGGCAGCAGTGATTTTCCAATATTGAAGACTTCCTCTCCCTGTCCCAAGGCTCTGAAAGGTTTCCTGAAAGGCTAGAGATAGGAAGCTTAAATTAAATTAAATTAAATATTTCTGTCATCAAATGATGACACCATTACACTTTATTCTGCACACTTGTGTCAACTGATTTTCACCATCTTTGTATGTATTATTTGTACCCAAGTTTACCTCAGTGGTTTAGGTATCTGGATGCAGAGTCAGAGGTTGGGAGTTTGATTTTCCACTGTGCCTCTAAAAAGAAAAACCAGCCTGTGCTGCGTGGCGTGGGACAAGCTATATAGTCCTAGATGCCCCCGGAAGAAGAGAATGGTAAAACACATATGAATACAGTCTACCTAGAAAAACCTGGGAAAGGTCAACCACAAGTCAGAAATGTATCTAATAGAGGACTAACAGCATGTGTGAACTGATGTGGATCATAACGAAGAACAATCAGGAGACAACAGGTAGCAGAAGCGAAGCTATAGAAGCAAGAAAGGTCTCCAGTAGAGATGGGCACGACCAGGAAAAATGACGTTTCAAGTTGTCGTGTGTCAGAGCCGGCCCGTTTAGGCTCGTTTCCGTTTGTTGTGAAATTTTTCAAAAATTTGTCGTTTTGTTTGTCGTCTGTCGTTAGTACTGGTTTGGGGGGGGTAGGGTAGCGGGCTCCTGGAGGCACCTCTCTGGGGTGGGTGCCTCCTCTGGCCCGCTACGAAGGGAAGGCATTTAGCAGGCTCCTGGAGGCACCTCTCTGGGGTGGATGCCTCCTCTGGCCCGCTACAAAGGGAAAAGGAAGGGTACATGACCGTGTAGCCATTGCGTACCAAGTGGCACTGGCAGAGGCACCTCTCTTTTGGGTGCCTCTAGCTCACTAAGAAGGACAGCATACTGGCGTACAAGTTTGGAGTTTTTTGGAACTTTGGACTGGTGAGCAAGGTGAGAGAAGAATGCCTCTGCTGGGTGCCCTCTGGCTCACTAAGAAGGGAAGTGTACTTGCGTGTAGTGCAATGCGAGTACAGATCTGGCTTAGGGTTGGGGTTAGGGCAAGGGCTAGGCTTAGGGTTATTATGGGTAAGGTTAGGGTGAGTTAGTGGGCTGCACCTCTGGGTGCCTCTGACCCACTAAGAAGGACAGTGTACTGGCGTATGGGTTAGGGTTAGGGTTAGGGTTAGGGTTAGGGTTAGGGTTAGGGTTAGGGTTAGGGCTAGGGTTATAGTGGGCTTTTTATGCCCGACTGGCACATCCCAGAAGTCTCAGTCAAAACCTGGCCAAGTGGCCATGCGATTGGTGGAATGGCTCCAAAAATTTGCATGGTCCCATCCCATGGCCAGCCCATCATTGCGCAGGTGTAAAAAAATAAAAATAAAAATAAAATAAAATAAAATCAATGGGATTGGAGACAGACATTTATTGCAAGAAAAACCCACTGCTGCTACTGTAAAAATTCAGGCAGTTAAAATACCTAATTTTGGCATGTTTCTGTGTGGTGCTTTGGTGGGTTTTTGGACCACGAAAGCAGCCCAGGACAGGAGAGGGGGGGAGGCCGGGGGACCCCCCAGAAACCACTCCTCTGGTAGGTGCCCTCACTCAGGCAGGCATATTTTGCCTGCTTTTTTGGCCGGAAATCGGGTTTTTTTTAAAACTTTTTTTCTGTGCTGCTTGGCATCGCGCGATCGCCGCGATGCCATGAACGACAATGACAAATAAGACCCAATTTTTCTTTTATCGCTTCGAGTTCGAGTTCTGACGGCTTAATTGTCGTTACCGTTTCCGTTGCGTAACGGAAACGAGGAACGGAAACGGAAATGAGAATTTCGCCAAGTCGTGCCCATGTCTAGTCTCCAGTAGCTGGCCCACTAGAGCAGAACAGGTCTTATCGAATGTGATGTGTGTAACTCTCCTGTGAATGCATCATTAGGTGTTTTTTTTTGGGGGGGGGTAGCATACTATTTGAATTTCATTAGCAGAAAGCCTCATTCAACCAGCCATGTGTTATAATAACAAGATGCATACCCTTACAATTATAAATGTCAAATGGCAACCATCTAATCAGAATATTCTATTGTGAATTTTGAATTTGCCAAATGTTGAATTATAAAGTCATAAGCACCTCTGTGATAAATGGAGCAAGCATGCCTCTGAAGAGAATTGATCAGCTCTCTGAAATGCATTGGTCATCCCAAATATTTGACTCAGCTTTTTGTTTCTAATATCACTGAACAATGCAAGGTCAAAAACAAGTCATTACCATCATTTGGAGTAATGTTTAATAATAATTGAGATTAATGATTTATCTCCAACCTACTACATGTCCTTTGTTGCCTCAGACTGTTTAAAATCAAAAGTCACAATATGTGCTGTTCATCCATGCAATTAGAAATATCTGATGCCTCCAGACCCACTTCCTTTGTAAATGTTGAAAGAGCCGGAGTTAATGCTGAATATAATCGCCATCCAATCAATGGTATTGTGCTTCATCCACTGAAAACCACATTCAACATAACCGCTGCTAGTTCCTGTTTAAAGTCCTAATCAGAGATGGTGCCAACATGTAATCACATCGCAGAATAAATTGTTATAATATAAAGTGAGTCAAGCAGATTCTTTTCTACATGCTAAAAAAACACATAGTGCTTTAAATGCTCTTTTCAACTGGGTTTATTTTTAAATGCTTCAAAACTAAGGGCCAAGGGCTATAAATGTGAAGGTATAACTAGGAGCAGAGAATCCTGTGAATCTCCCCCAAGCCCGGAATGGATGGTTCATGCACAGCTGACACCCTGAACAGTGAAAAAACTCTGCTGACAAATTGTGTGCATGAGTAATCTCTGTGGTACCCGTTTCAAGATGAAAAGCCTTCTCATACCGAGGAAATGATGTCACCTGACACAACACTTTTATCTCTTCTTCTTCTTCTTCTTCTTCTTCTTCTTCTTCTTCTTCTTCTTCTTCTTCTTCTTCTTCTTCTTCTTCTTCTTCTTCTTCTTCTTCTTTGTCTAACACACTTTACCACTTGTTACCTGTGTGGGAGAAGAGCTAGTGGTAGTATTACACTAGTGGAACCATAGGGTTGTGTTTGACGAGGAGTGAATGAAATCCTTGGATTTCTCCCAATAATCCCCCAAACCAGCTCAAAAATGTGGAGCAGCCCACTGGAGATGAACAGGGGAGTGGAAGGGAAGAAGATTCCTTTGTAAACTCCAGTAGAATAGTGGACTTAGTTCCCAGTGTTTGCATACATTCTGGAACATATAACCAAAAATGTCACATGCAACTCAAGTTGTCTCCTGCCTAACATGGACAAGGAATAAGCATTCATTATATGTTTCAAATTTGGTGTAGAGGTGAAGATGGATTATTATAGTCCAATTCTGTTAGTGTCAAATGTCTGGTTTTCAGTATGTTAGGCACGATGACTGCAATCACATATAATATAATTTGTAAGCATATGATATGGAGCAGCCAGGGCATAGTCATTGGCTGAATCACTATTGGTTTATTTTTCTATAAATGCTAAAAAATTTAGAGAAATATAACATGAAAGGTCTTACAAAAGAAATGAAGCTAAAATACTTCTGAAGCCATTCCATAGACATGTAGCAGCTCCACTTCCTCAGGATTACTGTAATGATCAGACTGCGGACCCACCTTGGACTTTGGGTTGGAGAATGCCAGGTCAAGGAATATAAACAGTAGCTCTGCCAAATCAAGTCAGACTGTTTCTGTTAGAGTTATTTTGCATCTGCACATGCTGTCTCTAGTAGAGGTTCCTGGAAGGGACATTTCCGGGCTGAGATGACTGTCAATCACTAAGAGCACTAATCAGTTGTTCCTTCCCTGCCTCTGAATTCGAAAAGAACCACACCTCCCTGCTAATAGGTTTCCCTCCTCTAGAGTCCACTGAAAGCTATCAAGGCCTGTTCTTCAAAGCAGCAGTCAGCTATGCTTGTTCAATTTGCTGTAAACCTGTTCAACTGTAAGTAAATGAAACCTATATTTCCCCCCTCCTAAGTAATGTCTCAGAGTGATTTTTGAAGATAGTGCCAGTTGATGAGTAACAAGAGGTGGAATAAACTGGAGAACTTTTAGCTGATTTTACTTTGTGAGTCTGTTTGTGTTGCACAACTAGAGGAATTCAGCCAGAAATGGAAAATTCTGCAAGAGTTTATTTCTACTCATGTTCACTACCAGCCTCCAGTGTTTCTTTTTTGGGTTTTAATGAGTTAACAGGATGAAGGTGCTTCCAGCTTTGTACTGTGTTTTTATCATGGAAATAAAGTGAGCTTCTCAAGTAGTGTGTTCCTTTAGAACCTTTGCCATTTCCCTACTGACAGGTCATTGGGTCACTATCCAACTGATCTAAAGATTGAAGTGCACGTGAGCAACTATGGGAGATTGGAGGGCAGCATGGCACACCCCAAGTCCTTCAAAGCCTGCTGCAACCAAATTTGTTGGTACTATAATCACACAACCTCTTCTTTGTCCATTTATATAAGGTGACTTGGGCTCACATACCTTGTTTTTAAGAGGAACCACATTCCTGGAAGTCTTAGCAAAGCCATTTCTTTTGTTGCTGTTCTTCCTCCTCTTCTTCCAAGATTGGTGGAAACACACACCATTATATGGATCAACATTTACTAGATTGCATCAGTTCAGACTGTGGGTGAGGATACAACAAAGCAAAGTGTTCTGTTTATATGCCACCCCAGAATGCTTAAAGCACTCTCTGGGTGGTTTACAATTTAATCATGCAGGCTACACATTGCACCCCCCCCTCCAGCAAGCTGGGTACTCATTTTACTGACCTCAGAGGGCTAGAAGGCTGAGTCAGCCATGTGCCAGCTACCAGGGACTGAACCCCAGGTTGTGAGCACAGTTTTAGCTTCAGCACAATTTATTATTTATTTGTTTTATTTTATTTATTGGATTTCTATACCGCCTATCTGGCAGCGAGGTCACTCTGAGCGGTTTAACCACATTTAACCACTGTGCCATGAGGCTCAGTTTTGAATTCTGCCCAATACAGGGATGACTACAGATATGGCTAAATGTGCAAAACTAGTGTGTTGGCTGTGATGCCCACCTCATATTTAATCATTCTAAGACACTAGTACTTCCTACTTAGTACTCAAACTGTCTGATTCACTGAATGTGGAGTGTGGAGGTTGATTTGCAGGAGTACTAATATACAGTTTACTAGTGAACTGAAGTGACAGCAATATTTTATCATGGTCATGTAGCAAGCATACATTTAATCCACAGTAGTCACTGAATTCTGCAGTCCTGGCTTCTCATCTTTGTTGCATGTATGTGTTTTCCATTAAAAGGCAAGTCATATTAGGACTGTGAAACCGTACCTGGTTACTCTCCTATCTGAAGAAATGTATTTGCATATTTTTAATGCATTGCTGCTCTGGAATATGAGAGTCACTAGTGGAATTATGATTTCCATATCTCTTCTTGCTCCAGGTATGCCATTGCACGGTTTTAAAATGAAATCTGCAGTCTCTCCCAATCAGTTGTGTCAGCAGATTTACCTCATCTTTGAGGCCATGGAAACTTGACAGTCTATTTGTTATTAGGGTAATAAATAAACAAGAAAGTTGTCAGAAGCAAAACTGGTCTGTGTGCTTTTGGGAGATAAACGCTGCTGTTGAAAAGACAAATATTTATGAACTTGAAGGGCAGTGTTGTCAACCAAGCTAAAAATCTTATATTTACCATTAAAGTGAAATACATAAATAAGCTAAGCTATATTTGGCTTCTGTACCCAACAGGAGCAGAGATGAGTCACCTAATAAGAACTAAGCTGCAAATTTCATTGTGGCAGGCAGAGCATAATTCAAGCATTACTGCTTTGTAGTTTTGGCTTCATAATAAAACACGCCACAAATATTTCTGAGTAGATTGTAGCAGTAAGTGTGCTTCAGCAAAGCAACGTTTGCTGAGCCTTTACATCAAACAGATGGTCATGGTTGGATCTTGAAATATGTATTTGGGTTAGTACCTACCATTAATCCCTACAGTTACAAAGTACAAAGAAAAACACTCAGGATATGTGAGAAGTATATGTTGCAGAAGCATCTCAGTAATTCTTCTGTAATTGTCTTCTAGTATCAGCACCACTGTTACTTGACAAAGTTGACAGAGTCTCTGTTCAATAGGAACAGAGAACAACTTAACATGACATCCTGTTGATTTGCAAGATCAGAGCAGTGCTGTTAATATAGGAGATTTGGGAGGTCATTAACTCATTCAGTCGCCACACATCAGAAGTGACTTGATGGCACATAGTATCTCAGGAGGGTTTTTTAAAAATCATCAGGCAATTGTATAGGGACAAGCTGGATGGAATTCTCTCCTCTGCCACTGAAACGAAGAATCTGCACAGTTGAAACAGCCAGCTGGAAAAATAAATATCAAAAATAATTCCCCCACCTTCCATTTTAAATCTCATGTAGTCCCCGTCACTGATGCACTGCATAATTTATAATTGGATTGCAAGTTGTCTGATTAGGATGCATCCACAAATGCAAAGACCTTGTGAGTACCATATGACTTTAAACCGACTTCAAATACCCAGCTCCACCTCTTAATTAATTTTAGTATCTCTCCTGACTTGCTCTCTCTGAGGCAATTGCCTCAGTATTATATTCTGTTCAACCTGGTGGGATGGACTATGTATATATTTATTTATTAGATTTATAGATCACCCATCTAGAAATAAGACCACTTTGGGCAGTGTACAACAGTTCAGTAAATACAGGACTAGGGCATTCCTTACATACTATTTGATTCCACATAAGTTACCCCAACCAACTACAAGGACATGTGACTCCTCACTGTATCACTTGTCACTTTCCTAAAACCAGTTACTATGGAGGCTCAGATAAATGTCTCATAATGTACCGGTGTTTATTGCCAGAAAATGAGAACTAATTTCTTAATTTCTAATAAGCATCTTCCCAGCTATTTTGTCTTTAGTCTTTTTGGATATTCTTCCAGGACAGTAAGAATGAATGCAATGTTTAATTCTTCAGTGATTTGAAGGACTCTAATATTCTGTATGAACCAGACTGCAATCCTATACATAGATAACCAGAAGAGAAGTCCAACTGAACATAATGAGCATGCTCTGGTTTGTGGCCGAACCAACAAGCTTGTCCATATTGGCTAATGGTTCCTGCTGCAAATAGGAGTGGCTTAATAAACTCATTATCTTCTGTCATTGGTTTATTTAGCGTGACGTTCACACCTAACAGGACTAAGTCTCAGCATTATTCTTCCTTTTGCTCTAGGTTTTGGTGATCGTCAGGAGAGAAACAAACTAGAGGCCTCACTTTGTTTTTTCCTAGGGCCCAACAGAATTCTGGTGTATCATTCTGTGCCAACCTAGTTATTGAAAACGACCTCTGGGGAAAAAAAAACATTCACAAAACCATAATGCAATCCAATAACCCACCTAAAATAATCTGATAATATTTTTGCCTTCCACTTTTTCTGTGTCTGTCACTCTCTGAAGGTAGTTTTTCAAAGCATTATTCTCTGTAAGTAATTCTTAAAAGCTTCATTTCAGCATTAATTGGATATTAAAAAGAGATGTTTGAAGGTAAATCGATCTTGAGCTCCAGTCTTTTCTAATTTCGAAGGGTGTTGTTTTGAACAGGTGCCCAAAAAGCTGCTCTGTAAACCATGGTTGTCCTCCATCTGGCACAGAGGCAATCAGGACTGGATATCTTCTAGTTACTAATTCTATTCTCAGTATTGCCTATAACACATGGCAGACAGAGGAAAATCTCTAAGGGGCTTGGCCAAGTCCTTGTCTAGTAACCTGGGTGGTAGACAATATATTATTTATCATACTCAGCAGAATGAGGAAGGCAACAAATCAGTTTACTGAAGCAGCTGTGAACCCCAGTGTCCTCAATTTCCTGTACAGGCAATTAACTGGAAAGTCATTTATAATAACTGCTGACATCCCCAGAGATCACAAAATGGACTGTTAAGTTTGTAGCATAGTCATAGTGGTGTGTTTGATGACAGTTCATCTTCTGAATTTGTCAAAAGATCCCAGTTGTTTCTATTGCAACTACTATACAGATATTTGTTTATGTCTGATGAAGAAAACAGGATGCAGAAAACATGTTCATGCATGGATAGTTTGGGAGGGAAAAACATCATGGAAGGTCATTTTTTTATGACAGGCAGAAGAAGCTTATTTCTGAGTAGTCTGCAGTTTTGGTGGCTGTCACAGCCCTACAAGCAAATCCACCAACACTAGGATTAACTACACATTTTCAGCATTTGCATTGTAACAACAATTAATAGAGTATTTGTAGGGATAGTACTTCTTGCAGCCAGAAAATAAGAGTGGTGGAAGCTTGAATACTACCGTGTACTAAATATATATTAAATATCTAGTGCTGGCCTATTACCACTTCAAGGGAAGGGACTGCTGATTATTCCATCTGCTTTAGGCAACAGTGAATGCATTCTACAGTATAGTTCCACCTGCTGTCACTCAGGAGCTGCAACAGCTGTCTTCTGGATATTCAAGAAAATTATATTAGTTTTTCATCACACACTAGGCTTGAAATGACTCCGAGTGACATAAAGGCCACACTGTGTAATCTAAATCATGCCTAGTTATTATTTATATAATAGTTTCTGGTAGGCATGGGCTTTTCATTTCAGAATGGGTCTGGTTCCAAAACGAATCACAGCAGCACAGCTGCTGTTCAGAACTTGGACCCACCCTCTGAAACAAAATCCCCCATTGAATTACCTTGCCTTACCTTGTGTGGGGCTAAACTCCAACTAGGAAGTAGCCTCTGATGCATAATCTTTCCTTCTCTTTGGCACTGGCCAATCAGGAGCTGTGCAGGGACGTGCATCATCCCACCTCCCTATCTGATTGGCCAGCATTGGCCAGTTTAATTATGCAGGCTAAACAGTCCCCCCTCCAGCAAGCTGAGTACTCATTTTACTGACCTTGGAAGGATAGAAGGATGAGTGACCCTTGAGCCAGCTACCTGGGATTGAACCCCAGGTCGTGAGCACAGTTTTAGATGCAGTACAGCAGTTTAACCACTGCACCACAAGGCTCCTCTACACTTCTTTCTTGAATTGCATGGATTTGAGCCATATGGTTTGGGGTATAAATGATTCCCCCCAATGAATGAATGGATAAATAAATAAATAAATAAATAAATAAATAAATAAATAAATAAATGCTGTGCTGCTATTCATCTCCAGGAAGGGGGCCTGAGAAAGGTGGGTCTTGGGCTTATCTGGGAAACCTGTTGTTGGCAGTGTGGTGGCACCTGGCCTGAGAGCAACAGACTGGCTGGCAGCCTCTCCTGTCATGGCAGCTCCATATGGTGGCTGGGGAAAGTTATGGGGGTATGCTGGGAAGCTGATGTTGGTCATGGGAGGTGTGTGTGTGTGTGTGTGTGTGTGTGTGTGTGTGTGTGTGTGTGTGTGTGTGAGAGAGAGAGAGAGAGAGAGAGAGAGAGAGAGAGAGAGAGAGAGAGAGTTATACATTGTGTATTTGTAGGGAGCATGTGAGTTATACATTGCTTTTGAACTACATGAAGGTTTGGCACACCTCTTGGAGGAAGAAGTGCATCTATCTATCTATCTATCTATCTATCTATCTATCTATCTATCTATCTATCTATCTATCTATCTATCTATCTATCTATCTATCTATCTATCTATCTATTTATTTCTGTCATCTTGCAATGCAACCAGGGCTGTCTCAGTCCCATGCTGTACAAGTTTGGTAACCCTTAAACTTCTTTTCATGTACTGAAATGAAGTTTTAAAAAATTATTTTCATGTTTTCAATTTTGCCTAATTTAATTGGGTTTTGCCTATCGAGGAAGGATGCACATCTTCTTTCTTTGCATGAATGTCAAATGAGCTTTCTCTGCTGATTCGTGTTTGTTTGATTCTGTACAAACTCCCTGTCTAAATGAGTTTGTTCTTTCGAAAGCAAATACTGCTCACATATTTTGAAAGTGAAGAAAAAAATTGTAATCTGTTTTCTTCATTCTTCTTATTATGTTCTGTTAATTTATGTATACATTAGCATGCATTTGCATGATTTATTCATTTTAAAGCTGTATGTGTTTGTGTAGCCGCTCAGCAAGCTTTATCACAAAAAGTAAAGACTAAGATTCAATACTATTCATGGATTATCGTCTTGGATTTTAGCCATGAGAAAGAAGGATTCAGAGACTCCATCATTTTGAAAGAATGTTTCCAAGTAAGATGGGCCATCATCCCACGTTTGCTTTTGGGCGCTTTTTCCCGTGGTTATAGGTGCTCTTTTTTTGATGTCCTAATGGCTAGTTTCCCTTTCATTTAGAAAGAGGCGCCCACTTTCACTCATCTGAGCACTTTTTCTTGGAACCACCTCTGGGGGCCATACTTTTCTCCAAGGCTTAGAGAGGTGCCTTTAAACAGCGACTCTGCTGTGGACATTAAAGGGTGCTTTTTATCACTGAGGATGAGAGGACAAGTAAAGCGCCTTTTTGGGCACACTACCACATGACGTCTTTTCAAAATAAACACCTTAAACCCGCCGTGAGATAGCGGTAATATTTACACTGTTTGACTCAGCGGTAATATTTACACTAACTCAGTTTAACTGTTTAACTCAATATTTACACATGTACTCAGTAAAACTGAACCCTTAAAGATGAATCACTATATAGTAGGGCCATAGTTACTGCTTCAGAGTGACAGAGGATTGTTAGGAATATGTATATCTCTCTCTTACCCAATAGTTCGAATGAAGGAGAGACCCTCTTTTGGTGTCTTTTTTCTAGGTGAGTGAACAATCTTTTCACTTCTGAAGTGGCAACTTGCACAAGTTTTCACTGATATCTGCCTAGTATACAGTTGCACGATGCACTGTTGACCTTGGCTCCTGAGTTGAATGGGTGGAAAAACCCCTCCACTTGTGACCTTTAAGAACAATTGGCAGACCCTGCCAGAACAGATGCTATAAATGGACTGATGTTTAGATACCTTGGAGAAGGAAGGAGGACCCACAATGAGATGCACTTCAAAGGCAGAAAAGCTGTTGTGCAGGGGATTATTCCTGTACAGTTATTGACAAATCATTTCCACCAGCATTGCTTGGTGGAAATGTCCAAATGTCTAAATTGGTAATACTTTGCCCCAACTGTTGCTGGGATGTGCCTGAGAAGCCCCTTCTCAAATTCAAAAGTGGCTACTTGACAAAAAAAAAAAAGTTCCCGAACCCTGCCTAAAAACATAACTTCAACTCTCTGCCATCAAGCCAGTGTTTACCTAGTTAGATAGAATATATCCTATACTGGTTTGCAGACAATTTTGGAATGACTACTATCTGTTACTATGATGCAAGTAGACAGTAAAAATATTAATCTTATATATTTCCATGGACATAGTAATGCTGGTTCCAGTTTATTTATTTATTTATTTATTTATTTATTTATTTATTTATTTATTTATTTATTTATATACCACCTTCTAACCAGAACTACGGGTGGTTTACAATAGTACAATAAAAATAAAAGTGATTTATATGCCTGTATCTATTTTCAGGACTAACATTACTATGTTTTAGTACAAAAGCCATCTTTGAAGATGTGACATGAAGCTGAACATTCTTATATACTTTTATTTAAGTGAAATTTACAAAATGAGATGATTACTTCCCAACCTTTCCAGGTTCTGACTTACTATTTTTCCACATACCAATTTCTCTAATTTGATCACCTCCATATCTTTAGTATATCTGAGGAACTATTATTATCATGGTCTATCCTGGATCTCTTTTTCAAAGGGGCAAAATGGGACTTGCACATACAGTAGTGAAGTTACCAAGAAAATGGAAAAATCTGTAGCACTTTGTGGTATTGCATAGAATAATTGACATTAATAGCAATTGACATTAATTGCTATTCAGAGCAGGAAATCAGTAATTTTTAACGGATATTAAATGGAAAAAAATTATTGACAATTGCTGTTAAACTGACACAGCTGTTGAGAAATATAAAATTAGTGGAAGAAGGATGTGATGTGCAGAATTTTTTTACTGCATTTAGAGGGATTTTCCAGCAAATGAATTAATAGTAGCTATACTGAACAATGTGCCACAAGATTGCCTGAAATATATGAACAGCACCACCACTGATGTGCCTAAAATTTTAGTTTACCTCTTAAATAGGAAATGCCACAGCAAAATAAAAGTCTGGGCAATCAATATTCATGGACCAGTCTTTATGGATACGGCACAAATGTCTCTTCATGGTTTTAGAGCAGTGCTTCCCAGCCTTGTGTCCCCAGGTGTTTTTGGACTACAACTCCCAGAAATCCTGGCCAGCACAGCTGCTGGTGAAGGCTTCTGGGAGTTTTAGTCCAAGGACATCTGAGGACCTATGGTTGGGAACCACTGTGGTTGAAATACTCTGTCCACAGCTGGAGTGAGACCCTTCAGAGTAGGCCAATCAGTCTGGTAACTTGGTAAGGCCTAAAATAGATGGCCTTAGCAAGTTACTTCACTCCACTCCCATGTTTCATTTGACAGCACTATGCAATTGATATGATGAACAGTCACTGTTGGTGCAGAAAAGAAAAGATGTGCTTAAGGAACCCTGATCCCAGGCTGGCAAACATCATCTCATAACTGCAGCTTGAAATAGTGAATGACAATAAGTGCTCTCAGACTATAAAACAGTTTAATGTAAATGAAAAATTTAATACAGATAAAATGTAATCTGAACATTTCTTGTGAGCTATACACCTGTAGAGTCCCCAATTGACATGACTTTCTTTAATCACATGGAGCATCATAGAATGTTGACCATCAGAAAACAGATCATTCTACTACTAACTGCATGTTTTGCATTAGCAGTTGACACTTTTAAATTGTTACCTGAATCCCAATAAGGCCAGAATGGACCCACCTACCTGCTTGTTCATTCACCACAATCTTACACACCTGGAGGCAATGATAGTTTATCAACACACTTATCGGCAAGAGTTAAACTTGGATTAGAGGGGGAAAAAACTAGCTACAGGTAGTGCAGGGACCTACATAATATAATTAGTTTCAAGTCTCACCAGAGCAGACCACCTCCTTTTGGTTGACTCATCAACTGGCACTTAATAACTCCCTCTGATACATTGGTAAGAGAAAGAATAGTAGGTTTTATTTACTTACAGTTCTGAACATATCAAAAACAGTGTATTGTAGAAAACAATGACTGGCTACATGAACAAGCCTTAAGTGCATACTGACAATAACAGAATATTGACTCCAACTCTTACTGACCACTGTCTGAAAAAGACAGGGCAAAGGACTTTGAAACACAGAGAGGTAAGTCTCTTCAAAATGAAAAGCAGGGAAGAAACAATTTGTTACTGTTGGTTTGATTCAAAGTCACCCCCAAAAGATCCCTCCCAGCCAAAACTCTGAAAGACAGCATATGTTAAAACACAAGCTTGCTAAAACTTCAACACAGATGGGAGAAAGAAGCTTGGTTTCATGCATTGCCATTGGCTCTCCAGTGGCACTTCCTTACAATTGTTCTTTCACTGCTGTCCTCAAAAGTTTCAGTCTTCTGGTTTCTTGACTGCAGTCTTTATTTGGATTTACAAATGAACCAGGGTATAGAATATTTCCAATTATCATGGCTTCATTGTTGAAAATAAAACTATGCAATTCCTCCATAGCCATTATTTCTATCAATTTAATATTCAGTTGTAATCTTAATTTTCATGTTCTTCTTTATATTTTCTTCTGAATTAGTTCAGATCATTGATACCCAGTTTTATCAATAGCTAGAGTGACTTTTGCCATTTTCAGCTTGTTGGTCCCTTGTTGCAACCTAATCCTGAAGAAGGTGGACCTGTCCTCAGTTACTCATGTACTAAGCATATCCAGATTGGGTCACCACAGCACTGCCTATGTGCATGTGATGCAAAATGCAGGTGATAGGATAAGAGATGCATAACATATTTTACCAATCTTACACCAATGGCATGTGTTATACATCAATTTCCTGGCTGGGATAGTGCCACAAGTAAAATGTGAGGCAAGGGAACATGGAATGGGCACTATAAGCAGAACACTTTTTTCTCATCCACCCAGCATCCTAACCTTAGTCAAAAGAGAAATCATGCCATATAGTAGGACTCATGATGGAGAACCTCTCCTTTGGAGTTGCCCCCATTGAAGGCAATCCCTGGGCAGCCACAGCAAAGCACCAAGCTACATAGAAGTGATCACTTTGGATAGCCTAGCCCAGCATTGGTGAACCTATGGCACAGGTGCCAAAGGTGGCACTCGAAGCCTTTTCTGTGGGCACCTGACATTGTTCCTTCACAGCCACCTGAATTCAGGTTAAATTGCTGTATTAGCACTTTTTGAAAAATTAGTGGGTTTTGAATTGCAGTCTGGGCACTCTAAAAGGTTCGCCATCACTGGCCTAGCATCTATATTCACTGAAGATGCAGTGTTCCTTTGTTGAGTTAGGATGATGTTCTCAACAGACTCCTGGCTCTGTTTCTAGCTGCGCAAGTAGATAGATGAAGGGATAAGATGCCACAGTGTCCTGTGGACATGTGACTCTTGCTGCTGGTGAGGGCTTCCTCTGTTGAGAAGATTTGTATTATTTAGCTTGACACCGCTGCTGTGCCTTCATTGATGTTATGTTTGTTGTTTTATTTTCCTGGCTTTCATGTATCATCCACACACTGTGCATTCTATAGGGGAAATGCAGCATTCAAGTTTTAAGAGTGAATGAAATAGTAAGAGCCAGTGACCTGGTGACTCAGATATATAGATACAGGCCTGATCAAAAGGACTTCTTCAGTAGCATAGAAAGACTTCTGGGAAAATGCTAGATATTCCTCCATTTTCTTCTGTACACCTGCTCTTCAATCAATATCAGAGGCTGCTTCTGATGATCCCTAAGGAGCCTGTTGTCTGATGACATAAGAAGAAATATTGTGAAAAGCATACACACACACACACACACACACATTTGAATGGCAGCTTCCAGAACTTCTCTGTCAACTTGGCAACTGATCACATTGGCTGGGGATAATGGGAATTGTTGGCACAAATCCTGTTGGGTGGGCATGCCTGCACACACAGAACTGATATCATTGCAGCACCGGGTTGCTGCTGATCAAAGTTTTTGTCTTTCAGTTTTGGAATGAAGACACAGCTGGAGCTATGGCCAAGGAGTACATGTGTGTATGTGTAGAGATTACAGCAGCATCTTTGACTTGCTTTGAAACCAGTCCTATTGGAATTCTAATTGTAACACAGCTGGAAAAAACAAATACAGAAGGACACGTTTCCCCTTTCCCACAACTTTTAAACCCGACAGTTTCACTCACTCTATACCCCAGAGCACACAGAGAACTCCTAGTTCCCTGAGCTCCTTGCCCTCTGAAGATATCGGCCACAGAGACTGGTGAAATGTCAGGAAGAAAAACTTACAGAACATGGCCAAACAGCTGAAAACACTCACAACAGCCATCAGAATCTGGCCGTGAAAGCCTTCGAGAATACATTAAATACAGAACTCTCAGTGTGACGTCTGCCCTAGCCAGTTTAAGTACAGACAATAGGAATGCAGGCATGCATCCAGAGCCATGCACACCTACACCCAAACCCCAATAAACAAACCAAGCTAGATGAGGGAGAAATTATTCTTAAACCAGAAACTTTTAAATGGATATATGTTTTCTCCCTCCCCCCCCTTGTTTTTGTGGCCAAGTCGTTAATATGGGTGTTTGTGTGATAACTGCTACCAGAAAACAAACAGCTGTCAATACACAAAAAATGTTTTTCTTCTTGTATAAGTACAGGAACAGAGGATACTTTTATAGACCACTAAATGGTGGCTTTGATGGATCAGATGTCCATTTTCTCTTTTAGTAAAAGGTTAAATTCAAAGGATTGAAAACAAGATAAAAATCCATTAATAACATTCACCCACTCTTGTATACACTCTACCTAGTCTCACTTGAAGTTGGGGAAACCAGCCAATGAAACTAAAGTTCTAAAGACCTTTCCTCCAAACAGCCGTACCAAATTCTACTGTCACCTATCCAGAACCCACCTGTCACTCACCCCATTCATTCCATCGTACAATGAACAAACATTATCATCCACAAATAGTAACAGGTAAGTGAGGATTAAAATCGTCATACCCACAAATACCAGATGGAACATTGCAGATGCATGGAGTATTCGTGTGCCCCATGAGATACCAGTGGGGGTTCTTTGCTATACCCCATACAGTAATCACCTCATGGCCACACAAATACCCCCTGATTTGGTTTATTTCTGAATGTCTGTCCAACCACAGTGTATAGCCCTAGTTAGAAGTTTTGTAGGTATTCATTTATTTGGTGGATTAATATCCTGCTTTCTGACCAAAGTCCTCAATATGGCTCATGCAGTACTGTTGAAATGTAATGAAGTCATTAAAGCTATAAAGTTTTTCCCAAAGAAGAACAATACAAAAATAGCATGGCCTAATATAACTACTTTCCTTCACTATCTCCTTGTATTTTTATGAATCTTTCCTACAGGGCATTTGGTGACAGACAGCTCTCTGGCTGGTTAGGGACCTGTGATGACTGATTTGCACAAGGAAAAGACAGTGTGTGCTGTTTTCATAACCTGCCTTATTCTCCCTAGTTTAAAGTATATACAATGATAAATCTGCATTATTAAACCTGATACATCCATATAAAACCTGAATAAACAAAAACCATTTCAATCTGGCATATCTGGGCTTCAGGAGAAGCCCATCGTTCAAAACCCAGAGAGACATTTGTTGGGGACATTCCAGAGAGCTTTCTGTATGATTTATCCTAGGCTCAGGAGTTCCTTATTAATAGACACTGAACAGAACCCCCTTCTGGTTGTATATCCACTGTCAGGTAAAGCTTTTGTTTTGTTTTGTTTGATTTTTAAACTTCAGCTCTGATTTTGGCTGCCGAAGATGGCATTTGTAACCAGCTTAGTGTTGTACTTTTCTTACATTTAAACAGAAATGTTTTAATTTGTGCTTTTAACTCAATTCTGTTTTAATGATTTAATTTGTTTTCTGTTTTGACTGTATTCAAAATGTAGTTAATATTGCTGTGAGCTACCTTGAGTCCCATCTTTGGGATAGAATGGTAATCCAGTTTTTAAAAATACAGAAACATAAAATTTCTTCTTCCTATATGAAGCAGGAAACATTATTCTCAATTATGAGAGAGTGCCTTCAACAATTGGGTACAAAGTATGACCCCACTTTCACACTGCTATTTCTTAGTGTTGATTACTTTTGCTATTGCACCTATTAGTTTCTTTCTTCCTCGTACATACATTTTGGGCCAAATATAATTTGATGTTAGCTTTGCAATTAGAAAGTGCTAAAACATTTTCTCTGGAAAGATACCGTCTCTGTCCCATCCACTTGCAAATGAAGCCCACACTTATCCCTCCCTCATGACACACACAAAAGCAGGCTAATTTGTAGCTTGTAGAGCTGAGATACCTCAGACTAAAAGACCTATTCAAATTCAATTTCCAATGGGCTCATTTCTAATGATGGGATCATTGTGACCTCCATTTTGACAATGACCCGCACAAAATGGGAGATAAGGTTCATTGTTTTGCCAGTTCAGATTTGAAAACTTCATTTTTAAAATCCCTCATGCAGATAAATAAAAAGTCTCAACTGTGTTATATGGCTGGATAGTCGATATTGCCATATCCAGTTTGCCCGTGCCAAGTTCAAGTCATAGATTCACAACTATGTATCAGCTGAGATTAGGCCAGTCTGTGCTGGCTTTCAGTTCCAGTATTTGGCTGTCATCTTCTGTCCCTGGAGAATCTATGGCACAGTATTTCAAGAATTTGCAACCACAAATTGATTGAGGTCTCTAGGATCACATTCTAAAAGGCTAGCTATGTTCAAAATACTATAAAATTGTGTGGTCCTAGCAACAACAAAAAGGGGCAAAGTTCCTTTCTTTTTTCACCTGTTCTCCTTCACCCTTCAACCACTCCATCCATCATAGCCTTGTTTATTTTTCCGGTTTCTTTCTCCATTGCATGGTAAAAGCTACCCAAATCTTGTTTAACTCAGCCGTCACTGGCTGCATGTTTTCCAGGTTCTTTTATCTATGACTATTCCAGGGCTGGACTCTGATTCTTTTAAAATTATTAAAAATCTAAATGGACTGGATTAATATCCTCAATTTAATGATTGTAATTTTAAAATAAATGATTAAAAGTCATTGCAGTCATTTATCAAGGCTGCTGGAAACAGTGTATACCAGACAGTCTGCCCTTTAAAATTTCTCCGTTCCCCCCTCTCACGTAATAGCTTCTGTATTTAAAGTTAAATCACAGGGGTGTAGTGTCACCCCAATGATAGAAGGATCAGTACAGGTGGATGAAAACATTGACATGGAGTGCTTCGGAAATGTAAAGTATCTGAAGATCAGTACCTTGTCATTCCTGACCAAAACTTTGATTCAGGAAAAAGATAAGGTATTTGCTGCTTCTTTGGTAATACAGTAATTAGAAGCCTAGAAGCTCTGGTTCCATTTGCCTGGTGACTAGAGATGGGCACAAAATGATTTTTTTATTTGTTTTGTTATTCATTATTCATTTCATTACATAATGAAATGAAATGAATAACGAACCGCCCCCTCAAAGAAAAATGAAATGAAATGGATTTTTTTGTTTCATTCCATTTCTTTTTTGTTCACCCATCTGGCATCTTCTCCTACCTGATGTCAGGGAGGCCTCCTGGCCACCCAGCATTGCCACTGCCGCTGACTAGCCTCTGTGGGGAGTGCTTCTGGGGCAGCGGGGAGGCCTCCCAACACCCGGCGTAGCCGCTGCCACTGACCAGCCCCCATGGAGGGTCCTTCCAAGGTGTTGGGGAGGCCTCCCGCCATGGCAAAAAAATGCCGATCAGCCTGCGCTACAGCTGATGCATGCTTGTATATATATAAAAAAGCACCGACCGACAGGACCCAGCAGCCAGCTGGTCGGCGTTTATGTTATAAAAAAGTGCTGACCGGCCAGGCCCAGGAGCCAACTGGTCGGTGCTAGTGTTAAAAAAAAAAAGCGCCGATTGGGAGGACAGCCCCAAGAGTGAAAAAAGAAGAAAAAATGAAACAAAAATGAAAAATTAAACAAAACAAAATACTAAATGGATTTTTTAAAAAAATTCATAATAAAATGAAACTGGGGACAAGAAATGAAAAATGAAATGAGACACTATTTTGGCATTTTGTGCCCATCTCTACTGGTGAAAGTGCTATATATCTTCTGTTCAACCAAATGAAGTGACAAACCTGCATGGCATACAGATAATAGAAGACAATCTCACTGCTACTTTGCAATGACCACTTTTTCTGTGACCTCTGCTTGCATATTAACTCAACGAGGCTTATAAGATATTCTTACAATGGGGAGCAGTTTGTATGTTGCCTTCTTGTTCTTGTTCTTGTTCTTCTTGTTCTTCTTGTTCTTGTTCTTGTTCTTGTTCTTGTTCTTCTTCTTCTTCTTGTTCTTGTTCTTGTTCTTGTTCTTCTTCTTCTTCTTCTTCTTCTTCTTCTTCTTCTTCTTCTTCTTCTTTTTGCAGAATTCACTAGGTTTCCTGACATCCACGCATTAAAAGAGCTATTTAATAGTGGTTTTATTATTCTGTTCTAATATGGCTTGGATCTTAATCAGCACAGACTTTAGAAAAATTACTTTGGTCCTACATCTCCAGGTATCCCTCAGACATCATAGTAACTGGCCATGCAAGATGTAAGAGCCTGGGAGCTGTAGTCCCCCCACCAATAAATAAATAAATAAATAAATAAATAAATAAATAAATAAATAAATAAATCTACAGTCCCAAAGCACAGTCCAAGACATGCCTATAAACTGTAGGGCAAATGAAGCTTGATTCATATCCAGTCTCCCTCTTTATGAAATGCTGTATTTCTGGATTCAGTATCCTCAACATTATTGAGAAGCCTCAAAATGTCATGTCTGTAAAATGAGCCATTAAAAACTGATCCCTTTTACTGGAGTTGGTCATAGAGCAACATAGAAGACAACAAAGGAAAACCTTTTATGTGCATTCAATACAAATCTTCCCTAGCTAGAATAGTCCAAGTGGTGACAATTTATTTCCTAATTATCAGATGTAATTGCTCTATTAATATGGAAATCAGACTGTCCTCCATAGTTTCCTCAGGGTACTTAACATGGCAAAAGCTGGAGAATTGTTTAGGTTTAAGCAGAACAATGGGTGCATTATTCCTTATAGCATCTTCTAGGGTAAAGATGAAAAGAAGGATTTTTGCAACAGTATTATTCTGGAATGAACCTACTTAAACAACCATGGAACCAAAGACCCCTAATTATTTTAAATATGAACAGCATATTTGACCACATGTTGAACAACAGGGAAAGTGTTTAAAGACAGGTTGTTCCCCTTCATTTGGTGCAATGTAGGACTTTCTTTGACTTCTGAGTTATTCCCTGAACCCTCTGAAGGACTGCTTTACACATTTTCCCCTGAAATCAATACCAACATTCAAATAACACTTGCCATCTGTGATGTAACAAGGTAGCGTTAAGGGTCTTTCCCAGTGCTATATTCTGAACACTCCCCCCCCCCATGAAACCACAAAGGGTTTATCTAAAAATTTTCCAGGATTATGGGTGTGAATTTCATAGTCAGTATAATTAATCACACCTGCTTCAATGTACAGCAGACAAGAAGATAGTAGTAGGAGTGGAACATGCCGGCCTAGGAGAAGAGAGTTTAGATACCTCACATCTATCCCCTCTTCTGGTTCCACCCCTAGCCAGAAGGAATCAGGTGACCATATCAGTGAGCCCACAAGCCACACGGTGCTGTTGTTGAATGCCAGGTCGGTACAAAATAAGACCGCCCTCATCCACGATGTCATTCTGGATGAGGGTGCCGACTTGGCATGTATTACCGAGACCTGGGTGGGAGAGGAGTGTGTGTTCCCCTCTCCCAGCTATGCCCACCTGGGTACTCGGTCCAGCACCAGTGTCGCTTGAAGGGTCGGGGAGGGGGAGTTGCTATAGTCTATCGGAGTTCTATCTCCTTGACAAGACTTCCTGTCCCCTTGGGAGGAGGCCTGGAGGGCCTGTACTGTGTGTTGGGCTCACGAGACAGACTGGGGATTCTGCTGGTGTACCGCCCACCCTGCTGCATACCAACAGTCTCCCTGCCTGAGCTGACAGAGGTTGTCTCGGACCTGGTGTTGCGGACCCCCAGGCTGTTGGTACTGGGGGACCTCAACATCCATGCTGAGGCAGCCTTGAATGGGGCAGCTCAGGACTTCATGGCCACCATGACAACCATGGGGCTGTCTCAATATGTCAACGGCCCAACGCATGAGAAGGGCCATACTTTAGACCTGGTCTTCTCAACGGGATTGGAGGATGGTGGTCTGGATGTGGAGGGGTTGGTTCTAATTCCATTGTCATGGTCAGACCACCTTCTGGTCAAGTTTAGGCTATTAGCTTCTTCTACCCTCTGCAAGGGTGGGGGATCTATTCAGATGATCCGCCTCGGAGACTAATGGATCCAGATGGTTTCCTGAAAGCTCTGGGGATTATCCATTTGATATGGTAATCCTGTCGAAGCTCAGGTCACCCTGTGGAATAGGGAAATGTCCTGGGCGGTTGACACGACACCTAAGCGCCCTGCAGAGCCCAGACAGCTCCTTGGTATACATCTTGCGGGCAATGAAGCAGGAGGGGAGACGGCTGGAGCGCAAGTGGAGAAAATATCACTGTGAGTCTGATCGAACACGGCTTACAGCCCATTATCGGGCCTATTCCGAATACAGTTTGTGAAAAGGCAATATTTCACAAACCGTATTGCTTCTTCAGAGTGCCGTCCAGCAGAGCTGTTTCGGGTGGTCCGGGACCTTCTTCAACCGAGAAATACGATGGAGGTTCTGGACCACTCAGCAGCCCGCTGTGATGAGTTTGCTGTCCACTTTGAGGAAAAAATCGCTCAGATTTGCAGGGAATTGGACTCCACTATTGGTGCAGAATCAAGGGATGTGTCCAGTGTGCCGTGCTTAGGTCCAGTATTATTGGATGAGTTTCAATTATTGAGACCCGAGGATGTGGACAGGGTGCTTGGATCTGTCCGTGCTACCACTACGCCACTTGACCCTTGCCCTTCTTGGCTAATTGAAAGATCTGCCAGGGGAGTTCGCACCTGGGTCCAGGAAGCTGTAAACGCCTCATTAAGAGAGGGAGTGGTCCCCACCATCTTGAAAGAGGCAGTGATTAGACCACTCCTTAAAAAACCTAACCTGGACCCAGGGCTGGTAGTTAACTACCGTACAGTAGCGAACCTCCCTTATTTGGGCAAGGTGTTGGAGCGGGTGGTGGCCGGGCAACTCCAGGCACTGCTGGATGAAACGGATTTTCTGGATCCATTTCAATCTGGTTTCAGGCCGGGTTTTGGTACAGAGACTGCCTTGGTCGCCCTGTATGATGACCTCTGCCGGGAGAGAGACAGGGGGAGTGCAACCCTGTTGATACTCCTGGACCTCTCAGCGGCTTTTGACACCATCGACCATGGTGTCCTTCTGGATAGGCTGGCCAGGTTGGGAGTTGGAGGCACCGCTTTCCTTCCTGGCTGACCGTGTCCAGAAGGTGGTGCTGGGGGACAGTTGCTCTGCCCCGTGGCATTTATGTCATGGGGTTCCTCAGGGCTCTATACTGTCTCCCATGCTGTTCAACATTTACATGGAACCACTGGGAGAGGTCATCAGGAGGTTTGGGCTGATGACTCAGCAATATGCTGATGATACTCAGCTCTACCTCTCATTTTCCACCAATCCAGGTGAGGCGGTTTCTGTGCTGAACTCGTGTCTGGGCCAGATAATGGACTGGATGAGGGTTAACAAATTGAAACTCAATCCAGACAAGACGGAAGTGCTGTTAGTGGGTGCTTCGCCAGACAGGTTAGAGGGACACTTCCCTGTTCTGGATGGGGTTGCACTCCCCCTAAGGGACAGGGTCCGCAGCTTGAGGGTGCTCCTGGACCCTGGTCTAACTCTGGAAACCCAGGTGGACTCGGTGGCCAGGGGTGCCTTTCTCCAGCTGCGGAAAATATATCAGCTACGCCCCTACCTGGATGAACGGAGCCTCATAACAGTTACGCATGCACTGGTAACATCCTGTATTGATTACTGCAATGCGCTCTACATGGGGCTGCCTTTGAAGACGGTTCGGCGATTGCAACTGGTTCAGAATCGTGCGGCGCGGCTAGTAAGTGGTAGGGCCGCTAGGGATCACATCATGCCGATTCTACGTAGCCTACATTGGTTACCAGTTGCTGCCCGAGCCCAATTCAAAGTGCTTGTTTTGACATATAAAGCCCTAAATGGCTTAGGACCTGGATACCTGAAGGACCGCCTCCTTCCATATGAACCTACCCGGCCATTAAGATCAAGCCAGGGGGCCCTCCTGAAAGAGCCATCCCTCAAGGAGGTGAAAGGGATGGCTTGTAGGAACAGGGCCTTTTCGGCAGCTGCCCCCAAGCTATGGAATGCCCTCCCAAGTGAGATCCGCCTGGCGCCAACACTGATGACATTTTGGCGCCAGGTAAAAACCTTCCTGTTCCAGAAGTTTTTTAATTGATACAATTTAGATTGTGGGTCTTCTGATGGCAATTTTAGTGTGATGTTTTAGTATAAGGTTTTTATTGTTGTTTTAATTATTTATTGTTGTTTGATGTTTTTAACTGTTTTAATTCCTTGATTGTAAGCCGCCAAGAGACCTTTGGGTAGTGGGCGGCATATAAATTGTAAAAATAAATAAATAAATAAATAAATAGAACAGATAAAAAAGAGAGTAGACATGAGGAATTTATCACTTTAAATGAGAAATGTTCTTTAGTATCAATAGAAATGAGAACTTAGGTATCTGATGTTATATAGTTCCTAACATAGGCCCTTAGGCACTAGCTGGTTGCCTCGGAGTGTATGTAGAAGGTCTTCTAATAACTCAAGCTTCAGAAGCGGAAATGTAGCATCAATCACCCAGGTAAGAGTTAACATCTACCAAAGATGTTTGGAGCAACAAGGGTTCTTACTCTAAGTAATGTTTATTAAGATACACTTGAATGAGCACTCTTTTGAAATTCTCCACCCTAAAGATGCCAGAGAAGATGATCATTTTGACCTAAGGTTCTTTAGGTGAGAAAGATACTCTTCAACATGTACACACAGGTACCTTGGTATGCTAAGCCTCAGAACTTGGAATCTCATCTGTAAGATATTCTCTGAAATGTCTCTTTTTTTTAAAAAAAAAAATCTAATCTATGGAAATGGCCCTTTTGTCAGATTGAATAAGTTTAGATTTCCATGGGAGAAAATTCTCAGCACACCTTTTATAGCAAAGGCCTTCCATTCAGGACTGATTGCATTATTAAAGAATGCACAAAGTGGTAGAGCAGGAGCAAAAGAGGAATACAAAACGTGGCCTACATTCAGGTTCTGTTTTCTGTGAGCCTTGCAACCCTGACCTACTGCTACCATTGAGATTTACCTTTGATTATCATTCGGAAGAGGAGGAGACTGCAGGGCATTATGTTGTGAGTAGCAATGTGGTATCCTTCTGCAGTACAGAGGTTGCTGCCAAATTTTGCGGCAAAGAGGCAATGGTTGGAACTTTGTTGGCGGTTTCTAAATTTAGACAGTGATAGTGCAACCCCCTGTAGATTTGGGGTGAGTCCCCTTCCATTTAATACACTAATTCCCCAAACTGATTATTTTAGTCTGTACCTGGCTGAATCATTATCTCGGCCTATGATGATATGTCAAGACTTATGAACGAACAGCATACCTGAGAGTAATCAAACTCTGGGGAACTGCTGTGGCCTGGTGCCAGTTTAAAGCATGCAGCCCTTCGTACATTTGTATGCACACTGGAGATGTTAGGAAACTCTCTCCCTCCTGAATGTTCAAAAGACTGTCCTGAAGACACAGGCAGCTCGTACTGTTAACTACATTAACATAATACCAAAGCTGTAAGGCTGAGTGATAAGAGTAGAGATGGGCACGACCAGGAAAAATTACGTTTCGAGTTGTCATGTGTCGGAGCCGGCCCGTTTCGGCTCATTTCCGTTTGTTGTGAAATTTTCCAAAAAATTGTCATTTCGTTTGTTGTTTTTTCGTCTGTCGTTAGTACTGGTTTTGGGGGGGAGCGGGCTCCTGGAGGCACCTCTCTGGGGTGGGTGCCTCCTCTGGCCCGCCATGAAGGGAAAGCGGGCTCCTGGAGGCACCTCTCTGGGGTGGGTGCCTCCTCTGGCCCGCCATGAAGGGAAAGCGGGCTCCTGGAGGCACCTCTCTGGGGTGGGTGCCTCCTCTGGCCCGCTACAAAATGGCATGCATAGCCAATTGGATATGCATACCAAGTTGCAGTAGCAGGCAGAGGCACCTCTCTTTCGGGTGCCTCTGTGACTCACTGCCTGCCGGCATACGGTGCACTTGGGCTGGGGAACAAAGCGAGAGAGGACCCCTACGGGCACCCTGTGACTCATTAAGAAGGGAAGTGTACTTGCTGTAGTGCAATGTGAGTACACATCTGGCTTACTGGTTAGAGGTTAGCGCAAGGGCTAGGCTTAGGGTTACGGGTAAGGTTAGGGTGAGTTACTGGGGTGCACCTCTGGGTGCCTCTCTGACCCACTAAGAAGGATAGTGTACTGGTGTATGGGTTAGGGTTAGGGTTTGGGTTTGGGTTCGGGCTAGGGTTAGTGGGCTTTTTATGCCCGACTGGCACATCCCAGAAGTCTCGGTCAAAACCTGGCCAAGTGGCCATGCAATTGGTGGAATGGCTCCAAAAATTTGCATGGTCACTCCCATGGCCAGCCCATCATTGTGCAGGTGTAAAAAAATAAAATAAAATAAAATAAAATAAAATCAATGGAGACGTTTTGTTGCAAGAAAAACCCACTGCTGCTACTGAAAAAATTCAGGCAGTTTTAAAATAGCTATTTTCGCATGTTTCTGTGGTGCTTTGGTGTGTTTTTGGACCACGGTTTCAAAATAAATATTGCGGTCGCCCCATTTTGGATCCCCCGCCCGCACCGCATGGCATGGCGAGTTGGCGAGACGACGAGGATGCCCCCCACCAGAGCAGCCCAGGACAGGAGGGGGGGAGGCCGGGACCCCCCCCCCAGAATCCACCCCTCTGGTAGGTGCCCTCACTCAGGCAGGCATATTTTCGCCTGCTTTTTTGGCCGGGAATTGGGTTTTTAAATTTATTTTTAAAACTTTTTTTCTGTGCCGCGCCGCTTGGTGAGTTGGCGAGATGACGAGGATGCGCACTTTGCGCAGCCCAGGAGAGGAGGGGGGGAGGCCAGGGACCCCCCCCCAGGAACCACCCCTCTGGTAGGTGCCCTCAGGCAGACATATTTTCGCCTGCTTTTTTGGCCGGGAATCGGGTTTTTTATTTTTAAAACTTTTTTTCTGTGCCGCGCCGCTTGGCAAGTTGGTGAGACGACGAGAATGTGCAGCCCAGGAGAGGAGGGGGGAGGCCGGGGACCCCCCCGCCCCCAGAAAACACCCCTCTGGTAGGTGCCCTCAGGCAGGCATATTTTCGCCTGCTTTTTTGGCCGGGAATCGGTTTTTTTTTAATTTTTAAAACTTTTTTCCTGTGCCGCTTGGCATTGTGCGATCGCTGTGATGCCGCCAGGAACGACCACGACAAATCAGACCCAATTTTTCTTTAGTCGGTTCGAGTTCGAGTTCTGACGGAGTAATTGTCGTTACCATTTCCGTTATGTAACGGAAACGAGGAACGGAAACGGAAACGAGGATTTCGCCGAGTCGTGCCCATGTCTAGATAAGAGTGATAGAAATATCAGTTTCATGCTATAACCTTGTTTCTCCAGCCCCACTGTCTTCACATTTGAGTCCTAAACTCAGAGAAGTTGCTCTTGAAACTTAGCTCTTGGCTGTCACTTTGCACCTCCGAGCCATCTTTGTGTATAATAATTTGAAAAATGCTTTGGGATTCAGCAGGATTCAATGTGTGATATCAACACCAACTAGTTTCCACCTTTGGGACAACCAAGAAGCTGAAAAGACTTGAAAAAACTGAATCAAGCATTCAGCTCTTTAAGTATATACACAGTGGTAATCTAAGAAGTGTCACTTTGTGTACCAGAGGGAAGGACTTCCTTGTTTGTTCTTCTTTCTCCCTCTATGCAGAGAAGTCTTTAATTTGCTGAGGGGGGTGTTTCTTACTCCCTCATCCAGCAGCAGCACAGCCAAAATGTTTAAACAAATTTCTTTTAAACTATCCAAAAACATAAAAAAGAAGAAAATGTGCTAAAAACATACCACAAAGAAATACAATGGCAATTAGACATGGGCATGACCAGAAAAATGACATTTCGAGTTTTCGTTTGTCGGAACGGGTCCGTTTCGGGTCGTTTCCGTGTGTCCTGAAAATTTTCAAAAAATTGTTGTTTCGTTTGTCGTTTGCCGTTTGTCATTTGTCATTTCCACCGCGATTTAGCGCGATTTGACTTCCCAGAGCATAGGGGCGTCCCGCAATCAGGGCTGGCGCTAGGTGTTTTTGAGCCCCAGGCGGCGGGCGGGGTGGGTGGCGGGTGGCGGGGGAGGTGCGGGTGGGCGGCGGTGGCGGGGGCCATGGGCGGGCAGCGGCTGCGGGCAGGCGAGTGGGCAGGCGGTGGTGCAGGCTACAGGCGGGTGGCGGCGCGGGTGGACGGGTGAGTGGGCAGTTAGGATATCACTTAGGATAGAGGTTCTGTTATTGGCTTGCACCCCAAATGTGTGTGTGTGCAAGCAAATTGAAGTTGGGAAAATAGAAAATAAATGGTAGTATATAATATATTTTTAAAATAAATCCACACCTCCCACTCCCAGTCGAACCTCCCCCTCTATCCAATATCAGAAAAAAATCCTCACAAACTGCCAGAGAAGAAATAAAGAATAAACTGCTATTCCCTTCAGCAGACAAAGCTGCAGGGAATCAAAGAAATTATTTTCTAAATTCAATTCCCTCCCTGCCTGCCTAACTTAAATCCTAAAGCCTCCAGCCTCCCTCCTCAATCTCGATCGGATCACACCAGCACCAGCAGCCAGCCCTCCTCCCTCAACCACATCCATACACCCGACTGCGATTTCTGGAAGGTGCCTTGGCTTTTTATGCCCTCCGAGACATCCAGAAGTGTCAGTCAAAAACCTGGTGATGCCATTGGTGGAATGGTTCAAACAATTTGCATGGTCCCATCCCATGCCCAGCCCAAATGGGCAGGTCTAAAAAAAAAATAAAATAAAATAAAATAAAATAAAATCAATACGTTTTATTGCTACAAAAAAACCCACTGCTGCTACTATTAAAATTCAGGCATTTTAAATAAATAAATTTCATATGTTTCTTTGGTGATTTGGTGGTTTTTTTACCACGATTTCAAAAGAAAAATTGTGCTCGCCATTTTGGATCCCCCCCACAGCATGGCATGGCAAGACAACAAGGATGACCCCCCCCCCAGCCTGATGCAAGCAGCCCAGGACAGGAGAAGAGGGGGGGAAAGGCCTGGGACCCCCCAGAAACCACCCCTCTGGTAGGTGGCAAAGCCTCAGGCAGGCATATTTTCACCTGCTTTTTTGGCCGGGAGTCGGGTTTTTTTTAAAAAAAAACTTTTAAAAACTTTTTCTGTGCTTCGCATTGCGCGATCACCATGATGCCACAAACGGAAATGAAAAACCCGACCAAATTTTTCTTTTTTCGGTTCGAGTTTGAGTTCTGACGGCTTAATTATTGTTACCGTTTCCATTACGTAATGGAAACGATAACCGAAAACGGAAACGACAATTTCGCCGAGTCGTGCCCATGTCTAATGGCAATAATCAATACAGGCCTACCTCGGTTTATGAATGCCTCTATTAACATAATTTCATGAAAGGAAATCCACTGAAAACAATGCCTTGTTTTATATTTTTCTCGCAATACCTTGGCTTATGATTTTTTTTCATAATGCATTGCGAAAAAAGTACCCAGGATGCATTGCACAACAATGCATTTCCAGTTTACAAATTTTCTACAATACGAAATGTCCCAGAGAATGCATTCATTTCGCAATTTGAGATATGCCTGTAGATATACAAAGAAGGTTTTATGAAATACTTCCAAATGCTCAAAATAAATTCAGGTGACATTGTCTTCTCCATTCCACCTACTGTACCCATATGCTGGTAGAGTTGCATGGTCTTCAACCTGTTGAATAATGGAAGGTGGACATTTAAGTGAAGTGAGTCTGCCATACGTTTCCCAAAGTAAGCAGAATGAGGCAGAGATGTGTGTTTAGTATGAGCTCTGCTCAGGATGCATATAGTTCCAGGACTCTGTGTCCCACTGGAATTTTGGGCAGAGTTTGTGCATATATGCTGTAAGTATTTAACAAAATGCATTTGCAGCAACCACAGAAATGCACTTAATGTATTCAGTTGAATGTGCTTCCAGCGCCAACACAGACTTTTGCCTTGAAAACATGAAAGGGTACAGGTCCAGATCACTAGGTGCTGTTGGAACATGGGACAGGGCTTACAGACATCTTCATAACTGCACAACCCTTTCTGACCCACATATGTCCAAGATGAATTTCTCATAAGTCTATGGTCTGCCTTGTTCTCCCAAGCTAACCTGCTACCCTACAGTCATATGAAGGGTGCTGTTCTGTTACCACCACAGAATACAGCTGTCAGCTACATATTTGCAACAACAAAGAGGACATATTTGTATCCTGTTTATATCCACTAAGATATCAGTCCTTTGATATTTCATTAGACATGGGAGGTAAAAGGAGAAAAAGAAGAGGAAGAGAAAGAAAAAATATAGAAAATAATTTAGAAATCAAGACTATAAAATAAATAAAATAGAATACATTTTAGGATAATGGGGTTATGTTGCTGGTTAGTCTCCTGTCTTGATACTAAATGTGTATAGGTATATTCTGGGGAACACCTTGCCCTGTGATGTATAGATAGATTCTTCTCTGGCTACCTTTTATTGATTGATAAAGACATTTGATGTTCCAATAGACATTTGCTTGTTTCATTTGTAGGCCTCCTTTCTCCCAGTGAGGGGACCTAAGGCGTCTCACAATGTTTGAAACAAGATACACTAAAAATGCAATAAATGAAGTTAAAAATAATTAAACATATCACCATACATTTTAAAAGGTTAAAAACTTTAAATACATACTTAAAATGAACATATGATCCTGGAGAGACTGAACTTTAGCTATTAAAAACCGGTCTAATGAGGCAGGTCTTCAACTGTCACTGAAAGGATGAAAGGGACAGGGCCAACCTACCCGCCTGAGAGGGCATTCCATAACTTGGGAAGAAATGTAGAGAAGTCTCTTTCTTCTTCTTCTTCTTCTTCTTCCCCATCAAACACATTCATGATGGCAATGGGACCAAGAAAAATACCTCTTCTGAAGATCTTAGAGACTTAGAAGCTAAAGATAGCAAACTGTATAGTGTGCTATAGAGGTCAAAATGGGCCTGGAAATGGACTGACAGCTAGTGCAGCCTTTGTAGTAAGGGTGCATAACTTCCTATGATTGTCCCCACTCAGCAGTCTGAATCCTAAGCAGACTGTACCCCCGATGGAAGCAGCCTGCTCTAGCTATTAGAGATGGGCACGACATGGCGGAATTCCCGTTTCCGTTTCCATTACTTGTTTCCGTTACGCAATGGAAACAGTAACGGGAATTACTCCGCCAGAACTCGAACTCGAACCGACTAAAGAATAATTGGGTCTGATTTGTCGTGGTCGTTCCTGGCATCGCGGCGATCTTGCGATGCCAAGCGGCACAGAAAAAAAGTTTTTAAAAGTAAAAAAAACCCCGATTCCCGGCCAAAAAGCAGGCGGAAATATGCCTGCCTGAGTGAGGGCTCAGGGCACCTACCAGAGGGGTGGTTGACCCCACCTCTCCTGTCCTGGGCTGCTCTGGTGGGGGGGGGAAATCCTCGTCGTAGTCGCTCGCAAAGCACCGGACTCGCCGCCGGCCGCCGCAATTCAAGCGGAAGCGGCACAGAAAAAAGTTTTAAACTCCCCCCCCATTCCCGGGCCAAAAAGCTGGCGAAAATATGCCTGCAGTGCAGAGTGCACATACCAGAGGGGTGGTTTCTGGGGGCGGGTCCCGGCCTCCCCCCCTCTCCTGTCCTGGGCAGCCGGACTCGAGTCGCCAATGCCATGTGGTGCGGGCGGGGGATCCAAAATGGGGCGGCGACCGCAATTTTTTTTTGAAATTGTGGTCCAAAAACACACAAGCACCACACAGAAACATGCGAAAATTGCTATTTTAAAACTGCCAGAATTTTTACAGTAGCAGTGGGTTTTTCTTGCAACAAAATGTCTCCTCTTTCCTCTCTCCATTGATTTTATTTTATTTTTTATTTTTTTACACCTGCGCAATGATGGGCTGGCCATGGGAGTGACCATGCAAATTTTTGGAGCCATTCCACCAATCGCATGGCCACTTGGCCAGGTTGACCATAGAGACTTCTGGGATGTGCCAACCGGGCATAAAAAGCCCACTAACAGTAGCCCGAACCCAAATCCTAACCCTAAGCCTAACCCATATGCCAGTACACTGTCCTTCTAAGTGGGTCAGAGAGGCCCCCAGAGGTGCACCCCAATACTCACCCTAACCTCACCCGTAACTAGCCTAACCCTAGCCCTTGCTCTAACCCTAACCCTAAGCCAGATCTGTACTTGCATTGCACTATAGCAAGTACAATTCCCTTCTTAGTGAGACACAGTGGGTGCAGAGAGTCTGCCAGTCCGCCACTTGTGGCTGTGGGTGACTCCTGCAGGCTTGGCTTGGCCGGCAGCATGTGTGACATCATGCAAACCATGCCCCCGAGGCCTGACTGAGGCAGGGAAGGCACCCCAAAAAGAGGGGTGCCTCTGCCAGTCTGCTGTGTCTCTCCGTGCAACTGGGTATGCAATCATAGCCATATGGCTATGCATGCATGCCCTTTTGCAGCAGGTGAGGAGAGGAGACCCCCATGTATGAGGGGTCTCCAGGAGCCTGCTTTCCCTAGCGGGTGAGGATAGGAGGCACCCACCCCCCAAAAAAGAGGTGCCTCCAGGAGCCCGCTACCCCCCAAAACCAGTTTAATGACAGACGAAAAAACGAAAAACGAAATGACAAATTTTTGTGAAGTTTCGCAAAAACGGAAACGAGCCGACACAGGCCGCCTCCGACACACGACAACTCGAAAACGTCATTTTCCCTAGTCGTGCCCATCTCTACTAGCTATACATTCAGCTGCGTTCTTTTTCTGGGCCTACCTCCTTTTCTAAGTCTGAGCCCTGCCTATATCTGCTCTCTGTTGTCACAGTGGAGTCTGACGTTCCAATGTCCAGTTACCTTTCCTCCCCCAGTGGCTGACTTACTTTCTCTCACCAAATACTGAAAATAGCTCACCTTCTTTTAGCACCATCTTTTCAGTAGAACAGGCTACTGGATCAGTCTATGTGCCCTGGAGCAAAGCCTTGGTTGCCTGCTTCAGTCATAGCTCTAGCAGCATGTTGGGCAGTTTGGACAAGGACAGTAAGGAAACAATGATGCATAATGGAGAGATACACCATATAACATGGAGGCATTTCAGTTTTAACCCTACAAGCAACATCCTCTAGTACCTCTGGAAACATGAACTGAAACAGGCACAAGGGATGATAGAAAAAGGGGAAATTCAAATAAGCCACTTTGAATCTTAACTGTACTGTATTTACTGTATGAAGACAGAGCTTCATCTCAAACAGTTTTAAACACCAACACCACAAAGAGAAATAGAATAAGTAGAACAATGGGCTTAAAATATGATCAGTGGACCTAGCTGAAAGGAGCAAATATGCAGGCTTGGTCTTAAGTCTTGGAAAGGTGTACATTGCATGGCCTAGTAGATAGTTATTTTTAAGGCCGCTCAAGGTTTTCCACCTGTCTCTTTCAGGATCATTATCACATCCAGAGGTTCAGTCAATAGTTTAAGTACATATGAGTTCAGTGAATAGCATTAGGTTTTACTGAGGTTCCTGATCATAGCCTGTCTTTCAAAGAACAGAAAAATCCCAACAAGAACCCTCAGGAGATGCATGGGAATACTTTGTAATAATACTGTAACCTGTACATCATCTGGTATAGATTCTTCTGAATATAGGGCAATTAACAAACTTTAAGAAATTGAGTGAGTTACAGATAGACTTTTCACATTGAAGACAGATATCTCACATCCAAAAAGAGCTCGATGTGCAAAAAAAAAAAAAATCCCACATGCCAAACACTCCAGAGGAGATTTTGTGGATGCAGAATCAATGCAATTAAGGTGAAGCATCCCATAAAACAAACTGTCCTAAAGATGAACACTATGGACACACAACATATTTGGCTGGTAGATAAAGAGTGCCCTCAATATCACAGAACAAATAATACCAGAGAAGGGTAGCTCCGATCCCCACTTGTTGGGGGAGGGGCGCGTTTGCCTCCCCAACCCCGGTCTGGGCGTGCTACTTTCACGCCCATCCGGGTTATTTTGCCCGGGGACGGGAGCCTATAAGATGGCTCCCGTCCCTCGCCACCATGCTGTCGGTGGCGAGAATTTTGGCTGCGTGGCCGCGCGAGCTTAGCTCCAGCCGGTGCCCTCCCCGATTTTAGGGCTTACCTTTCTCCTGGGGAGGGCTCACGGCTCTGTCCGCGCAGCCGAGGACCCGACTGGTCTCGCGAGGCCGGCGGCTGCGCTGGCGAATCCCCGCGTGGCGGCGGCTGAGGCGCCAGGCCTCTGCGCTGCGCCGGTCTGCGCTGCGCCGGTCTGTCCTGCTTTGACAGGCCGCCTGCCAGCTGTTTGCTGGGATCGGAGCCCTGATAAGGCTCCGGCAGCCGGCGTTTTCAATCCTGCGCTGGCCTGCCTCTCTTTTGACAGCCCGCTTTACAGCTGGGCTGTCTGATCGGAGCCTGGATAAGGGCTCCAGCAGCGAGCAACAGCGGTGGCGGTGGCAGCAACAGCGCGGGGACGCGCCATCGTCATGGCCCGGGCTTCGGCCGGGCTGCCTGTTTCCTTTTGGGGCTGTGGTGAGTGGGTGGGTTAGGGGGTGGGTTAGTTAGGGACCTGGTATGCCGTTATTGTTCGTGGGGGATAGGTTCTAGATAGGGTGTAGGTTACAGTCCTGGGAGGAGGCGGGTTCCGGCGGGTGGTTCCCGGGCGCTTCGCCGCCAGCGGTGGCAGGCGCTCCAACCAACTATGGTGTTTACCTTCTCGGCACGCCTGCTGCACCCTGGCGGCCGCTCGCGGCAGTCGTATGAGCGTCCACCGGCAGCCATTTTGAGCGTGATTGGACGCCATTCGTTCTGCCCATCGGGCTGTTTGCTTCCTGGCCTCATTGGTGCTCTGTGGCTTGAAGCCTGCCCTGCCGAGGGGGCTCCGTCCCTTGATAAATATGTTCAAATGTCAAAAAAATAAATAAAATAAATAAAATAAAATAAAATAAAATAAAATAAAAATTAAAAGGGAAAAAATTAGGAACATAAGACGAGCCATGCTGGATCGGGCCTGGGGCCCATCTGGTCTGGCTGCTTGTGCGTCTGGCCTTTGCAGTGCCCTGGTTTGAGCCTGGAGAGCGCACACCTCCATTGTGGTTTTGGGCCTGCGGTGGACTTTTCCTCCAGGCCTGTTCGGCCCCACTTTCAAGGCGTCCGGGCCGGATTCCATCTTCGCATCCTGTGGCGGGAGTTCCAGGGACTTACAATGTGCTGGGTAAATATATATACATATATATATTTTTCTGGTCAGTTCTTACTGTCCCGGCCCTCCATTTGGGTGTGTCCCCTGGTTTTGGTTTTTTGGGAGAGAGAGAGGAGCTTCCCTCTGTCCTCTTTGCGCATGCCCTGCGTTGTTTTGTGGGTCTCACTCATTTCCCCACTCAGGCGCCTTTCTTTCAGTCTAGGGAGGTCCAAGGGTTTTGGCCTTCCTCATGGGGGAGGTCCCCTGCCCAGTTGTCGTTTTGGTTGCTCTCTTTTGCACCTTTTCCATTCCCACTGGGTCTTTCTTGAGATGCGGGGACTGGAATTGCACCCAATACTACAGGTGAGCGGGTGACCCTTACCTGCCAGGGAGTGCCCTGTGGCTCACCGACATCAGTTGGTGGGTCCTGTTTAGGCGACCACTCCGGGCTCTGCGGTTGTTGACCCTCTGTGTGGTACCCAGGGAGTGCTGACCGCCCTGGACCGGGCGCTCGATCTTTCTTTCGCTGGCCGCGCTGACCCAGCAGGTACGGCTACGTTTGCTGGGGCGCAGGATTTGGGTGAGTTGTTGATCCACTCCACACTAGCTCCCCCGTGGCCATGGCCTTGGTGGCCGCCCCACAGCCAGGCGCCCCTTGCAGGGCAGCCGCCATCGCGCCTCCTCTGGGCCCATATTTCTTAATATTATTATTACGGCTCACCCTGAGCGGGCTTTGGCCATGGTTGAGTATGCAGACACCATACATCGGGCCCATCTGGGGTTTGCGGGATCGGCGTGGTTGCGCCACGACAAGCGTTTCCGCTGTCGTTCTGCCCTATCTCCCAGTATGCGCTGGGATGAGCCGCACGGCCCACTTTGGATGAGGTTTATATCCCAAGCCTGCCCCATATCAGCTGACCACTGTGCCAGTGGCCTTCTGTATTGTGCCGCAGAAGACCCCGGGCGTATACAGGCTTATCTGCCTTCTGTCCTTCCCGAAGGGATCATCAGTCACTTATATGTTCTCTCATGAGAGGTGTATGGTCAGGTCCACGTCCTTTGATGCTGCCATTGCTATGACTAGGACCTGCGGTCCTGGCGCAGCGATTGGTAAGAGTGATAGTAAACCTGAGTTTAGGTTGTTACCTGTTTTTCTGGGAGATTTTCAATTGTTGGGGTCTTCCTTTGAGGGTCAGCTTTATATTGACCGGGCACTTCCTTCTGGCTGTTCCATTTCGTGTGCAGCCTTTGAGTCCTTTAGTTCCTTTTTGGAGTGGGCCATGGTGGATAGAACAGGCAGCCATTTGGTAGTTCACTACTTAGTTGACTTCCTGTTTTGCGTCCGGCTGGCTCGGGCCATTGTTCCTTTTCTATGGCTGAGTTTGCCCGCCTGGCATCCAAGTTGGGTGTTCCTTTGGCCCGGGAGAAAACCGACGCCCCTTCCTCCTGCCTTATATATTTGGACATTGAATTGGATACTGTCCAGCAGTCCAGCAGATTGCCGGAGGCCAAACGCAGTGAGCTTCGGGTCCTCTGGCTTGGTCTGATGGGTAGCGCAAGGCTTCCTTTGAGAGCTTCAGGTGGTCATTGGCCATCTTAATTTTGCCTGCAGGGTAATGCGCCCGGCAGGGCATTTCTCCGGCGGCTCTGTGAAGCCGGCTGGGCTGCTTAAGCCTCCATTGTAGGAGGATTTCT
Source organism: Phrynocephalus forsythii (assembly GCA_029282475.1). Taxonomy (NCBI): domain Eukaryota; kingdom Metazoa; phylum Chordata; class Lepidosauria; order Squamata; family Agamidae; genus Phrynocephalus; species Phrynocephalus forsythii. The sequence goes on from JAPFRF010000005.1 coordinate 56,950,326, forward strand.
GCCGAAATGCGGGAAGATCTCAGCGCTTTGCTGAGGCTCTTGTCTCATGTCTATTGGGTTTCTTTTTTGGCGAGCTGAGCTATTCCTATGGGCGGAGCTGCAGGTTCAGTCGGATGTGTCTGGGCCTTGCGGTTATGGCATCTCTTATCTGAACCAGTGGTGTGCAGGCCTCCGGCCGGCCCATTGGGTGGCAGCCGGCAGTCCAGTGATCTTATCCTTTGGAATTGTTGCCTAGTCAGGCTATAGGCTGAGGCGTGGGCGAACACGGCCGTCCGTTTCTGGCGTGTCTATCAGGGGGTCGTCTGCGTGATTAACAACTTCTCTTCCTGTTCACTTCGCGTCATGTAGATTGGTACGTGCTCTCACCCCTTAATTGTTTTGACTTTAATAGTCTTCCAGGCTTGCCATGTGCCGGGGGTCGGGAATGAGTTGGCCGTCGACCTCTCACGGCAACGGATGGAGCGCTTGCGGCTGCTGGCCCCTCTGCATCTCCCGATCTTGTGATCCTCCCCGACGAGGTATTGTCTCTTGCGGGTTGTAGCCCACCGAGCTTTATCACTTGCACTCGCCCTTAGGCGCGGCCCACTTATGCGGCCGTCTGCACTGAATATGCCCAATTTTGTGCACTGGAGAGGTTTACTTCTTTGCGGCCAGCCACTTCAGACCAGCTGGCCTAATTTGCAGTCCACCTGCATTTTAAGGGCTTAGCCCCTCGGTCTACTCAGGGCAGATTGTCTGCGCTTGAACGTTATGTTAAGGTCAGTGCTTTGAGCACCCGTCTGACGATTTTTCCTTCCGAGGATGGCTGGATGGCTGGCCTAAGGAGCGGGGGAGAACCATGGATTCCAGGGTCCCGTTTACTCCTGAGATTTTGGACCGACCTACCGAGCAGTGGCTGGCAGTTTGTGGGGGCTCCTTCGAGGCGGCTCTTTTTCGGGCTGCTGCCCTGGTTGCTTTCTGTGTCGCCCTCCGCATCAGCGAGTTGCTGGCATCTTCCAGGTGCGACGTATAGTCCACGGCCCTTCTCCTGTCAGACCCCAGTTTATTGCCAAAGGGCATTTTGTTGTGTGTCCGTGGTCCGAAACTGTTTTAGGGGGCCAGGGGTCAGCAGCTATTGATGGGCCTTGTCAGTTCACAGTGATATGCCCTTTCTCTGAGCGCTTGTCTTGCCCTGCAGGGTGATGCTCCTGGGTATTTGTTTTCTCACTTGGATGGGACCCCTCTTTTGGTTCCGGTTGGGACCGTTACTGTCGCAGCCCTTGATTGGGCCGGGTTTTGTGGAATGGCATGTGGGCTCCCATTCCTGCAGAAGCGGGCAGCTTCCCACGGCAGCAGCCTTGGGCTATGTTGTGGAGGACATTCAGCGTATTGGACGTTGGAGGTCCCAGAAGTTTCATGTTTAGGTGCGGCCATTGCCGAAGTGTTAACTGTTGACCGAACATTTTAACCTTTTTTTCGTTTCAGGACCGGTTATGAAGACAGGAGCCAGGGTGGTCAGCTTGACCATAGCCTTGTCTTCTGGGCAGCCGTGTATGCTGCATCTTCCCAGTTGGGCCGAGATGTGGGCCTGGGCGCGTGTGCCACCATCGACTGTTTGGGCCGAATGTTTTAATCTTTCTATCGTTACAGGACCTGCTCAAGAGCCAGGGTGGTCATCTGCGGCCATAGCCTTGTCTTCTGGGCAGCCGAGTATGCTGCATCTTCCCAGTGGGGCCGAGATTTGGGCCTGGGCGCGTGTGCCACCATCGACTGGTCGGGCTACAGGGGCATGCGATGGGCGGAGTCTACAGCTGGGCATGCCGCTTTTCTCTGCATTACCCGCCAGTTGTTCTGTTGCTGCACTTTGGTGGTAACGACTTGGATCGAGCGCCTGGCGCTGTTTTGCTCCTCAAGATCCTTTGGGACTTGAGTGCATTTTTGTTTTATTTCCCGGCACTCGCATCTGGTGGTCCGTGTTGATCCCACGCCTGGCGTGGCGGTCAGCCCATGACCCCATTTTCGATTAATGACGACCTTCGTAGGGTCAGTTGCAGGTTGCCTGTTTTCTTTGGCATGGTGCCGGATCTGTTCTTTTCCACCCTGATATGGCGGACCGTACCCCCATTTTATCGGTCAGGATGGTGTTTACCTAGCTACCCGGCCTGGATGTTTTTCTGTCTGACCTGCAAGGGGGCCTGAGGGCCGAGCTGCTCGGCAAGTTGGGGTAAGAGCCCTAGTCTCTTCTGATGGCGGGTAGTGCTGCTGGTAACCGTATTCAAGTTGTGAGCCAATTTGACGCCATTACGGCGCTTCACAGCCCTCATTAACAGTCTACCCACATTGGCTATGTCAGCGGACAAATTTAGCTATAGATGACTGGAGGCATCCCGAGGGCTGTGCTGAGCTCCCGATTTAACTCAAAGGTGAATACAGAGCTTATTGGCTGTGGAATTGTTCCACCCTGTTACCAGCTTGCACTACGGTGTCAGGTCCCCTTCAGTGATCCTGACTTTATCAGTTAAGAAGTTTAAGAGTTGTTAATAAAGTTGTGGCCCGAGACTCTCGCCTCCTTATTTCTCCCCCCAATGCCCTCCCGATTTTAGGGCTTACCTTTCTCCTGGGGGAGGGCTCACGGCTCTGTCCGCGCAGCCGAGGACCCGACTGGTCTCGCGAGGCCGGCGGCTGCGCTGGCGAATCCCCGCGTCTGAGGCGCCAGGCCTCTCTGCGCTGCGCCGGTCTGCGCTGCGCCGGTCTGTCCTGCTTTGACAGGCCGCCTGCCAGCTGTTTGCTGGGATCGGAGCCCTGATAAGGCTCCGGCAGCCGGCGTTTTCAATCCTGCGCTGGCCTGCCTCTCTTTTGACAGCCCGCTTTACAGCTGGGCTGTCTGATCGGAGCCTGGATAAGGGCTCCAGCAGCGAGCAACAGCGGTGGCGGTGGCAGCAACAGCGCGGGGACGCGCCATCGTCACGGCCCGGGCTTCGGCCGGGCTGCCTGTTTCCTTTTGGGGCTGTGGTGAGTGGGTGGGTTAGGGGGTGGGTTAGTTAGGGACCTGGTATGCCGTTACTGTTCGTGGGGGATAGGTTCTAGATAGGGTGTAGGTTACAGTCCTGGGAGGAGGCGGGTTCCGGCGGGTGGTTCCCGGGCGCTTCGCCGCCAGCGGTGGCAGGCGCTCCAACCAACTATGGTGTTTACCTTCTCGGCACGCCTGCTGCACCCTGGCGGCCGCTCGCGGCAGTCGTATGAGCGTCCACAGGCAGCCATTTTGAGCGTGAGTGGACGCCATTCGTTCTGCCCGTCGGGCTGTTTGCTTCCTGGCCTCATTGGTGCTCTGTGGCTTGAAGCCTGCCCTGCCGAGGGGGCTCCGTCCCCTGATAAATATGTTCAAATGTCAAAAAAAAAAAATAAAATAAAATAAAATAAAATAAAATAAAATAAAATAAAAATTAAAAGGGAAAAAAATTAGGAACATAAGACGAGCCATGCTGGATCGGGCCTGGGGCCCATCTGGTCTGGCTGCTTGTGCGTCTGGCCTTTGCAGTGCCCTGGTTTGAGCCTGGAGAGCGCGCACCTCCATTGTGGTTTTGGGCCTGCGGTGGACTTTTCCTCCAGGGGCCTGTTCGGCCCCACTTTCAAGGCGTCCGGGCCGGATTCCATCTTCGCATCCTGTGGCGGGGAGTTCCAGGGACTTACAATGTGCTGGGTAAATATATATACATATATATATTTTTCTGGTCAGTTCTTACTGTCCCGGCCCTCCATTTGGGTGTGTCCCCTGGTTTTGGTTTTTTGGGAGAGAGAGAGGAGCTTCCCTCTGTCCTCTTTGCGCATGCCCTGCGTTGTTTTGTGGGTCTCACTCATTTCCCCACTCAGGCGCCTTTCTTTCAGTCTAGGGAGGTCCAAGGGTTTTGGCCTTCCTCATGGGGGAGGTCCCCTGCCCAGTTGTCGTTTTGGTTGCTCTCTTTTGCACCTTTTCCATTCCCACTGGGTCTTTCTTGAGATGCGGGGACTGGAATTGCACCCAATACTACAGGTGAGCGGGTGACCCTTACCTGCCAGGGAGTGCCCTGTGGCTCACCGACATCAGTTGGTGGGTCCTGTTTAGGCGACCACCCGGGCTCTGCGGTTGTTGACCCTCTGTGTGGTACCCAGGGAGTGCTGACCGCCCTGGACCGGGCGCCGATCTTTTCTTTCGCTGGCCGCGCTGACCCAGCAGGTACGGCTGTTGCTGGGGCGCAGGATTTGGGTGAGTTGTTGATCCACTCCACACTAGCTTCCCGTGGCCATGGCCTTGGTGGCCGCCCCCACAGCCAGGCGCCCCTTGCAGGGCAGCCGGCCATCGCGGCCTCCTCTGGGCCCATATTTCTTAATATTATTATTACGGCTCACCCTGAGCGGGCTTTGGCCATGGTTGAGTATGCAGACACCATACATCGGGCCCATCTGGGGTTTGCGGGATCGGCGTGGTTGCGCTGCGACAAAGCGTTTCCGCTGTCGCTCTGCCCTATCTCCCAGTATGCGCTGGGATGAGCCGCACGGCCCACTTTGGATGAGGTTTATATCCCAAGCCTGCCCCATATCAGCTGACCACTGTGCCAGTGGCCTTCTGTATTGTGCCGCAGAAGACCCCGGGCGTATACAGGCTTATCTGCCTTCTGTCCTTCCCGAAGGGATCATCAGTCACTTATATGTTCTCTCATGAGAGGTGTATGGTCAGGTCCACGTCCTTTGATGCTGCCATTGCTATGACTAGGACCTGCGGTCCTGGCGCAGCGATTGGTAAGAGTGATAGTAAACCTGAGTTTAGGTTGTTACCTGTTTTTCTGGGAGATTTTCAATTGTTGGGGTCTTCCTTTGAGGGTCAGCTTTATATTGACCGGGCACTTCCTTCTGGCTGTTCCATTTCGTGTGCAGCCTTTGAGTCCTTTAGTTCCTTTTTGGAGTGGGCCATGGTGGATAGAACAGGCAGCCATTTGGTAGTTCACTACTTAGTTGACTTCCTGTTTTGCGGTCCGGCTGGCTCGGGCCATTGTTCCTTTTCTATGGCTGAGTTTGCCCGCCTGGCATCCAAGTTGGGTGTTCCTTTGGCCCGGGAGAAACCGACGCCCCTTCCTCCTGCCTTATATATTTGGACATTGAATTGGATACTGTCCAGCAGTCCAGCAGATTGCCGGAGGCCAAACGCAGTGAGCTTCGGGTCCTCTGGCTTGGTCTGATGGGTAGCGCAAGGCTTCCCTTTGAGAGCTTCAGGTGGTCATTGGCCATCTTAATTTTGCCTGCAGGGTAATTGCGCCCGGCAGGGCATTTCTCCGGCGGCTCTGTGAAGCCGGCTGGGCTGCTTAAGCCTCCATTGTAGGAGGATTTCTGCCGAAATGCGGGAAGATCTCAGCGTTTGGCTGAGGCTCTTGTCTCATGTCTATTGGGTTTCTTTTTTGGCGAGCTGAGCTATTCCTATGGGCGGAGCTGCAGGTTCAGTCGGATGTGTCTGGGCCTTGCGGTTATGGCATCTCTTATCTGAACCAGTGGTGTGCAGGCCTCCGGCCGGCCCATTGGGTGGCAGCCGGCAGTCCAGTGATCTTATCCTTTGGAATTGTTGCCTAGTCAGGCTATAGGCTGAGGCGTGGGCGAACACGGCCGTCCGTTTCTGGCGTGTCTATCAGGGGGTCGCCTGCGTGATTAACAACTTCTCTTCCTGTTCACTTCAAACATGTAGATTGGTACGTGCTCTCACCCCTTAATTGTTTTGACTTTAATAGTCTTCCAGGCTTGCCATGTGCCGGGGGTCGGGAATGAGTTGGCCGTCGACCTCTCACGGCAACGGATGGAGCGCTTGCGGCTGCTGGCCCCTCTGCATCTCCCGATCTTGTGATCCTCCCCGACGAGGTATTGTCTCTTGGCGGGTTGTAGCCCACCGAGCTTTATCACTTGCACTCGCCCTTAGGGCGCGGCCCACTTATGCGGCCGTCTGCACTGAATATGCCCAATTTTGTGCACTGGAGAGGTTTACTTCTTTGCGGCCAGCCACTTCAGACCAGCTGGCCTAATTTGCAGTCCACCTGCATTTTAAGGGCTTAGCCCCTCGGTCTACTCAGGGCAGATTGTCTGCGCTTGAACGTTATGTTAAGGTCAGTGCTTTGAGCACCCGTCTGACGATTTTTCCTTCCGAGGATGGCTGGATGGCTGGCCTAAGGAGCGGGGGAGAACCATGGATTCCAGGGTCCCGTTTACTCCTGAGATTTTGGACCGACCTACCGAGCAGTGGCTGGCAGTTTGTGGGGGCTCCTTCGAGGCGGCTCTTTTTCGGGCTGCTGCCCTGGTTGCTTTCTGTGTCGCCCTCCGCATCAGCGAGTTGCTGGCATCTTCCAGGTGCGACGTATAGTCCACGGCCCTTCTCCTGTCAGACCCCAGTTTATTGCCAAAGGGCATTTTGTTGTGTGTCCGGTGGTCCGAAACTGTTTTAGGGGGCCAGGGGTCAGCAGCTATTGATGGGCCTTGTCAGTTCACAGTGATATGCCCCCCTTTTCGCGCTCTGAGCGCTTGTCTTGCCCTGCAGGGTGATGCTCCTGGGTATTTGTTTTCTCACTTGGATGGGACCCCTCTTTTGGTTCCGGTTGGGACCGTTACTGTCGCAGCCCTTGATTGGGCCGGTTTTGTGGAATGGCATGTGGGCTCCCATTCCTGCAGAAGCGGGGCAGCTTCCACGGCAGCAGCCTTGGGCTATGTTGTGGAGGACATTCAGCGTATTGGACGTTGGAGGTCCCAGAAGTTTCATGTTTAGGTGCGGCCATTGCCGAAGTGTTAACTGTTGACCGAACATTTTAACCTTTTTTTCGTTTCAGGACCGGTTATGAAGACAGGAGCCAGGGTGGTCAGCTTCGGCCATAGCCTTGTCTTCTGGGCAGCCGTGTATGCTGCATCTTCCCAGTTGGGCCGAGATGTGGGCCTGGGCGCGTGTGCCACCATCGACTGTTTGGGCCGAATGTTTTAATCTTTCTATCGTTACAGGACCTGCTATGAAGTCAAGAGCCAGGGTGGTCATCTGCGGCCATAGCCTTGTCTTCTGGGCAGCCGAGTATGCTGCATCTTCCCAGTGGGGCCGAGATTTGGGCCTGGGCGCGTGTGCCACCATCGACTGGTCGGGCTACAGGGGCATGCGATGGGCGGAGTCTACAGCTGGGCATGCCGTTTTTCTCTGCATTACCCGCCAGTTGTTCTGTTGCTGCACTTTGGTGGTAACGACTTGGATCGAGCGCCTGGCGCTGTTTTGCTCCTCAAGATCCTTTGGGACTTGAGTGCATTTTTGTTTTATTTCCCCGGCACTCGCATCTGGTGGTCCGTGTTGATCCCACGCCTGGCGTGGCGGTCAGCCCATGACCCCATTTTCGATTAATGACGACCTTCGTAGGGTCAGTTGCGAGGTTGCCTGTTTTCTTTGGCATGGTGCCGGATCTGTTCTTTTCCACCCTGATATGGCGGACCGTACCCCCCATTTTATCGGTCAGGATGGTGTTTACCTAGCTACCCGGGCCTGGATGTTTTTCTGTCTGACCTGCAAGGGGGCCTGAGGGCCGAGCTGCTCGGCAAGTTGGGGTAAGAGCCCTAGTCTCTTCTGATGGCGGGTAGTGCTGCTGGTAACCGTATTCAAGTTGTGAGCCAATTTGACGCCATTACGGCGCTTCACAGCCCTCATTAACAGTCTACCCACATTGGCTATGTCAGCGGACAAATTTAGCTATAGATGACTGGAGGCATCCCGAGGGCTGTGCTGAGCTCCCGATTTAACTCGTTTGCCAAAGGTGAATACAGAGCTTATTGGCTGTGGAATTGTTCCACCCTGTTACCAGCTTGCACTACGGTGTCAGGTCCCCTTCAGTGATCCTGACTTTATCAGTTAAGAAGTTTAAGAGTTGTTAATAAAGTTGTGGCCCGTTTGTACCAAACCGGAAGTTGTCTCGCCTCCTTATTTCGGGGCTTGGGGGGCAAGGGTAGCTCCGATCCCCACTTGTTGGGGGAGGGGCGCGTTTGCCTCCCCAACCCCGGTCTGGGCGTGCTACTTTCACGCCCATCCGGGTTATTTTGCCCGGGGACGGGAGCCTATAAGATGGCTCCCGTCCCTCGCCACCATGCTGTCGGTGGCGAAATTTTGGCCCCCTCCCCCTATGGTTTGAGAATGAGTATAACTGGTCGCCTTTTGGGGCCGGATGGGAATTTTTGGTGGTTACTCTGATTGGCCATGAGTAGCCATGTGTTTTCGCCCATCCCATTCTCTTTACCGCGGGGGTGGGTTCCTTTCTCATTGGCCACTAACTTGGCGGGTAGTGCTGCTGGTAACCGTATTCAAAGCCAATTTGACGCCATTACGGCGCTTCACAGCCCTCATTAACAGTCTACCCACATTGGCTATGTCAGCGGACAAATTTAGCTATAGATGACTGGAGGCATCCCGAGGGCTGTGCTGAGCTCCCGATTTAACTCGTTTGCCAAAGGTGAATACAGAGCTTATTGGCTGTGGAATTGTTCCACCCTGTTACCAGCTTGCACTATGGTGTCAGGTCCCCTTCAGTGATCCTGACTTTATCAGTTAAGAAGTTTAAGAGTTGTTAATAAAGTTGTGGCCCGTTTGTACCAAACCGGAAGTTGTCTCGCCTCCTTATTTCGGGGCTTGGGGGGCAAGCATTTTCTGACACAAAATTTTAACAGTGTTTTTCTCCAGCTGCTATTGTCAATGAAATGGTTAAGGTTTATTGACTTCTGCTGCGTGTAACAGGAAGGCTGCTATGTGGTCTGTACTTGTATTAACTCTGACTTCAATTTAGAGGCTGAATGCAATGTGCATAACCCACTGGGTTTGCAACTATAAAGGGATTCAAATATTTACCACAGATAGGAACTCAGACGTCTATAGTGTGCTTCACCAGATGAAATGGCTTTTATGTTGTTTGAGTTAGAGCTGTCTCTGAATTGTTCTTTTGTGTGTGAGAGGGAGGAGAAACGGCTTGCTGCAAATATTCTTAAAATCCATTTAACTGGGGGAATAGTTTATAACATGCAGTGTTTCAACTAAGACTATGCATGCTCACCAATAAAGGTTCATCAGCTTGAATAATTTAGGGCCATAGTGATATTATTACTTTGCAAGTTAAACCCCCCAAACACACACACACACACACACACACACACACACACACACACACACACAAATGGATTAACCCCTATTTGAGACTAATGACAATGATTAGAGGTGTTCTTGGGAGAATCTGTTGAGAATTTATTTTTGTACATTACTGAGAAATCTGGGTTAAAAATCTTGTCTGTCTTTAAGGCTGGACTAAAATGGGAGCGCAGAAAAACCACAGAGAAATATTTGCTAATGTTACCAAAAGAAAGAAATTGTTAACAGGAGCACACTGATGTGCTGGGGCTGCAGAATCTTTGTGATGTCTTGGCCCTCCTAGAAATTGTATCCCCCCCCCTGTTAATTTGTGTTTTGTTTTATATTCTTTGGGAGGGAAGAATTTCTTTGTGCTGGAAACCCAAATGATTGCAGCCATGTTCTTTTCATTCTTGTTTGTGATGCCATGACAGCAGCAGCAACAACAAAAGCACACACAGTTGCTAGCTAGGTAGCTTATTATTGTGGTCACACTCCAGCACACAGCTTACTTGTTGGAACTTTCCAGAAATATTGCACTGCAGACATTTTCCTTGCCGTTATGCTAATGGAATCAGGAAAATCAATTGTCCTTAAGGAACAGGGGAATGAGATGTGCTGTAAATGCCACAGGATGAGTGATTGGTTGATTGCAGGGATGGTGATTCAAACGTGTCTCATCTCTACATTATCCTGATGAATTTTTATGGCCCTGCCTCCCCCCCCCTTTCTATAGCTGTGGAGGAAGGTTTATGGCTTGCAGCCTTTTAGTTGATTGAATGCAGCTGGCATTGTTGCAGTGCAGAACAAATAGGTGCTTTTTCTTTATGGCCTCAAAAAGAGATGGAAGAAATTGCACACCAACATTTTTGCAACAAAAGCATTCTTTTAATGCAGATATTTTATGAAATTACATTGGTTCTACTTTGCTGCCTGGAGGAAGAAAAACAAGCAGAGAAAAGGTTAAAAATAGCTCAACATTCAGAAGGATCATTACTCCACTTAAAATTTTTAAAAAAGTCATTCTCAGAAAGATGCTACTTCATTAGTGTTTGTTTTCATATGTTGTTTACTATTAATAAAAAGGAGGGAAGAAATGAGTCCAATTAGGTATCTTTCTTTTTTTCGCAATACAAGCAGCTATTGGTGTTTGTGTAAGTGGTTTTATATCTGGGAAATCAGACTGGGAAAGGAGTTAAACACACAAGTTGCCACTATAAACAAATCCAGAACTCTACCATCTCCCTGTGAATTCGAAATTGTTCTTTCAGTGATTTGGGGTACCTTATCCTGGAGCTGTTTTCTCATGTGTCATATGGCCCTTAAAATTTCCTGTATTGCAGACATTGTGTGCAGTGAAATTGACTCACATCAAGACAGCCCCTCTTAAAGCACCAAGTCTTATTGGATTTATTTAAATAACACAGATTATTGTCTTTGAAAATCCTGGATGTGCTGATGGCTTAAGTAAGGGATCTGGGTTATTCTGTTTGTTTTTTTTAAAAGTGTGTGTGTGAGAGGGGGAAGTGGGGGAAGACCTGGATCTTTCTGTTCGGGTCAAGCTAAATAACCAAAGAGCTGCCTAGATGCCCTAAGCACTTCTGATCTCGCCTGATTTCGGAAGCTAAGCAGGGTCAGCCCTGGTTAGTACGTGGATGGGAGACCACCAGGGAATACCAGGGGCTGTAGATGCCTGGAGTAGGAACTGGCAAAACCACTCCAGTCTTCCTGCCAAGAAAACTCCACAGACATGGGGTCACGAAGAGTCGGTCACGACTGTAACGACAGAACACACACACACAAATAACCAAAGACTTATGTTTCTGTTTCTTTCTAGGCATACTGTGAGTGATGTTTGGCTATACACCAACATTTTCTATTTTTAGAAATATGTCCTTACATATAAATAATTCTTCTCTGCTTCATGTTGCACCCATACTATTTAAAATAGACTATATATAATTGGATGGTGGTGGTGTCTAACCAAATTTCTTTCTGCAGATTTGCCAGTTTCTTTCTGTAAACAACCATAAGGCCAGAGGGATTCATCAAAATTAGATTTGTCTAGAAATGAGTCCCACTGGGTTGAATGAGACTGACTGCTTGTGAACTTAAATGGGTTCTGGACTATTCAGTAAAGAGTGCACCCCCTCCATTTTATCATGTCTATAGCATGCAAGGAGGTGAGGCTCTACCTCTCTCATCCCAGTTAAGCTTTCTACAAGGCCTCGCCCCCAAACTCTCTGTACTGCAAATAACTATAAGTAAAATTAATATTTTGTGGAAGTTTGGGAAAAGCTGTGGATTTAGCCTTACATTTCAACTTTATCTCTATCTCTGGAATTGAATTGGCTCCACAAAGTGTTTGTTGTTTTGAAAACTTAAAGGATATGTTCTTTGTACTAGGCTGCAAAATATATAGAAACATCAGCAAAGATGAGATGAAAAGGACACACATCCGTGATTCTCAGCCTTCCCCAGCAATTCTCTAGTCAGCGGCACAGAGGCATGTTACTGAGGCTTACTTTTGAAGAGACAATAATACAATCATTTTACCGGATGTCACCTTAGATATTGGGCTTATATTTTTATTCTTATTGTCTATATCTTTTCTGACGTTGCCTCTTTATTGTCCTCACGCCTGTAACAAAAAAAGCCTTGTTAAAGTAGCATGTTACCTTTTCTTTTTTGCAGGTTAAATTCTGTTTGTCCATTTTGTGAACGAAAAGGCTTCCATTAGGATATAATGGAAATTCCCTGCTGCATCTGGGGATGAGGATCTAGCCCCCCGTGCTACACTCCACACAGTCCTGGATGGCCTCCCAGCCTTCTGCAGCAAGTATCTCTGGAGACACACATAATACACAAGGAGATTTCACAAGCATTGCCTGCTGCTCCTCCTTGAAACACAAGCATAGCTCTGCTAAGGGATGGATCCAACTCAATATTTTTATTTGTGCTGTTTTTAGATGTGGCTTTTATATTATTGTTTTTAATCTGTCATCAACATCACAATAGAAATTATCAAAATATTTTCTACAGCCACCTATATTCTCATACCTACCATTTCATTCCCTTTGCAGGTCAAATACTAACTTGGTGTTTATCTATCTAATTCATTTCAAAAAAACCTTTCAAGGCTTTCATTTTCCCATAGTGATTCACCACATAAAAATAGTACAACACACATATTAATAAAAAAACAACCCCATATTTTTATAGGTAAGACTGTACACAGTTACCTTGCTCTCATGTATAAATAGCAATTTTCAATCTCTACCATGGATCTTTCTTGAGATATTGTATCCCATGGCCACACACAAATGCTGCGTATTTATCAATAGAGCAAATAATTATGCCAATGCTAGGCAGCTTTTTGCGACATTTGAAATTATCTCATTAGCAGTTTATGAACAGAAAGCTGTATGTATCTAGCATGCCTACTTGCAGTGTCATTCAGCACACTTTCCTTCCTTATCAACATAAGCATTATTTCCGGCCCTCACTTGTATAAAAGTTTTTTTTTTAAAAAAAATATGAAGGATATAGAATTCATTGTTTGATAAAATTCACCTTGAGATGTCCCCCTTCACACTGGAAGTGGCAGGCTCGGATGAATGCATTCTCCCTCCCTTAGAAATGGACTTTCCTACTCATAGGATGCTGTGTAAGGATTTGATCTATATTTAGGTACTTGTAACCTGCTTAGTGGGAAACATCTTGTCTGTTCACTCCACCCCATTTAATTACTTATACATTTCCACCTTGCATTTCCACTAAGGTTTCTAACATTAAAAACAAATTAAAAACAAATTGTACCATAGAACTATAGAAATATCATAAGAGTCAGTCCATTAAAATAAGTATAATACTTATTATTAAACTGTTGGAAAGAATGAATTTGATGAAATGCTTCTGCACCCCTTTCCTAACATCAGTGATCATAGAAATTAAATCTTTCAAGGCAACTCATCTCACTGTTTGAGGACAACACAGCGGAAGCGCACACCTGTCAAGAAAGAGTTGGAATTCTCAAGTGGGTAGCCCCAGAACAGGTTTATTATGAGATAGATGGATTCTTAGAGAGCCAGGCCCCAGGCCGCTTAAGGCTACTAAGGTTAAAACCCTGTACTGGGCTTACAGAACACTTGGTTCCTCAAAATCAGACAAGAATCACTGTCATGAGTGAATTGCTTCCAACCATGGAAGTCAAATCCTGGATACAGCTCAATGCTAATGAAGCTTCAAGGTAAATTTGCTTTGTTTCAAAATTTGAATTCATAATGCTTGGGTAAATTATAAAGCAAATCCTATTTATCCAAAATACTTTTCTCCTGTTTGCATACATGATTCAATAAAAATTGTTGGAGCATAATGTCTACCAAGACACCTGACATCCCTATGGTTTGTTTGTTTGTTTGTTTGTTTGTTTGTTTGTTTTTTGTTTGTTTTTGCCTAGGTGAGACCATTGCCCCACATCCTAGTCTATGAAGCCATGAAAAAAACCAGCCCCTTCTTCAATGTGACATCCTTTTGAATATTTAAACATAGCTATCATAACCCCCCTCAGCCTTCTTTTTGTAAGGCAAAACATTCCCAGCTTCCTAAGCTGCTCTTCGTAAGACATTTATTCCAGACCCTCAATCATCTTGGTCACCCTCCTCTGGAACCGTTCAAGTTTGTCAACATCCTTTTTAAATTGAGGTGCATAGAACTGGACACAGTACTCCAGATGGGGTCTGATCAGAGCAGAATAGAGTGGTACTATCACTTCCCTTGATCAGACACTATGCTTCTGTTGATGCAACCAAGAATCACGTTAGCTTTCTTGGCTGCAACATCACACTGCTTATTCTCTTTATTTAGGAAATTAGCTGAGTGTTTCTGAACAGAACGGATGGAAATATGTGTATCTCTTGAGCTACATTATCCTTTTCCCTAAGAAACTTTTTGAAAACAACAACCATATATTCAGTCTTTCCTCACCTAGGCTCTTTGGCAGAGTTTTGAATTTTTGGGTAAGATTCTCTGTGCTATGCAGTAGAAACACGGAGACTCATAAAGAAGAACAGCTACATGTTCTCCAGGTGGTCCACCCCTTTCTTGTTAACTAGTACATAGGTCTCCATAACTCAGAACTCAGTCTGATACATTTGTAGGAGAAAGAATAAAAACGTTTCATTACTTATAATTGTGAAGAGGTCAACGGCAAACAAACACCATTTTCAACACAGAGAGGGAAAGAGCATTCAGCAGAGTGATGGGGCGCTTTTTGAATTCTGAGGATGGTTGAGAAATATTGGTTAGTGTTAGATAGAGCAGCCGTCACCTTAGCCCAGAAGAGTAGAGATGGGCACGAATCGAAAAAATGGCATTTCAGGTTTTGTTTTTCGTTGAGGGGGTCCATTTCGGTCCATTTTCATTTTTCACAATTTTTTGGAAAAAATCATTTTTGTTTATTCATTTATTCATTTTTCATTTTTACCCGCATTTTGCGCGATTTTTAAATCATTTCCGTGCGCGGGCATCCCCCAACACCCCAGACCAGAGGGAAAACACTAGAATAAATTAATGCTGGCAGAGACACAGTATAGACTAGGTACGCAGGGAGGCTGCAAAGGCAGCAGTGGGCATTGCCCAGGGTGCAAGGCAGCCGCAGAGTGACTGCACTGCAGGGCAGGGGAGGGTACTCACCGAGAGGTATGCACGCACGCAAACAGGGAGGCTGCAGGACTGAAGCTAGAGAGAAATCTCTTTTTTCTCTCCCCTAAGAGCCAGGCTGCAGCCGGCAGGAACACAGAGACACACACCTGCCTGCCTGGCCTAAAGTGAAAATAGCAAGTCGCAGAGACAGCAATCCCACCCTAACTCCCACCGGAGACTGCAAGGAGGACGGGGGCTGCCAGAGCTTTTTATGCCCTCTGTGGCTGCCAGACCTGCCCAGTCTGCAACCTGGGCATGCTATTGGTTGAAGTTGTCCAAGAATTTACATGATCCCATAACATGGCTTGCCTCCATTTTGTGGCTGACGGCATCCATTTTGTCATCATGATGGGATAAGACAAAACAAACGTTTTAAGGACCCCAACCCCCCTGTAGGTATTATCAGACAGTATAAATAATTATCGCTGTGTTTTTATGGATGTCCAGGGCATTTTTTAACATTTAAAACAGCTCATTTCATTGTGTGTTGCCATTAACAAAAAAATGAAACATAACGAACCTAATTTTCGTTGTTCTGTTCGGTTCGTTCCAATTTCATCACAATGTTTGTTATTCATTTTGTTATGTAACGAAATGAATAATGAATAATGGAAATGAAAAAAAGTTTGTTTTGTGCCCATCTCTACAGAAGAGTCCCTCCCAGTCACTCGAACCACAGGCAACATGTCAACTTGCATTGAAAATCCAACATCCTGTCTTTTCGGAAGCAGGCATTACAGAATCGGTTTACTGTGTTTGAAGCAGTTTGTGTAGTTCAGGCCTAATTTATGCAAATTACATTATATTTATGTCAACCTAAACTTTACACAGTCACACAACCCACATGAGTTTCCTTGAAGGAATGTTAAAAATTGTGTATAGAAGTCAAATGCAAGATTAACAGCAGCCTTTGTCTAACTAGACAAGGAGCATAGGCACTTCTCACTTATATTGCTCCCATCCCTGTTATGGATTGGAAGGGACTTAAGGACATGTGTTAGTGATGTTTGTAAAGTATCAAGTAGGATTCTGGTCAGCTTTTCGTAGGGCTGTTTTTACACAGAATTCAGGCACCAAATCTAGAGAGATAAATGAAGAAGATTCGTGAGGAGGACATCATTTTTCTTTGTACTCAGCTATAAAATACATCTAAATGCAAAAGATCAGCTAGATATCTTCTTGTCATCCTGTATCAGAGATTATAATGCATATCCCAGTATATTAAATAGCTGGAGAGAATGGCAATACATTTCTTGGTTCATATTTAATATAATGCACCATGTCATCAAAGTTTGCATTAATTATCTGGGAGTAATTGTAATAGGTTGGATTTCATTTCAACAAAAAATTGCATAAATTTTGTTAATGTTAATATTATAATTATAAATTTTATCTGATTATATGATTGTGGTGAACATAGATCTATCTATCTATCTATCTATCTATCTATCTATCTATCTATCTATCTATCTATCTAAGTGATGTTATGAACATAACAGAACCAAACTGGGTTTTCAGAACCAATTTGTTTATTTTTCTTTATTTAGACATTTCTTTACTCTTTTCATTCCAAAAATCCAAAAGGACTTATCATACTGTTCTGCATATTGGAATCCACAAAATATATTGAAATAATGTAACAGAACAGTGTTAAAACAGTAAGGACTTATTGACAAGGAAACAGGCCTGGAAAATGCCTGGGCAACCAAATGGCATTGAGATAGTGTTCCACTTGGTGAGTGCTAGTATGGAGATGGGTCATAGCAGTGGTTTGATACTTTGTAAACGACCTACCTTAACATTTTATTCCTCTACAGAGCAGAGGGTTGGATTTGATGGCCTTATAGGCCCCTTCCAACTACAGTATTCTGTGATTTGATGATTCTATGATTTTATCAAGTTATTTTTTCCACACTACTCTGCCGTTTGTGCTTCTTATCTTTAAGCTGAAGATAGCCTTTCTGGCAAACAAAACAAACCTATAAGCAAAAGCAAAAAGTGTTCTGCTTATATACCGTCCCATACCAATTGTTAATTACAGTGTGCAGGCTACACATTGCCCCCAGCAAGCTGGGTACTCATTTTACCGCTGAGCCAGCCACTTTGAACCCAGGTGCATTTACCTGCAGTACAGGCATTTAACCACTGGTGTAGGTAACCACGAGCGGTTATAAGACCTAGCCCAGCCACTTCCACCCCTGATGCTAGTGTAGTACAATTCCCATAGTTCCTAGTCCATATAGCCATTTATTAAAATGATGGCACTTGTAGTCACAAAATATCTGGTGGGCCACAGGTTGACCATTGCTTGTGGGGTGCAGAGTCCAGCTGTTCTGGAAGTGTGGCTATTCAATGAGAAATAATCTTTGGATATGAATCTGTAGGTAGAGATGGGTAATGAATATTGAGATGGTTCTTGGATGTTCATAAAAGGTTGAGAGTGATTCGGCCACTAGTATATAAATGAAACCAATAAATAGGTTATTAGTTTTTTTTCATAGATGGCATTTTTATGCATTCATGTGTCATATTTTCTACAAATGACAAAACTGTTAACACTCACATTTTGAATTTTGGCACTGGAAGGAGACAAGATTTTTTAGAAGAAGGTTGTGAAAGTGGGATGCATTTTGCATATATTTTGGTCTTACTCTAGAAACAATGTCACTGCAGAGGAGAGAGGGATGGCAGCAGCAGATAGCAGCATTATCTAATTGCATTCTTCAGAAATTCTTCTAAAAAAGAACCTGTCGATTTGACAAATTGCTCAATATATCTGGTGCCATTGCGGTTATAAAATTTTTTGATTCCTTTCCTTCTCAAAGCAAAGAACCTACGATTCACATGGTGTAGAGCCAGAATACTTGTTGTGATCATCTGTGGCCAAAATACTTGAGCCATAGTTTTCTAGTCAGCATGTCCTGAGGGATGATGGGAGTTGTAGTCTAGCAACAGTGGGAAGACTCAGCACTGGTCCTCCTCTCCCCTGTCTTAGAAAGCAATACTAAAGCAGCAAAAAAGCAGGGGAGAGCGGAAATGCACAGAACGCCTAAAAGCTCACGTGGCACCTGGATGTGGCAGGATTGTGATCTCCAAGCTCCTCTTTCCTTCCCATCTTTCTATTCTGTTCTCACTTAATTTTCTTGGTTGTACCTGGCAGGTTACTCTGCTTGGGAAATCTTCCTTCAGTTCCCATGTCTCATTTTCATTATTGACACTTAGGTTGTAAAAAGCTCTGACACCAGAAGTGACATCAAGAATCTAAAGACAGGAACCAATGATTACACCCCAGTTGCACTGAACAGATGCATTAAATGGCCAAACGTCATCTTACAGCATCTTCCCCTTCCCTCTCTTTCCATTTTGAATACATAGTCTTCCATTGAATCAGTCTAATTGCCATTGGTACGCTAAAAGGAAAGACAACTTCAATAAGCAGAACAACTGAAAACCCAACAGCTCATTTTGTAAATACAAAAGATGCCCATAAGCTTACTGGGGCCCAAGAGCCACATATCAATAAAAATAAACCGGATTCCTTCATATAAAAAGAAGATGAAGTTTTGCTTTGTGATATTTCACTGTGAATATAACTTTGGCTTAATCTAGAATGAAAGAAAAAAGATGTAGAAGGCAACTCTTCACTTTGTTGATCATGCATAAACCTTAATGAAGTCAAAATGACTCACTTGTTTGGACCTAGGGGCAGGATTGCAGCTTTCATATGGGAACCAAGGGAAAGACCAATGAAAACAGGCATTTGCATCAGCCCCAAAGAACCCACTAGAGGGTGCAAGAGAGTAAACAATATTCTTTGCACAAATACGCTAAAGTGAAAATTGCCATTTTTCATAACACACTTCTTGGTGTGATGTAGTAAACGCAGTAACCTGTTACACCTGAATTGCCTGGAAGACCTCCAACACATTTGGGTAATCAGAGGTTCACGCAAAAGGGGAAACTATATATCTAGGGTTATGTTAGCATGGGTCTGCACAGAAGATGCATTGTGAACTCCTTCTTCCCTATAAGTCCTTATCACTTGGCAACTGTGTGCTGCATTTCTGCCTGACAAGGGGCACTTAATACCTGCTTTGGTGCACATACAATTCCAAGGAAAGAAAATATAAATAACACAAGTCCTGATTTGAGTTGTTGCTCATTATGTGGAATTCTGCTTTCGGCAGGGGAAACAGAAAGATTATTCATTCTGGGACAAAACTTACATTTTTTTCTTTAAGTGCCAAGGCAGAACTGGACAGCAAAAACAACCAGAAAGCTCAGTCCTGTCCCACTAGTGCAACAGAGTACTGAAATACAGGAGGAAGCAGAACAATATCGTTAAAACGAGGAGCCTTATGGAGCACTGGTTAAACTGCTGTACTTCAGCCAACACTGTGCTCAGTCATGACTCAAGGTTCAATCCCAGGTAGCCAGATCAAGGTTGACACACCCTTCCACCCTACCCAGCTGTAGCATTTAAGAAAGCAATAAGGATATGGTCCCCTTCAGTTTTACACAAAATCATTTTGATTACTAGTGGCATGTGTTCTGCATTTTACTCATTTGCTTCATAGAAGCTACTGTTATTTTCAGTAGGATTAAATGTACTTAATATTGTGCTGCATTACTACCTATGCTTTTCCTCTTTCATTTTAGTCAATCCATACCATAACTAACCATGCCATCATGTTGAGAAGCAATGGCTTTAGGTTCCTGATATACAGAGCCAACACTTCTGTGGGGATTAAGCAGGGTTTTTCTTTTTTAAAAAGACATATTTTCTTTTGCTCCTTATTGTACAGTTTTGAATTTGTGTGCTGTTTTTGTAGCTGCTTTATTGTTAAATTTTATTTTTAAATTAATTTAGGAATTTGTTTTATATGTTTATAATAGGTTTGATGTCCTAAGCTATCTTGGTAAGGCTGTAGTCTTGAAAAGCAACCCAGTTCATCAGGAAGACAGTGAAATGCTGCTTGTATTTTTGGTGTTATTTTACAAGTGCAGGCACCATGGTACTAGAGAATCCTAATTTTAAATTAAGCCCAGTGGCAGAGTTCAATACCATCATCACTTGTGCAACCTTAAGGCACTCTTTGTCTCCCCCCCCACATTATGAATAAATGTATCACATGTACACATGCACTGGGATTCTCTTGCAAGTAGGAATAATAAGGGTTAAACAAATAGCTAACTGATTGGATACTTCAGTGACTTACATGTCTGTAGTTGGGAGTTCAATTCCCTACTATTTTTATTTTATTATTTATTTAAACATTTATAGTCTAACCCAGGGGTCCTCAACCTTTTTAAACAGGGGGCCGGTTCACCGTCCCTCAGACACTGTTGGGGGCCGGACTAGATTTTGAAAAAAATATGAAGAAATACCTATGCACACTGAACATAACAATAAATTACAAATTAATAATAATAATAATAATAATAATAATAATAATAATAATAATAATAATAATAATAATAATAATAATAATAATAATAATAATACCTTTGGGTAGTGGGCGGCATACAAGCTATATCAATCAATCAATCAATCAATCAATCAATCAATCAATCAATAAATGCATACATACATACATACATACATACATACATACATACATACATACATACATACATACATACATACATACATACATGGAAACAGGAGGAGAAAAGGGGGAATCGTCCAACCCCTGGGCACAGAGTCATCCACCATAAAGTGATGCCAGTTCACAACATGAAAAAATCCAACCACACAACACCCCACCGCCACCACTTCCATCACCAGTAACTTCTGGTCCTGTGATCCCTGGCCAGCGGCATAACGAGGGCCGGGAGAAAGTTTGTGACTGAAGCGGGGAAAACAAGCCGGCTTGCCCAGGGGGCAGGAGAGAGGGAGGGAGGAGAGCAAACCAAAACAGCCAGCCTGCTTCTCGGTCAGCGGCACCACTGGCCTGATCGCCTGCCGCCGTCCTCGGTCTCAGGTGGCAGACTCTGCGGTGCCTGGAGAGAAAACCGGGTGCCTTTCCGGGGCGCGATGGGGCGTGGGTCTGTCCAGCCTTCCAGCCTCTCTCCTGGTCCTCCCCACCACCACCACCGGCCCCGCCGACGCAGCAGCAGCAGCAGCAGAGGGCAAAAGAGCAGCAGCACCCCGTCCGAGCGGGATCCCCATCACCCCCGGCACCCCGGATCCAAGGACCCCACCCCGTACCTCCGCCACATGTTGGTACCGCGGCCACTCCAAGGACGTCGCTCAGAGGGAAGGTGCAGCGTCCATCTCCTCCTGCAAGCAAGCAAGCAGGCAGGGAGTCCGGCCAGCGGGAGGGTGGGCGGGCAGGCATGTCCTTCTCCCCACCCGCTGGACGCCTCAGCCTCGCCTGCCCCACACAAGCGGTAGGCAACAGTGTGGGGGAGTGGCCAAAGGCACGACCCCCCAACAGGGGGAGCGCTGGGGCGGCGCGCGCCCAAAAAAGCTCAGCAACTCCACCACTTTGAACAACTCGCGCTCTTGCGCCTCGACCAATCAGGAGGAAAGAGAGAAAACAGGTGCGGGGCAAGATGGGACTTTTTAATTTTCCTTTTAAAAAAAAAACCTAGATTGGAAGATATTAGGGAAAAGGGCGGCACCAGAAGAGGAGGAGTGCCCCCTTGCACCCCCGCCCTCCCACCAAGCTCCGTGGCACTGGTGAAGAAGGAAAGCACGAAAGGACCCAAAGGGAGCCCAGAAAGAAAAAAAACCAGTGGATAGCCGTTTGCGCCGCCGCCCCGTTACTTACTCCTCCAAACCCTCCCCCGCGGGCGACGCCGGGCCTCCTCCTCCTCCTCTCTCTCGCGTGCGTGGCCTCCACCTCCTCCTTCTCCCTGGCCCGCTTCCCACCAGTTCCGGGTGAGGGGAGCACATGCGCCAAAGACGCACGCAGGAACGCTCGCTCGCTCGCGCGCCCGGTCCCCGAGTTGGCTTCCCCGCCGGAAACTCGCGAACGGGTCCGGCGAGGGACAGAAAGAATCAAAAATAAAGCAGCGGGGGCAGGAAGGGTGGGGGGGAGCGGGAAAGGAAAAGGACAACCCCGAGGGATGGTTAGCACGCGCGCTTTGAACGCGGATTGCCCCGCTTAGAGCGCTTGTCTTCGGAGCCCGCCGGCAGCCGCGATGCAACTGTTCTAAAGGGCTTGAGTGGCCCCCACGGGCGGGGGCGGGGTGGGGGGGTCTGCTGTTGCTCCCGGGGGCCGGATTCAGGGTCTCTGGGGGCCGGATCCGGCCCGCGGGCCGTAGGTTGAGGACCCCTGGTCTAACCCATATCATATGATCTCATAAAAGCAAACAACACAAAATTAAAACACTCAAACATTTTATAAAAATCACTAAAATGTGAATAGGACATGATCCTCAACCTAAGTGCTGACCTTAAATTAAAGCACTATACGACCTGGGTCCTAGCTACCTCAAAGATCGGATCTCACAGTATGAACCACTCGGGTGTTAAGGTCATAAGGAGAGGCCTTTCTCTCCATCCTACTATCATCACAGGTACGTCTCGTGGGAACACATGAAAGGGCCTTCTCAGCTGCTGCTCCCAGACTTTGGAACTCCCTTCCAGTGGAGGCCAGGATTGCCTCTTCTCTGTTGTCTTTCCAAGAAACAGGCAAATACCTGTTTCTCAAACTAAATATATCTTAATCGTAATGGACTGTATATTGTCTCTGCTTGCTGTAAGCCACCTTGGGTCCTTTTCCAAGGAGAAAGGCGGGGTAAAAATACTCAAAAATAAATAAATAAATAAAACCTCCAATATGCTCTAATAAATAAGTATTGTGTTGAATAAAGCCAATGTCAGTGGAAATTGAACTTCTAACAAGAGAGGTTTTCACAGTTGAGGTGCCACAGCAGAAAACACCATCCCCCATATCTCCACATAACAAACCATTCTTGGTAGGTCACAGAGGAGGGGTCTTTCCAGTAGGTTTTAATGATCAGGAGAAAGCCAGCCTGTGTAGCTTGGGGCAAGCTTCCCAGTCCCTGGCCCCCTTGAAAGTAGGGAATGAAACACTGGGAAGATATTGTGGCTATGGCTTGTATACTTTTCTGGCATTTTGATTGCCCTATAAAGGTATTGAAGCCCACTGTAGTGTAATGGATAGAGTTACAGATTAGGACTCTGGAGAACCGGGTTCGAATCCCTACTTGGCCATGAAAACTCACTGTGTGAGTGGAACTGATAAAATAACACCTTAAATATCTCACTCTACCTTTGAAGCCCTATGATGACTGCTATAAGTAGGTTCCAGCGTAAAAGCACAGAATACTCGCACAATAAAAGTATTGCCAATGGTAGGTTTTGTTTTTTTCTCCTTATTGGATCCAAATAGCTATTTTTAAAAATAGAGGTTGTCTCACAAACCTGACATCTGCTCACCCTTGAATTAGGCCACACCTAATAATAGACCATTAGAGTTTGTTTCTTTTATAGAACAACTGCTTTTGTCAGCCACTATGGGACCAAGAAGAAAGACTAAGTGTAGGCACAAGGTACCACAAAGTGGGCATATCCATCTTCCACTGTGAGAAATAATAACCCATATGCAGGCCAAGCAAAGGACTAACAGGGACACCGTCTCAGGGCTATGGACTCTGGGATTTGCACCAAAAAGAATGGCATCTTTTCAAGCATTAATGGTGCCAGATGGTGCCTTTTATAGCACAGCCAGTATGGCCTGGGTTGAAATAATCATGAGAATGAAAGCTGCTTGCAGCTCCTGGCACCTCAGTTTCATGGTATTTGGATTTGTCTAAAATAAACTAACAATGAGACAAATAGACCCAATATTATGGAACACATTAATAATGTGTTCTGTTAAATATTCCCCCCCCCCAAAAGTGAATTGTTAAGTCTGTTAATATCGGCTCAGTGGCAGAGATTAATCAATTTATTTAAGGTAGCATGGGGCTGTAATATGGAAAAATTAAGATTCACTACACAATTATAATGTGACTATTTATTTATTTATTTATTTATTTATTTATTTATTTATTTATTTATTTATTTATCCCACCTCTCTCCTGATGAAGGAATTTAAGGAGTTGGCCAAAAGCTTAAAAAGTACATATATATTTGGAATTGCAATACATTAGAATCTAAATATTAAAATACAATTAAACCTATAACAGTGTTAAAAACATTACTAGTTTAAAAAAAATTTAAAACATTTAATAAAAACAGAATATCTAGCACCCACCACTAAAAGCTCTTTTCATCTGCCCTGACACTCAATCAAGGAAGCTTATTATCACCAATCTAAAGTGAAGAATCAGAAAACAGGTATGTTGGCCAGAACTTGAAAGGCTTGACTATGTTATTTATTTATTTATTTATTTATTTATTTATTTATTTATTTATTTATTTATTTATTATTAAATTTATATCCCGCCCATCTTCCCAAGGGGAACTCTGGGCGGCTAACACAGCTGAGCAAGTCAGCGAATATAACAATACAGTACAATACAACAAGACAAATAAACCGGCATATCAATATAACTAAAGTAAAAGAAAACAGCAGCAGGGGAGCACCCTTTAGTTCCAAATCAAACTGCTACTATCTCAAGTCCTGACATAATGGTCAGTGGTCTGCAAGCCTTTTGTAAATGATACTATAAAAAGCAACATGTCAAAGTTCAGTCACTGGTTTTCCACAGGCAAATCTTATGGAAGAATGGCATACCTGAAAGTTCCTATATTGGCTGTCTCAGACCAAAGATTTCTCAAGACTCATCCCATGTCAAAGTAGCCAACGGTTGTTCTACGGTAGCTGGTAGTTGGTTACATGTTGCCTCCCACAAAGACTAATGGCCACAGATGGACCTGTCAACCATGAATATGTCTAATTCCCATTCTAAAACCACCTCAGCTAGTGGCATCAAACTCCATGCCTTCCTTATGGATGTTGTGGGGCAAATACAGTTATTTTTCTGTCTCTTGAATCTTTGTCTAGTCTTGAATGTGATACGGACGAACTTCCCAGTGTGCTGAGAGCAAGCCAGATATAAATGTAGAAATTGATAACAGATGCTGTGCTTTTGCACAAGGAGCCAGCCAAAATGAATACCATGAAAGCCTTTAGACAAACGTCCTGCTTTTGGAATAGTAAGCTTCCTTTTATTTGTGTTGCTTTGCAACACTATCTGTTATGCCAGGATAGCCCAGATAGCTTTTCTAACTACCATCTTTACCTCTTTCACTGTTTCTAATTATGTAGGTCCAGCAGTAATTCTCATTAGCAGATCAAACATCAAAACATTGAATTCTATAATATCTGCTGATACTGGTTCTGGGATCCTTTCCTAGTGCAGCATGTACTCCTGGAAAGTACAGCACAAGGGATGAATGCAAAAATATCTCAGTAAGGGGGGGGGACAAGAACAAAAATAAAATAAAAAGAGAGAGAATAGAAGAAACCACACCATTGTGTCCTGAAGAAATCTGGACACAGCATGCAGCCAGGTTCTATAATACTACAGGATCTTGCTCTCTGAGGAGTTTCACCAGTTACAACATGTGAGAACACCATTGATTCACACCAAACGTTTTAAGATGAACACCGTATTCTGTGTTATACTGTACTGTGTACTATACTGATGGATAAAGAAGGGTCTTATAGCAATCGCATCCATTGTAGTGACTGGAACAGACAATATCTCCGTTTAGGTGTTCATTGTAGGATACTGTCTGTGATTTTTAGGACAAAGCCAACACACAGATGGGAGATAGATTTCTAACAAAATTCTCAGGATGAAGAAGCCAGTTTGTCTGGAATAAACTAATTGGAAAGCTGTTTCCTGCGAGATAGGGCTCAGGAGGAACGGCTGTTTGGTACCTTTGGGAACTCTTCTCTCACGCTGGTCTGCCTTTTCCAGTATTACTGAGTGCTTTCTAGGCAATTTCCTCCAAGATAATGCACTTAGCTTTGTAATTAGAAAATAGAAGCTCATTATTAATTCATATTATTAAAAAAAGATAAAATCACAGTATTCAGAGAGCACAAAAGCTATGAAACTTCTCCACATAAATGGAAGACGCATATACAAATGCACGGATGTTTCTCCCCTTCCCACTGGCCTTTACATATGCTCTGGCCATATGCAACAGAATATGGCCAGAGGAGATCAATGTGCAGGATGGAATATCAAGTGTTATCTGTACTATCTACCCCATCTCCTCTTTGGTAAAGCCCGCATAATCTGGAAGATCAGTGGTCCCCAACCTTGTGTCTCCAGATGTTATTGGACTACAACTTCCAGAAATCCTGGCCAGCACAACTAGTGGTGAAAGCTTCTGGAATTTTTAGTCCAACAACATCTGTGGACCCACATTGGGGAACCACTATGGTCAAGTAAAGGGAGGCAGTCAGAAACGAATATGGAGAAAAGCCAATATAGTTCAGTTGAGCTCTCTTTGGATCTCTTTGTGCAAAGACATGGTGCCTACCATGATAGATTATATCCCTAGTTACCCATACCTGTCAATTTTCCCGTATTGGCCAGGAAACTCCTGTTTTTCACCCTTTGCCCCACCATCTTCCTGTATCATTTATTTTCCTGGAAATGTCCTGTATTCCCCACCCCCTCCGCTCTGAGAGCGAGTGAGTGAGCAAGCAGCACACAGGCTGCACACTGCTTCCCCTTCACCCAAGTGGGGCAGTTCAAAGTGAGAGGTCTGTGGCACATGCCCCCACTACCCCACCCCGCCCACCTCCCAGATTATGGTTGTAGAGGTTCTGGCACCAGACTAGTAGGCTGTAGAATGGGCCTTTCCAGTTTTTGCCATCTCTCCCTTCTCCCCCCCCCCACAGCTGCCTGTGCACTGCTTCTAAAGCCAGAGAGGCCAGGGCTTCCCCTCATGTCAGAGGGACATTGGCTGGCTGGCTGCCCCCCCCTCCGCCTCCTCTCCCTCCTGGCGTGTGTTGAAAAATTTCCCTTATTTTCAAATCCAAAACTTGACAGATGTGTAGTTACCTGCTGAATAGCAGCTGCCTGGATTGCTCAGAGAGTTAGGTATCTGTCTGTGGAGCTAGAGGGTGGGAGGTTGATTCCCAAAGTGCAGCTCAAGAGAATGACTAGCCTGTGCAACCTTTGGTAAACTGTACAGTTGCAGACTGCCTCCAAAAGAAAGGGCAAGCTCTGTAGTTAAAAAACCCTGGAGATCACTGGCTTGATGGCATATGTTATTGCTTTCTGAATATAGATTTTTTTACAAGAATTAGCTATATCTATTACAAAAACACAACTATCTTACTAATGTAATTTAGGAATATTTGTCTTCATTTTTCTGCTTCACCATCTGCACAGTCTCTATCTTTTTATATTGTGTCAAGCCAATATTACTCATGCTTTTCAATTTCATTTCAGGAAAGAAAAGAAAAATATTCTCTACTTGTCTCCTGCAATGTCTTTAATCCCATAAAACATCTGTTTTCACTTGTTTTGAATGCTGAAAGACTGGACATGCACAACTGACACCACTGCACGTTTATTGCCACTGAATGATGACACACTGTTTACTAGATAGTATTTGGTTGGGTATCATCATCTCTTGCATAACTGTACCGTGTCATCTTATTCGCTATATGCTTCCTTGATTTGGCACCCAGAGAAGCCAGCATCACAGATGAAGGCAGAAATGGCAACAGAACTGGCGGCCTCTTCTGCAACATGAGTGGAAGCAAGGGAAATGGCATTTTTGATAATTTGCCTGGGAAACTGATGATGAACCTTATTCCCTTGAAGGCGCACATTTTATTATATAGCCCAAAGCCCCGGATATTTTGCATAGCCAACTCACTGAGAGTACAATTCAAGGTTCAATGTCTAGAATATGTTGCAGCCAACATGTCCAGGACAACAGCTTATTTATTTATTTATTTATTTATTTAGAATATTTTAGCCCACCTTTCTCCTTGGAAAAGGATACAAGGTGGCTTACAGTAATGAGGGACAATATACAGCCCACAACATTTAAGTCATATTCAAGTTACGAATTAGAAGAGGCATCTTAGAACATTTAAAGGCAACATTAGAGCCACAAAGAACACACAGAAATAAAAGAAAAAGGAAAGTAACATGGAAAACATCGTTGTTCTTATGAAATCAATCAATGCAATCATGCATGGTAATCCATGTAAAGTTACATAGCAGGAAGTCCCTCATTCAGGGAAAGCTTGACTGAAGAGAAAGGTCTTTGCTTGCTTCTGGAGAGATTGCAGAGACAGGGCAGTCCTGGCCTCCAGTGGGAGGGAGTTCAGAGAAAGAGAAAGCCCTTTCATGTGTTCTTTTGAGGTGCACCTGTGAAGGTGGCGAGATGGAAAGGCCTCTTCTGATGACCTTAGCACCCAAGCCGTTTCATAGTGCGAGATTCAATTTTTGAGGTAGCTTGGGCCTAGGCCATTTTGTGCTTTGTAGGTCAAGGTTAGCACCTTGAATTGTGCCCAGTAGTTGATTGGCAGCCAGTGGAGCTGCTTTAGTAGGGGTGTAATGTGATCTCTGTAACCTACCCCAGTCAGCAATCTGGCCACTGCATTCTGAACAGGTTGAAGTTTCTGGACACTTTCCATAGGCAGCCCCACATAGGGTGCATTACTGTAGTCCAGCTGGGAGGTCACTAGGGCATGGGTCACAGTGGCCAGAGCAGGTTTCTCAAGAAATGGGTGAAACTGGCATACTCATTTTAATTTTGCAAATGCACTCCTAGCCACAGCTGTGACTTGGGCATCTAAGCTCAAGGATGAGTCCAGGAGCACCTCCAAACTATGCACCTATTTTTAATCCTCTATTGAAAAGAAAAGAAAAGAAAAGAAAAGAAAAGAAAGAAAAGAAAGCTTTCTGCTTATGAATGTGGGATATTTTGCTTCTTTATCCATGACTCAAAATGCCAGGAAATAGTCTCACATTGCTCATGCCAGAAAAAGAATGCCAAGCTTTACATGGCAAAGGGCAGCCTGAATATTCACAACAGCAATGTCACCACCCACAATGTTCTACAGCAGGGGTTGGGAAGCAAAGGCTTTTGGGAATTGCAGTTCAAGAACACCTGGGTTACCCAATGTTGCTCACTATCATTCACTAAGGGACCCTAAACTCATCAGTTAGCTACATCTTGCCCAAACAAAAGCAATTGTCATGGCTGTTTCTCAGTATTTTTTTTTACTGAAATACAATATCCCACATTCATAAACCAAAAGAGTTTTTTCTTGAAAGACAGACTAGCTTTTTAAAACATAAGTTTAATTATACATCAGCTATGCACAAATTAAGCAGCAACATCCTTACTTATTGACAGAGCAAGGAGACTCTTTATCTGGCCCCTTGAGTGAAGTTGTCAGCTATACAGGGAGGCAGAAAAGACCTGGCTGATGTGCTGTCACAATGTCACATGACCACTAATAAGTGGTCAGTCTAGTTTGGTAGGGAGGGTACTGGGCTACACCGGTACCTCTGGTGCCAGTATTCATATTTGTATCCTAAGGATATTAATATGAGTGTCCCATCTTCAGAGGTGGCTGCAGTCTCTCTGTGCCAAAATAGTTTGAAGGGGTGTTTTGGATTTCATGAAATGGTGATGCAAAGGTGTGAGGCAGTTCCAAATCCAGAAGGGGACAAGCAGGCACATATTTTATAGTCTCAGGTATTGCCATTGCTGTTTCTGTTGCTGGTGTTCTGGTTTCTTCAGAGTGAAAGGTTTCTTCTTCTTTAGTCTGTCCCTGAACTTTTCATATCGAATAACAAACAAACCCCAATGATGGTATTCAGCTATATATTGGATATGCTGCGTTTACTGGAGATCCAATATTTACACTTTGCATGTTATGCACTTTCAAATGCTTCTTTACTTTGACTTTGACTTTACTGAAGTCAGAGAAGGAAAACATAGGACCAACTAGATGCTCTCGTAGAAGATATTATATAGTGGTCAAGCATTTTCTTTTTTTTAAATCACATTTCTCCTGAAGCAAATCATAATAGAATAGAATATAAAACACTTTATTGTCATTGTGTAGGTACAACAAAATTTAAAAAGTGCCATCCAGTCTGCGCAACTCATTCCCAGTATAAAAATTCCAAAACATAAAAACCCTACCAAATCACCTGTTTTATTTAACCAGAAGACAACTTACATGAGTGTATTTTTGTGTGGAAAGTTATTTGTGTCACACGAATCCCTAATTTTAACATTTTTAGCAAGCCCTTATTCCTTCATAGATATGCATTTGGTAACAGTGGGCCTGTTTTAAACTAAGTGTTCCCTGCATAGGTCATCTCCTTAAAATGGCTTCCCTCTTCCTGTTGCTCTTGGGGTGTGGAAAGAGTACCAGACATTGCTGGATTTCTGCTCCTATTGGCCCTAACCTGAAGGCCCACAGCTAGGCTCTGTGTCTCCTGGGGCAAACAAAGTACAAGTACTATTTAGTCATTTTGCACAGCACACCACTTGCTGCTGTGCTAACATGTGTAGCCAATGGTGTGAGATTAAGGAAGCTGCAGTTTAACTCATGTGGAGGGACATACATTTCTCATGCCTGCATAAATGAATCATAAGCAAGGAAAACTCATGATGTCCCTATACCCAGGGCCTTTCCATCTATCCCTGACAGATTAACCAGAAACTGAGAACAGGGACAAAAGTGGTAGACCACAGTCTTGTCCTTTTGCTCAATTAAAAGCTCCTGCTGCTCAAGATGTTGTCATTAAAGGATTACAATCTCTTCACCTTGTCACATCACAGTTGCATCAAGACCCTGTGCAAGGAGGAAGGGACCACACCCAGAAGTAGAACTGCACATTCATCCTTTAGCAAACTTGTCTTTATGGGGGAACTTGTTTGCTAAGCATGTTATAAGGAGCCTCGTGGTGCAGTGGTTAAATGCCTGTAGTGCAAGTAAAACTGTGCTCACTGCTCACGACCTGGGGTTCAATCCCAGGTAGCAGGCTCATGGCTGACTCAGCCTTCCATCCTTCCGAGGTCGGTAAAATGAGTACCCAGCTTGCTGGGGGGGGGGATGTGTAGCCTGCATATGGTAATTAAAACTGTAAACCGCCCAGAGACTACTTGAACTGGTACGGGGCGGTATGCAGTATAAGCAGAACACTTTGCTTTGCTTTATATCTACTACAAATATGTACAGGTTATGCATACAACCTTTTATTCTTCTGGTGCCCTCTGAGGCAACTTCCTCTAATAGTAAACAGCCAACACACTCCCCTGCACCCTGCTCCAGTAGCAATCTTCTGATATAGGAAAATTGTTTTGCAGACTTTCCCACAATTTTGTCTTAACACTAGAGGAACACCTCTTTTCTTTAACCTTTTCTCATATAATATTCATTTTTCTTCAACTCCTGAAGGGTATTTTGACATAAACATTGGACAAAACCCTGTAGACCTGGGTAATAAGAGAAGTATGCTCTCTGTTGTCTAAACAAAAGAACAAGAAAGAATTAAATTGGACTAAGGGGTGATTTGTTTTGCCAGAAAGGCAGTGAGAATTGCCAAGCAAAGACAAAGATAGAGTGATTACCTATGAGGTTAGAAACATACTAATCAACTTTGGCAAAGCAGCCTCATCTCTGGATGATAATTATCAAGTGTTTGACCTCCTTGTTGACCTGCCCAAGGAAATAAAAATGTGCAAGATGAACGGGTGCATAAAAGGAGATTATAGCATGCAGCAGGCAAGCTGAGCAGCTTGCAATTCAAGGGTATACAAGCAAACATGAATGGTTTTGAATAAACATGTTGCAGTTCAGGGAACAGCAAAGTTATAAATTGAATGGAAAGAAAGGGAACCAAAACAACAAGTGAGAGGCAGAAAGGAATGAAGGAGAAATAGCAGGTTTATGCACATCTCCAATAAAGACAGGGTTTCTAGTAATGGGGTCCAAACAGTGGAAGGGCTGACAGATAGTCTGAGCTAATTCAACATGGAATAAGCAGCTGAAGGTAAATCATATATACATGTCTCATGGAAATGACAGTTTTGCCTGGAACGAAGATGAAATATTACTCTCCATTATGTGGAGATAATGGAATACAAACCCATTTCTTCAAAAGTAGCTTCAAAAGCTGCTGACAAGTACATATGCCATTTCTACTTTGAAAGTACAACAGTTAAAAGATGGGAAGTTTCTTCTGGGACAGTGGTACAGAGGAATAGGGCTATCTGTGGGGCAACAAATGGAGCAAATTGACTTGGCCTCCTACAAAGAAAGGGGCCCCCTCATCCATTCATTGTGTACCACCTGCCCCTGCCCTGGTCCTGCCGTAAGGTGACCACATGCATATCTGATCCAAGACCTATAAACCCATGAGGTCATCCTAAAGAAGTCAAACACAAATAGGACAATGTGACTAATCAGCAACACATTTAGAGTAAACGAGGGCTTTTTAGACCGGCTGGAGGGCTTTTTAGACCGGCTGGACTCTTCACTGAGGACCCTCTCCCTCCCTTTGTTCCACCTGGGGTTTGTGTCGGCTGAGAGGTGTGCCCGGCCCTTGAAGAGCCTTCAGCTTCTGCTCCCTTGGAGGGCTTTTTAGACCGGCTGGACTCTTCACTGAGGACCCTCTCCCTCCCTTTGTTCCACCTGGGGTTTGTGTCGGCTGAGAGGTGAGCCCGGCCCTTGAAGAGCCTTCAGCTTCTGCCCCCTTGGAGGGCTTTTTAGACCGGATGAATTGCAAGATGGCGGGCGGCAGCAACAGCGTTCCATCCTTGCTGCACTTCCAATTCTTAATTGACTCTAAATTTCTTGGCTGAAATCTTCATGTGGTCTGAAGACAGAACCAAGGTGTTTTTTTTTTCCTCCCCGCCTTCGTCACCACTTCCAAATTAGTCTGTTTTGCCATATTTATTTTTAATTCTGCTAGAATTTGCTCCTCCGCATACCGGGACGCAGGAGGATTTTTATATGTTTTGTTGTTTTAATAGTTCTATGTTGTTTATGGTTTATATCTGATGTATTCTATTGTTGTTGATTTGGTATGTATTGCTTTTGTTAGCCGCTTAGAGTACTACATGTAGTAGATAAGCGGGATATAAATACAAGAATAAATAAATAAATAAATATAAATAAATCCACTGAAATTAGTGCCGGCAGCTTTTGACCAATTGATACCCCACTGATTTCAACACGCTTGCTTTAAAAGTTTGCATCCAGGTTATTACTCTGTCGGACCAATATGCTGAGCCATGAAATGTTTTAAACCAATTTACTTCCATCTATTATGAGATTAAATCATTAAAGAATTGCTCTCCCAGCCCTCAAGAATCCAGAATTAAGCCAGAGAATCCTCTTAGGGCGTTTATACACGACCCCTAAGCTGCGCTGCAAATGGCTCCCAGCTCCGGAGCTTAGAAATATTTTCCCACCATCTCCAGAGTTTGGAGACAATTAAGTGCGACCCCGCCCACTTTAGCGTGACCCAGCGCATTTTTCATGTACCTGCTCTCTGCAGGTGAAAAAAATTTGATGCGGATAAGAGTGCCGGGCTCTCCTGGCTTGTCTGTTGTTGTTTTTGCCTCCCGCCCCTTTAAGAGCTCCTTGAGACGGAACCAGGAAGTAACGGGGCTTGTGGCAAGTTGGACCGGCACCGGCAGGTTAGTAAAGGCTTCTTTTGTCCTTTTTTCCCCTCCCCCCTCACGCCAACAGGAGCAGGAAGTGCTGAGGGGTGGGGACGGAGGAAGAGAAACTGAAGGGTATGGATCAAAGCCTATAGAGACAAACCTCATGGCAATCTATATCCCAAGCTGTACCATCTATATCCCAAGCTATACCCTGTATTATATGGGATATTTCAGGCTATGCCTTGCAAAGTATAAGCCACACAAATTATATATTTAGAGGTAATGATGTTACTAAGCATACATATATATATATATTTCATCTATATTATTATTCACACATGTATTCTTTATTCCTGCAAACGCTGGTCAAGCCTTAAGAGAAAGGGCCCCTGTGATAATATTGGCTGAGAAAAGCAGAGATAAGACTTAGAGGTCTAATTCACAGTTACGCCAGCCGAAGAAAATCTTATCTCTTCACTCAGCCGAGGCAACAGCACCTGCAATCCATCACTTGTCAAATTCCAGGGTCATAAAACGCTTGCAGCTCCGTGGAGCTCTGTACTAGTCAGTTCAAACAAACGCTCCAATTAAAATATTTAGCTGTTGCCAAAAAGTGCAAAATAATGATCAAAAGTACCAATTAGTGTTTGATGTGTGTAACCGATGCATATGACGTAAGATGCAGATGGGAGGGGGAAAGAGTGCTGGAAAAACCTTATAAAAATATCTCCTTTCGTTTTCTGGGTGGGACTTCTCACCAGCAGAGAGTGTGGAAGTGCCCTGATTGCAATCAATAAATCTTCTTTTCTGTCTACAAAAGACTCAGATTGCTTTTTGCATTCTGCAAAGCTATTAGCACGCCGGCAATGAACCCCATAAATTGAATTCATTCCTTTCATTTGGTGGAGATGCCGGGGAATTTTGCCGCTGCTAAAGAGGCTTGTAGAGTCTGACTCAGGTCACGGTAAGAAGTCTGTGCTGATTAATTGAACCTAGTCCGGACCCTCAAATTTGTGAGGAGGTTCACTTTGTCAGCACTAGATGGGCTACCGTACATGAGAGAAAACCAAGTGCCGGCAGGAGGAATTGGAGAGGACTGCGCAAAAGAAATCTGGTAAGAAGAGAAAACTAGTTGTGGGGTGGCGTGAGTTCGAATCTAACAGCTCTGTGGAGTGGAGAAGATTGCGGATTCTTATGAGTCGGCCCCGGGAGGGAGGAAGACGAGAAGGGACATTTGTGTGTCTCTAGCATCCCGCGAACCAGGGAGGACTAAGAGTTGAGAGACTCTGAGGTCCCCCGAGGGTGGAAAAGAGCTCCTCTCTAGTAACCCTAGTGTTCCCCTCCCCAAGTGTTTGAAGAATTAGAAGCAGAGCACTGCTCTGGCTTCCTCAGAGGATTTATTAATGTTTGAATATATATGTGGGTGTTAAGTTGAATTCTTTCTGGTAACCACAGGGAAGTGGCCATTCCCTGTGTCTTAAGCAGGGGCAAAGACTGGCAATCTTTGCCCCACAATACCAACGGAGTTCCACCATCTTCGTTTGATTTTAGAGAAGTTAGACAGATCTATTCTTAGGCAAGGGATCGCAGTTAACTGGGGAAACAGAAATGTGGGAGAGTTGTGTATGGTTGCTGAATCACATGTTGGCGTGTATGATGTGCATTTGATTGTTGAGGTGCGAGTCCGTTTGATGCTTGTGTGGGAGAAATCATAGGAACACAGTTAGACCTTTAAAGTAAACCTATGGGGATAAATTAGTGCAGTTTATGCACCCCTTTTGATGTGCGATGTGGTAACATTGGAATTCTGCCACCAGAAGTAATGATTTTAGTATTAAATGGAACATGAGTAAGCTTTAAGAAGAACCCCTCTAACTAGGATGAGGCAGGACTTTACCATCTCAAATTAAGACTCTAGCCCTCAGGGAGGACAGACCAATTATGACCTGCTAGCAAGAGGTGTGTGAATGTACAAGGACGTGCTTAGTTAATTAATATAAGAGACTAAAAACTCTGCCAACTAGGAGACCCCTCCAGCAATTTTGATAATACCAGGGGGAATATGGGCAGTGAGAAAATACTTTTGAATACTCAGGGATAAACAACATCCCGCATATTTTGTGACTGGCTGGTCACGCAACAAAATTTACCAGCTGAAGGGATATTTTACAAGGAAAACATCATAGGGTATCTGAGTAATGCATTTTTAGTAAAACTGGGTAGGAAACCTGAAAGATGATGGAAGGAAAGGCAGGATGGTGAACTGAAAAGGTATAGAGAAAGACAGATGAATAGAGGAAGTGGAGTAGAAGGAAGGCAGCAAGACAGAAGTGGGATGGATAGGTATGATGTTGAGGGAACGGGAGGAGAGCACGGAGCATTGAGGGGACAGGAAGTGCTAGATGGGGATGCGTACCCTGAATTGCCTTATTCAAGCATTCAGGAGGTACTTCCATCCCGCTACGCCAATGCCCAACTCCTTGGATATGGAAGCTTTAAACAGAACTAAGGGTTGCTATGCACCACATGAGGAGATAGGTAGGGACGTTATTTCTGAACTATTAATAATCAAAAGCAGGGAAATCAAATCAGGGGCTGAGCCCCTTCTGGCAGCTGGCCACGACAGAAAGTAGAATCAATGCCTTTTTTTTTTCCCTTCTCCAAAAGTAGTTAAGAACATTTGATAAAAGACCAGGCAATTTAATTTCAAACACAGGGAGATTCTCAGGACCAAACTGCCAACAACTATCCTACTGCGCAAGTCTACCTTTTTTTTAAGACAAAGGAAAAGTGGGGAGAAGATCTTAGTTTCTCTCTCTCTCTCTCTCCCCTGGAACAAACTAGTGTCTCAAAATAAGCAGGAATTTTTTTCTAACTGTGATTTCATGTTCTTCATAAGGACCTAAGTAACATTTAGGCATTATTTGCCTCCCCATAAATATAAGAGTGAAGGAAGAGAGAGAAATTCTACATGTTCACCTAAGATTTTTTTTTCTCCCTCCTGATTTAAGTAGCTCTGTGTATTCATTACAAAAGCCACGCTTCTCAAATTAGGCTTAAGCCAACAACAAGATCAACAGCCACAGAAAGGGTGAATTGCCCCTTTGTTCCAGGGCATTTCACACCTAATACATTACAGAAGTAATTACAGGAGATTATCTGCTTGCCTCAGGCTGTAAAAGGCAGTCGCGGGGGAATTTAAAAGTCTACAGCCCCTCCTTTCTTTTTCTGCTCTCGGGGCCCCCTTGCAGGGCAAGGCAGGATAACAACTCCCAACCCCTCCTTTCTCTCCCAAGCCACTTGATAGAGCTTGGACGCAAAACTTATATTGAACACATCAACCTAATGCATGCATAGCGAAGGGAATAAACTGACCCCTAAAAGCCATAAGCCAGTAAATTTTATAGGCAATGGCCAGAAGGTCACTCCTCTCCACTTACGGGAACGACCACAATTTTCCGTGCTGCCTCAAAAGCATAGAGAGGTGGCTTCTAGCCGACTTGCAGCATTTTTTTTTTCTCCTGGATAGGGGGAGAGGGAAAGGGAGTCTATTGTTTAGAAAAGAATCCAGGAATTCGGCCCCAAAACGTCATGTTTTAATTTAATTAAACCCTTGGAATCAAACACACCTTTCAGGTATTTTTGCTAAAGTATAAGAGGTGAAAATCTTGTTATCAGAAACTTTAGAATAAAAGAATTCTTCGGAAAAAGGACACAAGAGAAACCTGATTATTTTTTTTTTTTAGGATGTGACAGCACACTAAAGCCCCCTCCCCTCTTTGTAAGCTGTCCTGCAAGCATATTTTTTTTTTTTGCCTTTGAAGTAACTTACAAGTCAATCCCAAAGCATTACAGTTAAGGCAGGCTTAAACACTAGAACTTAAGAGGAGCCTTGCTTGCCCAACACAGTGCACAAATTTCTTAATTAGATTTTTAGAAGATATGTTCAAACGCTACTGGGATAGTGATTTTAGTTGCGATTTTAATGACTCTTTAGAATATAAGAATTATCTTTTTGCCATAGGCGGTAAAAGGCTCGCCTGGCCACTAAAATGTGCATAGTGTATTGGTGCAGCTTTTAAATCACACCTGGTCTCAGGAGCTCCCCTGAGGAAAATGAGGCTTATTTTCTTTTTAGAAAACAATATGGACTTAACGATTTCCTTTTTCCTTTTTTTTGTGCACATGAAACCTGTATGTAAAGGGCAAGATTCCCTATTTTAAAGGATGGCTCTGCAGTGCACATTATTACTTTGTTCCAAATTTCACAGGGAGCCTAGTAGCGTGGTTATGGAATATTGTTCCAGCTGAACTTGTGCAAAACTACTGAAGTGCAGCTGTGTACTATGGCTTTTTTTTTTTCATAGACTGCACTACACTGTGCCATAGAAATCTGCACACAGTGTACTGCATGTAGCACTATCACACCTGGAGATCTGCAGATTGCTTGGCCATTCTTGTGTGTGTTTGCTTGTTTGTCTGTCTGTCTGTCTGTCTCTTTCCACACGGGAAGACGCTGGAGGAAACACCCTGTTTTGCATCTCATGGATATTCTGCCAGCTACACCTTTTTGTTGTCCCTGTGTAGGAGAGCAATTTGACTTGGGGATGGGATCTGTGGTTGATTAGGGACACCTGAGCACCTACACCTTGCAAGCGCTCATTGGGGCCAGCTGCACTTGTGCATATCTCCTGATGTGCAGAGGTGTCCTCATCATAGACTCCCCCCCCTTACTTCACGTACTGGTTTTACGAAGAGGAAAGCTTCAATCTGCCTTTTACGACATTTTTTCCCCCGAGACTGTCAGATAGACTATACCACCCTGCCTGGCAGCACAAGGACAGCTGAGGGGCCATTTTGTGTGTGTTTGTGTTCTGTGTTTGTCTGTTTGTGGTCGTGTGTCTGTTCTTCTCTTACCCAGGTACATCCTGGAGGTCGGGCTTTTGCTCTGGGAAAAACGCCCACCCGTTCTTTATTTTTGGATCATGGAGTCGGTCGGGTTTGGAAAGCTGACGCTGCCGGTCGTAGATGCTCAGATGGGGACCCTCTTGCCCTCCATTCTGCCATCCCTCCTGGACCTCCCCTCCCCGCCTTTGATGCCTTTGATGATGCCATCTTCGTGATGACTTCGCTCCGCGAGTTCGATCGATATGGGCTCCAGGATCCAGTGATGTCAGCCTTTTCCCCCAGCGTGACCCGTACCCCGCGACCGAGAGGGAGTGAGGCCTGACCGGTGACGCCTTCTGCCCTCTGCTGTAGATTGCCCCTATGCCTTAGATGACTTCACCCTGGACGGCGGGCGACAACATGAACCTGACCTGTGGTCACCGCATCCTTGCCCATCCTTCCCCAGATGACAGCGTGCGTTTGATACTTCGGAGGGTCCCAAAGCAGCCTGCGGATTCACTTTCAACTCAGGTTGACAGATTAAAATCCTGTCTTCCTGCCTCTCATTTTCATTTTCTTTTTTTTCTTTTCTGTTTGTTTATGGGGGAGAGAGTGGGTCTGAAACAGCCACTGACTCTTGTTTTGGATTGCGGCCAACAGACTTCACGTCCGCAATTTAACCCCTTTTCACCGGGACAGAGACTTGGGGTTTAACTACTGCTTTCAGACCTTCATTGATGCCTGTGCGCGTGCCCTGGATCACCATGAACTTGTGTTGCCACACACGCACACACCAGCCTCCCAGCATCCGACAAGTGAGCGCTTATTTTTTTTTTTTCTTCCTGCGCACGGTAGGCTCCAGAGCAACTTTACATATTTACATTACCCTGTGCTCGATCTGGTAGGAAAATGCCCCACGGCCTTAGAAGCCTTGCAAAGGGACGTTAGTTATTGATCACTATTATGATATTGTTTATTGTCTATTATTGATAGTCACTGTGAAAACTCTTACTGAAGTGCCTCTCTGGATGTGCCTTTTTATGTAATGATCAAGCTTTGCCACTGAAAATGCTTTTTACTCACAAAGCATTGAGTGCCAGAGATTATGACTTGCCTTTCTATGCAATTTGTATTGAATGAGAGACATTTTGGTGCCCATGGGTGTTCACGAGCCTTTATACCAAAGAAAAAAGTGGCTTTATGAAGTAGCTATATCTACATTATTTTCTTCACCAAAGACACTGATGAACTAATCTTGGCCCCATGTTTACGGGGCAGATTTTTTTGTGTGTAAACTATCAGCCACAGGGACATTTCTGACCGGATTTCAACGGCTCATTCATGACTTTACCATGAGAATGTATGGCGCAAGGTGGGTTTTTCTAAGCACCATCTAGATGTGTCTTATGCCTCTTTCAGCCTTCATGATATGTATATTACCTTTATTTAGTATCATTGCAAATGTCTATCATTTGAGAATGCACACACAACTGGGTGATTCTGCACAGCCTGCTATTATCTGAGTTTGAATGCACACCACACACACCTAAATAAGGTTGGAAAAAACCTGGCAAAGTAGCCTGGCCCACATATTTCCTTGGTGGGCTAAGAAGGGCATATTTTCCTTATAAGTATTTGGTTTGCAAAATGAACCTACAGTGTGGTGCTTTGTTAGAATTCAGGGTTCTCAGCCTGACTACCAAACACACAAACACGATATCTCACATGTGCACTGCTGTGGCAGGCAAATTTATTTGGGTTTCATGATTGTCCTAAAATAAGGTAATGAACAAATCTGCTGTTTAAAGCATGTTTAATTATCGCTTTGGGACGGGGATCTTGATATCCAAGTCTATCACAATATTATCAAAAATTCTTATGCCAGCCCCCTTCAAAAGTTGAGAATTTGGGATCTTTGAGAAGTGTACAACATGGCCTGGGAGGTTACCTTATACTGCTGTGACCACGATGCATTTCTCCAACAGGGGAAACTTAAATGCTGTGGTCCATGGAACATATCCATCCGTTGCAGTCTGTGGGTCTGACCAGGGGGGGTCTTCTTACATCCCAAGCATGGCAACACTTCATCTGTTAACTTAACATTTTACTCTAGAAAGTGCCCTAGTGGATTAAGGGGTATTTCTTTGTCATTCACCTGTTCAAATGCGTCCCTCACCATGAGACGCCACAAATCATGTTGTGATACTTCATTTTTTTAACTGTGCCTATAAGCCCTTTGGGAAAACAGGGTGGGAAAAGTTTTCCTGGCAGCACTGCCTACACTCTCGTCAGGAACACTGAACAATCACTGAGCCATGATGACACCCCTCTCAAGGGAATGAATGGTAAGCAGGGAAGCTCAAGCAATATTCACGCTTCTGTACATACACCTTTGATATGTCTCTTTGTCCCTTACCAGTCTATCACAGGAGCCATAAGGGGCAACCTATGGAGAATTTACTGGCGTAAATTTCCATAACGCGTCACGGGCGAGTGAAGGGTATGGATCAAAGCCTATAGAGACAAACCTCATGGCAATCTATATCCCAAGCTGTACCATCTATATCCCAAGCTATACCCTGTATTATATGGGATATTTCAGGCTATGCCTTGCAAAGTATAAGCCACACAAATTATATATTTAGAGGTAATGATGTTACTAAGCATACATATATATATATATATTTCATCTATATTATTATTCACACATGTATTCTTTATTCCTGCAAACGCTGGTCAAGCCTTAAGAGAAAGGGCCCCTGTGATAATATTGGCTGAGAAAAGCAGAGATAAGACTTAGAGGTCTAATTCACAGTTACGCCAGCCGAAGAAAATCTTATCTCTTCACTCAGCCGAGGCAACAGCACCTGCAATCCATCACTTGTCAAATTCCAGGGTCATAAAACGCTTGCAGCTCCGTGGAGCTCTGTACTAGTCAGTTCAAACAAACGCTCCAATTAAAATATTTAGCTGTTGCCAAAAAGTGCAAAATAATGATCAAAAGTACCAATTAGTGTTTGATGTGTGTAACCGATGCATATGACGTAAGATGCAGATGGGAGGGGGAAAGAGTGCTGGAAAAACCTTATAAAAATATCTCCTTTCGTTTTCTGGGTGGGACTTCTCACCAGCAGAGAGTGTGGAAGTGCCCTGATTGCAATCAATAAATCTTCTTTTCTGTCTACAAAAGACTCAGATTGCTTTTTGCATTCTGCAAAGCTATTAGCACGCCGGCAATGAACCCCATAAATTGAATTCATTCCTTTCAAAACGAACCCCCAAGATCTCTGGTCCGAATTTAAGGGACCAGCAGATCTTAGGGGTCGTGTGAAAAGGCCCTTAATTCACCTATCCTAGTTCTTTTTTTAAACCCTTTGCTAATCAACTTCCTCTTGCAATCTCCATTCAAATTTCCCTTGTCTTTGAATTTTTCTAGTTGAACATTCCCCAGGTAAACCTTGCATCTTCTCAGCCCTGCAAAT
Source organism: Phrynocephalus forsythii (assembly GCA_029282475.1). NCBI lineage: Eukaryota > Metazoa > Chordata > Lepidosauria > Squamata > Agamidae > Phrynocephalus > Phrynocephalus forsythii. The sequence continues at coordinate 56,992,126 of JAPFRF010000005.1, forward strand.
TTTCTTCCAGTGACTTTTGGCTTACTGTCTGAAGCACATTTATCTGGTTGCTTGCCTTTTTTTTTCCATTTATGCAACTGTGCTTGCATTTACTGATTATACAGTCTGATTGCTAAGGTCCAGAAAAAAACAAGGAATGGGCCATGTTAGCCCCAAAGATTGCACAAATTCAATATTCATTTATTGGACCAATGAAAATTAAGAATATTTATTTATTTTTATTTTAAATATTTGTGCCCTACTTTTCTCCTTGAAATATTTTTATGTGCCCGGGAAATTTTCCCTGCTAAACAGTTCCTTGTGACTATGATTTAGTAGGCCCAATCTGTGTTAAGACACCATACTGCCGTGATTTAAAATATCTTATAGGAGTATGAGTTCTTATGATCTTTGAAATCATGAAAGATAAAAGCTCCCATCTTTCTCAATGCAGTTTTCAGATATATTTCACAATTTAGTGAGCCAAAGGCTTGACATTAGTAGCAGTTATGAATAAGAAGTCATCTTCATGCAAATCCTCTTTCCTTGCACCAAAATGTTTCCAGCAATAACTGTTCCACTGTAAGAGACTGGATGGCAAACATTATTTTCAAAGAAAAGCCTGGTATAAATTATTTCACCTGAATTAAAATATGAATTGTTGCCACACAGCTGTGGAGCAGCTTATAGGTTACTCAACAGTGGCAAAGCCTGAGCTGCTTCAGGGTCATGGAATCCACATGAAGCTCAGCTCTGGCCATCATATAATAAAACAATGACAATAACTTGCATCTATTATGGAACATCTTATTATGGAAGAAAGAAAGAAAGAAAGAAAGAAAGAAAGAAAGAAAGAAAGAAAGAAAGAAAGAAAGAAAGAAAGAAAAGAGACCTTGGTATCATTTACCGGTAATATTATCATGCCCCAAAGCAAGTGAGATTTTAGAAGAAGCCCTTGGGAAATTGAGATGGAATAAGAATATGTAAAGTTAAATATATATATAAATATAATTCACTGGGGTATATATTTTAATATTTATTTCAATGATACTTGAAGTAGTGTATATATTAAAGCCTACCTCTAGGGATAAAGCAAATAGCTCCATTTACTCTAGCTGTTTGATTAAATTCCCAAAGCAGCAAAGTCACTGGGCAACACTAATAAAGTTTGTAGCTATGTAAGCTAAAATAATGATTAGTGCAATCAAGTCTAATGCTTCAAGGCAGAAGTTGATCACCTATGGCGATCAGGAATACATTTTTCTTCCCGCATTCAGCCTGGTTTGAAACTTTTTGTTCCATTGCCTCCAAAACAACAGGTGTTAGTTACTTCAGTATTAATGTGGTCACTAACAAAACAGGTTACAGCAATATATTGGATTGGAGATTATGTTCATCTTATATTAATCAACCTTCTGTCATGGAGGAGTTAAGGACTGTCCAGAGTAGCCTTGTTGCTAGATGGCGCAGTATGTAAGTCCAATAAACAAACAAACAAACAAACAAACAAACAAACAAACAAACAAAGGACCGAGAGGGTGAAATAACTATTGTTACAGGTGACAGCAGGATAGATAGCTAGTGGAGCAAGCAGGAGGATAGCTCACCCAGAAATTCAAGAGGGGGGGGAGCACTCAGAAGTTGCTGATGGATAACAAGTCTGACATAAGGATCAGTAGGTGAACATGAACTAGGTTCTCTAGGATTGTGATGACCACCTCCTTATTGACATTTCTGCTGAGAGCAAGTACTGTTTTCTTGATTCTTCTGCAGCATATATAGTGTATCTGTAGCCTAAACCTTAGTTTCAGCTAGTCTGTGTTTTCTTGTATGGTTATTTCGTTACTTTAACTTTTGCCTGTATCATTGCTTTTAAGCCTCCCTAATCTGCCTTTTTGCCTGATCTCAGATTGCTCCTCAGAATCTCTCACTATTGTCCAGCATAATAGACAGTTACCTTGGGACCTGACCAAGATCATTTTTTGGAAGAAAAGACTTTTCAGCTTTTGGGGATTAGCCAGAGCTTTGTGGTACATGAGTAAAACTGCTGTACTGAAGGTAGCAGGCTAAAGGTTCGCTCATCCTTCCATTGTTCTGAGGTTGGTAAAATGTGTTTCCAGCTTGCTGGCGGGGTGGGGTGGGGTTGGTAAACTGTCCAGAGAGTGCTTTAAGTGCTATGGGGTGGAATATATGCAGCATGTTTTTTTCTTAACTTTGCTTTGCAACTGAACGGGAGAAGGTTTTACAAGATTTCTTGTCACCGGGGAATCCACTTCATTCTGCATATCTCTGCAAATTGCCATTACATCTGACTCACATGCATTGTCTTTCTCACCCATGCAGGTGTGCCCTTATCAGTTCCTTATGTCAACCATTCTCAATTTTGTTTTGGCCACAACCAATGTTCCCTCTAATTTTCTGGAGTGGTGGGGGTGGGGGGCTGCCCCATGCACATAGAGTTCTGGCTGCAACCAGAGACAAAGGGGGGGGGCTCAATCCAGCACTGCATGGACCAAGTCCAATGCTATGTGGCCACGCAGCTGCACAGCTTACAGAGAACTTTAACACCATAGACACAATGTGAAATAAATATAGACCAATTTGGGATTGTATAAGTGACCTAACAAACCTTATAATTGTGGTGCATGAGAAATTATTTCTAGTCTGTGGTCCCCTTCAACTGTCCCAGTGTCCCCCAAGTGGCCATATAGACCCTATTGAGAATGAGTGCCCTAAATGGCCCACTTTCAGCATCTACTCAACACCTACCCTCAGTCTTGATGTGCTTTTCCTCATAGTGTTCCTCACTGCATTGTGGAGAAACAGAAGGGGAGTCAGGAAGAGTGAAAAATAGCAAAGGGAACTCAGGGATATAACCGATCTAAGAGGGGAAAGCCTTTTCTTCCTGCCATAAGATGAGAGCCTGATAAAAACCTCTGGTCCGTTATTCTAGTGCAATAGTTGTGAACCTTTGGCACTCCAGATGTTTTGGACCACAACTCCCAGAATTCCAAGCCTGCATTGCCAATGACAAAGGACTGTGGGAGTTGTGGTCCAAAACATCTGGAGTGCCAAAGGTTCACCAACGCTGTTCTAGTTCAACTTTCAAACTATGACATCATGGCAGCTTGGCAACATGGTAGTGCATGAACTACACATTGATTTCTCCCAGTACAGATTTAATTTTCTCCACCATGGAGATGTCTGACTAGAAGAGAAAGTTAGAAATGTCAAGATGATACAGCATGAGCAGAAGGGATGCTGAAATTGAATGTCCCACAGTTGCAAGAGACCTTTTCTGAGTACTTACTAAAAAACCAAATGCCAGATGTGTAAAAAAAGGAAGGGCAAGGAACTGACACTTACATCATCACCAGACACAGCAAATGGCAAAACCCCTCTTACAACAAAACCAAGCAATGTGTAAATCCACATCAGCAAACAGTTATCAAAGCATGCCACTCAGCCTTGGCTTCTTGTGAGACGAGATTCAGGAGAAACATGGAAGAGGATGAGGGTTGGGGAACTAAGACAAACAAGAAGTTATGTGTTGTTTGGTTCACAGAAACATATTTTAAAAGTACAGATGAATAGTGTACAGTAGAATGTGGCATAAAACACATCTAGTTTTATGCACAAATTCCAACAATCTTGTTTTTGTACTGTGCAAAGAGGGATATAATTTGCTACTCTTTGGTCCGGAGGATGTCTTTGATTACTCTTGTCAAAAGCTCTGAATGCAGGATGTCTCAGATTCAGTCCGGGAATGTTTCTAGACACAGGGCAAAAGACTTTGTGCAAGTATTTGAACTTTCCTTCCATATGGTTTAGGAAAAAAGACAGACGTAGTGAAGGTAGAAAGGGGGTGATTAGAAGGTTCAAGTTAGAATGTAACATCACCTGGACCTGTTGTAAAGTGTTGTGAATGAAGCACAATGATCATACAATAAAAGTCATATCTAAAAACTCCTCCTGACATCTCTAGTGAAAAGGATTATGTGGATTAGACCCTGAGACAGCCACTCCGTGGTTCCCAGGTTCAATAAGACAATTATATTGGCTCATTACATCATTTCTTTACAGCATACAGTAGAGGAAAGCAGAGGCTGGAGATGCAAAGAGCTTGTCTCCTAAAATTTTTCACCTTCTCTTGATTCATGCTTCCTTGGAAGCAAGAAAACAGACATTGTTTGTTATGTGGTTGCCCTTATTGGCTATTGGAAAGGTGGAGAGTACAGCAGTAGCAGTTGTTTGCTTTGATTGGGGTGGTTGCATATTTCATAGGTGCTGACACTGGGTTTTTTCAAATGTATCAGATATACATGAGTCAGTAGGATGAGATTGGGAGAAAATGTGTTAAAACTACCATAAAGCTGCTAAGGAAAAGTACATTCTGTCATGCATCTGATCTGCCAAAAAGAGCAAGTTTGTGAGGACCGTTTCCGTTACATAACGGAAACGGTAACGATAATTAAGCCGTCAGAACTCGAACTCGAACAAAAAAAAGAAAAATTTGGTCGGGTTTTTCGTTTCCGTTTGTGGCATCGCGGCGATCGCGTGATGCGAAGCACAGAAAAAGTTTTAAAACGTTTTTTTAAAAACCCGACTCCCGGCCAAAAAAGCAGGTGAAAATATGCCTGCCTGAGGCTTTGCCACCTACCAGAGGGGTGGTTTCTGGGAGGTCCCTGGCCTTTCCCCCCCTCTTCTCCTGTCCTGGGCTGCTTGCACCAGGCTGGGGGAGGGTCATCCTCGTCATCTGTCTCTCGCTGCATGCCATGTGGTGGGGGGGGATCCAAAATGGCGACCGCAATTTTTCTTTTGAAATCGTGGTCAAAAAACACACCAAATCACCCCAGAAACATGTGAAATTTATTTATTTTAAATGCCTGAATTTTTATAGTAGCAGCAGTGGGTTTTTATAGCAATAAAACATTGTATTGATTTTATTTTATTTTATTTTATTTTTCATTTTTTTAGACCCGCCCATTTGGGCTGGGCATGGGATGGGACCATGCAAATTGTTTGAACCATTCCACCAATGGCATCGCCAGGTTTTTGACTGACACTTCTGGATGTCTCGGAGGGCATAAAAAGCCGAGGCACCTTCCAGAAATTGTAGTCGGGTCGGTGTATGGATGTGGTTGAGGGAGGAGGGCTGGCTGCTGGTGCTGGTGTGATCCGATTGAGATTGAGGAGGGAGGCTGGAGGCTTTAGGATTTAAGTTAGGCAGGCAGGGAGGGAATTGAATTTAGAAAATAATTTCTTTGATTCCCTGCAGCTTTGCCCCCCCACGGCCAAAGACTACACGCGAGACACTGCTGTGGGTTGAACTCAGGGCTAGATTTATTAATACAATTAAAGCACACATATCACACAAATCACCACAAGACAAGAGGGGGCTGCAGTAGTGCGGGAATTTCCGGGTCCAGGGGGGCCTGGTTCCAGACCCCCCCCCTGCAAGTTGTTGTTCAGAAAGTAATTGCCACCCTCGGGCACCATAACGTCGATGATGCCCGAACCAACGCCATAGTCAGTTTACCCCGCCGAAGATGGGGTGCCAACGTTTGGCTTGGCCCCTCCCCGGAAGTGGTAAACGTAGGTCACCCCCCCCGGACGCCGTAATCACCTGACTTGCGACGCCCGTGGCTTGGGGGGGGGTGTTGGAGCTTCTGGATGGCTATTACTCCCCGCCATTTTGCTTTTCCCGCACTACCCGCCACCGCACGGGGCAAGCTTGCTATGCCCCGTGATCCCCACACAGGCTGCTTACCTCAGCCTGCAGCCCCCTCCGCAGGTCTTCCAGGAAAATTGACAAGCCAGCATCGGAGAGGTGTACCCCATCAGGTCTGTACAACCCCGCGTTCTTAAAGCTTATGTCCGGGTGGCCCACCACGGCCCCTCCTGAACGCAGCACGTGGTGACAGACCTCTCGGTTCAGATATCTGCGTGCCCTGTTCAGGGGCACCTCGTCACCCGGCGCCCCCCAGCAACGCCTTGGTACCATGGTAGACCATATCACCTTGGAACCCGGATACCTCGCTTTCCAGCATGCGAGATCCCTTGTGATTTCTATAATGAGGGCCTTGCCCGTTTGCTTTCCAAGGTCATTTCCTCCCGCATGCACCAGGAGGATGTCCGGTGGTCTCCCCTCAGCCAGCCTACTCGCCGTGGGTAGCACCTCCGCCCAACGCAAACCTCGCCGGCCCTTCCATTCCACGCTGGCGAAGGCCCCCAGACCGAGCTGTGCTCCCCAAGGTGATTGTGCCGCGAAGCGGGCCGTCCAGTATATGTAGCTGTGCCCGAGGATCAAGATACGCCTCCTCCGACCGTTCCCGAACCCACCTGCAGGCAATCGAAAAGAGAAAGGAGGGAGTGTGGGGTCCCTGCTGCCCATTATAGGGTGGGCAGGGGGCGCACATAGACCTTGTAACACTGCGATCTCCACCGGCCGATTGCCTTAATCCTTTCCGGATCATAGCCCAATTGTGCCGCAGTTGATGCTGCCCCTATACGAAAAGAATGTGTGCCGAAACGGGCCCCAGTGACACCAACCCTCTTGAGGGCCGGCAGCGTAACCTTCCAGAATTGGTATCTGGTAAGCGGCGCCCCACCCTGGTGAATGAACAAGTAACCATCAACCGACCCTCTCAACTGTAAATATTGCCTCATCAGGGCTACCGGGCAGATCTCCTTGAATTGGCAGGACGCAAGCACAAGGGACGCCCCCTTACCGTCCTGATCGGTTTTGGACCTGCGGATCCTCAAGGTCAGGGTCCCCTTGCTGACCTCTACATCTGAACGAAGCAAGGCTAAGCCCGATTTGTCCCCTTTGCCCCCAGCCACCAATTCGCCTACCCTTAAGGCCGCGAAAAATGCAATCGATGTGGCAGCTTTGAACAGCGCTTGCTCGAATTCATCCTTGCAAACCGCCGGCCATTCGGCATCCAGCCGCCTCATGATGTCGGGGGTGATGGGAGACCTGTCATCCCCCCTGGAGGCCCTTTCCCTACCATAACCTTCGACCATCTTCCTCACCCTACAATCGGCTGACGTATCCCAGCAACCTATGGCCTTGGCGTGGAAGGCCAAGGCGGCTAGCTTCCCCTGAATGGACCTCGGTGCCAACCCCCTCCTGTAAAGGTAGACGACAAATTGCTGGTGGTGTTCCACTGGCACCGGCCATGCGGGCGGCAATCCCAACCCCGACCTGAACGACTCAAACTCTTTGACTACCGCGTCGTAGCCTCTCTTCGTCCGTGGGGCCAAGGCGAGACCAATGGCCCGAGCGGCCTCCCTTCGCCAATCGCCCAGACCGCCTCCGGCAGCTCTTCGGGGTGAGGGTGCGCTCCCGGTGCTAGTTCCCTGAACCTGTCAATCTGGTGGCGGGAAAGGGCGTCAGCCAAGCTGTTATCTAGGCCTGGTATATGTCTCGCACTAATGACGATGTTAAACTGGAGGGTTTTCAGCACAAAAGCCCTCACCAACCTCATGACCCGCTCCGATCTAGCTGTTAGGTTGTTTATGATATGGACGACTGACATGTTGTCACACCAGCAGGTCACTGTAGAGTTGGCCCAGCTTTCGGCCCACAGCCACAAGGCCCCCAGGATTGGAAAAAACTCTAAAAAGGTTAAGTCCCTCGTGATGCCCCTCCTGTGCCAACTCTCAGGCCATGACCCGTGTGCCCACATGCCCCTGAAATAAATCCCGTAGCCCGCTGCCCCGGCTGCGTCCGTGTGCACCTGTAACTCCCCTCGCAACAGAATGTCTGATCGCCAAAATGACACCCCGTTAAAATCCTTGAGGAAGTTGAGCCACACCTCGATGTCCCTCCTTATACCCTTGGTCACCCTAGTCCTATGCGTGGGCCGGGTAAGCCCCCGCATAGCCGTGCACAGCCTTCTACAGAATGCGCGCCCAGGGGCCACGACCCGGCATGCAAAATTAAGGTGCCCCACAATCTCCTGTAGTTCCCTCAGCGTGACTTTTTTCCTTTCGAGAAGGGCAGTCAGCCTCTGCTTAAGGTCTTCGACTTTGGGTTCCGGTAGCCTGGATGACTGCTGCCAGGTGTCCAACTCAATGCCCAGAAATGTTAAGACTGGGGAGGGGCCCTCGGTTTTCTCCTCTGCCAGGGGGACACCCAATTGGTTAGCCAGCTCTTTGAATGCTGTTAGCAGCGACTGGCATTTGCCCGACCCTTTATCACCACAAAATATAAAGTCGTCAAGGTAGTGGGCTGTAGATGCCATCCCCGTGTAGTTTCTAAGTTTCCACTCCAGAAAGGTGCTAAAGCGCTCAAAAGCGGCGCACGAGACAGAGCACCCAAAGGGGAGGGCCCTATCCATGTAGTACGCCCCTTCGAACTGGAAACCCAGTAACTCCACGTCTTCAGGATGGACTGGTAGAAGGCGGAAAGCGGACTTTATGTCACACTTAGCCATTTCCGCCCCCACCCCACAGGCCCGAACCATGCGCACAGCCGTGTCGAAGGACGTGTATCGCACGGTAGCTAGCTCATGGGGGATAGCATCATTGACTGAACCACCCTCCGGGAAAGATAGGTGATGTATTAACCTGTACTCACCGGGCGTCTTCTTGGGCACTAGGCCCAGGGGAGATATTCTGAGATTGGGAACCGGGGGATGTTTAAATGGTCCCAGGACCCTGCCCTCCTCTACCTCCTTATCGATTTTTTGCCGGGCCACGGTCTCCATACCCTTTAATGACTTAAGATTGTGCGCTGTAGTAGGCCGGCGGGCCCCAATGGCTGGGATTCTGAAACCCTCCTGAATCCCTCTAACAAAATGGTGGCGTCGTCCCTATTTGGGTAGTCCCTCAGCCATAGGCTAAGGACCTCGACTCTAATTGGACTGGGCCCCTTTCTGACCACCACCCCCTTGATTTCCTCTGCCGTTGGCTCCCTGGTCTCGGTTGTTTCCCTTGCTCCCCCTTGCCTTGGCGCAATTAACCGCTGCATGCGGGGCCCCGCATATAGAGCATTCGTGCTTGAATTTGCACGATTTTCTACTGCACCCGCTGCTCCCATTAAAGTCCCAGCATACCAGGCGGGGTTGAACCACCTGCCCCGCGTTGCTGCGGGGTGCGTTGCTGGGAAGTGGCTTCTTAATCAGGTGTCCACTATCAAAGCGGTCACCCGTAGCTGGCCGTGCAGGTGTCATAAGCTGCAGCCACAAGGACGTAAGTGGCACGTCCCAGCGGAGGGTAGGGTCCTGGGCCGCTCTCTTCCTGAACTGCTCGTCATACATTAGCCACGTATGACCAGGGAAGTCCATGTGGGCCTTATTGATAAGGTCTTGGTATTGTATCAGTACTGGGGCTCGCCAGGGCTGTGTCTGCGTAATTACAGCCATATAGATGGAATATGCGGATAGCCAATTCTGCCAATTCCTATCAGGCTTCCTCCTAAGGCGCCTCTCCCTATCCTTCTCGTCTTCCTTCTCCCCATCCTTGTGCTCCACCTCGGTATTAAGCAAGCTAAAGATGTCGACATATTCCCCCCTGAGGATTCGGTCCCTGGTGGATGGTGCTAAGTGTCCCCCAAGTGGGAGTGCCTGATCCCCATATGGTATTGCGTGCGCTGGTATGGCCCTGGGGCCCAGGTATCCGGGCTGTTGGGCTGGCCAGGCATAGGCACTGTATGGTGCTGGCTGCATTGGGGGCCCAGGGGTGGGGCACTGTGGGTGTACCCAGGCGGCCCACCCCGGCTGCTGCCCTACCACTGATTGTGCTGGCTGCTGCCCCGAATAGGGTTGGGCGAAAGTTAGCTGCCCGTGGTTCAGTTGAGGTGCGGGCGGGTACATAGGGAATTGTGGGGTGGGAAGCCCTCCTACGTTCTGCTGGGGGGGCCCAACTCCCACGTTGCCAATAACAGCCTGGGTCCCAGCTGCCCCCTGTAAGGCCTGGTGTTGATGCAGTACCCCCATGTTGGGTGCTATCGCCTGCCCTCCCAGTGCCGGGAATCCCTCAGCTTGCTGGTGCCCCACCACCACCCCACGTGGTTGGGCACCCGCCCCCAGTGGCCGCTGAACGTTGTCCCATGGCCAGGCCCCCAAGCCCACGTTAGGCGGCTGTATTTGAGGGAACTCACCCGGGTCGTCGTTAGGCCGCACGGGAAGAATATCCTGCTGCTGCTGTATCTCCTGCGGCTGCCCCTCTCGCTCGTCCTGGGCTCCCTGGGCTGGCGCCTCTTCCTCCGCTGGCCCGTCGACCGTCGGCGTGATGGCCGTCCCAGGCAGCTGGCCCGCTGCATTGGCCTGGTTCTGACCTCCTTCAATTGCTGTTAAGCGCGCAGAGAGCTCATTAAGCAATTCCCTCACCCGGGCCTTTTTGCGGGCTTTGCAGGGGCGCCCCGCTTGCCTGTCCTGACGGGTCCCGGCCTGACTGGGCGCTCCTCCCGATGTGCTGGGCCCCGCGCCTCCCGCCCTCTCGATGGCCACGACTCTGGCCTGTAGGCGCTCAATCTCGGCGAGGTTGTCATCTTCCGAGTCGGACTCGTCTGGGGAGATCTGGGGGGGTGGTGCCCTCTTTACTGGCCACTTGCCCTTGGACCTGCCCTGTCTATTGGGTGGGGCCATGGCGTCCGCCCGACCTCAAGTATCCACTCCTTGGCCTGCAAGAACCACCCGGCCTAGGCCCAGGCAATTTGGGTCCGCTCCCCCTGGTGTGATGAAGGCCCCTTAATACTAGCCACCGGTCGGTGGCCGCAGTAAATAGGGAGGATAATAGGCCTATGGTAAATAAGGGGGGGGTCTGCTGTGTTCCTCACGCAGCACCAAACTCCTCGCTAGGCTCCGCCCCCCAGCCTCCCCCCTGCCGGAAAACAATGAAGCCCGGGGCCTCCCTCCCTGGCCGTTCCTTCCAGGCCCGCCCTGTTCCCGCCCCCACAGCCACCAAACCTCGGCAGGGACCCTGCCAGGAGCCCTGCGCCCGCTGTTCTGGTGCCGGTGAGTCACGCTGCTTTGCTGCTCCGCCTGGAGCCTGTAGTTGCCAGCCCGCTGCGTTGACCACGCTCCCGTCTCCCCTGCCTACAGTTGGGTTTGGCGCCGCCGCCACCGGCGGCAGCCTTTCGCTGCCGCTTCCCACGCCGCTGGCTATCTGCGCGGCTAACGGCCTCCTCTCTGCCTCCTGGCGCCGTCCGACTCTTCGCGGCCGCCTCTGGGTGCCGGCGGCCTCCTCGCTGCAGCCGGCCTCCTAGTCGCCGCCACAGGCCGCCAGTCACGCCGCCACCGCCTCTGGCCGCCTCAGGACTCGGTTGGCCCCGTCGCCACCGCCTTTCGCCGCCGCCGACCTCAAGCCGCCGCTGCTGGACCTCTCGCTGCCGCCTCGCGCCGCCGCTGCCGTCCTCGTCGCCGCCTCGCGCCTGGACTTCGCCGCCGCCTCACGCGCCGCTGCTGTCTCGCCGCTGCCTCGCGCCTGGACTTCTCCGCGCCGCCTCGCGCCGCCGCTGCCGTCCTCGTCGCCGCCTCGCGCCGCCACGACAAGCAGCGTTGCCGCCGCCGCCGCGCCGCCGCCGCTCCGCGCAGTCCCACGCTGGTCGAGGTCTTCAACCCTTCCAGGTCAGTTTCCCGCGACGAAAGAGGCCGGGGGGAGCCAGGGAGCCCGCTTTAAAGCGCGAGCTCCCGCGATACCTCCCGGCCTCGCGAGACCCGGAAGTCTCGTCTCGCGTGCGTCCGGCCGGGGGGTGGGCAAACAGGCCCCGCCTGCCGATGCCGGCGTCGGAGCGGGCACTTGTCTGCTGAAGGGAATAGCAGTTTATTATTTATTTCTTCTCTGGCAGTTTGAGGATTTTTTTCTGATATTGGGTAAAGGGGGAGGTTTGACTGGGAGTGGGAGGTGTGGATTTATTTTAAATATATATTATACTACCATTTATTTTCTATTTTCCCAGCTTCAATTTGCTTGCACACACACACATTTGGGGTGCAAGCCAAGAACAGAACCTCTATCCTAAGTGATATCCTAACTGCCCACTCGCCCGCCTGCCCGCGCCGCCACCTGCCTGTGGCCCGTGCCGCTGCCCGCCCACTCACCCACCCGCGGCCGCTGCCTGCCCATGCCCACCCCGCCACCACCACCTGCCCACACCTCCCCCCTCCCCCCGCCCACCCGCCCACCGCCTAGGGCGCAAAAATCCTAGCACCAGCCCTGATTGTGGGACGCCCCTATGCTCTGGGAAGTCAAATCGCGCTAAATTGTGGTGGAAACGACAAACAACAAACGACAAACGGAAACGACAATTTTTTGAAAAAATTTGCGACAAACGGAAATGACCCGAAACAGACCCGTTCCGACAAATGAAAACTCGAAACGTCATTTTTTTCTGGTCGTGCCCATGTCTAATGTAGATAGTACTGTTTTCAAGCCACAAAAACTGTCACACATACTGTCAACTGTAGTTACTCTAGGCGTGTGTGAAAGTTGAAAGCCTTATGATAATATGAATGTTTGGTTTCATTTTGTAGCCTATGATGAAAGTTATCAAGGATCGATAAAAAGTATAAAACTGACACGTAAAATAACTTGGGTCCAACCTGTCTCGAGGACCATGTCTCCTTGCATGTATCTGCCTGGCTGTTATGATCATCAAGAGAGGCCTTTCTTTTGTTCCCACCACTTTCACAGGTGCATTTGATAGGGACACATCTTCTCTGTTGCTGCTTCCACACTTTCAAACTCCCCTTCACAGGAGGCCTTTGCTGTCCTTCCACAAACAAAGATCTTTGTTGGTCTACTCTGAAGCAGTTGTCTGATGGGAGCTGAGCCCTGCCCAGCTCTTAATTAAAACACAGCACACAGAGAACCTCTTAATTAAAACACAACACACACTTTACTTGGAGAAAATGGCCACAACTTTATTGAGTACATTAACAGATACTCTGCCTAGACATCAGGTTAGGTCAAGTTCATCAGGAGGCCTGAAAGCCCCCAGATGCAAATCACTGTCTCTTCAGTGCTCTGACAGGACTGAAGAATGGGAGCCTTCTGGACCCACACAGGCATAAGCCACTCTGTGGTTCCCTGACAATCCAGGGGCAAGAGGGCAAACCTCATTTCACCCAAGCTGGGACAGACCCTGCCCCCCTGGCCCTGGTCTTCACCAAAGGATTTCTTACCGTGCCATGATATGCAGGTCTTCACCTGCAATTCTGTAACCATCTGGATCCATCCTAATGCCCCCCGCCCCAAATTGCCACCAGAGCTGGGCAGGGCTGAGCTCCCATCAGAGTCAGATATTGTTCCCCTTGCCAGACAGGTTCACCCCCACCCTGCCAGAACAAAATATTAGTCTTGTGGGAAATGCCTGTATGCTGGATCCAAGTGCCCCCCCCCCCAGTCTGTCACCTTTTTCCTTGCTTTCACTTTAGGCAAGTTTTCCCTTAACGAAAGGCTGTATGAGTGGGGTTTTTAAATGTATGGTTGATCCTTTCTGCTTTGATTGTGTTTTTGGTGCTGCTTTTGTGTTTCTTTTAGTGTGATACCTTTTGATGTCCAGGAAGTCACCTTGGGTACTCTTAAATGAGAAAAGAGGGACAAGATAGATAGATAGATAGATAGATAGATAGATAGATAGATAGATAGATAGATAGATAGATAGATAGATAGATAGCTTTGTAATAAACACAGTTAGCCACAAACTAGCACAAACTCACTCATTACACAATTCCAAATTGCAGCATTTTTTTTTTTATTTCAAAGTGCAGGAAGTGGTGCACACTGCCTCCATGAGCCTATCAGAGGCGGAGTCAGACATCTCATGTCCCTCATTGACTCTCCTTTTTCTTTTTCTTTTTTTTTAAATAAAAAGGTTATTTGGATATCTTTGGATGCACAATTTTAATTGCAAGTTAAAGAAAAAAGGAATAATGCATCCAAATGGCCACACGGAAGTGCAAAGGAGAAAAATATTGAAGGAACAATGATGGTCAAGGGAAGTGTGAGGATGGTGGTGAACGGAGAAGTGGGCAAAGGGCAGACAGACAACTTACAGGAAAGAAAGGGCAGTCTTGGGCAACCTGATATTGTGGCATATATGTAAAAGTCAAAGAAGAAAAGAATCCGATTTTCACACTTTTGATCTACTGTATGGCATGACCTCGTATGATACAACAGGAGTCGCTGTGGATTCGATCTGTTTTCTCCAGACTATGTCATTTGAGACACAGACTGCTACAAACTGCTGCTCTAAGATATTTTCTGAATTCACATGTATATAGCATACACTAATGGAATAAATGCCTTTTAAAAATCTGGCTGCCAATTTCCCCCTCTCTCAATGAGAAGTTTATGAGTGCCCTTTGTTAAGTGCACATTAACTAATAATGATGTTTCAAGGGCTGTTACAATAATCGACTAAGTGTAGATCTGGCATCTGAGGTGATTGTGTCTCAAAAGAGCTAAACAGTGTGTGATGGGTCCAGGGTTCCTTGTGTGCTAGATGTTAGCAAGTATATAGGAAGAAAACCAAATAAGAAAATTGCAAACCATTTGGATCATATATATGCTATCTATATACTATATACAATTATTTCAAAGAGAGCAGAAGAGATAATTTTAGAAGGAGCATTACTTTTAAAGATAGTAGAGATATGGGGAATGAGAAAATAGTAGAATTTATTCAAAACAGGGGAGACATTTATACAAGTATAAGGAGCCTCCTCTAAAATTGGGAAAGCTTTTTTTTGGGGGGGGGGACTTTTCAAAAATGTTATATGGACCCACAAATCCTTTTCTCCCCAATTTAAGAATACTAACTTTTTAAAAAAATCACCTTAACTTTAGAAAACATACTGTAGCTGATAGATACAGTAATTATTTGTTAATTTTGTTTCCTATCACTGTTTGTGTTTCCATGGTGAGAATTTGTCTGGATCCTTCCATTTTCTGGGCAAAGCTTCCAGTGTTTTGCAGCTCACGTCTTCATATCTCAAGGAAATGGTTAAGAATAGGAACGTTGGTGACTATAGAAGGATTGGATGCAAATGATGAAGCCATAACTAGGATTTTTGCCATTTGGAGCGTGGTTGCCTAGTTGACTGAGTCTTGTACAGTAGTCCCTCATCACATCGTAGTTCATATATTGCAGTCCCTGTATATTGCAGATTTTTATTTGGAGATAAGCAACCTGCCCTGTGGGAGTGTGTCATTGCAAGTGCTGAGGGGATGAAAGACGTGATATGTGGCTTTCACCCTCCTGACACCTTGGTGACCTGCCCTGTGACAGTGGGCAAAAAGCTGCTAGTGCTCTCCGTGGTAGTGATGAGCGGCAGGCGGGTGGTGCTGGCCAGCGGTGGTGAATGGCTTCACTCTTGCTGGCCAGTTTCACTTCAGGCAGCTGGCTCCTTTGCCACCAGCTGCTGGCTTCACTCCCTGCTATGGTGGTGAGGGCCAGGCAAGCACAGTGCCCCAGAGCACAGAGAGAACTCCTAGTTCCCTTATCTCCTTGCCCTCTGAAGATGCCGGCCATAGAGTCTGGCAAAACTTCAGGAAGAAAGTCTTCCAGAACATGGCCAAATAGCCCGAAAAAGTCACAACAGCTATGAGATCCCGGCCATGAAATGCTCCACCCCCCAAGCATTTCCCTGCAAAACCGAAAGCTCCTGTCCTTGCAAAAACAAAGCAGAGATGAGTCCTCAGAACACATAAAGTAAAGGAAACACCAGGGGGTAGGGCGGTGTGGGGCAGAGGAGGGCTCAAAAAGAATTTATTATTATTATTATTATTTTAAAAAATGGGGGTCTTAAAAGTAAGGGTGTCTAATATGCAGCAGCGTCTTATAGACAGGAAAATATGGTAAAAATCACATGAGGAAAAGTGAACTGAGAAGTATCTGCATGTGAGCATGACAGCTAGTGTGAACGAACATAATTGCAAGCCCCAAGCAATAATTGTTTCTTGCTCCATTGGTGCCCCCAAATCTCCTGCTTTCTGTTGGCTTCTTTTCCTTCACCCATGAAACTCAGTTCTGTTTTGGCAGGTGGCAAGCTGGGAGACAAAGTACATTGCACCACTTTTCTTTATTCCCAGAAAGTAAATCTTCTCTTTGGCCTGCAGCACACAATGTGACCATTGCATCTTATCAGGGTACACTCTGGGCCTGAAGCCATTGAAAGTATCCATCCAACCTTGTAGCCTGTTCATGCTGTTCCATTCTCTTCCAGTTCAGCCACAGCCTTGTCGCCATAGCAATCGTGTCTCTGTCTTTTTTGCTTATTCCATCATGCAAAAGTCCAGGCCGTTTTGCAACAGGAAATAGTCAATTATGCTCAAACAAATCAAATATTTCCTTGATGAGATTCCATAGGCAGTTAATGCCTCAGACCAGTAATCCAGTCCATAGACCATATCTCTGTAGGCCAGTTCAGTCCACGTGCCCACAAACCTTTTGCCCAGTGTACCCTTATGTCTAAAAGTTGGGCCTGATTAACAAGGAGGAGTAACTGGAGTTGGTATATGTGCTTGAGGCACTGCAGCCTGTGGCGCAGTGGTTAAATGCCTGTACTGCAGGTAAAACTGTGCTCACGACCTGGGGTTCAATCCCAGGTAGCAGGCTCATGGTTGACTCAGCCTTCCGTCCTTCCAAGGTTGGTAAAATGAGTACCCAGTTTGCTAGGGGTGTGGTGTGTAGCCTGCATACTGTAATTAAAAACTGTAAACCTCCCAGAGACTACTTGAAGTGGTATGGGGTGGTATATAAGCAGAACACTTTTTATTTTCCAGCGGCAAATACTAATGAGTGGGTTCCCACCCTTCCAGCAGAAAATGCTCGTACTCTGCAAATTCCAGAGCCCTGTTCAAAACCTTGATCACTACACTCTGGTTACAGCTCTAGCTCTTATATTTTCAGTCATTATGTGAGATACGAATTTTTGCTGGAGGACTAACCTAACATGCAGGGGCTTATATGTGTTGTTTTATTAGGCCTTTCGCTGTAAAATAAAATTGATCAATTGATTATATGTGTTGAAATATATAATCAGTTTTCCTATCAGTTATTGTCACATACTTCTTGTCAGCCCAACTCTGCAAGTTTGCATTTTTGAGTCTCTGTTAGTGGGACCTCAAGGAGGACACCTCTGGTGTCAGTCCATCTGTCTCCAGCTCAGGGTCTGGAGAGAGTAGCTGTTATGTACCCTAGTCTCAATCCTTGGGAGATTAAACCAATCATGGAGGGTACAGAACCCAGCAAGGGGAGCCTTGGGCCCAGGACAGTGAGACACAGACTGTCCATTGGGGGAACTCTGGAGCTGGAAGAAAAAGAGACCTTGGACCTGGGGGTTTGAACAGAACAAGAGGAGGACTTGTGGGGTGAGAAGATACTGGGCCTGAACCAAGGCTAGTCCCACCTGGATGAATCCTACCAGGTAAAATTCATTCCACTGTATCTCCTGTCCAGGTTAGAACAAACTCTATTCTGTTAGAATCACCTGTTGTCATCTCTGTGGATCAGGAGATGGAAGAGGAGATGTCTGCCAACCAGGCTAAGGTGAGCAGAGCTCATAGCCTTTATGCTTCCCATGTAAACACTGTCTGGTTAATAAAAAACAGATGTTCTCCCTATCTCCAATTCTCTGTATGCATTCTGTTCTGTCGACCATTATATTCCACCCCAGTGGTTTATATCTTTGTTACATAAATGGGACCCCATATTAATGGTTCCTGTGACATCCTTCCCCTCAGTGGCAGCGTCTGTGGATTTTGGATTTCATAGTTTGCCTGGATCTGAAGGACACAGTAATTGTACTACAATTTCTTTTGAACAGATAAGCTGTCTCGTGATTCCGAATGTCTTTCTAGAGTATCCTACATTTGCATGAAATGAATTCACTTTTGTTTATTTATAGATTCACTCATTTGATTATGTTCTGAGTGGAAATTTTGCAGTACTGTAGAACTTTTGTTTCCCAAAGGGGAAAAGCAACAATTACTCTGATCTTAGCTAGCTCACCCCGCCCGGCATGACATGCTGGCTGCTGTAAAAGGCAATTGCCTCCTAAATATCCTCCCTTCCTCTTCTAACCATCTCTGCTTTTCCTCACCCCCGGGAGAACCACAAATTACCACTCCTCCATCGAAAGACCTAAAAACAAAAGCAAGAAACAGCATACTGGATCGGTGGAAAGCAAAGGAAACCATCGGTTCAATGCGCATCAAAGACGTGAGGCTGGAATGCATTCGCGTTCACCCAGCATGCACATGAGTACACAGAAAAGAGGACCGCCCCGGCATTAGACCATGTGACTGCATCCGAATTCAGATCAGAGCCAAGCTCAACGCAGCCCGCGGAGGTACGTGAAGTAACCGCTTAAGAAGAAACGCCAAGCTTGGATCTGGGACCTTCCACATACAAACTATGTAGCCCATGGTTTAGTCCCCTTTACATACTCACAGAAGGAGTTGGAACTAAAAAAACAGGAACATCTTGGTGAAAATTTACACTCTGCCCGCTAATACCAGAGGATGGGTAAGTGGAGCAAATCTTTTTGCAACAGATGTCAATCACTGCAGCATATGTTAGCTTTTAGTTTCCATAACATGGTAAATTTCAACTAGAGTAGCCCCATTTAATCAACGAGGGTTTTGTGAGTCAGCTCTTCTGTAAGTTTCAGTGATTCAGCAGGGCGACTATAGTTGCAAATTATTGTGCTAAGCAATAGGTTTCAACCTTAAATGTGAAAACTCCCTTCCTCCACTTATGTCCTACATATATAACTCATAATATGTTGTGAATCCATATTAGCTTGTATTCCACATTCATATATGTAGGGAAGTACAGTTCTTGCCTCAGTAAGGTTACCTATTTTAAAAATATATACTGAAACAAATAAAAAATACATAGGTTTCTTCTTATCCACTGCCTTGGTTTATATCACAGGAAGGTTGTTATGTTTAATATTGGTTCCAGAAAGCCTTGAGTAGCAATTTGTAGCAAGCGAAGCAACAAAATTCACAAGAAGCAAGATTGAATTCAGTCAGAAAGTCATTTATGACTCCATTCAATGCTTCACTTTTCTAAGGGGCAACAGCAAATGTCAGTGTGGTTACAGTCTGGAAACTCATCACTTGACACCAGGAAAGAATGGTCACCTGCCCAATAATGGAAATCCTTTCTCTTCTTCTTTAATGGCATCACACAAAGGAATGTGAGGAGTTTACTGGGCTTCACCTTGGCATTTGAAGGAAGAAGAGAAGTGGTCTCTTCCCCTCATTGTGTTAAGCTGGATACCCCTGACCAGCCCTGCCTGTAAAAGTGGAAGCTTCTAGAAACAGCAGCAACATTCTTAGAAGAGAGAAGCCACTTCTGGAGTGGAAAGGGTTAATGAAACATTGATGCCCTTTGTGAGAAAGAGTCTTGAAAGCTGGCAAAGCTACTTGTCAGGAAAACTGAAGAAATGAGAAAAGCTCTCATAAAGTGTGACTTTTTGTCACCATTAACCTCCTACCACATGCTAAAGCAGATGGGATTTCTCTGGGCTTTTGCCAAGCACTGAGTTTGTAAGAGACTAAGGGGGAGGAGAAGAATCAGCACCAAATGCAGGCAATGATAAGAGAGAGCTTGTTCTTACATGTTTCTGTGGTTGTAAAAGAAAGGCAATTGTTCCCAAAGTAACCACAAGACGGAGCCTTGCATTAGATTTGCTCTCAGAGTGTTTTTCTTCTGTTTTGGGCTTCTATTGCTGCTGCTCCATTTGCCCTTTGGTACAAAACAATTAGAATTGTTTCTGATTGGAATTCCCATTGACTCGGAAAGGTGGGCACAGTGATATTTGCAGGGAAACATAGAAAATGACATTTGAGGTACTTGAGAGGAGTGGTTCAGATTTCTAAAGCTTTGAAAATAGGGGTACGCAGGTTTGTGGTTTTGGACTGCAACTCGAAGAAAACCACAGGTCTGTGCACCAGCTTCTATTGCTGCTGCTCCATTTGCCCTTCGGTACAAAACAATTAGAATTGTTTCTGATTGGAATTCCCATTGACTCGGAAAGGTGGGCACAGTGATATTTGCAGGGAAACATAGAAAATGACATTTGAGGTACTTGAGAGGAGTGGTTCAGATTTCTAAAGCTTTGAAAATAGGGGTACGCAGGTTTGTGGTTTTGGACTGCAACTCGAAGAAAACCACAGGTCTGTGCACCTCTGTTAGAAACCTTTTTTTTTAAAAGGGATTGGAGCCCTGGCCAATCCAAGAAGGTTCAGATATAAGATGTTGTATATTTACTGATGATTCCCCAAGATGGCACCCAAGTTAGTAATACATTAGGACCCCAGTATCTGCTGGGGATTGGTTCCAGCCTTCTTGTGGATAATGAAAACCGTGGATAAGAGAGAATGCCTGCCCACCCAGCCCCAAACTGCTGTTTCCTGACAGTAGCTTGCTTTATGACTGCTGTTTTGAGACAGTAGCTTGCTTTATGGTCACTGTTTGTGTCTGTAGCTTGCTTTACAGATGCTATTTGTGACAATAGCTTGCTTTACAGCTGCTGTTTGTCACAACAGCTTGCTTTACAGCTTGCTTTGTGGCTGCTGAATTATTTAATTTTTTCCTCTACCAACCATGGATACCTGAATCAGTGGATAATGAATAAGTGGATACGTGGGTCCTACTGTATGTAGGAACATAACAACATTTCATTTATTTTATATGGGAGACAGGATGTTTGTTTTTTATTACATGACATTTCTCCTCCCTACATTATCCTCACAACAACACTGTGAAGTAGGTCAGACCCAGATAATATTATTGACTCAAAGCCACATCATGATCAGGAACTTAATCCAAGGTGACTAGAATCCTTATGTAACACAATAGCTCCTCTGGAAGTTGAGTCATGGCAACTGGACTTCTTTTTCTTGAGAGATAGAAATGTTTCACTGCTCATCCAAACAGCTTCATCAGTTTGAATAAAGCTAGTTGTAAGTCCTCAATTAAGGTCCACCTTAAGGTGAACAATGGCCTATGGTGCTGAAACCCATAAAGTATGGAAGATTAGCTATGGCCTTGGTGGTGAAGGCTTTTGATTTGTCTGGGTACTGCTGATTCTGGTCGTGAGCTGTTGCCCCTCCTATGTTGGGCCATCCTTCTGTTTAATGGCTGTTTAATTTTTCCAATGTAGAGGTCTGCACACTCCTCACTGTATTGGACTGCATATAGTATATTGCTCCTTTTTTGTTTTGGTATCGGTTCCTTTGGGTGGACAAGTCTCTGCCTTAGTATGTTTGTGGGTTTTAAATAAACAGGGATGTGGTGTTTGTCCAAAATCCTTTTAAACATCTCAGAATCAGCAATACACCTCCACTTGAAGGACAAAGGTCACTCAGTCAAAGACAAGGATGCACACATATTAGACAGAGAAGATAGGTGGTTTGAGAGAGCGGTCAGGGAAGCTATTCATGTGAGCATTGAAAACCCCTCTCTCAACAGAGGTGGGGGACTCAGGCACAGTCTATCTGCCACTTATCAGGATGTGATTTCAACAATACCTAGACAAATCAAAAATACTTCACACCTTCACCACCAAAGCCATAGCTAACGACCCATACTTTATGGGTTTCAGCACCTTAGGCCATTGATCACCTTAAGGCTATTGACTGTTGTTTACTGGACAAGCCTATTCAGGCCATTGTTCATCTTAGGAGCCTATTTCAGACCAGGGTGACAAGAGGCCAAAAGGAAGACTCACAACTAGCTTTATTCAGACTGATGAAGCTGTTTGGATGAGCAGTGAAATGTTTCTATCTCTCTAGAAAAAGAAGTCCACTTACCATGACTCAACTTCCAGATCAACTCACCTGGACGACTGAGAATCTTCACAGACACAGTAGCTCCTATATCACATTGACATGGTCACATGTGAAACTCTTTGTATCCAGGCCACTTCATGCTGTTAGGATTTTAAACACATACTGTCGTTTAAAATAGCTGTTAGTATTTTAAGCAAAGAAACTGCAATCATGACATGGTTTTAAAGCAGAAGTCTTAGACCAATTGATTATTCCTACAGTTATACAGCTGCTCTGGGCACTCTATGGGCAGAGGTGTAGCTAGGGTTTTCAGCGCCCGGGGACAAAGTCAATGTTTGCGCCCCCTCCCGTAAAGTGCCTTAACAACCTAGTGACAACTCAATCTGGCCTTGGGTCAGGGAACCCCTGTTGAGAAGCCTCCCAACAGTGGGTGGCTGGTACTAAGGAGTGAAATCAACCCACAATATTTGGGGGGACGCTTCCCTCCCCCCCACCAGACACACACTTGGACCAGTCCTTTGAGGGCATCACTCCTCTTTGTCCAGGCAGGGTTCCCCTCCTCACTCAGTACTGCCCCCACCCTATCTCAGAGCTCAGCTGGTGCCGCACTCAGGTCACCTGCTTTATTCTCGGCCAGGTAGAGCTCATGTATCTTTAATGATATACATATTAAAGCACAGCCCTTGACTTGGAGCGGAAAGAGTGTGCAGTGGGAAGAAAGTAAATAGTGGATCTTCGAAATCAAGAATGGATCCTTCTGATTTCATATGATTTTTGCATGGGAACCTTCTCAAATCACCATCTCATTAATGTCTAAATACTTTACACTAATAATCATGGGTCTGTCAGCACATGGCACCACACTGGCACAAAAACATAGATTCAGCGCACAGACTACACTCATCTACCTTATTTTTATCCCAGATTTTCCCCAGTCCACTCTCCCATGGTAGGCCCCATCTCTGACCACAGACTGCACACCAGGATCACATTACACCCCTATTACAGCAGCTCCACTGGCTGCCAATCAGTTTTCAGACACAGTAAATGTTGATTTTAACATAGGTAAAGTTTCCCCCTACACATGCATGCTAGTCGTGACCTACTCTAGAGGCGGTGCTCATCTCCTTTTTCAAGACGAAGAGCCAGTGTGGTGCAAGTCCATGGCCATGTGGCCAGCATGGCTGTAAGGAAACACTGTTTTTATCTTCCCGCTTTTTACAGCGGTATCTACTTGCATTTTACATGCTTTCGAACTGCTAGGTTGACAGGAGCTGGGGTTATCAGCGGGAGCTCACTCCACTGCGTGGCACTCAGGATTCGAACTGCAGAGCTGCCAACTTTGCAGCCGACAGTTTTTGGAGCCTTAGTCCGCTGAGCCACCACGCATACAAAGCACTAAATGGCCTGGGTCCAAACTACTGCACATCAAAGATTGAATCTTGCAGTATGAGCTGGGCTGGATGCTAAGGTCATAAGGAGAGGCCTTTCTCTCCATCCTACCACCATCACAGGTACATCTCATGGGAACACATGAAAGGGCCTTCCGAGCTGCTGCACCAAGACTATGGAACTCCCTCCCACTAGAGGTCAGGACTGCCTCATTTCTGTTCTTTTTCCAGAAACAGGCAAAGACGTTTCTCTTCAGGCAAGCTTTCCCAAAATGATGGACTACCTATTATGTGACTTTTAGATGGATTACCATGCATGATTGCTTAGAATGATTTCATAATAATACCTGTGTTTTCCATGTTCATTTCCATCTCTCATAATGGTATTTTTCCTTGTCTTTGTGCTGTTTTTAGCTTTAATACTGCCTTTTAATGTGTATCCAAATTCACTGTTCTTACACTTGAATATATCTTAAAATGTTCTGTTGTATATTATCCTTCAATATTGAAAGCTGAATGGTTTCATGTTTTTGCGCCATTGTGGAGCCATGGACTGGAGGACCCATGATTTTTGGTGTGCAATCTGTGGTCAGAAACGGAGTCTATGATGGGAGAGTTTGGGGGGATCATTCTGGATAAAAATCAGGTAGATTCATGAGGATCTGTGCATTGGATCCATGTTTTTGTGGCACTGTGAAGCCATGCTCTGATGAACCCTTGATTTTTGGTGTGCAATCTGTGGGCAGAGATGGGGCCAGTCATGGGACAGTGGTTTTAGTATGATCCAATGTAGAAATTAAGTGATCTATGCCATGAATCCATGTTTTTGCGCCACCGCACAGACATGCAGTAGAGGACCCATGGTTATTATTGTGTAGTGTTTGGAGATGTATGAACTTATGGTGATTTGGGAAGGATCCCATTAAAAAAATCATATGAAATCAAAATGATCTGTTCTTGATTTCCAAGATCCACCTTTTATCCAGACCCTTTTTAAGGGACAGAGTAAGTATTACAGGTGAGAATTCCCATTTCCTGAAATGCCTTTTTGATGACAAGAAGTTTGCTCTCATTTACCCATTACTGACATCACCACCAAGTTCTGATAGAAAGAAAGGGAAGCCCAGTGCTCAATACCAAATTAAATCCAAATACAAAATAGAATTTTTTTAAAAAAGAAAAAGCAAAGTGTTCTGCTTCTATACTACCCCATACCACTTCAAATATGTTGGAAATATTGTGATGGGGTTCCTGCATGGCAGGGGGTTGGACTAGATGGCCCTTGAGGTCTCTTCCAACTCTATGATTCTATGATTCTATGAAATAGTCTCTGGGCTATTTACAGTTCAATTACAGTATGCAGGCTACACAAAAGATGAAATGAGCCATAGACCTGAGATGTCCTGGGCTGACGGAGTCTGTTTGGAGGGAAAAGGAAAGCCCCATGCTGTGGGGATCAGGGCATGTGTGTGCTGGTGCTCCCACAACTCAGTCCACCCAGCTTGTCTCTCCCACCAATCCACATAAACCTTATGTGTGTGCACGCGTGTGCACACACACAAATTGCCCATCCATCCCAGCCATAGCAGTGGCCTGTCCGTTTCTTCGTCCTCTTCCTCCTCCTCCTCCTCTCCCCACAGCATTTAGCCAAGTGCTGAAAAATGATCTTTGCAGCTTGGTTATGCCTGCATATATAATCTGTTGATGACAGCTTGTGGAATTGAGCTATAATATGATGAATTGTATCTTTATATTTGTGACAAGCCCTACATATATCACTCACACTGTGCTTCCTAATTGTTTTCTGATAGTATCTAGAGCAAATAACTTAGATTGTGCATATGAATCCCTACATATGGCCCAATTTAAGTCATATTCAATTCACAGGCTCAATTGTTGCTTATCTACATTCTCATGCAGAAAGTAACTGGGGGCCTTTTCACACGACCCTAAGATCCGCTGGCTACTTAAATTCGGACCAGGGATCTTGGGGGTTCGTTGCTCTTCCTGCGTCCCCACCCCTCCGCACTTCCTTGATCCTGTCTGCGTGAGGGGAGGGAGGAAGAAAGAGAGGAAAAAATGCAGGCTCACCTCCAAAGCCAGTCGAAGCCCCGTCGTCCTGATTTCTTCTCTTCTGTTTTTTTTTTTTTGCCTCCCGCCCCTTATCTTAAAGGGGTGGGAGGCAAAAAAAAAAAAACCAGAAGTGAGGAGAGCCCCGCACTCACCAGATTAAATCCGGACCTGGGGATTTTCACTTTTCTAGAGCAGGTACAAGAAAAGTGTGCTGGGACGCGCTTAGGTGGGCGTGGTCGCACTTAATTTCCTGCAAACTCCGGAGCTGGTGGGGAAATAATTGTAAGCTCCGGAGCTGGCAGCCATTTGCTGCTGAGTTTAGGGGTTGTGTACAAAGGGCCTGGGATGCAGTTTCTGTAATTGTTTCTTCATCTCAGTGCTTGGTGAATCTTTTTGCTTGGTTCTCACTCGCTTGGTGTAAATCAGTTAGCCCTTTGCTATTTTCTACACTTTATCCAATGAATTGGAACTGTACTCCTATGGAAAGAGATTTTAAGCTTGAAGATTTGACCTATACTGAGTTTACTTCAGTCACAAGCTCAGCCCGCCTAAGCTTCATTGCAAATAAAGGTGCTCCATACATGTCTTTGGATGATGGTGCTGCTACTTTGACAGGATATCTGCAATTGTGGACTAGACATACAGTGATCTTGATTATTTATATAGGATCCCTGGGATTGCCCAACTATTAACAGCAATTTCTCTCTATCAAAGTCCTTGTTCTTGAATACTGATGTAAATTCCTTGCAATTTAAATTAATATTTTTATGGATGTATAAATATTTATTGGTCTTCTGCTCCTCTAAATATTGAACAAATTATTCATTACTGAGCTCATCATTACTGGCCTTTGAGAAGTTGCCTTTTTGTGGAAAATAACACATGCATTGCATCAAAACTCATGTTACAAATAATATCAGAAACACTGAAGCCATTTCTTTGATGACAGCTTTAATGCTATTACTCAGTTGTCTAGAGAGGGGTTTAAAGCAAGGCAGAAACACAAAGGGCTCAAAGAATCACCCTGAAAAATTCATTTTCCTTATAGGATGTTGTTGGGGTCTCTTTAATTTTGTCCTCCATTTTGCCATACATTTAGATAGTTCAGTAAAAATTCTATTATCAGTTTTATAAAATCTGAGAACAAGCCAGAAACAGGTGTACTGTTTGGACTTGTCTTCTCACATTGCAGCAAGGTCTTTTCATATAATTTCTTGCTTCAAGTTTACATTCTTTGTTTTTCTGGATTCATTTCTTCACTACATAGACACGAATGAATGAATGAATGAATGAATGAATGAATGAAATGTGCTTATCATGTCCATAGTAAACATGCTTTGGTTTCAGTTCAGAAGACAGACATTGAACAGTCTAATAAATAAACATACATACATGCAATAGATGTATGCTAGATCTGCACCATTTCCGTCACCCTCCTACATATGGAGGCTGACAGTTTGAACCATGGAGGCTCTGATTTTCATAGAAGCTCTTCTGATTATTTAGAATTTTGTTTTTCTTGGGTTACCCATCCTATGGAGAGCTTGCATGGCTAGATCTCCTTTTCAGACCCACTAGAAACTCTCCTTTTTAGACTCATTGACTTCTGAATGCAGGGGTTTAGCAGCAATTAGGGTAGAACAAAAATGGTGGAGCAGTGTGCTCTCCCTTCTAATGTGTTTATTAAAAATGCTGCTGAGTGAGCACGATTAATATGGGCTCAATAATGGAAAGTAGATAAATGTCCAAATGAGGAGGTGATAATTAACAAAATCCTTGAATGTGCTGAAATGGATAAATTGATTTACAAAATAAGAGAGAAGGAGGAAAGTAAATGTGCATGTGTATGGGACAAATTTTATATTTGGTTAGACAATAGAAAGGGGGAAGTAGAGAAAAAATATATGGGGAGATGAATGTGATTGCAAATTACAAAATATATGAATCTGTTTAAATTTATCTCTATAATGTAATCAGATGTAATCCAATTAACTGTCAGCAAGCACACTGAGATATCCTGAGAAGATTCATTGATTGTTTTTTATTACTTTGAAAAATTCTGAATAAAAATAATAATAAAAAAATAAAAATGCTGCTGAATGGTTGAACTGGGTTGTGATCATTTTATTCTGACTAAGACAACTAATCAAATGATGTACCCAGTTCCTTGCGAAATATGAGTTGCGTGTGTGATACCTCACTTGACGTTGACTTCAATATTTGCAGCTATAACCGAGCAACTGATGTTTTGAACCAGCTAACACTTTGTGATCTTCATTACTTTTGATTAAAACAAGCTGTGCAGGGGATTTAAACTTTATGCTGCTTTCTTTCGTGCACCCACTTGTGTAACACACTGATTTTTATGTATTGTACAATAAGTTTTAAAATTTAGAATAGAATCACTTTCATATATCCACCCATTTTAGAAGCTTAAAGTAAAGTGCATTAAATAAGCACTTTGTTCCAGCTTCCACCTTATTGCCTCCCAGAGGTGAGGAAGTAGTCTCCTCACACAAATAACAATTTATTCACAGTTGTTTGTATAAAGTAGAAAATAGCTACAGGAAGCTAATACATTAAAGATGTCCCAATAAATGAAAAATGTGGGTGGAGAACGGTAGGACACAACAGGAACATTTTAGCTCCTCTATAAAGATGTAAACTCTTACTAAGATGATAATAAATAATAAACATTTCATCTTAATAAAAATATGCTTCTAGAGAAAAATAAAGAACCCTTTGAATTTATTCTGATGTTTCTACTGAACAGCAGAAGGAATACTGTACAAGAAATATGTCTTGAATTTTATATCCATGAAATGTTCTTAGTCCCAATTGTTAATTAAAATATACACACTCACCCCAAATTAATAACTAAAAGAGAATTTGTTTGGTAAATTGTTTTGATGCTGATCTCTCTTTAGGAAGTGGTTTAATTCCCAGGTATTTTGCAAATTCAGCCCGACACAATAATCTTTGGGAGTGTTTAACATTTCCCTATAGTTGTCCAAGGCTTCGTTCCAATAAAATCTTTCAACTGGATGGTTATACTGAATCTTTTATTAATATTCATTTCTGTTACTTGGGGATGCTGCTAATGAGCGTTTCATCTTCCTTGTCCTTTGATCCATCTGCAGTTATCTCTTGAGAAAGGGCAGGTTCAACGAAAGCTCAGAAAATATTCACACAATTCTTGTGATATATCTATGTATATGAATACATGGACAGGGTAAAGAGGATTGTGTCTGTTGGCCTGCCTCCCATTCTGCCAGTGCTCAGTGGAAGATCAGTACAGAAACAAACACATGCATAATTATCACAGTTGGAAATCATGCCTTTTGCAGGAACCCAGATCACACAAAGAAAGCTTACAAGCACACAGTTTTTATGTATGCACATTTCTTTCCACCAGTATTTCTACAGGCTGTGTGGAGACTGCAGCCTGATGGCACTCACATGAATGGATCTCTAACAGTGGAAAGAGAGGACTGATCTCTCTTTCCACAGCATCCTACAGGCACTCCTACAGGCACTCCTCCGTTCAGTATGCTATCTTCCCTTTGATTAAATTCCCAGATAATCATGCATTTTTGTCAGTTTCTACAAAATAGAAACAAAACAAATTGTTTTGCCTGGCTTCCTCCCCCCCATCTCGCCAAGGACCTTACATCTAAGAAATAATGCCTGGCAAATCCATCTTTTGCCATGTTATAACCTATAGGTACTACTCTGAGGAAGAGGGTTTCATCCTCATAACATTAGCAACATTTTTGTTATTTTTCTATTAGCCTAAAGTTATCACCTGTTCCACTTTTGTACAAAATACAGCACAACAATTTCATTAGTGCCATTTGCTAAGTTAATTTTTCCTAGGCAGTCCCAGAATCCTGCAACAAGAGGCATAGTAAAATGTTACCTGGTCCATATTTGGACTATTGCAAAAGTAAAGAGCTTTTGTAAGACAAACAGTCCATGCTTATTTCTTCCTGACTAATGAAATATGATTTATGTTGGGCCACAATAAAGAACTGAGGCTGAGGAGATAGTAAATTTTCCAAATAAAGCCCATCATTTTATATGTTTCATGCTTATTTAATTTCTATCCCTCCTGTCTCCTCATGCAGGAATCTGAGAAGGCTTAGAAAAATTCTATAAAATCCACAAATAATTAAATATACATGTCTGTGATTTATAGAATCATGGAATCATAGAGTTGGAAGAGACCTAAAGGGCCATCCAGTCCAACCCCCTACCATACAGGAACCCCATCACAGTATTTCCGTCAGATGGCCATTCAGCCTCTGCTTAAAAACCACCAAAGAAGGAGACTCCAAAGAAGGAGACTCCAAAGAAGGAGAAGATTCTCAGCCATTCAGGTGAGCATATCTGGAAGTTGGGTCATGGCAACTTGACTTCTTTTCTTGTGAGATCAAAACATTTTGAAACAGGATGAGTAGCGAAATGTTTCTATCTCAGAAGAAAGAAGTCCAGTTGCCATGACCGAACTTTCAATTAAATATACACTAACTACAAATTTAAACCATGGCTAAAATCCTGTTGCTTAATGTAGCAAGTTGCACTACAGTAGGGCCACTGACTCTGTTAGGACTTCGTGAGTTGATGCCTCTAAAATGTGATGTAGTTGTGATGTATTATACTAAAGTAAGTTGTAATTAGAGTAGACCCATTTGAATGATTTGAACTTATGGAGGACTTGCTTCATCAAATCCTCATAGAGTCAATGGGCCTTCTCTTTTATGACTTACTAAGCTAAACAATAGAATTTCAGCCACAGAGTAGTCAGAAGTGGTTGCCATTCCATTTTTTGGGGGGGGGGACTCTAGGACTGGACAGCCTGCCAAAGGCTACACAGGTTGGTCCTCCTCCTGCCACAGACAATGTGGAGTTGAACTCCCAGCCTCCAGTTGTGCATCTTACTGAACTATCTAGCCTACTTTAAAGGAATAACTGTACTGACAAATAGTGCAGGAAATGTTTGGGGTTTGGGATTATTTAATCTGCATTATTTTCTGTTAACTATATGTGGTACAAGTCAATGTGAATCAGCACAGAGTTTTTTTGTCATATTTGCTGGTGAGGTATCTATGTGTTTTTAAAAATCAAACACATTCACATCGGTTCAGGCAGTGTAATTGCTTCAAACAATTCTGAAAAGATAATCCAACTTTCTTTCTCAAGACTGAGAGAGAAGCAAAGAGACACTTGTGAAGGTGTCTTTGCAGCTTGTTGAAGTACATTTGACATACTTGTGCATCCTGAAAATCTTGACATCTACAACAGAATGACCTTAACAAGGTGCAAACAAGGCAGATTGCTAATTTCCTCCTCTTTCTTTGTTGAGTTGTTTGTGGTTGGCTAAAACAAATTCACTGAAAGAAATCTGACCTTCTGAGTGTGACTTTACAGCAGATTCATTCGCATTTTAATACTGTTTTCTTGCACCCTAAGTTACAGAAACAGACATTTTAATGTTGAAGTCTGAAGAAGGAGGAGCAATTTAAAAGAGTTAGACTTCTATCTTAAATTGTAGTGTAGTGTGTTTTTGTTTGTTTTTTGCAGTACCATTATGGGAAACATGATGTTATTTATAGAGCACATCCCTGTGACCCCCTTAGATGAAGTGCTGGAAAATTTATGCTTTAAAGTAGCACCCTAACTCTTTTAAAAAAACACCCTCTTCCTCAGGCATATAAAAAAATTGTGTTTCACAATGAATCTTTGGTGTTTTAATGACTAGGAATCATGAATATTAAACCCAAGAAAAGTTGACAGTATTTAAATGAGCATCATTAAGAGACACATAAATTAACAGGGTTTTTGGTTCTTGTGGAACTGCCATTTCAATGTTAATTAAACAACTGGAGTGCTCTTGTGCATTCCCAGCAAACTGTCCCTAATGTGCACTGCTGAATATCATTATGGGTGGCTGACTTGCTGTTTAATTATTTTCAAGCTGATATTTTCCCCCTGCTGCAGCAGCAGTTTTATGCTTGTCTTGCATTCAGAAGGTGATGGGGCTTATTCCCCAAGGAATCTGTCAGTTTGATCTACATGTGGTGCTTATGCCGAAATACCCATTTTTGTAACTACTATAACATGCACATATAATGTTGCTCCCTAGTCTGACTCAAAAAAGGCTTGATTACTTACTGCACTATCTTTGTACATAACAGCCATCTGATGACTTACTGGGATTTTAGCAGCCATTCTCCATCACAGTGGTAATCATTATTCATTCCGTTCTCAATGCGCAGGTGTTAAAGAATCTGAATCTAAGAAAAGGGAGGGGGAGAGGGAGGCAAAGTAAGCATACATCAAACAGATTGATTTCTTTTCATTATTTCACACATATGAATTGAAATGGTGCACTGACTAGTGAACCGTATCCAACTATCAGAACCCCTCACTCTTTGTATGATCTTATTTGGTTAGCTTTCGTATAAACATCAGGTTCCTTTTTCACACGTGACTCTCTGTTTGACCTTATATGTAAATGCCACATGAAAGAGATGCTCAGTAATAGGGCTATCCCTCTGCTTTGATTTTATTCCTCAGTTTTCCCTAGCCTTTCATTTCAGGATAAACCCCCATTTCACTCCTCCTTCACTTCATAGGATGCTGACTAAAAAAAGTAAAAACAAAACCAGATTTATACAATTGGTGAGTGAGAATGTGTACAGAATATCCACTGTTCCACTCTGATTTTTTTTTTTATCTTCCCTGTCTGCGCTGGGAAGTACACACGTGCCATATATTCTTGCACATAGATGTCTCTGCATTTCTGATAGTTAAAAGTATAAAAGGCAAGTATTCAAAAACTTCTTCATGGATGGACAATTTGTCCATTCCATTTTTCTCTAATGAAATTTCTATAGCATTTCATCCCTGTCATGTGCTGTGATGTGCAGTGGTTTAGGGTTTAGGAAGGTCTTCCAGGTGTGTCTATTTCTTCCCTGCTATACAAATTCCTTTGTTCTTTTTGGTGCTAGCAGTAATTGTTGTTTATGAAGTTTGAATAAGTATAAAAATAATTAATTGATAATCACAGTTTTTCCTCAGAACAGTAAGCCCTGCCCACACATTGATCACTGTCTCCTTCCATTGAATTAGGGGGAAATAGCCACTTGTTCAGTGGCCCTGCATGGACAAAGTGATTTTGTTTCCATTTTAACAAAATGTTATCATTACATACAAAAGGTGTTCTGCTTATATAACACCCCATAGCACTTCAAGCATTCTCTGGGCGATTTACAATTTAATTATGCAGGCTACACATTCCCCCCACCCCCAGCAAGCTGGGTACTCATTTTACCGACCTTGGAAGGCTGGAAGGCTGAGTCAACCATGAGCCAGCTACCTGGGATTGAACCCCAGGTCATGAGCAGTTTTAGCTGCCATAGAGGCATTTATCCTCTTCCCACGAGGCTCTAGAACAAACTTCAATCCTTTTCATCCATGATTTCAGGAAACAAGTCAGCTTCAGCCCACGTTTTATACAGTTTACATGTTTCAGTACATTCTAGTTAAGACTAGTCTGTTTTCCCTCAAGTTTGGGTGTAGTGACAAAGTACGGATAACTGAAAAAGAAGAATGAAAGGTTTGTGCATCTTCTTGTGACTGTTTTGGAGGAGGAGATTAGTAATATCAAGAATCTGCATATAACATTAAACCATTGTTTGACATTTTCATGTTGAACCAGATCGTTGTGATTATGGTAGGAGGCTCGAAGAGAGACAGTGAGAGCTTACACTGAACTGAGATGGGAGAATACTCTAAGAAGGTGATAGGTGGCTAGCACTGATGGTGCTTCTCATAACCACCATCATCCCTGTCTCAGGTGTGAAGAGGGAGCAGGTTATTGCTCTCACTCTCTCATACTGGTCACTGGAAGTTCCACATGGCACCTCATGGTAATTAACTACCTGTGGATCTGAAAAAAATGAATTGTTGTTCTACATAAAGATGGCCTAGTCTATAAGCAGATTGCCAAGACCATGAAACTGAGCTGCAGCATGGTGGCCAAGACCATACGCTGATTTAACAGGACAGGTTCCACTAAGAACAGGTATCACCATGGTCAACCAAAGAAGTTGAGTGCCTGTCCTCAGCATCATATCCAGAAGTTTACTTTGTGAAATAGATGTATGAGTGTTGTCAGCATTGCTGCAGAGGTTGAAGGGGTAGGGGGCAGTCTGTCAGTGCTCAGACCATACGCCACACACTGCATCAAATTGGTCTGCAGGGTTGTTGTCCCAGAAGGAAGCCTCTTCTAAAGATGATGCACAAGAATGCCTGCATACAGTTTGCTGCAGACAAGCAGATTAAAGACATGGATTTCTGGTACCATGCCCTGTGGTCCAATGCGACAAGATAAACGTATTTGGTTCAGATGGTGTCAAGCGTGTGTGGCAGCAACCAGGTGAGGAGTACAAAGACAAGTGTGTTGTGCCTACAGTCATGCATGGTGGTTGGAATGTCATGGTCTGGGTCTGCACGAGTGCTTCTGGCACTGGGGAAGCTACAGTTTATTGAGGGAACCATGAATGTCAACATGTACTGGGACATACTGAAGCAGAGCAAGATACCCTCCAGGGCAGTATTCCAAGATGATAACAACCCCAAACACACATCCAAAACAACCACTGTCTTGCTAAAGAAGCTAAGGGTAAAGGTGATGGACTGGCAAGCATGTCTCCAGACCTAAACCCTATTGAGCATCTGTGGGGGCATCCTGAAATGGAAGGTGGAGGTGTGCAAGGTCTCTCTAACATCCACCTCCTCTGTGGAAGAGGACTCCAGTGGCAACCTGTGAAGCTCTGGTGAACTCTATGCCCAGGAGGGTTAAAGCAGTGCGGGAAAATAATGGTGGCCACACAAAATATTGATATTAATGGCTGTGTATTGCATAATTTTGAGGGGACAGTACATTTATGCTGTTAAGCACGCTGTATACTCACTGCTTTACATTGTAGCCAGGTTTCATTTCTTCAGTGTTGTCACATGAAAAGATATGCTAAAATATTTGCAAAATGTGAGGGGTTGTACTCATTTCTGTGATATACAGTCTCTGCACCTATGTTGTTGTCAGTGACATTTTGTCTCCAGTGAAGATGGAGAAAGAGGTCCCAACTCACATGGAAAGCCTCTCAGATGATCTCTTCTAAAGACTTGTTGCTTTCCTTGAGAAGGGATGATAGCAGGAACAGATCATGGTAGTGCTGTAGCACTTTACTGTAGCCAAAGAGATTTCAAAGGAAGATAGGATGCAGGAATAGTGCTTAACATAGCAACAAAAGTCACATGCATTGACAAGTCAGTGGAAGAAGAGAAACCCAGGAAAGGGAGGTCCACTTTCTTGCTGTCCTAGTTTCTCTCCTGCTGGAGAGTGGATGTCATCATGGGTGTTTTGACTTTGTGTGCAGCAGATGTAAACCATGATAATGTGTTGCATCCAAGTTAGCTTGTTAGGTTCTTTTCCTATTACACTACTGAAATATTCTAGCCTTCCACTTTCTATGTAATGGTCTTGATTCATTGTTAAGTACAGTGGTACCTTGTATAAAGGAATTAATTCGTTCCAAATGAAATTATGTTAAGCAAAATTTCCTTTATACAAATTCCCATAGGAACGCATTGAAAATGGAGTGATCCCATTTTTATGTTGTACGAATTTTCCC
Organism: Phrynocephalus forsythii; assembly: GCA_029282475.1. Taxonomy (NCBI): domain Eukaryota; kingdom Metazoa; phylum Chordata; class Lepidosauria; order Squamata; family Agamidae; genus Phrynocephalus; species Phrynocephalus forsythii. Next base: position 57,027,029 of record JAPFRF010000005.1, read on the forward strand.
CATAGGCAATTATGTTAAGCAAATTTCCCCTATCTCTGGAATTTTTTATGTTGTACAAATTTTATGTTATACAAGCTGTTTGTTATACAAGGGTCCACTGTACTGTTTTCAGTGTTTCCCTCTTGATGCAAGAAATTCATATTGTCCTCCTGTGATAATGGATGGTAGCAGACATTATCGAATAAAATGGGACTCCACTGATATGCCTGCCAGCTGAGGACTGTGTCTGATGAAATGGATTGTAGTGCATGTAATCTTATGCAATTCTATGCCATAATAAATTTATTAGTTGTTTCCTTTAAAATATCCTAGTCTTCAAAACACCTTTGCTTTCAGTGCCACTGACCAGTATAACTACAGTATTTCCAGAACTTTATTACTGTAGTGCTGTCCCACTTCTCTCTTCCTGCCCACTCTATCCTGGCTATGTCCTAGAAGCTTTATAATTAGTGGTTCTTGAGAGAGTATTATCATAGAGAGACACAGATTTGTATATTCCGCAAACAGCACCTTCTAGCTGAACAGCAAAAACATACTGTCTACATTCCAGAGAAGACCAACTACCCTTCTGTACAGAATATTTCTTGTTCTGCATGAATGTTTGCTTTGTCTCCAGCAACAGTCACAAGATTTGGACAATATGAATATTGATGAAGTGAGATAAAGGGAAATATAAATACCTTTGGGCATTCCTGTTTTCCTTCATGGTGTTGAAATCATAACCTGGTGGAGCACAATTGGCTCTCTGGGCCCTTTTCCCACCCCTGGGCTCTTAACTGGGACAGGGCACGTTTTCTTGCCTGTATGATCAATACATGGTTTTATTTTCAGGAACACTGATCATATCAGATGAAGTAACAGTATAGAAGAGAACAACTCTTTAGTCTGTTCTATATAATTCATAGAACTGAGTGCAATGTTGTTTAAATATGAAGATACATGAATCTGGGGATTTAAAACATTACAATCCCTTAGGCTCCAAGATTATCTTTGCTTTAGAAAGAAGCCTGTGGAAAGTTTTAAAATGGTTGTCAAGGAGACATGATCAAGCATTCATTGAGGTGGGAAAATGTTTTCCATCTGTATGTCAGTTTAATTAATTAAAAAGTTGTTTCAAAATGTTTTTCCTTCCTGCTTATCCATAGATGCCTATATGGATAGAGGCAATGGGTAGATTTCTTTAGGGGAACTTGTCTCATTATTGGAAATTTTGTACTGCTTTTTGCCAAAGAAACAACATTAAAATAACCAAACAAAACTAATTATGTGACACTTGGAAATGCGTATCATGTAGTGGAAGCAGAATTTTCCATTTCTCTACAGTTATTGATTAACAGATATTTACACAACTGTATTGCAATGTGTCAAACTGTACAATTGTGGCAGGTAAGTGGTGTAAGCAATTGAAACAGTTTTGTATTGCCCAATGCCCATAGCTTCTTGTGAGCTGATTCAAATTTGTATACAGTATGTCTTCAGATTTTCCACAATGGGTTTAACTTGTAAGTGTTGAACATGGAAGCATTGGCTTCCCTTGCTCTTAACTGTTCTGTGTCTTTCCTCCTATTCATGTCTACCATTTTTCTTGCCCATTCTCCTACCTCCTTATGCGCTGTTCATTTTGATTTATTGCTATTGAGCCAAATCTGGTTTAGTAGAAATGGTTGTGGATCACATGGGCAACATTTGGGGAAGATTGGGCAAAGGGTTTTCAAGTTGTGCTTTGTAAAAGGAAAACTGTTTTTACCCCACTCCTCATTTCAGAAGCAAGAAGAAAAGGAAAATCCCAGAAGTTGGCTCCTTTTTTTCATCACTTAACCTCTTCTCACACAAACATAAAGCAATTATCTGGATTATTTCCCCTAAGTTCTCTTGTTTTGTGTCCTTTGTGAATGAGAGTGACCAGAAGAGGGTGTCCTGTAGACCATCTTGACTTGGGATCCTTGTGCAGAAATATTGGACTATTGCCTCATGTTTTGAATCTTGGATACAGAAGCACAATGACCCACATTTAAAAAACAGAAGGTAATTTTTAAGAAATGAAAAATTGGTATGGGCTGTGATTTCTTGATTTCTTCGTAAAGACGTTTTCCACAGGTGGTTAGAAATGGGTTAAAATCAAAGGTGTGTTGGATATTGTTAGACTTGGGCAATATACCAGTCTGCATTTTAACATGAATTATTTTAATTTTCATGATATTGATTTTCGATATAAATGCATGTTCTTGGAAAGAGCAGGTCCCTGTATATAAACTCTAGTCCTTCATGATCTATCTCAGTGTTTTTCAACCACTGTTCTGTGGCACACTAGTGTGCCGCGAGATGTTGCCTGGTGTGCCGTGGGAAAAATTGAAAAATTCTAAAGAAATTCAACCCAGGGCCGGCGGGCGGCCCACAGCTGGGAGGCGCTATAAATAGCGTCCAAGGGCCAGCTTGGCTCCTCCCCCCTGAGGCCCGCAGCGCTGGCGTCACTTCCTCCCCGGCCGGACCTGGCCCCGCTCATTCTCTAAGTGTTTGCCCTGTGCCTGCCGCTGCCGCCGCGACTCGCTCACTTCCCTCTCCCCCCTCCTTTTTTACCCTGGACCACCACCACCCCTTTCCTGGGAGCTACCAATGGACTGAGCCGCCCGACAGCCCGCCCGCCAACACGAGCCAGCCCGGGAGCCCCAGCCCAGAACAAACCGCCAGGTGAGAGGAAGGGGAGGAGGGGCGCCCGGCTGCCCCACGAGCACCGCGGCAGGGCTGCAAGGAGGAGGGGATGAAGGAGGCCTCTGCCGGGCCTGGGCTGAGGAGGCGGGCGGGCGGGGGGCTACTGGCATGGCTGGACGGCCGGATGGCCGGCCTTTAGGGTCCGGGAGGGGAAGAGCCATCTCTGAGGGGCCCCGCGATGGGTTCCTTGAAGTCTTGCCCCTTTCTTTCTGTCTTTGTCGCCCTCTTCTCTCTCTCTGTCTTTTCTTTCTTTTTTTCCCCACCTCTCTCTTTCCATTCGTACCCTTTCCCCTCTTCATAGAAACGTGCTCATTTCTAGCCTGCATATGTGTATGTCTAGCAGCCTGCCTACTGTAATTAAAACTGTAAACCGCCCAGAGACTCCTTGAAGTGGTATGGGGTGGTATACAAGCAGAACACTTTCTGCCTTCTTTCCTTCCTGCCTTCCTTCATCCTCCTCCCCTCCTGTCGCTGGACTTGCTGAAGGCATCTGCCTTGGCCACAGTGTGGAGAGGAAGATGGGCTTTTGGGTCTTATTTGTGTTCCTGGAGAGTCAGTGCCCCTTCTCAGGTCTCCACTGGACACAGAAGTCCATGCAGGGCAAAATGTCTTTAAAAAAACAACACAGGTAAGTGGGAACTGGGTGCTAGAGAGCGGGCTGCCTCAATCTGTGGCCCCTCTGTCCTGCTTCTCCCTACACCAGCAATGGCGAACCTTTTAGAGACTGATTTAGGCACAGAGTTAAATTTTTTAACATTTTCTAATGGTGGTGTGCCTTGTGAATTTTTTCATGAAACAAGTGTGCCTTTGCCCAAAAAAGGTTGAGAAACACTGATCTATCTAATCATGTAATTAAAATAAAATACTGTTGAGCTTGGTTCCATTTGTACAGCACAGATGGAGGGGAAGCTAATAATTTGGAAATGTACTTGTATTGAATAATTACATACCGGTAATTTAATTTAGCAAAAAGGACGTTTGGTATTCAAACAACAGTCCTACAATTTTATATATGGAAACTCAGATGATTAGTTCTACAATCTAAAAATATTCATATAAAATGATTACAATACTGTAATTTTTGTAAACATTCTTGGGGAAAGTCCTAGAGCGGGTTGTGGCCTCTCACCTCCAGAGTTTCCTGGATGACATAAACTACCTGGATCCATTTCAGTCTGGCTTCAGGCCTGGCTATAGGATGGAGACAGCACTGATTGCATTGGTAGATGACTTATGCAGGGAAATGGATAGGGGATCTGTATCCCTTTTGGTCTTACTAGACCTTTCAGCTGCTTTTGACACTATCAACCAGTGATGGTGAACCATTTAGAGACTAAGTGCCCAAACTGCGATTCAACCCCCCCCCCTAATTTTTCGCAAAGTGCCAATACAGCAATTTAACCTGAATACGGGTGGCTGTGAAGGGGTGGTGTCAGGTGCCCAAAGAAAGGGCTCCGAGTGCCACCTTTGGCACCCGTGCCATCGGTTCACCAACACTGCTATAGACCATGGCATCCTCCTGACTCCTCTCTCTGAAGTGGGAATTGGGGGCACTGTATTAAAGGTGCTCCAGTCCTTCCTGCAGGAGAGAACACAGAAAGTGGTCTTAGGGGACTCATGTTTGACACCACGGTCACTGACCTGTGGAGTCCCCCAGGGCTCTGTTTTGTCTCCTATGCTATTTAACATCTATATGAAACCACTAGGGGAGAGTATCAGGACTTTTGTGGTTAAGTGCCAGCAGTATGCTGATGACACCCAATTCTACCTCTCATCACCTCCAGATTCTGAGGAAGCGACTATCTCATCTTTACATGATTGTTTAGCTGCAGTAATGAACTGGATGAGAAAGAACAAAATGAAACTAAACCCAGACAAGACAGAGGTGTTTCTCTTCATGCTAAGGGGAGAACAAGGGATAGGGATGCAACCTCTATTGGATGGAGGTCACCCTCCAATTGAAAGAAGAGGTGCGCAGCTTGGGGGTACACTTGGACTCATCCCTGAGCGTGGATGCCCAGGTCACAGCTGTGGCCAGGAGCGCATTTGCACCATTACAGCTAGTATGCCAGTTACACCCATTTCTTGAGAAACCAGCTCTGGCCACTGTAACTCATGCCCTAGTAATGTCCTGGCTAGACTTCTCTATGTGGAACTATTGATGAAAAGTCTCAGGAAACTTCAAAGAGTCCAAAATGCAGCAGCCAGATTGCTAACAGGGGTGGGGTACAGAGATCACATAAAATTCCTATTAAAGCAGCTCCACTGCTTTGAATTGTGCCCAATCAGCTATTGGGCACGATTCAAAGTGATGACATTAACCTACAAAGCACTGTACGACCTGGGTCCTAGCTACCTCAAAGATCGAATCTCACAGTATGAACTGGCTCAGGTGTTAAGTTAATCAGGAGAGGACTTTCTCTCCATCCTGCCACCCTCACAGGTACATCTTGTGGGCACACATGAAAGGGCCTTCTCGGCTGCTGTGCCCAGACTCTGAAACTCCCTCCCACTAATGGTGAGGACTGCCCCATCTCTGATGTCTTTCTGGAAACAGGCGAAAACCTTTCTCTTTAGGCAAGCTTTCCCTGTATGATGGACTAGCTATTATGTGACTTTTATATGAATCTACCATACATGATCACATAACCTTTGTGTTTATAAATTTTGTGATTGCAAAAACATATGTTTTCAACGTATATTGTCCCTCATTATTATAAGCCACCTTGGGTCTGTATATTGTCCTTCATTATTGTAAGCCACCTTGGGTCCTTTCCAAGGAGAAAGGCAGGGTAAAGATGCTCTAAAATAAAAGAAATAAATAATACTGTAATATAGTACAAAATAATAAAGAAAAATAAAGAAAATATATAATATAAAGAAAAATAAAACAACGTATTAATAAACTCTTGTCATATACTGTATTTAATGTAACTGGCAGTAAGGCAGCTGAGGAAAGGGTCTATATCTACAGTCAGCCTGACCTAGAATGAAGCAAAACATTCCTCAGCTTACTCTTGTATGGAAAACCAAAGGGCTGTCCATAGGTGCTCTAAAGTAACAAAAAATACTAGTGCCAGTTGTGGAGATCTACCAATGTTCTGAAAAATCACTGATTTCTGCCAAACACTGAAGCCTGAGATGGAGCATGGGAGGCAATCATCCACAGTTCCGCATTGGGAGAGTGTAAGGGTTTCGTTAAACATATCAATGGTTCCGGAGGAGAAACGCCATAGGACTCCATTTCTTTATAAAAATAAACTAAGCTTTTATTCATATAACTTGTAGGCATCACTTCTTTAATTTTGTTATCAGCATTGTGAACACTGAAAAACATTAAACCAACGGAACACTGTCCCTTGAATAAACTGTTCTCTACGTCAACTTCAGCATAGAACAGATTACAAGGACTTATTTGTGGCGATGCGGCAGTCTCACCATAAAGGGACCGGAGCACTGTGTCCCACAGCAAGGGTGTTTGACATATTACGGGGAGGTTTCCCACCCCCAACTAGGGATCCATTTTGAAATATATCCTCTTCCTCTAGACACAGTAATTGTATTGTTGCTATTTACCTATGCACAGCATACAGGATTTGGCATTGGCAACTCAACATCTTTAGCAGTTATGATTTCCTTCTCTGTTTGTGTTTTCTTGTTTGTTACCCTCACAGTCTTCACTCTATCCATCTGGGTCCCAGCTATCACCCCAACTGTCCTCAACTGCTCGCTCTTCTCCCTACTGTCCTTTAAATCCTCTTTTGTCCCTCCTACCTTCACATTCAATTCCTCCTCTGACAAGTCAATCAAGAGGAGCCCCCAACCAACTTCTCCTCCTGCTGCCCTTTTCTCATCCCTTCTTTAATCTCCCATTTAACCTCTTTGTCCCACTTATTAGATCATTATCATTTCCATTGTTTTGCTTCTTTCTCACTTCTTGACTTATATGTCTCTGCAGCTTTTCCGTTTCTATCACTTCCGTTCTTTTCTGTCCATGTTTCATTTCCACTCCTCTGGATATCACACTGCCCTCACTCTCACAGAGAGAGAGAGAGAAGAACCATTGGCTCAGTTGTGATCATTTGACCTACTGCAAGACAATGTTAATTTATCAAGTTAAAATTTAGAAGAAATGTTTTCTTGTCATATGGACCTCTAGAAGAACAAGGTACTCAAAAATAGGTTTTACTGTATTTTGGATACATTTGTTCCCATTGAAATTAACTGCCAATCACTCATTACACTAGTGCTGGTTAGGTTTTTTGCATGTTATGTCCCAGTCCTACATATTTATCTGGGAGCAATCTCAACTGAACTCAAGTAGATAGAAATGAATGTTACTACTATCCTCCCAGAATTGCTTCTGTGACAGGAACTTGTGGGATAAATTTCCTTCATCTACAATCCCCCACATGATCATAAGACCCGGTACAGAGTGGCAATTCAACATTGGGTTTAAGCTAGTGAGATTTACTTGTGAGAACACGTTATATGATTGCACAGTTACATCATCATCTTTGAGATAGCTCCATAGAAATGGCATTTGGAGCAAAATAATTCCAGTATCAAAACTGTGGAATACTATGTACCTCTCTCATGAAAGCTGCCCTCCCACACTGGTATGTAAATGTATTAGTTTCTTTTCTAGGTCTGCTTAGGGAAAATTTGAATATTTCCTGTCATTTCTTGGAATATTTTTTAAAGACACTGATTTAAGAAAAGAAACTCCTGGGACTATTGATATGGCCTTTTCCTCATCAGTGTAAATTTGTGTAGTGCCCTGATGATTTTGACAGTTCTCGAAAGCAACCGTATTCCTAAGCAGTTTCAAGTATGTGCATCTAGACAGCTCCCAGATATACAGTCAGATGTTTTTTCTCCATTACTTGTGTTTGTTCAAACCTTTTAATGTTTGTTTTCCCAGTCTGCAATGACAGTTCTAGTTAAAATAATATTGTATCATTTGGCTCAGGTTAGTAGATAATTAGAGTCTTTAAAATAGCTTCTCAAGTCAAGAATAATGGAGACAATTTATAGAAGAACAGATGGTTGGCCTTCATTTGCCTGTTGACAGGTAGCATGTTGTCAGCACTTCAGGTTGTTACCGTACAGAGAACAGCAGTTCAGTATCTTAATTGGGACCCTGAAGAATATAGTGTGCAGCAATTGTGGGACATTTTCAGGTATCTATCTATCTATCTATCTATCTATCTATCTATCTATCTATCTATCTATCTATCTATCTATCTATCTATCTATCTATCTATCTATCTGATGGAGATATTTTGTCTAAGAATTCAGAGATTAAGTCAAATACCAGAAGCCTAATATATTCCCATCCAACCAGTAAGTACAAAATTGGATTTATTCGGAGCTTAAATGAATGTGCAGTTCCTAGCATGTACTGTATTCATATTTTCTAGGGTTGGTTGATGTATGTATCACCCATTTGTATGTATCACAAATACCAGAAACCATTTCTTCCCAATTTGGTACCATTTTCAAACATAACAAAAAAAGTTGCCTTTGCATTATGAGATCAAAAAAGGATTCAAACTCTTTCAAATGCTTAAACAACTATCTAGTGTAATCACATGCTATACTTTATTTCTATTCCTTTTCAATTGCAAAAAAGAATTGCATGGTTTTAAACCATTCTTTCTCTCATTCATAAGATTTAAATCTTCCACATTCGTCTGTACTTGATGGGGTACCTTAGGTAGGGTCGTATTCCTTGTGTACATTGTTCTAATAAATGAAATGGTATAGATTCATGTTTATATTCTCATTGTGTGCCAAGTCACATGATTGTTATTCAATGAGAAATACAAGTATTTAGAGGTAGGCACAAAACAGAAAACCAATGGTTCTGTTGGTTCTGTTTCAGGCCCACCCTTGGTTTGGCTCAGTTCAGGTTCATACATTTAAAAAAAATTGTACAAACTTGAACCAAGTCGAACTGGTTCGACTTACCTCACTGCCACCTCTGGAGCCCCAGCCGCAGCCCCCCGCGGCAGCCTCTGAGGCCCAGCACTTTTCAATTTTTAATTTTTTTTAATGTTTAAAAGTCCCCAATGCCAAGGGCTTTTTGAGGCGCTGGCTTGGGGCCAGGGCCTTTAGAGGCACTAGCTTCCCCATACCTCTGGGTTTTTTATTTTTTATTTATTTTTTCAATGCCAATCACGTGGCCCCAGAGGCTGGGCCGGCACTTGTTTTGTTTTATTTTATTTTAATGTTGATTTTAGAGCGCCAACCACACAGCCCCTGGGACCGGGTCAGTGCTTGTTTGATTTTTTAAAAATTTTAGAGTGCCGACCATGCAGCCCCAAGGGTGCTTTTATTTTTATTTTTATTTTTAAAAGTCCCCAGTCAGGGGCTTTTTAAGGTGCTGGCTTGGGGCCAGCACTTCTACGGGTGCTAGCTTCCCCGGAGTTCCAGGAGTTCCAGTGGTGGCAACAAGGTAGGAGGGGAAGGGGTAACGAAAAGGCAGTTTCATTTCATTTTTCTTTGATGGGTTGGTTCATTATTCGTTTCATTAGCTAATGAAGTGAATAATGAATAACATAATGAATTAAAAGTTCATTTTGTGACCATCTCTACAAGTACTTACTCCTTAACTTGTGTCAATTGTGTGATTTATGACATTTGCCTTATATTGGCATATGCAAGTAATAGGATTCTGGCCAGTGGCATCTTCCACAGCCACAAAAAAGAGGCCAGCAACTTGATATTTTTCTGTGTGAAGCAAAGACAAAATGGCACCTGGCTACCATTCTACATACAACAGCTCACCAGACAAGCCATTGGATCTTACTTCAACACTGGTAATGGACAGCATATTCCATTGTATCTGAGGGCATAAGGTTAGCTGAATAGGGCACAAAGCAAACCACAAGGTATGCACAGTGAGTTCTCCTGCCATTCCTTGCTCCTTTGCATATGTTTCTTGAGGTGGCTGCCAGTCACAATGCAGCTATGCAATAATAAACATGATTTTTTAAGTGCACAAGCTGTTTTTTTCTTTTTCTTGATAGCAGACTAGTATGGCTATTCTTCTGGAAAATCTTAACAAGGAAAAGAGAGAAAGACATATTAAAAAGGTATACACATGAATCATAGAAGCAGACTTCTGTCATTATCACAAGCTGGTTCATCCACTGGTATTACGATAAGGGTGAAGGATATGTATCCCTTTATGTGTTGTTGGACTGCAACTTAGATCAAATCCAACTAGCATAGCCAACACAAGTTATAGTCCTGCAACATCTCTAGGATCACATCTGGAGGACTATCTTTAAATAATACCTGATCATAGTCTGGTATTTGACAAATGAATATCAATATTTCTTAAGCTGAACATATTTTAAATGGAAGCTGATTGTTAGAAGGTGAGCTTCTACACAGAAATCTTTCTGAATTTTATGGAATAAAAAGCCACTCTCAGGGAATAACAAATTTCACTTCCTCCAAGTAGAATATGTGTGTATATGTTTGTGTCTGTGTATGTGGTTAACAAAGGCAGTTCAAGTAGCTAAAAAGGAAAGTATGTTTTCTTGTGTACATTTGTGTATCTTTGTGCACACACAGGTATGTCTGGATGCACACGAATGGGAAAGGTGCAGTTAAGGTAGGTAAGTATATAACTGTGTGTATGAAGGAAAAGAGGAAAATTTGTGTTGGATAAACTTAGTTATGTTCACTGTGGGTCCTTTGGGGGGAAAGGTGGAAAACAAATAAATACATAAATACATAAATATATAAATGAATATATAAATGCACACATACATAAACAAATAAGTAAGTAAGTAAGCAAGCAAGCTTTAAAAACCATAGGATGCAAAGTGCCTCTCTCTGGTATATGAATTCATCTTGCCACCATTTGTACTCTACTTGTACAAATGGTAAAGGTAAAGGTTCCCCCCGCACATAGGTGCTAGTCATCTCCAACTCTAGAGAAGGTGCTCATATTCAAGCCGAAGAGCCAGTGTTGTGCAAGTCCATGGCCATGTGGCTGGCATGGCTGCAAGGAAACACTGTTTTATCTTCCCACTTTTTATGGCAGTACCTGTTTATATACTTGCATTTACATGCTATCGAACTGTTGGCAGTAGCTGGGGCTAACAGTGGGAACTCTCTGTGCTGTGTGGCACCCGGGATTCAAACCACTGAGCTGCCAACTTTGTAGCCGACAGTTTTCAGTACTCTAGCCCACTGAGCCACCATGCCCCTCCTTGTATACAGATAAATAAAAGATGCATTAAATATATACTTTCTGTACAATTAAACCAAACTAAGCAAACACTGTGTTTGAAACTTCCTATCACTTGGAGAATGGAGTGCGTGAAACAACAAAAAAGCTGTACATTAAAAAAGCAACACCAAAAGTCCAAAGGCACTTAAAACCTAGATAAGCATAATGTTCTGCCTTTACAGGAATGGCTCGAGTATAAGATAAAGTGAAGCAGCTTCCTTGAGCTGCAGATGCTATAAGATGGGGAGAGGTAGAAAGATATTAGGTAACAGAGCAATGTATGGTACATGTCTCATTCTGCACGCCCTAGGCCTACACTAACCTGTTGTCCTCAAGAATGCTTCCTTCCATTGGAGCAGCCTGTGACATACTCTAGAGGGGCCAAATAACAAACAAAAATCTCATAAGAGATATGATTCATTAGTGTGCCTGAATAGCAAATTGGTCTTTATGGAGGAACTACCCATTCTATATAGATTTATTCTCTATATTCAAATCTGTTCCTAGACTAGAATGTGAATCTTCAGTTCAAATTAGTTTGATTTAACCACATGGATACCTGGGGAATGTTGCAGGTAAAACTCATTTATTTTGCAAGTTTTCAAGACAGTTTTGCACATCAATAAAAGGTTGTGGGCACAAAGGAACAAAACTGCAGCTGCTTACCCATATCTTGTGCCTTCAGGGATTGTTGCATTACCAAGGAGACACAAAAAGTGTTCTACACATCCAGTTGAATAAGGCAATAAACTGAGGTGACAGAATTCTGGATTGTACAATTTCATATATGCTATTTTCAATTTCTGGACTGTATAATTTCTGAAGAGCTATTTTTAATTTCCGTTCAGTTCAGTTATATTGGCAGCCACTCAAAAAGGTTTTTCTATATGCTCTCCAATACAAATTCTGTGGAAGTAAACCATTAAAAATAGCACGTCAGAAAAAGAGACTAAACCCAATTTCTGTCCACTAGTTTGCTATATAAGGACGTTCTGTAAAAACATGGCCAGTATTTAGAAATGTGCTTCCATACCTAGTATAAAATATGAGGCCAGTATCAACTGTATCAGCACTTTAGATGTGCTCACTTGAACCCCTTACCATTACATGAAAATCAACGTGCTTTTCCTCTGTATCTGGAAGTTGAGTTATGGCAACTGGACATCTTTTTTGAGAGAGATTGAAACTTTTCTCTGCTCATCAAAACAGCTTCATCAGTCTGAGGAAGGCTAGTTGAGAGTCCTCTCTTTTATAGTTCACTTTGACCTCATGTCACCCTGGTCTGAAACAGGCCCATAAGATGAACAATGGCTTGAATGGGCTCATTAGGTAGACAACAGTCTCAATAGCCTGAAGGTGAACAATGGCCTAAATTGCTGAAACCCATAAAGTATGGGTTGTTAGCAGGGCCGGCGCTTCCATTAAGGCGAACTAGGTAGTTGCCAAGGGTGCCAAAATGGAGAGAGGGCACTGGACAGCCTGCCGCCCTCCCTCGCCACTGGTCACTGCAGTCCGTCCCCCCACCGCCCACCGTCCACCCTATGCCGTCCCCCCATCGCTGCCCGCCACTGCCCGCCCGCCGCCCCCGCACCCATGTACAGAGGGGACTTCTACATACAGAAGCATGGTTGTGCTATGGGTTCCTAGACTATGTTTGCCAAAAATCCTTTTAAGCTTCTCAGACACTCCAGCCATGTAGGAAGGACCAGGTTCTTCCGTCGGGTCTGGGTCTCAGGCTGATTCATTGTTTTTCTAGGTTGGCACACTGCTTTGTTGAAGGCCCACTTTGGATATCCACAGGCCTTAAGTACTATATTCAGGTGTCTGTATTCCTTCTTCTTGGCTTCTGCGGAGGTGGGGATCCTCACTGCTCTGCGGTTTAGGATCCTCATGACTCCAGAAGCAGCCTCAACCCAGACCAGATATGCTGGCTCCTGGACCTGTGTTTGAACACCATATATTTCATGTACAGAGGGGACTTCTACATACAGAAGCATGGTTGTGCTATGGGTTCCCCGGTATCACCAATTGCTGTGAACCTATACATGGAAGAAGTGGAGAAGAAGGCACTCAACACCGTCCCAGGGTCAACGCCATCCCACTGGTTCAGGTATGTAAATGATACCTGGGTGAAAATCAATACCTGGGGAGTACAGGCCTTTACAGACCACGTCAATGCAGTAGACCCTAATATTAAGTTTACTAGGGAAGACACCCAAGACAACAGGCTGGCTTTCCTGGATTGTGCAGTCATCATCAGACCCGACCGTAGCCTGGGAGTAGACGTTTACAGGAAACCCACCCACAGAGATCAGTACTTGCTGTTTGACTCCCACCATCCATTATAAGACAAATTAGGAGTCACAGAGCAAATTAGGAGTCAAATTAGCAGTGAAATGTTACAATTGCTCAAGAAAAAGTAGTTCAGTTGCCATGACTCAACTTCCAAATAATCTCACCTGGATGACTGAGAATCTTCACAGACATTTTGCCTGTGTAATGTCAATACATTTTCCACTGGCAAAAATCTTCTTCTAACATTTACTTGTGAATTAATACCTTTCCATTGTAGATCTTTTGGATAAAGGTTCTGTAGTTCGTTTTTTTCCAGACTCCATTCACTTTTCCCCCTGGTCAGCACATCTAGGAGTTTAAGGTTGAATTTCCCTTTATTTAATTACCTTTTGACTCCATGGGTGAGAAGTGTTACTGTTTCCATGTGTCCCCCCCCCTTTTACTTCCTTAATATTGCCAGATTGCACTATTTCAGGGCAGTTCAACTTTGAACAGGCCGAGGTTTACTTTTTCTGGCCCAAATTGCCTGAGGGCTACTACACTCGAACCTCTACTTATGAATTTTATCTGTTCCGAGCACATGCTCATAAGTAAAAAAAATTGTAAGTAGAGCAGCAGTTTCCCATAGGAATGCATTGAAAACTGATTAACCCGTTCTGGAGGGAACAGATTTCAATGTGCCATGGCTTTTGAACTGCCACACTCAGCTGAGACAGTGGCCTGGCAGACCTAGAGCTTTGCTGAGGCAGTGGTGGTCCTTGGGATGGGGGAGGGAGGGGTGGAGAACTTATTTCCTCATTTTTAATTGATGGCCGTTGGGCTACTATTGAACCCTTTGTCGGCTATCGGTAGCCCACAGTCTACCTTTGTGCAAGCCTGCACTATTTTATTGAGCTAAAAAGAAAAGAGAAAAAGACGAGAGAGTGAGAATTGTGCACCCTCCAGAACAGCTGTGTCTCTGTTTCTGCCCTTTCAGTCTGGTACCTCAATAGCTGCCCTCAAGCTTCCCCTGTCTTTTGAGCCAGCCTCCCTCTTTCTTGTATGTCTCTCCATTGACTTTTATTTTCTTCCCAGGTTGATGCATGTGCTGCTCGTGGAGAGGCTTGGAAGCTCAAGTGCAGTACAGCCTAAGATGGAGTAGATGTTGGATGTGACAGTGATATTGGATAGGGCAGCCTGAAAATCATACATGTAAATATATTAAAGCCAGAAAGTGTTTGTTTTTATTTATTTCACTCATCAAGGCAATTTATACTGACTGGAAAAGACAGAGACAGCGGAGGTTAAATATTCAGGGTAGGGATTAAGCTCTATGAATCCCATTAAGGTTAATGGGAGTCGCACTGCTAAATCCATAATAAATATAAAATGCTGCACAGCCAGTCACCCCTGTTTGCCAGACTTTGCAAGGAGCTAAGCAGTAAATAGAACCACCTCTGGAAAGACAGTTCATTAGATGAGTTAAGAGAAACAGTACTTTGTCAAGGCAATGAGAAAACATTTTCAACAGTGATTGCATGATATTAAGGTATGTTTGAAGACTGAAAGAAAGGTGGCCACAGCAGGAAATAGTTAAATATCTATCTTTTCAGACCCCTTGAATGTCTGCCTTTCAGATACTCCACTGCCAAAAACATCTCTAAGCTCCACTAAATGTCTGGGAGTGAAAATCTGTGTCAAATATGCACTTGTGGACACATTGAACACTTATGTTGTCTTCTACTCAGGCGGATCCTCCTTTTTGTACTTGCCTGTCAATCACTGTGGGAGATGGTGTAGGGAATTTAAAACTTTAGAGTTGATTCTATCTATCTATCTATCTATCTATCTATCTATCTATCTATCTATCTATCTATCTATCTATCTATCTATCTATCTATCTATCTATCTATCTATCTATCTATCATCTAAACTCCTCAGACCAATCATGGGGTGGCTATAGATATTAAGCATGAAATCTCAGTGTAGCTTTTAGGGTTGAATAGTTTGAAATAGCATGTTTTTAAAAGAGTCATTGAAGGTCTTCAGAGAAGGGATGAGGTGAATTTTGGGCAGCGGTAGATTCCAAAGCAGGGCTAAATGCTGAGCACCTAATAAGAGCAATTTAGAAGTGGCCAGGTGAAGGGGGCAATATCATTAATAAATAATACAGGAAATGTTCCAGGATTAGGACATTCAGATTCCTATTATTTTCCCTTTGCTGTGCAATGTACAAGTCACTGCAGATCCACCATGTAAATCAGTTTGGGTTTATTATTATGGACTGTTTATTATCTCTCATTACTGTAAGCTGCCTTTTCCAAGGAGAAAGGCAGGGTAAAAAAGTCTAAAATGAAATAAATAATATTTGTCCCAGGCTCCAATGCCAGATCAAGGCTAATTGTTTCCCTGATTGTTCCCCTGATTACTATGTACATGTGAAAGTTGAACCATATAGAAAGCAAATGGAAAATGAAAAAAAATTGTTTGAAGTATGGTGCCGAGTGTTACCCTGGCCTGTCAGAAAGGCAAACAAGTGGGTCCTAGGTCAAATCAATCCTGAGCTTTCTTGGTGGGAAAGCAATAACCCTAGGAAAGTTGAGGACAGTAGGAAAAATGAAAGGCCAAATATGAAATAAATTGACTCCATAAAAGATGCCTCAGTCTGAGCAGAGCTGTTAAAGACAGGACATTTTGAAGGTTATTTATTCATGAGGTTACCATAAATTGGATGCAACTTGATGGCATGTAACAACAACAGATCTGGTCAGATTTTTCCTGCTTGAATACTATATTTGACTTAACAATGTACCTAGAGTTCTTTGATGGCCCTACAGCACATGTGGCTTCCAGATTAGATGTGTCCAGGATGACAAACAAGATGAAATTTGTGAGTCCTGTGAAAGTTAGCAACAAAACAGAAATTGGCTGATGCTTTATTCAGTTACTCAAGAAGCTCACTGTCTTATGTTGGGGGTCTAGGCAGGCAACCAGAAAATCATACAGGGTCTAGGTGGACAACTCTAATAACCTTACATGATTAAATAGCTGATTGATTCTGTCAAGGGATGTATTCTTGACAAAATGTCTGTAATATGTATTTAAAAGATTACAAAATGGATGCTCTGTAAAATGCCATGTCATGAACTAGACTAGACAATGATGTGTATTAGGTCTAAGACACAGGTGCAGTGAATAATTAGCCTAGAAGGTCAAGATGAGTATGCCAAGTAGAATGGCATGGCATGATCACCTCACCTCACAAGTTATTGGTCATGCAGATAGGGTTATGTATAAGTGTAGCAGGCAAATCAATGTATAGTTGGGACTGCCTAGGTGACAGGCAGCTTCCCCACATTCTGTTATTTTCTCTGTTATGCTGTATGCTGTGCTTTTGTGATGTTATTTACTTCTCTTGATCACATGTACATATGTAACATACGTTTTTGTACTAAAATCTATTGCCTTCTTTATTTGTTTCCTAGCTCCAAAATTTCTAAGTGCTAGTTTGTAAAACATTCCTCTGAACCCAACTAATCTCTATCAGTCTTAACATGGAGATGTGCCCAGAGAGATAAAGTGGAAATAAACTGCATAAGTGTTGGAAGAAGTTGTGTTTTACAGAAATCCAACTTCAGAGTGGAACAGAGACATGGCAAAGAGCAACAGAGAATGCAGCTGTGAAGCTTAAGATAAGGAAAGAAAAACAAAGCCAGCATAAAGGGAGTAAAAGTGTTTTTGAAAGGCTTGAATGCATTTTCAGTTTTTGGTGATAGATGAAAACTGAGCAGGAGGAGGAGGCCAAGATAAGCTTAGAAAGAGAGCCAGAACAAAGAAAAAGAGGAACTGTGCCATGCAAAGGAGAAAACCAAAAGCGTCAGAATGGCAAGTATCAACAATAACAATGTGCCTAATTTATCTTCAATGTCCTTGGTGAGATTGAGTGATACCAACTTCATAACTTGGTAAAAACACATTAAACACTATCTTATCTGTTTGGATCTGTGAGAGTGTGTAGAAAGTGAACAAGACATGAATGATGAAGAGAGTGTCAGAAAAGATAGCAAAGCCATGTCTGTTATTATTCTTGCTCTGGAAGATTCACAATTTGTTCATATTCAGGAGGCAGAAACAGCGTCTCAGTTCTGGAAAGCCTTGATTCGGTTTTTGGTTATGTCAAGGACCCAGAGAAAGCATATGTGATCATGTGAGAAAAAATTATAATATTTTTCATCAGCTTTCTGAAGTAGGCATTCAACATGAGGAGGAATATAAATGTTTTGTAATAATGTCCAGTTTGGACTCATCATTCAATGGTATTGTAACAGGAATGGAGGCTCTAAAAAGTGAAATTTAACCATTTATTATGTTCAGTCCAGACTCCAGCAGGAGGAGCAGAAAAGGAACAACATCAAAGTGAACAGAATGTCAGTTGTTAAGCAGTAGAGTGCTGGTGAGATGAGCCAAATTGTTAGAAAATGTTTTGTTTGTGGGAGCAACAAACACCTCAAATGCTAATGTGATAAAGTAAATAAAGGTGAAAAGTAAGGTAAAAAGAAAAAACAAAAACAGTATGTGGCTAAGCAAAAGCAGCAGCAGTATGACAATCACCAGGTGATTCTCATTATTAATGTACACAGTGATGATAAGAAAATGCAAAAGGAATTGCTTATAATTGACTCTGGGACATCCATTCATTGTGTAAATAATAAAGATCTGCTTGAATCACTAACCTTGTATGATTCCAGGAATGTAACTCTGGCTGACAGAACCCAAGCGAAGATGAGTGGAGAAGATAAACTGTTTTTCAAACCTCTAAAATGTCAATTTGATAGAGTGTTGCATATCCCTTCTCTGTAAAGCAATCTGCAAAGTGTTCCAATGTTAGTAAAAATGGGATTCAGAGTGCAGTTTAGTGAAAACAGATGCAAGACTGTCAATAATGGCAAGATCTTGGTAACAGGACACTTGCAAGATAACGTGTGTTATCAACACAGCTGTGGCATCTGTAAACACAGTCCAGAACAGACCTTTACATGACTGGTGCATCCACATTCTACACCACTGTCTGGGACATTTAAGCTTTGAGGCAATTAGGAAGACTCTACAATGTGTGGATGACGGGACTGTGCAAAGTTGTAACAAATACTTAGATTGTCATGTTTGTAAAAGTGAAAAGTCTAAATCAGCCTCCATTGCAAAGAAAAGTTTCAGGCAGTCGGAGCAACCATTGTTGCTGGCTCACATGGATGTCATAGGTCCAGTGGTGCCTTCTATTGGCAGGTCCAGGTTTTGTCTTGTAATCACAGACGACTATTTAAGATATTCCTGGGTGTATACTGTATTATGAAACAAAAGAGCCAAGTATTTGCATTCTTCAGGGAGTGGCTTGCAAAGGCAAAATGTCTTTACAAGCACAAGGTTCTGGCATCACAAATGGGTTGTGGAAGTGAGTTCTTATCTAATCGGTTTGTGGAGTATCTGAAGAAGAGGAGCATGAAGCATAGGCTCACGAACCTGGCAGCTTTAGCAGAACATGGTCTGGCTGAGAGAAAAAATTCAGTTCTCCAAGGTCTAATGAATACAATGCTTGCTGACTCAAAACTCCAAAGAGGGTATTGGGCTGAAGTGACAAAATGTGTTATGTGTCCAATAGAGTGTGGAGTTCTGCTATTAATGATATCCCATATGCTTTATTGTATGGCAATAAACCAACTTTGAAATACATAAGGATTTTTGGAACAGATGTTTGGGTCCACATTTCAAAGAAGTGCAGGCAGAAGGACAGTCCAAAATCAAGCAAACTAAACCTTATTGGCTGTCAGAGTGGTGCTAAATAATGGCGTTTCTGCGACAGTCACAGGGAACTGTATATCAGTAGATCCGCTTCATATTGCGAACAATGAAACTAGAAGGACATCAATGCAAACAATGAGGTATTTATGCCAGGCATGACTCACACCCACTACACAGAACCAAGGCCTCAAGAAAGTGCCAGGGTAGGAGGGGATGTGGAGTCTGAACAGGTGGAAAACCATAAACCTCATATCTCATGAGCCACAGTCTTATAAGGAAATGCTTCAGTTGCCTGAATGTGAAAGGAAATACTGGAGGATGGCCATGGAAAAGGAATATGAATCTGTGAAGAAGACATTTCATTTACATCCCTGGAAGGAATCTCCTATCCCAGTCAAATTTGTGTTAAATTGCTGTTTTCGGGGGTCTTTTTCATAATCTGGAACGGATTAATCCACTTCCCCATTACTTTCTATGGGAAAAGTTTGTTTGACTTAAGTCATGTTTGACTTATGTCTAGACCTCCAGAACGGATTAATGACGCAAGTCAAAGTTCCACTGTACTTGTATTTGTGGATGATATTTGTTAATTTCTAATTAATCTCTATCAGTCTTAACAGATTCCAACTGACCGAAGCATTAAGAAAAAGAGGTTAATTATGTGTTATCTCTGAACTCTGAACAAAAAACAGGATTTGAGTCAGGATTCTGAAATGCCAACCCTTCTAGAAACATTGTTGAGTAACATCAGAATATGGGGGTTTATCACACCAAAATTATCTGACTCAAGTAAAGGTATTTGAGCAATTTTTCTCACCCACATTTTCTATAACCAATGTAATAATACACAAGCCTGCCAACACTGAAGTATGGGCTTTCTGTTTTAGAACGAAATAAGATCTCATTATGGCATACAGCAGGCATGTCCAAACTTCGGCCTTCCTGATGTTTTGGACCACAGCTCCCAGAATTCTAAGGTTAGATTGTCAATGGCAAAGGACTGTGGGAGTTGCTGTCCAAAATATCTGGAGGGCCGAAGTTTGGACATGCCTGGCATACAGTAATTAAAGGAGCACAACGACACAAGGGTTTACAATGGTATCGTCTATTGGTCTGCATCTATCATTGAGGGAAAGAGGCAGGTTTTTAAGTACTATATTATTCTATTTTATTCTGAAGTGAATAGCTTCTGCTCTTCTTTTAATAGATATTAGTACTATAAAAGGTCTATCTTTTTTAACAAGGGGGTATCTCTCATTCTCTGGGATCACTAACAATATTCTAATCAAAGCTATTAAATAAATACACACATGTACTAAAATGAATCATATATAGTAAAGGACTGCCTCTTTCATTATTTAAATATAAGTTTTGTAGGTTCGACTGCTTTTCTTAGAGGTTAGAAGTACCAGTTCTCAGGTACTGAGCCACTCAGGGAACTGCTGGGGCCAGAGGCATGAGAGAGAGCTCGTAATTAATGCTGAAAGCATGTTAAAAGAATCCTATGCTCAGATCCTGCAGACCAATCACCCAGCTAATGTGCATACTCCCAGAGGTGAGAGGAACTCTTGCAGTGACACTCAGATGCCTAAGAATTTCATTCTAGTCTTTAATACGTTTCTGATTTTGGTCTCTGGGTAGCGAAACAAGTATCAGGTTAAACATTTGGGGAGGGAGAAGAAATCTTCATTTTTGTGTGTGACTAACAAGGTATCTTCTTGTACAAGACGTGCTAGCAGCAGCAGCACATAACCAGGAAAAAACTTCCTGCATAGTAATGAAGCATTTAGACTAGCACATCTGCCTTAATTCAGTCACAGAAGACTCTAGAGGTAAAAGGAAAAAGGACTGAGTATGAAACCAGAATTAGTTTGCTGTGCCTATGCATTGTCTACACGCAATGTTGGCCTTCCTATTCTCTGCTCTTCCAACGTGGGAATGCATTTCTCTGTATTCACCTCTACATTTTAATAGTACTGTGTATCATGAAATCTATTTGCTAACTTGAAGTAACATTTTCATGTTTACCAATATAGTGTTCCCCCACCTTTTTGCAGTTCATATACTGTGGTCCACAGTATATCGTGGGACCACAGTATATGAAAGGAAAGGCCTCTGGGGTAAACTGGATAGGTCTGTTTCAGGCCTCCTGTTCTTATCCCAGGCCTGGTATTGCCCTGAACAGGCCTCCAATAGCCCTCCCGGACTTGTCAGAGGCCCCAAAAGTGGTTTCCGCTGAACCGGAAGTTACTTCTAGGAAACCGGAAGTCACTTCTGGGTCACTGAAAACCACTTCTGAGGCGTCTGATGGCCTTCCTGCGCCTATTGGAGGCCCCAAAGTGCTTTCCAGAGAACCGGAAGATACCTTTCCAGTTTGCCAGAAAGCACTTCCGGGTCCTTCAACAGGCCTGGGAAGGCCATTGGAGGCCTCTTTGGGATAGCACCAGGCCTCAGGTAAGTGTAGGGGCCCCCAGACATGCCCCCCAGTCCCAACCCGACCCAGCATCTGCATATTGCAGTTTTTCAATTATCGTGGGTCAGGTCAGGTCTCTAACCCCCGTGATAGGTGGGGGGTTACTATATTAGACTATCCCTGAGCATCTCTGTCACATGCTCATGTATTCTGCTGCCACCATTTAACTTACTGATTTTCAGGACCAAGTTGGAATTTGAAATCATGGAATCTTATAGTTTTTTCTTTCAAAACAAATAAAAATGGTTTTTTTCTAGTACAAAGAATAAAGACGTTCAGGGTTTTTGGTATTGACTTAAGTTACAATTTATATATGGAACATGTAACATACTTTTCAATTTAAACTACTTCATGTCCTTCAAAGAACAAGTCCCTTTAATCTCTATCAGTTCTTAACTCTTCCAGGCCCTATCTGGCTCTTTGAATGCTCGCACAAGGACATATAACCGATGGCTCCATCCATAACAACTGTTGGAGTATCAGATTTGGTGCTTACAGGGTTAAAGTCAAATCTGTTGTCATGCGCAGTGAAATGTTGGAGAGGAGATAAAAACTCCAGGTTCTTTCAGTTAGTTAGAGGGAGTTTCAAAGAGAGTGATACTTAGTGATTTCAGCTGTGTTTTTCTTTGCTAGCGCGTGTGTTGCAAGACGCTGAAATGCCGGCTTGTAGTCCGGGTGTAAATATATGAGTTAAGTGTAAATAAACTAGGCAGTAACTTATCTCAGACTGTCAGACTGATTTATTCTTGTACACTGGCAGAAGGCAGAAGACGCTGTGCTAAATCTCCAGAAGAGAGAGCTACTCTGCTGACCCCTGTGTCTGAAGATTGTAAGATAAGCAGAGACACGCAAGGGAAGTGTGCTGGACCAGCTAAGATTCTCTCCCAGCTGTATGCTGGGGAGAATTTTTTTGCTCAACGGCCGCTCAAAGCTAACAAGGGTTATGGACCAGAGATAAGGACAGTATAGATAATTTGCCAGTGTCAAGAAAGCAGTGCAGGAGTTATATGTGCGTGGTGAGAAGAGGGCTAAGGCAGAGAATGGAAGCCTGGAAGCCAAGTAACGCAGGAAACCTGACTGCAAGCAGTTTTTGCTGGACTTGAGTCTTTGTCTGGAGACAGAGAAAAAGAGGTTGGGATCTCTTTGCTTCGGGGTACAGTCGGTACCAAGGCAAATAAGAGGTCGCCTCAACTGGAAGTCTACACTTGGAGCTTCGAGGCTGTCTTGCTAGAAGGAGACGTGAGTAGAAGTCCCAGAGAACCCATTGCTGTTGGTGAATAGCAGAAGGGGGGGATTGAAGCCCAAGATGGAGGCAGGACAGGAAAGTTTTACTGTGCCATTCCAACATCTCAATTCTGAGAACTATCTGGACTGGAGTGTCCGAATTCAGGCTTGGCTGGAAGCCAGGAATTTGCTGGACTGTTTAAGTAATTTACCTACCGATCCAGCTCAGCTGCCCCAATCAGCCACAGCTGCTCAAAGAGCTGATGCACTAGCCTCAGTGCGAAGGAATGCAAAAGCTAGGGCTATGTTGATTATGAGTTTAGACTCTAATCAGTTAGTTTATGTACAAAGTCTGAGAAATGCTAAAGATATATGGGACAGTCTTGAGAGAGTACATCGCAGAACGACCCCAGGTGCAAAGGTCCATTTGTACAGACAGCTATTTGGGATGAAACTAAAGCCTGGGGGAGATATCAGAGAACATATTGCTGCAATGGTGTCTATTTTCAACCAGTTACGTTCTCTGAATATGGCTTTCACAGAAGACCAACAAGTTTGTGTTCTTCTAAGCTCTTTAGACAAAAGTTATAACACGCTGTGTTTAACTATGGAGGCTTTACCTCAGGACAATTTCAATATGTCCTATGTGTCGGGACGTCTTGTCCATGAACAGCAACTGAGAGCCAATGAAGGTGGGCAAAGCAAAGGGAATGCAGGCTGCTTATCCCCAAGAGAGGGGGAAGTGAGAGTCTACGCAGCTGCAAAGAAATGTTTCAGGTGTCAATCAACAAGCCATGTTTTGAAAAATTGCCCGCAGTCTCCAAACTCCAAGGTTAACTCCCATAGCAACCAGATAAGAGACAGTCCACAGCGTGGGATGCCGAGGCAAGCTGCAGCTGAGAGAGGCAAGCGCGGATATAGAAGAAGAAGAGAAAACATGTCGGTGTCTATGGCAATGTTCAAGAAACAATCTTCAAGCAACTGTGTTTTCATTTTAGACAGTGGAGCCTCGCATCATCTAGCGCCACCTGGTGTTCAGAATGAGAATTGCAGGAAACTTTCTCAACCAAAGAACATTACAATGGCTAATGGGCAGAAAGAGTCTCTGAACACTGCTGCAACAGTGTATATTGAATGTTTGGATACTACTGTTGATGTTTTTGTTCTAAATGGCATGACACGTGGTATTTTGTCTATATCAGCTCTAGTTAGAGATGGTTTTTCTGTATTGTTTGAAAATAACATATGTTCTGTTTCTAGGAATGGGAAGCTGCTGATACAAGTGCACTGTAAGGATGGTTTGTATGCAGTGAATGCAAAAGCAGTTCCAGAGGGATACAGCAATGCCAATGTAGTGCAGGCGCAGTGCGCTAACATTCCCAAACACAACAGCTGTGCCCATTTACTCCATCGTAGAATGTGTCATTTAAACTGGGGGTATTTAAAGAAAATGCCTGAATGTGTTGAAGGGTGCAATGTGAAACCATGTTCTAGATTTTTGGATTGTAGGCCATGCAAAGCTGCAAAGGTCAAGAGATGTAGTTATCCTAAGTCAACCAGGGTATCTACAGAACCTTTTCAACTTGTACATGTTGATATTTGTGGACCAATGTCAACTGTTTCTTTGGGAAATGCTAAGTTTATTCTTTCAGTAGTTGATGATTTTTCCAGAAATGGTTGGGTATTTCCTCTGAAAACCAAGGGTGAAGCAGCTCAGAAGCTGAAGGATTGGATAGTGGCAGTGGAGTGTGATTTTTCCACAAAGGTTAGAAAAATTCAATCAGACAGAGGAGCTGAATTTACAAATACAACACTTCAGAATTTTCTAAGACATAAGGGCATAGCACATAGATTGACAAATCCTTATTCTCCCAAGGAGAATGGCGTTGCGGAAAGGAGAAACCGAACTCTGCAGGAAGCGGTTGACGCTATGTTGAGGGATTCGGGTTTGCCAAAAGTTATTGGGCTGAAGCATGGCAGACTGTCACATGTATTTAACAGAGCTTACAATTCTGTTGTAGGTCAAGCTCCTTACACGTTACTACATGGTAAGAAGCCAAAGATAGGATATTTCAGAGTGTTTGGTTCTGAGGCCCATGTTTTGATTCCAAAGCCACTACGTAGGAAAGGAGGGCCAAGATCCAGAAAAATGATTTTTTGTGGATATGAACCATTGACAAAAGGTTGGAGATTTGCCTATCCTGATGGATCCAAAATACTAGTCAGTAGAAGTGCAGAGTTTTGTGAGCAGAAAGGATGGACTAGGGTTCATGCTAATCCTGAGGTGTTAAGTGAAAATTTTGACAATGTAGTAGGACAGGATGAAGCAGGTGCAGGTCCTGAGCCAGATGCACAGGTAGATGACACTGATCAACAAGAAAGTGTATCTCCAAGAGGTGTGAAGTCTGAGCCAACATCACCACAGTCTAGTCCAGTGGGACAGAGAAGGCGTGTCAAGTCAGAAGGTTCAGGTAGTACTAGTAGTTCTGACGCTAGTGATTCCAGAATTGTGCCCAGCAGTCCAACTGGGTCAGAGGGGGCGTCTGAGGTTGGTCCTAGACGTTCAGCTCGCACAACAAAAGGTAAACCGCCAGAGAGATTTTCTCCTTCAAACTACTCAGCTGTGAGTGTTTGGATAGGTTTAGCTCAGTGTGAACCAGAGAGTTATGAGGAGGTTTTGCAATTGCCTGATGAGGAAGCTAGTAAATGGCATGCAGCAATGGAGAAAGAGATGGAATCCATGAAGACTATGAAAGTATTTACACCAACAACACTGCCAGAGGGCAAACAGGCAGTGAGTTGTCGTTGGGTGTATAGAATTAAGACTACAGCAACAGGTCAGACACAGTATAAGGCAAGACTTGTCGCTAGAGGATTTACTCAGAAGAAAGGGTTGCATTACACTGAGGTTTATGCACCAACTTCTAGAAGTGAGACATTTCGTATGTTGTTGACTGTAGCAGCACAGAGAGGTTTTCAAGTAGCTCATTTTGATATAAATGTTGCTTATCTCAACTCAGATCTAGAAGAAGATTTGTACATGTTACCACCACCAGGTTTTGAGGTCAAGAAACCAAACCAGGTGTGGAAATTGCACAAATCGATCTATGGACTCAGTCAGCAAGAAATTGGAACAAGTGCTTAAATGATGTTTTGGAGAATATGGGTTTCCACAAGAGTCTAGCTGATAACTGCCTGTATCTGAAAGGATCAGGAGACGAGCAGGAGATAGTCCTGATTTTTGTTGATGATATTTTGTTTGTTAGTAAAACACAGAATCAGGTAAAGAAGTTTGCAACAAAGCTTGGAAAGAAGTTTCAGCTCAAGAATCTAGGTGATGTAAAGATGTATCTAGGAGTTCAGATTAATAGAACTGAAGATGGAAGTTTTTTACTTTGTCAGAAAAGCAAGATTGAGCAGTTGTTACAGAAGTTCAGAATGTCTGACTGTAATGGTGCTAAAACACCAATGGAGACAAATTTTGAGAAGGATAGTCAAACTAGTAATGATGAGAAATTTGAGAGGCCAGAATTGTTTCAGTCAGCTATTGGAAGTTTATTGTATCTGTCTCAATGGAGCAGACCAGATATTACTTTTGCTGTGAATTTGCTAAGTAGAGAGGCCTCAAATCCCAGTAAAATTGCCTGGAATGGTATCAAGAGAATACTGAGATATTTGAAAGACACTAAGGATTTCTGTCTCAAGTTGTCAGCAGAAGGTGAATCGCAGTTACAGTGTTGGTCAGACAGCGATTGGGCAAATGCTGATGACAGAAAATCAGTGTCAGGAATAGTAGTGAAATTTGGAAAGTCTCTAGTTGGGTGGAAGTCCCGAAAGCAAAGTCTGGTTACACTTTCCTCTACAGAATCTGAGTACAGTGCCCTGTCAGATCTCTGTAGGGAACTAGAGTACTACAGATGTTTGGTCCAAGAAATCAATGGAAACTGCTGTCTACCTATTACGGTATGGGAAGACAATCAACCGTGTTTGAAATTGGCAGAATCTGGTCAGTTTAAATCCAGAACTAAACATCTGGACATCCGTTACCACAATGTATGTCAGAGTATACAGAATGACTTGGTGAAACTGAAGTATTGTCCAAGTCAGAAGAATCTTGCTGATGGGTTCACCAAACCATTGAGCTTCCAGAAGCATGGAGAGTTCTGTGAAGGTTTGGGTATGGAATGAGTAAATAAACTCACAATGTTTTTCCCAACATTCACTGCGAGAGGGGGTGTTGGAGTATCAGATTTGGTGCTTACAGGGTTAAAGTCAAATCTGTTGTCATGCGCAGTGAAATGTTGGAGAGGAGATAAAAACTCCAGGTTCTTTCAGTTAGTTAGAGGGAGTTTCAAAGAGAGTGATAGTTAGTGATTTCAGCTGTGTTTTTCTTTGCTAGCGCGTGTGTTGCAAGACGCTGAAATGCCGGCTTGTAGTCCGGGTGTAAATATATGAGTTAAGTGTAAATAAACTAGGCAGTAACTTATCTCAGACTGTCAGACTGATTTATTCTTGTACACTGGCAGAAGGCAGAAGACGCTGTGCTAAATCTCCAGAAGAGAGAGCTACTCTGCTGACCCCTGTGTCTGAAGATTGTAAGATAAGCAGAGACACGCAAGGGAAGTGTGCTGGACCAGCTAAGATTCTCTCCCAGCTGTATGCTGGGGAGAATTTTTTTGCTCAACGGCCGCTCAAAGCTAACAACAACTCCTATTGGAACTTGCAAAACAGGATCCCTCCAACATTCTAGATTATAAATATTCATGCCTCAGGGTGAATGACACAATCTCCTAGTAGCGCACAAAGTGAACTAAAGGAAGAAAAGAAAAAAAAGATAATATTTCAAGGATACAGGATTTTGGAGGATTGTCGATAAAATTTATCAAACTGGTGAAAATTAGGAAGAATGGCGGATGTCGTCTGTAGTTGTCCAGCTTTATTCAAATAAACCATCCATTTTATTTTATTTTTCTAATGGAACTCTCTTAACTGGAAGAGTAAGGGAGCTGCTCCAGGCAAAAGGAATAATAAGGCAAAAAAGATGAATTGTTTCTCACCATTGAGGCTTGGCTCCTTCTGACTTCTTTGCCCCATCCTCAAAGCCCTTGGAGCCTTCACAGGGAAGCTGGTGCTGGCAGAACAAATAGCAAAGCGAGAGATATGGCGTGTTTCCTATCACCAAGGCTTGGCTGTTTCCATTTGCCTTGTCCTGCTATCAGATTTAAGACTTCAGCAGGGACTTTCTGATGGTGCATGTGAACAATATTTATTTATAAAATAATCCTTTTAAAAAATCTTCATCTGCTTGAGGAAGGATAGCAAAGATAGGCCCACCCTGGCCTTCTGTGGGAGGGAATTCCAGAGTCTGTGAGTGGTGACAGAGAAGGCCCTCACCAGTGTCCCCACCCAATGCCCATGTGTCAGAGTTGTTCCCTCTTCCTCCATCTATTGAAAGGAAGGTATCTTTCTGTTTTTATCGGTGCAGCAGTCATTTTCTTTTTCTCTCTCTCGCCTTGTATTGATATAAATAAGTAATCTTTTTGTTAAGTAGATTTGCAAAATGCAAGAATAACATAGGGCCTTTTTACACAACCCCTAAGATCCGCTGGCCACTTAAATTCGGACCAGAGATCTTAGGGGTTCGTCACTCTTCCTGTGTCCCCACCCCTCTGCACTTCCTGGCTGCTGGCTGTGTGAGGGGAGGGAGAAAAAGAGAAAGAAAAGCATGCCGCTCACCTCCGTTCTGCCTCTCGCTCCTGCCGGCAACATTTCAGTCTCTGTAAAAGTAGCTCTTAAAGGGGCGGGAGCCAAAAAACAACAAACAGAAGCAAGGAGAGCCCCGCACTCACTATCGTTACACCGGATCAAATAATTTTCACCTCCAAAGAGCAGGTACTTGAAAGGTGCGCTGGGACACGCTAAAGTGAGCGTGGTCACACTTAATTTCCTGTTAACTCCGGAGCTGGTGGGGAAACATTTTTAAGCTCCAGAGCTGGGAGCCATTTGCCCCAGAGTTTAGGGGTCGTGTATAAACACCCATAGATAATAGTTTTTAATATTGTCAATTGGCCCACTGATACAAACCAATGTTCTCATTTGAACTTTTGAAATGTTCTTAAGAATTATAAACATTATGTTATAATGTGATAAAATTATAACAACTGTAATGGTATATATATTGTGAACCATCCCATCATAAAGCATTGTGGGAAAAGTGGTACACAACAAAAAACTGCTGGTAAGTATGACTACTCATTTATTCAGCAGGATTTTGAAAAAATGTCATTCTTTTAAAGCTACAAATGCTACTGTCATTTTCACAAGACATGCTAAATCTTTTTTCTTTTTCACACATTTATCTAAATTGAGTGAAAAAGCCACAGTACACACAATATATACTGAGTTGATAAATAGCTCACTTTTCCACTTTCTGATTGGGAAAAATATTCACAACTGACTATAGATAGGCACAAAACAAAAATATAGTGTTTCATTTCATTTCGTTTCTTTAGTAGTTTCATTGTGTTTCTTTACTAACAATTTTAAAGAATTTTCAAAGTGAAACAAAATGTGACAATTTGTTAATTGCTTCGCTTGGTCCTAGAGGCACCAAAATAGCAGGGTATCTTCTTTGGTCTCTTCCCTACAAGCCCCTCAAATTTGGAGAGGTTTAGGGTTCAGGGGGCTGGGTTATCAAACTCCAAATGGGGTCCCCCAGGAGAAAATCATTTCTAATTGAGTTAGGAAGCCTCTAATAGCTCCCCACCCACGGTTCCTGCCCATCTCTATAACTGACACATCCCAACTGAAACAACTTGCAGGGCATAATTTGTGAAAACTCTTTTTAAAATTAGAGTACTCAGATTCTTACTTGTTCTTAGTTGTTCAAGTTCTAATGATGTGTCATTGTGTACATGAATCTGAGATGACAGCCATGTGCATAGTACATTAAAAGTGTGGGGTCTGTAGTGCATTGTTTTTATGTCCACAAGTCAGAACCAACTTATATTGACCCTAACAGGGCTTTCAAGTTAAATGAGAAATTTTAAGGAGTGATTTTACCTGTTCCAAGCCCCAGTTAATTTCTATAATAGAAAGGTCATTCAAATCCAGACCTGCTGATTTCCAGTCATTTACTCCATCCACTTTACCACTTTATGTCTGCAGGTGCATTTTTTTTAAAAAAATCCAGCAACAACTGGCAGAAACTGGAGATAAAATCAGCCCCTCCTAACTGTTGGGACAAAGTAGCAGATTTGTGTAAGGGAATCTCCACTGAGACTGTATCATGCAGGGACAGGCTTATCCCCCTGTACATTTTGCCATGGTCCTGTGACAAACAGGATTGTTTATGAATATTCATGAATATTTGTTCATATGTTTAGAATAGCCAGTCAGTGAATGGTGGGTGTGGCCAAGGGTTATAAAGGTATATAGAACCTTGTGGTGAAAAAGAGGAGAAGCCAGAGAGTCATAAAGCTGTTAGGGATCTAGCATAGTTTTTTAACAGTCAGCCAAGAGTGAAATCTTGAGGATGGGTACAGTCTGGTATATAGATAGATATATACATATAAAAAGAAGTAACTGTGTGAATAAACAAGAAGTTATTGTAAATGATGTGTTATCAAAGCATATAAGACAATCGGTCATCGCTATATAAATAATATCGAAGATCCAATTGTAAATCAATAAATGATGCAAGCTTTATTTTGAAAATCTGTGACTTGGTGTCAGACTCTCTTATTAAAATAACTAAAGTGATCCAGGAAACTGGTGGTGGCAGTAGAAACAGTAAAAGTGTAGGCGTGTACATCATAGGTCCTGCCTAGGTTTCCTCTTCTCACTCCTTTAAAGAACATGTACACACAAAATGCACATGTAAAGTAGTGTGTAGGCTGACCTTAGCATTGTTTTCATTCAGTAGGACCTAATAAACAGGTGTATATATGCAATGAACATTGAAGTTGTGGATATTTGTGTTTTTGAACCCCAACTTCCATAATTTCACAGAGAGCATATAATAGGCACTGGCTAAGCCACTTCAGAATTTTATTCACTTAAAGCAGAGCTGAAACCTCTTATATCACTTTTTGTCCCATATAAGAGGCAGTGCCATCTTGTGACTAGGCAGGACAAGACAGCCATCTCAAAAAGATGCTGGGCCGGACTTCTGGCTATTCTCTATGAATTCCTACATGTTCTATTGAAGGTGGAATCTTTATGTGTCCTCAGCTCCTCAAAACTACTTGTCCACTCAGTTTTATATACATAAATGGATCAGGAAAGGGGGGAAAGCCTGAATTTTCCCTTTGCCAAAGTCAGTAAAATATCTTGGGCTTGTGTAAGGATGGGAGTTATGGTCGTATTCAAAACCCAGATTACTGTTCCTCAGTCAAGTAAGTGCCATTCCTTATGTGAAGAGCCATGGTGATATTTTTCCAGTAATAAAATTAAGTTACCAAATGACTTCCAGCCTTCTAGTAAATGCCCTTTCATCTGCTTACATTTCCCAGGAGGCAGTTGGTACACTATTCTAGATGGCTGCTCAGCCTCAGGACCAAGAATCATATGGTGATGCTGAAGGTGGACAAGGCAGATCAGTAGCCCATGTGCCCTCAGTATGATCTTAGATAACAGGCAAGGGTCTCTCAGTAGGTGGCTTGAGCTGGGGAAGAATCTCTTGAAGTAAAAAGGTGTTCCTTTCAAAGATCCAGGGACACTTTGACCACGATAGTTTGTGAACACATCTTTAGCAACCTCACAATATAAGCTGTTTCCGGCATGTAGCACAAAAGGAACACGTGAAATGTATATACGCACAGGATCTGCCACAGGCTATAAAAAGGGCAAGCTTGTGACTGTCACTTTACAGAGTTTGCCCCTTTAGGATAATATGATGTAGCAAAGAAGGTGTGAATGAGGGAACTCCGAGCCCAGGTAATTCAGCTCACGTTTAAAAGGAGGTTTTGCTTGTTGATTAGGTAATCCTTCTTGAGGAAATGTGCGGCACCAACTGCTTTTCATGCTAGATTAGTGCTCCCGTGGTCAATTTGCTTTTACTAATGTCAGGGCCCTACGGTGCAGGTTCATCTGTCGCATAGCAACTGCCTCAGCAGCAGTGGAGGTAGCCATGCATAAAAGATTACACATGATGGCAGGGCACAAATGTGAAGATTTTTGAAATTAGATACAATCTCAGCATGAATATGAACTGCAGAATTGACATGGAAGGATTTTTTTCCAAGTCATCAAGTTTTCCATATTTATCAGGTAAAAGTAGTTTAACTGCAGTCCACGTAAAACTGAGAAAATTCAGAGGACCGTTATTTAGGTGGAGGAAAAACCAATAATGGAATACAAATAAATGTAAAGAGAAAAGCCCTATGCCCCTCCTGTGACAAGCTTTTGACAGTGAGGCCTACTTCAGGTGTCTTGCCTTACAGATGTCCTTGGGGAATAGATATTGGAAAACATTTTCTACCACAATCTCTGCACCATGAAGATTGATTTCCCACCCCTCAGGTTTCTCCATTGGCTAGCAAAAGAGGAAATCAGATTACCTCAGTTACAAAAGACTCTTAACTGACGTAGAAATATTTCCAACCATCCATTTAAAAATACAGTTGTGGATAAGGGGTGTTGACCAGGAGGTGGCCCAAGATATGTTTCTGACTGAGGCTGAAAACATGTTCAGAATCTGACTGGACTGAATCCGAATTTTACTTCTGTATTAGTTGAGCACATTTGAGTGAGATGAGATGATGATGATGATGATGATGATGATGATGATGATGATGATAAACAAACAAACAAACAAACAAACAAACAAAGAAACATTTACATGAACATTAACTGGTGAGGAGATATTTCCACCTGCACCTGAGTAATTAACCTACTATATTTCAGAGGGCTCAAACTAGGTGTCAAACACGCATCTGTCTTGCAAGATAGGAATGGTTAGAGGCTTAAGAGCAGTGGCCAGGAGGATGGCCCTGCTACTCCAACAGCTGCTGCCTGAAGCTACTGCTTAACTCCATCTAAAGACAGACCAACCCTACATCGGCCATCTAGTCCAATTTCCCCCTCAGTGAAGAAAGCCCAGAGCAAAAATACCCCAAAGAGATAATTGGGTGAACTCTTCTAGTAAAGCAGAATATATCAGCATTTCTGCCCCTACCTGTAAAATTAAAGAGAAAAATGAAAGGGAAAAAGAGAGCAAACAAGCTAGAAGAGGGAAAATCCTGTAACAAATTAAATACTATCAAATATATATGTCTCACTGTGAGCTTTTGGTGATCATAATCTGCTTCTTCAGCACCAGAAGTGCAAATAGAAATTCTATGATGGTGACAATCATGAACAGATTAAATAAATCTGTTAGACTTTAAAGTGCCACAAGGCAGTTACTTACTTCTCTCCCCCTCCCGTCTCTCTGCTCTACACCCAACTATACCTCTCATCACCTCTCAATTCTAAGGGAACTGCTATTTTGACCTTACATGAGTGTTAAGTTTCAATAATGAACTGGATGAGGATGAACAAATTGAAATTAAACCCAGACAAGGCAGAGGTGCTGCTGGTTGATCATAAGGGAGAACAAGGGATAGGGATGCAACCTATACTGGATGGGGTCACTCTCCAATTGAAAAAAAGAGGTGCACATCTTGGGGGTGCACTTGGACTCATCCTTGAGCCTGGATGCCCATGTCATGGCTGTGGCCAGGAGCACATTTGCACCATTACAGCTAGTATGCCAGTTACACCCATTTCTTGAGAAACCAGTTCTGGCCATGGTAACTCATGCCCTAGTGATGTCCCGACTGGACTACTGTAAGGTGCTCTATATGGGACTCCTGTTGAAAAGTCTTAGGAACACATTACACCCCCTATTAAAGCAGCTCCTCTGGCTGTCAAGTGATGACCTTAACCTACAAAGTACTGTACGACCTGGGTCCTAGCTACCTTCAAAGATCAAATCTCACAGTATGAACTGACTCGGGTGTTAAGTTAATCAGGAGAGGCCTTTCTCTCCATCCTGCCTCCCTCACAGGTACGTCTTGTGGGCACACATGAGAGGGCTTTCTCGGCTGCTGCACCCAGACTCTGGAACTCCCTCCCAGTGGAAGCCAGGACTGCCCCATCTCTTCTGTCTTTCTGGAAACAGACAAAGCCCTTTCTCTTCAGGCAAGCTTTCCCTGAATGATGGACTACCTATTGTGCCTTTTTACAAATCTACCATACATGGCCACACAGACTTTGTGTTATAACCACTTATAACTTTGTGTTTACAATATAGCTCTCCTTGTGTGATTTCATTGACATGATGTTATCAATTGTTAGCTTTAATGTTGCCTTATAATGCTGTAAGATGACTCTCAATTCCCTGTTACTCAAACTGATTGTGTCTTAGTTGTAATGGACTGTATAGTCTCCCCTTACTGTAAGCTGCCTTGGGTCCTTTTCCGAGGAGAAAGGTGGGGTAAAAATGCTCAAAAATAAATAAATAAATATATAAATATATAAATTATTGCAACAACCTTGAGCAGCTTGGTGTTTCTTCTTCCCTTTCCAAGTGGATTCAGTGCAAAAAAGATTCTATTCTGCACAGAGGCTATAATTATCCCAGGCAGCTTGAGATTTCTTTTTGATTAAATGAGCATGAATTCTCTGAGAAATCCAATGAGATTTCCCGTGGGATTTGTCGGGGGTGGGGGGAACCTTGCTGCAAGGAGAAAGGAGTGTCTTTTTTCTTCATGTGTCTCTGAGACTGGGAAGCTGCAAAATTCACATCTAACAAAAGCAAAAGCAAAGTGTGTTGCTTATATACCGCCCCATAGTGCTCTATGGGCAGTTTACAATTTATTTCTGCAGGCAGCACATTACTGCCCCCACCCACAGTGAGGAGGGTACTCATTTTACAGAACTCAGAAGGCTAGAAGGCTGAGTCAACCACGAGCCTGCTAGCTGGAATTGAACTCTAGCTCGTGAGCACACTTATCCCTGCAGTACAGCAGTTTAACCACTGCACCATGAGGCACTGGAGTGTGGGTACTCTCCAATTGTGTTCATTTTGTGGATAATTCAGTTATGGAATCCACTGCTACAACATATGATGATAGCCATTGTCCTAGATGACTTGACTAGGAGATTTGGAAAAAAATAAGGAAAAATAGTGTTGTATATTACATATAATGGCTTCATTAAACTGGAAGTCACTTCCCTCTGAACACCCAATGCAGATTACAAACAAAGGGATGTCTTCTTTCTTTATACTTGGCATATGTTTTAGTGATTTCATTGAAGCATATTGAACACTTGCATTATCATTGCAGTTTCTCTGCCCCTTGTTGGAAAGAGATTGTTGGGCTTAGTGAATTATTGCTCCGATCAGTTCCGCCATACTGAGTCGCAATAATATAGTCACAATACTCTATGCTCTGACAACTTCCCAACAGAACTACTGCAGCTGAAATATTGCAATTACCTTTATTTGCTGCTTACCTTGAAGACAATCTGGAGCTTGCAGAGGAGGACCACTGTCCACAATAGATCACTATATTACCTCACAAACTCTGATTTAGAAGCATAATAATTACTATAGAAAATATCCCCATGTTACATTTATTGACCTTACATCAGCCCTTGACTCCATTGACAGATCCAGATTGCAGGAAAAGCTTGAGGGGACTAATATTGATAGGTGGAGCCTCCAGTTATTGATCAAACGGTACTCTAATCTTACCACTACAGCAAGAATGGGCTGGCAATGCCTGGCAGGGCTCTTTTTCTAACCCAGTCCCACTGAGCAGAGATGTCAAACAGGGTTGTTTATTTGCTTCTTTTAAATTCAGTTTCTAAGTTACTGTCAGTCAGACACCTTTATTGGCATGAATAAATAAATAAATAAATAAATAAATAAATAAAATAGATAGTGGACAATAGAAAATAAAAGCACGCATTTGTGGGAGTTTGCAGACCCAAATCAGTATTGCTAAAAAAAACAAGGGGGGTGGAGGGAATGGAAAAGTATTATAACAGGGCAAGAGCAGAAAGGTGTTTCCATGAAGCATTGTATTTGTCCCACCGTAAATGACTGCAGACCATCCAGGGTGAGCAAGCTATATTTGAAGATGTAGAACAGAAGGCCCGTTAAATAACTGTGATCTGCGACACTGGATTATCAAGTTGATAAATATGGCAATCTGCCTAGTGTGGGTTTTGTCTGAGCCTAGCAAAAGGTTATGCAAGATGACCTCATCCTGGCGACCAGGAAGTCTAGCAAAGTGTGGGTCTAGGTGGGAAGCACAGATGTCCTTGTATAGAGGACAATATAAGATCTATAGCCTCGGTTATGAAATCAGAAATCTCTTACTCCTTAATCCAGCAGGCTTAAAATCACAATATTATTATATTCCCATGACATAGCATTGCTGTCTTTAAGTTAGAAGAATTTTGCTTAGACTATCTGATTATTAGGAAAGGCAGAGGGCAATGATTAATTAATATCAATTAAGAAAAATTATGACTTTTGGTCATAGCACAGCCAAGCACTGCTGCATGGCAAATGCTTGGCAAATAGGGGCTTTAAATATTTGTATGTATCCATTTTGGGATCTTTGTCTTAGAAGGTGCACTTCAATGCATCTGTTGAAAATGGAAGGAATTTAAAAAGCCCCCAGCCTTAAAATATTCCAGGGCAAAGTGATCATGGAGCTCCTTCATGGGAACAAAATCTATGAATGGAGTGAGAAGATGCTTGCTCATAATAATTTATAATATATAAATAATAGTCACATTTTCTAAGGCAGTGTTCTTCCTGTGCATTTAAAGAAGGAGGCAGGTTTGCCTTAAAGAGCTATCAGATGACTGTTTTGTTAAATCTTGTTATTGACATTACTGGAAGGGGAACTAGTGGGCAAATATAACAATAACCACCATTACTTGATAACCACAATGCTGGAAAGGGCTCAATGGACCATCAAGTTCATCCTCTGTAAAGAAGGCACAATTACCTAAAGAACTGAGTTTTTCAGAATGTTTTCATATACAGTATTCTGCAAATCTGTTTTGGTCCTTGTTAGAGGATGTTAAGCCTTGGAACATGAAATAGATCTGTAGCTGGTTCTTTGAGTTGGATGCCGGTCTGATTCAACATCCATTCTTTGAAAAATAAATTGAATTAATGCTACCTAGTTAGTCTTACTGCTGCACCACTATAAAAAGCATTTACTGCGCTTGGAAATTGTTTCCATCCTGAGTTCTTATGAGGAGCAGCAGGGTATAAATTGAAATAGCAATGACAATTTGCATATATGTATTTAGTTTAATTCATTCTTTAGCACAATTTAATCTGTTTCTTCTCATTGTCCAGAGGAGCAATAAACTATGCTGAGCATTCCAAGGACTGACACTGCATGACATGTAAATGCTGGAGAAAGCCCAAGCACATGGGTGCTTTCAGGTGTTCCTGGGAAAGAGAGAGCAGGAATGGAGGCAGAGACATTATGTCCCACGTTTATGTAAATGAAACATACGTGACAGTAACAATCCCTGAGGTCTGGGGTGTGGGGTGTTTTTGTTTGTTTGTTTGTTGTTTTTTTTTTTTTGCAGAACTGGGTTTAATGTATGGAGGTAAGATTCAGCAAACTGATAGTAAGGGAATAGAAATACAGTTTTCCTTTCAATTAAGTTTTTGGCTTACAATATAAGAAATGTTCTTGTAGCACTGTTTCTTGCATATACCAGTTTTGTGTTTCTATCGTACCATACTCTAAACCTTGGTGATAAAATGATTCTTCACAAAATCCGATCAATAATGAGGGGCTAAGGAGAAATAGTGAACAATCTGTGTCCTCTCCCTATTTTATATAATTTCTGTTGCCAAAGTTTTACTCTCTCAATAATAATCTTTCCTTCCTTCTGGTCTAATTAAACAAACTCATTTTAAAGGATACAGAAAAGAGTGAGAATCTGCTATTTCAAGATAAGGCATTAAAATCTAGAGCCTTGGTTGGGGTTTCCCCAACCCCCAACAGAATTGGGTTATCTAATGAACTCCTCATACTGATAATAAAAATGGAATAAAAATGTGTTAGACATTTCCTCCAACCCCAAAACTATTATTTAGCTCTTTTATTTATATTTTTGGGTTTCTTAGTTCTTGAAGACAGTACATGAAAGAGTGGTGCCTTCTGCTTTCATTAGGAGGACAAAAGACTCTGATAACCCTGCAGGGAGTTTGTGGCTGTTTTTCACACATGCAAGAGCAATGGAGTGCTGAAAAGAGGAACATGGGAGGTAAATCACACTAATGAAGCAGCTCAGGTGGTACATCTTGTGTTACTTCATTGCCACAATGACTTGAAAGCCAACCCACATCTGGTATTGAGATTTGGACAGCTAGAATATACTGGGGGGAAAGTCTAAGAAAAAGCTGTTCCATTAAGTCCTTCAAGCTTTTGTTTAACTAGTTGTAATTAACTCCCTTTCTGTTGAGTTAGGAAAGAGGCAGCCATTGCCTTCCCTGGACAAATGTGTATGCAGGCAAGAAATTATATTGTGACAGTTGCTATCTTTTGAAAAGAGGAGGGAGGACTTAGAGCAATTAGAGCTTCTCTTAATCTCAGGTGGGGAAGCACTAAGGCAATGGTGCTTCCATGAAGAAAACAGTTTGTTTAAAGTGGCCTTTTGCTGCAAAAGAGAGCAAGGCCTTCTAAATTAGTTTTTTGGATTATACAGATTTCCCAAAGTAAGCAGCTAAATTCTTCGTCATAAATGAACCAAGACAGGATCTGATTTGACTAATCTAAAACAACTGCTTTCATCTTGGAGAGTGACACGAATCCCTTTGATTGGTTGATAAAACAACGGAAGTCCTCAGGGTTGCATTTGAACATTGGAGATATTTTCCATACAAAAGTGGTGTATTAAAGTAACAAAAGTTACACTTCACATGAAGAAGCTGAATTTTCCCTCAGCACAAGGACCAAAACTACCCCTTTCTCTCTCAGTTTGATGTTCAAGAGTGTTCTGTTGTTTTGTATTTGGCTGGAATTTGGGATGTGTGCAGTCACATGAGAATGATAGCAATTCACAGTTTCACAAATCAAAAACAGAGAGATGGACTGAACCGGACTGAAGAAGAGGAAGGAAGTCACCACCAATCCAGGTAAAAGGATCTTAGGATACATTCACTAGCAAGAGCCTTGAGGCGCAGTGGTTAAATGCCTGTACTGCAGGTAAAACTGTGCTCACGACTTGGGGTTCAATACAGTCACTATTTGTCTCAATGTAAAGGAAAATTCCCCAGAGGGCACTATAAAACACAAACCATGTTGTCCAAACAAAATTGTTCCAGTGTGAGTAGAAATTGGATGTCACTATGGCTATTTTGGCTTTGGAAGTGACAAGTCCAAACAATAACATTGTGTTATTTTCAAACCAGCCTTCAAGGTTCTTCAGCCAAGATATTATTTCATGTGCTTGTTTACCCAGGTTTTTTTTTTTTTAACTCTGGACAACCTGCTGTAACACAAGGAACTTCATTTCTCATCCTGTGGCCAGAGTTTTGTAAATTTATTTTATTATGTTTAAATCATTAAAAAAGAGACCCAAACAAGTCACCAAAACAGACAAGCAAGCAAACAAAAAGGGGGAAGAAGTAAAAGGACAGTAGTAAGAAATACTCAAATAAAGCACCAAAGTCTAAAAAGAAAACCTTAAATATAAATGTCACTAAAGAATGAACAAATTTCTACTGTTGTCTGTATAGTACATATCGGCATGCTAAGATAGTTATTGAGGCCTCAGACTATTGATTAATAATGGCTGGATTTTTATTCATACAGCTGTGGACTATCAATCATTTAGCCATCAAACGTGTGTGGAAAATCAAATTCTGTTTGACAAGTAGGTAATTTCCATGGAACAGGGAGACAGTTTAACCAAATGTCTATACATTTACAGGAGTCAAATGTTGCCCCAATGCATACTTAACATGCATATACATTACATTTAGAAAAAAGCTAGGACTGGACCTAACCAGAGCATGCATTTAAGAGATGTTGCAGGTATAGTACTAATAAATAACAGGTATATTCAGGTAAGACAGGTAAATTCTATATTTTGTCCAACTCTCGGTGATTTTGTGGATCAATGCTCTCCATGCCTTGCTATCTCTTACAGCTCCTTTTAGCTCCATAAAGCAAAGCTAAGGAAAGTGTTCTGCTTATATACCGCCCCATACCACTTCAAGTAGTCTCTGGGTGGTTTACAGTTTTAATTACAGTATGCAGGCCTGGGTGGTTTACAGTTTTAATTACAGTATGCAGGAAGGATGGAAGGCTGAGTCAACCATGAGCCTGCTACCAGGGATTGAACCTGAGGTCATGTGCACAGTTTTACCTGCAGTACAGGCATTTAACCACTGTGCCACGGGGGTCCTCAAGGT
The DNA here is from genome assembly GCA_029282475.1 of Phrynocephalus forsythii. Lineage (NCBI taxonomy): Eukaryota > Metazoa > Chordata > Lepidosauria > Squamata > Agamidae > Phrynocephalus > Phrynocephalus forsythii. The sequence continues at coordinate 57,067,205 of JAPFRF010000005.1, forward strand.
CATTCCAGTGTCACATCTGATGGTGTCAAGCCAGCGAGTCCTTGAGTGGTCCCTTCTTCTTTTGCCACTGACCAATCCCTTCTTCTGCTCTACATTTCATTATTTATTATTATAGTTAATTATCATCATCATAATTGTGTATCATCACATTGATCCTATCCAGGGTTTTCTAGGAAGCAGCAACATTGAAGTGGTTTTCCATTCCCATCTTCTGGGGCACCTGGGACTGTGCAGCGTTCCCATGATGAGACATGGCTCTACTCACTGGAGGCACAGTGGGAAATTGCACTCCTAATGTCCGACTCTGCAGCCAGCTACCTAGACTATTGAGCAAACCAGCCAGCTGCTTAAGTGTCAAATTGCATGTAATGTCTGGGAGGGGGGGAGCAACAATGAGAAAAGTGATACATGCCCTTTGAAGCAAGTCCCTATGAAGAACAGTTTGGATTCCAGTTGCTCTCATTATACAAGGAATTCAAAAAGAGGAAACTGTTACCTCTTCCCATTCCCCCTCATGTGCATAGCATGGAAAGCAGCCTACTGTTCTATGCTCAAAAAACAGTGTCTGCCTTCTGACTGGCACAATCCAGTCCTGAGCATATGCTTAAAGTTTCCATGTCATTTCTCCTAAGAAGTAATGACAGACATGACTACTGAAATTAGGGTATCAATCAAGGCTCCTGTACCTTTAGCTGAAAAAATTATCTGTAAGTCTTTTACACAAGAGGTTCCTAAGAGAACTAATTTGTATGGAGAGTCATACTGACAGTCAAGAACCAGCAGCTGGCATGTATTGGTAAATAAGGAAAGGGGACAGATTAAGAACACACTCCCCATTCTCAGTACAGCATTTTGCCCTCATCATTTGGCTGTAGGAAACATGGCTTGTATCAATAGAATCATCCATATGGGTTATGAGTTTTGCAGTTTATCTTAATTCTTTTGCTTAGAAACAAGTCTCATTGATTTGAATGTAGCTGATTGCTGAGCATGTACTACTGTGTATGGATTCTTAGGGGTAGCCTTTCATCCCTGCCTAGGGCACAAAATTTAATTCGAACAAAGACAAGTCTGCTAAGGTCTTGGCCTCCGAGGTATCCCATGGCAACAGGTCTTTCAAGACTTACTGTTATCTGAAAATGGTTTTGCTTGATCAATTTTGGATTTGCCACCTTTGATATATTCCTTGAATGTGTTCCTATTCTTGTCTGAGAGAAAATGAATAGATGTCCCTGATCTACTTTCTTCCCCATCATTCACTGGTTTAGTCTCCCCACCTCCCTTTATCACTTTGCTTCTTATTAATTTTCTTTTGCAGGTCAAAGTCTAAATTCTTTCAGCTTCTCATTTTGTATTTCATATTTGCACTAATCATATCTGACTAGTGTGAATTTCCAAAGTGTAGTAAAATATTACAAACTGAAAAGAAGTGTACTTTATTGTCTCTTTTGACAGAAGATACCTTGGCACCTTGATAATTTTGACTATAATGTTCTGCTCTTTAAAAAACCCACCCACCCATGCATGAAATGTTTTTTTAAATGGGATGACCAAAACCATACACCACATCTCAGACACTGCCTCCCTGTAGCCTTGTAGAACATTTTAATACTTGTGAGTTCTTTTTGGACCTTTGCCCAATAATCTCAAATATAGAACTTGCTCTTTATCAACACTGCTGAAAGCTGAACCAATAGTTTGAATTACCCATCCCTTCCACAGGATTGCCCCTCCCACACCTCAAATCATAGCCATTTTACATACAATCAGTATAAGGGTGAGGTGGGATCCTTTGCATTGACGTGTGCGGTGTATTTAGCTTTGCTGGGTCAGCAGTATCTGATTCTCTGAGATTTCCAGCCCAAAATCTGAGTATTGATGCAAGTCCTTCATATATCATGAAGGGAGGGCAATAAGAAGTTGCAGGTTGGGAAGGAGGGCTGCTGCCGAGTTGCCTGTGTGTGGAAGTGTGCATTAAGGAAACACAAATTAAAGAGACTAGAATGTAGAGAAATGATGTGGCTGCAGGTGTACTGAAATTGACCACGTGCTGCACATGTACTATCACCTTTGCACTAAGCCAGGGAGCTCTGGAAATAGAGATGGGTGCTTAAGTCACATACAAGAATAATTGTTTTTTATTTTACTTAGAGATTCATGTTCCCACCTGGAAATTTGGAGAAAGCTGGCAATTCCTGATACTTCGGCACCTCTAAATGAGTTGTGGGTAGGACTGACCATCCACAGGACCATTATTAGCACATACTCTATCCTTGGTAGTTGTGAGTCTTCACAAGGTAGGCAAATTTGCCACTTGCATGTGGGATAAAGCTCATGCCTAGCAGGATTTCATTATAGTTAGAGTTTTGTTTCTGAAGTGGGATTCATTTCAATTAAGTCCTCTGTGCCTTTCCTATCTTTTTATTACATTTTTCATAACAAATAATGTACTCTAGTCAGGTAATGAGTAAGAGTAGCATGGCTACCGAGATATTCCTCACCTAATCCTATGATTAGTTGAATGCAGTTATACAGTTGAAAACAAACTTGATACATTTTAGGCAACAAGTTGAATGCTACAAATTTATTCCACTAGTTTGTTTTCGGTAACCACTAAGTTGTTTTTACGTGTTCTTGTTCTTGTTCTTGTTCTTCTTGTTCTTGTTCTTCTTGTTCTTTAGGAACATTAGGAAGAACCTGATGGTTTGAGTTGTTCAGCAGTGGAATAAGCTGCCACAGAGGGTGGTAGAGTCTCCTTCTTTTGAGGTTTTTAAGCAAAGGCTTGATGGCCAGAGGGAGTACAGTGGTACCTTGTATAAAGGAATTAATTTGTTCCAAATGAAATTATGTTAAGCAAATTTTCCTTTATACAAATTTTCCATAGGAATGCATTGAAAATGGAGTAATCCCGTTTTTCATGTTTTATTGAATTTTCTAAACATAACAAAACAAATAAATTGCTTGTGTGTTGCTGTGTTACATAGTTCAAATACAAGTATTTTCCCAATATTTCAGCCCAAGTGCTTGGAGTATTCCACATTTATATGCTTCTTTTCCATCATTCCATCGTTACTTATCTCCATCTTCATCTAGTACAAAAAGTGAAAATAACAAAGTACAGTATTAAACTAGCCTATTTAATTTTAATTCTTCATTTTACTAAGCACTTTAAACTCGATTTGTCTAGCTCAATATATGATAGGCATACATTTATATCTGTTTTCATCTAGTACAAAGGGTGAAGATAGTACGTTTGACTTAAGATATCCTATCTAATCTATAAGATTAAGTAAAAAATAAACATCACCAACCCATTATATTTTTTCTATTCACCTAAATTCCATCAACTTTCAAATATATCAGTATGGCTGAGACTAATACTTAGTGGGCTATTTAAAAAAGAGAGTTATAACTTGGTCTCTCAGTTTCATAATACATTTAAAATTTTTCTATTCTTGGCTAGTATATTCCTCTCAGAGGTCAGACAGATTAACATTTCAGGCTGGTAATCTCACTCCCCTTTCCATTTTCACATCTTAATATTTGTTTAATATTTTGTTTAATATTTTGGGGATGGTCCAGATACGAACAGCCGATTTCTGCATTAGAGTGGCCTGTCTGGTTTGGCAAATATATTATAAAGTTAGCTTGGCAATAGTCTTAAATTAGTTTATTACAGTACACATTTCCATTCACCGAATTCCATTGCAATCCATTATAGTCCATTAATAACCAATAAAAGTAATAGGTAATAGGTAATAGGTGGTGTGTCTCCAATACACCAGACAATCAGGGCTTCAAAGGCACACCATCATTAGCCAAACACAGAAACGGACCTTCTAAGTAATTGACTCATTAAACCAAATCTTGATGTTTTCCAATAGATCCACCACCACCATAAACCACACACATCTGTCAATTCCCATCCTCTAGAAACCCGAACCATCTAAACATCCTCCCTGTGAAGTAGAAGCTTCCCCAGTAAGGCCAGGCCACACACTCCTCTTGAAAGTTTCAATGCTCTGCTGCAGCTTCATGCTCCAAACAAAACCAGTTCTGGGACTTTCCTCTGCCTCTTCAACAAGTTCAAGAGAAAGTTCAGTTTCCGAAGCAGAGCCAAACTCCATATTCAAATGGAGTTATCCCTAATTGCGACCATTTTTATGTTGCACGGATTTGCCCCATAGGCGATTTCCCCTATCTCCAGAATTTTTTATGTTGTACAGATTTTGTTATACAAACCATTTGTTATATGAGGGTTCACTGTACTTTAATGGGAGTTCCTGCACGGCGGGGGGTTGGACTGGATGGCCCTTGAATAATATTTTTTCTTTTCTTTTTTAATAAAGAAACAACAGAACAAAATACAAACTAAAACAAAATACAAAAATACAAAAAGCAAAACAACAGTGCTCCTCTCCACCAGCAGGACCTCTTGAAAAATCTTAATCTTTCTTATCCTCCCCTCCAGAACTGAATTGATTGTTGTGCTGGAGTTTTGCCTTTATCTCTTACAAGCACATATTCAATAAATCTATCCCATCTCCAGTTTACTCTCCTAAATGGTAAATTGCATGCCAATTTACCATTTAAGGCAATATTCCATACTTCATTACACCATTCATCCATATATAACTCATGTTTGGCTTTGCAGTTGCTAGTTATTATTAATCTAGCTGCTGCCAATAAATTAGTGATCAACTTTCCAGTTTTGAAGTCATAGCTCATCTTAGCAAATATTGATAACAAAGCAATTTCTGAAATGGGCTCTATACTCCTTTCAAATATATCACTTAGTTCTTTAAAAATAGATTTCCAAAATTTTTGTATATTTTCACATATCTACCAACTTTATTTTCACATTTCCAACAAACCTTTCAATAATTAAAATTTATTTTATTCAATTTCATTGGTCTCAAATACCATCTTAAACCTATTTTTGATTTTTTTTTCTTTTATTCTTGCCGACATAGATCTAGTAAGCACTGTATTCTCATTCTCTATATCATAGCCCAATCTTCCTTTTAATTCTTTTTTATAATCTTGCTTCCAGACTGACTTCAATTGTTTCCCCTCACTTTCTTCTTCCTCTAAATCCAGAAGTATAGTATTTTTATATTTTACTCACACTATCTTTCACTGACTCTTCCTTCTGAGTATCTTCATACAACAGTAAAAATTGTTCATACTTTGTATATTCTCTACATTTATTATAATTCTTTATCCAATCATTAGTCCATTTTTGTAACTTCACATAATTAAACCATGATATGTCCCTACACTGGAGAACTTCTTTCATTTGTTCCTTCGATCCCATTTTATCCATCCAATCTTTCAGTCTAGCCACTTATTTTCCCCGAAATAATTTTATAAAAACTTTTAGATTCACAGGGAATTTCTCTATTTCAGTCACTAATCTTAATGGTGAATCTGGGGGATACAATCTCTCTCTTTTTTATATATATACCATGCATTTAACATATATCTTAGAAAAAGTTTGTTAATCCCACTTATTTTTTATTTTAAATAGTGCCAAATTGATATTTTCAATCTTACATTTTATCTCAGATGATTCCATTTCCCACCATATTAACTTTTCTGGGTTATGTATAATTTCCCCAATAAAATGTAATTTCCCCAATAAAATGTAATTTCCCCAATAAAATGTAATTTTTAACATTTGGTAAACCTATACCACCTTTATTTTGAACTCTATACCAATATTTTTATTTATTCTAGCTTTTTAATTTCATTACAATAACAATTAACCAAACATCTCTCCATGCTACTGTATTTCATTGTCCCTTTTTCTCATGCCTACACCTTGTCACACACTATTGAGCCCCCAAAAGAATGTTTATTGGCCTGCTTCATTTCTTTCACCTTTTTAATATATGTGCTTTCATCTCTACTCTACTTCAATGAATTTCATGATTCATTTCACTGAATTGGTCAAATTGTAATATATTTATTTATTTTACTCATATGCAAGTGACAGATGAAACAAAGGTGAAGTACACACACCTTTCACAGAACAACAAGAAAATGGGCATTTATTTTTGTGAAGTGATAGAAATTTGTTACTCTATGAAACAGTAATCCACTCAGTTTTATCACATTTTGTGATTTTCTTTTTTTTTTTTTTTGCAATTTATTTATAGTTTTCAAACAAAAAAGTTATCAATCAAAGAAAGGGAAAAAATTGGAGCGATTCTAATCTTCTCAAACAAAGTTTGCATCTCATCTTAACAATGTATGATCCTTAACTATCTCAATTACTCATAAATTAAACAGGAAACTTAATTGTCTTGTAATATTCATCTAAAAATTTGTAGAAATCATGCCATCTTTCTTCGAAGTCTTCATAGCATCCTTCTGGTTTCATTAGTGCCGAGATCTTGTCCATTTCTGCGCAGTTTAACACCTTCATAATTAACTGATTTTTGTCTGGAATATTGTCTGTCTTCCATAATTGTGCATACAACATTCTAGCTGCTGTGATAATATGAATTATTACATTTTTTTTTTGCTATCACCAATATTTTGTTGTATCATAGATAATAAAAAAATCTCTGGTTTTAACTCAAGATTAATTAACATAGTTTGTAAAATAAATTTTTGTACCATACACCAGTATTTTTAGTCCTCTTGCACACCCACCACATATGGAAAAAAGATCCCGTCCTTTGTTACATTTCCAACAAACATCGGATATTTTATACATTTTAGCCAGCTTATCAGGTGTTAAATACCACCTATAAAACATTTTATAGAGATTCTCTTTAAATGCTATTGACTTAGTGATCTTTATATTAACCTTCCATAGTTTTTCCCATTCCTCTAACTGAATTTCTGACTTTAGATCCTGTGCCCAGCTTATCATACATTCTTTTACCATCTCATCTTCTACGTGTCTGGCTAATAACCAGCTATAATTTTTTTAATTAACTTTTCATTAGAAGAAAAATGATTTTATCCACTGCAACTTCTTGATTTGAGAAACCAAATTGCTTTTTATCATTCCTAAACCAAGATTTCATTTGCATTTCCAACCACCAATCTATTCTAAATCCTTGTAACTGTAATTCTTCTTTTGATTTTAGTTGTAATTTTTCTGTTAACATATCTTTATATCTCAGAGTTTTTTTGTCCTCTATTATGGAGGGTTTTGTATGTGCCAGTTGTGGGGAAACCCAAAGTGGCATTGCTGTATAGATAGAGTTCTTCAATGAGTCCCAAACCCACAACAAGGCGTTTCTTATGCAGTGGTTTGCAAAATCTTTTTGGGCTTTTGCTTTCCCATACCATAGATATGCATGCCATCCAAAATTCAAATTAAATCCTTCTAACGTAAGTAGTCGATTATCTTCAAGGGTGATCCACTGTTTCATCCACGTCAGACAGCAGGCTTTATAGTATAAAATCCAGTTTGGTAGCGCTACCATTTTCCTTTTGTCCTGCAATACTTTAATTTTGATTCTAGGTTTCTTATCATTCCAAATGAATTTCCTTATTTGTTTATCTAATTCTTGTATTAATTTAGTTGATTTAAGGACCGGTATTGTTTGGAACAGGAATAGTAGTTTTGGTAATATATTCATTTTTATTGCCGCTATTCTACCCATAAAGGATAGTTGTAAATTTTTCCATAAGTTTATTTCCATTTGTATCTCTTTCATTACTTTGATGTAATTGTCTTGAATAAGAGTACTGGTTTTTGCAGTAAGATAGATACCTAAATAGCGGACTTTCTTAACTACCTTGAAATTACATTTTTGTTCCAGATTTTGGACTTCTGTCTCTGTCATGTTCTTTACTAACATTTGAGTCTTTTCTTTATTTATTTTCAGGCCTGCTACTCGTCCATAGTCCTGTAAAGAGTCCATCAAATTTGGAATTGTATCTATTGGGTTTTCTAATATTATCATCAAGTCATCTGCAAATGCTTGTATTTTGAATTGGTGCTTCTTAATTTTAATTCCGGTGATTTCAGGATTCTTTCTAATGTTTCGCATCAAGACTTCCAATGTCAAAATAAATAATAATGGGGAAAGAGGGCATCCTTGTCTTGTACCTTTTGATATCTTTATTGTTTTGCTTAAGTCCCGTTGAGATTTACTTTCATACTTTGATATTAATATATTGCTGAGATGACTCTTCCAAATATTTCCCCAAAGTCCATTATTCTGAGTTGTTCATATAGAAATGCCCAAGATACATTATCGAATGCTTTTTCTGCATCTAAAAAGATCCAAGCAGCAGGTTTGTCGACTTTCTGATCATAATATTCCAGAGAGTTAAGTGCAATTCTTATATTATGGCTGAGTTGTCTTCTAGGAAGAAAACCGTTTTGATCTTTATGTATAAAATTTGTTAAAACATGTTTCAATCTATCTGCCATGATTGATGTGAAGATTTTGTAGTCAACGTTTAATAGCGAAATTGGTCTATAATTTTGTATTAACTCTGGATCTTTCCCTTCTTTTGGTATGAGTGTAACTGTTGCTTCTTGCCATGATTTTGGAATTATTCCTTCTTCCATTATTTCTGCTATAACTTCTTTTAGTGGTGTATCCAAAATTCCTTCAAATTGTTTAAAAAATTCTGGTGTAAGACCATCTGGTCCCGCTGATTTTTCATTTTTCTGTTTTTTAATAGCTTCTGTTATTTCCATCATCGAGACTGGGTTATTTAATTTTTCTTTCTGTTCTGATGTTATTTTTGGAAGATCTTGGCTTTCTAAATATTCTGCTATTTCGTTTCTTGCTGTTTGTTCCTTAGAATATAGATTTTGAAAGAAGTCTTCAACTATTGTTTTCATCTTATCCATGGTGTTACAATTATTTCCAAATAAGAGAAAAGGGAAATTACCACACTCATTTTTCCAACTAGCGCAAGAATGGAACCTAAATGATATCTGGAGAAGAAGAAACCCACAGAAGAAGATGTATACTTATTTCTCACACCGTCATAACTCCTTCTCCAGAATAGATATGTGTTGGTCATCAGTGGATTTACTGACAGAAACAAAAGACATTGAAATACTGCCTAAATCATTTGCAGACCATAATCCAATTCTGTGGACAATTTTCAACAAACCTAAGATAACAAGATGGAGATTCAATAACTTTTTGCTAAAAGATAAGGAATTTATAACTCAGTGCAAGAGGAAACTTCAAGAATACTATGAGAATAATAGAAACAAAGGGACAAGTCCAAGCATAGTTTGGGATGCAGGCAAAGCTTACCTCCGAGGACTGGTTATAAGCTACAACACAAAGAAAAATAGGGAAAGAAAACAAAAATATACAGACATCTTAAAGGAATTGATGAAGATAGAAATGGAATTCCAAGAAAACCCAACAAAGACAAGTTTACAAAATCAGATCAAGATACTACAACATCAGTATAACTTATTGATCTCTCAAGAAGTTGCCTTCAAAATCAAGATAGCCAGACAAAAATATTTTGAATATGCAAATAAACCTGGGAAGTGGCTAGCAAACAAATTACGGGCACAAAAACAGAGGAATTCTATAACAAGTCTTAAAGATTTTGTGATTTTCTTTATCATACCAGCAGTAGCGTGGCTAGAGTTTGGAGCACCTAGGGACAAAGTCAGTTTTTGCGCCCTCTCCTCCCCCACAACCATGTCTCACCCACCCAGCAAGGGGGGGCAGATCCTGGGGAAACAGTGGGGGAGGGGGGAAATGGTCTCTCCTTCTCATGCCCTCTTTGTGGGTCTCCTTTCCAGTTAAGGCTCTCCTGTGCAAACTGCACAGCATGCAGATAGTGCCAAGGTGATCTTTTTTCAAGCATCACCTCCGTAGCACGCTTCCCCCTCCTTTCCCCCCGGCTAAGGCTTGGCAATCATTAGACCGAGAAAGGAGGAGAGGGAAGCAGGCAATGGGATTTTTTCCCAAGCAGCATCCCCGTCACATGCTTTCCTCTTTTCCCTTCCTCAGGCTAATGATCACCAAGCCTTAGCGGGGGTGGGGAGAAGGAGGGTGGGGAGCAATAGATGGAGGTGCTGCTTGGAAAAAAATTGCCTGCTTCCCTCTCCTCCTTTCACCTGACTAAGGATTGCCAAGCCTTAGTGGGGTGAAAGGAGGACTGCTGCCGGATGGTGCATGGCTTCCTCCTCCTGCTCCCCCTCCAGGTGCCCCCAGATTGCTGTGCTCCCCAGGGCAAATGCAGTCTTCCACCCCTCCCTAGTTACGCCAGTGTGTACCTGGTTGGCATTCCTTTTCCAGTTGATATTCTGCTCTGTTGTGCTGATTGTACTGTGAAATTTGCATGTATTGGATAAAATAATATTTCATTATTAATAGCTAGTGTACCTTCTCTTCTCTGCACACATCACTTTATTTCACACTGTTTCCCTCTTCATTAACACAGCATCTAACCATCAGTTTGGAGAATTCTTCTCCACTTTTAGAACAAATACATTTCATATGTAATCTTTCATGACAACAATAGTGTCATGAATCTTTCATAATAAAAATAGTGTATGATTTTATTCATCCAAGCAGTTGGAATATCTCAAATGTACTACACCACTTTAGAAAATAGTACTCAAATTGGACATTTGGGGATTTGTTTATTTATTTATAATATTTCTCCTTAAAAATTACCCAAGATAGCCTACGTGATTAAAAGATAACACTTTTTAAAAAACATTTATTTATTTATTTTCTACACTGTTACATAAAACAAATATATTGCTTGTCTTCTGTCATGTTACTGCTTCACTCACAGTTTTTTCCAACATTTAAGCCCAATATAATTCATATGCCCCTTCTCAGCTTAAATGAGCACACTTTCATATTTAGTTTCTTTACTATCTCCATAGAATCCCCAAGCTTTTCATAAGCTATTCCTAGCTGAGCAGGCAGAGAATGCTTATAATGAACATTGTTTGAAGAGCCCAGCACAAAATAGGGCATAGAACGGAAACATTTTCATAACTGTTCTATAGGCACATGTGAAATATTTTTTATCTGGTCAAAAGATTTATGTATAAAAGCCAGGGGAACAGTGGGAGCGGGGAACTAAAGCAACTCATAAATAAATATGTAAATGAATAAATAAACAGAGAGAAATGCTATAAGGTGAGGTGTGCCCCCATAGAGGAATTTAAAGTTTATTGCCTAATATTTCCAGTTTTAAATCTCCCTAGTTGAGGCAGCAGGGATGTTCTGTAATAAAACAGCTACATCCTTCTTCCTCCTAGCCACTGCAGTGTCATTTCATTATGCCATCAGCAAATCTAATATAGTAATGTGTAAACCCAAGCAGGGGTGGACAGATGCAATTGATGCTGAAATTTCAGATCCTGTTGGTGCACATACTTCTTGGAAAAATAATCTTAGCCTTTACTAACCAGTTACTATCTGATTAGTTCCAACGAAAATCCTATTAAAGAGGCATATGTACAAACCCCATGCTTCTCCTCCCCTCCATTCTAATCAAATTCGTGGACATTTAAGCTTTCAAGGACTTAATGGGGTCTTATAGTTAGATGGCACATTACAGACTGTGCATGATATGCCATAAATGTATTATGGAGGCTTTTACTGGAAGCCCTTACCAAGTTAAAGATTGGCACAGTTTTAATCTTCTCCAAATGCAGTCGTAATGGAATCAAGAGCTCTACCAGAATAACATAGTATGCATGTGTTCAACTATTTCCTGTTTTAGCAAAATTACAGCTCACACTATCTTTCACTGACTCTTCCTTCTGAGTATCTTCATACAACAGTAAAAATTGTTCATACTTTGTATATTCTTTACATTTATTATAATTCTTTATCCAATCATTAGTCCATTTTTGTAACTTCACATAATTAAACCATGATATGTCCCTACACTGGAGAACTTCATTCATTTGTTCCTTCGATCCCATTTTATCCATCCAATCTTTCAGTCTAGCCACTTATTTTCCCTGAAATAATTTTATAAAAACTTTTAGATTCACAGGGAATTTCTCTATTTCAGTCACTAATCTTAATGGTGAATCTGGGGGATACAATCTCTCTCTTTTTTATATATATACCATGCATTTAACATATATCTTAGAAAAGGTTTGTTAATCCCACTTACTTTTTATTTTAAATAGTGCCAAATTGATATTTTCAATCTTACATTTTATCTCCCACCATATTTTATTTAATATATTTTATTTCTCACCATATTAACTTTTCTGGGTTATGTATAATTTCCCCAATAAAATGTAATTTCCCCAATAAAATGTAATTTTTAACATTTGGTAAACCTATACCACCTTTATTTTGAACTCTATACCAATATTTTTATTTATTCTAGCTTTTAATTTCATTACAATAACAATTAACCAAACATCTCTCCATGCTACTGTATTTCATTGTCCCTTTTTCTCATGCCTACACCTTGTCACACACTTTTGAGCCCCCAAAAGAATGTTTATTGGCCTGCTTCATTTCTTTCACCTTTTTAATATATGTGCTTTCATCTCTACTCTACTTCAATGAATTTCATGATTCATTTCACTGAATTAGTCAAATTGTAATATATTTATTTATTTTACTCATATGCAAGTGACAGATGAAACAAAGGTGAAGTACACACACCTTTCACAGAACAACAAGAAAATGGGCATTTATTTTTGTGAAGTGATAGAAATTTGTTACTCTATGAAACAGTAATCCACTCAGTTTTATCACATTTTGTGATTTTCTTTTTTTTTTTTTTTATTTATAGTTTTCAAACAAAAAAGTTATCAATCAAAGAAAGGGAAAAAAATTGGAGCGATTCTAATCTTCTCAAACAAAGTTTGCATCTCATCTTAACAATGTATGATCCTTAACTATCTCAATTACTCATAAATTAAACAGGAAACTTAATTGTCTTGTAATATTCATCTAAAAATTTGTAGAAATCATGCCATCTTTCTTCAGAAGTCTTCATAGCATCCTTCTGGTTTCATTAGTGCCGAGATCTTGTCCATTTCTCGCAGTTTAACACCTTCATAATTAACTGATTTTTGTCTGGAATATTGTCTGTCTTCCATAATTGTGCATACAACATTCTAGCTGCTGTGATAATATGAATTATTACATTTTTTTGCTATCACCAATATTTTGTTGTATCATAGATAATAAAAAATCTCTGGTTTTAACTCAAGATTAATTAACATAGTTTGTAAAATAAATTTTTGTACCATACACCAGTATTTTTAGTCCTCTTGCACACCCACCACATATGGAAAAAGATCCCGTCCTTTGTTACATTTCCAACAAACATCGGATATTTTATACATTTTAGCCAGCTTATCAGGTGTTAAATACCACCTATAAAACATTTTATAGAGATTCTCTTTAAATGCTATTGACTTAGTGATCTTTATATTAACCTTCCATAGTTTTTCCCATTCCTCTAACTGAATTTCTGACTTTAGATCCTGTGCCCAGCTTATCATACATTCTTTTACCATCTCATCTTCTACGTGTCTGGCTAATAACCAGCTATAATTTTTTTATTTAACTTTTCATTAGAAGAAAAAATGATTTTATCCACTGCAACTTCTTGATTTGAGAAACCAAATTGCTTTTTATCATTCCTAAACCAAGATTTCATTTGCATTTCCAACCACCAATCTATTCTAAATCCTTGTAACTGTAATTCTTCTTTTGATTTTAGTTGTAATTTTTCTGTTAACATATCTTTATATCTCAGAGTTTTTTTGTCCTCTATTATGGAGGGTTTTGTATGTGCCAGTTGTGGGGAAACCCAAAGTGGCATTGCTGTATAGATAGAGTTCTTCAATGAGTCCCAAACCCACAACAAGGCGTTTCTTATGCAGTGGTTTGCAAAATCTTTTGGGCTTTTGCTTTCCCATACCATAGATATGCATGCCATCCAAAATTCAAATTAAATCCTTCTAACGTAAGTAGTCGATTATCTTCAAGGGTGATCCACTGTTTCATCCACGTCAGACAGCAGGCTTTATAGTATAAAATCCAGTTTGGTAGCGCGAAGCCTCCATTTTCCTTTTTGTCCTGCAATACTTTAATTTTGATTCTAGGTTTCTTATCATTCCAAATGAATTTCCTTATTTGTTTATCTAATTCTTGTATTAATTTAGTTGATTTAAGGACCGGTATTGTTTGGAACAGGAATAGTAGTTTTGGTAATATATTCATTTTTATTGCCGCTATTCTACCCATAAAGGATAGTTGTAAATTTTTCCATAAGTTTATTTCCATTTGTATCTCTTTCATTACTTTGATGTAATTGTCTTGAATAAGAGTACTGGTTTTTGCAGTAAGATAGATACCTAAATAGCGGACTTTCTTAACTACCTTGAAATTACATTTTTGTTCCAGATTTTGGACTTCTGTCTCTGTCATGTTCTTTACTAACATTTGAGTCTTTTCTTTATTTATTTTCAGGCCTGCTACTCCCATAGTCCTGTAAAGAGTCCATCAAATTTGGAATTGTATCTATTGGGTTTTCTAATATTATCATCAAGTCATCTGCAAATGCTTGTATTTTGAATTGGTGCTTCTTAATTTTAATTCCGGTGATTTCAGGATTCTTTCTAATGTTTCGCATCAAGACTTCCAATGTCAAAATAAATAATAATGGGGAAAGAGGGCATCCTTGTCTTGTACCTTTTGATATCTTTATTGTTTTGCTTAAGTCCCCGTTGAGATTTACTTTCATACTTTGATATTAATATATTGCTGAGATGACTCTTCCAAATATTTCCCCAAAGTCCATTATTCTGAGTTGTTCATATAGAAATGCCCAAGATACATTATCGAATGCTTTTTCTGCATCTAAAAGATCCAAGCAGCAGGTTTGTCGACTTTCTGATCATAATATTCCAGAGAGTTAAGTGCAATTCTTATATTATGGCTGAGTTGTCTTCTAGGAAGAAAACCGTTTTGATCTTTATGTATAAAATTTGTTAAAACATGTTTCAATCTATCTGCCATGATTGATGTGAAGATTTTGTAGTCAACGTTTAATAGCGAAATTGGTCTATAATTTTGTATTAACTCTGGATCTTTCCCTTCTTTTGGTATGAGTGTAACTGTTGCTTCTTGCCATGATTTTGGAATTATTCCTTCTTCCATTATTTCTGCTATAACTTCTTTTAGTGGTGTATCCAAAATTCCTTCAAATTGTTTAAAAAATTCTGGTGTAAGACCATCTGGTCCCGCTGAGTTTTTCATTTTTCTGTTTTTTAATAGCTTCTGTTATTTCCATCATCGAGACTGGGTTATTTAATTTTTCTTTCTGTTCTGATGTTATTTTTGGAAGATCTTGGCTTTCTAAATATTCTGCTATTTCGTTTCTTGCTGTTTGTTCCTTAGAATATAGATTTTGAAAGAAGTCTTCAACTATTGTTTTCATCTTATCCATGGTGTTACAATTATTTCCAAATAAGAGAAAAGGGAAATTACCACACTCATTTTTCCAACTAGCGCAAGAATGGAACCTAAATGATATCTGGAGAAGAAGAAACCCACAGAAGAAGATGTATACTTATTTCTCACACCGTCATAACTCCTTCTCCAGAATAGATATGTGTTGGTCATCAGTGGATTTACTGACAGAAACAAAAGACATTGAAATACTGCCTAAATCATTTGCAGACCATAATCCAATTCTGTGGACAATTTTCAACAAACCTAAGATAACAAGATGGAGATTCAATAACTTTTTGCTAAAAGATAAGGAATTTATAACTCAGTGCAAGAGGAAACTTCAAGAATACTATGAGAATAATAGAAACAAAGGGACAAGTCCAAGCATAGTTTGGGATGCAGGCAAAGCTTACCTCCGAGGACTGGTTATAAGCTACAACACAAAGAAAAATAGGGAAAGAAAACAAAAATATACAGACATCTTAAAGGAATTGATGAAGATAGAAATGGAATTCCAAGAAAACCCAACAAAGACAAGTTTACAAAATCAGATCAAGATACTACAACATCAGTATAACTTATTGATCTCTCAAGAAGTTGCCTTCAAAATCAAGATAGCCAGACAAAAATATTTTGAATATGCAAATAAACCTGGGAAGTGGCTAGCAAACAAATTACGGGCACAAAAACAGAGGAATTCTATAACAAGTCTTAAAGATTTTGTGATTTTCTTTATCATACCAGCAGTAGCGTGGCTAGAGTTTGGAGCACCTAGGGACAAAGTCAGTTTTTGCGCCCTCTCCTCCCCCACAACCATGTCTCACCCACCCAGCAAGGGGGGGGGCAGATCCTGGGGAAACAGTGGGGGAGGGGGGAAATGGTTTCTCCTTCTCATGCCCTCTTTGTGGGTCTCCTTTCCAGATAAGGCTCTCCTGTGCAAACTGCACAGCATGCAGATAGTGCCAAGGTGATCTTTTTTCAAGCATCACCTCTGTAGCACGCTTCCCCCTCCTTTCCCCCCAGCTAAGGCTTGGCAATCATTAGACCAAGAAAGGAGGAGAGGGAAGCAGGCAATGGGATTTTTTCCCAAGCAGCACCTCCGTCACATGCTTTCCTCTTTTCCCTTCCTCAGGCTAATGATCACCAAGCCTTAGCGGGGGTGGGGAGAAGGAGGGTGGGGAGCAATAGATGGAGGTGCTGCTTGGAAAAAAAATTGCCTGCTTCCCTCTCCTCCTTTCACCTGACTAAGGATTGCCAAGCCTTAGTGGGGCGAAAGGAGGACTGCTGCCGGATGGTGCATGGCTTCCTCCTCCTGCTCCCCCTCCAGGTGCCCCCAGATTGCTGTGCTCCCCAGGGCAAATGCACTCTTCCACCCCTCCCTAGTTACGCCAGTGTGTACCTGGTTGGCATTCCTTTTCCAGTTGATATTCTGCTCTGTTGTGCTGATTGTACTGTGAAATTTGCATGTATTGGATAAAATAATATTTCATTATTAATAGCTAGTGTACCTTCTCTTCTCTGCACACATCACTTTATTTCACACTGTTTCCCTCTTCATTAACACAGCATCTAACCATCAGTTTGGAGAATTCTTCTCCACTTTTAGAACAAATACATTTCATATGTAATCTTTCATGACAACAATAGTGTCATGAATCTTTCATAATAAAAATAGTGTATGATTTTATTCATCCAAGCAGTTGGAATATCTCAAATGTACTACACCACTTTAGAAAATAGTACTCAAATTGGACATTTGGGGATTTGTTTATTTATTTATAATATTTCTCCTTAAAAATTACCCAAGATAGCCTACGTGATTAAAAGATAACACTTTTTAAAAAACATTTATTTATTTATTTTCTACACTGTTACATAAAACAAATATATTGCTTGTCTTCTGTCATGTTACCGCTTCACTCACAGTTTTTTCCAACATTTAAGCCCAATATAATTCATATGCCCCTTCTCAGCTTAAATGAGCACACTTTCATATTTAGTTTCTTTACTATCTCCATAGAATCCCCAAGCTTTTCATAAGCTATTCCTAGCTGAGCAGGCAGAGAATGCTTATAATGAACATTGTTTGAAGAGCCCAGCACAAAATAGGGCATAGAACAGAAACATTTTCATAACTGTTCTATAGGCACATGTGAAATATTTTTATCTGGTCAAAAGATTTATGTATAAAAGCCAGGGGAACAGTGGGAGCGGGGAACTAAAGCAGCTCATAAATAAATATGTAAATGAATAAATAAACAGAGAGAAATGCTATAAGGTGAGGTGTGCCCCCATAGAGGAATTTAAAGTTTATTGCCTAATATTTCCAGTTTTAAATCTCCCTGTTTGAGGCAGCAGGGATGTTCTGTAATAAAACAGCTACATCCTTCTTCCTCCTAGCCACTGCAGTGTCATTTCATTATGCCATCAGCAAATCTAATATAGTAATGTGTAAACCCAAGCAGGGGTGGACAGATGCAATTGATGCTGAAATTTCAGATCCTGTTGGTGCACATACTTCTTGGAAAAATAATCTTAGCCTTTACTAACCAGTTACTATCTGATTAGTTCCAACGAAAATCCTATTAAAGAGGCATATGTACAAACCCCATGCTTCTCTTCCCCTCCATTCTAATCAAATTCGTGGACATTTAAGCTTTCAAGGACTTAATGGGGTCTTATAGTTAGATGGCACATTACAGACTGTGCATGATATGCCATAAATGTATTATGGAGGCTTTTACTGGAAGCCCTTCCCAAGTTAAAGATTGGCACAGTTTTAATCTTCTCCAAATGCAGTCGTAATGGAATCAAGAGCTCTACCAGAATAACATAGTATGCATGTGTTCAACTATTTCCTGTTTTAGCAAAATTACGAAGTGGCTTTTATAATCCTGCAAAGCAAGAGTGTATCTATTTTGTCTTTCAGTAACTCTTTCCATAGACTGTTTAAAAGATACTTTGAGAATAACTGTGTGTGAATTTTGCAAAAAAATATATACATTGATCTCAAATTGATCACAAATAAGAACAGGCTATCTTTGTGCTTCATAAATCATTTTTCTGACAATTTGGATTCCTTTAGCAAAGAGGATTTGGTTTGGAAAAGCAACAATTTTGACCAGCATGGTCTGCCAGAAAAATCAAAAGGACTAGTCCTTCATTTGTAGCAGTAAGCTGCAAACACAGATAAGAGATCTACACTTTCAGCTTACTTTGGTTTGTAGCTATATTTGTAGGATTTACAAATTGTAGTTTGCTGAGAATTCCAGGTTACAGATCCCGAGTTCCTTGTACGGAACTGCCATGTCTATAGTTGTTTCTTATAGTGGAGAGGTTATTGTGGTACAACTCCACCTCTACTTCCTAAAGAGTAAGGCGCACATAATTTGATAAAATGCAGATTTCTATGCTGCAAATGTTCACTGGAAGGACAGATTTTGAAGCTGAGGTTCCAGTACTTTGGCCACCTCATGAGGTGAGAGGAGTCCTTGGAAAAGTCCCTGATGTTGGGAAAGATTGAAGACAAAAGGAAAAGAGGACAGCAGAGAATGAGATGTTTGGATGGTGTCATCAATGCAACCAATATGGATTTGACCAAAATCCGGGAGGCAGTGGAAGATAGGAAGACCTGGCAAGCTCTGGTCCATGGGGTCATGAAGAGTCGGACACGACTGAATGAGTGAACAACAACAACAAAAACAACAACAAAATGCTGCAAATCTTTATTTTGATGGGAATGGTGGATAGATAGATAGATAGATAGATAGATAGATAGATAGATAGATAGATAGATAGATAGATAGATAGATAGGAGCTTTCATGTAACATAAGAACATAAGATGAGTCCTCCTGTTCATCTTTCTGTTATAGGATTTGAAAAAAATACTTTTTTGGATTATCTTTCCCAGGACCCCATGAATTTTTACCAGGATCCAAGTATATGTCCTTAAAACAGCTATGATGGCATCCAGTGAAGTAAAATGACATATACAAAACGTTGCTGGCATAGAAATACAAAATTTGTCTCTAAGGAGCCACATAAGCTATACATTTCTAAATTATACATCCACTAGGACAGTTTCATACCAATGTTGTGATTATTAATTAATAGTATTCTTAATATTATCTGTCCTGCACTGTCAATAATAAACTTCCATAACACCCTGTAAATGCTACATTTTATCCTCTAAGACTTAAAAAGTCATTCTATTTTTAAGAGGCCATGTTAAAATTGTGATACAAGGTAACCTGAATTCTATGTGTATTTCAGATTTTGACCAACTTTTTTCTGTGCTGTTTTTTAAAAAAACAAATGGATAAGTATATTATCTTTTTAAAATTTTATTTGTTTTCTACACAATAAACATAATGAACACATATAAACACATATAAACACATATATTGCTCATCACCTGTTGTTTTACATAGGTCAATTGCAATTATTTTCCCAACATTTCAGCCTATTGTAGTTCATAGCTCCTTTCTTATCTTAGAACATATTTTCATATTTAATTTCCTTTTTATTCCATCAATATTATATCTATCTTTATTCATATCTATTTTCATCTAATAGAAAAGATAGAAATAACTCAACAAAATATTGCAATAATCTATCTGATTTTAGCAGTATACTCAATCCTAATATTTTAATTCTTCAATAAGCTAAGCTACTTAAGACATTTTTAAACTAATTTAATATATCCTTAACAAAACATATTTACCTATTCTTCCAAGAGTTACATAATTTCAAAGGCCTTCTGTAACTTGAGTTAGTGCTTTGTGGGCAATTATAAAGGGGTTACATCTTGGTCTATAGATTTTCCTTTAAGCATAAAAGCTAGCATATATTTATATTTCAGGCTGGTCTTCATATTTCTGTTATCCATTTCCCAAATTATGACAATCAATTAATGACTTTAAAGTTTAAACACTAAAAATACAGGAAACTACTTACTATGTGATCGCTTCATTAAGTCAATAGATCGTTCTGAATGTCATTTTTTCTGCTGAATTCATTGTCTTAGTGTGTTGTTTTTCCATCTTGTTTACCACATTGCCGATGAAAAGTTCCAGGACTGCTCCCTCCTCTGCAACCACCTCCAACAAGACAAATTTATTTATCTTCTTCCTCCCTGACCTGGATTTGACCTATCAACAAATTCATCCTGCACGTCATCCTGCTCATTTTCCTGAGACCTGACACTGCCTTGTGCTTCCTGTTCAACCTTAGTGCCATCAGGAGGTTCCAAGCCAACTCCAAATTGATTGCTAGGCACTTCCACTTTCACTGTAGCCAGAGGGGAGGCTTTGAAATACTTTGGAGTTTTCTCAAAGGAGTCCTTCTGTTGCAACATGAGGCTGGCAATGGATGGGCCTGCCATGGGAACCATGGGCTCCTTGCCCAACATAAACACAGGAGAAGACAGAAACTCACCTTCAGGTTCACGGCTGGTGGAGTCAGGCACTGTGCTTAAAGCTGACCTGGAAGGCCTCCTTTCCCTTGAGGAGAAGTAGTGGTTTCATTTAGTTTTTCAAAGATGTCGGAAAGGTATCCCAATTTAAGCAGCCAATCGACATCAGTTAATTGTTGGATAAAAGGCTCCTCTGTAAATGTGAGCACAAGTGCACCTTTTAGTTCAAAGTCTGGCTAAAAATTTTCCCCTTGATAGCCACCACACGTCTGTGTGCAGCAAAAAGTGGAAATGACCCATACCCAGATCTTTGATGGTAAGTTTTAAAAGGTGTGCTTGAAGCGGGTGGATTTTAACATGATTAATCATCTTTACAGCACCATCCAATATGACTTTTAAATCTTGCGGCATCCTTCTAACTGCCAGAGATTTCCAATGGATGACACAGTGGCTGATGGTGGCCTTTCCTGCTACTTGCTTCATCCTAGACAGACATGGCTTCCTTCACTTTTCCAACCATTGCACCTGCTCCATCACTGCAAATATCCACACACCTGCTCTATTCCAAATCATTTTCTGTATACATTTGTCAATAGCTTTGAAAATTTCATCACCAGTGGTGTAAGTTTCAAGCACTTCACTCAACAAAAGTTCTTCTCTTTGCATTTCAAATGGATACCTCACAAACACAAAAAGAACAGCAAATCCTGCAACGTCAGTACTTTAATCAAGCTGTAAACTAAAAAAATCACAAGTTTTCAATCTTCTTATAAGCTCGTTCTCCACGTACTCTGCAATTGTGTAAATTGCTTAACGTGCTATTTGATAGCTGCACAGTATCAATCTTCTTGGCCATATCTGGACCTAACATGCAACTTACTACATCCTGCACACAAGGTTTCATCAATGTCTTGGCAATAGTATTGGGCTTTCCAGCTTTTTCAATGTGTAAACTGACAATAAATGAAGCTTCAGTTGTGTTTTCATGTAGAAATTATCTCCATCATGGATGACCCTGCCTGAAGAGATAAAGCATGGTGTTTGAAGATTTGTTTACCTTTATGTACTAAATCAGAATGATTGCATTCCAGATGTCTTTTTAATTTGGATGGAACCAAGCAGTCATTAGCAACAATTTTATGACTGTTAACGCATTGCCCTTCCAGTGCCTGTTTGTTCCCAACTGGAACAAAGCCAAACAACATGAGGTAACTAGGACGATAGTTTCTTATTTTTCCTTGGATTTCCTTTTGGCCTTTCCACTAACTGAGGCAGACAAACTTGGATGGCTTAGGTTCACAGGTGTCTGCTGGGATATTTCGTCTCCTCCGACAATGGTGGTTGTCATTGAATCAGTCACTTCAGTGAGTTCACCACCTTTCCATTTTAAAGACCCATTTTTAAGGCAATTGTCCATAATTCTGCAATAAAAGTAGGGACTCGAATAAAAATATTCATTCCATTGCAGGCCCTTCCTACAATAGTATCATGGTTATGTGGCTGATTTTGATTACATCTGCTGAGTTAGTACATGTGATGCATTGCAAATTTGTCTACCTCGTAATTTACAAAATAACTTCTGGTCAAAGCATTTTTAATTTTATAGAACTATGATGAAAATATAAGCACATGCATAGTCTCTAGCCATACAGTAAACATTATAGTCACTAAAAATTAGTCTCTTAAAAGACAAGAATACATGCCTATTAAATTCCTGTACTACTAATTTTCTGTCAAATCCACTGGAATCTTTTTTTTTTTTTTGCAATGACAACAACCTGGTACCACTCAAAACAAATGTCGCACAACCACAAAAATGGCCGACAAGTGGCAGACATAGCATAGACAAGGAGATAATGGTGTTGCCATGTCATAACAATGGATTATACTGCTAAATTGCTAAATCTTTGTGAAAATTAAATATTATTGCTGCAGCACCCCTGGCATATGCTCGTGGCACCCCAGAGTGCCACAGCACCCAGTTTGAAAACAGGTGCTCTAGCAGACTGTGGCAGCTACAATAACTAGAACTTTCCAGAACAAGAGGAGAGAGAGGTGAGCAGTGGAAGCCTTAAGTCAACAATAAAGATGTCAATTTCTGTCTTTCTCCAGACATGATGATGTTTGTGTGCTCCCACATGCAGAGCACAAATAGAGGATGCCAGATAAAGCAAAATAGCTACAATACCTAAACCTGGCAATCTAAGGCCAATGGGAGAAAGGAGGGAAGGTTCATGACAGTAAACTAACAACATCAATTAAGATCCCCTCCACCCCCACACAGATGGAGTAATGAATTGAAAAAAATAAATAAATAACAAAAACTAAGAAGATGGGGTTTAAAAATAATCAACAACAAAGGTCTAGAAAAGTAAATTATTTTGAACAATGAAAGGTTCCCTCCTAAAGTAAAAATAAAGAACAACCCACACAGCAATGTGCTAAAAATAAATTTAAGTATCCAAAAATCAATAAGATAATCAGCAACTAGTTTTGGAAAAACAAAGGACTAGAATGGCAAATAGAATGAATAAACCTTTAAAAAAGAGGGTCTAAAACCAAGTCCTGGATAACAATTAAGGATATTCAAAAGTAAGTCAACTCAGGCACAAATTGACAAAGCAATCAGCCAGCCTGAAAGATTAAGATTGTTCTACATTGGAACAGCTTTCAGAAATCCCAGCTGATCTGAAACATTATGGGAAGGAACTATGTTTCTGTATACTTGCATTGCCTAACTTGCATTATTTCTGTGGGTTGCTAATTTTTTTCTGCAGACAACTCAAAGTGTTAGTGATTACCCTACAAAACCTATATGGCTTGGGTCCAGATTATTTAAAAGAGCCTGCCTTCTTCCTAAAATCTAATGGACAGGCCCCCTTCTGTTCTATCAATAGTACAATCATGATTGCTGATAACTAAAAAGAGTGTTTTCTCTGTGGCAGTATGAAAGTTGTGGCCCATTTTGTCCCATGAGGCTTAACTAGTTATTCTGCTATTTCATGATAGCTAGGAAAAACCTTTCTATTCCTGCAGGCTTTTGTGTTTTCAGACAAGCACTTGATTTAATTGCTTTTTCTTTTATGGCTTCCTCTATTCTATTTTACCGATGTTATGTTTTTAATTGATATAAACAACTTTTAATGATCCTATGCATCAGAAAAGTAAGAAATCAGTTTTCAGATTAATAAACAATTTAGCTAAAGAAGCTGACTTTTTTCTCAATCTTTTAAAAAATCTCCTTGCATCCAGTTGGTGGCCAGTTGCTTTATGAAATCATGTGGTCTAACTGAATAATTCTATTGGATAATTAGATTTCCCATTTCCTTGTATATACACTGTTATTTCATCTTCTTTCAGCCATTTTGTTTGACTTGTTTAGGACTCAGCTTTGAAAAACGGAGTCCTTCGTCCGCAAGATTTGAGGAGTACTTATCTCATCTAAGAGATTTTGTCAACACTTGTGGCAATAAGAAGATAAATACTTAATTGCCACTTTTCGCAGTGATCAAAATAGGAACTACCCTGAGAATACCTTCCTAGTTAATGTTAGGATAGAAGAAATTAATTCTTAAAGTGTTAACAAATATATTTTTGAATCCGCTGCCAAGGTCTTTTAGATTATATCAAGAATGCTTTGAGCTGTAATGGTTTATATTTGGAAGTAAAACTCACTGCATGATCTCTGCTGTGACTATGAGAGGTATATGTGATTATGCACTGTTAGATTAGAAAAGCTGATTTAGAGATTCATGGAATAGAAGCATGTACCTTCTCTAAAGGTTAACTTTGAGTTATACAAAATGCATTAAAGATGAATGCTCTCTGCCAGTGTTAAAAGTCTTCAGGATTTCACAATGAATGAGCTACATGTCATCAATTATTTACGGAAGACTCCATAGTATCGCAGTTCCAAAGCAATATTGAGATCTATGTAACCTGAAGGTTGTTGGAATGGGAGGAATGTTGCCAGGGATATTTGGTAAAATCAGAACAGAAGAAAGGTCATTGCAAGGAGATGTAAAATTTCTGGATACCTTGGCCATGAAACTGATCAGAAACAAGATATGAAATTACTAATTTGCCTTCAGAAAACGTGAGGCATTTGAGAACGAACAAGAACTTCACTTAGGTTTTTGTTTTAAGGAAGAAACTGAAGCGGGATATCAACAGTACAAGGATTTAAGAATTTTCCCACAGTATAACTGTTGTTTTGACAGGGCTTTAAGTTTTAGCTGGCAGCAGGTCCCCAAAGAGTTCTGCCACCTTTTTGTTATACAAATTTAGTTCCTTCCTTTTCTCTCTCTCTCTTGCTGTTTTCTCTCTCTCATTCTGCCAGTTGCCTCCAGCAATAAAGAGTACTAAGTTTTTCTAATAGCTGTTCGCATTTGATTTTCATATTATTGCTCTTCAAGGTTTGCAATGGTATTTTAGTTTTAATTTGACATAAATTAATAAGTAGAGAAGGAACGAAATCATATATCAGGATTGCATGGCAGTAACTGTCACACTTCCTAATTTGTTTGACAATAGGAGTAATCTACCACTTCCAATTTAGGCTCAGCAAAATAAACACATGTATATTAATGATCTTCAAATATTTCTGTGCAGCCAAGCATGTCCCCTTTATATAGAACAGCATCCAGTCAATAATTAGTAGGTATAATTTTAATAACTTGAGTTTACATTAATGTGGTTTGTTTTTTGTTTCTGTGATTTGCATTTTAATGGTTTACAAGTTTAGGAAAGTTATTTTATTTGGAGAATAAAATGTAGCCCTTGACTTCTCTCTCTCTTTCTATCCTTGTCTTTGATATTTTAGATGTCCTAAATATTTCAGGATATTTTGGTTATCTAAGAATATTGGAAGAATAAAATACTGTATTCAGATGTAAAATAATATTTCAGTGTAGTAGTGTTTTTCAAAACTAATATACTCAACAGAGCCTATAATAATAATAGGAAGAGGTTCATAAAAACCTTGCAGAAGTCCCATTTAGTACTACTGTACTTTGCTCAGCACATCAGTATTCTCCATGGTACTTAATTATTCACTGTTATAGAGTTTAAATTAGAAATAAATACCATACATGAATGATAATTTGTGTTTAAGGATGGTAATTCACTCTCAGTGTACATTCCCTTAAGATATGTGTTTGGTCAATTATATTTTCTTTTAAAATATATACTGATTACTTTGGATTTAAATATGCTAGCGAAAGGAGAGATGGGAAGAAGCAGTTTAAATTGCTATACAGTGAGAGTCCGATCACACATTTTAATAGTAAATGTATATGTCAAAACCCAAGAATTATTACCTTTGTAGACAGCCACCTGCTCAAAGTTTCCATGCTGCAATCTCATTATTTTAAGCAGTTGATCAAAAATGGGATTCCCTAAAACTTCCAATAAGTTGGCCAAGTGCTGATGGCAGCCCCTGATAAAAGATATGGGTAGCAAAAATGTTTAAGTAAGAAGAAGGCATCCACACTTCCATGTAGATATTGTATATGGATTTATGATGGCATAGTTTGGATTAGAAAAGAGATCACGTTTGCATATTTTTCTATTTGGATCAAGCCACTCTTTTGCTTTAAGAGCTGCTATGTACCTTTCTGGTCCACTGAAAGGTTATGCATTCTTTTTGCCACACTCAAATCAACAAGTATATGCTTTCACTGGCAGAAAAAATTGCAAAATACTTTGACAAGTTCCTCTGCCCCTTTGAAAACCAGCGTGCACTTCTGGGAGTTCTCGGTTAAATTTCCTATTAGAATTTTTGAGCATAACCTTGATAGCATGTGAAATTAGTGCAATTGTACGATAGCTGGAGCATTCTTTGGCGTTGCCCTTCTTTGGGATTGGGATGTAGACCGATTTTTTTCCACTCTAGTCCTCTGGCCACTGCTGAGTTTTCCAAATGTGCTGCCGTATTGCATGTAGCACCTTTACAGCATCCTCTTTTAGAATTTTAAATAGTTCGACTGGAATTCTATAACCTCTATTGACCTTGTTGTTTGCAATGCTTTCTAAGGCTCACCTGACGTCACTTTCCAGGATGTTTAGGCTTGAGACTATCTTGGTTATCAGGGACATCCAGATCTTTCTGATATAATTCCTCTGTGTATTTTTGCCATATCTTCTTGATGTCTTCTGCTTCTGTTAGGTCCCTACCATTTTTGTCCTTTATCATATCCATCTTTGCACGAAATGCCCCTTTAATATCTCTAATTTTCTTGAACTGATCTCTGGTTTTTCCTTTTCTATTGTTTTCCTGTATTTCTTTGCACTGTTCATTCAAGAAGGCCATCCTGTCTCTCCTCACTATTCTTTGGCAGTCTGCATTCAGTTTTTTGTATCTTTCCCTTTCTCCCTTGCATTTTGCGTCCCTTCTCTCCTTCGCTATTTGTAGGGTCTCGTTGGATAGCCACTTTGCTTTCTTGCATTTTATTTTCTTTGGGATGGATTTTGTTGCTGCCTTCTGTACAATGTTACAAGCCTCCATCCATAGTTCTTCAGGCTTTCTGTCCACCAAATCTAGTTCCTTAAACCTCCGTTGTGTATTCATACGGGATTTGACTTAGATTGTACTTGACTGACCGAGTGATCTTCCTCACTTTCTTCAGTTTAAGTTTGAATTTTGCTATAAGACGCTGATGATCTGAGCCATAGTCAAAACCAGGTCTCATTTTTGCTGACTGTATAAAGCTCCTCCATTGTTGGCTGCAGAGAACATAATCAATCTGATTCTGGTATTGTCCATCTGGTGATGTCCATGTGTAGTCATCTTTTGTTCTTGGAAAAGAGTGTTTGCAATGCCCAGCTTGTTCTCTTGACAAAACTTGATTAGCCTTTGACCTGCTTTGTTTGGAACTCCAAGGCCAAACTTGCCAGTTATTCCTTTTATCACTTGACTCCCTATATTAGCATTCCAATACCCTATGATGAGAAAAACTTCTTTCTTTGGTTTCAGTTCTAGGAGTTAATATGCACCTATATGCACACACTCTCTCACCCACCTGATTCTTGTACAGATATCCTGACAGTGCTATTCAGTGGACCACACCTGAATAAATAAATAAAAAGGAAAGGAAAGGAAAATGGAGGACAGAAATAAGCCAGTATTGTCTTAGTTAACAAATTCCTGTTAACTGGGGCAGCAAATCTAATGATCTTGTATTAAACTAATGCCAATGAACCAAAAATGAGGACATTAATAATCTGCAGATCCTACGACCACTAATAGCTTCTTCTCAATGGCTGCAAAGTTTTATGCAAATTGATGGGAAAAACTGAGCTCTGTATTTTAAGCTTGTTCTACTTTGAATTTTAAATATTCTTCCGGTTAGTGGATGTATGGAAAGAAAAAGAACTCCATTGCAGACAAAGTGACAACAAGAGCTCATAAATGAGCACCAGGTGGTGTTATTTTAAGTTCATTGGCTATTCTAATACTTAGGATCTTAGTCTGTAACTCTACACCTATTTACCTGTAAATAAACCAAAACATCTTAAAATGCTGTATATAACTGTACAGATATTTACTTTAGATTCTTCTTATTTCCTTCCCTGCAAATCAACTTGAATGGTAGCCAAATAATGCTTTGGAAGTAGTGCATATTTGAATTCAACAAAATACAGTAATGTTGTCCAAGCTGTTACGTGGCTGTTACAAATAGAAAACTACTTTCTCCCTACATTGTTGAACTCTTGTTATTCAGTGACTGGGTTTCTTTTCCTGGAGCATGAAACCATATTGGTGTGATGCTGTCTTTCTCACATAGTCTCAGCAGGAGTCAAAACATCCCCAGGAGGCAAAGGATAAAACTGGCAGCCTATGAGGTGCTCTGGGAGATGTACTTCTTTGGACCTTTTGAGTGGAATGATAATGACAGCTATAAGAATTTGAGACCTACTTATTTGAAAATACATTATTCTTTTGAAAAAAAAACAGGAAGCTATACTTGTCAAGTAAGTTATGTGATCTTGGCTCAGGGTTGGATGAAGGTCCTTAGTCCTAAACAATTTTACTCCCGTGTAAGCTCAGTCATTTTCATAACATTTCTTATGCTTAGGATTGCTGCCAATCATATAGATTTTGAAAGATGGTCTTTCTGTCCAGAGTAATAGCAGATACTATGGGGTGCGCTGTGCAAGCACCATTCAATGTAATTTTGATCCAAACATTTTTCATACAAAATGGGACCAACCACAACCTCTTCCAAGCTGACTGGGAGACACTGAAGTTAGATTTCTTCACATATTTGTGATGTGTTGTCATGAAAGGGTTAAGAAGTTTCACTTCAGTCAGAGGGGGGGGGTGATCCTTCTTTGTGTTCATCACAATACAATGACTGATACCTATTTTCCTGCATATGACATGTTTCCTCTTTCCCACAACTTAAAAAAACCCAATGTCACTCACTCTGTACCCCAGAGCGCAGAGAGAACTCCTAGTTCCCTGAGCGCCTTGCCCTCTGAAGATGCCAGTCACAGAGTCTGGTGAAACATCAGGAAGAAAAACCTCCAGAACACGGCCAAACAGCCTGAAAAACTCACAACGATATATTGCAGTTTCAGGTGGTACTTGACAGATCCCCTTTCCCCTTTAGTTATCTGCCACCCCTTTCCCAAACCTCTTTTGCCAGTCCCCTTGGGTCTCCCTCAACCGCACTCTATTTTCATCCATAACACTGTGTATTTGATTCCCCCCTTTCATCTCCATTTGCATACATGGAGGGCTGATTCCTTTTTAAAAACCTGTACTTAAAGTTGCACATCTGAAAATTTGGATATGTTAAGAGTATTGCAAAACGGTTTGGGCCTGAAAGTTGAAATATGAGAATGATATTTGGAAATTTTTTTAAAAAAGTATTTGTGCAAATGCAAATAAAGAAAATGAGTAGTCTTGAGAAGGGCCTCCTTGTCTCTTGTCTGCTTCTGCTGGGGTTGGAAAAGGGGTATTGTTCTCTGTCCTAAATTCATTTATTTATGTTAATTTGTCATAGTGTACACAGATAGATACACAGGCTTCAGGGGCAAAGGGCAGTACATGGTGATCAAATATGCACATATGCATAGAGCCTTTTAAAAACGATGGCAGGAATGGGGCACAACATTCATCTGATTTCACACCTAGCCCTGACAAGCCATGGAAATAGTGTGCATACTCATATACACTGTCATCTCTTTCAATATGTGTATTAACATTCCAGATTTAAACAGGAAAAGGTAGTGCATTCGGGGCAAATGTTACCAGTGGGATTGTGGCTGCTTGCTGCAAACCCGCAACAGCGACACTTTCGGTGCTTTATCCCACTGGTATTGTTGCTGCCAGGAAGACAGAAATAAAGTAGGTGCAGATTTCCCCATAGATAATAGTGAGGAAGATGGTGCATGCTGAATGCCTACCTTTTTCTTATAGCGGTTTATGTTGTGGAATTCCTGTCAGGAAAGAGTAAGAAGCCCAATATTTATCTTTCAGAATTTGGAGGGCCAGAGCACTAGCTGAACTAAGCACTATTAATCAGAGTTGAGAAAAGAAATGTAGCTTTCTAATACTCATTTGCATCTCTCATTTGCCATGCAGACATTTTAAATAGCACTAAGGCTAATTTCCCCCCTTGAACATTCCAAAGTAAAACCAAATCCCACCTCAAAGTGGTTGTTAAACTGGCCAGGTGACTCCTGGGCATCAGATGCTGTTCAAGTAACCAACCGGCAGCCCAATGTTGTTAGCTATGATATTAAACACCTCAAAAAGGTCCTTTTTTCTTTTAAGAACTGAAGTGTGCTGTGGAGAGCAGTAGCAGCACAATGGAGATTCCTCTCTTCACACAAAAATGATGCTCTTGTAATCTTTGCTGGTCTGAGAAATGTATCAAGTTAAAATTGCAAGCTGCTTTCAAAATTGCTAAAAGTGCTGCTTTATCTTGCATTATAGTCATTTGAGCATTGTTAGGGGAACTCATCTCAGTAGTTTTAGAATCATTTTAGTCATGACAGAAAGTTTCAGAACCATTTTAGTCATGACTGCTCATAACTGCAATATTTACCTTTCAATTTTAAATTATGGTATCCTTAGATTTGGAAAGCTGACACATGATGGTGTTCCTTTCTGTTCTCCTTTTTGCTTCTTCTTGGGTACTACTGAAAAGTTTAACTGATAAGTATTGAATCTAGATTGGAAGTACTAATGATGTAGAATTTAATTTTACCTATTTTGCATTCATAGTATAATAAATAGAAAAAAGACTTTGTGGCACTGAAGAGCTTTGTCAGCTACTAACAGAAATTCAATTTATAGTTGCATATTTTTTAACAGTGAGCTTTAGAATGCATTTGATTAAATTCTGTTTTCCTGTGGACTTAATGAGAATTGTAATTCTCAAGAGATTTTCACCAGGCCCACTGGTAAAATGAGACTATCGAATCTCAGCAAGTGTAAGAAGCTGACTCCTTTGAACATAAATAAAATCCATATGTGTGCCTGCATATATTTTAATATTGCCATTATACATATTGGCAGAATAATAAAAAGCACAAGGATTTGCAATCTATTCACTGTCTTTTCACACTATACAAACATCTCTATTATGTGTGCTCCCTAGAAAGGTGATACAGCTTTTTTCAGGAATCCATAATTAACAGACTGGATTAAGTAATTTAGGGCAGCTAAAGAAAAACAATACCAAAAATGGCAAATGTCTTTTTAGAAGCTACCCTGTCAAAATGGCTGTCACACAGATTTCAATCTTATGCTTACTTTTCTTGGTGGGCTTATTTCTGCATAGGGCTGTGTAGGATTGTGTTGCAAGACTGTATAATGTGCATGTTCTCAAGATTGTTTAACACTGATTAGTTAAACAGTTAAATTATTTAATTATCATTAGCAATAGCTACCTTTTCTTTGCACACACTAAGCAATTCAGCTATGCAACAAAGACTGATATTTTTGCTCCAGACATTTCATTGTGTCACCTAAAACATTTTAGCATTATATAACACTGACTGATGTTATTTTGGCATTCTACCAATTTAGAATTCAAATGTGTACCTGGGTGTAGATCTTAACCCATTTGGTGCATTTAATCCAGTCAGGGCCTGAGCTCTCAGGAACACATAGTTGGCTAACAACTGCCTCAGAAGAGCTTCATGCGACAACTAGACATCCCCCCAAAATTTTCCTCATAATTAGATCAAGGGGCTGATCAAGGTGATACCTGTTGGATTTCTGCAAGTTCTGAAGATCCTAAAGATATACTTTAATGTGAGCTTTTGTGGTCAAGTCCACTTCCGCAGACTTGTCCACAGAAGCTCACATTAAAATATAGCAGTTAGTCTTTAAGATGCCACAACATTTTTGTCCACTTTACCGTATTTTTTTATTTTTATTTTTATAAGATGACCCACCACTTTTCCAACTCTAAATTACAGTCTTGCAACCACACAGTTCTTTCCTCAGCTTACTTCCAATATAAGATGACTGAGTGATGATTCTTAGGCTAACATTTTTGACATAAAGATATTCTTCTGCACAGGAAAAAATTGTATGTGTTTAGGTAGGTAGGTAGGTAGGTAGGTAGGTAGGTATTTATTTGACATATTTTACCCCACCTTTCTCCTTGGAAAGAACTCAAGTTGGAGATAGTGAATGTACAACAGTTACCAAGAAACACAGAATACAATATTTAGAATTAAGAACAATAATTGTGAAGAAGCATCTTACATAATGAAAAAGGCAATATTAAAACTAAGAACAATAAGCAAACAAATAAAAGAAGAAAAGTGCCACTCTGATTGATTGGAAACGAAAAATGAAAAACACAAGTAGTACTACACATTCAGACCAAGCAGTTATGCATAATAATCCATCTAAAAATCATATGTGATTGATGAGGGCTGCCTGGACTGTTTAACTCTTAGTTTTTTAAGTGCAACTTCAAGTTCAAGTTTGCATTCAAGTGGGAGGAGCTGCCAGGACCCTCCCAACAATAACTATGTGAACACCACATAGCCACTTGAACTTTCAGGCGCCCTTGTGGGAGAAAAGAGCACCAGTGGCATACTGAATTTAAGACAATAAATTGTAGCCCAATTCAATCCCACAAACATGTCTTGACTGTTTATTTCCGGGATGGGTGGAAGCCCTGATCCAGCCCTGGGCTGGGGGGAGCTGCTTTGTCCACCTGAACCGGGATACAGGTTTGACCAGGGGTCACGTGGTCAAAGGACCAAGACCACTCTGGGATAGTGGGTCACATGGTGTGGCTATGGGCTGAGGGTAGTTAAGGACTTACCACTAGGCAAACAGCCTCTTTGATTGCCAGCCGTCTGCTCACCCTCCCACCCAGTAAGAGAATGAGAGTAGCTGGTTGCGGAAGGGCCAGATGGGAATTTTTGGTTGCTACTCTGATTGGCCGTGAGTGGCAGTGGGTTTTCACCCATCCCATTCTCTTGTGCGCAGTGGTGGTTCTTTATATATCCGGTCACAATTAGCAGTCAGTGCAAGTGGCAAAATGATGTCAGGTGAATAGTAGTAAAATATGATTGGCAGCCCTCAACGATAATTAGGAATAGATTAGGACAGTAGATATGACAGGCCAGGATGATTAATAACACATCAAATGATTGATGAGGGCTGCTTGGACCGTTTAACTCTAAGTTCAAGTCCAAGTTCATGTTCAAGTTCACATTCAAGTGGGAGGAGCTGCCAGGGCCCTCCCAACAATAAGTACATGAACACCATGTCACCATTTGCACTTTTAGGTCCCCTTGTGGGAGAAAAGAGCGCCAGTGACATACTGAATTTAAGACAATAAATTGTGGCCCAATTCAATCCCACAAATGTGTCTTGACTCTTTTATTTCCAGGATGGGTGGACAAAGGCTCTTCTGTTGACCTTAACACCCGAGCTCGCTCATACTGGGAGATCTGGTGTTTGAGGCCTTTTGAACCCAGACCACTTAGGGCTTTATAAGCTTTGAATTGTGCCTGGAAACTGATCTGCAGCCAGTGGAGCTGCTTTAACAAGGGTGTTATCTGATGTCTGTAACCAGCCCAGTCAGCAATTCTTCACTGGTCACCTTCTCAGCTGAGAAATAATCCTGTAATAAATCTACATTTAAGATAAAGATTAAGAACATAGGAAGAACCCTGCTGGATCAGGCCAGGGGCCCATCTAGTCCAGCTTCCTATATCTCACAGTAGCCCCACCAGACACCTCTGAGAGCATGTGAGACAATTAGATACCTGTCTCCTGATACCACTCCCCTGTGTCTGGCATTCTGAGGTGCCATGTTCAATACCTGTCAATATTTAAATTCTGCAGTTCCATGACCTACAATTCAACGGAAGATATAGATCATTATACTAAGAACTTTCATAAGTTCTGTTGCACATTACATTTTTCATAAGGAAGTTCTTCTGGGCTATCCCTATGCTGATGCATTCTCTAACCTCTTAAATTACTGCTAAAGCAAAAAGCATGCTGCTTGCTGCTCAAGGTAAAGGTAAAGGTTCCTCTGCACATGTGTGCTAGTTGTGCCTGACTCTAGGGGCAGTGATCATCTCTGTATTCAAGCCAAAGAGCCAGTGTTGTACAAGTCCATGGCTGCAAGGAAACATTGTTTTATCTTCCCGCTGTTTACGGCGGTACCTATTTATCAACTTGCATTTACATGCTTTGAACTGCTACGTTGGCAGGAGCTGGGGTTATCAGCAGGAGCTCACTCCACTGCATGGCACCCAGGAGTTGAACTGCTGAGCTGCTGTCTTTTCAGAGCTTTAGTCCACTGAGCCACCACGCTATTCTAAGCCATCGTTGGTTTTGAAACTCAGATTTAGTCTGAGTTTTGGTACTATCATTCTTGACTCTTGCAATCTTCCCATGTTTGTTGGGAGGAAAGGGATGTTTTTTTCTGAGTTCCAAAGATTTCTGGTCCTGTTCAAAATGTTAGTGCATACATGTACTCACTCACATATGGGCAATGATGGCACATAATATCAACATATAATATTAACACATAATACAAGCCATCAAGCCTTGATTTGTTTAGAATTCATTTGCATTATATGATGCATGTGCACTAATAAACTACAATTATTTGTAGCTTTCCAACACAAATTTGGCCGGAAGGACCCCCTTTTAAAAGAGTTGATGGTGAATAATTATCCCCCATAGTTACCATATCCCAATCCTCATATGATGAAGGATTTTTCAAAGTGCTTTAAACAATCTGGAAATCATGAGACCAGGGATAACAAGTATGCCTTATATTGTCCAGTGGAAGGTTTTCTGCCTTTCAGAAAACCCAAGGAACTCCAAAGTAAGGTTGTCAAGTCAGCAGCATCTCATTTTCCAAAATTTCAGGGACGAAACCAGAGATAACAAGACGGTCGCTTCTGAAGTCACAGAGGCATGGCAGGAAAGGTTCAGAGATAAAGAAATCTATTTCTGGGTCACCTGTTTGTGAAATCAGACATGAGGGAAAACCTAAATTAATGGCTCCAAAATGTAGCTAAAATTCAGCTAACCAAGAATTACAGCCCTTGGCTCTTTGGCTCCTTGTAATTTGGTGTGCTGATGTTGGACAACACAGTACACATACTAAAATTTATTTATTAGGAAAAGGGAGACCTGAAGCAAGATGGGAAAATGTTGAGACATGTGCCCAGGACCAATTAAACATGTATCGCTCATGGTGATTTTTACTAAGAACCTATCTCCCAGCAATCACTGATATATGCCTCCCAAAAAGTATTTGTATTATATTCAATGAAGAAAATCCCAAGATCACAAAGCCTCAGAACTTTTATAGAATATCTTGTGACTTAATCATTCTGTGCCTAATGAAACAAGGACTAGCAGTATAACTAATTCAACATACTTCCTTAGAGCTGGTCCCCACTCACCATGGGAGCAAAGAATCCCCTTTACAATTTCTTGGACCTTGGCCCTATAATGGCTGAAATCCTGTTGCTGCAACTTATACTATGTAAGTCTGATCACAGTGGCGGTAGTTATGATTTTTTTTTAAATTAAGCATTTCTGACTTCTGTTCCAAATTTCCCAGGGCTCTCCTATAATTGCTTTCACCCTTAAAAAACCACAGGGGCCGGGGAAAGGATGGGAGAAAATACTGTATTTACCAAAAATTGCCACCACAGGAATGATTTTGCCTGTGGTAATAACTTTTGGCAATAATAGACTTCCCTTTTCTATCCCACAGCTCCTACAGCTTGCCAGTTATGAAAAGGATTGAAAGGTATTCCTCTGTTCTTTGGAACAGAAGTCAGAAATAATTAACTGTCCTCCAAAATTGCTGCTGCAGTTGCCATCAGGCTTACGTGGTGTAAGTTACTGCAAGAGGATTTCAGCCATTACTGTTTATTCATACTTGCTATATGAGTCAGGACCAGCACATAGTGAGTTGCCATGGAGAACAACTGTCTATTTTTGTTCCACTAAACATCCATATGGGATCTGATCAGAAATTTAATAAATCAGTTGCAAAGGGGAGGGTTTTCCTAAATGCACTTTTGGTTTCTGACAGAGATTAATAACTTACTAAAGGAATAAATAGGGCAAGACAGTAACAGAGCTAAAATCAGAGAATTTTAGGAAATGAAATATTAATGCTACAATGTTAAGCAGGGGGGAAATCATAAAAATTCATTTTGCAGAGCTCTGTAAATCAGATTAACTAACATCCGCTCCTTGCTAGCTGACTAGTTAACACTTTAATGGACACTGTTTTCATCCACAATCCTGTCCACATATAATAAGAGCAAAGACAGGCAAATTTTCTATCGAGAGACAGAAATACTTTAGGAGTCAGATTACTGCCGATTATACTTTTAAAAAACAACAACCCAGAAGTGATGTAGAGAACAATAAAAAGGCTAGTCTACTAACCTTGACATTGCTGCAGAAACAGAGGAGGAAACTTTGATTTAAGCAACAGTATTTTAAGAGAAATTAGTGAAATGAGATTAAAAGAAACAGAAGGGAGGGATAGCAAGTTTCAGTTTCAGCTAGTGCTTGATATCTGTATGTTTAGACCAGTGGAAGACTTTCTTCTAGGTAATGAACCCCAAAGGATATTGAAGTAGGGACGGGCACCTTATGAAAAGCGACATGCTGTTTCATTGTTCTGTAAGCTTATGAAACCTTACGAAACAAAACAAAACAGCAAACAGCATGTCGTCAAGAAATGAAACGAAACAAATTTTTGCTTCAGAAATGAAATGATTTGTCCTAGCCTCTTGATGCAGCCGTTTTGAGAACAGGAAGTTTATTTTTAAACTAATGAATTTGCTTTCCCTTTCCCCCCCACTCCTCAGTTGTTGAGATAGCTTATCTTTTTTGGGGGGGGAGGGGACTGAGGGAGGAAAAGAGGTGAATAGAAGGATCTTAAGATTCACATTATCATGTTATCTTTTTATTACATTCTTTCTTTTCAACTTTTCACGTATATAACTGTAAGCAAGACTAGACAGTGCCAACACTAATTTAGAGCTTCTGAATCATTATTAGCCATCAGGAAGTGTACGGGTGCCTTCCCCCTCCCTCCTATAAGGGTGCATACAGGTTGTGTATGAGAGCCAAGAGGATGGGAGAACAGAAAATAAATGTAGGTGGTAGGGTTTGGGTAATCATTGTTTTTTTCTTTATTATATGTAATGTTTGTTTGTATATATGCACAAAGAGACCATTCCAGATTGATAATAGAATGAAAATATGGGTAGACTGTTGAAATTAGCTACATTGAATGCCAGAGGTCTAGGAACTGTCACGAAGAGAAACAGAATAGAGTAATTAATTAAGAAGAATAAACCGGACATCGTCTTTCTTCAAGAAACACACCAAGCGAAAGATGGCCAAAACGAACTGAAACTACCCAACATCAACATCTATGAGAAAAGTTTTGGTACATCTAAAGCAAGGGGGGTAGCAATCTTAATATCAAAGCACTGTGATTGTATTGTTGAAAAAACTGTGAAAGATTTGGAAGGTAGATATATTATTCTTCAGGCCACAATTGGTCTAGAACAATATACACTGATAAATGTTTATGCACCAAATGCTAATCACAACCTGTTTTACAAAGAGATATGAGAGCAGATAGAAAAGGTACAGAAAGGACATGTGATTTTGGCAGGAGATTTCAACATGGTTATGGACAAAATAAAAGATAAAACAATGACTAGGAAGGTAGACTGGAGGGCTAGACATAAAATTTTAACAAAATTCATCGCAAATACAGGATTAAAGGATGTTTGGAGAGAATTAAAGGGCGATGAAAGAAAATTTACTTTTTATTCATCAGCCCACAAAGCTTACTCGAGAATAGATTTTATATTTGTCTCACAAAGTTTGTTATCTAAAGTTGTAAATACAAATATAGAATTGATAAAAACTTCTGATCATGCTCTAATGTCTGTTGAAATAGAAAATAAGAAGAATTATAAGGAAGCTAGAAGGTGGACAATAAACCCTAGAATTTTTCAAACCCCAGATACAGTACAAAAAATACAAAGAGAATGGCTAGAAACCTGGAATATCAATGAAGAAGGTGGTGGTCAAATAGGAGTTATCTGGGACACTCTGAAGGCAGCGGCTAGAGGTTACATAATAAAAGAAAGTGCTATTATAAAAAGTCGAGATCAGCAAAATAAAAAAAAATTGGAGGCTACTATAGCAGACCTTGAATCTCAATTTTTTCTAACCAAAGACAAAAAAATTTTAATTCAGGTTGAGGCCAGGAAAAGGGAATTAGAAGATATAGATCTACAACAAACCCAAAGAAATCTACTATATTTGAAAAGAAACTTTTTCGAATATAGTAATAAAAACTCCAAGATGCTAGCAAAATTAGCACAGAAAAGGAAAGAAAAAAGCATGATAGGAAGGATAAAGGATTTAAGCGGCAATATTTCTACTCAAATGAAAGAAAAATTAAAAGCTATTCAAGAATTCTATCAAAACTTATATACAGCCAATAGAAGTAGTAAGGAAGTTATGGAACAATATATTGACAAAAACCTAAAAGTAAGACTAGCGGAAGAAGACAGGCTTGAAATGGAAAAAGCTATTAAAGAGGAGGAGATAGAGGATGTTATAAATAAGCTAAAGAATGCCAAAACTCCAGGAGATGACGGATTGGGACCAGAATTTTACAAGGTATTCAAATCAATGTTAATTCCTAAGTTAAAGAAGCTTTATAATGAGATATTGGAGGGCGAGCAAGTTCCTTCCTCCTGGAAACATACCTTAACTATTTTAATTCTCAAGCCTAATAAAGATCCAATAGATGTTGGATCTTACAGACCAATATCACTTATAAATCAAGATGCCAATATTTTTACAGCAATTCTAGCCAAAAGAATGTACACATTTATAGACAAATATATTAAAGAAGACCAAACGGGCTTTATCAAAGGTAGACAAATGTCAGACACTGTAAGAAGAGTCTTGAATGTTCTTTATGAGATGGGAAGATCACAGGACAAAGCATGCATTTTATCTCTAGATTTATTTAAAGCCTTTGATTGTGTCCAATGGCCTGCGTTAAAACTTTTATTAGTGAAATGGGGATTTGGCGAAAAATTTCTAAGTGTAATAAACCAACTCTATTCTCATAGCACCTCATCAATCATTGTCAATGATGGGATGACAGAAAAAATTACCCTAGGCCGAGGAACAAGACAGGGATGTCCTTTATCGCCAGTTCTGTTTTGCATAGTGATAGAGCTACTAGCTAATGCAATAAGGGAGGACCAACTTTTTAAAGGTATGGGTAAGGAAGGCAAGATAAAAATCAGTTTATTTGCGGACGACGCTTTGTTAACAATAAAAAATCCGGTAGAAAATATATTAAGAATAAAAACACACCTAAAGGAATTTGGTGAAACAACCGGATTATGTGTCAACTGGCAGAAATCAGAAATCATGCTTTTCAATCAGGATAATCGAGACATGGAAGAGATCTCCAATTACGAACTGAAAGTTTGTAAATGTATAAAATACCTAGGGATACTTTTAGATAAAGACATTAGTAAAACGAAAGAACGAAATTACACAAAAATAAAAGAAGAGATTAGAAATGAATTACAAAATTACTCCAAATTAAACTTATCATGGTTTGGTAGAATAGCAATGGTAAAAATGAAAATACTTCCTAAAATAAATTTTCTTTTTAGAATGTTACCTATTCAATACACAGAAATTGAAATTAAAGTTTATCAAGATCTTTTAAATAAATTCTGCAATGGTGGAAAAAAAGCAAGAATAAATAAAAGCTTATGGTACAGATCTCAAAAAGAGGGAGGTATAGGCATACCTAATCTTAGAATGTATTACATAGCTAATCAGCTTAGCTCCCTGGGGGAAATACTATTTAAACCTCAAAAACTAATATGGTGGGAACTTCAATCAGAGGAACTAAATGAAGACATAAACAAATATGTGTTTAGTTTAGCCCAAAAAAGGAAAAGTTACCCAATTAAAAATCCTCTTCTAAGTTCCCTATTGCTTACTTGGAAAAAGTATGGAAAGAAATTGATACAGGAAGGTTCCCCGCTTGGCGCGGTGATCGATTAGATAAATTTCCCCACGAACATGAAGAAATTGGGAGACTTATTTAAATTAAGGAAAGTGGCAAGACTAAAAGATTGGATTAAAAAGATGACATCAAAACAAGAAATTAAACGTATTCTGCAAACTCAGGAATTGTCCTGGTTGAATTACGCCCAGTTAGAAAGCTGGACGAAAGAATGGATTAGGAGAAATACACAACTTAGAGGATATACAAAATTTGAGCAATTTCTGACAACATATGAATCAGAGAAAAGAAATACAGGGAAAGGAACAGTTGGCAAATTATATAAAATAATTCAAGATTCATTTGAGAATAGGGAACAGGACACAATAAGAGAGCTATGGAAACAAGACATAGAGAAAGAAAGAAATAATGATGAATGGAAAAGAATTTGGAATTTGAGGATTTTACGGTCATTATCAGTCAGAATAAAAGAAAACTACTTCAAACTAGTTTTAAGATGGTATATGACTCCAGTCAGAATGAATAGAATGAATCCAAAATATTCTAAGCTCTTCTGGAAATGCGAAAAAAAGATAGGTACCTATTTTCATTTATGGTGGGAATGTGAAATAGTTCAAAAGTTTTGGCAAGAGATTATTGAGGAGATAAGAGAAATACTACAAACTGATATTAAATGTGTACCGAAATTGCTTTGTTATCATTACCATCTATCAATGAATATGATGTGAAAACTAAAGAATTAATAGCAAATCTTATGACAGGAGCTAGACTGATTATTGCTAGGAACTGGAAACTGAAATCAGACCTTAAAATTGCTGAATGGTATAAGGAAGTGTGGGACATAGCACTAAATGATAAACTATCTTGTAATATAAAAGTTTTGAGAGGTGAAATAAAAAAAGATATTTTCTATGATGTTTGGGGGAAATTTATAGATCATGTACTATTAAAAGGGAAAGGGATACAACCAACTTATAACCCAACACAGTTCTGGCGTAAAGGACCTTAAGAAGCCTATTGGAAGAAAAAAAAAGATTGAAGAAGAAAGAGAAGATGCAAGAATACTGGACGGTTTCTTGGGGGTGGGGGCACTTTGTACTGTTTATGATTGTCTATTACTGTTTTTTTATATAATTGTTTATCATTGTTATTTTGTCTTTTTTTATGTTCAATAAAATTATAAAAAAAAAGAAACCTGCATTTTATCAGCTTGTAAGCTTCCAACTGGGGCAATGAGCCAAGGGTATCTACCACAATACCCATAGCACTGATTTTTTAAATTGATTTAGCTGAGTGTGTTGGAGCTATGGAATCTTTGAGAAGTTGGTAGAGTAGGCTATCCTGGTCAGTATTATAACGTACTCTGAGCCAAAATGTAATAGATCTAAGCCATGCCCTTGTCTCTATCAGAGGTTGTCCTACTTCTAAGCATAGTGTTGCATAAGAAATACATCTGGGTGTGCCTAAGAATTTCTGTAAAAAGCAGGCTTGAATTCGTTCCACAGTATGGTCTAGGAAACCAAATTTAGAAGGATGACTCTTGACCTCCTTGAGACAGGGAGGAAAGTCGTTCAGAAAGAGATCGAATAGTGTAGGAGCTAAGACACAACCCTGTTTTACTCCCCTGTTTGAAAGTACAGTGGTACCTCGACTTACGAATTTAACCTGTTCTCAATGCATGCTCTTAAGTCGAACTACTCTTAAGTCAGGGTACCTATCTAAAAAATTGAAAAAATAAGTTAAAAAATAAAAAAAATTAAAACATATTTGTAAGTCGAGCAGACCATATCTAAAATTTGTAAGACAGCAGTTAGAATGCCAACAGGTTTCTGCTCTTAAGTCGAGCTACTCTTAAGTCAGGGTACTACTGTATTAGCTCGGATAGTTGTCCTGTCAGTAAATGCTCCCGGTAAGTGGTGTTGAAATATAAATTCCTAATCAATTGGAGCAATCTTTTATCTATCCCTAAATTGTGTAGCTTGCTCCAGAGTAAAGCCCTCTCTACTGAGTCAAATGCATCCTTAAGATCTAGAAAGGCCACATAAAGCTTAGAATTAGACACCTTAAACTGCTTGTTGATGAGATGTGACAGGACAAGACATGATCTAATGTTGATTTGCCTGAACAGCCTATCTGTTCTGCCCCCAAGATTGCCTGATTTCTGATCCAGTGGTCAAGTTTGACCAGTAGATGTTTAGCATAAAGTTTGCCTATAACTGAAAGAAGGCTAATAGGTCTGTAATTTTCTGTTGAACTGTGATCACCTTTTTTGAAGATAGGAACGGTTATTGCATTGGTCCATAATTTGGAAATAATGCCAGTTTTGTTAATTGATGTGAATAGAGGGGCCAAACATGTAGCCCACCAGTCTGGGTCAGATTTCAGTAGGTCTGGAGGGACAGTGTCCAGCCCAAGGGTTTTGCCC
Source organism: Phrynocephalus forsythii (assembly GCA_029282475.1). Lineage (NCBI taxonomy): Eukaryota > Metazoa > Chordata > Lepidosauria > Squamata > Agamidae > Phrynocephalus > Phrynocephalus forsythii. The sequence continues at coordinate 57,110,022 of JAPFRF010000005.1, forward strand.
AATTTTAGGAGAATAATTAGTTCCCTTATCTCCTCAGATGTAACCTGAGGCCATTCAGACAGCTCATAATTTGGTAAAGAGAAGTCAGGTGTAGAGGAAATGTTCTTTTCATAAAAGAGAGTTGAGAAGTGTTTAATCCACATATAAAGGGGAACAGCAGAGGTACTTGGTTTCCCAGGCGAAAGGAACCAGCCACTATATTCCAGAATAGTTTAGTATTTTTGGAAGTTATAGACTGGATTAGCATGTGCCATCGATCCAGGGTATAGCGAGCTGTTTTCTCCTTTATCAAGGTTTTTAGGTGGCTTTTAGAAAAAGTGTACTTTGTTAAAAGCTCAGGAGTTTGAAGTGTTCTGTATTGCCTATATATGACCCTATTGTGGGCTTTCAATGTCCTACACTCCTTATCAAAGAAAACCCTAAGTGACATGGTTATTTAGTAGATGATCATGTTGTTTGTTGCTGTTTGTTGTTGTTGTGTGCCATCTAATGAGGACGAACTTATAGCAGTCCCAGTAAGGTTTTCAAGGTGAGATATTTAAGGAGCGGCTTTACCAGTTCCACACCCACAATGAGTTTCCATGACTGAGCAGGGTTTAAAATCCAAGCTTCCTGAATCCTAGTCAATCCACTATACCACACTGGGTAGCAAGATAATCATACAATCTACTTAATGTAATTGATGGGGTGGATTATACTGAAGAAGGCTTGTCCAGTCTGTCTTTTGGCTTCATCTATATCTATGGTTCCATGGAAACATTGTTTTGAGTATCTGCCTATGGTTCCTCTGAATGGACCACTACAGATTTTGGTGGGCCAATTTCAGCATAATCAATCTTAATGGGCATGAACTACATCCAGAAATGTATTATAATAGGGAAGTGTCATGTCTCTTTAGAAGTTATGAAACATCCTTCTACAGTTCCAATTACTCAAGATCCTGATCTGTCCAAACTTTGTTAAAAGTGGCACTAATAGCAGCATTGTAAATTAATCCAGTTGGGCAATCTAAATTTGAATTACATAAATGAGGTGCCATATATAAATCTTTGCCATTGTGTTTAACATCCTGCATAACTGGGTGAAATTTTGGGGTTTGGAAAATGAAGATGGACAGCAATTTATTCTCTTCCACCACCTTCTAGATATCTAAACTATGAGCTGGCAATACATTCAAAGTCATTTTAAAAATAGATTCTATGGATAACATGAATAGGGGAGTGGATTGTGAGTCACGAGCCAAATGAGTAGCTATATATGTTTGCTTTTCTTTCCTTGCATGCCTGAATACCTGGCTAGTTTACATTGGACTGCTTTTCATTTGGCAAGCTGTGTAAACCTGACCCAGTATATCTTAATGAGAATAAAAAATAAATTCCAGTACATAAGAACACATTTTCCTACCCATGCTCCATGAGCAAATAATGCCCGAAGACTTCCTGATCATTGTGACATTGCTGGTGACAGAAAAATCAATGTTTTAGTTATGGACATTGACCAGTATGTACAAAACCCAGTATCGAATCACATAATTTTGGATAAAGCTGTATAAAATTTTAAAGAGTCCTTTTACCGTCATTGAACCATCTGGCCCATCTAAGCCATATAAATTAAAATCAAGATTCTCTGTTAATTGTTAAAAATGTGTAAACTGTAAAACATAAAATTACAAGGCTTTTATAATATTCAACATATTCACATAATTCAAACAAATAACATTACAACGAGCATTGTTGGGCCAGATCTGATCCACTCTGACTTGGACGTTACAGTTGATCCAGGTACTGTAACTGTAACTGTTTGCTCTGTGTTAATGGATTAATTTCAGCTTCTACAGCCTGATGATGTGGTCAGGACCCTTGGTGAGGTGAGGGCTACCACATGTCTTCTGGATCCTTGCCCTTCCTAGCTCATAAAAGCTGCCAGAAGGGAACTGGTTGATTGAGTAGGAGTGTTGAACACCTCTTTGCAACAGGGTAGGATTCCAGCATGCTTCATGGAGGCAATAGTAAGACCACTGTGAAAAATCCCTTTTGGGTCCCCACAATACTGAATAATTACCAACCAGTATCTACTAACTAATTCTTGGGGAAGGTGCTAGAGTGGGTTGTGGTCTCTTAGCTCCAGAGGTTTCTGGATGAGACGAATTACCTAGGTCCATTTCAATCCAGTTTCAGGCTTGGTTATGGTTGTCTTGGTAGATGACCCACACCAGGTTTTACAGGGCCTCTAGTAGTTTTTGCAGCCATCACTCACACTGTCCTCCTGACTTGTCTCTCTGGATTGGTGATTGGGGACACTGTTTCACAGTGGATCAAGTCTTTCCTGGAGGCAAGAATGCAGAAGTTGGTGCTATGTTTGACACTCCCGCAATTGGTTTGTGCGGTCCCTCAGGGATGTCTTTTGTCTCTTTTGTTATTTAACATTTACATGAAAACACTGGGAGAGATTAATCAGAGTTTGGGGGTTCAGTGTCACCACTATGCAGGTGACACTCTCCTTGCCCCCTTAATCCAAAGACACTACTTTGGCTTTAGATCAGAGTTTGGTATTGGTAATGAACTAGATAATGCTGAAACAACTAAAACTTCATCCAGACAAGACAGAAGTGCTTACAGTAGTCAAAAGGGATATCAAGGAATAGGGATGTAGCTTGTATGCTTCAACTGAAAAAAAGGGGTGCGTAGCTTGGGGGTGCTCCTTGACTCATCCTGGAGTCTAGATGCCTAGATCTAAGCAGTAACCAGGAATGCATTTGCACAATTAAAATTAGTGCACTAGCTATGTCTGTTTCTTGAGAGATCAGCTCTGGTCACGCTAGTCTCTTCCTTGCTGGACTACTGTAACACACTATATCTGAGACTATTGATGGAAAATCTTAGAAAAATTCAGTGGGTCCAAAATGCAGCAGCCAGATTGCTGACTGGGGCTGGTTACAGGGATCACATAACACCATTGTTACAGCAGTTCCATTGGCTGCAGATCAGTTTCTAGGCACAATTCAAAGTGCTACTTTTAACCTACAAAGCCGTAAATGGCCTTGGTCCAAATTACCTCAAAGACCATATCTTCCAGTATGAGCTGGCTCGGGTGCTAAGGTCACAAGTAGATAAAGACCTTTCTCTCCAGGCAAGCTTTCCTGAGTGACTGACTATCTGTTATGTGACTTTTAGATGGGTTGCTATGGCTTACTGCATGGGCTGAATTTGTAGTACTACTTGTATTTTAAATTGGTAGTTTTCCATCTCTCCAAGTGGCATTTTTCTTCTTTTATTTGTTTGCTTATTGTTCTTTGTCAGATATTAGTTAGTGAAACTATGTATTAGACTGGCAGAACAAATTGCAAAATACTTTGACATACTTTAATATTGCCTTTTTAATGATATAACATGCCTCTTCACAATTATTGTTCTTCTAAATACTGTGTACAGTGTTTTTTTGTAACTGTTTGTACACTCATTGTCTCCAGCTTTGTATGTTGTTCTTAAGTCTTTATTTATTTATTTATTTTGAATATATTTACCCTGCCTTTCTTCTTGGAAAAGGACCCAAGTCTTGCAAGAGACCTTGAGTCCTTTCCAAGGAGAAAGATGGGGTAAAACATTTAAAATAAATTAAATAAATAAAATGTATTGGGAAGATGAAAATAACTGGTACCAAGCCATATGTTCACTATTATGGTTTTTTAATGGTACTTACTAGATTGGTTTTCCATAACTGCACTTTTATTCATTTATTAACACTTTTTGTTTTAATTAGGGAGAACCACACATTGCCTTTGCCCTTTCTGACTACACATTACCAGAAAATACTCATCAGTAATACAGTGGGCCCTTGTATAACAAACAGTTTGTATAGCATAAAATCTGTACAATATAAAAAAATCCGGAGATAGGGGAAATTTGCTTAACAAAATCACCTATGGGGAGAATCCATACGATATAAAAATGGTCGTGATTAGGGATTACTCTGTTTTCAATGCATTCCTATGGGAAATTTGTATAAAGGAAAATTTGCTTAACATAATTTCATTTGGAACAAATTAATTCCTTTATACAAGATACACTGTATTCAGTTTATCATGTATCTGTATGTACAGAAAACTTTTCCGTGTTTCACAGAGGGGTACAAGGGTTTCTCTTCCCACCTTACACAGCTCCGGTTGCAAACTCACCCAAGTTTTTCATTGCTAAGTAAAGATTTGACCCTGTGTCCATCCTTTCCAAACCTGATACATTAAAGATTACTACACTGGCATTCTGGGTACTCACCATATCCCAACTGTTGCAGAATTTCTATATGACTTGGTCTAGCATTGGGCGTTTATACACGACCCCTAAGCTCCGCCGCAAATGGCTGCAAGCTCCGGACCTTAAAAATGTTTACCCACCAGCTCCGGAGTTTGCAGACAATTAAGTGCGACCCCACCCACTTTAGCGCGACCCAGCGCACTTTTCTTGTACCTGCTTTTTGATGGTGAAAAATATTTGATGCGGAGAGTGCCTGAGCTCTCCTCGCTTCTTTCTGTTGTTTTTCTTTTGCCTACGCCCCTTAAAGAGGAACCAGGAAGTAAACGGAGGTTGGAGCAACCTCCACCGGCACCAGAAGTAAGAATGCATTCTTTTGTCCCTGTCTAAGGCTTTTTTCCCTCCCTCCCCTCACGCAGACAGAACAAAGAAGTGCAGAGCGGGTGGGGATGGAGGAACAGCAATGAACCCTCAAGATCTCTGGTCCGAATTTAAGGGACCAGCGGATCTTAGGGGTCGTGTAAAAAGGCCCATTGATTTTCAAAGGGAAAATGCTGCATCGATTTCCATGGTTCCATGAACTCCACTACTAGGTCACTTGGAGATTGGAATGTACAGCTGGGCTTATATGAGTTACTTGGACTTGAGTTTCGTGAACTGCAGTGCCACCTATTACAAGTTAGTTGGCAGCTGCAGTTGAGGAGAAATTCATATTATGAAATTAATTTGAAATACTGTACTGTACTGTATTTTGTGATTCGCCCATATTTTTTCTGTGCTATTTATAGGTAAACCATCAGATATCCAAGCTGCTGGTGCAGCTAAAAAGGAGCCCTTTAGGTCTTAATCTACATACACATACATCTGAAATAATGAAAATAAAAAAGAGCAGCTTTTGAAAACTTTCTGGAAAGGGCCTATTAAGATTAAGAAAGCACCACTCCAGGTACATTTCAAGAGCAAAGAGTTCCCTCAAATGGAGTGTGATAAATAAACAAAAAAATGTCTGAAGGACGTACAGTGCTCCCACTCAGGAGTGCTCGGCACTTTCAGAAAATGCTTGCTCAGTGTTTGCCTTTGAATAATGAAACAAAAACCTGATGGTCAGCAAAGTGGAGTCATTAAGAATAAATCAGCTCTGTTTCCATCTAGAAACAGCTTAATGTTACACTTTGCAGTAACCCATCACAGCCGTTCTTAGCTCTCATATTGATTTCCCACCCTCCTCCACCATAGTGAACATACAGAATCAGCAGGCTCCATCCTGCATTTAGTCACATCCCCCCCTTTTAAAAAAAAATGTATCTTCAGACTTCTGGTATGTGTACGTGCAGCCATGACACCTGGTCCTGACCAAAGCATAAACATGGATAAGCAGGGCAAGAGTATGCTGAATCTGCATGTTCATTGTGAGGGAAGTAAAAGCAGCAGGGAGCTGTGACCTGCATGCTTTCTGCATCGCACAGTTCTATAGAATCCCAGTAGAAGTTTCTAAAAGGTCCTGATTTTTTTCCAAGCACACATTTGGAAGAGGGAGGTCTGAATCCATCTCTGAAATTAAAAACATCTCCATCTTTTAAAATTAGCTGAAGTAGGGGAAAGGCATCTGTGTCCCTGCAAAATGCTTCTGTTGCTTTTTAGATTGATATATTTTCTAGTTTTCTGAGAAAATTCCTATGCAAATTCAGCAGTGCTTACTTTTCATTCAGTCTAATTTTGTTTGCTGTGACTGAACAGTGGTGATACTTCCATTTGCATTCAAGATTTCTGATAGGCATAATCCATTAGGGTTTCAAACATTTGAAAAGAGCCTTTACTTTGCCGCTTTCAGACAGAAGTATTTCAACAGTAAAAGGCAATTTCTCCATCACTCCTTTAATTAGACACTCCAAAAAGTGAGGAATGGCAGTAATGAATGTAGTAGTCCCACTATTAATAATGCAGCAACTCAGAGTATATTTTGTCATTTAAAAATCCTGCTCTGTTCATGATAACTAGCAAATGCTTTTCATGGTCAGAGTTTTCTTCAGATTCTCCAGTTACTAAAGATCCCAAAATATAAACTCAGTCTACATTATATTGTAGGTTGTTTTCAAATACATTTCTCTCTTCCACAATGCTGTGGTCAGGAATAGTGGACCTCATGCAGTTCAAAATCCATGTATAACTCTCATGCCCCACAAAACATAGCTACGTGTGTGCGCACGTGCATGCACACACACATGCTCTCTCTCTCTCTCTCTCTCTCTCTCTCTCTCTCTCACACACACACACACACACACACACACACACACACACACACACACACACACACACACACACACACACACACACACACAGTTCTCTTCAGTTGTATTGATAGTTCTTTCCAATGAGCTTTAAAGGGCCTTAAGATGTCCCTGATCAAGAAACTGAATTAGAGATGCTGTGGTTCATTCATTCATTCATTCATTCATTCATTCATCCATTCATTCATTCATAACCTGCCCATCTGGCCTCATGGCACTCTGGGCAACTGGGGGTCAGATGTATTGGGTGGCAAGTAGACCACTTCAATGTCTTTGATGTTAAACTTATGTCCCTAGTTCTGGATGATCAGGGGTACAGAGCTTACCCAATATTATTTATTTATTTATTTATTTATTTATTTATTTATTTATTTATTTATTTATTTATTTATTGGAATATTTATTTATTTATTGAAAAACAATCTGTGTATAGCCCAAACTATGCTGCACAGACCATGCAATGCAAGGGCAAAGTATGCTTACAACTAATGTCTGCTATGTCCTGGAAATGTTGCCCTTTAAAAAGCATTCCGTCCTGTGCAACCATCTGAACTAGAAATTTGGAACCAAACATCTGACTTGTGATTTTTTATCCAAGAACAGAACTCATCTCTAACCAACATCTCCAGCCCCTCTGCAGCTCAGCTTTCCAGGCCAATTGCCTTCAACATTATGAATGTCTTTTATTGGTTCAAAAATGATAAAACATTTTCAAGCAGAAATGAGCACAGTGACATTTCATGCAGAAAACAGTAATATTCATAAAAATCAAACCAGTTGTTAATTACAGACGTTTCCCCATGCATAGCAAACTATGATTCGTCTGTCACTAAAGCTGTCGGGGTGCATACAATCACTCACAAACTAAATAAACTCTTTAAATGAAATTGCTGGTATTAAAAAATGAGGCCTAAGAGATGGACAGCCACTTGAAGTATACAGCCCATTTACAGAACATTTAAGACATATTCAAATTATGAACAGGGAATTAGAAGAGTCATCTTACAACATTAAAAGGCAACATTAAAGCTACAAAGAGCATGCAAAAAGAAAGAAAAAATATATTATGAAGGTTGGAAGGTGGAAAGTAAACATGAAAAGCACTGGTGTTCTTATGAAATCAGTCAGTGCAATCATCTATGATAATCCACATAAAAGTCACATAGCAGGTAGTCCCTCGTTCAGGGAAAACATGCCTGAAGAGGAAGGTCTTTGCCTGCTTCTGTAAAGATAGCAGAGATGGGGCAGTCCTGGCCTCCAGTGGGAGGGAGTTCCAAAGTCTGGAAGCAGCAACAGAGAAGGCCCTTTCATGTATTCTTATGAGACACACCTATGAAGGTGGCGGGATGGAGAGAAAGGCCTGATGACCTTAGCATCTGAGCTGGTTCATACTGCAAGATTCCATCTTTGAGGTAGATTGGACCCAGGCCATTTTGTGCTTTGTAGGTTAAGGTGAGCACCTTGAATTGAGCCCGGTAGGTAGGTGATTGGCAGCCAGTGGAGCTGCTTTAGGAGGGGTGTAATATGATCTCTATAACCTGGTTTCTGCGTTTTGGACCCATTGAAGTTTCCTGGGCCTTTCCATTGGTAGCCCCACATAGAGTGCATTACAGTAGTCTAGCTGGGATGTCACTAGGGCGTGTGTCACAGTGACCAGAGCAGGTTTCTCAAGAAATGGGTGTAACCTAGTTTTAATTATGCAAATGCACTCCTGGCCACAGCTGTGACCTGGGCATCTAGGATCAAGGATGTCCAGGAGCACCTCCAAGCTACACACCTCTTTTTTCAATGGGGGGGGGATCCCATCCAGTACAGGTTGCATCCCTATACCTTGGTCTCCTTTCTGACTGACCAGAAGCAGCTCTGTCTTGTCTGGGTTTAGTTTCAGTTACAGTGGGCATTGGCATAGCACTGGACATAATGCTTACCTCTACCATGGCCCCTGCTGCTAGAGGCTGATATTCTGACAGTGTTTCCACAGCCCATTTGTCTGCAGTCTTTTATGTGCCTATTTTTAACTGCAGAGAGCATTCTATAAAGGAAACCTTCTACAATTTTATTTTGACCAGAACCTTGATTAATTTTTAACAACAGTATATAAAATGTATTTAGTAACCAGTGTAACTTCAGATCCATTTCAAATCCATGCACTTTTAAACCCCTAATTTCTTTATTTTGCTTTTTTATTCTTTTAAGGGGTTTCGTTCTAAATGATATAAAAAGCATCCCATAGTGCAATTAGTGTTGAAGCTCCATATGATATTATTTCATCAATCATGTACTGTCTTTGGAGAAAGGGCTGCATACGGCAGCCTTTATTGAGTCTGGGTGGAAATATATGGCTAAGATATAAGAGATGAGGAAAGACATGATTCAGTGAGAAGGGGATAAAAATAACACAAAAGCTGTGGTCGATACTTTATCTGGAAAACGACAGTGAATAAATACAGCACACATTGATTTAGCTTTAAAAATAATTTCACCTTTCCATCTGAAAAAGACTTCAAGAGAGTTTACAATATGCCATTAAAAGCAAAGCAACACAATATTCATATGAAGTTTTTTTTAGGGAACAGGAGTAGTTTTGCGATCACTTAGTCCTGAATGAAAAGAGCTTATATCCTGGCTTACAGCTTTTGTGTTATATGCAGTTTACTGCTGCACTGCAGTTCATGTATTTTGAGTAAGTCTGCCTTAAGGAGCCATCCAGACCAATAATTTCAAAGGCTAGGGCTGATGAAATCATGAAAAGCTGAGAGTTAACGAGAGTTTGGACAAACAGAATGAAGTAAGCAATTCCTTTTAGAGTTAATATATTAATATGTTAGTTGTACTAGTTAAAATGTAAAAATTAAAAAACAACAACACTTTATATTTTATTTCGGGAACTTCCACAGAGTATTACATTTTCCTAAGTCATAAACACCCTCCTTTTATGGCTGATAATAATCTTATTCATAATCAAGCTAGGGCAGGAACAAGCTTTTGTTGGAATTCCATTTATGCTTCAAAAACATCCTCTTCAATAATTTCTGTCTCCTGTTCCCCCCCCTACATTCATCATCAAACAGTGGCTTGACTATATTTATTTCCTGTGCAGTCAGAGCAAATAGAAATTCAGGATGAGATGCCATTGTGCAGGAAAAAAAGCCTGTATGATTCTGATTAATGATACTATCCATCTCAGAAGACAGCAATTCTCTCCATCAGAGTATAACAGCAGAGGGAATGGGCTAACCATTGACATTTTATTTCACTCTTATTCTGGTCTGCTTCTTTTTTCTTGTAGCACATTGCATGCCATAGGAGCTTTCTTCCATTGTGATAGGGTCAGCTCAAGCCACTTTGTTGGGAGACTGAGTGCTGATGCAGATGCTACTACACCTCTCGGCATGCCCTGTTACTGGGTGCCAAAATTGGGAAAGAGAATCTGCTCCTGGTTTGGTGCAGTTTGGGGTGTTTCCAAAGCCTGCCCTGCAAAGTCACATGCCTCTCACGATATGACCTGCCCTCTGTCTGTAGATAAACACTGCTGTATCTGATTGTCCGCCTGTGAGTCTGTGTCGCTGGATTCTGACTCTCAAAGAGAATGTGGATGGACAGGCATGTGCCTCACTTTCTTCTTTTTAAAATCTCCCAAGACGTTAGCTGAGTTAGTCTTTTGAAGCAAAAATGACAGATTTGTGGCACCTTAAGATGAGCAGATATATTTCCTGCAATTTAAATGAACTAATCCTGCATCTCTGTGCTTCAATAACTGTTGAACAATTCTTCATGTCCATTATTAAGATCTCTAGGGCTTACAAGGACTGTTAATGACCATTGATAAGATCTTTACTATGCTGGAACCTTTTGCCTTGCCATTTTGTCCTCATCATGTTTGTATACATTTCTGTCTCCTGGGACTTTAGGCCACCATCATACATCTGCAGAGATGGGCTTCAGCTGACAAAATTTATCCCTTTCCCCAGTGGTTAGTCTTCTTATAAGGCTCTTATTGGTTAATGATGTTGTGAACAGAATACTAAACTGTATTTATTACCTTGATGTGGACTGTCCAGAGAGTTCTAGGCCTCTAGAAATGCAGAGGGAGGGCTGACTGCCCAAGCAATGATAAGACTGCAAGGGTGTCCTAGACTATGGACACTATAAGATATGGTGTCCTAGGATGACCCTGCAAAGCAGCTGATTGTGAGAAGGGTGCAAGCATCAGCAGCTAAGAGAACAGTTGATCTCTTGGCCTGTCTTCCTGTCTAGTGATATGGATGTAGGCATTTGGTGGTAAGAGCAAACTCATGTCATCTCTTCTACAAGTTGAGGTGAAATGTGTCTTTTCATATAGCTGTATTGGCTTGTGTGCTACCTCATTATTTTGTTTTAATTGGCAGCAGACTCTCCAGGACCTCAAGAAGAGGTATTTTGGGCTCTGCTTCTCATAAAGCAGTTCTTATAACTATATAATATGGAATGATACTGAAGATGGCCCTTACATCTAGAGTAGTAGAAGTGGTAAAGATGACTTATTTTTATTCTGGGCTGCTTTTTTCTTGTACCACATTGCATGCTGCAATGTCCATGGGGTCATTTAGTCCAACTCTTCTTAATGCAGAAGCAGAACAAAAGCGTTCCTGCAGATGGACATGCAATTCTGATTTAAACCCTCCATTGAAGATTGCACCATGTTCTGAGCTAGTTCATTCCACCATCAAACAGTTCTTGTTGAGAAGAAGTGTTTAGTCAATAATCTTTGTTTTAGAAGAAGTAGCTGTCTTAGTTTGTGCCAGAATATCAGGCAAAATCAAAAGAAAAACAAAAGAAAGATGGAAATATGCTTTCCCTTATTTTTTATTTTTCTTTAGGCTTTGCCTAATGTTCTTTCATGTAATTTTAACTCATTAGCTTTTAGCTTCCACCCCGAAAAAGAATGCATATAATCTACAATTGGGCTAAGCCATCTCCTGTACTGAGATATTTTAATTGTTCCATTGTGTGCACTTGTTGCCAAACCATCAAAAATCAGAACACATATAGCAGTAATTTCTTAAATACTAATTTGGTTTTCATGAGCTCTACATGGGCTATTTACGCCACTCACCTCCTGGGTTAAGTACAAAGATATAACCAAAGCCACATGTTTGTTTATATTATTTGAATGCCACCTTTCTTCCTATAAAAGGCCCAAGACAGTTCATGAGAATTAAAATCATAAAAAATATCAAATTAAAAATACCATAAATAACTAAATATTAAAAACAATTGATGGTTGATCAACAATATTTGACCAACTTTGGAAGTTATTTAAAAGAAAATCACAATGACAATCATGTCACTTATAGCAGTGTTTGTCTTGTTTAGTCTGTCTCAGAATGGTAGAATGTCTTCCTCAGGATTCCCATCAAGCTGTTGCTTTGATCATTTATAAATAGTTCGTGTCCCTTTATTATTATTATTATTATTATTATTATTATTATTATTATTATTATTATTATTATTATTATTATTATTATTATTATTATTATTATTATTATTATTATTATTTCCTTATACAGTGGTACCTTGTACAAAGGAATTAATTCATTCCAAATGAAATTATATTAAGCAAATTTTCCTTTATATAAATTTCCCATAGGAATGCATTGAAAACAGAGTAATCCCTAATCACGAGCAATTTTATGTTGTATGGATTTGCCCCATAGGGATTCTGTTAAACAGATTTCCCCTGTCTCCGGAATTTTTTATGTTGCACAGATTTTATGTTATAAAAACCGTTTGTTATATGAGGGTCCACTGTATTTGTTTATGCTGGGTTTTTGTTTTCTGCCTCATACTTAGTTTGACACCATGTACTGCTTTTGTACTGTTTTTTTTTTAATTTAGCTTGTAGTTACATGAAAACTTGATACTGAAAGGTAGGATAAAAGGTCTAAAATAAGGTGAAATGAAACATAAGTACACACACAGCTTGGAATGTTCCCTTTTTGGGCCACATCTCCTGGAATATCCCAGCCAACAGGTAATAAGGAATGTTTCTGTATATATGCAGTCATCTGATCTTAAATTCTGGGACACATGGAATGATTAAGAAATTAAATTGGGAAGGGTTTTGCTGCTGTGCAAAAATGCAATCCACTGAGACATGTAACAGTTTGTACCTGTAGTTAAAGCATTTTGATTATGTATGTTTTAACAGCACTTTAATTAACTGAAGTTTGATTTTGTGTAGTTTTTGAATGTATTTTTGTACTTTAGGATTTATTGAATTTCTGTATTGTAAGGCACTTTGATTTCTTAGGAACTGAGTAGTTTTAGCATTCTAAATAATGATCCAGCTGGTAGATTTGCAATGCTAATGGTGAGGTAAGATATTTATGTGGTAAGTCCTCCATCTTTGTGAAATATTCGTTGAGGTATTTCTCACAAGGGCTTACAAATGGAAGCAGAATTTCCTGCACCACGTAAAGCATCATTCAAGTCTATAAAGGTAAAAATATGTTCCCATGAATGACAAGGGATAAACAGTAGAAAATCCAAATTAATTCAGATTTAAATGTCTTTGCACCTATAAAATAGACAGGAGTGGCTAAAGCAGAGGTTCTTATAGCAAGTGTTTCAAGTGTCAGAATAAATCAGGTCTCCATCCAAAATGTATCCTTACCATCTCTTTAGCTGCCTCTATGAACTCAGAACTTTGTTGTACAAATGGATATATACTTAAGTGAAGGAATGGGCAAGACTCTTCTTAGTGGTGTTTTGGAAACATAGAATATATTTACCTAATGACCTTGTCAAAGCCTGACACTTTTCTTAGATTTCATTTTTTTAAAATTAAGATTCTGAGAGCCTTTTCACACGACCCCTAAACTCCGCGGCAAATGGCTCCCAGCTCCGGAGCTTAAAATTGTTTCCCCACCAGCTCCGGAGTTTACAGAAAATTAAGTGCGACCACACCCACCTAAGCGCGTCCCAGCGCACTTTTCAGGTACCTGCTCTCTGGGGGTGAAAAATCCCTGATGCGGATCTAAGGTAGAGAGTGCCGGGCTCTCCTGGCTTCTGTTTGTTGTTTTTTTGCCCCCCGCCCCTTTAAGAGATCTGAATGCTGCCGGGAACAGAGTGAGACCGGCAGAACGGAGGTAAGCCGGCATTCTTTTCTTTCTTTTTTTTCTCCCTCCCGTCACGCAGCCAGCAGCCAGGAGTGCGGAGGGGGTGGGAACACAGAAACAGCGACAAACCCCCAAGATCTCTGGTCCGAATTTAAGTGGCCAGCGGATCTTAGGGGTCGTGTGAAAAGGCTCAGAGATTCAGTCATCATGACTAGAAGCAATTCAAGGGGGGACCTTCAGCTCTCCTGATGTTTTTAACTGTAACTCCTACATTGCCAATGATTAAATATGGTGGGAGTTGTGCTCCAAAACATCTGGAGGGCTGATGGAGGGCAGTTTTCCCCACCTAACAGTGGTATACTTCCTCACTTCTTCTTTTGAAGTGAGCTGTCTGTAAAATCACAGCTGAGGTTTGAAGAGATCTTACTAGATCATATAAATGCACCACAGAAATGAGTCCTAGTCAATGTCTTCATGCTTATTTTGTAGCAGTTTTTCCAAAATCTATTTCCAGAATGTTATAATGATATTTCTTCAAATCCATTTCATAGCCATGCTAGAAATAAAAATAACTGGGGTTATATTAAGATAAAATGAAAATGGATTGTTATGTTGTCCCTTGTAACCAGAAAAAAAAGGTTAGGAAAAAACAGGGTTGTCAGATTTGGCCTGGTAACTCCTACATTCACAAACTCCGGCAAGGTGTACATTCAGAATGGCTGAGATTTATAAAGTGACTTTCTTGTCTTGATACCTTGGTTGCTGGTATGGAGAATCTCACTAGGGAAACTAATGCCACACCTTGTGGGGGAAATCTGCCCATGAGAAACACAAACATGAATTAGAATTTCAGCCTCAACTCTCCCAAAGCTTGCAAAAAGGAGAAAACAATTACAGTGGACCCTCGTATAACAAGGGGTTGGTTTAACAGAAAATCAGCTTAAAGGAAAAAAATTCCAGATATAAGGGAACATCGCTTAACATCACACTACCAACTTCCTTCTTGGTTTATTTGGTCAAAATGGCACTGCAATCCATTTCCATTACACTAATCCTGTACCTCAAGTTGTCATGATTATACTGAAATAATTTGTATACGAATATACATGCCATTTAATATATAGCAGCACATTTGACTTTTAATACTCAGAAGGAACAGACATGTTTTAAACCTTATTCATTGCAACTACATACATTTAATTGGAGGCTCCAAAACATGGGAATGATAAATAGTTTTACTTATTATAAGGAATTGGGAGGACAGAACAACTGTAGGAAGGAGATGGGAGGATCTTGTTCCACGAATGAAAACATTTTTATCTCTGTACAAAAGGGATAATAGAACCAATATCTTTTCCTGACCGTCAGTATTGTTGAGCCATTTTCAGTGTTTCAGGAAACATGCATTTGATATGTTTCATATATTGCATTTTAAACTAGACTTGTAAAATATTATCTCTCCTTATATAAATATAAAACATTTTTCTACTCTTTTTGTATTTTTGTAGGTGGTCTGGGGTTCAGAAATTGGCTCCAACACCTCTTGAGTGTATAAAAGGTAAAAGTCCCCCCCACACATGTGCGCTAGTCTTGTCCAACTCTAGGGGCGGTGCTCAATTCCGTATTCAAGCCAAAGAGCCAGTGTTGTGCAAGTCCATGGCCATTTGGCCAGCATGGCTGCAAGCGTATATGCACTGGAAAATGTAGATCTGTCACGATGATCTTTGATATGGTTCTAAAAAGAACCTGCCTTCCAAACCACCAAAGCAAAAAGCTTTGTTTTGTCAGACTGAGGGTCCACCTTTAAGTAGCAAGGATAACCTCTGCCATTTATAGTGTGTACAATATTGTCTTATTATACAAATTCTTGCTTTATGCTTTGCCTAGAAATTTATCAATGACCATGTTGTCCAGTGGAATGTAAATAGTGTGCCCTTGCACTGCCTAATGGCTCAAACCAGTTTTGGTTTCAGAAAAATGTGCAGAAAGTTCACAAGAAGAAAAAACCCTGCTGCTGCCAAATTTGTTGGTAGACTTGCTAAGGGATATCTCAAGCTGCTTTGACAAGTAGCTGTTGCTGTGAATTCAGCAAGTGTTCCGTTTTTTCTGTGTCCTGCATTGCATCTGCTCAGTTTGGGTATTTTCAAGGATAAAAGCAGATATTCCATCAAAGAGATGGTGGCCACTAAAACAAAAGTTACATTTCAGCTGCCTACTCTTTGTAACTTCCTGAATGTATATTTATGCTGAGACCACATTGGTCTCTCTATCTCACCTCCAGTCAGCAGCTGCCCATGATGCGGGGGATGGAGGTGCAGCCAGAAATTGATTGACTTCCAAACTGCCAGGTAAGAAAGAATGGCTCAGGATAGAAAGGGCATGAGAAATGAACAATCTAGCTGGCTCAGCTAAATACTGGAGAGGAACAGATGATGGAGGCACTGATAATGCTATTGCACAAAAAGGAGTCTGAGGCTCTCTATCTCAGAAAACGAGGAGGAAGAGAAAACGAACAGAAGGGGTAAAACTAGTACAATTTTCCACAGTGCATTCCTCTTGCTTTCATTAAATACTGGAGCAGGATCCTTTAATAAGGTTAGAAAGGGAGGGGAAAGGAATTAGTAGCAGCAGCAGAAGCAAAGGGTAGCTATTGCCTCTACCACTAGCACCGGATGACACATCAAGTGCTGGGAAGCACCTTCCCTCACAGGTTCATGAGACCTGGCAGTTGTTCAACATCATTGACTCCTGCTGCAGATATGGAAAATGGGCACACTGGTGACACAAGGCACTACAAAACTTCTAGATGTCATGTTAATGATAATAACTGCTGAATAGCTCAGTGGCTTAATTTGGCAGTTCAGTTCCCCACTTGAGAGAGGCTGGACTGATGAGCCATAGGGTCCCACCCAACTCTGCAGTTCTAAGGTTATTATTATTATGAGGAAGACTGCTCTATTGCAGAAAACAATGGTGCTCAAGACATGGGTTTCTTTCAATTCCAGGTAGCAGGTTTGTGGTTGACTCATCCTTGTATCCTTCTGAGGTTGGTAAAATGAGTACCCAGCTCATGACTGGGGGGGGGGGAATGCGTAGCATACATGATTAAATTGTAATCAATGCATACACTGCACTATGAGGCACTATACTGTATCAGAACACTTTGCTTTGCTTTGAACAGAAGTTGTTTTCATTCAAGTGATGTCTAGTTTGACTCACACATCCCACACCATTTTCCTTACCATAGGAAACCAACATGCAACAACCATCTTCCATTTGAAGGAGGAGGAGTGGGAAAGAGAAACAATATAATGTAAACAAAAAGACCCAAAGGCAACTCCATAGGTGATTTGCAACCAGTACAGGATCGTATTCTAAAATTGGGGAAGGTGAACTGTCTCATTATTCTGTTCACAAACTGCTAGGTCCTGGTGTTGTCCATGAAAGGGAAAAAAATCAAAAATCCTTGTTTTTGTAACACTTTTATCAGACCCAAGAAAAGCATTAAAATGTATAAACTTCACAAGGAGATCACTCAAAAGAGAAAGCTGAATTCTGCCATGGTTCATCAATGTAGATGTATGAAGAGGGTGAATATGTACATTTGGAAGGAGTTGATGTTCCTCCTTCCATCCACCTTGCCTTGTCTAGTCCTGCAAAATATAACCTATTGCATGTTAATGAGCTTTGTCACTTTGAGGATATCTGAAAGGCAGTCTATAAATATAACAAGTACACTCTTCAACCATTACAGGGGTATTAATACATTCAGTGATATGTAATGAATCATCACACTATCTTGTCTATTATTAGCTATCTGCTTGACCCCAATATTCAGTGCTGAGTGTTCACAAGATAGTCTATTGATTTCAGAGGGATGAAACTTGATTCCAAATGAACCCACACAGTATTGTATTTGCAACACCCTGCAATTAATTCAGATATTGTTGCCAATAACCATAGAAGACTTCAACCTGCAAGTGCAGGAGATAGCACAGGTTTCTATCATAGCCCAACTGTATGTTACAGAATAGATAATTCATCCAAAGAAGAGTGAATTCCTTGAGCTCTGCTTGTGATTGTCAAGGGGAACAAATTCTATCATTTCCTATGATTTTCAAATCAACTTGAAATTCTCATGGAAATCACATCCTTCACCTGATTTCTCAGGATGCCCCAGTCACCTCTCTTGAACGCTCATGTGATTTATGATGGAGTATCTGTGATATAGAGGTTTGCTCTAAGAAACATGTCCAATTGTAGAAACGTGACAGTATTATTATTTGACATGCTGATAGAGGTGCCCTGTGCGGATTTTGCTAATCTTGCCTACATTGGCACTTACTGGCACAGAGATCAGAATCCTGCATATTAAAATATGTTGTGTTTTGATCCAAGGTACCATGGACTCACAAAATTGTATCTTTGGACTTTTTCTTGTAAAACATTTACTGTCACCCCTAGTCATTTTGGAATCCCTACAAACCACCCTTTTCACTTAATTTTTCTCCATTTACTTAAATTACAGAAAATGACAAATCTCACTGTTATTTCTAGATGCAGTGTATCAGGCAAGGTGAAATAAGAGAAAGGACAGCTCCAGCAATGAAACTGCAAACTCAGCTGCTATCTAGCAACGAGAAGCCATCCCTTCCAATTTTAGAACAAGCATCTCAAGTTAAAGTATTTCAAAATGACGTATCTTGATGATGCTGATAAAGTGTTTTAATATTCCATGTGTCTATTGTTAATCCTCTTTAATTCATCCTCAAATGTACTTTCAAGGTGTTATCATTTTCAGGTTTGTTTGTTTTTGAGGCACTCTTGATGAATCCCTTGTTCCTGTTCCATATTTAATTGATATTTTAACTAGTGCAGGACTAGTATTCTTTCTTTTCTGATGGCTTTTTAACACACACAATACATGTTTTATAATGCATTGTGGCCACTTCATTATTATTTTCAAAATCTCCAAAAGCCCCATCTGAAAAGCCTGCAACCAAAGGTCAGTGATGAGGTTGAAGGGGAAGGGAGACAATGATGATTCAATATGAGCAAAAAGCAGCTGTCCCTTCTGTAGCAGACCTGTCTCCCCATGAAATGAACCCCTTTATCAGTATGCTGTAAAACAGGCAAAGGTAAGAGTAGCCAGAGTAATGTGGCAAACTAGAGAGACAAAAATCTAGTAATGGGAGAAATATCATGTAATATAACCATATGACCCACTTGAGCATAGATTTCCGATGGCCTTTCCTTCATTATAATGGTAACACTCAGAATGGAGAGTGTCTAGTGTATACTAGTGCAGTACATGTAGTCATTTCTTACTACTTGTGGTATATTTTTCTTACAGCATAATCTATAAAGCTTATTGTTGGGGAGGTTTTGTTACAATGGAGCATTACTATGCATTCTCATACACAATATTAAATTCAGGTGCCATAAATCTTGATGGTCAGCACTGAACTATACACTCTCAGTCTTGATCATGCACAGCAACTCATTTATAGGAACTATAGGAGCTAATTTACTGTACAGCAATACCTTGGTTTAAGAGCCAACAAGATAAGCAATTCTTCTAAATTTTGCCTTGATCAACAAGCAATGTCTTGCAATACAAGCACTGGAGCAGGTCACATAATCTCCAGTGAGCACATGGTGGCTCTCTCTTCCCCCTCCCTTTGCTGGATTTTGGGTGATTGTGTGCAACATTCTGTCTCAGGCAGCCTTCAAACAGGAGGAGAGGGGAGTGAAGGTCTCCCTTTCACCAGCCAGGAACATTTTCAAATGGGAGTGCAGGTTAGGGTTCTACTTTTCTTTATAATTATATTTTTATTTAATTTGTTTTCAAGATTCTCTCTCATTTTCAAATAATTTCTAGTCATGGGGCAGCTAGTCAAGTGTGTATATGGCTACAAACTGCATTTTATTATTGCCACATTGAAAACACAGTGTAAAATCCAGTTGTTAGTCCCAAGCAGAGCAGATACCACAGCCAGGTACGGAAACAATGGTGTGGGCGTGTACTTCTAGCCAACTTCTGTTGTGAATTTTGGCATTTTGTGTGTACATTATGTGGTCTATGGGAACCAATTATCCGAGTTTCCATTATTTCTTATGGGGATATTTGCTTTGATATGAGTGTTCTGGTTTACAAGCATGTTTCCGGAACGAATTAGGCTCATAAACCAAGTTATTACTATAGAAACAAGAGAAAACAAAATATTTAGCAATCAACAAGACAACTGTTTCTCAAGATCTAGCTATCTTGATGATAATGATGATGATTGTGGAAGTCAGCCTTTTGGATGTGGCCAGGTTACCACACTCCCCTCACTACAGAGTAGTAAAAGGCACAATCTCACTTTAGCACAGGCCCCCAGTCATCTCACAGACCATTGACCTGTACCAATTTAAACTTGGGTATCACTGTCACCATTCAGGGTATCCCAGTTCAGATCACAGAGTCCCAGACAAGATGTAACATGGAAAAATAAAATGGAAGTTTATTGAATACAATAATACAGTTCACTTGTGTTCCATTAAGTTTCTCAAAGCGGTTCACTCAAATACTGATCTAATTCCCTCACTCAAACATCAGTCAGTCAGTCAGTCAGCTGCAGAAAGCCACCTTACTGGGATCCAGCGTAGTTATCTTATCTATAATAATAATCCTGCTTATTTCTTGTCTAGCTGTTTTTTAAAAGAGAATACTTGCTGACCACAATGCAATATGTTTTACAGGTTAACTTCCTCTTATCATATACATTTTAATCATAACACAACTGACCAAATATCCTAAGCTGATGCCTGTTCACACATACCAAGGATAATAATAGCCTCAAAAGACTGCTCAGAAAGGGATGACAAATATTTGTCATTCCAGCCTTATATTGTAACAAAGAGCATGGCAGAGGAACAGCCATACTGATCATCACAATTCTACATGTCCAAATCATATATGTTAAGGAAGCATTGTATGAATTATGTTGCCCATATTTAGCTGAACTAAATGCTGAAGATCTAGTTGTGTCCAATATACCAGAAACATTCATTGTTACTATGCCAAGTAATTTTATAGCAAGAGAAATGTTATATATTGGATGAAATTGGTCGAGTGATCATGTAATTGGTTGACTGATTGTATGCAAAGGGTGATCTTAAATGGCTTCTTCTCAACATGGAGAGGGGTGACCAGTGGGGCGCCCCAGGGTTCTGTTCTGGGTCCAGTGCTAGTCAACATCTTTATTAATGACTTGGATGAAGGAATAGAGAGTAAACTGATTAAATTTACAGACGGTACTAAATCGGGAGGGTGGCTAATTCCCTAGAGGATAGGATAAAAATCCAAAATGACCTTGACAGATTAGAGTGCTGGGCCAGAACAAATAGAGTTTCAACAGAGAGAAATGTAGGGTCCTCCATCTAGGCAGAAAAAAGGAATTGCATAGATATAGGATGGGAGACTCCTGGCTGGAGAATAGTATCTGTGAATGGGATCTAGGAGTCTTGGTGGACCACAAATTGAACATGAGTCAGAAGTGTGACGTAGCATCCAGGAAACCCAATGTGATTCTTGATTGAATCAACAGAAGCATAGTTTCTAGAGCAAGGGAGGTGATAGTAACATTCTATTCTGCTCTGGTCAGACCCCACCTGGAGTACTGTGTACAGTTCTGCACTCCTCAATTTAAAAAGGATGTTGACAACCTCGAGCGGGTCGATGAGGATGACCAGGATAAAGGTCTGGAACATATGTTTTACGAGGAGTGGCTTAGGGATCTGGGAATATTTAGTCTCACATAGAGAAGGCGGAGATGGGATATGATAGCCATTTTTAAATATATGAAAGGATGTCATACTGAAGAGGAGGCTGGCTTCTTTTCCATGGCTTCAGAGACTAGGGCTTGGAACAATGGTTTCAAATCACAGGAAAAGAGATTCATTTGAACATTAGGAAGAACTTCCTGATGGTTAGAGCTGTTCAGCAGAATATGCTGCCACGGAGGGTGGTGGAGTCTCCCTTGGAGGTTTTTAAGCAGAGGCTGGATGGCCATCTGTTGGGGGTACTTTGAGGGGGGGTTTCCTGCATGGCAGGCGGTTGGACTGGATGGCCCTTGAGGTCTCTTCCAACTCTATGATTCTGTGACCCTGTTCCTTAGCGATGTAAATTACAGCTATGATAGGGCAACTGAATTAGTGGGAATTTGGTGAGTAAATCCCTCTTTTAAGTTCCACTAATTCAATAGGCCTGCACTAATTAAGACATAAGTAAAAAAGATTGAACCTATAGAAGGAAGCTCAAGATTTTGTTGTATTACCTGTCTAGGACATTAATACTCTGAGTTTTGCAACATAAAATTTGTTGCTTTTTACCGAAAATTTACATACAGCAATTGTTGGATCTGACTTTAATGAAAGGACAAGTATTATGAAATGAAAGGGCATTTGTCAGAAATATTGTGATGGGGTTCCTGCATGGCAGGGGCTTGGACTAGATGGCCCTTGAGGTCTCTTCCAACTCTGATTCTATGATTAGCCCCCAGAAAATGTTTTAAAATAGTATCTTAAATCCAAAAATATTTCACATGAATTTGTATTGTAGTATTCTTAAGTTCTCTAGTTCTATACTGATTTAAGAAGTAAAATTAAGGTGCGTTCCATCTTCTTAACAATTGCTAACATTGCTGTTTTCCAATGGTAAAATGAAGCTTATTTCTTTATTTAGTTACATTTGAAAATGTTATTTGAAAGCTCTGGCAAAAATTCTGATGGTGAAATAAGTTTTATGTATGAAAAATTAGCAACAGGTAGAAACACTCTTGCAACAGAACCAGTACATGAATGCCACATAGAGGGACACATTTGTTGTTTTCATGATCTTTGTAGCGTGTTTGCTGGTTTCCACTGCCTTGTTTAAATTCACACAAAGACCTTTTTGACCAGCTGTGTAGGATTTCATTTGCAAATTGTAAATTTAATTCTCTATAGCAGATGGTGGTGAGTGGGTGATATGCTACACGTTTAAGAGAGATTCCTTGTCCTATAAAATTAATGAACTACTTCACAACACGATATACTTTGATTTATATCATTTTTTTCAAAATCACAATAACTTTAATTTTTTAAAAAAATCTTTCCTATATTGAGTAAATACAGTATATCTACTCATGACTCCCATGCTGGAGCTTGCTTGCAAGTAATGTCATTTTTGGGGGAGGGGGTAGTTTTTATAGAGGTTGCTATGAAGAAGGTTGCTAAGGAAATTAATAAGTGTTCAATTATATACAGTACAATTGAAACGTTAAGAGTGCTTGTTTTCCTACAAGCTTCCATATCCTACAGAGATCTTTGAAAGAAGATATCAACATGTAAAAACAACATCATTTGCTTTTTCTAGAGGGCTGATAATGTGCTAAAATACATTTTAAAATACACAAGACAAGGTGCATGGTTAAAATACTGTTGCACCATCAAGCTAACAGGCAGCCCAGGTTTTCTTTCAATATTGACCACAACTTAGTACAGTGGTACCTTGTATAAAGGAATTAATTCGTTCCAAATGAAATTATGTTAAGCAAAATTTCCTTTATACAAATTTTTATAGGAATGCATTGAAAACAGAGTGATCCCATTTTTATGTTGTACAGATTTGCCCCATAGGTGATTATGTTAAGCAAATTTCCCCTATCTCTGGAATTTTTTATGTTGTACAAATTTTATGTTATACAAACCGTTTGTTATACAAGGGTCCACTATATATTAAATTATACATATAAAAAGAGAATGAGAGAATAATGGTAAAATGAAGCTTTTATAACCAGTTCTCTTTTTATCCTTTGACAAATGTCTGAAATGCCTCTTCGGTCTCAAGATGCACCTGAAGCAACCTAAACTAATAGCGTTGCTAAACCTGTCATTTTGAATAGAGCAACTTGCACCGTATTCAGTACGCATTCTGGGCTAACTCTTTATCAATTGCAAAAATTCACTTTTTTCAAATACTGATAAATATTTTCATAGTTAGAAACAGAAAACCAGTTAGAGATAAGGAAAGGTAGGAAGCACTGAACAAGAAAAGAAGATCTGAAGAACTAATTGACATGAATAACTTGAGTCTCATTGCCTAAATTGTTGAAAGGATGCTCACATTCATTCCCTCCATGGTACATCTTACAAAATGTATCAATACAAGTAATCCCTTGGAAACTGAACTATATTTCTAAAGTTTGATAGCAGTTATTTGAGAACTTCCTCAATAACTGAATGACTAAGTGATTAACATAACTAGGTATCATAACCAAAATCAGCCTCTTGCACAAGAGAGGTATCAATTGCAAGCAGTGTCAGAATCCCAAGTTCTCCAACAGAGATGAAATCAAGAGAGGGTTGGTTTAGCCTAGTAAAGTCAACTTGAATAGGTAACAATATATTCTCAAACCTCAGTCTGCAATTTAAAAAAACCAAGACCTGATCTCAGGGAATTGCAAACTGGAAGCTGGAAACAATGGAAAATGGGTACAGACAAGCTGAATGGAGAATAAAGCTGGAGGCAGAAGAACAGGAATACAGTGGACCCTATTATAACAAACAGCTTGTATAACATAAAATCTGTACAACATAAAAAAACCCAGAGATAGGGGAAATTTGCTTAACATAATCGCCTATGGGGAGAATCCGTACAACATAAAAATGTGATCACTCCATTTCCAATGCATTCCTATGGGAATTTGTATAAAGGAAAATTTGCTTAACATAATTTCATTTGGAATGAATTAATTCCTTTATACAAGGTACCACTGTACCTACTTACTATCTGGCAAACTGTTCTGCAAATACTGGAAGTTTCACCAGGAACCAAGGAAACTCCTTACTGACACATTTCTCTGAACCCATTCTGTGCTTTTAAGCTGCTAGAAACCCAAGGCTAGTGATCTATACAAGTCATTTTTAGGATCCAATTGATTACAAAAATCTGAATACCTCCATAGAAAATCCTCGGAAGCTAGGACCGTTTAATATTAAAAATCCATCTTGCGGATGAAGAATCACCATGATGCTTGCAAAGAGGGATCTTTCTTCATTAACCTTGTAGAAATCCTTAAAGGGCTCAGCAGATGTGGTAATGAAAACGATCCCTACCACACTGTAGGCATAGTCGTCAATGTTCAAAACGCTGTTATGCCAAAATGTTGCTTCCAGCTGCTGGAAGAAATTCTTCCTTTTGAATGCACGAACACTATGACAATTGAACTCATAATTCCCCAGCAAACAATTAAGAAGGGATGATTTCATTTTGGCTGAGACAAGGAGCTCGAAAGCATTTTCACAATATGGGGAAAATAAAAAGAGGAGTCTCCTATGGATGTACCATACAAAATAAAGAGGCAGTTTTGTTAACTTTTCCAAAATTACCATTTATACTTATTGGATATTTAAAAGTATGAAACATAGTATTAACTTTCTTTCTGATATACATTCATATACTGTATAACCTATGGCACTAAATTAAGAATTCTTCCAAACATTTCTCCAGTAATTACTGTCACAAACATTACAGATTAGCCTACCCCCACACATGTATTATATACATTCCTGGAAATCTTTTATCCTATAATGTTACTTGGAATTAAGAAATAGAATGATGCAAGTTGGGGCTCTGCATTTTCTTCAGTGTAGACCAGGCATCTCCAAACTTCGGCCCTCCAGATGTTTTGGACCAAAACTCCCATAGTCCTTTGCCATTGGAAATACAGGCTTGGAATTTTGGGAGTTGTGATCCAAAACATCAGGAGGGGCCGCAGTTTGGGCATGCCTAGTGTAGACAATCAGATGGTACAGCCAAGTTGTTAAATAATTAATGTGATGTGCAGTTTGACCATAGGTGTGGGGACATGAAGACAGATTTTGCTTCTGTTTTCAGTGGCACTTATGAAATTCTATAATATTTTGTGTGGTGGAAACTCAGTTCCTATTTATGGTGGCCCTCCTAGAGTTTTCCAGGAATAAGGTACTCAGAAGTGATTTACCAGTCCTCTTTTTAGTGATACTGTGAAATATGGACCTTACTCAAGGCCACAGAGATGGCAGGACACTTATTCCCATCATTTTCCAGGCAATTTTACCTATCCTTTCTCCCAAGAGACACAGTAAGGGTTTGAACTCCCAACTCTTGGCTCTGGAGCCAGATGCTTCAGCTTTAACGAGTTTTCTGTTCTGTAGAATTCTACAGTGCAAGATATTTGGGATTGGACATGAAACTTGGACATGAAATTTGTCAGAGTCCTTGAGTTTCAACTGTGTTCCAGAATGAACCTCAATTATTTTACAGAATCCTATCAGACAACATACTTGGGGTTCAGTCCAGCACACAATTCAGCTTATGGGCATGTTTAGCTCCCATTGAGCTGTCAACCCGAATTCCATCCACATAGGTAAGTAAGAGGCACACTAGTGTCAACAATGCAATCCTCAATTTCTAATGTCCACAAAATATACAGATTTTGCACTGAAACAGAATTCCATCTTTCAAACGTACCTCACCTATCTCACTTTCCTGTAGTACATATATATATATATATATATATATATATATATATATATATATATATATATATATATATATATATATATATATATATATATATATATATATATATATATATATATATATGTTTTCGTAGATTTTCACGGGTATAGGTATGCATGTTAGGGTGGATTCGGTTTCTTCCCGTGCAGCCATCAGCAGTTAATCCCTTAACGATCGCCTCAGCCACACAGCAGATCACAAAAGAACAAAGGAACAAAGGAACCTACAATCAGCAACAGAGCAAGCAAACCACACACCCCCAGCAGTATTTATAGAAGGACTTCAACTGAGACCACACTTTGCTTCAAGAAGAAAGAAGCCAGAACACCAGCCTGAAGATGACGAGTGAGACCTCGTCGAAACGTCGCCAAAACAACCAGATTTCTACACGGAAGAAACCGAATCCACCCTAACATGCATATATATATATATATATATATATATATATATATATATATATATATATATATATATATATATATATATATATATATATATATATATATATATATATATGTTTTATATAGATTTTCACGGGTATAGGTATGCATGTTAGGTGGATTTGGGTTTCTTCCCGTGTAGAAATCTGGTTGTTTTGTGACGTTTCGATCTCACTCATCTTCAGGCTGGTGTTCTGGCTTCTTTCTTCTTGAAGCAAAGTGTGGTCTCAGTTGAAGTCCTTCTATAAATACTGCTGGGGGGGGTGTGGTTTGCTTGCTCTGTTGCTGATTGTAGGTTCCTTTGTTCCTTTGTTCTTTTGTGATCTGCTGTGTGGCTGAGGCGATCGTTAAGGGATTAACTGCTGATGGCTGTTTAGATGGCTGTTTACATGCTGGTGGGTTAGATGGCTGGTAGGTTCTGGCAGTATCCTGGGCTTTGGTGGAGTGGGGTCCTGTGTCTTGTGAATTCATTTTGGTCTGGCTACGTGTCTGTGGTCTCCCAATGTTTTTTTTTTTTATATATATATATGCATGTTAGGGTGGATTCGGGTTTCTTCCCGTGTAGAAATCTGGCTGTTTTGGCGATGTTTCGACGAGGTCTCACTCGTCATCTTCAGGCTGGTGTTCTGGCTTCTTTCTTCTTGAAGCAAAGCGTGGTCTCAGTTGAAGTCCTTCTATAAATACTGCTGGGGGTGTGTGGTTTGCTTGCTTTGTTGCTGATTGCAGGTTCCTTTGTTCCTTTGTTCTTTTGTGATCTGCTGTGTGGCTGAGGCGATCGTTAAGGGATTAACTGCTGATGGCTGTTTAGATGGCTGTTTACATGCTGGTGGGTTAGATGGCTGGTGGGTTCTGGCAGTATCCTGGGCTTTGGTGGAGTGGGGTCCTGTGTCTTGTGAATTCATTTTGGTCTGGCTACGTGTCTGTGGTCTCCCAATGTTTTTTGGGGGTGTGTGAGTGTGCTCCATGTGGTGACTGGAGTGGGGTGCCGCAGTAGATGGTGCAGTCGTGGTTTTGTTATTGGATGGTGGTTTCGTTTCATCTGTGGGAAGGGTCTGGGTTTGTGTTTGGTGTGGATGGAAGGTGGTGGCATCTTGTGTCCTTTTGGACCTGGTGTCAGTCTTTGTGACAGAGGCTCGTCTGTTGACCAGGGCTAGTTTCCAGATGTCAGGCAAGCGGGAGGTGTCATCACGTTTATTCATGTTGTTTGGGTGTTTCTCTATTTCAATGGCTTCCATGATTATTCGACTGTTGAAGTGTTCAGTTTTGGAGATGAGTTTGGTTCTTTCAAAGTCAATTTCATGACCTGTTGTTTTTATGTGCTGGAAGAGAGAGAAGATTTTCTTCTTTTTTGACTGCGTTCTTGTGTTCTGCGATGCGTGCGCTTATTCTCCTGTTTGTTTGTCCGATGTATGTGGCTGGACAGACTTTGCATGGTATTTCGTAGACTCCTTGGTTTTCTAGCTCAATCTTGTCTTTGGGGTTTCTTAAGATGTTGGCTATTTTTTGGTCGGTGCAAAAGGCTGTCTTGATATTGTGTTTGTGGAGAATTTTGCTGATTTTGTCTGTGGTGCCTTTGATGTAAGGGGAGGAGGGCGGTGCCGTTGTTCTCTTCTGTTTCTTGGTTCTTGGGGGTGTTTCCTTTTGGATTAGTTTGGTGATGGTGTTTTTTTGGAATCCGTTCGCAATTAAAACATTCGAGAGAGTGTGTAATTCAGTTTTTAGGTGGTCTTTGTCAGCGGGCGTTTGGTTCTGGAGATGAGGGTTTTTGCTACGGAGTTGATCTGTGCAGGGTGGTGGTGTGATTGTGCATTTAAGTAGCGGTTTGTATGTGTTTTTTCTGGTAGATGGTATGTCCTAAGGAGCCGTCGGGTTTTTGTAGATTAGGACGTCCAGGAAGGGAAGTTGGTTGTTGGCTTCTATTTCCATAGTGAATTGTATTTTGGGGTGTAGGCTGTTGAGATGTGTGAGGAAGTTGTTCAGTTTATCTTTCCCGTGTGGCCAGATAACAAAGGTGTCGTCAACATATCTGAGCCAGAGTTTGGGTTTATGTTCGGACTTCTGTAACGCGTTGGTTTCAAAGTGTTCCATATATAGGTTTGCGATGACCGGTGAGAGGGTGATCCATGGGTGCTCCTTCTATCTGTTTGTATCTTTGTCCATTGTGGATGAAGTATGTGTTAGTTAGGCAGTGGTTGGTCAGATCTAGGATGTGTTTGGGGGTTGTATTTGTTGTGGATAGCTGTCAAGGCTTCTTGAATGGGCACTTGTGTGAAGAGCGAAACAACATCGAAGCTCACGAGTAGGTCATTGGGTTGTAGGTCTTGTTTCTTTATAATTTCTATGAAGTGGAACGAGTTTTGTACGTATGAAGTGATGGATTCTGCATAGGGCTGGAGTTGTTTGGCAAGAAATTTGGCGAGGTTTTGTAGAGGTGAGCCTATGGAGCTGACTATGGGTCTGAGAGGTGTTCCTTCTTTGTGAATCTTGGGAGGCCGTAGAGCTTGGGGCATCTGGATGATTTCTCTCTGGGGATGATGCTTGGCTTGATTTCTTCACTTAAGGGAGAGGCTTTTATTTTGGCTTTGGTGGTTTTTTTCCAGGTAGGTGGTGGGGTCTGTGTTCAAGGTATGTAAGCAGGGTCTTGTAGTAGGTTGGATAGTTTGGCTTGGTAGTCGGATGTGTTCATCACCACTGTGGCATTGCCTTTGTCTGCTGGGAGAATGATTATGTTGTTGTCTTTCCTCAGGTTGGAGAGGGCTTTTTGTTCTTCTTTGTGTAAATTGCTTCTGGGTGGTTTTGCTGGAGCAGAGGACATTGGTGACTTCGAGTCTGATTTTGTTGGCTTCATCTGGGTTGATTTTGGTTAGGCTGGCTTCCACTCCGCATATGATGTTTTCGGTGGGGATGTGTCTGGGGGCGATTGCAAAGTTGAATCCTTTGGAAAGGACTTTGGTCTCTGCGATGGTGAGTGTCCTGTCTGATATGTTGTGAACTGTTTGTTTCATGGGCTGTTGTGGGGGGTTGGGCTTCTGGCGTTTTTCCAGTTTGTGGAGTTTGTTGGTGTGTGTGTCTGTCTTGTGGGAGGTCTCTGTTTCAGCTCTCCAGGCGGCCAGTTGCTTGGATTTGTTCCAGAGTGTTGGGTGGATTTTGTTGCTGAGTTTGAGGTGGAGAGTGAGTAGGTCTCTGTTGGTTTGATCTAGTAGGTATCTTTTCCTGTGTAGTTCGCTTCTGATTAGGGCTAGTTCTGTTCTTTTCAGGATCCTTTCGCTGGATGGGGTTTTTGAGTGGAATTTCAGTTGGAAGCTTGTGGGGATCACATTTTTGTCTCGGCAGTTGCGTAGGAATGCAATGTCACATAAGATGGTGGCTCTTCGGACTTCTAGTTTCTCGTAGGTTCTGGTCAGCTGGAAGGTTTCCTCCCCGTAGAGGTCGGATATTTGTTTTCGTAGATTTTCACGGGTATAAGTATGCATGTTAGGGTGGATTCGGGTTTCTTCCCGTGTAGAAATCTGGCTGTTTTGGCGACGTTTCGACGAGGTCTCACTCGTCATCTTCAGGCTGGTGTTCTGGCTTCTTTCTTCTTGAAGCAAAGCGTGGTCTCAGTTGAAGTCCTTCTATAAATACTGCTGGGGGTGTGTGGTTTGCTTGCTTTGTTGCTGATTGCAGGTTCCTTTGTTCCTTTGTTCTTTTGTGATCTGCTGTGTGGCTGAGGCGATCGTTAAGGGATTAACTGCTGATGGCTGTTTAGATGGCTGTTTACATGCTGGTGGGTTAGATGGCTGGTGGGTTCTGGCAGTATCCTGGGCTTTGGTGGAGTGGGGTCCTGTGTCTTGTGAATTCATTTTGGTCTGGCTACGTGTCTGTGGTCTCCCAATGTTTTTTGGGGGTGTGTGAGTGTGCTCCATGTGGTGACTGGAGTGGGGTGCCGCAGTAGATGGTGCAGTCGTGGTTTTGTTATTGGATGGTGGTTTCGTTTCATCTGTGGGAAGGGTCTGGGTTTGTGTTTGGTGTGGATGGAAGGTGGTGGCATCTTGTGTCCTTTTGGACCTGGTCCAGCTGACCAGAACCTACGAGAAACTAGAAGTCCGAAGAGCCACCATCTTATGTGACATTGCATTCCTACGCAACTGCCGAGACAAAAATGTGATCCCCACAAGCTTCCAACTGAAATTCCACTCAAAAACCCCATCCAGCGAAAGGATCCTGAAAAGAACAGAACTAGCCCTAATCAGAAGCGAACTACACAGGAAAAGATACCTACTAGATCAAACCAACAGAGACCTACTCACTCTCCACCTCAAACTCAGCAACAAAATCCACCCAACACTCTGGAACAAATCCAAGCAACTGGCCGCCTGGAGAGCTGAAACAGAGACCTCCCACAAGACAGACACACACACCAACAAACTCCACAAACTGGAAAAACGCCAGAAGCCCAACCCCCCACAACAGCCCATGAAACAAACAGTTCACAACATATCAGACAGGACACTCACCATCGCAGAGACCAAAGTCCTTTCCAAAGGATTCAACTTTGCAATCGCCCCCAGACACATCCCCACCGAAAACATCATATGCGGAGTGGAAGCCAGCCTAACCAAAATCAACCCAGATGAAGCCAACAAAATCAGACTCGAAGTCACCAATGTCCTCTGCTCCAGCAAACCACCCAGAAGCAATTTACACAAAGAAGAACAAAAGCCCTCTCCAACCTGAGGAAAGACAACAACATAATCATTCTCCCAGCAGACAAAGGCAATGCCACAGTGGTGATGAACACATCCGACTACCAAGCCAAACTATCCAACCTACTACAAGACCCTGCTTACATACCTTTGAACACAGACCCCACCACCTACCTGGAAAAAAACCACCAAAGCCAAAATAAAAGCCTCTCCCTTAAGTGAAGAAATCAAGCCAAGCATCATCCCCAGAGAGAAATCATCCAGATGCCCCAAGCTCTACGGCCTCCCAAGATTCACAAAGAAGGAACACCTCTCAGACCCATAGTCAGCTCCATAGGCTCACCTCTACAAAACCTCGCCAAATTTCTTGCCAAACAACTCCAGCCCTATGCAGAATCCATCACTTCATACGTACAAAACTCGTTCCACTTCATAGAAATTATAAAGAAACAAGACCTACAACCCAATGACCTACTCGTGAGCTTCGATGTTGTTTCGCTCTTCACACAAGTGCCCATTCAAGAAGCCTTGACAGCTATCCACAACAAATACAACCCCCAAACACATCCTAGATCTGACCAACCACTGCCTAACCAACACATACTTCATCCACAATGGACAAAGATACAAACAGATAGAAGGAGCACCCATGGGATCACCCCTCTCACCGGTCATCGCAAACCTATATATGGAACACTTTGAAACCAACGCGTTACAGAAGTCCGAACATAAACCCAAACTCTGGCTCAGATATGTTGACGACACCTTTGTTATCTGGCCACACGGGAAAGATAAACTGAACAACTTCCTCACACATCTCAACAGCCTACACCCCAAAATACAATTCACTATGGAAATAGAAGCCAACAACCAACTTCCCTTCCTGGACGTCCTAATCTACAAAAAACCCGACGGCTCCTTAGGACATACCATCTACCAGAAAAAAACACATACAAACCGCTACTTAAATGCACAATCACACCACCACCCTGCACAGATCAACTCCGTAGCAAAAACCCTCATCTCCAGAACCAAACGCCTCGCTGACAAAGACCACCTAAAAACTGAATTACACACTCTCTCGAATGTTTTAATTGCGAACGGATTCCAAAAAACACCATCACCAAACTAATCCAAAAGGAAACACCCCCAAGAACCAAGAAACAGAAGAGAACAACGGCACCGCCCTCCTCCCTTACATCAAAGGCACCACAGACAAAATCAGCAAAATTCTCCACAAACACAATATCAAGACAGCCTTTTGCACCGACCAAAAAATAGCCAACATCTTAAGAAACCCCAAAGACAAGATTGAGCTAGAAAACCAAGGAGTCTACGAAATACCATGCAAAGTCTGTCCAGCCACATACATCGGACAAACAAACAGGAGAATAAGCGCACGTGGTCGCAGAACACAAGAACGCAGTCAAAAAGAAGAAAATCTTCCTCTCTCTTCCAGCACATAAAAACAACAGGTCATGAAATTGACTTTGAAAGAACCAAACTCATCTCCAAAACTGAACACTTCAACAGTCGAATAATTATGGAAGCCATTTCAATTTGGAGAAACACCCAAACAACATGAATAAATGTGAAAACAAAAGAGCTTCTCCTGACATCTGAAAATAAGCCAGTTTTGTCAACAGACCAAAATTACCATTTAAGATTGACACCAGGTCCAAAAGGACATAAGATGCCACCACCTTCCATCCACACAAACACAAACCCAGACCCTTCCCACAGATGAAACTAAACCATCCAATAACAAAACTTCAAACATTTCTCCACCATCTACTGTCACAAACATTACAGACCACATGGAGCACACTCACACACCCCAAAAATACATTGGGAGACCTTTTATCACGTAATGTTACTTGGAAAATGAAATCACAAGACACAGGACTCCATTTTCTTCCAAAGCCCAGGATACTGCAGAACCTACCAGCCATCTTGGACCCACCAGCATGTAAACAGCCATCTAAACAGCCATCAGGCTTTAATCCCTTAACGAGTTGTCAGCCACACAGCAGATCACAAAAGAACAAAGGAACAAAGGAACCTACAATCAGATGGTACAGCCAAGTTGTTAAATACAATGTGATGCAGTATTTATAGAAGGACTTCAACTGAGACCACACTTTGCTTCAAGAAGAAAGAAGCACAGAACACTATAATGAAGATGTGTGGTGAGACCTCAGTTCCTAACGTGGCCCTCCAACCAGATTTCTACAGGAAGAAACTCGAATCCATTTAACATGCATCTCTTTTATGATATGTGAAAAAAAACCTTGGGAGACCACAGACCACACCAAATGAATTCACAAGACACAGGATTCCCTCCATCAAAGCCCAGGATACTTTACCTACCTTTCTCCCATCTAACCCACCAGCATGTAAACAGCCATCTAAACAGCCATCAGCAGTTAATCCCTTTAACGAGTTTTCCTCAGCCACACAGCAGATCACAAAATTGAACAAAGGAACAAAGGAACCTACAATCAGCAACAGAGCAAGCAAACCCAGAATGAACCTCAGTATTTATAGAGGACTTCTAACTGAGACCACACTTTGCTTCAAGAAGAAAGAAGCCAGAACACCAGCCTGAAGATGGGCATGTTTGAGACCTCATTGAGCTGTCAAAACAACCAGATTTCATCCACATAGGTAAGAAACCCGAATCACTAACATGTCATACAATGCAATCCTCAAAATCTAATGTCCACAAAATATACAGATTTTGCACTGAAACATAATTCCATCTTTCAAATATATCACCTATCTCACTTTCCTATAGTATACACACACACACACACACACACACACACATAGATAGATAGATAGATACATAGATAGATACATAGATAGATAGATAGATAGATAGATAGATAGATAGATAGATAGATAGATAGATAGAGAGAGAGAGAGAGAGAGAGAGAGAGAGAGAGAGAGAGATTTGGAAGCCGAGTTTTCACCTCCCACCCAACATAAGAAATCCTGAATTGCTTTGGATTATTTTTTTAAAGAACACTATAAACTGGAAAAATAATTCCTCGGGAAACTAATTGTTCTCCTCACTATGGTAATTTAATTGCATGCCAAAGGGCATTTTAGAATTAACAGCACAATTCTAAATAACTTTACATGATCATGTAACTCATTTTCTCATGACCATGAAATGGCAGGACAACATATTTTCAATTAGCAAGGGCAAAAACACAAATAAAAAGTGAACTGTTTGTTTAGTAAAATTCATTAAAAGCATTTAGTAGGAAAGGTCCTGTGAACCTGCCTTTAAAAAAAAACCATTCAAACATTTTAGGGCATTTCCAAATGCTGTGCTACTTTTTAGATTCTCAAGATATGTGGCCAAGCCCAGTTTCAAAAATTAATTGAGCAAGAACCACCAAAGTGTAATTCAGGTTTCAGAGGGCCCAAAGAGATCAGCATGAACATCAGTTTTGGAGGACTGTGCCAGTTTGGAAGCATAAACGTTCCCTTTCCCCACAACAGAACCATAGAGTTGGAAGAGACCTCAAGGGCCATCCAGTCCACCCCCGGCCATGCAGGAACCCCCATCACAGTATTTCCAACAGATGGCCATCCAGCCGCTGCTTAAAAACCTCTAAAGAAGGAGTCTCTACCACCCTCCTTTGTGGCAGCATATTCCACTGCTGAACAGCTCTGGCTGCATCCCCCACTCACCAGCTGGCACGTGCTATTCTCCTCTTCTGCTGTTCAAGGAGTCTGCAGCAAGAGCAAGGGCACGTGCACATGAACAGGGACAAACCTCTGAACCAAGGTTCAGGCCCATCTTTTAATCTCTAGCCATTAGGAAGGTTCAAGTTGTCGCAAAGATGATGCTTAATAGATTGTACTGTGCTCTATCTCTTGCTCTAGGTTCAAGATTTGTAAAACACACTAACTCTTAGGAAGTAAAAATCTCCTGACTAAAAGCTACAAAGCAGTTTTTTCTTATCTCTGTTTATAGGGGTATATGGCTGGATAGCTCAGTGGTTTAGGTATGTGCTGTGGAGTCAGAGGTTGAAAGTTCTATTTTCCTCTGTGCCTCCTGTGACATTGGACAAACGACAGTTCCAGGATGCCCTCAGTAGAAGGGATTGCTAAACCACTTCTGAATTTTCTCTACCAGGAAAGCCCAGAAAAAGGTTGCTATAAATAAGAATTGACTTGATGGGACATGATATACAAGGCTAATCATTCAACCACTGTCTGCACAATCATGTAACTCGTTATACAGGATGTGTAAGTGAAAAGCATGAGTGTCTAGCAGCTCTATATTTTTCCAATGTGACTTTGAGCCTTTTCACACGACCCCTAAGATCCGCTGGACACTTAAATTTGGACAAGAGATCTTGGGGGTTTGTCACTGTTCCTATGTTCCCACCACCTCCGCACTCCTGGCTGCTGTCTGCGTGAGGGGAGGGAGAAAAAAAGGAAGAAAAGAATGCCGGCTCACCTCTGTTCTGCCATCTCACTCTGCTCCCGGCAGCATTCCAGTCTCTTAGTATCTCTTAAAGGGGCGGGGGCAAAACAACAACAAACAGAAGCGAGGAGAGCCCGGCACTATGTTACATCCGCATCAGGAATTTTTCACCCCCGGAGAGCAGGTACTTGAAAAGTGCACTGGGACGCTCTTAGGTGGGCGTGGTCGCACTTAATTTTTTGTAAACTCCAGAGCTGGTGGGAAAACAATTTTAAGCTCCGGATCTGGGACCCATTTGCTGCGGATTTTAGGGGTCGTGTGAAAAGGCCCTTACTATTCAAAATCCTAGATTATCATGTACTTTAGTAGCATTCACAACTATACATTTTCTACTGGTAGATTCTAGATTTGTGTCATGATTTAATTAAACCTATTCAGTGGTACTCTTATTTACTGTTAACATGTCACCTCCTGTACCCTCTTTGTCAGGATAATGACATAGGAGGCAACAAATTCTGATATATCAAGAGAAGAATAAGCATGTGTGATAACAACCTACTTGTGACTCAAAAAGATGGGGCTTTCTTGTGGCTTGACAACAGATCAGTCAAGTGAGGAATTAAGTTTCTCAACAGCAAGA
The DNA here is from genome assembly GCA_029282475.1 of Phrynocephalus forsythii. Lineage (NCBI taxonomy): Eukaryota > Metazoa > Chordata > Lepidosauria > Squamata > Agamidae > Phrynocephalus > Phrynocephalus forsythii. The sequence goes on from JAPFRF010000005.1 coordinate 57,146,458, forward strand.
AGCCAGAGTGAATCATGTACCCCAGTAAATGCTTCAAGGTTGATTTTCTCACTCATCTGAGTAACAACCTCCTATGTTCTCTGCAAGATTATCTTCATTGTTTTTGCACCTCTCTTAATCTGTATGTTTCTCTCCTTTGACTACCTGAGAAGGGAAGAGACTGTCAATCCTGGAAGAGCTTTTCCAGCAGCTCTATGTTGTTTCTAGTAAATGGATCACACAACAGCGCGGTCTAATGCCAGTTAATTACTGCTAGTTCAAGGAACTGAAGCCAGGCCAGTCTCCATCCATGTCCACTGGGTAGAGAATCTCTCTATCTTGTGCTATGGGAAAAAAACTAGAGAAAAAACAACAGGATACTACCCTCTAATCGCTTCAGTCACAAATGCCTTTGTGGGATATACTTGCCCCAGAACCATAGGCAGGTCTAGCTTCAATGGATAAAACCTCTCTTCCATGAAAAGCCCCAACCAGATCACAAAGATTTGTAGTTTCCCTGGCAGCTATACAGATACAATAGTTGACAAATAGATATTTCCCCACCATACCACAATAACTCACTGGTCGGCAAATGGACTAGTTAATCTGTTGTTAAATGTATGAATGGAAAAAGAGTGAACACTGTTTTTTTAACAGTATAGCTGGACAACACAGAGAATTAACAGTATGGAAGCTATTTATATATAATGGCAAGAAAACTTGTAACTGCATAAAATGAAGATAATTTATGAGTTTTCACTCACATTACCAGTTATATACCAAACTGTGCAACTGGTATATGACTGCTATTTGTGGCTATTTGTCAATTAGTGGCAATTTACTGGTGTCCATTCATACAATTAGACTTATGCCAGCATAAATGCCTTAGACAGAGCATCCTGGCCTTTTGTGTTGATATACACGAGCTATTTTGATCTAAAACACTGGAACACATTTAAAAATATGGCAAGTCCATAGCCATTCTACATACTTTCATTTATTGTCTGGACAATTTAATTACAAATAATTCAAACACAACAAGGTTATGAAAAAACATTTACAATATTTCCCTCAGAAATGATCTAAACTAGAAAGATAAACATGAAGGCAATACATTATGACTAAAATATACAACTGCCTGGTCTAAGAAAGTTTTTTTTAAGTTTCAGATAGTAAAACACATTGTAGAGAAAAGATTCTGACTTGCCCTCCCTACTAATGCTTAGAAATTGCATCAAAACTTTTCCAGCAAACTGTTCTCATTCACAGCAGATAACGTGCAAAGGTTTTTTCTAACACTGTGGGTATTTCTTTGCATTGGTTTAAAATGGCAAGTTTCTTTAAAATGTCAATGAAGTGTTGAAATCTTGGAAGTAAGATTTAATTGCTGGATTGTTAGCTTACTAGAAAAGGTCTGTTTCCTCAGAGTGGAAAATACCCCCAAAATGAATCAGTACTTGGATTTACATGCAGTTTGTAGGTATAAGCATGGAAAAAAAATACACAAAATAAGCATAAGTTATAAAGAACCATAACGTTTTATTACCATTAAGACTAAACTGGTATTGAAAAGATTTTATATAACAAGACAAGAAAAGCAATAGCAAATTTAACTATCAACTAGATTATGCATAGCGAGTAACTGTTTCTAGTACTCAGGGAAGAGCATGACTTTTGTTTTGTTTTAAATATATAACCATACAAAGCACAAACATACGAAAAGTATCAGTGCACTGGACATGGGAGAGCACTCCCTCAGTCATTTTGTTCCCTTAGCTCTGTTTCCCCCAATCTGAATTACATTAAAATAAAAGCCCAGTTGTTTTTTTTCTACTGTGCAGTAAGAAAAAAAATCACAACGAACATGACAATATATCAAACAATATTTCTACACAGGTTACCTTGATACCTCTTGCCATTAAGTATCATAAGAAAACATTTTAAGACATATACAAACAAAACTAGCAAAGTGTTACAACTTAGAATAAGTTAACAAAAAATAACTTTATATATATATATATATATTTATATTATATATACACATACACACACAACAAAATGACACAATAATATGCTTCTTCCCATAGTTTAAGTAAACAAATAAGTAGACTAGCCAAACTAGCAATATTTGATTTTGGCATATGCGTCACATCAGCAATTAAATAAATATGTTTCAAGCAACATAAAGAGTGATTCAAATGTGCCAACAACACAGCCCAATTTATATCAGTATGGGCTAAAAAGTGAATCTGAAAATTCTTAACAAATTTAAAGCAAATGTACTTTTTCCCTTCTAAAACATTACATTTAACTATGATACTAAGATATGTAAATAATTCTGTAGCACCTACTGCTTGAACAAAGGAAGTTTTTGATTAAAATTAATTTCCCCCCAAAACCTTTGTTCTGCTGATATCCCATACTGATGACGTAAAGAAAAACCATCCTGCAACTCATCTCCTTGCTTTTGGGTTTTGACTGTGGGTAACTGTGTGCCTGGGAAGAACACTCTCCTTTTTTGTATTTAATATTTTATTACATGCTATGAAAAGATACGAAGATCATCTGTTTGTAGCCCATCCTTCAAAAAACAATCTACTTAATCCAGTTTAAAACACACATCTTGATCTCTAAAAAGTTACCAGTGCAGTATGAACATGACAAAGTTGTCAATTTCCCCTAAATTAGCCAGTCAAAATATTTTTTTCTCAAATCCAGATTCTCTTGTAAAAATTCTTTATATTTTATAAAAATAGATTTTTCTTGAAACCCATTTTCAGCAAAGAGACCACCTCTTTGGCAACATTGTTAATGTTATTTAAACTGTTATGTCATCAGGTATCCCCCCTCTACCCTATCCCTAACAGAAGACTGTTTAGTTCACATGATATAAAAGAAAAAAGGAAAAATAAAAAAAAACCTTGCAAAGTTATGTTTTTTATTTTGCAATTTTTATATTTCCTCTTTAATTTATGCTGGGGGTTTACCAATCTGGTTGGATCAAACATTTTGGAAAAAAAGAAGCAAAATCTGCTATCCCATTAGGTTGTAAAAATGCTTTTAGGTTTTTCTTTTTCTGTTTGTTTTTTCAAATGAGTGAATGGTCATCTTAAAAAGACCCACCTTCAAGGAAGGTAGTAAAACTAGCTGGCCGGGTAAAAATCCCTGCACATTGTTATCTATGTATATTATATTCAACAACGACAGCTATGAAAGAACATTCAATGCATCAAAGGTTTCTTTTCTAAGCATTATAAAATATTTTCCTGTTCACAGGATATCCAATGTTGTAATACTTAGGCAACACTGGCTTATAAAAGTCCATGGTTGAGTATAAGCCTTGAAGAGTTTTTGTGTTCGTATATATATTTATATATATATATATTTTATAATATTAATTATTAAGGATATGAAATTCAGGATTTATGGGTTTTGTTGGTTTTAAAGGAAACTTGCAATACTCTGTCTCCCAAGCGGTATCCATTAAGGCTGGCAATTGCCATGGCAGCTTCATCGTAATTGGTCATGGTAACAAAGCCAAATCCTTTGCACTTGTTGGTGTTGAAGTCGCGGATCACCTTGACATTATTGACTGCTCCAAAGGGCCCAAAGAGCTGCCAGAGCACACTTTCATCTGAGTCAGGTGACAGGTTGTAGACAAAGATGCACCATCCAGTCCCTGTATGGCCAGGAATATTCATGCCCACAAGACTTGTCATCCCGTCAATAGTGATTGGAGAAAACCTATTAGGTTAACAAAGAAAAGAGGGGAGAAGAGAGCCAGCATGGGGATCAATTTTCAAGCACACATTAAAATAAAATTCTGCAGTCCCACTCCCCAACAAAAAGCCAGTTAAATTCAACAGTGAAGAACACATGAGAAACTGCTGCAGTCAGCTACACATCCACTACTAAAAATATGCTTACAGAAACAGATGGTTCACTGAATGTACCCTATTTGGATTGGGTATGTGAGTGCAATCCCCTTGGAGACTGAAGTCAAACTATGCTTCACCTTCTAATTCAAGGACTCCTTTATGCTGTAATATCATATATGCTGTGTCTAGTTCTATAGCAACCAGTTCTGTCTCCTGATAGCATAATACATGAAAATACCTAGTTATTCAATGAGATGTGTCACATATATTTATTCCTCACGATATATGGGAAAATTCTTCTTATAAAAAGGGACTATATACTCCTCTGTGTAAAATGGCATATTGAAATTGTGTACCTTACTTGTGCATAAAAACATATTGCTTACCTGTAACTGAATAACCATTTGCAGCACTCACACATGAGTTTTTCTTTATCTGCACAGCATGTTCTGAAACCTTCAGTGAGATAAAGAACTGTGTTCCTTTGGAACACTGAAATTTTGAGCAGAGCTTCAATATTCTTGTGTGTGTCAAGTCTCACAGTCCCCCTCTACCAAAGGAGGGCAGTTCCTAGTCTGCCAAAACAGTGGGGCATCCAATGAAGAGGACAGATTGTTGTGTGGCACAGATGACCACTTGAAGAAACAGTTATAGTAACCCCCACCCGTCCTTTTGTGGCTCATATACTGCAGTCCCACTATATTGCACGACTGCAGTATATAAAAAAGAACCCCCTGGGGAAAGGTGGGAAGGCCTGTTTCAGGCCTCCTGTACTTACCCCAGGCTTGGCGCTGCTGCAAATGGGCCTGTGAGGCCCTTCCTGGGCCTGTCAGAGGCTCCAAAAGGGCTTCCCCACGAACCGGAATTGACTTCCGGAAAACAGGAAGTGACCTCTGGATTGGTTGAAAGCACTTTTGGGTCCTCTGGGGACCTTTATGTCGGATGACTCAGTAATGCTTTTCTGCGAACCAGGAAAGTGAGCATTTTTGAACATCCATAAACTTCCTTTTTCTGAGGTTGGAATAGTCAATCCTCTGGAAGTCTCTCAAACGTTGTTATAGATATTGTGGATCTAGCATGGCTTTGAGGTTGATGCAGCTGAGGTTATCTGTATTGATGTTGGTGTCAAGGAGTGGCCAACCCCAAAGAAGGTATCTTCAATACCACTGGTAATCATGGGGGGTTCAGAGATACTCATAGGCTTAACAGCTTGATGTTTGGGTGAAGTCTTTGAGGAGATCACATTCTCTAACAAAAGTGCTAATAATGACACGTTATAGCTTTACTACCTTGCTTGGTAATAGCAAGACAGTGCTTCCATTGAATATTATGGATCTCCCCAAGGAAGAGGAAAGTGCGTATGGAATATTAGGGTATCTTGGATCTGCACTTGGAACACTTCTTGAACAGATGATTATGGCCATGGGATGACAAAGGCAGAGGCCTTACTGAGTACAATGACAATGAAGGTTCCCTCTAAGGTGTGCGTGCACACCTCCCCTCTTCCATGCAGGGATTTTCCACCCTGTACACCCAGGTTTTCTTCTGGCGTGACTGAACCCGTGTGGGGTGAGATTACAAACACTCTATGGGATAGAGCCCAGTTTAGCAGGGATGAAAATTACAGGGCAGGTTGATGACAATGCTGATGACTTACTCATTTCATCCCCTCCCCCCTTTCCTTAGCAGAACAAATGATGACAAGAAGACAAGAAAACACAAGTACAAGTGAAGTACAGCATGAATGAGGTAGGTGAGGTTTCTAAACACGCTGTGTCAGCTAAGCAAACAAAAAAGAACTGAAGGAAATGGAGGGAAACTCTTATGGCATGTGCATGGGAGACAGGCAGGGCTCTCACCACATTTCTAAACTAAGAAGTTTCTAGAACATGCTGTACAGATGCTGGAACACCCATGTATGTGAATTCCCATAGACCACAAAGAAGAAATAAAATTATAGTGAATACAATAAAATAAATCTCAATTCATTCATCTAAGGAAGTATTTTGTCAGGCATTTTATTTGCAGGAATGTTTTCAAGAAACAGAAGAAAACATTTGAAAATGCTTTACTGACCTTGGGACTGCATGCAACATCATCAGATGATGCAATAGCTACACAGAATATTATTTTTGCAAGTTCTTTATATCTAAATCTATAAAATTAATATTGGAGATTATATATGATCTCCACTCCAGAAAGATACTATACTGAGAAATGGCACCAAATGATATAAATAAACACAGCTTCTACTTAAATTTGCCATACAGTGTGTTCTATTTAAATTTGCCATACAGTGTGTGGAATACTAACATCTGCTCATGGATGGAGCAGTCCATAAGACACATCTTATTCCAAAACTGGCAGCAAAGGGACCTCTCCTATTCTGGATGAAAGGTGTACATGAATACAAAATTTTGCAAAGTAGTAATATGGACATTCCATCTCCAAAAGTAGAGAGATCTAAGATAAGAGGTTTGTACTAAAATGCCACTTGCTCCATGGGCTGGTTCAGGGAAAAACAGCAAATATGTAGCAAAACATGACTGAATGACAACATCTGTATTCTGAAACATGGGAAGAGCATCTTCAAGAAAAACTATGTCTCATAAATTTCACAAAATATAATTGAACAGCCCAGAACTAAAATGCTTCTTCTGTTACAAAAGCACTGATTTTAAAAGAGTTGAGAAAGGCAAAGGTATAGGCAGCTATGAATGTCCGAGTGCCAGGGAATGTGGCTGCTGCATTCTACTGTAATCTCTTCCTTGCCTTTGTCCTCACAGACGTTCATGAGGAACTGCAACCATATTCTACTTGCCTCTTGTGTATTTTGGCAAAACTGTGCAACTTGCAAATTCTGTGAAATTCCCAGAATTGGGAAAGCTGCTGATTTCAGCATCTGAAACACTCGAGAAATTGTTGGCATTTTTTAAAGCAATCAAGCAGATTTTGTATACTGTGATTCTGTGTACTTTGCTTCTCAAAGAGAAAATATGCTCAGACATTTTACAAATTAAAGACACTTGGGTAAGGGAGATTTTTTTTTTTGTTCTTGGTCGGATGTTGACATAGCCCAAATCAGCAAGAATGAGGAATTTGGCAAGTTGTCTTTTTACTTCTGCTCTGTAACACTTCAGAGGAGAAACCTAGTGCCTGTTACTGTATAAGCAATACCTTGTGTATGGTCTGTGCAGTTACTAGATACATGCAACATAATATGAAATCTGGTATGAGAAGTATAGATACGACATTTTAGAGACACGGCTACAACTGTGTACATCTTACGTCATGGTGTGGTATAATGAGAGGACCCACTGTCATTAGGTAACATTTCTGAACAGTGAATATAGATAAATAAAACAGTTATATTTTCTTTAACATTTGTGTTTGTAAATACAGGTTATTTCCAAAGAAGTCATATCATTTATGGCATAATGTATCATTTTTATGCCATAAGAGTACTTTTAACTGTCAAGTAATCAAGCTATGAAAACAAAATTAGAATAAGCAAACCTTAAAAGTAAAAAACAAACAAGCTCCAAATTACTGGGAACACCTTTTAAACCTGTAACAAAGAAAATTCCCATCTGATTAAGGTGCAGACAGTTACAGTGGTTCAAGAAAGACAAGCATAGAGTAGAAGCAATAGGTTCCCTTGTTTTTTAAAAGCCAATATGGAGTTTCAGGCATATTTTTAGTGACAGCTTTAAGCTATGGTATTAAGTGAAACTCAGAACATACTAGAAGAGCCCTTTGAGAGTCGCAATGCATGTAGCTGTTGCACCTAAACCATCTGAGAATACCTGTAACAAAAGAAAAAGTCAAACTACGAAAATCCACACACTTCTGTGTGCTTGAGTTTGTGGATGGTTTAAAGAAAAGCAACTGAAGTCCAAACGAAAAGACAGAAAACATTTGGCATGCTGGTTGGAAAAAAGGAAGGAATTAAAAATAATAATAAAGATAGCAAATTAAAAAAAATTATAGCACCAATCTGTGCCAACATGGACATCTGGCAATCTGTGGAATTCTAATTACCTCTTTACGCCATAGGCCATATTAAGCAAATTGTCCAGCCTGAAAAGAGAAGGAGGGTCTCTGGGTTAATGTCTCACAGATGGCAAGATTGCTCAATGGAACTTTCATTATTAACGCTCCATTTTCAAAGAAGGAATTCTCAACATCATCCCCTGAACAGCTACTTGGTCTAATCAATCAGCAGCTATAGCATTATTTCTATTTCCACAACAGATGATTGTCTTTTTTTAGATGTGCTGGTAAATGAAGAAAGGTAACACTCTACCATCTTAAACAGCAATTTGCCACAAAGGAATTATCCTACAATTCTAGTTTTGTTGCACCAATATGAACATGATATTTTAGCGATTTTCTTTAACTATATTTTTGCTCCAATCAAACCTGTAAACAAAATTACATAGTAAAAACAGTTTTCATGCATTTTTCATATATTCTTTTGTTATGGAAGCAGTAACTCTGATTCCTAGAAGATTTTCAGAGCATATTGTTTCAAAATTCTGCAGATCAAATCATTAAAGATGAGTCCTTTTAACTTGATGGGGAGTTAGATAACAATACTGCTGACTTTCCTAACTTGCAGGAAATGTATTGCATTAAATTATTTTAGCATCAATGAATTAGGCAAATATTTTTTCTTCTCAATGTGCAAGCTTTCAGGAGAGAAGGAAAAATAGATGAACTGAAATTGGTTATCAAGGGCAAAATCCTGTCAATGTAAATGAATGCTGTAAATGACAGTGCCATTGCCTTCAACCAGTAAAAAATAATGTAAATTAATTAAAAGGTTTCTATCCCCTGGTTTTAGGTCCCCTTTGCTTCAATAGAAGCTTTTGTCCATCCATCCTGGACACGTTTGTGGGATTGAATTGGGCCAAACTGGTGCTCTTTTCTCCCGCAAGGGGTCCTGAAAATGCAAGTGGCTATGTGGTGTTCATGTAGTTATTGTTGGGAGGGCCCGGGCAGCTCCTCCCACTTGAATGTGAATTTGAACATGAACTTGCACTTGAACTTAAACAGTCTGGGAGCCCTCATCAATCGCTTGGCATGTTATTAATCATCCTGGACTGTCATAGCTACTATCCTAATCTATTCCAATTATTGTTGAGGGCTGCCGAGCTGATAGGTCATATTTTGCTACTCTTAATCTGACGTCTTTTTGCCACTTGCACTGACCGCTAATTGTGACCGGATATATAAAGAACCTCAAGAGAATGGGATGGGCGAAAACGCGCTGTCACTCATGGCCAATCAGAGTGGCAACCAAAAACTCCCATCAGGCCCTTCCGTGACCAACTACTCTCATTCTCTTACTGGGTGGGAAGGTGGGCAGATGGCTGGCGGTCAAAGAGGCTGTTTGCCTAGCGGTGAGTCCTTAAATGCCCTCGGCCCATAGCTAAACCATGTGACCCCCAGAGTGGCCTTGATCCTTCTGGACCACGTGACCACTGGTCAAACCTGTCTCAAGGGTTAGGTGGCCAATGCAGCTCCTCCCAGCACAGGACTGGATCAGAGCATCCCTTGGGAACCTCAGGAGGGGGTGAAAGAGTCTTTAATCAGCAAAAATTGATGCCAAATTGGCTCTACCAAGATCAAGACCATCACCAGCAACTGACCAGTGATTTTTGGCAATCAAAGATACCCCCCCCCACACACACAAACACATTGTCCCAAAGCTCTGAAAGGCTTCCCTGGAGCAAGGAAATTAAAAGCTTTCAATTAATTTAACTTAAATTTTATTGGTAGAAGCTGAATAATATCAGCAGCCTTTGCAGCATAAATTTGCTTTTGGCCAGAAACAAATGAACAAACAAACAAATAACCAAAACATTAATTGAATCTCCATCAAACAAACAAGGTTTGTTTAGTAAATATTGTAAAATGTTCTCAATATTTTATAAGAGTTCTTAAGTATTATAACAATAATTTAATTTAATTAATTTAATTATAATTTAAGTATTATAACAATAATTTAAATATTGCTGGATATGGCTGACATGTAAGACATATGTCACTGATTGAAAGGTTACTTTCAAATACATGTAATAAACTAGCAAAACAGTCATTTTTACAACACTGCAATGGGAAGAAAAGTTATTCAACAAAGTTGAAAAGCAGCAAATTTGAAGACTATAGAAAACATTTAACAGATTATTCATCTTGTCAAATTTGACACTGCATTTTATGTGAGATGTGAAGACAGTCTAGGTCTGATGCCTAGTATCCCATCTCTGTTAACAACTGACTGCTAGCAGATAATCACATGCTGGGGCTCAACAGCTTCAAGCTCAAGTTTTTAAAAATATATTTTAATGATAATACTGCAAATACAAATTAAAAACAGAGCGAAATTCAGTGTAATTGTTTAAGTGCAGTAATGATAGCTCACTGAGCCATGGAGTTGTCAACTTAAAACAGTGACTATAAGATGGCTTGTTCTTAATAGGATAATTAGCGTAGACGGCTTTTCTCCCTTTTCATTTTCTTGCCCGAAATGATGACAAATCAAACAATATAAATTATTTGGAGACAGTTACCTGAATCTCTGTGCCTGGTGATGGAGAGGTCCAGGATAACGTCTGTTGGGAGACTGGTAAAGTTGAGAAAGGAGAGCTTGGCTTGTTTTTTGACTGGGGTTATTAGCAAACTTCACAGTAATCGGTTCTGTAGCACCACTAGGCTTCTGGCCATTAAGTCCCTTTATGGCTTCTTCTGCCTCTATTCTCTTATCAAAACGAATAAATCCCACACCACGAGAAACACCTGGGGGGGAAATATCAGCAAAGAAAGAAAGAAACTTCAATCATTTACATAACACGAAGGAAAATATAACTGAAGATGCACATTGGTTCTCAGTGGAAATATTGCAACATCAGAGCTAAAAATCATGTTAGGCCTATTTGGAATAGAACCATAGAAGCAACTGAAGCTTGTCAGGAAAAAAAATCCAAAGCAACAAAACAAAGCAAAAAGACAAACACCTGTGGCACCTTAGAGACTATTATATTTTAATGTGAGCTTTCATGGGCATGTCCACTTTGACAGGCATATGAGAACAAAATGAAATTATGAATGAAATATCACTTTCACAAATAAAATATTCTAAATATTCATTGGTGGTAGGAGTCTTTGGTGTGTGGTACATCTCACAGGGAGTAATTTATGGCCCAACATTCTAAGTACATTTACAATGTTCTACTTTTTCATTCAATATTTCATTTTGTTTCCACATGTCTGACGAAGTGGATGTGTCCACGAAGACACACATTAAAATATAAGAGTCTTTAAAAATGCTGCATGTTTTTATCTTTTTGTTTCTTTGGATTTTGCCTGATATATTTACACAGACCAACATGCGCACCTCTCGGCACAGGAGCAAAACAATCTTATCCATTTACATTTTATGAGTGACATTTTGGGGATCCCTGGTAAGCCCTTATTCTCATATACAAATATGTGATGCAAGAGTCATTGCTGAACTAGTGAGATCTCAGTAAAATTCCCCACTCAGCCATAAACGTAGGAAGGAAAGTAAGATGGCAGATGGCTAAGATCAGTGTCCTGCCACTCCCTCCTTGTTTACCTTTATTATTATTTTTCACTGTTATTCTATTTTTATTTTATTTTATTTTCATTATTTTATTTTTTACCTTTCAATTTTCCTATTTACATATTTACTTTGCTATCTCATTCACCAGGTTTGCCTCAATTTGTCAAGTGTCTGGCGAGCTGTTGGTTTGCTTCGTTTTTTTTTCCTGCTAGCCTCACCTTTTATTGTCAAGTTTATCTCCCCCCATCTTTAACATACTTCCACCACTACACGGCTTAAATGGGCTTTTAATTCAAACCATGAGCCCATGGGAAACTTGAGCCTGCGAGTGTGGAGGGGCTTGGTCGGTGTGTCGTTATAAAGCTGCCTTGGCGTCCCTCGATCAACTTTGGAGATTCTTGTAATTACAGACCTTTCAGAACCTGTGTGTGTGGGCTTCTCCTGAGCTTAGTGTTTGGTGTGGATGTTGCTCCTTTCCTGTCGGATTCATCGTGATGGGGGGGGGTCGCTCCAGATTCGCTGCTGACTTTTGTTGTTCTAGCATCTGGAGGATTTCTCCGCCTCCTTGCCTCATGACGTGTCATCTGTATGACTCTGGACTCGTGGCCGGGCTGGTATGTGGGGTGGAGTGGCTACAAACTTGTGGGATTATGCCCCCCCCCGGCTGGGTGTCCTCCTTGGAAGGCCATGAAGGCTTGGAGCCCATGTTGTGGGATTATGTCCTCCCCGGGTGGTGGTTTTTGAGGTGCTTGATGGCGTGGACTCCGTCTGGTCAACATTTGAGAATTTTGAACTCAAGAGATGTTGGCAGTGCTTTCCATCTCAATGCCATCTTATTAGGAAAGTTTTAACTCTCAAAATGTTGCCAAGTATCATTTGGAAATTCCAACTGCAAACACCATTTATTTTTAATGGCTGGGATCTATATCTCTCAGATGGTTTATACCAATAGGTTTCTGGATCTGGTCTTGGGACTCGTGACAATAATTGGAGCTTGTTACATCTGCATTACATCTGTGCCAGTTAACTGCCTGCCTATCTCTCGGGGTTTAGTTCCCTGCTGAAGATCGTGTGGAACTTTTTCTTTTCCCCCTGCTTTTCTTTTAGTTTAATTAACTCCCCCCTTTAAATTGGTCTGATTTATTTACTTTACTTTGTCACATTTATATATTTTGTTTCATTCTCAGGAAGTGTGGGAAGCCAATAACCACAGCACTGGGCCGAACCCTATCTGAGTTGTTGAGGGCCGTGATAGGCATGCCACAGGAGCTGCACCTATTAGATCTATGAGAATGGGCTACAGATGCTTGAAAGCTGTGCCTTGTTCTGGTGCTGCCTCCTCCTGTCAGTTATAAGGTAAACAGCTCAACTGGCCCTCTTTTCTATCCTTGGTGCTGTTGAGCGCCAGGTCTGCTGCCAATAAGACCCAGCTTATCCAGGGCTTGATCCTGGATGAAAAGGCAGACCTGGCTTCTATCATGGAGACCTGGGTGGGTGCTAACGGAATACCAACCCTCTCCTTCATCAGCCCACCTGGGTACTCCATTTGCCACCAGGGTAGACCGGAGGGTAGGGGTGGCAGGTCTGCTGCCAATAAGACCCAGCTTATCTGCAGGGCTTGATCCTGGATGAAATAGGGGATTGTGCTGGTGAACTGCAGACCTGGTCTCTGAGGCTGTTGATCATGGAGACCTGGGTGGGTGTTCTTGGAGACCATGGCCTACTTAATACCAACCCTCTTTAGACCTTCATCAGCCCACCACATACTAAAATGCAGCCTAGCACCTGGTAGTTCGGACCATTTGCCACCAGGACCCAGTGCCAGACCGGAGGGTGCTGATGCCTTGGTGGCTGGTAGCGGGTGGCTCCTGAATGCCTCCTTCACTATAGGGTCTGGGAGCACATGGTTCAGCCAGGACTGTAAATAAGAGGTGGCTACATCATTGACTCTTTGAGTCAGGCTGTTAAACTCTTTGCTGTCTGGGTACGCATTCAGGATGAATTGTTCTGTATAGTCCTGTTGAGGATAAGCCTCCCCTTAGGCTGAGGCCATCTGGGACCTGGATCTCCAGTTAGAATCAGTAAATTGCCAGTTATTCTTTCTGAATATCAACCTGTTGGTCCTCCAGCCAGGCCGGTGACTACCAAATGGGCCACTGCTCTCAGAGGCCTTTGATACCATCAACCAAATTGGTATCTTCCTGGGATTAGGCTCTCCATTCCAGGGCATTCAGGATGTAACATATTATGGAGGCACTGCTTTTGCAGTGGTTCTGTTACTTCTTGGAGGACTGCTTTGCAGTGGTTCTGTTACTTCTTGGAGGACCGTCCCTAAAGAGTACAGCTGGAGGAGATGACTTCCACCCCTTGGTCCCTCAATTGTGGGGTGCCACAGGGGTCGGTCATCTCTCTTATGCTCTTCAATATCTATATGAGTCTGCTGGGGGAAGTCATCAGGAGGTATGGAGTTTTGTGTCATCAGTACTCTGATGACTCCCAGCTGTATATTTCCTTTTCCCCATCTGCAGTGTATTCCATTTTGTCCCTGGGTCGCTGTCTGGATGCTGTGCTGGAATGGAGGAGGGCGAACAGACTGAGGTTGAACCTGGGCAAGACAGAAGTCCTTTGAGTGGGGGCGCTGGGTGTTGGTGGCTTGAGAAACCCCCTCAGTTTTTTGGGGTGTGTGTGTGTGACTCTTTCCACTGAGGATGAGGTACACAGTCTGGGCATAATATTGGACCTGGTGCTCACCACAGAAGCCCAGGTGGAGACAGTGGTCCATTCCGCACATTACCATCTCCAGCAGATCACTCAGCTGCATGCCTTGCTGGACCCTGATGCTTTCACTACATTGGTACATGCACTTGTAGTCTCAGGATTAGACTACTACAGTGCACTATATGTGGGGCTGTCTTGGAAGTTAATGCGTAGGCTCCAGCTAGTGCAGAATTATGCACTTAGATTAGTAATGGGGTTAAGGAGATACCATCATATCACCCTTCTGTTGGCCGCACTGCACTGGCTGCCACTGTGCTACCACATTTACTTCAGGCTCTGATGACATACAAAGCCGTAAATGGGTTGGGACCTTGCTATCTGTCAGAACGGCTCCTGCCGCAGAATATCGATCTTCTCAAGCAGATCACTTGAGGGTGCCCAATCCAAAAGAAGCCCAGAAATAAGTAACGAGGCTGTCTTGGTGGTGACCCCTCGCCTATGGAATCAGCTCCCTGCTGAAATTTGTTTGTCCCTTACACTATCAATCTTCAAAAAAAACATCTCAAGACTTGGCTATATAGAAAGGCTTTTCCTGGCTACTAATAGTTCTTTCTTGAGTCATTGATCTCTAATTTGACCTTTTTGTTTTAGCTATTCCTCTGTTCTTTGAGTGATCTTATGTATTGATTTAGTTATGTTCTTTTTGTTTATTAGCTGTATTTTTATATTGTACATTTTCTGGTTTTGTTTGCTGTATTATCTGTACACCGCCCAGAGTGGCCTGGGGTATCCTCATAAGGTTGTTGTGATGATGAAGTAAGAATAGCCTTGAGCCCACTGTAGAAAAAGTACAATATAAATACAATGGTGTGTCTTTGTGTGTGTGTAAGTTGAATAATGGCAACTGGACTTCTTTTCTTGAGAGATCAAAACATTTCACCACTCATCCAAGCAACTTCCTCAGTCCGAGGAAAGTTAGTGGTGAGTCCTCCAATTTATAGTTCATCTTGATTTCACATCACCCAGGTCTGAATGCTGCTTGGATAAGTAGCAAAACATTTCAATCTCTCAAGAAAAGTCGAGTTGCCATAACTCAACTTCCAGATAACCTCACATGGATGACTGAGAATCTTCACAGTCTTTCTGCATCTATGCATTTAACCATAAACACAACTAGATAACACTTCATTCATTTAGTTCAATATCAATATAAAAGGCCAAGATTCCATGATGTACTTTGCTATTCAATGAATAACAACAGAAGCAGAACTATCATTCCCTCTAGGTTCTTCTGTGGCTACTATAGCACTAAAAACAAGTTTCCTAAACCTCTAGAACAGGTTTCTAGGGTACATGGTGGCTTAGGAAGACAGGAAGAATTGTAGATTCTAAAGGAAGCAGTGATGCCTAACCAGAGGATACCACTGGATCTTGCCACAGTTCAATTAGTAAAAGAAAAAAAGTAGTCAAAGAACACATTCAAGTTTGGAAGTATGTGAATTAAAAAAAATCTTTCTCAACCTGTGACTTGATCAACCAGAATTCGTGAGGTGATGATGCGCCCATATTGCGAGAAAAGCTGTTCTAGCTCTTTCTGGGTCATCGTTTTTGGAAGGCCGCTGACATACAGGTTAGCATCTCTGATTGATGCTGAACTTGGACGGGCATAGGAAACCTAGGATTTAAAGAACATATGATCAAGTAAACACATTATGATTTATACAAATACATTTACAAAATTAACACAGTTAATGGTGTGTTTTCGGCCCTCTACGTTATGCCAGCCTGTTTAAAATAACCTCCTCAACTGATTCCACCTGTTCTTGTTATAGTAAATAAGAAGTAGAAAAATGTTGAATATAAAAGGAAATCTGGAAATAATTTAAAAACAGATATAAAGCTAAGGTCTCTAAATAGGGGAACAAAAACAGTGACTTTAGATGGCAGATTCACTTACAGCCTCCTACACAACAGCTTTGTGCATTTATCTTCATGGGCTGTGGGTGTCTAAAATGATTTACTGTATCTGGCACAATGTGAAACTATGTATCATGTATAGGTTTCCAAAGTAGTTCTGTTTGAATGGTGAAAACTAGTGAAATTCTCTACAGATAATTTCTCTTTATATTTTGTACTTAACTGGCAAGATCTACAGTATTCTGTTTCTTACTACAGAATAATCAGGAAAATGTTTCCACAGTAATCATATTACTCATAGCACAAAACCATTAAACTAGTGGAGAAGCAACCTCCAGTCCTTGACCAAATTATGAAGGTCAAAGGTAAAGTCACTGAAAGAATTATCTCCCCATTCCCCAGATGGGAGGAATATGCTGTGAACAGTTCTCGCCTTTGCTGCTTTGAACCTGTCTTTCCATTACAGTAACCCCCTGCCTATTGCGGGGGTTAGGGACCCAACCTGACATAATTGATAATCCGTGATATGCGGCTGCTGGGTTGGGTCGGGACAGGAGGGCTGTCTGGGGTCCCCTACACTTACCTGAAGCCTGGCGCTGCCCAGAACAGGCCTCTGATGGCCTTACCGGGCCTGCTGGAGTCCCCAGAAGTGTTCTGCACCGATCTGGAAATCACTTCTGGTTCACCAGAAACCACTTCCGGGGCCTCCAGCAGGCCTGGGAATGCCATCAGAGGCCACAGAGGTGGTTTTCAGCAATCTGGAAGCTTTTGGTTCAACGGAAAGCACTTTTGGGGCCTCCAACAGGCCTGGAAAGGCCATTGGAGGCCCATTCAGGGCAGCGCAAGGCCTAGGGTAAGTACAGGAGGTCTGAAACAGGTCTATGTACCTCACCCTAGGGGGACTTGCCTTTCATCTACTGCGGTCCTGTGATATACTGGGACTGCATTATATGAACCATGAAAGGGCAGGGGATGATTTAAATAATTTCAATTAGTGGGATTTTAATGGTTTTATTAGCTAATTGGTTTTTTAATATGCTTTCAATCTGCTTCCAGCTTTTGAAAATAATGTTTAAGTCATCCTGAACATATATTTTAATGCAAAGGCATTACCAAAATGTGATACATTTAAAAAAAACACCCTTTGTTTGCTTTTTTTATTTCTATGTCATATTTTTCCTACTGAAGGGGATCCTAGATGGTTTACACCAGGGGTCCTCAACCTAAGGCCCCGGGGCCGGATGCGCCCCCAAGGTCCTGAATCCGGCCCCTGGGACCAATTGCAACCCCCCACCTACCCCCTGTTTTGTGAGCAAGCCAGCCTCCGCAGCTGCTTTTGGACTGTGATCCGGCCCCTGGTGGTGTCTGGGTGGTGGTGGACCGGCCCGCTGTTTGAAAACTTTGAGGACCCCTGGTTTACACAATAAAAAGTGCTGGCTTGCCCACTTTTGGTTGTGGCTTCAACCAGTGCTGTCTTCATGCCTGTCTATTGCCAGTAGGTGGCCCTTGCCAGAATAACCCTGAGGTAATACAGCCTTTGACATTAAAAGTGCTTGCCATTCTTGTCTTTCATCACTCAGATGTTTCAAAATCTAGCACATATTGGCAAAGAACAGGAGTATTTTCAATAATTTAACTTCTAGCTCAGTAGCTACTGTTTTTAATAATTATAAGCATTTAAATACAGATTTGTATGTAATTTAGCAATATGATTTCTACACTTAACAAACACTTTTAAAAATCACTTCATCTTTCAAAATGCTGTTCTTCCAAAATTATTCTCTGCATTACTAGCATCTTCTAAAGAGGGTAACACATTGTCATTCTTGGCATAATACAGTAATGCTGAGATTTCCAAAGCAAGCAACTTTCTGAAGCCTTCTAATTTCAACTAACAAAAAGCATTTCAAGAAAAGCTCTACTGTTATACTGCTCCATTTATACATGGAGGGGCTTTAATTGCTAGCATGACATACGGTACACTCATCTCCAAAATACAACTGACATATACTTTCTACATGCCTAAAAACAAGTATCATGACAGAAAACTATAGTGAACCACTATTATTCTCCTCCATGGCCCTTCTAAAAATATAAGCATTTTCTAGATCAATACTGCAGAGAACCTGAAACCACAGTTTAAAAGCAAAATGGTCAGACATGCTAATTTTTCTAAAGTATCATTATGTATTTTAGATAAATAACAAAAATTGTAATATGAATTCATATGACCATTAAGATAATCAAGTTTGATTGGTGAGGATGTGAGAGAGGGCTTTTTCTGTGGTTGGTCCAACTTACTATAAATCTCCATTGATTATTCTAGTGGAATGACATAATTTTGGCCATCAAAGGAAAATGCAAACTATCAAAGGAGAATGCAAACCATTTTAATCAACTATTACTAGGTCCAGGTAAGAATTATATGTACATACGTACATATATCAGCACTTAGGGCTATTTGCTCCTAGTTAAGTATGACAGGATTGCACCCTAAATATTATATATGAAGTTCAAATGATGGAATAATTTTTTGCATCTGAGACCAGGATCTGCCCCCTCCTGAGTTTTAGGAAATTACATTTAGGAAACAACTTTAGTGGCATTCACGAACATATCCCCTGCTGTTGTGGAATTTTATTTTTTATATTAAGGTTGTTTCTTTTCATTGATTAGTCATTGCATATTGTTTGGGGTTATACGTTGGTGGTACTTGAGGGGTGTTGGTGAGGACGTCCCCATCTATTCTGTAAATTGTCCAGAGTAGTGGATGTCATTAAGTTGAATGATGGGAACTCAACTTTATACAAAACATATATTAAAGCTCTTTCTGACTGCTCAAACACATAACAACCAACAAGAAATGGGGTTGGAAATAGGAAGATAGCCACAGTTCATATCTAAAAACAGCTTTAGTTTTTGTTATACAATCTCTAATGTTCACTGAATTTACAAATGAAATATTATAAAGCACCACCAGGTTGTTATAGTATCTTAAATCAATGACAACTATGTGGCATGGATGTCTTCCTTCTTTCGTTAACCTTCTCCATTCCAAATGATAGCATGCCATGCACCTCCAGCTCAGCCAGAATTTATGTTTGAGTAATTAATGCATTAATAATTCATGATGTTTTCTTATGGTTTAGCCAACTTGCATCTATTGATCTCTCTTCCTCATTGTGCTATGCCATAGATTTCAAAGTATCACACTGACATGACAAAAAATTAGGTATTTTCCTAAAAGCCATGCAACATTTTCTCTCTCAACTTCTCATAGTTGCACCTTTCTCCCATTATGTTGTTTCATTAGCTTTTATTAGTCTTAAGCTATAATTGTAAAATCAAATCCTACATATTTTTGTAAGGCCTTCCTCTTGATGATGGCAAACATGGCAGGCTTGTTATAAAATGGTCAAAGAGCCTTGTTTCTTACAATGCCGAGCCCCTAACAGGGAAAATGAATTTCTATTGTATTCAAAAACACGTTACTTCATCCTGACAAAAATGTATAATGGACCACGCATGAAAATACTATATACCACACACATTTTAATTATATCTATTTTGAAGTATAATCATGTTTATATTTACTCAAAGGTAATATTTCAATTCTGTGAGTAACACTTTCTTATCAAACATGCACAGGACCATAGCTTATATGTAGAAAAAGTGTGCACAGATCTGCACCCTAAATGCATAAAGTATCTCTAGTATTGACCTCCTCCATCTTTTATCTACAAAGATAGTTCTTTTAAAGTCCCCCCCCTTCCCTTTACATGGTCAAATATCACGGGGTAGGTCTGTTTATAAAATGGGTGAGTGATTGCATGATTCAAATCGGTCCAGCCCTTTGTGCCCCCCCTCTGCTGTGCACGTGTGTGTGTCTATTTTTCTCAGTTTGAATGTTTTTCTCTCCCTGTGGTTAGTTGTAATATGATCTTGTAAAGGCAGGGGGGGATATCTACAGGAGGTATTTCTGTGAGGTACACAGTCTAGAAGGGGAAACATGGAAAAACAAAGAGACATTATTATAATATGGGGATCACACTACTCCTGAATTCTTTCAAATACAGTAAAGCTTCAGATCTTATAGAAAGGTCATTTTGTTGAAAAGTAAATGTTTGCTGCAGATAATTAATTAATCATTTGACCGGCCTGAAAGTGGCCCCACCTATGTTCGGGTTCATTGTGAAGCCACTTTCCCATTTAAAGCTTCAGGCTACTACATTTCTCAGAAATATTTTTACTGAAAAATCACTTTATAGTCTAACATCAAATGTCTAAGCAGCATTTTTGCAAAATACATCATAATTCACATTTCAGAATGATTCGAGCAGAGATCACCACTGTCCACTTCCCATCCGCTACTCTTTTCCCTTACTTTCAAGTAACGTATGCAGGGAATTCCTTATCTCTGTACCCTCCTCTTTAATTGTCCACATAGAATTTAACTGAGGAAATAAGGATGCAGTTATAAATAAGTGTACTTAGGAATTGGAGTAAAAGGAAAAAGCAAATAAACAACCCTTCAAATGAAAAAATAGGGAAGGCAGAAAGCTGCTCTATAGTTCAGATAGAAATACAGCATATAAAAGGACACAGAGAACTCAGGAGACTGAAGATAAAATATATAAACATGTTTTACTTCCTCTATCTCACCTACACCAAATATAGAGAAAATACCAAATAAAATAAATACCTCACAATGGGGGAGAAATGGAGACCTGACGCCTTATAGGACTCATTAATCGCTAGTGTTCATCAGTAAACTATACTGAACCTGAAACTGACCTTCCATATTATTTAGGAAATTTGGGGGCAATACACATTCCCTGTCAGCACATTTCACTTTGTCCTGTCCATACCAGGGGACAGAATTTCCATATTTCTGACTGCATAAGAGGGGTGAACACACTTATCAGGTAGTTAAACCTACCTGATACAGCATACATTCATTATACCCTTCATGGGGGAGGGGACCCCCCCTCTCAAAATCTTTAAAACACATATAAAACACTTTCAGGAACTCTTTCTTTCTTTTTTTCAAAATAAATATGAGAAAAAGAGGTGTGCAAAAGTCTGCTTCAGCAGGAAGGCTTGTCGAGTACAGAGCCCTAAACTCAGCCAATGTTGCTAAAAACTGCTTATTTTGAGCATTCTATTACTACAGTACTAACAGTCTAGAATGGTTTTAAAATATTTTTTAAAAAGATAGAGCTTTCCAGTCACTGCTTTTGACTACTTCCTTTAACAGCAGTACCTGGAAAAGGTTTCTCCACACCCTACCATTTTTAGCACAGCTAATGCATTTCAACAATGCAACAAATAACAGCAATTTTATAACACTTTTTCATTTAAATGGATGATTGCTATGATTTGATATATATTTAAAAAAATAAAAATGAAAAAGTGCTTTAGCAATCTTAAGATTTTTAAAATCTATAAACAAGCTGAAAGATTGGTGTCCCCGTCTTGATGGCTAGGTGGAATGTATGCTGAGGTTCCCCTATCCAAGTCAAAATCTTCCAACTTTAAAAAGATATAGTGCTATTGACTTGTCGTCTTTCTTCTTCTCCTTTTTGAAAAAAAAATTCCTGTATGAAACAAGATGGAAGCAATAGTGGGAAACATGACAAATGTTGCCATGTGGCTTTCTTATAAAATACAAGTGAATAAGAGTCTTTGCCTAGAAACTCTTACAGAGTAAAATAATGACAAATCCTAAAATGAAAATAATACTTGAATGAGACACCCAGAAAGAACAGTGTAGAACGGCAGTGACGAAGGCAAATTGACACTGCCCTGAATTACGTGAAGTGAATGACAACATTGGGAGTGAAGTAACAGTTGAATGACAGCATAATGAGATATATTCTCTAGTATTTTGGGTTCTCCAGATGGATAGCTCCGAGTGATAGCAATCACAAGACACTGTAGAGCAATTTCACCGTCCTGAACAGCTCTTTTACAGTAACAAAGAAGAAGGAAGCAGCAGGAAAACACGGGAAAGATACAAATGGGTGATAATGACATCTGGACCCCCATTAAATCCTATGAATGAGACAGGGCAATTGCACAGTAAAAGCCTCATACGGAAACATTCATCCTTTGTCATGCCTTTACCTTCACCCAATCTTACTGTCATTTTGTGGTCCAGCGGTAGATTAACAAACTCTCTTCCATATTGCAGTTGGTACATTTATCCTCCGAATGCCTTACTTTTTCAAAAATGATCTTTTATTACATATGTGGTTGAAGGAAATCACTATCTAAAATACCTACTAGAAAGTAGGGTAGGTCAGTTTGAAGAACATTGGTTCATGAGTCTAGAAAGGCAAAGAAAATACAGTGGTACCTTGTATAAAGGAATTAATATGTTCCAAATGAAATTGTTAAGCAAATTTTCCTTTATACAAATTTTCCATAGGAATGCATTGAAAACAGAGTAATCCCTAATCATGACCATTTTTATGTTGTACGGATTCGCCCCATAGGCGATTCTGTTAAGCAAATTTCCCCTATCTCCAGAATTTTTTATGTTGTACAGAATTTATGTTATACAAACCATTTGTTACACAAGGGTCCACTGTACAGTACATGCAAACCTTTACCCAATGTTGTCCAACTGTCATTGTTATCTAATGCTCCTAACAACTTCCTTAAACAAGGCCACAAATAAACAAGGTGCCTATGGAGTACACAGTTCCACATGGTTTATGAAAGGCAGAAGATTAAGAGACAATAGGAGGAAGCCCTAAGTCAACTTAGGAAGTTCAGACTGCCAAAAGAACTGTTGATTCAATTCTATAGAGGTGTTATTGAATCTATTATCTGTTCCTCTATAACTGTCTGGTTTAGTTCTGTGACTAAGCATGACAGATATAGACTTCAAAGGATAATTGGAACTGCAGAAAAAAATATTGCTACTAATTTGCCATCTATTGTGGAATTATATACCACACGAGCTAAAAAGAGGGCGATGAAAATATATACAGATTCCACGCATCCTGGACATAATCCGTTTCATTGGTTACCCTCAGGGTGACGTTTTAGGGCATTGCATACTAGGACAACTAGATATAAAGATAGTTTCCAAGTGCTATCAAACTGTTGAATAATTAATTTTTACTTTTCTTCTTCCTTTTTAAATAATAGGTTATATTGTATTGTTTTACTGTGTTTTTATTGTTGACTATATGATTCTTATATTTCATTTTATATAGAGAGAGCATATTTTACCAAAACAAATTCTGGGTGTGTCCAACCACACTTGGCCAATAAAAGTATTCTGATTCTGATTCTGGTTCTTCCTTACAGCACCCTGTTCCATCTGAAAAGATTATCTGGATCAATAGAAGACCCTATAGAATAGATGTGTGTGTGTGTATGTGTGGAAGGGGATTGCACCACAGAACTGCAAATACTGGGAAATAAAGTTAAAAGGTAGAAAGACAGCTTTCAAACTATGGTTTGTCTTTACATCTGGAAATCTATTCATTATATATAGAAACTAAAAATTGGGTCATCCAAAGTATTTATAAACTGCTGCCTATCAGTTACTTGCTACTGTATCTTAATTTTTCAGATTTGGAGTAGGATTGAATAATGTGTGAAACATGCAAGCGCCTGACTGTATGGATGGTACTCTCATCTTGGCTTCGCAGTGCATGTTACTTCCCACTGCCTGTTAGGTAAGAGTTCAGGGGAGTTGCAGGAAAAGACAGCTGAGCTCCCCCTGATAAGTTTTTCTCTGTCACACAAGAATGTGAGGGATGCGGGAAAACAAAATTTCAATAATATTAGACAGGAAATGAGAAACGTCCAGTTTCTCCAGCAAGGATATTTGAATGTTTTGCTGTTCCAATTTCAGTGTCATCTTCTGATGGCTATTCTAATAAAATGGTGCTAATTTCCCAATGTCTTTTAAAAAATAAAAACAAAATCACACCAGACAGTGGCAATAGGTCTTCTTTGAATGACAGCAATTTATGTGACAAATTTTAGTTGCCTTCGGCGCAAGTACTCTGTTTTTGCACAAGAGGAAGAAATAGAATTATTTGCCTAGGTCATCTACACACAACATTTTTTTAAAGCAACAAAACTGCTGGCACACCACTGACATTAACTAATGCTAAAAGTGTCAAGAGCGTTTATGTAACCATACATCACAGTGGTTATTACTGGTGGTAAAAAATCACTCTGGGATAGTTTTTTTTGACAAGTGAGATATACACAATAACTTATTCTGCCAATAAGAGAACTGAACTCTTATTTTTAAACACAACCAAAAGAATGGTGTGCCATTGGTTCTCATGAAATTTTATACTTGCAATCCACAGCCCCTGTGACCAACTATATTTTGTCATGGACTTCACTGGTATATGATTTGTACTCTATATCTATAACAGTGTTATTTTCTTCTTCCACAATTATGGTGCAAGTATTCCAAGAGCTAGTAAACCACTGTACTCAGATCTATTCAGTGGCAAGATGTTGAGAAATCAACATTTTCCACAAGGCTTCTGACAACCATTTGGCCCACATTTTACTATGACTAAACCACTTTCCATGCATAGGGCTCCTTGTGTGTGTGTGTGTGTGTGTGTGTGTGTGTGTGTGTGTGTGTGTGTGTGTGTGTGTGTGTGTGTGTGTGTGTGTGTGGTGTTGTGTTGTTACAGTCGTGACCAACTCTTGATGACTCCATGTCTGTGGAGTTTTCTTGGCAGGAATACTGGAGTGGTTTACCATTTTATACTCCAGGCGCCTATAGCACCTGGTATTCCTTGGTGGTCTCCCATCCAAGTACTAACCAGGGCCAACCCTGCTTAGCTTCTGAAATCAGGCAAGATCAGATATGCTTAGCAAGCAAAAGCTTTCCCTTTGTGTAGCCATTCTACCTTTTCCTCAACAGATTTACAACAGAAAGAAAAATAAAACATAGGAAATGCAGTGGGCAAACAAGGGAAGGCCACAAGTGTAGGACTAGATTGTCTATAGCAGTGATGGCGAACCTATGGCACGGGTGCCAAAGGTGGCACTCCGAGCCCTTTCTGTGGGCATTCAACATCGCCCCTTCACAGCCACCTGTATTCAGGTTGAATTGCTGTATTGGCACTTTGCAAAAAAAAAAAATAGTGGGTTCTGAATTGCAGTTTTGGCACTTGGTCTCTAAAAGGTTCGCCATCCCTGGTCTATAGTCTCTGTAAAAGGGATGTAACAAGACAGGGTGATGCTATGATAAAACCCTCATATGAGTTTTACTGATTGTTCAAAGTATGGATAGTAGACTACTGTGAAATCAAAACATATTACTTCATATGCCACTATCTCCTTTTCTTTCTTCTTTCTCTCTAATCTACTCTTTGTCAGAAAAGTATTTCCTTCTTTATTAGTATCAGAGTGTCGCACAACTTAAAATTATGGGAGTACATGAGTTACTGGTAAGTAAAAACAAACTGAAATGCTAAGATAGGTTATTTTTGATAGACCTTTTTGGGAGCCATAGAAGGAGTCTCCTCAAACAGTGGAAAAGCATTGCGAGTACACTGGGCATCCCCTGGGCAACAGTGCACAGCTAGCCAATCTTTCACTTCCAGAAGCGCCACACTATAAACTGTCCAAGTAGTAACATGTCATCTTTTATTTTACAGCTCGACACCAAGGACCGACAATGTAATACAAATAAATCAATCTTAGGTTTTTCATTTTTCACTTGATTTGTTTAACCTTCTCTCTAATAATAGCAAAAGATAGTTTTGGAATTACTAGTAGATCTCCAGGTGATCTGCATTAATGCTATTTATTTATTTCATACGGCAGAAATAAATAACTAAACAATTTTAATGCAGACCACCTACAAATCTACCAGTAGTTCCCAAACTACCCTTTGCTGTAATTAGATGGTTAAACAAATCAAGAGGCATAATAATTTAATAAGTTATCTGCATTAAAGTATCGTGTTTAATTATTTAAAATTAACAAAAAAGCATGCATTATTCCATTTTTGAATTAGGCTGGAGAAATGGAGAAAACCTGAACCAACTAGTTATGGGTTTTGTGTGAAATATTTATAAAACAGTGAAGATCAGTTTTCTGTTGGTGTTCAAAACAAAATCTAGGCTATGAATGTGCTCAAACGAGCCATTATGCCATTCAATTCTTAAGTGTATGCATTTACACCTGTCTCTGGCCAGTGGCTCTTAAGAGTTCATAGTTAGAAATAAATAAATAAATAAATAAATAAATAAATAAATGTGTGTGTGTGTGTGTGTGTGTGTGTGTGTGTGAGTGAGAGAGAGAGAGAGAGAGAGAGAGAGAGAGAGAGAGAGAGAGAGAGAGAGAGAGAGAGAGAGAGAGAGCTCTGACTGACCAATACTCAGCACACAATCAGCCAAGCCTCCATTAACTCATTAACTAACTGTGGTACTTCAAAGGGTAACTCAAGAATATTTTCTCCAAAAAGCAAGATTGGAAATCAAAACACTAGTACAGTACTTCAGGTTCTTCCTAATATACTTTTTGTATACATGCCAAGAGTTGTCCCTGTTCTTTAATGTGACAAAAAGCAAGAAGATCACATACCCTGCATTTACTCTTTTTGTGTGTGGTCGTACTAGGGGGAGGTTTACTTTAGAGAAGGAAACAAGATTGGCAACAGTAGTTGCAGGCAACAAGCGCAAGTGATATCTGGAATTATTTTTAAATTTTCACGTTTCCAGTTGATGTTGGGCCACAGAACGTTTAATCCTTTATAAGAACAAGTATGCTATTTCACATAGTAGGTTATTGAGATATATGAATGCGGGAACCTCAGATTAATTTAAGAATACAAATCTAACGACATTTAAAAGTCAGGATTCATCTTTCCTTCCTTCTTAATTACTTTGCCTGGTTAAATATATAACTCTGAAGAAAAGGCTTACATGTTAAGAAGAGAAGTTACAGATTAATGTAATCCTCTCTAGTGTGTTTACATAGACCAGACTGTAGCACAATGGGAAATGTGTGAGGGCACACAGCTGCTCTACATGAAAAAAATGGGTTGAAATAGTAGAACACCAACTCTTTTACTGTCACATGTTAACTGAACGAACAGACCTACCAAAAAGAAGTTACAGACTTGTAACTTCTCTTTGGTAATGTTTTTCTCATGCTACTGTAACGTTTCCTTTTATTTATTTATATATTGAATTATTTTGTAGGCAAGAATTTCTATGTACATTAGACCAAGACCAGTAACAGAGCCTTTAAAAGAAAATATTCATGGCATCAAGAATAACTACTCCACATGGAAATATATTTAGCTAGGGCTATCATTCAAAAAAGAATACTTTCCCGTAAATTTAAAGAGCACTAAAGACCAAACTATGTTGAAACCCCACGATTTTCACTTTCTGACTAATTAAATAGGTCAGGTATGAACACTTCATCTCAGTACACCTATTTATATCCATGCATTTTAAGAGCTCATAAAACTACATCCTAGCGAGTACATTATGTAGTTCAAGGCTTCTGTCAACCCCTTCCTCAGACCGCTTTTTCCATCTACAGCATTAAAGGCACTAAAACAAAAAAAGGTTTAAAAACAAAAAGACAAATGACCAAGGTTTAAAAGCAGAACAATCAAGCACAACGTGATTGCATCATTAAAATCACTATCATGATCCTGAACTGAAAGCAATTTTGGTTAGTTAAGACATAACCTTTTTTTTTTAAAGTGGCTCTTGCTGGCAAACATGAAACTACAGCAATTTTAATCTAATTTGGAAGTGAACAAGCAAGTGCTGACTCAGTACTGCATTTTAGCACTTAGCACCTGTCAAAAAAAAGCTCCATTTGGTTTCTTTTTACTACAGTTTCTGATTTAAGTGAAAAACGTTGTAACTTGGAGGTGGGCGGGATCCTGTTGGAAGCAATCTCATACAGTATACAAGTATCAACTCTAGTACTGTTACTATGATTTAGGTTTGCTAACATGACTTGGGAGAGAATATTTTCTTTAAGAAGAAATATATTCTAAGACACTTGCACTCAATATAATATGCATGAAGCCTCATTATGAATTAATTTGAATGACTGGTTCCCTCTGTGAAATCAGGAGGACAGACACAGTGCTGCAGTTTCTCCCACAATGTTCTAAAGCAGGGCTGTTCAACTTTGGACAGGCCAAGGTCTACTTATTCCAGCCCAAAGTGCCTGAGGGCTACTGCACTAAAACCTCTGCTTATGAATTTTATCAATTCCAAGCACATGCTCATAAATTTAAAAAAATGTATGTAGAACAGCAGTTTCCCATAGGAACGCATTGAAAACCAATTAATCTGTTCTGGAGGAAACAGATTTCAATGCACCATGGCCCTTGAACTGCCCCGCTCAGCTGAGACAGTGGGCTGGCAGACCCAGAACTTGCTGGAGCAGTGGTGGTCCTTGGGATGGGGGAGGGGAGGGGTGGATAACTTATCCTCTCACTGTTTAAATTGATGGCTGGTGGGCTACTTTTGAACCCTTTGCGGTCTACTGGCAGCCCGCGGTCTACCTGTTGTGCAGGTCTGTTCTAAAGTAGAGATGTTTTTTTGAGAGGGAACAGAGAATTAGTATGTCAGTCTGCAGCAGAAAAAAAGCAGAAACATTTTATTGAAGACTAAGAGAACTTATTTGAGTAAGCTTTCTAGACTGCAGGCCACTTTGTCAGATGGCAATACAGGATTAACAGAATGAAGATGCCTCTATGAAGTCATGATGGTGTGAGCTTGGATTTCTGCCAGAAGCTTCATCTTCTGGAAAGTAAACCATTGTGCTACTAGAAACTAGTGCCGGATCAATAATTAAAAACTGGTGAATCGATTATTATAGGAGGACTACAGATGTTATTAATGAGCAAGTTTCAAAATAAGGTGCCTGCTGTAAGACTAGTGACCTCATTGCAGCATGTTAGTTGAAAAAAACAACAAAATCCCATGCAGTAGGCATTTTTAAACAGCCATCTCACATTTTAAAATCTGCTGCTATGACTCTGACAGCTAATTCTGTAATGCTGAGCAATCAACATCCAAACTTGCTCTCCTCTAGCAGTCATTTAAATACAGTAGGTCTTTTTAGACAAATGAACAAAACTCCTAGAGGTCTGAACAGAAGACAATGACAAAAAGCCATATGCTATATACCCTTCTTTTGTTCTATAACAGGAGAACAAGCGGCACCTTTTGGGCTGTCAGGAATACAACGCTGATGAGACGGCCAGACACTGTCTTAACTACACTCTTCCTCCTAAATTTATCAAAACACTCTTTACATTCTCTTACCTTTATGGTTTTGGTCTGGAGTCTGAGTCCATTTAAAGTGTTAATGGCTTTCTCTGCATCCTTTGGATCAATATAGTTAACAAATCCATACCCTAAACTCTGCCCTGTTGAAACATAAGAAACAAAAAAAGGACTCAGTATTCTTTGCAGCACATGTGTACGATTTCCAAATGGGGGGGGGGTTTGAAATCTTTTTCTCTGTTAACTTTTTTTTTTCACCTAGCACTTTCATCCCAATCCAAAAAGCATACCTGTACAGTGAGGACTGCTAAGAAACAGAGTGTTTATTTATCATGGGAGCCACTGTGTTTAACAGGTGCTGATTCTTCTAGATTCCACAATGCTTTTAAAATTGTGAGACCTAATGTGAGTATCTTAAACATTAACTAAAGTGGTCACACTTGCTTAATTCTTTTGGTACGTGAACCACAGAGAACAAGACAAGGGACATACAGCAAACAATTAGATGCATGCTTAACATCTTTGTGTCATTTTAATTAAAAGACAGAATTGAAGTATGAGTTGTACAAGCAACATAAATTCAATGCTTACACTAAAACAATGTTCAAACTAATCCAAACTCTTACAAATGAGCAGCTATAAGGTGACCAATATATACTTGATCTCAGCTCACCTTTTTTAAAAAAATAAAAAAATAGTTGAAGTATCATGCTTTTTTTAAAGCAGAATCTGACTATACTTGCTAAGGCAGCAGGTAAAAACCAATGGTGAAATACGAGTACTGTATTTAAAAATGAGAAAGACTAGAATTAGTTTTCTACAAAGTCAACAAATTAGCTTCCTAAACTGTTCATCTCGATAGTGACAGCATAAACATGTCCAGAAGTGGAAGAATACTACATGCCAGAATAGATTATTTGACTGCATTATCTGCATTGTGCCCACAGGGTGAGGCTGGGTAACACAAAACAGTGGAACTGTTTCTGTGTCTGGGGGGCAGAAATCCATCTTAGCATCCAAAGTCATTTCAGCAGATTCAGTTTTAATGGTTATGTCTGTGTTTGTCTTACTGGTCACTTTTATACCATGCAAACAGCTTAGCCTTGTAATTTATGCTATTTACAGGATTCCCACAAGTCAGAGATTCACCTTGCACTTGTAATGTTTGACCAAAGCCAAGTCATCTCATACATAGTAACAGAAGAATTTCCCCATTTTAACACTGACACAAACACAAAGTCTCTCAGACACATATTTTAAATATATGTACTATATGAATAGAAATGGTACTAGTACTAGTTGATGCTCAAGCACAATTCACAGGGTCCCTCAAACTAATTTCCCCTTCTGCTGTCTCAATATGCTCAGTTTTTGAAAATTATAGTTGTTTCACAACCATATGTAATATGATCCCGACCAGAGAAACACAGATGTCCCTTTTACTCTATATTTGGCTTTCCCCTATCTGATCTGATGAAAAATAGCGGTGATGTGCTTGAGTTCTTTTTCTCTGAGAAGGTAGTCCCACTGGCAAATGTTGCGTAACTACAAACCACCAGCTTCAGAAAAGCTTGACCCTCCAGATTCCAACATTATGAGTCTGACATTTAGAAAGAAATGACCTTGGTAGTCTCAGGTTTTCTATTTTGTTATTATTTCTGATTTTAAAAATATCTACCACTGGTTACAAGATGTGGACAATTCAATCAGCGTTCCCTTTAGAAAGGGACACCACAATTCACATGTGGTGCCAAGAGACTGCATTTCCAATAAGGAAACCTCACTTTGGCAACAAATTCAGTAGGTGGTACAGTAGGTGAATACACAGTCTTTCATGATCTCTCCTTTACAACTGATGCTAAATTAATAAAAATAGCTAATTGGATTATTTGAAGATAGTCTGAGACAAACTCTGAAATTGCAATGTAAATTCTGAGTGCTATTATTTTCATGCATAGTCACTGTCCCTCATTTGGGGAATTTATTAAAAATGCAACAAGGCAGTGATGCTTTGACATGCACTGTCCCAATGATATATCACACCTTCACATAATGAACTGATTACAGTATCTTGTGAAGAACCAAATGTTCCAAGTTTACACAGGAAATAATTAAGCTCACAAAGCCATGTTTAAAAAAGCCTCAGCCACCTAACATCACACCATAGTTCAACAGGCAAAACATCTTAGGAATGATCCAATACAGACTAAACATCTATACAGAAGCTGCTAAATTAATGGACAAAGAGTGCCTGCGAGATCTGTTTTCCATTGCATTTCCTTTTTCTACCACCATACCTGAAACTACCCTCTCCACCTATGCGGCAGGAAATGGCAAGAGGAGGTTTCTCAGGATATTGAAAAACTGTGTGTTTAAAAAGCAACCTAAGGACATAATATGAAACCTCTTGCGTGAAAGGTAGGAAAACCTTATGTATGTGGCTGTGCTTATCATTTCTTTCGGCAGCAGCTGAAATATTCAGAGTGAGATTTATTTTCTCCTTATATATTTATAAAATATATTACTACTTTTCATTATCAAACAACTCCTACACTGAATACAATTCCAATAAAAGCTGAGTACAATACCAATAAAACATAATAAAGTCATATAATCAATCTATACTTAACAATAAAACAGGATATAGAAGCAACCACCCAGACAGCAATTTATGAAATGCAGTAACACAAATTCAACTTAAAGCCCAGCTGAGTAAGCATGTATTCAGCTGGTACTGAAATGAAAGAAAGAAAAACACAAAAGTCTCCCTTCTTATCCACTCTTTCTTCAACCCCCACCCCCACCCCAAGGTATCAGTATAGCTTTACTACAGGGCTGTCCAACTTGAACAAGCCGAGGTCTACTTTTTCCGGCCCAATGTGCCTAAGGGCTACTACACTAATAACTCTACTTACGAATATAATCTATTTCAAGTGCATGTAAGTAGAGCAGCGGTTTCCCATTGGAATGCATTGAAAATAAATCCGTTATGGAGGGAACACATTGCAATGCATTCCTATGGGAAGCGTGACCATGCACATGCTTCCCTTGCACCCGCTCGAGCTGGCACGGTGGGAGGCACGTGTATGCTTGCACAGATTGGCCCTTCCAAGGGGCGATCTGCACAACCATGCACACACACCCCCTTGCATCCAGCTCAAGCATGTGCAGGGGAGCCGTGTGCATGGCCACACAGGTTGCCCCTTGGAAACCTGCCCAGGGCCCAACTTGACTCTCCTTCCATTCTGGCCTCCTCCTCTTTTCCCCCCTTCTCCCTCCAGCCTCCTCGCTGCCACCACTGCTCTCTCACTCACCTCCACCATGTACGCTGCGCATCTGGGGCAGGCTGAGCCAGCAGTAGGGTCATGGTCTCTGTGAGGCAGCCATGGGGGTGGGAGAAGGAGGATGAGGAGGGAAGAAGGGTGGGTGGGAGGAAATCACCAGGGGGGAAGAAGAGGGGAGATGTCATCACGCAAAGGAGGTGGGCGTGCTCATGACCCTGCCTCTTGCTCTCTCCTGCCCTCCCTTCGCTCCTCACCAGCAACTCAGCTTGTCATGAGACAGCAGCACACCAATCATCTGGCTGGCGGGGGGGGGGATACCGCACCATGACCCTTGAACTGCCTTGTTTGGCTGATGCAGTGGGCTGGCAAACCCAGAACTTTGCTGGGGCAATGGTGGTCCATGGGATGGGGGAGGGAAGGGTGGAGAACTTACCCCCTCACTTTTTAAATTGATGGCTGGTGGGCTACTTTTGAACCCTTGCGGGCTACTGGTAGCCTGCAGTCTACTTGTTGTGCAGGCCTGCTTTACTAGATTAAAACAAACAAAACCCCAAACTTTGTTTCCTTTCTCTCCCTCTCTATCTACACGAGGAAGCTTACAATTTAAGTATCTGCTTAAGCCACTTAATGATATTTGAAGTTGAAAGCTCCATGTTAGTTTGATCCCAACAATCACACGTGCTGGAACCAAACCTAAATAGAACAACCCTACCTTTTAAAAAAGTACGCAAAAGGCTAAATGTAGTAAAACTCGGAGAATTGGCTGGTTTTCACTGGTACCTATGTCATATGGTCACCAGAAAAAGGAATGAACCAGAGGGTCTGCAGAGCAGACTAGAGGTTAAATACCTGTACTGCAGCTAAACCTGGGGTTCAATCCCAGATAGCAGGCTCATTGTTGACTTAGCCTTCCATCCTTCTGAGGTCAATAAAATGAGTACTCAGCTTGCTGGGGGAATGTGTAGCCTGCATTATTGATTGATTGATTGATTGCATTTTTATACTGCACCAATTTCCCAGAAGGGACTCTGGGCAGTTTACATACATACAAATAAGAAATAAACAACAAAGCAAATTAAATAGAACAGTGGGATAAGAAAGTAAAATAAGCAAATAAACACATGAAATATACAAGAATCCGGCAAGAGGCAAAAATTAGGGGGGTGCTAAAAATACTAAAAAAGGGGAGACAATAAACAGGGAAAAGACAAAACAACAAATTACTGATCACCATATGCCTCCTTAAAAAGCCACGTCTTTAATGCTATTTAAAAGCTAAGAGGGACTCAGTTTGAGGATTTCACATGGAAGTTTATTCCACGCAGTGGGGCCAGCCACCGAGAAGGACAGATTACGGGTAAAACCCTATGGGCCTCCCGGGGGGTGGCCACGCAGAGTGAAGACGCCAAGGATGCTCTGGTGGGCCAGGTCGACACTGACCTTTGGATGGGAAACTGCCCAGAGAGTGCTTGAAGCACTACAGTGTGTGTGTGTGTGTGTGTGTGTGTGTGTGTGTGTGTGTGTGTGTGTGTGTGTGTGTGTGTGTGTGTGTGTGTGTGTGTGTGTGTGTGTGTGTGTGTGTGTGTGTGTGTGTGTGTGTATCTATCTATATGTTCTGCTGATATATATATATATATATATATAAGCAGAACAAATCCTTGTGGAGTCACACTGTAATTTAGTCTCTAAATGAGAAATGAAACTGGAACGGATCTGGATGGCCTAAAACAAAACAAGATTACTAAATCCCAGTAGCCAAGGTACAATCCTTTCCCCATTATCTCTTTAATTTTCCAAACACATGTATCAAGAACCAACCACTAGCTACTTCACTCCCTCTTTCTTCTGACCTAAAAATCAGTTAGTAAGTCTCCAGGGAATGACAGTTTCCTGTTGCAAGAAAATATGCTTAATGGTTTCTGAGCAAATCAACAAATAAATCTGTAGTTAAAATATGGCTTCATATCCTGGCTTCTTTTGGAGTCAGCTAACTACTGCTGTTTGGTTTGGATATAATAGTGAACTACAGTACAGCTAACTTCAAGCTCATTGACTTGTTTGCCAGTTAATGTGAAGAAATGAAATGCCTGTCTGCAGTGAGCTTACTGTGCCAAGGTACAGTCATCCAAGCACAGCCACTGACAATGTTTAAAGCCCTCAGTATTGTGTCAATTCTAAAAAATAAAGAAGGCAACAGAAATGGAAAAGAAACCCAGCACAATACATTTTTGGGGTAGATACAGTTTGGACACTGTAATGTCTGGAAAGTGGACAGTGTCTGAGGATATTTGGTTTTTATTCTTTTGTTCCTCACAGTTTAAAAATTAAAACAAAACTTGACTGAGCAGGGTGAAAGAGAGAGAACACTTACTGAATAAATTATTTCCCATCTAGTTAGTGTTTAGAATCACCTTCCTGCCCCTGTATTTTTCCCCCAAGGGAGACACAGGGGCCTGTATCTCCCTTGCCTTTTTATTGTTTTACACATAAAGCCTTTTGGGAAGGCTGATTTGAATAGACAAATGATCTGGAGTTATGCTCAAAAACCTGCTGGGAAGGTAACATACTGCTTCCTGTAAAGATGCAACTCGGGTGTTACTGCATCGTTTTAACCACTTGTCTGATTGCAAAAGACGGGCAAGAGCGCTTCGGCTCACACAGGAGCACCTCCTGCCACCCACTGTGTTTTTATGCTGGGCAGGGAGAAGTAGAAGCTCCCTTCCCACCAGAGAAAGCAAATGAGCTGCTAGAAGACATATGGAATGCTTCATCCCTGCTGTTTATTCTACTACAACCAGCATAGGAACTACAAGGGCAGAAGAGGAACAGAACACTCCTTTTCTCCTCTGACACCCTGATGAGTTTCTATGCTAGGCACGTAACAGACAACCTCATGCATGCCTAGTACAAAACAACAACAACAACAAGCAGGCTGGGGAGGGGGAAGGGGGAAGCAGCCTGTGTCTCTGTTGCCAGTGTGCTTGGTTTTTATGCTGGACACACAGAACCTAAATCTCCTGTATACTAATCACAGAAATGTGTTTGACTGGCAGCAGAGACATGAAGATATCTAGGATTCTGCAACAAGCCTGCTCAGTTTTATACAAACAGGACTAGGCAGGAGTAACACTGTATCAGGTCAGTGGCGATGGAATAATGGATGATCTATGCTTATTAAGCTACAGAGTTTCCATGATGGATGTGAAAAGGAAGCTTGTTTGTAAGTCCGCCAGATGTTTTTACTCACTGACTTTTTACATGCAAGAGGGAATAGCTAAGGATGTAGAGAGTGGTCCATCCACTTGCCAGCAGCTATTCTTATGAGTAAAATGAGGCAAACAATGGCTATTCTTTTCCTTTTCCTTTCTGGAGAAGGAAGCTAATTTACAAGTATGTATTATTGTCATCAATTGTGTTAAAGGACTGACAGCATTAGTAGTAATACTTAGGATAAAGGGACTCATTGGTGCTTGGTTCAGAAGTAACCTAATGGAATACAGAGTTAAAAACAATACCATGAATTGAACTCTTTAAGATAAGAACCCTATCATGAGGTATGATTTTTCTGGCATAAAAATAAGATTCAAATTTAATACACAAATAAGCAAACACATACATTGGGAGAAAGCAACAACAAAAGATTAGTCTTCAGCCTCTTTTACTTGTTTTTAGCCTATTGAGGGCATCATATATTTTGACAATGGATCATAGAAAAACTGGCCATCAGGGCAGATTTGACTGAAATTAAATTGATTTAAATTAAAACTTGGATTGGTTTTTGACTACTGTATTTAAATTTTTAAAAATCATTTTTACTTAAATTTTTGTCCACCTTGTTGGCTAAGATAGCAAAAGAGAAAGTACAATGGCAAAAATCCTAATGGTGTTTCCATAAAGTTTAAGTAACTTTTCACACTATTGCCAGCAATCATTAAAATGAAAATAGAGAAGAACAAGGCACTACTGCTGAACTGGCAAGAATTAGTTCCAATTTTATACAGCAAATCTGAACAGTAGACATATGTCACTAGAAAAAGGCCTTTCACATGCTCTCATTAAAATCTTTCAAGAACAATTAACATAGCTAAAGAATTTTAACATA
Organism: Phrynocephalus forsythii; assembly: GCA_029282475.1. Classification (NCBI taxonomy): domain Eukaryota; kingdom Metazoa; phylum Chordata; class Lepidosauria; order Squamata; family Agamidae; genus Phrynocephalus; species Phrynocephalus forsythii. Next base: position 57,183,189 of record JAPFRF010000005.1, read on the forward strand.
AAATCACCAGTTTCAAAATTCTGAAGCCAATAGTCATGCTCTGGGATATTTGAAAAACCTGACAGCCCATAGGAGGTTAAGCAAGGAGTGAATGGAAACTTAGGCAGACTGACACAATTATAGAGGTCAACCAGACTCCTTTCTGATTGCTAACAACTTGCAATCCTTTATAAAAACTAAGGACATTGATCCTTGGACTATTTGTATAGACATGAGTTGATGGATTTAGGTTAAACGTTTGCTGAAAATGGAAAAAGATGCAACATTACAGCATACTTTCCGACTGCTGAGAAAACAATTCTTCTGCTAAATTAGAAAGGTCCTTACAGTTCTAGATGGGAAAAGTTGCCATATTTCTAATATATCATACACAAATAATTGGCCCTCCCCCAAACATGTCTTCCATCAGTTTACCATCATAGCTTTCTATATTTTTAGTGGTAAGCCCTACTCACACTGTCACTAAACTAATCAAGAACAATAACGGAAATGGACCATCATGTTTCACATGATGACTGTAACGAAGTGGCAGGGTCAAAAAACTACCACCAAGAATCTAAGCCAAAGCTTGAAAAAGTACCTGGCTATTTTAAGGCAATTAGAGTTTTGAAAAGCAACTAAGGCTGGACTAGTTATGGCTTCAATGTCACAATAAACAGTATGGCTATGTATGAAATAGATGCAGCTTTTCTGTAGTAGAAAAAGAACATCCTTTATAGTGTTCTTAAAATATCTGTGTTACAAAAGACTAGAAGGGATTTGAATTTCAACATGAAAATTCTCATATATCATAAGTGATGGAACATCATGCCAATGGAACAGTGAAGAGAGAAGGTGAATAGAATGCCTGGAGGAAAAGTACTCCCTTAAAAAGCATGTTTATGTCTGTAATGCAATGACTACTATAGCATAACAACTTAGCTGAAATCATGTTGAATAACACTGCCCACATAACAGGAATGATATCATAAGCATCAGTCTGCTGCTGGTTAAAGGCTTCCTTTTGTGATCTTAGGAATGCACATTGCTTACACATGGCATGATGAAGTTGCATGTGCTTCCAAAGAACAAAGGAAATTGTTTAATCAGCTGCAGACTTCTACTACTTCTAACATTTATTTATTTATTTTGAATATTTTTACCCCACCTTTCTCCTTGGAAAAGGACCCAAGGCAGCTTACAATACTGAGGGACAATACGCATCCCACAACATGTAAGACATATTCAAGTTTAAGAACAGGGAATTAGAAGAGGCATCTTACAACATTAATCCCTATTGAACAAGCAGATCTTGCCCAATAGTGTAATTTCAGCGACTCTCTGAGGATAATTGTACAAGCACTGGTCATCTTGAGGATTGATTACTGCAATGCTTTCTACATGGGGCTTCCCTTGACCCTTGTCCGGCAACTGCAGTGGGTGCAGAATGCGACAGCAGGGCTGGTGGTTTTGACCACATCACACCAATTCTGGCTCGCCTGCATTGGCTACCCGCAATGTGGAACAAACTGCCTTGCAAAATGCGCCAAATTCTCTTACTGCCTTCAAAAAAGCTTTAAAGACCTGGCTTTATAGGCAAGCTTTCGGCGACCGGTGACGTAATGTGTTGTCCCAGTTTGTTATTTTTCCTGCCACCCCGTGTTTGCCTCTTGCCAGTTTTTTAGTACGTTATTGGCTTTTATATGTCAACTGTTTTGTTTTTTTAAATTTTCCATTTTGCCTTATTATTTGTTATCTATTTATTTGGCTTTTGTTATGAATCACACAGAGTCCTTTCTGGGAAATTGGCGGTCTAGAAATGCATAAACAAACAAACAAACAAACAAACAAACAAACAAAATGGAACTGGAGAAATCAATGGATTCTTACAGCTATGGACCCAACAAAAATATTAAATGTATCTGATTTTTATCCAATCTTTCTCCCCTAGTTGGGACCAACAGCAGTATATAAAATTAAAATGAACAATTAGTAAAAACAAAGAAGTTGTTCAGTTGTTAAGTCATGTCTGACTCTTCGTGATCCCATGGACCAGAGCACGCCAGGCCCTCCTGTCTTCCATTAAAAGCAATAACATATACTGTAGATATTTTAAGCATCATTTAAAAACTGAAACATTTAAAAGACACACCGACTGTATTTCAACTACTGAGAGGTGCTGAAGATGTATTAGGATTTTATCTATCTATTACGTTAGCTGGAATGAAATTAGCCCCAAAAGCAAGATTAGAAATATTTCAATAATGTTTGATGCAAAAGCAACAGAAGTTTACTTTATCAGTACAGAAAAAACTGATCTGCAGGTGTCACAAAGAACTAAGAGATAGAAGTAGAAGTTAAGAAGCAGAATTCTTTGAAAATACTGCGTTAAGGAGGCAGGGTTGGCAGAAGCTGACAGAACTGAAAGAGGGCAAAAGCAAAGGTTGCATATATTTTGAAACAGAAAGAAAACACAAAATGAGGACAAGTTGTGCCTGAAGAACATGCAGATAGGTTCAACCTCACTCTTTCAATGCTCAAATGTTTACCGTGTTGGTAGTCAGTTCAACTGAATCCTGTTTTTTAAAAACATACACATCTTATATGCACTCAAGTCAAATGCAAAAATCCAGCAGTGAACGAGTGTACTAATCTAGCTAGAAATCAATATTTGCATAGGTTTTTTTTTAAAAAACTGTCATGTAAAAAACAGTTAAGGCTATATTATGTTGGTGAAAGCACCATACGGCTAGAAAAGTGGAAACTGACATATGATTAGTAATGATGGGGTGCAGTATCACAAACTGTGCTTGCTTACCTTTCTACTGTAACAGCCTTTAAGGTGCCACATTTTAATTATTTTTTTCTCATAGGCCTGGCTGGCATAGTTACTCATCAGCATAGTTACTCATCAAAAGACTAAGAACGGGCAAGAATTTCCATTCAGTTCTTTAAACTAGAATGCATGAAAATCTACGAAGTTCAAATACAGAAGGTAAAACTAACAGACTGGCATGCACCTGCATGTCTGTTGCACTTTTAACCTCCATTTAGATTTTTTTTTTTTTTAGCTTTCTGTAAGTGTTCTGGAAATTTATTGCTTCAACTTGGGTCTTATCCCCCAAGTGGTTTTGATTACTGAATTCTGCCCTCCACCCTATAAAATACAAACATATAGACACCATTAATGTAGATGTGGTCTAATGGACCTTAATCCTGAACACACAACATTCAAACACGTCCCTTCCTTTCCCTACATGTGTTCATCAGCGATATGTCAGAAGTGACTCCCCACCCTCAAAATCATCTCACTTTTGTCTTAGTTGACACTCCTCTGCAACTCCTTCCTCAATGTCAGAACACTGACCAATGAAGTACAGTGGTACCTAAACTTACGAATTTAATCCGTTCAGAATGCATGCTCTTAAATTGAACTACTCTTAAGTTGGGGTACCTATCTAAAAATTGATGTTACAAAAATAAAAAAATAAAAACAATATTTGTAAGTTGAGCAGACCATATCTAAAATTTGTAAGGCGGCAGTTAAAACACCAATAGTTTTCTGCTCTTAAGTCGAATTGTTCTTAAGGCGGGGTACCACTGAACATATCACACATCCCTGACTTCTATGGCAAGACTGTTAAGAGACCAGAACACTTAACAACTAATAAAAAATATCCGAACAGTGAGATAATCTGAATGGAATTTAGTCTATCGACCAACTAATGACAAGGCTCATTTCCTGGCAAAGCATTTTCATCTCTTTAACTTCTCTTTCTTGATCCCTAGATCAGCCACCTTCTATTGCAGTACCAACTACAGCCAGAAAACAGAAAGATGGACTCACTTTACGAGTGGTGAGAGGCCCAGGAGAGAGATAGCTCTCTCTACTGGAGGGGGCAGTGCTCCCTCTCCATTATACTGATTCTCCTGAGTAGACATGGGCACGACTTGACGAAATTGTCGTTTCTGTTTTCGGATATCGTTTCCGTTACGTAACGGAAACGGTAACGACAATTAAGCTGTCAGAACTCGAACTCGAACCGAAAAAAGAAAAATTGGGTCTGATTTGTTGTTGTCATTCCTGGCATCGCGCGGCGATCGCGCGATGCCAAGCGGCACAGAAAAAAAGTTTTAAAAATAAAAAAACCCCGATTCCCGGCCAAAAAAGCTGGCAAAAATATGCCTGCCTGAGGACACCTACCAGAGGGGTGGTTTCTGGGGGGGGGTCCCCAGCCTTCCCCCCCTCCTGTCCTGGGCTGCTGGTACCGGGCTGGGAGGGGGCATCCTCGGCGTCTCCATTTGCCATGCGGTGCGGGGGGATCCAAAATGGCGTCCACAATATTTTTTTTTGAAATCGTGGTCCAAAAAACCACCAAAAAACCACAGAAACATGCGAAAATTAGCTATTTTAAATGCTTGAATTTTTACAGTAGCAGCAGTGGGTTTTTTATAGCAGTAAAAGGTCGCACTGATTTTATTTTATTTTATTTTTATTTTTATTTTTTTACACCTGCGCAATGATGGGCTGGCCATGGGATGGGACCATGCAATTTTTTGGACCCATTCTACCAATCGCATGGCCAGGTTTTGACTGACACTTCTGGATGTGCAAGAGGGCATAAAAAGCCGAGGCACTCCCAGAAGAGTCGCAGTCCGGGCTTGGATGTGGGTGGGAGAGGGCTGTGTGTAGCTGGCTGCTGTGCTAGACTAGTTTCGATTTCGCTGAGCCTTTAGATTTCAGTTAGGCAGGCAGGCAGGGAATTGATTCAATTGAATTTTTAGGAAATAATAATAATTCCTTTCATTCTCTGTCTGCTATGGGGAATAGCAACACAGTTTATTCTTTTTTATTCTCCTGCAGTTTGTGAGGATTTCTTTTCTGATAGTGCTTCAAAGGGGGGGAGGTTTGAGTGGGAGGGGAGGTGTGGATTTATTTTAAAAATTTCATTTGCTTGGTGGCAAGCCAAGGTCCTTTCATACCCTGCCTGCAGCTCTGCTGTGGGTGCACTGCCCTCTTTGTTTGCAAAAATTGCAATTGCTTTATTTGATGCAGTCTTGTGCAGCAAGTCAGTTTAAAGTGTTTTCCGCCTGCTCTGGGTCATTGCGGGACCCGCGCCCGCTGCCTGCCCGCCCCTCCCCCCTGCCGCCGCCCCCGCCCATGCCCCCCACCCCGCCTGCCGCCTAGGGCGCAAAAACACCTAGCGCCGGCGGGATGCCACTTGCTGGGACGTCAAATCGCGCGAAATCGCGGCGGTGGTAATGACAAACGACAAACAACACAACAAAATGACAAATTTTTAAAAAATTTCACAAAAAACGGAAACGACCCGAAAGAGACCCGTCCCGAAAAATGACAACTCGGAAAAAAAAATTCTGGTCGTGCCCATCTCTACTCCTGAGTTCATATTTGTCACAGAGTCAAGTCACTTCAGTGCTTGCAGTGCTTTTTATCAAGTCATTATCTGACAAGCTAGCTGTAGCCGTGACTGACCCATGTTGTACTATTATGATGTGCTCTCTGTGGAGCCATCCATTGCACTTGGTCAAAAGTAGCAGTTATTGCAGAATACTTTGTCTGGATTGCTCAATGTGGCAACCTATTCACTATAATAATAACTGTGTGCCATCAAGTCAATTCTGACCTGTGGTGATCCAGAGTTTTTGCCCCACCCCACAGGGAGCCTCAGTCCTTTGTTTGGGCCCGTCCCTGAAGGCTTCTAGACCCTGAACGGTTTCTGGAGGACTTGGGGGAGCTTCCTGATGGTCTGGCTGACGATCCGGTGGAAGCCTAGGTGGAGAGGTGGTATGAGGTTGCCACCTGGGCCGTCGACTGGATTGCCTCCAAGCGTCTTCCTTGTTGTAGAGCTCGTTCTTCACTGTGGTTTACGGCTCATTTGCGAGCAATAAGCAAGAATGAAGAAGGCTTGAGAGCAGATGAGAAAGGACTAGTCGGCATCTAATCAGGCTACTGGTTGTGTACTGACCAGGTGCTATGTTCATGTGGTCAGGGAGACTAAAAGATCTTATGCCTCCCTGAGAATTGGTGCGGCTGCAAACTGCCAGGCAGAGTTGTTCTGGGTGGTTTAAGACCTGACCAATCCTGGTCAGTCTAGGCCTCCTCCTAGTGATTTCACTAGTGAGTCATTTGCAGCCTTTTTTAGAACCAAGAGTGAGGCCATCCAAATCGGTCTAGGCTCTGGTTGTTCTAACCTCTCCTTGAGTATCCCAAGTGCTGCATCCCCTCAGGCTCATTGTCCGGTTGAGTTTGGGCCTGTTTCGTAAACTGAGGCTTCCAGGATGCTGTCACATTGCCGGCCGGCGGCTTCCTCCCTTGACTCTTGCCTGTTCTGGCTTATCAAGTCTGCCGGAGGGAGCATGCCAGAGTGGGGTTCTGTTATTTCTACTGCTTCATTCAGTGGTCTCGCCTGCAGGAGACAGTGGTGAAGCCCACTTTAAAGAAAACTGGATTGGTATCGGATTATTTGTCTAACTACCGTCCGGTTGCCAATGTTCCTTTCTGGGCAAGGTGATTGAGAGGGTGGCTACCATCTGGCTCCAGTCATTCCTGGAAGAGGATCATGTCCTGGATCCATTCCATTCTTCTTCAAGCCGTGTTGGGGGGCTGAGACCACCCTGGTCATGCTGCAAGATGACCTCTTCAGGGGGGCTGACAGGGGTTGCTCTATGTTGTTGGTCCTCGCGGATTTGTCAGCGGCCTTTGATGCCGTCGACCACGATATCCTGCTGGGTCGGCTTTCCGAGGTGGGAATTCGAGGCACAGCGTATAGCTGGCTCCGGTTCTTCCTTGGTGGCCGTCTCCAGTGTGTGCAGCTGGGGGAAAAGCTGTCGGCCCCTTGGATGCTCCCTTGTGGAGTACCCCAGGGGTCAGCAATCTCCCCAATGCTGTTTAACATCTACATGAGGCCGCTGGCTGAGGTCATTAGGAGATTTAGAGTCTGCTGTCTTCAGTATGCAGATGACACGCAACTCTATCTCCCTTTTACCACCTCTGCAGTGGAGGCAGTGCAGACCCTTAACTTGTGCCTAGATGCGTTCATGGAATGGACCAGGGCTAACCAAATTTTTAAACATCAGAAGTGACAGGTCAGTTTCAGTTTCTGTGCAAAGCGTTCTGCTTATTCTGTCTATATACTGCCCAAGAGCATAAGAACACTTATACGAGCCCCATGGCGCAGTGGTTAAATGCCTGTACTGCAGGAAAAACTGTGCTCACGACCTGGGGTTCAATCCCAGGTAGCAGGCTCAAGGTCACCTGTCACTTCTGATGTGACAGGCTCAAGTGACCTGTCACTTCTGATGTTTAAAAATTTGGTTGTTTATATTTATGTGTTTTTGTTGTTGTGTTTTTTGTTTTTGTTTGTTTTTGTTAGCTGCCTAGATGCCCTATGCACATCCGATCTTGCCTGATTTTGGGACTTCTTTCACACACACACACACACACACACACACACACACACACACACACACACACACACACACACACACACACACACACACACACACACTCTCCAAGCTCCCAGGTGTCCCCGCGAGGCAGAGGTGGCAGCAGCAAAAGGAGGAGGTAAAAGGTCCCATGCAGGGACGGTTGCCTTCTGCCTCGTCAGATCTGCTGGAGAGAGGAGGTGGTGGACTCAGCCTTCCATCCTTCCGAGGTCGGTAAAATGAGTACCCAGCCTGCTGGGAGCAGGGCAATGTGTAGTCTGCATAATTAAACTGTAAATCGTGCAGAAACTACTTGAAGTGGTATGGGTCGGTATATAAGCAGATGAAAAATAGGTGGGGTCATGTGGAGCTTCTGTCCATCCCTGTTTTAGGTTATGAGGGAGAATGTGCACATTGCCTAAATATATCTTGCAAATTCAATGAGTACACTGATAGTGTATTGTGTGGACACTCCTGTAAAGTACAGCAATGCCCTTCAATCAATCTTTATTATCATCACCTATCAGTTGGTAAAGACAAAGGGAAGAGAAAATCTATAATATCGCTACAATTCAAGTGTCAGTATTATTAATAAGATTAATAAGGGGATTTGACCAGCTCCTTGCTTACTAAACATGCTAAAACACAAAATTTTCCACTTTATTAAGCTAATCCCATCACCTTCACAAGTGTGTTTGGTGGGGACACAGGAAAAGGACCTTCTCTGCTGCTGTACCCATACTTTAGAATTCCCTCCCACAGGAGGCCCAATTGGCCCCATCTTTGCAAGCAGGCAAAGACCTTTCTCTTAGGGCAGGCTTTCCTTCAGCAACTGGATGCCTGAGCAATCAGTCAGTCAGTCTAAAGGAAGAGGGGGAAAATGTGAAATTTACTAGATCTGTTTGGGAAGTTTGTCAGAACTGGCATGCTCTATAAAAATCAGCAGCATCAGCATCTTAGAGCTGTATAAGAAGGTAAAGGTTCCCTCCACACTTGCATGCTAGTCATGTCCGACTCTAGGGGTGGTGCTCATCTCTGTTTCCAAGCTGAACAGCCAGTGTTGTACAAATCTGTGGCCATGTGGCCAGCATGGCTGAGTGCATTTCTGTGCGAGGAACACTGTTTACTTTCCTGCTTTTGCATTTATATTCTTTCAACCTGCTAGACTGGCAGGAGCTGGGGTTAACAGCAGGTGCTCACTCTGCTGCGTAGCACCTGGGATTCAAACTGCCGAGGTGCCAACTTTGCGGCCGACATTTCAGCGCTCTAGCCTGATGAGCTACGACAAATTGCCTTGGTAACTGTGGTTCTTTACGTAGTCATCTGTGAACTCACAGAAATGGCTAAGTGCAGAAGCCTACTTGTGTAATCCACAAAGGATAAATGTCTCTCTTGTTTGGATAGTAACACATGCTCAATCACAAAAAGCAAAATATTCAGTCAAGATTTTTGGCATTTAAACATTTGTGGAGCACAGAGATAAGCTGTCTGCCAGCGTAATATTTTTATTACTTTTGCTATGGTTCCTTGCCACTAGGTAAGACAAACTCATGTCCTCTTGAAGACCTACATCCCAAATCTGATGCTTAATATCACTTTCAAAAAACTAAGTGTAGCAGGGCTGAGGGAGTCAATCTACAATGAGGGGTGCGTTTTCTCAACACTTTTCATTCATTGTAAAACAATTTATTGTCTAATTATTGATAATAATAACAAACAAATGCAAGTGTTAGGATAATGTGTGAAAAATTCAAATAAATGCCAATGTGAGAAGAAAAATTAAAGAGACTGGGGTGCCTCAAGCCGCCGCTGCCACTTGGAACCCAAATCCATTGCCAGCGTCTGCGGGGAGAGGGACCCTCAGTTGTACAGCATGTATAGAGCCACGTCACTAACCAGACAAACAAGCAGGCAAACAAACAAGGAGCATGGTGGATGGGGCAATCGGGCTGGCTGGCTTGGAGGTGCCTTCGGCCCCGGGCTGGTCCTCCTCTTCCTCCTCTGCTCAGCCAGCCAGACTGGGCACACAAAGCACCTGATGATGAGAGGAGGTAGCCCGGCCCCTCCACCCACAAGCCCAGCGACCCCCCCCAGGCAGGACAGTCTTGGTGGTGAGAGGGGCCAGCTTTGCCTTGCTTTTCCTCGGGCTCTTGCGGCCCTCCTATGGCCAGCCTCTAGCTGTCACATGGGGGGGGATAGTGGTGGTGGGGCACCTCTCGCCATCCACAGATAGGTGGATTTGCGGGTGGTGAGACAGTGGATATGGGGATCCTACTGTACATACAAATATATTTTCAAAGTAAAAGCACCAAACTGCCCCACACTGGAACCCAATTTAGATGGATAATAGTCTAAGGACACTCACTCCCTGCTCATGAGGCAATGAGACTTTCAATATCATCTTCCATGCAAAAAAGAGAGTGATTTTCCTACTTTTTAATAAAGAGGGGTCAGTGTGAGCTATAGTTTGATCTATGCTGCAGAAAAGTGTTTCCATAGTTTGGCTTTTTTAAAAATTGTGCAAATATAATATAATAAATAAAGAAATATCTCCAATTTGTTGGAGATATAAAAAAGAAAAAGGGACATATTTACATATGTGGTGGGTATGTGAGATAAGGAAAATTGAATGGAATTTGGTTTTTAACGAAATGCAAGATATATTAGGGGAAAAGATTCAAATGTCCCCCCAATTGGTATTGTTGAACATGGTTGCGGATACATAAGTGAAGAAAGAGGAGGGGGAATTGGTAATTATAATGGTTATGACTGCAAGGCTTATTTTTGCCAAATAGTGGAAATCTAATAATCAGTTAGTAATGGTATAAGGAGTTATGGAATCTAGCTATTAATGATAAACTGACTTGTGAAATTAAAATTAGGAAAGGTTTGAGTAAGTCTATTGACTTCAATGGAATATGGGATAAACTGTTGGTATATGTCAGTGACGGCGAATCTATGGCATGGGTGCCAAAGGTGGCACTTGGAGCCCTTTCTGTGGGCACTCAACATCGCCCCTTCATAGCTACCTGTATACAGGTTAAATTACTGTATTGGCAATTTTGCAAAAAAATTATTGGGTTTTGAATTGCAGTTTGGGCACTCGGTCTCTAAAAGGTTCGCCATCACTGGTATATGTATTTCAAAATGGTAAGGGGTAACTACCTGGAGAAGACTCAATGTATTTCTGGAGGAAAATGGGCTGGTCAATATCATGAGAGTTGTAATTTTGTTAAAGTCCCGAGGGGGGTGGGTTGCACTAGGTTTTCGTCCATTATATTTGTTATATTTTTCTTATATTGGTGTGTGTTTTGACTAATTTCCTTTCCCTTATGATATTTTGTTGTTTTATCTGTTTTTGGTATTGAAGTTTTATAATATTTAATAAAAACCTAAAAAAATTGTGCAAGACCATGTAACAATTTTTACCAATGAATCACTTGGAACAAAATGTTACAGAAAAAGTAATTCAGAAGCACACAATTTGTGTTTTCAGTACTTCAATCACTCAAGCCATCAACAATAAATACAATCTATACATTACCTAGAAAAATTGTCACAGGCAGAGCTTCTCTTCCTCTCTCCAAGAAAACACACTTATCCCTACACACACTGTTAATTCTTCAGCTTTAATCAAGTTAGTATCTTCAAAAACTATCAAGACACTTAGATATATTTACAGTGGTGCCTTGTATAAAGGAATTAATTCGTTTCAAATGAAATTCTGTTAAGCAAATTTTCCTTTGTACAATTTCCCCATGGGAATGCATTGTAAACGGATTAATTCCTAATCACGACAATTTTTCTGTTGTATGGATTCACCCCATAGGTGATTCTATTAAGAGATTTCCCTCTATCTCTGGAATTTTTTTTCCATTAAGCAGTTTTTCTGTTAAACCAACTACTTGTTATATAAGGATCCACTAGGTTTTTTTTTTTTTTACAAACTATTGGACAACCTTCACAAACCTCCTAAAAGTAAAAGCAAACAAAGTGTTGAACTGGAAATTATAAATAACTAGAAAGAATTCCGACTTGTGAATTACAGGGATTTCTCTTCAGTATTGTCTGCAAAAATAGAAAGAAGAAAACCTATATAACATAAAAAATTTCAATACTTATTTCCTGAATCCACAAATTATCATGTACAAATGCACATGAGAACTCTGTACATTAATATGCCAAAGAGAAGGCTCTTTGTGCATGCGTGGATACATGTGAAGTGCAAGATATGTTGGAAGTTTTTTAAGTGGAGGCCATGTTCAGAAAGTTTCAACAAAAACAAAGATTGGGATATCCAGTCAATTGACTGATCAAATATTTTTAATTAACTGATTATGACCATACATGAAGTCAAGCATATACAGTGGACCCTTGTATAACAAACAGCTTGTATAACATAAAATCTGTACAACACAAAAAATTCCAGAGATAGGGGAAATTTGCTTAACATAATTGCCTATGGGGAGAATCCATACAATATGAAAATGGGATTACTCCATTTTCAATGCATTCCTATGGGAATTTGTATAAAGGAAAATTTGCTTAACATAATTTCATTTGGAACGAATTAATTCCTTTATACAAGGTACCACTGTATTGTACCTATAATCCCCAGCCTGGCACTTTCCTAATATTTTGTACTAAAACTCATCGATCCTAGCCTAACACATTTGGAAGGGACCACACTGGAGACAGCTAGCTAGGGGCATCATTTCAGGAACTTGTCCAGGTATAGCCAATTCATCCATATTGTTTGTTTTTCCTAGCAGGGGTTGCAAGCACAGCTGCTTATATGCTATACTGTATAACATAAATTCATTTTTTTGAGAATATAGTAAATAATCAAAACCTCAAGTCACACCACTGTGGCAAAAACCCTGGGAATTTTCATTACTGAATGAGAATGAAAACATCATGGCTTTTATTTTGCTAACTGCAATATTAGGGGGAAAACTAAGAAACCAAACAGAGAAACAGAAACAGAAACACAAAGTCTTTGGGGTGTGCGCAATCAATCTGCATCTTGCACAAAGCATAAGGTTTTAGTAAACAAAATAAACTTCCCTGAATTTACAGACAAAGTTCCTAAATGTAAAAAAGACAAAAACTGAAATAATTATGCACAATGGGTAGAAAATGTCTTTTAAATTTATTATATTCACCCAAAATAATGAAATAAACAAATTACACCCACTAGTTTTAAGAAATAATTACCATTGGGCATGGGGATAAAGGTCTATGAGTGATGGTGTATGAACTGCCCTTCTTTCCTCAGTACAGCACAAGCAATTTGGCTCAAAAGGAACCCATGGTGCATCTCAACTAACATATATTTTGGTCCTAACAGAAATATATATTCTTGGCTATTTACTTAATAATACAAAACAATTCCAGCCTTTGTTGCTAATTGGTGTACTCAAATTACTCTAACACAGTTGGGTCTCTTAAGTACATAATCATAGAGGCTCTTGGCATCACTATGTATTGATTACGTATGAAGTGGCCTCTATGTCAGTCACCTAGTTGTATGAAGAAACAAATGTATGCTCAGAGAAATGGAACTTTTGCCCTGAACAGGGTAGATTGGATTTAAACCACAATTTAAATTTTAAAAATCAGATTCGGACAATATACATTAAAATGATTATTTAATTTAAATCACGGTTTAAACCTTCTTAATTCTTTTAAACTTGATTTTTATCCACCCTGTCCTTGAATCAAATAGAGTTCTTCTCCTTGTCTCACCTTTCAAGCTGAACTTGGAAGGCAATATTTAAGAGTCTGGGCCATCATCTGACCATGGCTCGGTTATAGAAGTCTTCAGCAGGTCACTTAAAGATAACTTTTCAAACTGCTTTCAGGCAACTCAACATCTATAGAATTACTGAGTAGGCTGCAGCACAAAATACTGTTCAGATCTAGCATAGGAACGGCAAGCAACCCCATTATAAAGGGAATATACTCTACATACACACGTGCTATATTATCTGGTCAGAACTCTATTTGTGTTCACACAAGGTCTCTAACCTGCTGCAGCAAAACGATGAGGTGCCAGCATGTTTTGGATGTAGGCCCAATCATCGGTCCAAATGAGTTGTGTCCTGGCACCTTGTTAATCAGTCACAATTAGCTATAGCAAGTTACACAGATCTTACATGAATGGGATTAGGATTCTGGTCACTGTGAGCATAAGGTACCAATACAACAAGCATCTACAAGTCAGCACTGCTTCTGTGTCAGTATCTTTTATGAGACTTCTCTGCCAAGACTGGAGAAGATTATTTTTTTTGCTCAATTCACAGAATCCATCACCGAGCAAGTAGCCTGTCGAGTGCAGCAAAGTTTTATGGGAGACTGGCAGGGGAGGGGAGGCTAAAAGACGAAGAAAGCCTTCTCAAACACACGTACTAGTGGAAGATCCTTACTACAATGAATATAACTTTGTTAACTATTTATCTGGTCCTTAAAATGCTAACGTGTGATATACTCTTTCACAGATATTTGAGCAATTTATCTCAAAAAAATGGCTTAAGATTTAGGCCCAGTCTGTGTTCTACTAATAGCCTGGAAAATTAACATTTTAAATATTCCTCTAGAGTTTGTGAATCACCAGTTATAGGTGTGAAAGGGGGAAATTAATTAGTTTGAAGTGTGGTGCTAGAGGAGAACTTTGTGGATACCCTGGACTTCTGAAAAAGACGCACAAGTAGATCCAACTGAGGAGGCTGAGCTATCTCAGAAGGCACAAATGTGGATGATGAGGCTGCCCTATTTGGGGAACATCATAAGAAGGCAGGATTATTTGGAACTTCAGGGACAAGCTGAAGGAGCAGGGAAAGAGGAACACCAAATATGAGATGGGCTGACTTCCTTAAGGAAACCACAGGCTTGGGTCTACTGGAGCTGAGCAGGGCAGATGAGGACATAACATTTGGGAGATGCCTCATCCATAGGGTCACCATAAGTTAGAGGTCACTTAATGGAACATAAAAACAATAACAACCGAGTTTGTCAGCATATGGGCAGATATTTTGGTTAAATGCTACCACTAGCACTGTGTTGCCCAGATAGGCTTGGTCCTGATGAAGCATCATTTAAATCTAGAAATGACAAGACGAAAGAAAGAAAGAAAGAAAGAAAGAAAGAAAGAAAGAAAGAAAGAAAGAAAGAAAGAAAGAAAGAAAGAAAGAAAGAAAGAAAGAAAGAAAAAGAATATCAAGTTCCTTTTCCTTGTTTTTAATATACTTTATTATAGTGAGTGTGACCAATATACATTGAAAGTCATATTTAATTACTTCTCCTTAAAGGTGAGTACATCATTTTCACAACCTATGGCTTGTATAAACATCTAGCTATTTATTTTAAAAACCTCTGGTTTGCAGAACTGAGATACACAATAGCAAGATGCATAACTGACATACACAATAGCAATCGGTCCGAAACAGATTCAAATTTCTATTTTATAGAAAAGATGTTAGCGTTCTCCATTCTCCTTTCATTCACTCCTAGACCCAACATGCAATACTCTACTAGAAGAAACAGTGCAAGACTACCAAGGAGGCAGATATCAAATAGTGATATCAAATAGAGTTTAGCAGCTGTTGTGCAGGTAGGAAGAACACACTTAAACTGAACTTGGGGTTTCATTGCCCATTGTGGTGTGGTGTTAAGCAGTGAAAGGGAAATCCAGCATTGATCTTCAGTTTGCCCTTCTTACATGACACAAAGAAGAAACATCGCCACAGTGAGATTAACAACATACATCTGTCTCATACTCTTTGTAGTCAAGATTTCTTTAAGATTATTCTGATTTCTTTGTAATGAAAAATTGTACAATGCACTGTCACACAATGAAGTATAATTAAGGGGGGAAAGGGGGTCCTATGATTCCATGGAATCTCTCATACCTGGGGGGGAGCTACTATTGGCAATGCATTTTTATAATCTACAAAGTGGCTCCATGCCCTAGAGCAGGGGTCCCCAAACTACACCAGGATCCTGAACCTAGCTCGGCAACAACTGCAGACACCACCACCCCTGCTCTGAGATGTGGCTGCAAAATTTAATACATTGTTCAAGAAACCAAAGGGTGGGGCGAAATCTGAGGGAGAGAAGAGGGAGCACTCACTCTCCTCCGCCTCCATATTGTGGGTGGGGCTGTGAGGAGGTGTAATGCTCAGCTTAGCTGTGAGAACCAACAGTGGTGCAGGAGACTGAGTGACCAGGAGAACATGAGTGCCAGAGAAAGGAAGGAGGGGAGGGGGGAGCTGCAAGTGGGTATGCCTGTGCCAGAGAGCACGGGAGAGAAAGCAAGCCATGGCCAGAGCTCTGTGACTGATTGACAATAGGAAACAGTGAGAGCAGCCACCTCAGCTGTCATTTCTTCTTTCTCCTCCTCCTCCTCCTCCCTACTGCACCCCACAGGCAGCCCGCTTGCTCGCTCAGCGCCTCTCCATCGCCAAGGCTGACTTGCTGGGAATGTGAGAGAAGGCAGCCGCGGTAGGAATAGGAGGCGGCAGCGAAGGAGGCCTCTTAGCGGATGGCATCTGAGTCTTTAGGGTGGGGAGGATGTGGCAGGAGGGTGGGAGAAGGGCCATCTGAGTCGTTGGGGAACCTTGCATGGAACTGAGGGAAGGCTGCGGCCACCGTTGCCCTGCACTGAGGGAGGCCGACAAGGCTGCTCACCCGCCCTCTTTGAGATATTTTGTGAAGCTGTTTCAACCCCAGCTGTGCTGGGGGTGGTGGTGGTGATGGTGGCAGCAGCCAAGGAATCATGAGGGATTTATGGACAGTTTCCAGCCCTGAATGGACTCGAGCTGTTCCCCGTGGTGGCAGGAGCCATGTTTTGGGATGTGAGAATGACATCCTGGAAAGGCAGCAGCAGGGCAGCCTTGCCCTTCCCCCTTTAATCTCAGCGCCTTCTCTTTCTCCTGAGGGGTGGGAGTGGAGAGGTGGTGGTGGTTCCTTTTCTGTCCATCGGTATTTTTTCAGCACCTTCTTTAAACTCTCCTGCCCATCTTAAATGTGCCAAGAGCAAATCTGTCGCTTTACAAGTCCCCAATATCTTTCCATCATTCCTCTCTTTGGACTGTAATGGTTCTTAGGGTCTGGGTAAAAGGCAGATCATGACAGATCCTCTTGATTTCATATGATTTTTGCATAAGATCCTTCCCAAATCACCATCAAATCACACATCTCATTCATCTCCAAATACTACATAATAATAATCATGCATCCTCCAGCGGATGGCTCCGCAGTGGTGCAAAAACATGGATCCAAGGCATGGATCTATATGGATGTACCTGATTTTATCCAGGAACACCCTTAAACCAACCTCACATCCTAAGGCCCATCTGTGCACACAGATTGCACACCAAAAATCAGGGGTCCGGCAGCTCATGGCTCCACAGTGGTGCAAAAATATGGATCCAAGGCATGGATCCACACAGATCTGTTCATATTGTTTTCAAACTATAGTTTGGCTGACCAGTAGTGTCTGAGGGACACTGAACTGGCCCCGTTTAAAAAGTTTGAGGACCCCTCCCCTAGAGCCTTCCTTTTGTGCTATTCAAAACTTGAGTAACAATGCTGGAGGCATTCAAGAAAAAACTGGACAACTATCTGGCAGATCTACTTTTACTGGGATTCTTGCACTAAGCCTGGCTTGGATTCAATAGCCTTCTAAATCCGTTCCAAGTTCATAGAATCATAGAGTTGGAAGAGACCTCCAGGGCCATCCAGTCCAACCCCCTGCCATGCAGGAACCCCCATCACAGTATTTCCGACAGATGGCCATCTAGCCTTTGCTTAAAAACCTCTAAAAGAGGAGATTCCACCACCCTCCTGGCAGCATATTCCACTGCTGAACAGCTCTAACCAAAAGTCTGCCTATGGAATTCCTGGAGAATCCAGTGGAACGAGCAAATAAGCAAATATGTAGTCAAACATGAATGAGCAAGTAAACAAATATGTAGTCAAGGCAAAAATGCTGACCTGCCCTTATCTCCAGATGCTGGGCAGCGAGCTCTCATTGGCTCTGCTAAACATCACAGGAAGGATCACATATATCCCATTGTCCACCCAGTCCGGAATTAAGAGACGAGACACGTTTGTGGGATTAAAATAGGGTCACAATTTATTGATCTTAAACCATGCTATTGCACCTGGTCTCTTTTCCAAGGGGACCTACAAGTGCAAGTGGCTCTGGCTTTCTAAGGGCCCTGCGGCGCAGTGGTTAAGTGCCTGTACTTCAGGTAGAATTGTGCTCACAGACCTGGGGTTCATTCCCAGGTAGCAGGCTCATGATTAACTCATCCTTCCATCCTTCTGAGGTTGGTAAAATGAGTACCCAGCTTGCTGGGGGGGGCAATGTGTAGCCCGCATAGTGTAATTAAACTGTAAACTGTCCAGAGATTATTAGAAGCAGTATGGGGTACATGGTGACTGGGCAGCCCTCGTAAGTCATTTTCGGGATTCGGACAAAGAGGCTAGTCCCTTCTTTGCTGAACCGTAAACGGGGGCAATGGGTCAGCCCCTGGAGTGAGTTGTGTGGCCTGTAGGTGGTCATTGGTGACCACCCAGCCCCTGTCCCAAACTGCCACATCACAAGGGGGGCCCTCCCACCACAGGGCCTGTCAGAGCCGCCTTTCTTGTTCTACAGGGTGTTCTCTGTATTGCATGGCCATACTGTGTTACATTCACCACTCCTGACTGATAAAGTACTGTACACCATTAGAAGTACAGTACTTTATTTTGCCCATTTTGATTCTACTACTCTGCTATTTCAACAGGAAATCAGAAATTCTAATATGATGAAATATAGGATGAAAAATCATTGTCTCAACTCTCCATTCTTTTATACTTATCTACAATGTTCTTTAACACCATTCACTCCTGATGTGTACCCAGATTTGCCTCTAAAAACTCATGAATCTGGAAAGGCAAGATCCACTAAGTTTTCCAGGGAAACTACATGGGCATATTCTTTGGGGAACAGGACAGGTTTCAACCCATCAATTCATGGTGACTCAGAATATTCCTAAAGAATATTAATACCACCAACAAAGAATAAAGATTAAGCTCACATTTTTAAAAAAACCAATAAGAGCATAAGGCTGTCAATTAAACAAACACAAATATCTCTCTGAAAAATTTTCCTCCTTCATTTTAGATATATGGATTTTGAACAATATAAATAAATGTCTGATACACGAGTTACTCAATTTCCTGATTTCAAGCTGCAAGACAGACACCTAGATTAATGTAATGTATGCAAACAATTTGATTTAGCACAACTTTACTTTTAAATCACAATTTTAATCCCATTTAGAATATTATTATATATTTCCATTGTTACTATTATTTTTCTCTCCACAACTGCAATTCCTTAGCTAAGGGTCCTTTGTTTAAAAACATGCTTTTGTTTTGGGAAATCAGCTGATTAAAACTCACAACTGGCTTATTGGACAAAATATGCTGTAGTTATGAAATGATACAGCAGGGACCAGTTTCACTGTTAATTTAAAATGCTAGAATTAATTAGGTAGTGTAAATGAAGAATTTAATAAGCATACTTAACAACAACAAATTTTGCTTTTATTAAACATCCCTGCCAAATGAAGCTAAATATCATTAATCTGTCTTGTCTTCATACTCCCTCTCCCACTGTCTTTCTCTAAAAAGCTCTGTAAAGTAGACATATTCTATACAGTGGTACCTTGTATAAAGGAATTAATTCGTTCCAAATGAAATTATGTTAAGCAAATTTTCCTTTATACAAATTCCCATAGGAATGCATTGAAAATGGAGTGATCCCATTTTTATGTTGTATGGATTCTCCCCATAGGTGATTGTTAAGCAAATTTCCCCTATCTCCGGAATTTTTATGTTGTACAAATTTTATGTTATACAAGCTGTTTGTTATACAAGGGTCCACTGTATTACAAACCTGTTTCATAGCTAAAACTTACCCATGTTATAGTGAATGTAAAAATCAGTAGTATTTTCCATTTATTCCTAGAAAGCAACTAAACAAAACTGGTGTTTCCAAATTTTGTTCTGAAGTCAAAATTAAACGTTATCTTATAAACTGTCACTTCCATCAATTTGGCTTACTACACTACTAAATTACTATTTCTATTCATAAAAAAATTCTTGTTTAAATTGCTATCATTCAAAAGCAATATACTGTACAACATTATGAATCAGCTTCTAAAATGTCTGCCTATCTAAAAGTCAACTCAAAGATGAAGATGTTATTATTAAGCTGAAATTCAGAAATTTATTTTAAATTCTCATGTGGAAGCAGCACACATTTTCAGTTCTCATAAAGGTAGCTATCTCAGATTTGTTCAGCTCTGCAGTGCCCATGCAAATGGTTATTTACAAATATCAAGACCACATCCTGTTTCAACAGGTTTTGTAATATGAATGGAATTTTCTGTGAATTTCTCATCAAATTATTTTTGAACTTGAGCAGAATCTCATTAAAATCCAAAGCCACCCACATATCACAAAACTAGTACTGACGTTTGTATTTTTGACTTGAAATTACAAACAAAAAACTGTGGTACTTGCATAAGTGTGTTCCTCAACATGAATATGTTGGGGGTAATCTAACAGTCACTACAATCTGTTTGTTCTGCTCTAAGTTTAAAGTCACATGATTGCCAACAGCGATCTATCAGATTTACCAAGACATTCTACTCTGTACAGACTAATACATGTCTATCACAATCACTTCAGAATTTGAATCAGATCTCATGAGCACTGCAGAAACCAAGAGGCAGGATACCGGAATCTAGGTCAGCACATGTGCTCAAATGTCCCTGTCTCCAGACAGTACAAACAACTTAGAGGCACAGAGAATCTCTGTGGATGTAGGATAATATGCATTGTCCAAGATAATGGTGAAAAAAATATTCTTTACTTTGCCCATATGGCCAGGGAACAGACCTCTCAAAAGAGGAAACAAAATCCACAGCTTCATGAAGACCACATCGCCCAACATCTTGTGAATTCCAGGCCAAGAAAGGTATTCACTAGCATATAAAGCAGCCACATGTACTATCTCCTTTGTTCTTAGTACAAAGGAAGAAGGTGCAGATGTTCAACCACATGCTTGTCAAGTGCACCTGGGAGTAATGGCAGTCAAGTATACACCTCTGTCTCCAGGTGCAAAAGCCTCCTTGAAGCTCATCACCTGCACGTCTCATCTAATTTACGTCCCAGTCTTTTGGGGGATCTCTGTTTCCTACAACAGCTGACAAAAGGTTGTAAAAATGAATGGTTTTGTTTATCTCCTGCTGACCTCAAGCTGAACAGACTCACTATTTAGGTTGAGATTGGAGCAAAAGGATACACAATGGTACCTTGGTTTACAAGCATAATCCGCTCTGGAAGCATGTTCGTAAAGCAAAATACTTGTATACAAAAGCAAATTTCCCCATAGGAAATAATGGAAACTTACCCAATCCGTTCTTGGATCCCAGTTTCCATTATTTCCTATGAGGAAATTTGCTTTGGCCAGGAGCTGCAGCAGCCTCTGGAGCTTGCTCTGGGCCCTGGTGCACTCTGGGGGCCTTGGCCGGGCAGTGCTGGGCCCAAGGTGCACTGAGGAGGCTACGGATGGGCAGTGGCGAGCTCCAGAGGCCCAGCACAGGCCCTGTGCATGGCCTGGAAGTCACTTCCAGTCAGCTCTGGGCCCACTGCGGCCCCACTGGACACCCTTAAGGCCCATCCTGGCCATCTCTAGGCACGCAGAGAGCCCCGGACATGACATCCAGAAGTCACTTCTGGTCTGCTGGACATCACTTCTGGTCTGCGGCGAGGCCTGGAAAATACAGTGCGGGCCCACCGCACAGACCAGAGGCTCATTTTGGGCAGTGCCAGGCCTGGGGCGAACTCTGGAGGCCTCGTAAAGGCCAACTGTGTGGCCTGGAATGAGCTCCAGAGGCCCATTCCAGGCAGCACAGGGCTCACACTGTGGTGAACCTTGCTCGCAAACCAGAGGCATGCTTGGAAATCGAGGAAACATTTTAATAAAAATTTTGCTCACTTTGTTAAATACTCACATTTTAAGGTACTCGGAAACCGATGTACCACTGTATTGCATCCTAACACTGCTTCTTCCAAACTGCTGAAGGCCATGCTACTATGATCCTGCAGTCAGTTTCTGCCACTTTTGCAACAATGTGGTGCATACTGCCAAAAGATGGCAAGCCGCTTTATAAAGCCCTACCATTTTGAAAGCATCTCTACAGAAGAAAAATAATGTTCCTTTTGTGCTGCTTCCAGCAAAAAAGTGGTGTAGTGAGAACCAATGCTGGAAGAGGCAAAATGAGCCTCCAAAAATGGCCCTTGTGAGCTGTGTGTGGACCAAGGGAACCTGGCACTTCTAAATGTTTGCTAGAACTGTTACTGACCATCTCAGGTCCTGATGTCTCCATGTCATTTGGTGTTGGCTTCCAAGAATTAGCTACCTGTTGCTTAGTGCTTCATAGACAAGCATTTGTTGATTTTTCATAAGTGCTCAGCGAAAATGATATAGGCAACTTATGATCAACATCTGAATTCTTTTAAGGTGTCTTAGCTGGGATCTCCCTGGCATTGCCAGTGATTGTGTCACCTGTAATGTAATATAACTAACTGAGACATAATACAGTAATAGAGCACATGCAGTGCACAAGAGGATTGTGTATCTAGATCAGTGGTTCCAAGCTTTGAGTAATCCAGATGTTCCTAGACTAACCCCAACCAACCTAGCGAGTGGTGAAGGCTTATGGGAGTTGCAGTCCAAGAACACCTGGGTTACCCAAGGCTGGAAATCACTGATCAATGATAGAGATAATTCTCTGCAGCACAGATGTGTAGATAACCTACTACATTTCCCCTTTCCTTCTCCAGGAACCTCCAGCCAGCATAATGAATGCCCTCAGTTTCCTTCCACAAAATCCTATGCTTAATGCCCTGGTACTGTGATGGACCTGATGCCAGTGTCCACAGGATTCCTTATCAGCAACTAGTGAAATGAAATTTTATCTACTGTTGTGCATGGAAACAAGGAAGGTTAGTCACAACGATCACCAGCTACTATGAGTCATTAACAGGAGTTTGAAAACAAAATATCAAACTATGGCTTAAATCCTATATCTCAACTACCTCCCCAAAAACATCCCTTGGGGTTGTTTGCATCATGGGGAAGCCAGTGGGATATATGTAATGAGTGTGGGGAGTCTCCAATTTCTCAAAATCACTGCTACTGGCAATATCTGTTGATGCTGATTTTCAGAAATTAAAGACCTCTCAACCAAGAGCCAACAACACTTCAGCTCCAATAGCATCCCACCCCCAGTATTCCATTCAGCCCCACAACATTTTCTCACTTACTATTTTTCAGTATTTAACAATAGATTACAATAACCCCCCGCCTACCACGGGGGTTAGTGACCCGACCCGACCCGCGATAATTGAAAATCCGTGATATGCAGATGCAGGTCAGGTAGGGCATGGGGGCCCTAGCTGGGGGCTCTTGAACTTACCCCCGGCCTGGCACTGCCCCAAATGGGCCTGCAAGGGCCTTCTTGGGCCCGTTGGAGGCTCCAAAAGGGCTTTCTCGCAAACTGGAAGTGACTTCTGGAAAACAGGACATGACCTCCGGATCGCTTGAAAGCACTTTTGGGGCCTCCGAGGGCCTGGGAAGACCCTCACAGGCCCATTTGCAGCAGCACCAAGCCAGGGGTAACTACAGGCCCGAAACAGACCTTTGCAGCTTACCCCAGGGGGCTTTTTTTCATATACTGCAATCCCACGATGTAACAGAAACGCAGCATATGAACTGCGAAAGGGCGGCCGGGGGGTTTACTATATAATACTACCACTCTTTAATATATCCAGTAGAGTCTACTATGCTCTCTATGTGCATGATGGTTAACACTTACCAGATCTGCACAAAAGTTTTACCACTCACCATACTATTAACCATCCACCTTTTCTCAAACTTTTTAAATGCTGTAATCATCCTTGATGCTTCTTTTCTTTCTTTTCCTTACATTCAAGGAGTCTGGAAATAATTTTTCCATGTTACTCCCATTTCTATTTTTAAAAGCTGGGAACAAGAGATTCCAGTTTATAACCTCACATATACCTATGATATTGTTCACCCTCCCTGCCCCCAATAGTATATCAAATGCCACTTTGAAATTGGATAGTTTTATGGATTTTGGGAGTGATGCAAGTGTCTAATAAACAAGCTCATATAATGATATTTAAAGCCACAATGTACTCATGGAAATAGTTTTGTTCCCAGTCTATGAATAAAGAGGACATTTTACTAATACTCTGATCACTTCTCTTCTGGATGTGATCAAAGTATGATCCAACTTGGGATCCTTCTGTCCAACCATCTCTGCCTCTTTATGTAATTCAGCACATCCTTCTCTTTTAAGCTTCTCTCCAGCCTCATTTATATCCTCTCCTGCATCTGCATTTCCCTTTCTTCTCCCTCTCAACATTCACCTAAGTCCCATCTAACCCCTCTAATTTTATCCCTAAGTATTCACACTGTTCTTTATGCCTAGAATAGTTTTCCTTTTCTTATTCATCAAGCCATATCCATTCTCACTTTCACTTCTTCTCTGACCTAGTTTTTCATCAAATAATTTCCAATATTATACTTACTTACCAGAATCTCTTTTATAGTCTGACATTCTCCATCCCCCTTCAACTGAAATGTTAATTCTCAATCCCATGCTCCCATCTATCTGCCTGTCTAATGAAAGTCTCCCAGACAAAGGATGCTTCATCTATGTACCATACTATGCTTAATGGTTGTTACTGTAAATTAAACAAAGCAGTGAAAAACTACAAGTGTGATAAGTATTTGAGGAAGCTTGCAAACTTTTCTGACAATTCTTCTCAAAGATGGAGGCAAATCAAATTATTTGCTTCTTCTTCCTAGTTAATATGGTGACTTATCAAAATATTAGTTCTTAGTAGTATATGTTTATACGTGAATATAATTTAACTGGGAGTTGAGTCATGGCTACTGGACTTCTTTTTTGAGAGAAAAAGAAGTCCAGTAGCCATGACTCAACTCCCAGTTAAACGAACCTGGATGACTGAGAATCTTCACAGACGTGAATATAATTTGTTGATGCTTCTGACAAGAATAAAGACAGAAGGAACATACCCTGTTTCCCTGAAAATAAGACCTACCCAAAAAATAAGCCCTAGCAGGATTTTAATGCATTTGTTAAATATAAGCCCTACCCTGATAATAAGACCTAGTGATGGGCGTGGCAAACTTGCCTGTCGCTTGCTCCTTCACCGCTGCCCTCTCGCTCACCCCTTGAACCCAGGATGGCCTTGCTGTCTCCGTCCTCCTGTCTCCGAGTGGGAGTGGGAGGGTGTGTTACCTCTCAGCCAGCACCGCCCTGGAGGGAACCACTGAGCCACTGCCGTCCCCTCCACCCACCTCGCCCTCACCCACCTCAGGCAACACGTTGCCGCCTGAGCCCTTTGCAGTGGGAGTAGAAAGAGGTGTGCGTGCGCGTGCATGTTTGGTTCTGTTTTTTGTGCATGCATGCGCACTAGCATGCACACGCATGTTGCACCTCCTGTCCCAGGCAGTGACGGATAAAACTATGTTCCACCTCCCAACTGGGTGGGGAGGGAGAGATGGAGGGATGATTGCTCGAAAATGAGACATCCCCTGATAATAAGCCCTAGTGTATTTTCTTGAGAGAAAAAATAAATATAAGACAGTGTCTTATTTTGTGGGAAACATGGTATTAGTGTAACACCTCAATGCACCATAGATAATATCCAGACAGGGAAAACTCACTGATAATGTAAAGCTTAAAAAGAGGTTGATTATCAAAGTCCATCTGGAGACAATACATCATTATGAACAAAACTGAACCACTACATCATCTTTCTTTTCCCTAATAGTCCTTTGAGTCAAAGAAATGGAATGATATCCAGTAATTTTAAAAGGAAATGCACACCATTGTATTAAAATCAAACAACACTTACAGTATTTTGAAAACAAAATAAAATTGGTGGAATCTTGGCAAAATAAATTGCTATCTGCAAAAAGGTGCACTTTCATGGTTCCAAAACACAATTTAGAAACGTAGGCACAGCAGAATACCTCCTTCGAGTCAGCTGTATATAAATCCACTATCCAGCCTACATGGTATTCAACACACGATTAGCATCTACTTGGTATATGACATTCCATCATATACATGGTTTACATGTCTGATATACTTTCAACCAGGTCCACAAGTCTTATCCGGAGCCTAACCCTCTTTCACCCTTTTCAAGTACACAAGCAAAAGTAATTATCTGGCATATGTCACATTGCTGATTTTGGATGAATTCAAAAAGGATCGTATGGTAAGACAGTCATCATATTCCTACAATAACAGGCAATGTGAAATGTTTTATATAAAAAGTAGTAAATGTTTGATAGGCTGTAACAATCTTGCAGGACAGCATAGAAACAGAGGTATCCATCATATGAGTACCTAACATAAAAGAGAAGAAAGACAAAAACACTCAACCAGCGGAGCATTTACCTGTAATTTTGTCTCTCACGAGCTTGCAGGATTCTATTTCGCCAATGCTTCCAAAAAGGCTCCTGAACTCTTCCTGCGTCATATTCTGGGGCAAGTAGTTGACTATGAGGTTGGTTTTGCTGTCATCTGTAGCAGCCCCTGTCTGCATAGGGGAAGGGCAGTTCCTGTTGTTGCTGGCAGGCCCATTGGTTGTATTGGATGTAGGGCCATTGGACACCTGAGGCTCCATGGTGCTAATTATCTAAACGGAAAGTTTAAAAAAAGGAAAATCATCACCTAAGACTCAGAGGTATAGTTGCTATTTTTAAGATACTTTCAAACAAACATGAAGGTAGCGTTCATGGCCAATTCAAGATAGTTTTAAAAAGAACACACACAGCATGCTTCATCTATTGTTGTAAAGTAGGTCATGATAGTCCTTGGCAGAGAACACATACTAAAATGCAGAGGCAAACAGTAACCCCTTCTTTTTTAAAAAATGTTAGTGTAAAACTAATTTCTCTTTCCGTGATGCAACCATTTTCAGAAATGTATATTTAGACCACATACATTTAAATGTAATCTAAGGTATAATAACTGTGATTAAAATTACAGTTCCTTTTAAATGCAAGAGTCCCATATACAGGTAGAAACAGAAAAGGTAAAAATGCATTAGCTATTTAATTACTGAAACACTCAGTGCTGTGACAGGTTTATCTAGGCCATTCAAGCTATAGAAAGCTGTGACAGTGTTCAGCTTGAAGCAATAACCTCTCATTCTTATCAAACACACAAACTTGCATCGCTGAAAAGCCCTGTATTTCTCAGCTACATTTGACACCAGGGGCTTCTTTTGATTCTTTACTAAATAAAGCTGTGAAACTGCAAACACTCCAGTATGAACTGATGTTGCACAAGTAAATAGCCTCACTTCGGTTGAAAGTAGAAAAGCCCAATTTTACAATAAAAATGATACAAAACAGGCTGTAGAAATTCCCACTGCATTAACTTCTGCTTTTTAAAGAATATAACACATTGCTTAAAAGTGTTGGGCTGGGCTTCAGAAGATCTAATGCTAGTTCTCAGTGAACTATGAAATCCACTGGGTATATGTGGGTTACTGTAGTTATTCAGAGCTGCCCATTTAAGACAACCCTGTGCGCACTTGATCAAGTGTGCTGCAATCCATGAAAGCCTGCACCTAATCAAGCTTGCTAGTTTTGAAGATTCCAGAAGATTCTCTGTCCAAAATCCTGTTGCATTTTCCCTGTGTGAAAGGGAAATATTTTTTAACTTTTCATGGGCTGCTACATCAGTTGTACACAGCTGAAGAAAATGTGTTCAGCAAACAGATCAGACTACTTACACAATTGTGTATGGTAACACAGTTCTGTATGTGGCGTTTATGGCCACATACAAAGCTCTCAAAAGTACCGCACTAAGATAACAATATCTGGAAAGGAGTTCTTCACCTCTCCCATATAGCCCCTTATGATCCATGGAAAGTCATCTTGTGCTCTATACACAGTTTCTAAATATCTTCATAATGACTTCTTATCCCTTGAATCCTTAACCTAATGAAAAACACTTGAGCTACTGTGTTGTCACAATGTTATAAAATATACATTTATTTTACAGAAAAATTCAATGTATCTTCTAAAATAAAAGAATTCCCATCATATGAACCTACCTGGCAATTAAGATCTAGTCAGGGAGCCCTCCTGAAAGAACCATCCCTTAAGGAGGTGAAGGGGGGGGCTTGCAGGAATAGGGCTTTTTCAGCAACTGCCCCCAGACTATGGAATGCCCTCCCAAATGAGACTCGCCAGGCGCCGACGTTGATAACATTTTGGCGCCAGGTAAAAACCTTCCTATTCCAAAAGTTTTTTAACTAATGATTGTGGGTCCTGATGGCAATTTTAGTGGTGTGTTTTTAATATATTGTATTTATTGCATTTACATGTTTTATTGTTCTAATTTTATTGTATCTTGATGTTTTAATTGTTCATTCTGATTGTGAGCCGCCCAGAGACCTTTGGGTAGTGGGCGGCATACAAGCTATATAAATAAATAAATAAATAAAAATAAATTATTTCCAATTCTAAAATTAACAAAATAAAATGTTGACAGTGTTCAGTGTAACTTTTTTTTTAACTTTCTGGTTTTCTTGGGCTGGGTGGTAGTGTAAACTAAGAAGGAAAAACATATGAGCTAAGACAAATATACCCCCCCAAAAAAAAACAACCGAACCAAAACAATAACAAAGAACAACTACAACCTAACAGGAACACTCTATGGCAAAGTTCCTGTTTATAACATAAGGCAGATTGTAACTCTCTGTCCACTACTCCCTGGTAAACAATGCACACCACTGAAATGCTTAGGGGGTGTTCACTCACATGCACAAACCAAGCATGCATGCATTCCCTTGACCAATCAATGCAACGGTACTTAATTTACCAGGGAATGATGGATGGAAAGTTACAGTTTGGTTTATGCAGTGAGCAGGATTTTTGCTTATATTTACATATTTTGTTGTAGTTTTTATTTGTTCAAATAATTTATCAAAAATATTTTTTCCAGAAGAAAACAACAGGTGATATTGGATTTTGCTGTTTAACATTCAGAATGTAATGACCCCCTAAGTATCATACACTGGGTCTAGCCATTCTGGAGTTAATGGTTGGTGACTATCTTTCATATAATCTCCTCCAAAATAACTCATGGTTGTGGTGGTAATTTGCATATATCTTTGTGTGGGGGGTGATGGTAGTGGCGGCACCAACCTTTCTGTTACTGCAAGGAATAGGAATGTTATTTTACCCTTCCATAATTCTGTCAAGCTCAAAGTACCCTGACAGCAGCAACAAACTAAATTAGATTTTAAAAACGAAAAGCCAAGTATGGTAGACCTTCTGAAACGGACTGATTTCTGCTTGAACTTCAATGGATTGCAACTAAAAAGATATGTCTGAAGAAGTAGACTGCAATCCACAAAAGACCATGCCAAAATAATTTGTGAAAGAAACGATAATATTTTGGTTTGTTTTGCTGAGACAGAGTAACATAGCTATCCCTCTCAAAACTGCTTAAACTGTAATAGCCCTTCCCATAAGAGCTGAAGTTACTGAATATTTGACTTTATGCCAAGACAGCCACAGGTGCTTTTGAGGTATGTGCCAGAAGATGGGGTCAGAGGACACAAAGGTATTTTTCCACTTCAAAATCAGGCCCAGGAGCTTTGCTACCCTGAGCAAGAAATGTTAAGAGGGTCTTCCTTCTGCGGAAAGGTATGTGCATTTGTGATGGGGAGGTGAGGTCTGACTAAATAAATAGTCACATCCCTGCCCACCTCTTGCCTTTCTTGGCATGATATATCATCACTCTGCATTTCTCTGCACTTTAAAATATATCCTTATCAACTACTGAAGTCTATGCATTTTGCATTTTGGATCTTACATAAGTCTGGGATGCTTTTATCTCTTCTATAGATGTTTATTCCTCACCAAATTTCTTCATTGATTTGAAGACAGGTAGGTAGGTAAAAGTTTATTGCTAAAAACCATTGGTCACCGCAATCTTGATTTACAACCGAGAAAAAAACTAATTTAAAATCCAAATTAAAAAACCATTAAAAAAAAAGTGTGACACTAACAGAGCAATACAGTCCTCCCAAAGTTAGAGATTGACCCGGATTTTTATAGCTGCCAGCGCAAACTTTGCAACTTGCTGTGTAACAAACCTGTCTGTACCAACAAGTAGCATACTAAATTGGGCTCCAGGGGACCTGTCGGCCAGTGAACCAATAATCCCACCAAGAAATTTGCCTCTGGGTTGGTCGTGGAGGGGGCACGTGAGCAAGTATTGGGGCACGTCATCGACTTCACCTGAGCCACAAGGGCAAAGTCTGTCCAAAACAGGGATGTTGTCACGTCTCCCCTCTAAAAAAGCAGAAGGCATGGTCTGAAAACGCAGGACTGTGAAAGCTTTCCTCAGGGGAGCAGAGGTTAAATTGTGAAAATAGCTTTCCAGCCCGAAGGATGTTTTAAACCAGTGTTTTTCAACCACTGTTCCGTGGCACACTAGTGTGCCGCGAGATGTTGCCTGGTGTGCCGTTGGAAAAGCTGAAGAATATCAGCTTTGTGTTCAGCCAAACAGGCCCAGGTTGCACACTGAATAAATATTTTATAATTTTTCATATTTCTGTTTACTTATTATTTCATAATAAAGTAATTATAAAATACTTCCTTTGTGTTTATTTGATTCCTATTCAAGAGAATTACTTTATATATAGTCAATATAGGCACAGAGTTAATTTTTTTAACATTTTCTAATGGTGGTGTGCCTTGATTTTTTTCCCCAAAAAGGTTTGTTTTAAACAAAGGATAATAAAGAGAGAATGGCGATAAATATTTGGAATAAATAAATCTTGTCTTTGACCAATTTTTTGATACTGGGGGAAACAAAAGAGGGGATAAATTCAGTATTGATCCCATAAAGGTGTAATATGGGTCTGACAAGCTTTGCCCAGGACTCCTGCAAGGGGTGCTGGATTTGTTCTATATAGCATTTCTTTGGCAAGCGGGAGTTGCTCATGGCAGCTAGCTTCAACCAGTACATTGCCAAGGCGATGTGTATGTGTGTTTCAATAGGAATTAGCCCTGCTTTAGCTCTTACATATGCAGAGGGTGTGCCACGGGGTACAGCAAGGAGAGATCGAATAAAAGAATTCTGAACCACCTCAAGGTGTGGTATTTTAGTATAGCCCCAGATTTCGGCCCCATATGTTATCTTTCTTGCAAACACCTCGACTGCAGGAGCAACCAGTTTACCACCTTGGGTTGAAGAGAATCTCAAAAGGGATTGAGTGGAGTGGGAGGCTTTCAAAACTGTTGCTTTCAGATGATTTGAAGACAGTCAGTAATGCAATAGGATAACATTAAATGTTGTGCAGACCTGAAAGCCTTCCACTACCATGACTTTTATTCAGATTGCAACACATGGTGAGGTTCAGTACCTTATTTCAAATACGTGCTGAAAGTTCATCTGTTAAACGCTGTATTTGTACTTATATTAAAGCTGCATAAAAAGGAATTGTGATGTGATTGAATAGTTATTTCTTTCTATAACATTCCTAATGAATTCAAATTACACTCAATTACATTACTAGCCCCTAAAAACAGAGGTCACAAAATGAAAACTACAGAATAAGCATGAGTTGATTCCTGAATTTATTGTTCTTTTAGTTAAATCAGCAGGTTAAAAGTATCAAACATGGCAAATAATAGAGCAGTCTGTAGGTATTTTCTACCAATCAGCTATAAATCCTCTTAAGAGTAATGTCGTTTAGCCCATATTTTAACAGCCTGGCTACAATACAATAATCAGAAGACTTCCTGAAACCTTATTAGAATCAAAACACCCTACATCCACAGCATTTCCATGATCTACTAAGCTTCTAAGAAAAGTGGGAAGATTAGCCTAGCACAAACTGTTTTGAGACACCCATAACACAATAAACTACAAACAGAGGTATATACAATGATTTTAGGGCATTTCTCACATTATTATTCTTCTGTTCTCATTACACCCACTATATTCATGACCTTCACAATAGTTAATTACAAACATTTCATGACAAATTTTTAAAAATGTATATTGCTTAAAAGAGAATGAACCATTATGGAGATCATATTTCTCATAAATAATTTACAAAAAGGAAGCAGCAAATGTTCAAAAAGGAAGAGTACAGTATTTTAATCCCGAGCCTTATTTCTAGCAATATCACACCTCTGTTAAAATTAATCTGAACACTAGCTGTTAATATTAGTATCTAATTTAATATGATTATTAACACTTTCACTGAACTAAACACATTTCATGGAAAATCAGACACATATACTGTTGGTACTTAAAACAATTTAATTATCACTTAAGGCTGGAAATGACTTTGGCATACTGAAAAGTTTACAAACAAGTATCAAAAAGAATGCTCTACCAATAACATGAGTGTGGGGGGAGTGATGGAATGTAGGGTAGAAGCACACTATCAGAAACAGCATATATTACCAGGAATTCTTCCCATTCTTATCTTACTAAATGCCCTGTATTTTAACAATTTGTTATTCCAGGTAAGCCTGGTCTTCACTGTCCATCCAAGAGAAAGAAGATAGAAAAACAATACTGCAATGTACAGGTTTCACTTTGTTTATTTTGCTTTTTAAGAAGAAAACCAAAAATATTATGTGACCCACTATGATCAACATTCAGATTTCAAAGATCCATTTTAATTATTGCACTGAGCTAAGGGGTGGATCCGATGGATATTATAGCCCCTTTCCAACTCCATTTGTTTATGATAATCTTGTCTCAGTAATTTCTGTATTCCATATTTTTCAACTAAGCACTCAGATCAACTTCATTTGCACAAATAGTTTAAATGAGGTACCCTGAAAAGGTGTTTATCACCCACATGCACAGGTGAAACATATGTGCCTGCCAACATTCCCTCTAAGCTGCATACCTGAACAGCACTGCATCAATGCTGAGCTGCTGAACCAGTACTGCCACCGTTTGCTTCTGGTTGCAACCAGAACCCTATGTGGGCAGGGTGGGGTAGCAGCAATTAGAGGGAACATCGGTGCCCACCCTACAGAAAAATGGCAGAAGATCTACACATCAGTTTAAAATGCATCTACTTTGTTCCCCCTTTACAATATCCACATATAATTTGGACTTTGTTTTACCAGTTCATATTTTCATCAACAAAATGAATTCTGTCCCTCTTTTTTCTAGCTTATCCCACCAGCACCTGTAAGAATGAGAACTCAAAAGCTTTCTCCCTGCTGGGTGACCGTACAATAGTTTTGAACTATTTTATGCATTTTTGGAGGAAGGGGGAACTTGCCAAACAACTTTTTTGCACAAACCTTGAATTTTGTGCAAAAGTCACAAAATACTTTTCAAAAAATACAATGATGCATATTCTTTTTTTAAAAAAATGCTAATAGTAGTAACTGCATCATCAGCACTCCCCACAATGTACACATTCCCATCACTAATGTTAAAGCATGTTGTAGGCAGAATTTTGCAAAAAACTGAAATATAGTATTTACATTTTTCTATGTATACCATTCAAATACATGTAATATTTTTGACCACTAATGCAGTCAACTATCTGTGTCAAGATTCTAGAACACAGCCTTCATCCTCAACTGTGCTGACCAGGATATCTGGATGTCATTGTCCTGGCATCCCTCACTCTCAGGTGGCTGCATTTGCCTGTGGCCTAGGGCACTCTTGGGTGCCTGTAATAGCTGCGACATCTTTGTGGGCTACCTCTGCTCAGTTGGGTTGCTACCGGGTTAACCCCCCGACCCCTAGGACTTCGCTGATCCCAGGACTCCTCCAATCACCATCTGTGCTAGGCTCCAAGTTGGAATGTTGGCCTTTAACCAGAATCGTTTGGGGACGAGGCATTCCCCTCCCCCTTGTTCCCATTTTAACATCTTACTTTTAGAGACTGATGGCTGTTGGGCTGCATATTATGCTTAGTTTCTTATTGTTTTTAGTTTGACCATTTTATTATTATTATTATTATTATTATTATTATTATTATTATTATTATTATTATTATTATTATTATTATTATTATTATTATTATTATTATTAATTTGTTATCTTGCTATTTTGCTAATTATTGTTAATTATTATTATACTGTAGTTAGTTGATTGTGCCTTGTCTTTTTTTCCTCTTTCTCTCTCCCCCACCCCCCAGGTCACCATGTCTGCAGGGGCTGCCATTTCTGTAGTGTCAGGCCATGGGAGATGCGCCAGTAGCTGGGGGATTAGTCGGGTAAGAAGAACTAGGACCAGGCAACTGTTGCCTGTCCACCATTCTGATTCCTCAGCTTGCCGCCATGTTTCTGGCAGCTATTCTGTCAGTACCCCCGACCTATCCTGCCTTCTGATCAACGCCAGGTCAGTCCATAATAAAAATTCCCATCCTTCATGATAACATATTGGACGGGTGGGGTGACTTGGCTTGTTTTACTGAGACCTGGGTGGGGGCAGAGGGAGGGGCATCTGTCTCCCAGCTGTGCCCTCCCAGGTTTCAGGTCCAGCATGTGGGCAGGCCGGAGGGATGGGAATGGTGGTGGCCATTGTTTATAGGGAATCTCTTTTTATCACCAGAGCCACAGCATTGGTGAGTCCTGGGTTAGAATGCCTTTTTCTATTGGTGGGTCAGCAGGGCAGGTTTGGCATTGTGCTAGGGTACCATGCTCCCCACAACTCTGCACATTCCCTACCAGAGCTCACTGAGTTCATCTTGGCAGCTCTGTTGAGGTCCCGCTGCCTTTTGGTGGTAGGGGACTTCAACGTGCATGTAGCTCTGGATTTCATGGAGTCCATGACCTCTATGAACCTGACCCAGCATGTTGTTTGTCCCACCCATAAATCTGGGCATACCTGGACCTGTTTTTCCCCCTCCATGTCGGTGGATTATAATCTGAGGGTTGAGGACATCACTCGTGGCGCAGTGGTTAAAATGCCTGTACTGCAGGTAAAACTGTGCTCACGACCTGGGGTTCAATCCCAGGTAGCAGGCTCAAGGTTCACTCAGCCTCCCATCCCTCCGAATGAGTACCCAGCTTGCTGGTGGGGCAATGTGTAGCCTGCACACTGTAATTAAGAATTGTAAAGCGCCCAGAGACTGCTTACAGTGGTATTGGGCCGTATATAAGCAGAAGCATAACTCCCTAGCCTGTGTCATAATCAGACCATCATTTGCTGTCTTTTTCCCAAAGGCTTTTAGACCCCAATCTGTTCTTGGAGGCCTTCACGGATGGATGCCCTGGTGCGGGGGTCGGCAACCTGCGGCTCCGGAGCCGCATGCGGCTCCTAGCAACCTTTGCTGCGGCTCCGGCTCCGGGAGTTTAAAACACCATCCCTCTCCTTGCACCGCAACTTCCTTACAACTTCTCTCTTTCTCTTACACACTCCCTCCCCCCTTCCCTGCCCCTCCTCCTCCTCCTCCAACAAGGAGGCTTACAAGGCTCGTCGCCAGAGCCCCGGCCGCGTTCTGGTGGCGGCGCGCCACAGGGCTCGCTCAGGCCGCGCGTGAAGCCCTCCGCGGCCGCTCCAGACGGCCGCCGTCTTCCGCTTAGGAAAGGTATAGGAAAGGAGGGAACAAGCGGCCCAGGCCACGGGGGGGAGGGAGGAGGAGGAGGAGGAGGAGAAGGCCCTTTTCCGTCTTGTCGGTCCCGCCTTCGCAGGCAGGCAGGCAGGCCCCGCGGAAAGGAGGTGGGCGCTCCGGCTGGGTGGCTGCGGCGGGGAGGGCGTGCGGGCGTGCGAGCGAGCGCCTCTAGCCCCCACCTACCCACCCACCCCCAGCTCCACGTACTCAGGCCGAAAGGAGGGAGGCATCAAAAAGGGAGGCGGGCTCTTCCCGGTCGAGGGAGGAGGGCGTGGTAGATGGAAAGAAGGTGCCGCCGAGCGCTTGTTAACGCATTGTCCCCTCACCCGGGTTGGAGTGGGGAAGGTGCGAGGCTTTCCCCTCCCTCCCAGAAGCCATTTCTGCAACACACACACAAACACACACACACACACACACACGACTTTCCACCCATTTTTATTGCACACACACACAAACAACCTGGCTTTCCATCCTTTTTCTCCTCACACTCACACACACGCACACACGGCTTTCCACCCATTTTAGCAACACACACACACACACACACACACACACACACACACACACACACACACACGACTTTCCACCCATTTTTATTGCACACACACACACAAACAACCTGGCTTTCCATCCCTTTTCTCCTCACACTCACACACACGCACACACGGCTTTCCACCTATTTTTGCAACACACACACACACACACACACACACACACACACACACACACACACACACACACACACACACATGACTTTCCACCCATTTTATTGCACACACACACAAACAACCTGGCTTTCCATCCTTTTTCTCCTCACACTCACACACACGCACACACGGCTTTCCACCCATTTTTGCAACACACACACACACACACACAAAGACTTTCCACCCATTTTTATTGCACACACACACAAACAACCTGGCTTTCCATCCTTTTTCTCCTCACATTCACACACAAGCACACATGGCTTTCCACCCATTTTTGCAACACACACACACACACACACACACACACACACACACACACACACACACACACACACACACACACACACACACACACACACACACACTCAAGAAGAGGAAATAATTATTTAAATAAATACATATAGATATAAATATAGATATTTGGAGGAGGAGGGCTGCTTGAGGGGGTGCTATGGGGCCCTGTGATTTCTAATTAGACTCCTACCCCTCGAGCAGCCCCCCCCAAAAAAACTACGATCCATCACTATTGAATATGACTGCATTTGCAGGTGTTGTAAGTCAACCTGATCTTGAGATGGAACTGACCGATATAGCTGACAAAGATATATGGGTGTCCAAGTTCAAATGCTTGACCGCTACTCTTGAGGATGTTGCCCGTCAGAAGGCCATTCTGGCTCAGAATCATCAATGGAGTGATATTGAAAACCTTCCCAAACAGGACCAACTTGTATTCAAAACATGGAATGCCATCCCCAACACTTATATAAACATGAAAAAGTATGCATTTGGAGTCCTGTCGATCTTCGGCTCCACATATGTATGTGAGCAGGTCTTCTCCAACATGAACTATATTAAAAACAAATATCGATCACGCCTCACAGACGACAGCTTGCAAGCGTGTGTGAAAATGAAGGTGACATATTACAGCCGTGATGTGCAGACACTGTGCACTGAGGTTCAGGAGCAAAAATCCCATTAACCAGGTAAATTAAATATTTTAATTAGCTATTAATTTGCAATATATTTCACATTGTTAAGTGAAAAAGTCCTTTTTCTTCTTCAGATTGACAGCTGACTGCACGATCCTGTATATAGCATTAAGGAAAGAAACAATATATGCAGTGTTATATTTGTTTTAAATGTTGCAATGGTTTTGCGGCTCCCAAGTTTTTTTTTTCCGTTGGAAACGGGTCCAAGTGGCTCTTTATGTCTTAAAGGTTGCAGACCCCTGCCCTGGTGGAAAGGTGGTATGAGGATGCCACCCGGGCTGTTGACCAGATCGCCCCCAAGCGTCTTCTGCGCTGTGGAGCTTGCTCCTCGCCATGGTTTACGGCAGGCTTGAGAGCGATGAAACAAGAGCGTAAAAGGCTTGAGAGCAGATGGAGGAAGGACTGATCAGCAATTAATCGGGTTGCAGTTAGTGCATTGACCAGGTGCTATGTTCGTGCAGTCAGGGAGGCTAAAAGATCCTATGCGTCCCTGAGAATTGGTGCGGCCTCGAACCGCCAAGCCGAGTTGTTCCGCATGGTTCGAGACCTCAACAATCCTGGTCAGCCTAGGCCTCCTCCTAGTGATTTCACTAGTGAGTCATTTGCAGCCTTCTTTAGAACTAAGATTGAGGCCTTCTGAACTGCTCTAGACTCCGGTTACTCTAGCCCCTCCTCAAGTATCTTTGGCGCCGCACTCCTTCGGTCTTCTCATCTGGTTGAGTTTGGGTCTGTTTCCTCAGTAGAGGCCTCCAGGGCACTAGCCCATTGCAGGCTGGTGGCCTCCCACTTCGAGTCTTGCCCATCTTGGCACATTAAATCTGCCGGAGGGAGCATGTCTGAGTGGGTTTCCGTTATCACCACTGCATCCTTCAGGGAAGGGATTTTTCCCTTTCGCCTGAAGGAGACAGTCGTGAAGCCCATTCTTAAGAAACCTGACTTGGCATTGGACGATTTGGCCAATTACATCCGATTGCCAATGTTCCTTTTCTTGGGCAAGGTGATTGAGAGGGTGGCCATCGTCCGGCTCCAGTCGTTCCTGGAGGAATAACATGTCATTGGTCCATTCCATTCTGGATTCAGGCTGTGTTCGGGGACTGAGACCGCCCTGGTCGCACTGCAAGATGACCTCCTCAGGGGGGCTGACAGGGGTTGCTCTACCCTGATGGTCCTCCGGGATTAGTCAGTGGCCTTTGATACCGCTGACCACGGTATCTTGCTGGGCCGGCTCTCTGAGGTGGGGATTATAGGTACAGTGGGTCGGCATGCTCCACCATGTTGTTTAACATCTATATGAGGCCACTGGCTGAGGTCATTAGGGGATTTGGAGTCTGCTGCTATCAGTATGCAGATGACACACTATCTGTCCTTTTCCACCTCTGCAGTGGAGGCGGTGCAGACCCTTGACTTGTGCCTGGATGTGGTCATGGAATGGACCAGGACCAACAGACTTAGACAACCCAGGGAAGACCAAGGTAATGTTCTTCGGGGCTTCCTGTTCCAGATATGGTGGCCCACTCCCCAGTTGGGGGGTACCACTCTTCTG
The DNA here is from genome assembly GCA_029282475.1 of Phrynocephalus forsythii. NCBI lineage: Eukaryota > Metazoa > Chordata > Lepidosauria > Squamata > Agamidae > Phrynocephalus > Phrynocephalus forsythii. Next base: position 57,221,615 of record JAPFRF010000005.1, read on the forward strand.
CTGGCGGACAGAGTCAGGAATCTAGGTGTAGTCCTTGATCTGGCGCTATCCATGGAGGCCCAGGTGGCTGCTGTTTCCAGGACTTGGACAGATTGCCCAGATTCACCTGTAACTGGATGACGAGTTCCCGAGAACAGTTGTGCAGGTGCTTGTGATCTTGAGGATAGATTATTGCAACACTCTCTACCTCAGGTTGGCCTTGACTCTTATTCGGAGACTCCAACGGGTACAAAATGCTGCGGCCAGACTGGTGGTTGGTGCGGATCGATATGACCACATCACCCTAGTCCTGGCTCGCTTGCATTGGTTGCCTGTTGCATCCTGAATAAGATTCAAGGTCTTGGTTTTAATTTATAAAACCCTCCAGGGCTTGGGACCTGAATACCTGGCAGTGTGGATCTTCCAGAGATCAACTGAGGCCGATCCTACCAGAACGTTGCGGGCACTCTCACTCCAGGTGGCCATGCCCAGGGAGGCTAGGAAAGCAGTCACCCACAATGAACCTTCTCTGTGGCTGCTACCTCACTTTGGAACCATCTTCCAAGTGAGTTGCGCCTTGCACAGTCCTTGCTTGCCTTTAAAAAAGCCTTGAAGATCTGGCTTTTTCGTGAGACATTTGGCGACCTTTAATTTAACTTAATTTATTTAAAACTCTATTCTGCCATCTTGCCGAGTATTTTATTTTTAATATTTGTTTATTAATAATAGTACAGTCAATTCATTTTATATACGAATTTTGTTTTGTTATATTGTTGTATTTGTATGATTGTGTTGTTAACTGCCCGGAGTTCCTTCGGAAGATGGGTGGTATAAAAACAAACAAACAAACAACTGGGGACCCAAGGCTGGAAATTCCTTGTCTAGACACCACAGGATCTGCTCCTGATTGCACAGTCACATGGGTGGAATGGAAGCTCATAGTCATGGTTCTTAGCCAATGTTGCCAAATCTGTGAAACATAATTTTCACTATTGGCTTAGAAATTTTTATTTTAAAGAATGTATAACATCAGTATTTTGAAAAAAAAAATACAGCTAGAACTAAAAAGCAGTATTCATTTCCATTTTTTACCCACAATAAAATTCACCATTTTAAAATATATATATATATAATAGCACTGAAATATTTTAACAGAGTAGATTTAATTTAATTTAAACTGATTCACTTCATTGTTTAAATCAAAACTAAGACTCAATTTAACATGATCCACCCCAATGCACACTCAAGCTTGCCTAAACATATGCCTTTCCCAATGCATACTTTTCACAATTTTCTTTCTTATATTGACTCCACTTCCGATAATTCTCTATTCAATGGCATTTCTAGTGTCTCACAGTGTGTAGGGATGTTCAGAGGGTAAGGGGGGATAAATAAATAAATAAAGGGGAGGGAGAAGTAAAAGCTTGCCTTTGTCTACAGAAAGCTGCAGTGGGATAAAATATAACTATATGTTATCCCACAGGTCTATAACTCAGAAAGAATCAGAAAGGAAACTAAAGAAAGCAGTCCTGTGCTTCCAAAAATTTACAACACTGTGTCACGTCTTCTTTTGTTTTTGCTTGATGCATTTGCAGGGAAAGTTCCAGGAACAACTTAAATCAAAGCTGGAAAATAGGGATGCCTTCCTGTCTGCTCTTTCTCATCTTTTACACTGCTGTAATCAAGCATTTGTCTTCAGAGACAAAATTCAATTTGAAAACAGCATTTTAAAAACAATACCTACCAGACCCGAGTCCTAAAGGGGAAAGATTAACCTAATAACATGAAAGACTGTGGAACTCCAGCTGATCCCAGCAGCTGATGGCATCATCAGCCTGGAATGAATGAATGAATGAATGAATGTTACAGAACAAGATTTCAGTTAAAATTTAAAACAATATCCTGCCTTTTTACTTCAAATTCTCCGAACTAACTATTTTGGTTAAAATATATTTTTATAAAGCACAAGTTGTGCATGTATAAAATCATATACAATAATTATATACCCAACCACTGCCAAGCGGTGGTAAAACAAAAACCAATGTCTCAATTTAAAAATGCAGTTCAAAAAAGTGTATTTTTTAAAAAAGTTTATTTATTCCATACATTTTCTAACAATCCAACCACTGAATTGAAGAAACCATTATCATACATGCATTTTTGAAATAAGTAATAAAAATGCAGCAGATATAAATATCTCTATCCTTTCTACAGGAGAAATAATTTCACAAAACAAAATGAATCCTTTTAAAACAAGTCAGCCCAACATTCATAAACTTGGTACTTCTAAGCAAGCAAATAAGGTATCAAACTGGATTGGAAATTATGATAAAAATACAGAACCATTTCCTCATTGGATACATGGATACTGAAATAAAAAGAATTAAAACCAATGCATGTGAGGCTCTATATTGTTAATTATGGCAACAAATCATTGCGGTATATTATAAGTGATGAAAATTAAGTATTAAGTATGATTTTAACAATTTCTGCATGCTTATTAGTGAGCCAAATCCTGTTTTAGGAGTAAGTGAAATCAGTTGACAAAGTGATGGTTGTGTGCCTGACTGCATGCTAGTTTCTTTAATTGACTACCATGACATACATGGTTTCATTTATTCTGGAGTAAAGTTCCAATAGGATTATGACCACTGAGAAACAAAGTTGAATTTTTTTAAGGTCTCTAATCATTACTGCAGCTTGTCAGTTTTCCTGTTCCACAATGAACTGTCACACAGGTGGTCTGCTTGAAACTGTCTGATTGACTGGCTTGTAGAAATAAGCTTTCAAAAAGATTCATTTTTCACATGTCAGAACATAGTTGCCACCATAATTCTACAAAAGCTATGTTTCAGGACATATATAATGGCAACCAAACTAGGGCGGCAGTGCTACTTACAAAATGTATTACACAAATTGTGGTCTTTCCTATTTTTTGATTATCTGAATTCAGTCTGGACTGCTCTATCAACTTTCAATATACTTCAGACTTGATTGACTCACATGCCACATCCACTTACTTATATATTTTGAGCAGCCTCTGTGCAATTGAGTTAATATTCTCAGCTCAGACCATGTGGTAGTTTTTCTCCATTATTTCTTAGTCAACAGATATCTACAGACAAGGAGTTTCCTGCATATTCCTTGTATATAAACTATGTTGGTCTCCTGTGTTTGTATAACAAGGAGTTAATCGTTACCACTATTTAAAAAAAATTAAAATTCACCAGCTACAGTGATACCTCTACTAACAAGCGGCTCTACTTAGGATCAATTTGACTTTAAAGCAGAAAACTGTAGATGTTTTAACTGCTGCCTTACAAATTTTAGATGCGGTCTGCTCTACTTACAAGTTTTTAATTTTTTAATTTTTTTTTAGATACGACTGCTCTACTTACGAGTTGTTTGACTTATGAGCATGCATTCAGAACTGATTAAACTCTTAAGTAGAGGTACCACTGTATATGCTATTTGATTGTCTTGAGGGATCATCTATACTCTGATTAACTTACTCTTAGGAAGATATGGAGAAGAACCAGTTACTTACCTGTAAAGGTGGTTCTTCGAGTGGACCTTCGTGAAGCCACACAGATGGGTTTCCCAGGCGCCCCTGCGCCAGAGGTTGGACTTCCCTAGCAATAGGAAAGTTGGTTAGTCTCCGCCTCCACACCCTGCGCATATGCGTGGGTGTTCCAGCCTAAACGCCTCAGTTCCTCTTGACCGCCAAGATGACAGGTAAGTACCAGTCAAGGCATGACGGTACGAGGGGAGGTGGGTGGGTGCTGTGTGGCTTCACAAAGGTCCACTCGAAGAACCATCTTTACAGGTAAGTAACTGGTTCTTCTTCATCGTGGCCTTCGTGAAGCCACACAGATGGGTGATTGAAAGCAGTACTCACTGGCAGGAGGGTAGTCATGCCATCACAAAGGAAAGCACTGCCCCCCCGAAGGAAGTGGACAACCTCATGCAGACATCCAACCTGTAGTGGGTCACGAAGTTCTCTGGCCTAGACCACGTGGCCGCCCGGCAGATGTCATCCAGGGGCACACCTTTAAGGAATGCCGCTGAAGAGGCCATTGCCCTGGTGGAGTGTGTCCTCACAGTGGCTGGTAATGGTCATTTAGCCAAACCGTAAGCCAGTTTAATGGTCTGTACCACCCAACGAGAGAAGCGTTGAGTAGTGACCAGGCGACCTGCAGCCACGGGGTCGTGGCAAATGAAGAGTCTTGGGATTGTCTAAGAGTCTCGGTCCTGGATACATAGAAGGCCAAGGCTCTTTTCACGTCAGAGTATGCAGATCTCGAATGGTCAGTATCTTGGATGGTGGATCCCATAGGGGATCGAATTGTTGCAGAAACCATCTCTGGAGAGGTCTGAGTCTGAGAGTCGCATGTACTGTACTGTTCGTACAAGTGGCTGAAGGTTGAGGGATGCAGTTCCCATTTGTGGTTTGTCTGTTGTCTGTGACTCAGGTCGTCTGCATCAATGTTTTCCTTTCCCAGCAGATGCATTGCCACTGGATGGATGTTCTGTTTGTGGCACCAGTCCCAGAAGCGGATGGTGAGGTCCAACAGGCCTGCTGAATGAGTTCCACCCTGTTTGTTGATGTAGTACATGGCGGTAGTGTTGTTGGTCACCACCAGTACTACATTGCCGGAGAGGTGTCGGAGGAATGCCCGAAACGCCTTGAAGATGGCCAAGAATTCCAGCTTGTTGATCTGGAGCTGACGTTTCTGCGGAGACCAGGTGTCATGGATCTGGTAAGAGACGGCAGGAACTGGAGATATTGGGACCGACGGGACCGAGGATTCCTGGTGTTCGACTCGGCGGCGCTTCTTGGAAGGCTTGGTCGAAACCGATATGGTGGTGGTCGGATCCAGCGGAGTCAAAGCCTGTGCTACAGCCGTAGCAACGGAAGACATCGGATTTGAAGAAGTGTCAAATCCGGCCATCAGGTTCGAAGGCACCATCGCCGGAGGAGGAGGGAGTTGAATCTTCCCACAGTGGGACTTGTCCCTCGATGAACTCGATGCTCGCGGCGACGGTTCTGGGACCAGAGGAAGGGAAGGTATACAGCCTTCGGTTTCGACTGACAGGCAAGGCGAAGAAGCCGCTTGGGAAAGGAACTGACGGCAAGTGCATGGGTAGCCCAAGGGACCTATGGGTCCCAACCTCCAAAGACGGCGTATCATCCGGCTGGATAAGGGTGATGTTTGGTGGCAACGCCCCGTCATCATCGGATGATAAATCCGAGGTGTCTGACGGGAGTCCTGAAACTCAAATCCTGAAACTCAGGAAGGGCAGACATGGTGATCGCCAAACCCAAGTACTCCGTTTCAACGGTCAGCACCATGGGCGAAGCTGACGCCAAAACAGCCGACGCCGAGACCGGTTTCGGTGATTTCACCAGTTTGGGCTTGGTGGAGAGCTTAGTCGCCGATGGCTTAGGCGATGGTTTCTCCTTGGCAATGCCCTTGAGGACAGGGATCTTCTTAGCCCTCTCCCCCTGCCCCGACTCAGACTTACGTGTCTTTGAAGGGGATTTATTCTGCTCCATTGGTTGTGCCTGAGGGAACACTCGAGCAAAAAAGAAGCCAGATGATTCTGGCGGTTTTTCAGAGCCTGAGACCTGAACCTACGGCAAATAGAACAGGCCTCAGGCCGATGATTTTCACTGAGGCAGAGAAGGCACTTCTCGTGGCCGTCGGTGTGAGGGATTCTTGAAGCACTTCTTGAAGGGTTGAGCAAAAGACATAGACGCGAATCCAAATCTGAAGTCGAAAACCAGAAAAAACAATCAAAATTCAAATTTGTCATGGAGACTAACAGAGAAGAACCTCTAGCCATGGCAGTTAAGAGGAACTGAGGCGTTTAGGCAGGAACACCCACGCACATGCGCAGGGTGAGGGGAGAGACTAATGAACTTTCCTATTGCTAGGGAAGTCCAACCTCTGGCGCAGGGGCGCCTGGGAAACCCATCTGTGTGGCTTCACGAAGGCCACGATAGAGAAACAGGTTTTCCATAGCAAAAGTGGCAGATAGGGGTATTTGTTATCTCACCACCTTTTTAATCTGTCAGTACAATGCATATGAAAACCTGTACTGGATCAAGATAAAAGTATAGTGAAAACTTGTGGAAGAAAGCAACAATGACTTAAAAAAAAACTACTGATGAAGGAAAAATCAGAAAGGGCAACATGACTGCAGTTGAACAATAAGACCAAAATCATGACTAAAGAAGAATTAGATAACTTTAATGTTGATATTAACAAAATTGTCCGTGTTAAAGATTTTGAATGGCTTGCCTCAATTAACAATCCAAATAGATGCTGCAGGCAAGAAACCAGAAGAAAACTGGGTCAAAAGGGCAACTATAATGGAATTAGAAAAGACGACCAACCAAGATGTCTGTGAAGATTCTCAGTCATCCAGGTGAGTTTATCTGGAAGTTGAGTCATGGCTACTGGACTTCTTTTTGAGAGATAGAAACGTTTCGCTGCTCATCCAAACAGCTTCATCAGTTGACTCACCTGGATGACTGAGAATCTTCACAGACATATTGCTATGCAATTTGGGGCAGATGCCCTGAAGCTGGTGCGAGAATATGAAAGAACAGCAAAGACTGATGAAGCTGTTTGGATGAGCAGCGAAACGTTTCGATCTCTCAAAAAGAAGTCCAGTAGCCATTACTCAACTTCCAGACCAACCAAGATCCTCTATTCTATAGTTCCTTATTATGATGTATTGTTGGAAAAGGTGACAGGAAAAAAAACGATTCATTTGAAATGTCATGTTGCAGGAGAACTTTACAGATGTCAGAGATTGCTAGAAAGACAAATGCTCCAGAAAGTCAAAGTGCTGGATGAAATCAGCCCTTCACTCTCCATAGAAGAAAAATGATGTCACTTAGCCTATTGTCTCTTGGGCACATCATGAGAAGACAAAACTAGCTGGAAATCATCATGATCTTCATGGGAAAAGTTCAAGGCAGCAAGAAAAGAGGAAGACCAATTCAGGGATGGGCTGAGAGGGGAAAAAATGAGTTGAGCAGGGTTGTTTATGGGGCCTTTCTATAGTTACTAATTCACAGGGTTTCTGTGGGTCAAAACCAACTTGATGGCATGTAACAACAATATGGTGATCTATCAGCTTTTGGGCACTGGACCATTTCTATTCCTCAGTGTTCAAATGCCAGGAGAGCACTGCTCAGATACTCCACATGACTAGTTGCCCTCTTTTATGAATTACTGATTCCTCTTTTGTTACAGAGGTATCAGAGATAAGCCACACAAAAAAGGTTTTAAAAGCTGTATCTTAAAAGGTTTTTTTGGACATGAAAACCCCCATTTCTCACACTAGCCAAAACTCTCAGAAACATAGCACTGGAAGGAATCAGAAAAGCATAGACAAGGAAGTGGTGCTTTGCAGTCCTTAAGATCAATCAGAAGAGGCTCTCCTCTCAATCCCATTGCCACTGCAGGCACATTTGAAGGGGATACGTGAAAGGGCCTTCTCAGTGGCTCTCCCTCAAAAGGTCAAGTCCCCTCCTCCTTTTATTCCTCTGCTACCAGTTGCAGAACCACCTCTTTTCAGGTAGGATGTTAGCTGAGTAAGTTTGTTTTTGAAGTTTCAATTCTTTTACAATTCTATGTATTTTAATTATAATAAAGTGGATTGTTGTGTTTTAAAATGTTTCTAGTATTGATTTTGTTTACTGTTTTTAATATAATATTTGTTTAATTATTTTAAAATATTGTACACTTACTGTTTTCAGCTTTTAACTATTGTCTTTTTAATGATGTAAGCTGTTACCAACGTGCCCTCTAATTTTCATCTCTGCTATGAAATACTCTTTTCCATGTGTACATGTGCAGCCCACATATGCAAAACTTCTCTCCCCACCCCCCCAAATGGAGGTTCTATTGTGACCATAACAAAAATTGTTGCAGAAGATGAATGCAGGTAGGAAAGCCCTGCACAGAGGGGTATGGTGGGAACCTTGGCCATCTCTGGTCCTTTTAGAAAGGCTAGGTTATTAAAACTGCCCGGAGAGGTTGTGCTGCCAGATTGGCAGTATAGAAAACAAACAGACAAATAACTTTTACTTCTTTTAATATATATTTTATGGTGTTTTAATTTAATTCTTTAAACACTGTGAACCACCTTGAATAAGGTGAAAGATGGCCTACAAAAGAGAAAAGTAAATAAATATGTTCAATGTTTTTTTCTTTACTCCCTGCTTATCCCTTCCTGCTTATCCCTACCAATGCAGAGAATCTGTTTCTCCACAAAGCCAAACCGAAGAATTCAGGTCATGATGCAGTCACATCATTTAAACACTCTTCTATCCAAAGATTTCAAAGGATGAGTTAGTCTGCTATCCCCTACCCACATATCTGACAGTAACTTTCACTAAACCTCTCAGTAGACATGCATTAGTGTGCACTGTTGACCTCATATTTAATTCTTCCATTGTGATAACTGGAGACCCTGCTTAAAGTGACACTGATTATTTTCTTTTCAATTTTTCATAATATTTTGACTAACTGCAAGCCATTCTGATAATGTCCTTGAAAAGAGGAATACATACTGAGTGAATGAATGAACTAATGAACAAAAGTTTTGTTCCTGAACTAGGTGGTAACTAAAAACCACACATTCTGAAAGGAAAAGGAAATGCTTCTTTGCGGGGCTTCCAAAAATATATTTTCTTCTTACTAACACAACTGCCATATCTCTTTGTCAATTCTGTTTACTTAATCTTTTATACTGCACAACTAGACTTGTTATCAGTTACTTAATAAATACATCATGAACAGAAAAGAAAGGGACAGTAGTTTTGCTTCCAGGCAAATCCGATACAGTATCCCAGAAAATCATTAACCCTCTGAATTTCCACAGAGCAACATGCCAAAAAGTATGTTCATAAGTGTATTCTTCTCATATTTACTAAAAAGTATGCTGCAGGATAGATTTTCATGCTTGCAAAGAAGACCTTATCAAATTCCAGACCCTGTTTGTTACCCAAATTAAAATTGTTTATCGAAAACCACAAACAATGTTACTGTTTTTAAAAAGAAAAAACAGCAGTTGCCCTAACCATCATCACAAGAATCCGAAGATGTAGAGCTGGTTATGGGGAAATCACTGGTCCAAGATCATACAGCAAGATTCATGACCTGCACCAACCTAGTTCCAGAGCAATACTGTAACTACAGCATACCGACCATTATTTTAGCATTTTAACAGAAATCATGGGAGAGGGGAGGCTGATGAGAGGTCAAACTCTAGTGGCAATGCATACAATCTGCACAGAAATTGCAAAGGTGAAATGCCATAATTGAAACATATTTGACGTAGAGAGGTAGTATGTGATAAGAACAGGAAAATTCTTAGCTAAAGGAAGCATATGAATGTCATGGCAGGAGTTTCTCTCACCTTGTAGGGAGTAAGAAAATTAGCTTGCTTTTTTTGGTGATTGGTCTTCAGGACCTGAGCATGGAATTCCTTTGAAGACCGACCTTGCAAATGTGAAAAGACTGCTTCAATCATCTCTCCACAAGTTTACTGTGTTTTCATCTCTAATTACACAAACTCTCTCTAATATCTGTTTCTGGCCTGAAATGCTGAAGAGTCACTTCTAATCAGTGCAGACCTTAAGAAAGAAAGACGAACAATCTGACTCACTGTTTGGCCCTAATTTTGGAACAGCATTAAGGACACATACATATAACCCATCTCTTCTAAACATCTTTTCTGATGAAAGATTTCTGAAATGCTTTTTTGGCAAAAATAGGCTCAGGGTAATTTAACTGAGAAAAAAAGTGATTTACCCCACCCAACAAGGCTATAGTATTAGATTGCCATTATCCCTGGCTATTAACAGTAAGCACATTATTAAACCAACTGATTGGGTGGGCTTAGGGAGTTGGTTATCTGGCTTTAGAGCTGGAAGATTGGGAGTATGATTCCCCACAGTGATTCCTGGGACAGAAACCAGATATTGAACAAGCTACACTCCAAAAGTGCCCCAGAAGAAGGGAAATCACAAATCGCCTCTGGGTAACCTATACAGTAATATCTATATTTATGAGTACCTTGGTTTACAAGTGATTTACAAGACAAGCAATCATTTCTTCTAATTTTTGCCTTGAAACGAAAAATGTCTTGCAATATGAGCACTGGAGCAAATCACATGATCACAAGTGAGCCAATTGTAGCTCTCTCCCTTTCTCCCTGCTGGATTGTGAGAGACTGCCTGGAAAATTCCATCTCAGGCAAACCTCAAAAGCAGGGGGAGGAGATAGAAATGGAGGTATCTCTTGCACCAGACAGGAATGTTTTCAAAGGAGAGTGCAGGTTAGGGGTTTATTTTTATTTTTATTTATATTTTTAATTAATTTGTTTTCAACATTCTTTTCTTTTTCCAAACCATTTCTAGTCACGGGGCACCTAGTCAAGTGTGTATATGGCTGCCAATTGCATTTCTGTTGTCACATTACAAACACAGAGTAAAATCTTATTGTTAGTTCGAAGCGGAACAGGTTCTGCAGCCAGGTACCTAAATCATGGTGTGGATGTGAACTTTTAGCCAAATTCTTTTGTGAGTTTTGGCATTTTGTGCGTACGGTATGTGGTCTATGGGATGAATCATTTGAGTTTCCATTATTTCTTATGGGGAAATTTGCTTTGCTATAACAGTAGTTTGATTTGCAAGCATGTTTCTGGAATGGATTGTGCTTGTAAACCAAGGTATTATTGTACCTAGAAAATCACTTGCTATAAAATGAATTCAAACTGATGGTACAAATCATCATCATTAGCCAATATGCTACAATATACTATTGCTTACAGTAATAAGTCACAAGAGAATAGTTCCATTGAATCAATGGGATTTGGTAAGCCATCTGCTCTGTAACTCATACTCATTTAAATGGGTTTACTTCACCTGTGACTTGTTATGCTAAAATTAATCACAATCAGAGCAGACTTATTTGAATTAATGGAACTTGGGGAGTTGACAAATCAAAACCTCACTGATTCAATAGGCATTCTCTAGTACAATTTATTACACTAAAGAACAGAGTACGGCTCATTATATCATTAAGTTATAAGAACAGCCTTGCTGAAACAGGCCACAGCCCATCCAGTCCAGCATTCTGTCTCACACAGTGGCTCACATTTTGCTTCAGGGTATTCCCAAGCAGATGTCTTCACTTGCTTATGATTCCCTGCAAATGGCATTGAGAAATATCCTGCTTATCTCTCCAACCCGGAGATTGTCCTTAGGCATCCATAATGATAGCCATTAATATCCTTGTTCAGTTTAGTTCTTATTGCATTGGATGGGATATATAGAGTGATGGAAAAATATGCTTGTAACACTTTCTCAGTCCTTAAAAATGGTAGTGGAATTATTTTAGTGCAAGAACTTCAAATCTTTTCGTTCCATGGGAGGGAGATTCCTTTGCACATGACCTTCAAATGCATTGTAACAACACTTATCAGGTATTTCTGATATCATGTACCTTAATATCAACCTGCAACTGTTACTTCCAAATGTGATGAATCTGCTCTATCTTTGGACTAGGGAATGTTTAATATATTATAAGCATCAGAAAATCTCAACAAGTATGGTCACTGTCAAGGCTGAATGATGGACTTTAAGATTTACATTCCAAAAACATTATACACTGATTGCTTTTGCCATTGTGCCCAAATGCATGTAACCAATGTAAAAGCTTGTTTGCCACATTTAAGACTTCAGATATACATAATGAAATAGACTTGTTAGGCCTGTGAGTGTTTATCAATCGCTCCCTCTCAACCTAGAGGAAATTAACGTGTGGAGTAATCCAAGTCTCTGTCCTAGGTCTAGTACTCAATTTTTTTATTAATGGATGAGGAAGTGTGTCCAGGGTGGTCAGGCCTCATCTTTGAGTACTGGATGACGTACTTTAAGAAGGATACCAACAAACTGGAACATGCTCAGAGGAGGGCAATGAAGATGATCATAGGACTGGATACCAAACCATATGAGAACCGACTGAAGGAACTGGGCATGTTTAACAGAGAGAAAAGAAGACTGGCGGGAGATACGAAAGCACTGTTAAAATACTTGAAAGTCATACAAAGGAAGGGAAGGATCCATTTTAAATCATTCCAAAATGCAGGACATGTAATACTGGGTTTAAGTTAAGGGAACTCTGATTCAGGCTGAATATCGGGTGGGGGGGACTTCTTAACTCTTAGACCAGTATGGCAATGGAACCAACTACCCGAGGAGGTGATAAGTGCTCAAACACTGGAGCCATTTAAGAGAAAATTAGACAACAATCTGTCAGATATACTGTGATTTGGGTTTCTGCACTGAGCAGCGGGCTGGACTCAGGCCCCTTCCAACTTACTGGTTCTATGATACACTCTTACATCTTTGGTTTAAGAGTGTCCATAATTAAACACTTGAAATGAAAAATGAAAAAAAGCTCTGTGAGAAACAAAATATTTCACAAATTACATTTTGGGGGTATTTTTAGAAATACCAATGTGTCTCTACTCTGCATTTGTATTTAAAGTGTCTGGTTTGAGTTTCTATGGCGGGGGTGGGGTGGGGGGGGACACCTGGCAGAAAAGCTGAGGAACAAACCCTCCTTCAATTATGATTGAATCATAATTGTGATTCTGAAGAATGTTGTGTTTGATCTGGAAAAATCACTTCTTCTGTTCTATGACTTCCAGAATCTCAAGAACTGTAGTTCCAATCCCCCTATCCCAAAATCTGTTTACTACCTCAAAGTGTACCAGTTGCATTGACTCAGTCACAACAAATCTTCCAGGTCCAATCCAAATGAACAGTAGCTATACTGTAAAATTTCTCACTGCCCCTTCAACTAGCATATAAAAACTCCAAGGATCAAAATATACATTTTATTGTTCTCAAAATAAATCCTACATGTTTCATGCTATCAGTATGCAGGATGTTTTTGTCACAATTTCACATAATAGGGTAAGAGGGAACAATGAAATTATAATTCAAATTATCTTAAAATAACCTGGACTATCTCTTGGTCTAAATGGGAAGCATACACCTCCAAAGCATGAAACAGCAATCAAGTCGCTATCCACAATCATTGCAGAGATATATACCAAAGCCTAAACAGGCTGGTCTCTTATGTTGCTTTAATCCAACATTGTAGTGTTCTTGCAATTTCCAGCATCTGAATTTCTGGTATGCCTTATGACTGGTGTATGCATGTCTGTGCTTATTGGTGTCTATAAAATAAATGCTCTTTAGCCTCTGGTTCCTGAACAACCTCTCCACTGAGAATAAACAGGTAGTAATCACCTAAAGTGGCACCTAATCAACAAGGTGGACAAAAAGAAAATGAGGAGAGAATTTTTTTTAAATTACTAGTGAGCTGCCTTGAATTCCACTGCTGGATGAAAGGTGCATAAAAGTATGACAAAGGAATAAGCAAAATAAATAACTAAAACTAAAATAAATAAATAAATAAATAAATAAATAAATAAATAGAGTGACAGAGAGAGATGGGTATGAATAGCCAAACTGATGGCTAATACCAGTTCATCCTTTGGACAAACAGTTTTTCAGTGGTTCCCAGCCCTGTCTCCTCTGGTGGGTGCCCACTCAAAGGCAGTGCTCTGGCTTCCCTGCCCCACCTCCTCCAGTTGCTGCCTCTGAGTGGGCACCCACTGGAGAAGATGGGACTGAGAAGTGCTAAACACAATTTTGGTGGATCATGCCCAGCTCTAGGGAAAAACTGTTCTACTTGGTTGCTAGAACATTTCACCCGGTGACTGAGTAATCCTATACACAATACCAGCAAGAAATAGCACAATTATTTCATTTTAAAGGTAAAGAAGGCAATTTCTAAAATTAAAAACAGCACTGGACTAACTAACTACATTATCCCATGAGTGCCGAGTTGACTGGCAATCCTAAACAAGCTTGCCTGGAATTTAATGCTGGGGACTGTACTGCAGCATTCTCATCCAGCTAATTTAAATCACAGGGATACATGCAGTTTGTCTGTGAAGATTCTCAGTCATCCTGGTGAGTTCATCTGGAAATTGAGTCATGGCAACTGGACTCAAGAAAAAGAAGTCCAGGTGCTATGACTTAACTTCCAGATACAGTACATGGAGTTCTATTAATTTCTGTTCAACTTTGTTTCAGTTTGCTCACCAAGGCCACTGCCTATTAAAATAATAGATACAAAGCAGAAAGTACTGTATAATAATAAGATCCCAAACACACATGAAAACCTCAAAATCACTGTCACAGGACCTATGGTCAGTAAGACTATTAAACAAAATTGGCCCAAACACCTACTGCAGTGGTGATGATCATCTTGTACCTTATTCTGGGACCACAACTCCCAGAATTCTGAGCCTAGACTGCCAATGACAAAGGACTGTAGGAGTTGTGATCCCAAACATCTGCTGTGCTGAAGGTTGGCCACCACTGACTTACTGTGTAATATCTATTAATATTCACAAAAAAGGTGTTCTAGAAATTGCTGGTTTGATCACTGTACACAGCTTTCACATATCTGTTGGTCTCTACGTAAGGCCAAGACGTTTCATTTAGGCTGTCATAGAAACAAATCTGATCACTGGTCTTTCCAAATGGAACTGCATAGAGACCAATAAAACCTACAAATGACATTCTGTTGAATGTTTGTGTTTCCTAACCTTGACATGGAAATAGATTAAACAGATGTACAGTGGTACCCCGACTTAAGAGCAACTCAAGAAAAGCGGAAAACTGTTGGCATTTTAACTGCTGCCTTACAAATTTTAGATATGGTCTGCTCGACTTACAAATATTTTTTCCATTTTTTAATTTTTAACTTATTTTTTCAATTTTTAGGATACGTACCCTGACTTCAGAGTAGTTCGACTTAAGAGCATGCACTCGGAATTGATTAAATACGTACGTCGAGGTACCACTGTAATTGCATCTTGTCTAAACTTGCCCTAGCACTGTTTTTTGTAAATCAGTAACTTGCTCCACATTGAAACATTACTCAGTGTGCACACAGATGAACTATCTTTGCTCATTTGTTAAAATTCTATTCTGATCTAGCTTGCATTTGAAGTAAACTCGCTCCATATGAGAACGTTTCTCCATTAAATAATTTGAAGCCTTTACATATTATTATATCTCTTTTTTTATTCAGGTGACTAGTGCTCCTTGTTTCTTAGTATCATCATTTCAGATAGCTCTGAGGAAAATGCAAACTGAATCAAAGCAATCCGAGTCTCCATTGCAATGTAGGATTTTCAGTCTGTTTCGCTAGATCTCTTCCCCTCTAAAATGTCTCCAGCCAAATATGCACATCTTGAAAATTCTGCATATCAATTGAAAAAATGAGCAATTACGCAGACGTTTGCAAATGCAGTTTGCAAAATCTTTAATACTGAAACTACAAGATCATCTAAATAGGCACAGTGGACCCTTGTATAACAAACGGTTTGTATAACATAAAATTTGTACAACATAAAAAATTCCAGAGATAGGGGAAATTTGCTTAACATAATTGCCTATGGGGCAAATCCGTACACCATAAAAATGGGATCACTCTGTTTTCAATGCATTCCTATGGGAAATTTGCATAAAGGAAAATTTGCTTAACACAATTTCATTTGGAACGGATTAATTCCTTTATATCAGGTACCACTGTATTTGAAAAAGGATGCATGCAAATTATTTTAGAAAGGCTGCACCATAACCATAAAATAGTTATGTTTTTTTTTCTTGGATATGGCAATTTATCTATTTAAATTTCAAAGTACTGTAGTTGTAATATTTGGATTTCCAATTCAGTGTAGAAAATTTACTGACATAAGATGCTGAGGTGTGCAACAAACATAGGTCTGGAGTCATACCTGTACATGTATGCAAAATCCCTACTATATCAGAATACAGTGCAATCTCATCAAAGACAGGCATCAATTTTGGAGCTTCCATCTTTCATAATAAACAATATGAAGAACCACTCCTTTGCAAAATATTGTCTCCTTCTCACTGAAAACAAGTTAACACCCTTTGGGAAAATGTCTGTAACACATTTGTAGGGCACATCATTTTTGCTGAACAATGACAAGAAGTTGCTTGGATATCTTATGAATGCTACCTTGGAGGAACAGAAATACGTCAAACACAAACCTAACCACTTTTTAAATGGGTCCATGAGATGAGAAATATGTCTGAGATAGCAGATTGGCCTAATATCTTAATTATGAACTGCTACAAACTTGTGTCTTGTATTCTAGGACTGTAATGGGCCTGTTCTCCAAACACAATTTCAAATTGTGAAATACAGTGGTACAGCGGGTACCAAATGCTTCGGGTTACAGGAAACTTGGGTTACAAAAAACAAATATTGGAAATGGGGATGCCTTGGGTTAATAAAATTTTCAATGGAATACCACGGGTTACATTTTGCATGGCGAAAAAAATGTGTACCCAGGATGCATTGCACCCCAGTAGTTTATGGAGGTGTGGGAGGAGTTGGAGCCGTTTTTTCATTGAGTTTTGGGGCTACTCTAGACACTTATTGCAGTGGGTTTTGAACTTTTCAAACTTTTTTGGTGCATTCCTCAAGCGGTGGAACAGTAGGGAGCTGATCCTTTGTTGCTTCTGTACTTGTTCTGTGCATTCTGCATTCTGGGGAGGGCTTGACCTTTTCTGCTTTTTTCCTGACCTCCAGAATGCATTAAGAATTTCCTATGCATTTCTATAGGAAACCGTGCTTCGGTTTACAATTTTTTCAGGATACAAAACATCCTGGAGAACACATTAATTACTTAAACTTAGGTACCACTGTATGAATAAAAAAGGATCTGCTCTGTTGTACTAAAAGTTATCACGGATACAAAATGCAACTAAAACTTTGAAAATGAGTTAGGAACCCTTTTACTGACAAATGCAGAGAACACTACTGATAGAGTAGATTGACACCAATTAGTTTAAGTATGAGGTAAATGAAAGACAACCTATCACTCTCCAAATATTTTCAAATTAGAACTCCTATGAGGCTCAGACAACATGCCTACTTTTCAGGCATGACAGAGGACTGTTCTCAAAACACCTGAAATTATCTGGTAACTATTACATACACTTGAAATATCACTAAGGCCAAAATCATGTTGCTTAACATAAACCAAATTTTAACCTCCAGTCCACCTGTCTATCTGTGTGCATGTACCAACCCCACGAATACCAACAGGCATGTTTTATTTACTATTTAATTTTATTTATTTTAGAGTATTTTTACTCTGCCTTTCTCCTTGGAAAAGGACCCAAGGTGGCTTACAGTAATGAGGGACAATATACAGTCCAGTACAATTAAAACATGTTCAAGTATTGAGGACAGGGAATTGAGGGACATCTTACAGCATTAAAAGACAACATTACTAGGGAGGAAACTTTCTATTCACTAGACAGAAAGTTACGATTTTGATTTTGCTAAGCAACAGTTTTTTTGGACCATGTATGAGAATGTATCAATAACCATTTCTCAATTCCTATGGATAGAATATTTAGTAACAGGCCCTTATGAAAGGCTTTAAAGTCTAGTTCAGGGCTGTACAACTTTGAACAGGCCAAGGTCTACTTTTTCTGGCCCAAAGTGCCTGAGGGCTACTACACTAATACCTCTACTTACGAAATTTATCCATTCCAAGCACATGTTCGTAAATTTAAAAAATTGTAAGTAGAGCAGCGGTTTCCCATAGGCATGCACTGAAATCCGTTCCCTCTGGAATGGATTGATTTCCAATGCATTCCTATGGGAAGGCTGACCATGCACACACTTCCCTTGCACCCGCTCGATCATCTGGCCAGTGGGGGGGAGCAGGGGACTGCGCCATGGCCCTTGAACTGCTCCGCTCGGCTGAGACAGTGGGCTGGCAGACCCAGAACTTTGCTGTGGTAGTGGTGGTTCTTTGGGTGGGGGAGGATGAGGTGGAGAACTTATCCCCTCACATTTTTATTGGTGGTTGGCGGGCTACTTTAGAACCCTTTGCGGGCTACTGGTAGCCCGCGGGCTACCTGTTGGGCAAGCCTGGTCTAGTTGTTCTGTATGCTGCTTCTGGGGAGGGGTCTAAAAGATTTACAACCTCATCATCTGTTGCAATCGCTGTCCCTATAATAAAACAGCTACCCATCCAACCCATTCTTCATAGTCCAGAATAATGGAACATAAGGGAGGCCAAAAGAGCGAACATTACGAACCAGGCTTTTTTTGGTTGTGCCCCTACACCACTAGATTAAACGCCTGCAGAAGTTTGCCAGCCACCTTTCATTACGGACTTTGAGAAATTAGTAAAAATAGAACTACTTAAAAGTGCCTTTTATTAGTGACTATACCTGTAAAGTCCATTGTTGTTTTATATTGCTAATTTATCTAAGGTAGGTCAGCCAGTTCAGTGGTTTTATTGATTGATCATTCTTATTTTTCACTCTCTCTTTCTCTTTAGTACAAGTTAGTCAGAGATGCACTGAACTGTTTTGTGGAGGCTATGAACCAACCAATCTTTATATGAAATTTATTTTGATTATATAGTGAATACTTGTTCTCTTGCAATAAACAGAATGGTGCCCGAGCATTGATTCTGGGACTCCTTTAATGGAAAACGTTTGGAGAAAACATCATTTTGCTTTTTCTGAATATTTCATTAATACAGACAAGACAGTACTGGCAGAATATGGCACCTTTTCAGTTTTGGCCTCCCTGCAAACATTTCCTGCTGGGAAATTGGGCAGACTATAAATGCAAGAATAAATAAATAAATAAATATACTTGGAACCAAGTCTCATAGCAAGCACTATCTGATCAACTGTCCAATTGGGGAGAACTCTGTTGTGATCATGGGATGTCAAAATCTTGAATATGATTGGAATTCATCCCTGAATCCCAATTATTTATGAAAATAGTTAAGTAACTCCAGCCTGAATATGTATTTACTTATTTATTACATGTGGTTCTATCCTCCCCCCATGTCTGTACATTACAACAGTGGTTCCCAACCTTGGGTCTCCAGTTATCCTTGGACTGCATCTCCCAGAAGGCCTTGCCAGCACAGCTAGTGATGAAAACTTCTGAGAGCTGCAGACCAAGAACATCTGGCCGCCCATGTTTGGGAACCAGTGCATGACAAGATTAATAATACTGTACTATTTTGGAAAATAATAATCAATTCAGTGAAATAAGAATGAGCAGATAAGATTAACATAAAGGGGTAAAAGTCAATATAACTGTTAAAAATTATGCACCTAACATTCATAAAGATAAGAACTCAGCCAATATCTAGTTATTATATTCTGGAATAAATGAAGTATTGGTAGAGACTCCGAAGGAAGTCTCTGGTTTGGTTAATATATTTAAGGATAAATGGATGATACAAGATAGATACTGTCTAGTGTGATAACTTCGGTTTAACTCCATGCAGAACAATCATAAGGCGAGTACAAGAAAAAGATCTACTGAATCAACAAAATCTGTTCACTTTGAGGTTTTGAAAAAACAGACTAGGGCGAGCATCATAAATGAAACAAGGCTCACTGAATTGATTTCTTTATTGAAATTCTGTGAAGCCAATGGCCACACACACACACACACACACACACACACACACACACACACACACACACACACACACACACACACACACACACACACAGAGCTAAACCAGAAGATTTTGCTCATATAAACTCCTGAAGTTTGCACATGAATAAAACATCACTTTAAAAAAATGAACAGATTTTAGTAACACAGGAAAGTACTACACATTAAAAGACAAACAACAAAAACCAAACAGCCAATGACACAAGTGAAAGATCCATTTAAAAACTCAAGTGATCTTTCATTTACAGATGTCAGCTGTTCAAGTCAGTAATAAAATTGAATACTTTTACAGAAATGCTGTTATAGAAACTAAATTTTAACACTCTGAACAAGCCAGGTTACTATGCAACTGTGTATTTTATATTTGCAGGTCCTAAATGTATGTAGTAAATTTCACGCACAAAACACGCAGAGGATTCGAAAATCTTCAAATTCATTATAATCAATCAAACAAAAGAGTATCCCCAACAAATTCGGACTGGTGCCAAAGACTGATAAAATCAGTAACTTTGAGCATTAATGGCTTCTCAGTGAAGGCTAGGCATGATCTCAGGATTCTTCTCTCTCATGCTATGGCAGCTGCATAAAAGATGCTAGGCTGCTAGAATCCAGACAGTAAACATGAGAAAATATTGGGGGAGATCTAATAGTGTGTTTTAGTATACAATGCCAATAAAATAAAACTGAGTCCAAGGTGCATTAAATTCAACAATTTTAAAAAAACAGATTTTTTAAAAAAATTAAAATTGTAAAAAAAAAAATAACAATTTAAATCAATTTTATTTAAGTCAAAGCGACTCTCATTGGGGCATCCTACCTCTCTCCCTCCTGTTGCAGCCCTACATAGTGCCAACAGAGAAACAAAACTCTCCAGGTTAACTTTTTAGAGTGCACGGGTAGCTGTGGGAAGGAAGAAGGGCCACATATAGTAGAAGATATACAATACTGGATTCTGACCATTTACTAATGGATGGGGGCTGACTACATTGTATCCTTTTACTCATACAATTCCCCACGTAAGTTTAATTGTTAAGTTCATTCCATGCTTTATGTAACGGAACGTGAATGAACCAATACAAGACATTCTGAGATGGGAGAAATCGTAATGGCATTTCTGGAATATTAAAAAATATTTTTATAGTGTGGCAACTACTGAATTCTTATTTTCCTCAGTAATCATATTCAGAGTTCTCTCATGTATTGCTCTGCATTATTTTTAACACTGCTTTGCCCTGTCAATATTTCACTAATTTCATAGAAAAAACTGTTCCGACAAAATAAAACTGTGATAGCATACTGATTGACTCTGGAGTAACCCTTAGTGAACAAAACGAGGCCTATTTGTAGGTGCCCACGTTAAATGTTTGCACTATGAAAGCATATTTTCGCATGATCTTGGCATACGTTAGAAAAATGTCTGTATACTTCTACAGTGAAAAGCAAGGTAAGCTTCTAAATCAGTAGCAGGATAGACATGACTTCTAAGAGTGAGTGTGAGTGAGAGAGAGAGAGAGAGAAAGAGAGAGAACACTGTTACAACACTATTATTTATGCAACTGGCAAGGTAAGTTTTAAAAAAAAACCTTCTGCATGCAGCTAGCTTAACAGCATATGCATCAGAATCAGAAACTAAAGCTGCCTGAATATGAACTAGCTGAGCACAGTATCAAAACCTTTCGATAAAAGAGAAGTGAAATATTCAATACCAATCAATGCTTAAGAATGTACCTAACTTGTTAACATCAGGGACACCATTTACCACTACACACTTTCCAGCATTAGACTGGGAACAGTAACAACAGTTTATACCAATGCTTCTTTGAAAGTATAAACCACCACCTAATATATAGCAGTTGAAATGCTACTCCAGTATTCAGAATACAGAACTTACTACAAATCACTGGTGGGCAGGCCATTTTTCATTATTTCATTTCATCTGATTCGGCCTTCTTCCTCTGTATTCTGCTTGTATGTTTTGCCTCAGCAGAACTACGGGTACTCCATACTGTTAAAAATACCCAGAAGTTTAGAACAATTTTGGAAAAGATTTCTGTAGCTGCTACTGGGATGTGTTATTTGGCTATGAAAACAATGGAATTCAGTTTTTAAAAGTTTCTATTCAGTTATGCTTCTTAAACATCATAGAAGTCAATGAGATTGAACCAGTCAGAACTGCAATCTTTTGTCTTTAGGACCATGCTATACAATACTAAACAAAGCTCTATTTAAACAGGTATCAACAGGAACATTTCAAGACCAAATAGATGCCCACATTGTGCTCATATGAAAAAAAAATCCCCTAATTATTCCTCTGATTTAGTGATAACAAATAGAACAAAAATCAAGAATGCGATTTCACTCTGCAAAAGCCATAAAGGGAAGGGTTTATCTTCTAAGGAACACCATGACTTGGGAGGTTTTGGATTTGTAAAGACTCATCCTTCCTACAATACAAGACTTGGAAAAATACATTTGGATTGTTTATGTAGGAAGCCCAGTCTTCAACAAACTGTGGGGGAGGTGACCAGTTTGCTACTTCCATTTCAAGCAAAAATCAAATTAGGCTTTGTTAGGGAAAGGGCATGGAAAAGACAACTGAATTTATTAGTTACACAGGTTTTTAAAATGACTGACTGCTACAATAAGGTTTCCGCAGCTCTTTTGCAGCATTAAGACTGCTAACAGAGGGCACTTAGTACAGATGGAGCCAATCTGCTATTTCTCAGGTATAACCCAGAGGATAAACATGCTAGGAATCATCATAGTGAATACCAAACAGGCCAATATACTTCCACATCATCGGTCACAGAGAAGTGCCCTTGATTATTAATGTACAAGTTCTCCTCTAAAACTTCATGTTACCAACACTGGAGTACTTGGGGTCAATATTCTGATCTAAAGAGAGTTCAAAAATGAGATAAAAGTGTTTGCATATCATGTCAATCATCAAACAAATATGCCTAAAGCACTGCAAAAGTGATTGGTATTTAAAGACTTTGACTTCTGGAAAGATTCCAGTCATTATCACAGTCCAATGCCAACATTCAGAAACACTTAGGTGCACAGAGAAATGCTTTGCATGGATTTTCCTTGAAGTGTTACAAATTACTGTACAACTTCCACATTCATTTGCATCAATTTCAAAGCAAATTGGCAAAATTAATCCTGTAATAAAGCGGAAGTTCTAAGAGCACTGAAATACCACCAAACACATTACATTAATACCAAATTCTATGCTCCTGTTTGTGTAGATAATCATATTTACTCATTGTATGTTTTTTATAGTTTTATTGATACAAAATCATTTCAAATTTCGCTTATAAACCCAGGTAAACAACATCTTATTTCTCCATCTTATCAGAGTATTGGCCACAATTCTGTTCACCTTAGTAACAAAAGGAGACTTCAGCATTTTCTACATGTCTTCAATGCCAAATATAGCGAATGGCAGCTTCACAATGTGTTTCCATAAACCATGCTCAGCCTTTATCTGACCTTATTTCTTCAATATTATTGTTCTCTTTTTATCTAATTAAGAGTTTCTTGCTGCTTCTCAGTATTTTATGGCTCTTTTAGATTACTACTTCATATAAAAAGGTGCAGTTAAAAGAAGAATGAAGAAGAATTACTCTCAGTTCCCTCTTTTACTTCTACAGGGCCCCATAGACATAAAAGCTGTGCAGTGACTAAAGTAAGCAAACAAACACGGCTATTGGGCAAAAAAACAAACAGCCATAGTCACGGATGTAATTCTACATGAATATGCTAGTAATTTCTTAAGTTGTGGTAAGGCAATGCCAAATTAATATTAAGCACATCTTGCTGCATACAAATACACAGCTTTCCCAGACACTGATGCTCCTAAAACCATGCTGTCAAAATGACAAACAAGGAGATTTTTTAAACCCCACAATGCCTTTTAAAGTTGGAAATGGAAGATAATAACAGTAACAAACCTCTAATGTCAATATGCTGGGGGGGAAACCTTCACACTTCTTCATCAAGTCGAAATTCATCCAACATTATTTCTCACACTAAACTGCTATAGTCTTTATTTTTTCCCTTTGCCCCTTTCCTTCTTCCCCTGCATCTTTGATGTACAGAATGACTGTCTTAAATTCTCTCTTTTTTGTATCCACGGACTGACCTACAAAAATATTCAGGATCCAGAAATGTTTAGGAAATCACCTGAAGTGGGAGATGTAAAAATAGATGTAAAACAATTGAGCATCACTAGCCTTAAGCACATCCGATCCCGCCTGATTTCGGAAGCTAAACAGGGTTGGCCCTGGTTAGTACTTGGATGGGAGACCACCAGGGAATACCAGGTGCTGTAGGTGCCTGGAGTAGGAACTGGCAAACCACTCCAGTATTCCTGCCAAGAAAACTCTATGGACATGGGGTCATGAAGTCAGTCACGACTGTAACAACGCAACACACACACACACAACAATAGTTCAGTACATGTTAAGTTTGTGCCATGAACTTACTCTTCAATGAAACTGATAAACCAAAGTTACAAGTTAAGCAGTTTTTAAAAATGGTGAAGAAGTAATGCTTTCACAGAATCATTATTTTTTTATCACAGAAGTATGTACATTTCACTGAACCCTGTCTGTTCTCGGAAAAGCCTTAATGAGTCTGACTTAATTAAACCAATGTGATAGAAACATGAACATGCACCTGCTTGTTTGCATAAACACAGTGGCATATGCTGTCCATTCACTCTTTATCAGTCTTTGAGAAAAGAATAGAAGTACTAGAAGACAGATAACTAGCTTTTTGAAAGATAGTGGTCAATTTTACATAATCGGACCAAGCCAGGATTTCTATTTTGCATTAAATTTCTTGCAAGCCGTTTCTCCCTAAACTCCAATGACATTGAAAAAAATACTGCATTGCAGTATTTGCCAGTGTATTAGAGGTTATTCTGTCAAATGTCCCAAAGTCAAATAGTAAAAATTGAAAGGTGTATATTCACATGTTGTGAATGCCATACAAAATGGAAAGTGGCAAGTGCCATTCTGTGAACACACATAGCTTCCCAGTCCACTGCCGAAGTTCTGCATTATGTGAAAAATATTAAGCACCTCTACAAACATCTTGGGTCTACTTTATGGGGACAGTCATACAAAGTCTAGAACTATAACCATCTTGCAAGTGTATAAACAAAACAACAATATCAAGATTCTTAACTACTGAAAAGTTGAAAATCGTAACTTCAAGGGGCAAAACATGCACGATGGGAGGGTCACAGAACAGAAAGGTAACAAGGTTCCTCACAGTGAAAATATTCAACTTCAGCTTAAAGCAGATACTTAAGTATTCCAAGATTATTTAAAAAAAAGCTTCAATCCTTTTAAAAGCAATTATCTAAGATAACATTTTGACTCTTCACTGACTATCCCAGCCAACAGATGTAACGTTACCGAAAAGAAAAAAATAACACCCACACAGCATGAACACCTTCTCCCTATGTAGCATGCCAATCTGATTAGCTAAGTGCACAGCAACATATATCTGTGTAATTTAACAAAAAATTATATCACACAGTTTACTTGGATAAACTTTCAATTAAATTGCTTAGAGCAGTAAAATCCAAAATCATTCACAAATGACCCCTCCCCTCTGAAGTTCTTGTCATAAAAACTAACAGTAGATTAAGATTCAGATATATTTAAAAGCTGGTGAGTATGTAATCTATCCCTAAAAACAAAATGCATGACAGGTCAGTACCAAGGGACATTAAAGTGAGAAGAAAGCATAAATTGTCTATAACTTAAGCAAGTAAACATGTATAAAATAAAATCTAAAGTCCAAAAACAAAACAAACAACACCAAAAAAAAACCCCTGAGAAAGCAATGGCTAGTAGAACTCAGGGATGGAGATTCAAGGGAGAGGTGCCTGGTTGTCCACATGCAGAAAATGAAGATTGCAGACACATAAAATGCTTCTGAAATCTTGTTTGTAAAAATTGTCCTATACCTAAAGAACAGTCACTTCCTTCACAAGAATCCAAGACAGATTCGATTTGTCATATTTTGAGCCACAAAAACAATATCATTTGTATTAAACAGATCACTCAAATTTATCATCTGCCAAAGAAATGAAATATGGGATATGCTAAGTTCTTGATGTGCTTCTCAATGTTGATATATATTTACAGTATGAGCATCTCTAGCCTTTTGCATTGCACTTTCCACTGCTTGTCAACCAACACCTTCTAATGCTTAATATACCTATCACTCTACTTAAATATACACTGGTATTCTATTCTAAGTTTTGCATGGAATAGTATTTACAGCATATAATGTCATAGAATGAGTAACATATATTTTAATTTTAGCTACGGATTTAACCTTTTTTTAGAAAATACTATACTTTCCATAAAGTATTTCAGGCTGAACTGATTGATTATTCTTCTACAGAATTATAACATTTAATGAACACAAAAATAGCACTTTCACATAAAAAGCTGCACTTGGGTAAGTTTGCATACAGCTCCCATGCTGATACGGGATAAATACAGTACGACAGAATTGGAAAATCTACTGTCATTCAGTGTCCTGTATCTTTGTATGGAAGAGTATCCCTTGTTCCTTGTACTTTCTTGCACTAAAATTTTAAATCAGAAATAAAATGGTTAAAGGACAAACATCCACCCTATAAAGAAAAGAAAAAAAAAACGAACAGATGCAAGGGGGGACAGAGGGGGGAAATTCAACAAATCACTCTAAGCTTGAGCCAGAAATGTAATTAACACTAGAATAATTAAAGTTGTGACTGCCACAAAGAAGAGCAAAGATAATTGAGGTAGCCCCAGAATTTTTTTCCAGTTTGCAGTATTCCCACATGACTGCCACCTGCTCCCCCACTCAGCTTCCCCTATGCTCGTTTCCCCGGCAACCTTTCATTGGCTTTTCCTCCCAGCTATCGCTTTCAGTTCGGCTGCTCAGTCTAATCTTATTTGTTTTACACCCATCAAAACAAGCAGCTAGACAAAGAAAATCCTATAAGAATAGGGAAATACCACAGCTTTGTTTCTCAGTTTATAATAAATATCCAGAGAGAAAGGAAGAGTGAAAAGAGAGAGAAGGGAGTGCCTACAAAAATGTTTAATTGAAACAGAAGGAAGAATGAGGTGAATGTTAATGCCTTTTCCCCTCCTGCTGCCCTCCACGGTTATGATTTGCACTGTTCTGCAACATTTAAAAGTCCATATTTGATCTAGCACAATCTACATGTACACATATATAATCTACCTGTCTGTCTGGAAAGCACAAAAACCCAGGAAAAAGGAGTGGGGGCAGGGGACAAGTAATGCAAATTCTGATTTTTCTGCCAGAACAACACTCTAAAAATAGAAATACTACTATCACATCAAACTGATTTAACTTCCTTCTGCAGAAAACAAAGTACCCTTGTTCCACAGTATCACTAAGATTCTAAGGAAACCACACACATGCTGTCATGAGATTTCTATGCAACTTAGCACTTGTGTAGCACAAATGAAAAGGCTTCACGAGGCATGCATATAATACAAAGACACGGCGACTGTCAGCGGAGCTCATCTAAGTACTGCCATGACACTTGTCTATACTGTATTTATATAATAATTGTGCATACACATTACATACGCAGGTGCCCCCATTAAAAGCAAAATGATCCACAATTTTATTTATAGCTCACGATCTGTCAGCCTAAGCAAACACAATTCATGAGGCACACAAGGCACACACAAAGCCTAAAAAGCAGTCTGTTGTCAGCATCCACTTACCATTTTCAAGCCATTCCACTCCATCTGTGATCACAAAGATGGACCCTTACAGCCCCTCACAGTGTCAAAAGCAAAAAGAACGTTATGTAAAAGCTGACATTCCTTCTTACAGAACTCCTGCCCGACGATACAACACATCGGCATATACTAGGCGCTGGTACACATACAAGCCGCCTCCTCTTTTTATGAGGTCATGACAGGAAACTCTTTGAAATATAATATGCAGCATTTACTGAAGCTCCTATAAATCACTCTTAAAAAATTACCATGCCTTCTGCACAATACGCTAGACCAAAAAGTATGCCTTCTTATTTTATTTTCTGCAAGGATCCCATTATGCATACGTGTAACCCGCATGTGGATGTGGGGAATTTAACCATCCCATCACCCACCCTTCAGCACTTCTGTTGGCGGCATGCAGCCTTACATTAGAGCCCAGCCTTTTCTTTATTCCAAAAGATAAATTATAATGCTCTTAAAATGGCACAGCACATCCTTGCTGCCTTTTATTAATAGCTAGGCAAGTACTGAAATGTGAAAAGAGAGAGAGAGAGAGAGAGAGAGAGAGAGAGGAAAGAGAAGGAAAGGAAAAGAAGGGAGAAAGACATTTAACAAGCGATCCACTGGGAGCAAACTAAACTCATGTGACAACACAGACTGATCAAAATGCAGACTGGGGGGAAGCTATATGTACTATACACAGACTAGGAAAGACTGCTGCAACAAACATATTTTAAAAACTACTAATACCTACCATAACCATTCTTAATGGCAAATTATGGGTCTTGCAGGGCTTCAATTCCTCTAAAGATCTGATATGATTTCAGGGAATTAAATGTTTTATTGTGTATTTTTTTTTAAAAAAAATCCACAAAATACACAGTGCAGATGTATGATGCTGCAAAAGGAAGAAAGAACAAAACAAAAACCAAGCACTGTGTTGAAGCCCCCTGATTTTAAATTGTAGATAACAACTGAATAGAGCCTTGTTGAAATTGGCTAGCAGCTTCTCCTTTTTACATCCATTTATGGGACCATCTGTCAGCTGAAAGCCAGATCTGATTGGCTAGGGAAACTAAAGGAGGCGTTGCAACATCAGGTGCTATTGAAATTAGCTACAGCCAGACTGACAATGTTAATGATTTGGTGACCTCTACAACAACAGAGACCAGATTTCTGAACTGCTGCTTGTGTCAAGTAATTAAGGGCTAGCTTAAGAACATCACACATGCATGAATTTTTACCCACAACTCCCCTCCCCCATTTACATAAACAGAGGGGCAGTTCAGGCCACACCTAGAGTTTCAGATACACTGATATAACAAGTGTTACATCCCAATTGTGCTTCACTAACTGCATCTTCTCACCTCTTCCAGGAAGGGCTCTGAAGTCTATGCTATTTTAACAACCTTATTTTTCTCGACAGCTGCTTCCCAGAGAAATACATATTTAATGTTCTGCCTCTAGGCTTAAAAGATACGACAAACACTTTAATGTGCATTTTAACTATACTTCCCCATAGTTGCCATAGTTTTAAATCTTTACATAATTCTTAAGTCCTTGTCCAAAATTAAGGACGTGACATGTAAGAAAAAGCTGTGCACAAATTCTGTGAGTTGTATTTCTAATTAAAATCACCAGATATTCGAGTCTATAAATGAGGTAAACCTAAGTGGAGAAAAAAATCTTTTTTTTTTTTGTTCTCTACTATTATAGTTTAAGGGAAAAATTTACAACACCATATACAAGGCCCCTTCAAAGTCTAGAACTGGAAATTGCTTACTTAACTTCATCTGGCAAAACAAGAAAACTCTACACCCATAATACAAACTCTTCACATTTGAGCCATTCACTGAAAAATCATTTTGATTTAATCGCTTTCCCATTGTTATTTCTAATTAAAAAGGACCTGCCCCAAACATGCTTCATAGACACGTTTGCTTGAAGCAGACTAAATAAACGGCTGCACAATCACTGTCACTGGAGTTAACGATTTTAAAGGGGGGAAATGTTCTTCTTCTATGTAGTAATAAGCATGTTTTGCATGCCATCTGAAGTTACGTACATTTCAAAGACATTTATAACTGACACATTTCTCAATATGTAGTGCGTTAAAATGAAAAAAATATATATGTAATGCTGTAATGCACAAGCATTGGCCACAATATATATATTTTCTTCCACTGAAACCATTAGCAATACTGGACAACAACAATAAAAAACCCCATTATGAAAACAAGAAAATAAAAAAAACACCAAAAAGGTCATTTTTGTAAGAAAAACAAGTTAACCCCTCCAAAATATTAAATTTTAAACCAACACTTCTCAACAAATATAATTTGATGCTTGCATTCAGCATGTATACACCAACAATCTGAATTATGATCTTTTAGAACCAAAATCAACAATCAATAAATGTTAAAAAAAATAAACAATGCTGCTGCAGCTGTATCCACATTCATTGAAAAAGTTTCATTTTTGAAGCTAATTTTCAACCAATATCTCATTAGACATTAACAAAAATGAAACAGGGAATAAAGAGAAAATGTAATCAATCCTTTCACCCCATCTCAATACACTCGGTCAGGTTTTGTTTTAAGGATGGGAACATAAAAAGATTCAGCTCTTTGTCTTCAAGAAAAACAACAACTCTTGCTGTACGTACATATTAAATATCTTGCCAACCTAAACATACATGCATTCTGTATATGGTGCACAAATAGCCAACAACTGCCCAAGAAAAATTTTTGGAGGGCTGATCACTAAAGGATATGAAGAAAACCATAAGACAAACCCACAATTGTCCATAGAGGCCTCTTTCTAAAGACAAAGACAAAATCCTATTGGGAGTGGGGAAAGAATCTGTCTTATTTCCAGTAAGATCATTTATCTTTCAGATTTGGGAGCTCATCACCAGATGAATAACAGTGACACAATTTCTAAAGCATCAAACATTTGGCTTAAAGTGATGCACTGATCAACCGGGAAGTAAAAAACATTATTTTCATGCAAACCCATCCTCCCTCCCAAAACTTGACTGAAAACACAGCGAATGCACTCTCAAAATGAAATCACAGGACAGTTGTTCTTTCTCCCTCTTCTTCCTTACCATAAATGAGCAGTTGCTTGACTCATTAATGACACTTTCCCGTAAAAGCAGTGAACTCATAGCACTGTGTCCCTCTCCACCACGCATACATCCCAAAGGTTGCGGGTATCTTAGCATCAGGAACCGCCAGCAAGCACTCTCACACGGAGCCCAGATGGACTATACTTAAAGCCAATTCAGCGTTAATAACTACCTACTCTGTGCAGTTAAGAAGCCTTATGTGGCATAATGTCCTAGGCAACAGCAGCTGATTAAAACTACAAATAAAAGACAATCCTGTTATCCAAAATGATGTGGGGACAGTGCCCAAAATAAAGCAAAGGAAGATTTCTATCCCCCTCCCTCTCTCCTTTTCTTTTAAAATCTCTCACTTTGAGGATGAAATCATTTCTAAGCAAATGTAAAAGAAGAAGAAAAAAAAAGAAGACTGCCCAGAAAATGTGACAAAATATTACCTCATTATTTAACAAAGCAGCACTAAGCGTCCTGGTGATTTCAAACATCTTGCCACAGATTTTGGTTTCAGAGTAAGAGAAAGAGAATCCTTTGCAAGTCCAGTCTGCTATCTCCACAGGGGATGTCAATTTTCCTGTACACAACAATGTTTTCTCCCTAGAGTTAACACACTAAAACATCTAGTCAGTGAGCTGCATTTTCTCTCTTAGCATGCGGAATAGACTCACTCCTGTAACATATACTGCTCTCTTTGCTGGAACAGCCTGCTGCCCCAAACATGGTTATTACTTAAACTATTCTTTAAAGTAACAGTTCGCTCTTTAACCGCCAGGTGGGCAGCGTGGAATGATTCAAAGTGAACATCTTGAGCTAGCAGTGGAATAGCTTGTAGCTGTGATTCGTCATACGCATAAAATTCAAAGTGTCATAAGAGACAAAGGTGTAGCTTGCAGCTCTCCCTTCTGTCTTACCAAAACAAAATTAAATTGCACCTCTGGAAAAAAAAACATTTAAGGTGTCAAAACTTAAATGTCACTCAAACAGGAACATAACCAAACATAAATGAAATTGCTGGTTTTGAATATTTAGTAAAAAAATTATCTGCCTTCAACTCGATGATTTCCCTCATATCTGTTCAACTTTCTAATACCATTTAATCTAATTAAAACTATGTGGATCAATGTTTGGGATGAACAAAATGCCCTACAAAAACTGATGACTAAACTTGAATGTGAAAGAATTCTTTTAATGTCAGCCATAAATGCTTGCTTCATAGTTCACGTCCTTATGACTGAAGCTGACAGCTGAACCTGATAGCTGAATTTATGAACTTAACAACAACAAAAAATCATTTCAAGATGTACCAGTTGGGGGGGAAATCCTATCTCTCTGAGAAACTGCAAGATCTATATTTAAAGATCCGGATTCAAATCTGGTCACGAGAGAATGATGATGATGCACAGCAAATACACACTGACGTGTCTCTGCCCTAAAGAACTCATTTTGACAAAGGGAAGACAACACAGTGATGGAAATCAGGTGGATAAAGAGTGTGCATTTATTCAATTGCATACATTTAGTGTCAGTTGTGGCAGGTAATGGGGGTTAAAGAGATGTGCCGTAGGGTTCACAAAACAAGGTTGGGGAAGAGATTTTATTAGAAATATCTCCCAGTTTAGCCCAAGTGTGCTAGGGAACCAAACTATACATTGACCCTGACATAAGACAGAGAAGGATAGTTTCTGAATACAGTAAATTATTACAAATTTGGGGGTAGAGAATAAGCCATTACACCTCTTCCTTAAAAACTTTCACACTAGGGGTGTCCCTCAGAGAAGGGATGGCATAAAGAGATAATAAATTTATTTCTGCTAATTTTGAATGTCCTCCTTAGGACTGTAGAGTTGAAAGGGACCCTATGAATCATGAAATCTATAGTAGCTGTCAAGGAGATGCTTCGAGAAATCAAACTCCCAACCGCTGGCTCTGCAGTCAGATACCTTAACAGTTGAGCTACTATATTCTATTGCACTACCCTTTTATGACAAGATAAGCATTTAAAAATTAGTTTTTCACCTTTATGTGTTTATTTTAGATTTTAAATTATTGATTGAAACTGGATGATGGTCCAAGAAAGATGGAGAAGCATGAGGTTTAAAAAAAAATCAAAAGAGTAATGTGATGATGAACAGTTTGGAAACTATGTTGTCCATGAAAATCTAAAACCCTAGTTATGAAGTAACTCACCACCGCAAGATTACACTTCCCCATAAATCTAGGCTCTTAGATGGAGCTCTGGAGAACTCGAAGCATATTAAGAGCATGAACTAAGGGACTTCTCATTTTGTGCCATCCCAAAGACAGAAACAACCCAGCTTGAAACCCTTGCAACAGAAAGAGCGAAGGTGTGAACATTATATTGAGGAAGTATTGGGAAAGAGAAGGAGGCACTGCCTGAGGACTGGACTTGCATAGTGAAGGAAGACTCTTGGGCAGGACAGTAGGTCCTGGCATGAACAAATTCCCACAGAAACAACAATGGGAACTGGTATGGGAGCTGTCTGGGGGATCAGTCTGTTCCCTCCCATAAAAACTCATAGAACTAGGAATAAGTATGTTGAATCCTGGAAGCACCCTGGGATGGACTAAAGTAAATAAAGATCAGGCTCTGTTGTGTTTTATAACTGTACTGTTAACAGTTGTTGATGAAAGAGCTGAAAGAAAATCTCTAGAGGAAGAAGGCTTGATGAAACATGACGCTGAACCATTGCAGTCACTGGAATAAAAAAAAAGTTGAACTAAAGCAAGGGAGTTCACCCCATTCATACAGTCCAGGGGATGCTGAAGATGAAAGAGGTAGGAGGTCCAGAATGGGTCACACAGAGAATACATGGAACTTAACAAAAGCTAGACACTATGGACAGAATTCAAAACCAGTATACAAGTCTTGTAGCACCTTATAAAACCTATAAATAAAATTTGATTGAAATCTTAATGAACAACTAAGAAAGTAAAAGGTATGAAATTCAGCTGGTCCTCAATGTCTGTTAATGAACTGCCGCAGGGATTCTCAGGGGGTACATCCAAGTGGGGACTCACTTATCACCAGCCAGAAACTCCTGGAAGTTATGCCATTTGCTTTCCACATGTTTAACTGTGCCACAGGATTTGGGTGTATGTTAAATGCAACTAAAGATTACCATTACAAAAATATGGAAAACGAAAACTAAGTAAGGAGAAAAAGATATACTGAAGACAACAGTGCAAGTAGCAACATAAGAACGAAACCAGACAATACTTTCCCCTTTTTCTAAAAGAGATGTTCACCCAAATACTTACAGACATCCGTCATAGCATTTAGTACTAGCATGCTTTGCTTGAGCCTTCTGCCCTTAGTGGAAACCACACAATCCTGTTTGAAAACCACACAATCCTGTGTTCACCACTGCAACTCATAGCAGCAAATTCTATCTATCAATTAATTAATCAATTTAATTAATTACTGAAAGTACTTATTCACACAAACATTAATTATTTAATTAATGGTGCAAAGAATTATCTTCAGTCCTAATGTATAAATGTATAGTCTCATTCTTTCTGAATACATATTCAGTGTTAAAATATGTTTTATCCCAGTTTTCTTTTGTTTTAGCTATTTAGACTCAAGCACACTAGATATAAATCATAGAAAGATGCCCTACAATCATGTAATCATTTTAGTTGTCTCACCAATGGATCCCACCCTTGAGGCAACCCAGGCATTCTTGGACTGCAATTCCCAGAAACCCCGAGCAGCACAGCTAGTGGTGAAGGTTTCTGGGAGTTGCAGTTTAAGAACACCTGGATTAATCAAGGCTGGGAACCACTGTTCTGGGGGGACCTGGCACATTTGAAGAGAGCCAGAGTCTCGAAACAATTCTTCACACTCCACATTATGTGATTTGTTATGTAATTTGCATAATCCTGATTCGGCCCATGTTTCTTTCATGCTGTGTTAATGGCCCTGGCTAAAAAGAGTTAAGAACAGCTGGTCTAGAGAAACCTTACAGAAAGAGATACAGAACTACACCTGGTATAGCAGATATGACAGGACAACCGTGTTTGAAGTGGCACCCCAGGAATTTTGTTTGGAAGCACAAGATGACACAACACACACATGATTCATGTGCTGAAACCACAAAAAAGGTAACAAGGTTCCAATCTAGAACAGCCTCTTGTCCCTTTCTTCTTCAAATAAAAATATTCAGGTTGAACATAGTTGCTTAAACATACTAATG
The DNA here is from genome assembly GCA_029282475.1 of Phrynocephalus forsythii. Classification (NCBI taxonomy): domain Eukaryota; kingdom Metazoa; phylum Chordata; class Lepidosauria; order Squamata; family Agamidae; genus Phrynocephalus; species Phrynocephalus forsythii. Next base: position 57,256,368 of record JAPFRF010000005.1, read on the forward strand.
CTGAAAACATAAATACCATTTCTGGTGAGGTATGTTCTAGTGTTACACAAATTTAATTTCACTGTCTGGACCCCTACAACACACAGTGTTCACAAATTCCAACTGACACATAATGGCAAACATAATGACAAATTATGACATATTTATGGCAACCCTATTAACTAGAGATGGGCACGACCAGGAAAAATTACGTTTCGAGTTGTCGTGTGTCGGAGCCGGCCCGTTTCGGCTCGTTTCCGTTTTTCGTGAAATTTTCCAAACATTTGTCATTTCGTTTGTCGGTTTTTCGTCTGTCGTTAGTACTGGTTTGGGGGGGGCTCCTGGAGGCACCTCTCTGGGGTGGGTGCCTCCTCTGGCCCGCCATGAAGGGAAAGTGGGCTCCTGGAGGCACCTCTCTGGGGTGGGTGCCTCCTCTGGCCCGCTACAAAATGGCATGCATAGGCAATTGGATATGCATACCATTAAGTTGCAGTTGCAGCAGACAGAGGCACCTCTCTTTCGGGTGCCTCTGTGACTCACTGCCTGCACTTCGGCTGGGGAACGAAGAGACAAAGGACCCCTACGGGCACCCGCTGTGACTCACTAAGAAGGGAAGTGTACTTGCTGTAGTGCAATGCAAGTACACAGATCTGGCTTGGGGTTAGGGGTTAGCGCAAGGGCTAGGCTTAGGGTTACTGGTAAGGTTAGGGTGAGTTACTGGGGTGCACCTCTGGGTGCCTCTCTGACCCACTAAGAAGGACAGTGTACTGGCATATGGGTTAGGGTTAGGGTTCGGGTTAGTGGCTTTTTATGCCCGACTGGCACATCCCAGAAGTCTCGGTCAAAACCTGGCCAAGTGGCCATGCAATTGGTGGAATGGCTCCAAAAATTTGCATGGTCCACTCCCATGGCCAGCCCATCATTGCACAGGTGTAAAAAAATAAAAATAAAAATAAAATAAAATAAAATCAATGGAGACATTTTGTTGCAAGAAAAACCCACTGCTGCTACTGTAAAAATTCAGGCAGTTTTAAAATAGCTATTTTCGCATGTTTCTGTGGTGCTTTGGTGTATTTTTGGACCACGCGATTTCAAAATAGATATTGCGGTCGCCCCATTTTGGATCCCCCGCCCGCACCGCATGGCATGGCGAGTTGGCGAGACGACGAGGATGCGCAGCCCAGGAGAGGAGAGGGGGGAGGCTGGGGACCCCCCCCCCAGAAACCACCCTTCTGGTAGGTGCCCTCACTGAGGCAGGCATATTTTTGGCTGCTTTTTTGGCTGGGAATCGGGGTTTTATTTTTATTTTTAAAACTTTTTTCTCTGCCGCGCCGCTTGGCGAGTTGGCAACTCGACGAGGATGCGCACTTTGCGCGGCCCAGGAGAGGAGGGGGGGAGGCCGGGGACGCCCCCCCCAGAAACCACCCCTCTGGTAGGTGCCCTCACTGAGGCAGGCATATTTTCGCCTGCTTTTTTGGCCAGGAATCGGGGGTTTTATTTTTAAAACTTTTTTTCTCTGCCGCGCCACTTGGCAAGTTGCGACTCGACGAGGATGCGCACTTTGTGCAGCCCAGGAGAGGAGAGGCCGGGAGGCCGGGGACCCCCCCCCCGAAACCACCCCTCTGGTAGGTGCCATCAGGCAGGCATATTTTCGCCTCATTTTTGGCCGGGAATCGGGTTTTTTTTATTTTTAAAACTTTTTTCCTGTGCCGCTTGGCATCGCGCGATTGCTGCGATGCCAGGAACGACAACGAGAAATCAGACCCAATTTTTCTTTATTCGGTTCGAGTTCGAGTTCTGGCGGAGTAATTGTCGTTACCGTTTCTGTTACGTAACGGAAATGAGAAACGAAAATGAGAATTTCGCCAAGTCGTGCCCATGTCTACTATTAACTAGTGACCAAAAGATCATGTCCTTAACCACCCTGCTCAAGTCTTACAAACCCAATGCCATGTCTTCCTTTATTGAGCTTATCCATTCTCACACTGGTCTTCCTCTCTTCCTGCTAACTTCAATTTACCCCAGCATTATAATCTTTTCCAGGGAGCCTTGTTTTCTTGTGATGCACCTCAAATCCAAAGCCCTCGGTTTGCTTGCTTACTGCTTATTTGCATGCTTGCTTCTAAAGAGTTTAGGCTTGATTTGAGCCACCACTCACTTACATGACATTCTGTCAGGCATGGTATCTGCAAACCTCTTCTCCAAGACTTCGCTTCATTATAATCATTTTTCCCTATCAGCTTTCTTTGTTCTTCTTTCATATCTGTACATAGTACATCTTAGGAATGTGACAGTATGAATAATCTTAGCTATGGTCTTCACTTACACTTCTTTATGTTTGGTAACATTTTCTAATTCTTTCATAGCTTCACTTCCAAGTCAATAACAGCCTATCCAAATGGCTACACACTGTCATGCAGTCTTTAAGTTCTTTATGGGAGGCCCTTTTCTTGGTATCATTACCTCTGGAAGGACAATACTAGGGGTTTTCAAGATCCTCTTGGTCACCAATGTCTGGGTTCTGCAACTTCTTTCTATTCAGGGAGACCTGAACAGTTGCAGAAAGGAGTAAACAGTTGGGTTAGTTGACTTATTTTAAATGTAGCTTTCAAATTATTACATATAATGTTATGTTGGTTTAAGACATATAGTAGGTTTTAATTCTGCGTCTTAGTATGACCAGCTACATAAATTTGCCTGGTCATCTATACCTACAGGTATAATGATAATCTGCTTGCCCTTTCATGTTCCTGAAACATTTCATGTAATATGCAATCACCTTTCAGTTCACCCAGTCTTGACTCCTATTTACCAAATAATACTGAGGCACAGAACACAGAATGTTGAGGCTCCTTATTATGTACTGTACTTCCAATATGAAAAGAACCAGTTGCTTACCTGTAATGGTGGTTCTTCGAGTGTCCTCCGTGAATCCACACCATAGGGTTCTCGTGCGCGTCGCGCTCGATGGTACCAGAAACACTTCTAAGCAAGGAAGTAGAAGCGTTAGTCTCCGCCCCACCACCCATGGTCCCTTGCGTTCCCGCCTGAACGCCTCAGTTCCCTCTACACGCCATAATGAGGATAAAAATCCAGAACTGACATGACAAGAGGGGAGGCGGGCGGGTTGGTGTGGATTCACGGAGGACACTCGAAGAACCACCATTACAGGTAAGCAACCGGTTCTTCTCCTTCGTGTCCTCCGTGAATCCACACCATAGGGTGAGTACCAAGCTACCTAAGAAGGTGGTGGGGAGTCACGGAAGAACAGCAGCCAATACCGCCCTGCCAAAAGACGCAGAGGACTTGGCCCTAGTGGCCAGACGGTAGTGGCGGACGAACGTAGATGGTTGAGACCACGTGGCTGCCCTGCAGATATCCTCAAGGGGGACGCCACGAAGAAAGGCTGTAGAAGAAGCCATGGCTCTAGTGGAATGAGAACGCACTCCCTGAGGGAGAGGGCGATGAGATAACTCGTAACAAAGCTTAATAGTATCAACAATCCATTTTGAAAAACGTTGAGATGAAACAGGAGACCCATGAAACTTCGGGTCGTAAGCAATAAACAAACGAGGTGTGCTTCGGAGAGCAGCAGTTTTAGAAACATAGAAGGCCAGGGCCCTTCGCACATCCAGGGAATGGAGGTCCCGCTCAACAGAAGTAGAAGGGGATGGGAAAAACACAGGGAAGGTGATCGGTTGGGACAGGTGGAAAGGAGAGACCACCTTAGGAAGAAAGGAAACGTCCGGGAAAGCGACAACTTTGTCCGGAAAAAACTGTAGGTAGGGCTGGTCATGTCTGAGCGCACAAAGTTCGCTGGCTTGTCTAGCCGACGTGATGGCAACTAAGAAAGCAACTTTTAGAGTGAGAAGGCAGAGAGATGCAGTGGCCAGGGGTTCGAAGGGTGGCCAGGTTAGGGCTTGCAGGACCAGGCGGAGAGACCATTGTGGGGTCGGGAGTCGTCTATCTGGGTAGGTATTCTTAAGGCCCCTCATGAACGTCTTCAGCCTGGGATGACGGAAGAAAACTGAAGCCATAGAACCAGGTGGCTGATGAGCCACTATGGCTGAAAGGTACACCCGGAGGGAGGACATGGAGAGACCGGACTGCTTCAGATGAAGGAGAAATCGAAGGACCACTAGTAGAGGAGGGTCAAGGTGAGGATAAGAGTGGGTTGCCGCGAAATTCCGAAAGCGCCTCCACTTAGAAAGGTAATTTCTTCTGGTGGACGGTTTACGCGCAGCCTGGCAAATGGCATCTATTAAGACCTGATCCTCCAGGCCGTCAGTTTGAGGTTCGGAAGATCTGGGTGGAGCACCAGACCGTTGTCTCGCGACAGGAGGTCGGCAACTAAAGGTAAGATGTGATCCCGGGCCATCTGAAGAAGGGTAGCGAACCAAGGCTGGCGAGGCCACCAGGGAGCAATCAATATGGCACTGGCCTTGTCGCGGCGTAATTTCACCAAAGTCCTGTGGAGAAGGGGGAAAGCATACAGGAGGTGGCGGGACCACCGGAACATAAAGGCATCTCCCAGAGATCGGGGGCCGACACCCGCCCTGGAACAAAAGCGTTCGCACTTGGCGTTGATCTCCGAGGCAAACAGGTCGGTGGAAGGGAGGCCCCATCTCCGAACTAGGAGCCGGAAGACCGAGTCTCGGAGTTCCCATTCGTGGGAAATCGAGGTCCGGCGGCTGAGAGTGTCCGCCAGATCGTTGTCGTCTCCTGAGAGGTGGATCGCCATCGGATAGATCTGGTGCAGGAGACACCAATCCCAAAGGTCGATCGCGAGTGTCAGAAGTGCTAGGGAGTGGGTGCCGCCCTGCTTGTTCAAGTACCACATAGCTGTGGAGTTGTCAGTGGCGATCAGGACGACTTGACCCCGAATCAAGGGAAGGAAGGCCTTCATGGCTGTAAAAATGGCCAGAAGTTCCAGCTCCTTGATGTGACGAGAGGACTCTGAAGCGGACCAAAGACCGTGGATTTGGTGCTTGCCACAAAATGCCCCCCACCCCGAGAGGCTGGCATCTGATGTAATCTGGACAGTTGGGGAAGCCGTTTGAAACCGGCGGCCAGCAAAGAGATTGGACGGATGTGCACTCCCAGACCTGAATGGGGATGAGGATTAGTTTTTGAGGGGGGTCCAACTCTGGGTCGAATTGGGACAGGAGGCAAATTTGGAGGTGCCTCATGTTCAGTCGAGCGTATAGTACCACTGAAGTAGTGGAGGCCATCAACCCGAGGATTCGTTGGACCATCCGAGCCGGCGTGTGGGTATTTGGACGTTGATGTCCATTGGAAAGGCCTTCTGACGTTGGGAGTCTATCACTGCCCCGATGTACTCGATTCGCTGAGATGGAATCAACTTGGACTTCTCGAAATTGACCTCGAGCCTGAGACCCTGGAGGAGATGGAGAGCAATCCGAAGATGTTCGAGGGCCTCGGCGTGCGAGGAGGAGACCAGAAGCCAGTCGTCTATATAGGGAAAAATAACTTATCCCTTGTGAGCGCAGGAAGGCAGCTTGGGGCCATACACTTTAAATACCCTGGGTGCCGTGATCGCCTGGCCTGCAATGAAGAAGCGCAGATACTTGCGGTGAGAAGGATGGATAGAAATATGAAAATAAGCGTCCCGAAGATCGATAACTGTGAACCAGTCGTCTGGTTGAAGTAGCGGGAGAATAGTCTCTAGGGTAACCATTTTGAACTTTCTTGGGGGATAAACCAATTGATTTAAGTCCAGTATGGGTCAAGGCCCCATCTTTCTTCTGAAGTAGGGGGAGTAATGGCCCAAATCAACGTCTTCTGATGGTACAGGGCTGACGGCGGCTTTTTGGAGAAGAGTGGAAATTTCGGCCCAGAGTACAGGAGACGGGAGGTTGGTACAATATGGCCCGTGCAATTAGGTATCCCGTAGAAATAATGGAGAGGACCCATCTGTCCATGGTGATACGGCGCCACGCATGTAGGAATGGCCATAATCTGGGTAGGTCAGAAATCCTTGCATCCTCGTCTATCCTGGTGACGGGTTGAAGGACTTTCTTCTGCTGCTTGTCCTTCCCGGGCGAATGTTGTTTCAGAAGAGGAGGGGAAGGACTGGTCTCGTATGCTGTCTAGGCGAGGTCTAGGTGAAGGGTCTCTTCCAGGAGGAATTTTGTTTTGACGGGACCAAATTAAGGCGTTTATGGTTTGGCTCTTCTGGTGCTCATTCATGATCTCATCCGTCTTTTCATGGAATAAACCTTCCCCCTCAAATGGTCTTCTTGTTTTTGGAATCTTCAGACAGGCCAGTGGACCTCAACCAGGCGTGACGGCGAAAGGCGATGGCGGATCCAATGGCCTTTGGCAGCATCAGACGTGGCGGCCGGACCTCATCTGCTGGGCAGCGATGGATAACGCCTCTTCAATTGCTGGGAGAGCAGCAGCCTTAGAAGCATCAACAGTAGAGTCAATGGATGACTTGACTCTATTGATGAGGGCTCTCTGGTAAGCGCCCATAGCGGCCTGATAATTAGCAATTTTGAAAGACAAGGCAGCTGTTGAGTATAGTTGTCTGGCCATGGTGTCTATGTTCCTCCCTCCTTGGAAGGAGGAATGGGGATTTGGGAGGACCTGGAATGAGAAGCGGAAACAACCACAGAATTAGGTGCTGGGTGTTTAGCAAGAAAGGGTGCACCCTCATCAAAGACCCTGTAAAAACCCAGCTTTCTCGATTTAGAGGAGGATGGAATCTTCTTAAAGGAGTCCTTGGCCATATCGAGGATGGACGGGAGGACCCCAAGGTGTGCAGGTGAATTAGAGTGAGATGCAATCTGATCGAACAAATGATCAGAATACTGAGGGGCAGGGTGATGCACAGGAATGTTCAGAGTGGTAGCCATCTTGTTGATGAATTCAGAATAGTTGCCAATAGAATCCGCAGAAGATGGAGGGCTCTCCCCCTGCAATGTTAGAATCAGGCGTTCCATCACGATTACTGTCATCATCCTCAGAGTCAGAAGAGGCTGGAAGGATGAGTCTGAAGAAGGGTAGGTTTCCATCCGTGAAATATCCACCGTTGGGTTAGTTGACTTATTTTAAATGAGTACAGGCTGTCCCGTAGGGTAATTGGGGTAGGTTACATGGAGGTCTGGCTATGGCCAGGAAGGCGGGACCGGTTATGTTGGTTTCCCCAAGAGGGTATATAGGTCGGGAGCGAGAGAGGTAGGTTTGGATGCTAATTCAGGTACTTAGTAGCCCGGTGAGCCAGGAAAAGACGGATACATGGTCATGGACATCTGGCTGGTAGGTCGCGGTATTTGCCAGCTCCGAGCGATGATGTGGCATGGCTAATGCCGAGTCCGAGGAGCATACTGAGACGGGTGAGAGGCTCCTACGTATAATGATAATTTCTTGGATGAGGCCTCAGTATCGGTCTTTTTGACTTAGATTTTTTTGGTTGGTTTTTCCACAGGTTCCGCATGTGTCTCGGACTCCATCGGAGGCTTCAACTCCAGAAGGTAAGTTTAAGTCTATGTCTTCTAAGCCTGGGAGCTGAGGCTCTTACAATCATCTTTGAGTCTCGCTGAGGGAGTATAAACAGGAGGAGTGTCCAGTCTTGACTCCTACAGGTTTTGAAGAGGGCCCATTGGGCCAAAAAGGTAATAGAAAAAATATCCGTGACTGGAGCAGAACCATTCAGAGGGAACTGAGGCGTTCGGGCGGGAACACAAGGGACCATGGGTGGTGGGGCGGAGACTAACGCTTCTACTTCCTTGCTTAGAAGTGTTTCTTACCATCGAGCGTGAATAGAACCCTATGAAGGACACAAAGGAGAACTGGTAATTTATTTCCTTCTGCTCTAGTAAAACAGGCAACAAATCTTTTGCTCATTACAAATATTCACCAGCTACCAATTCAATAATATTTACATTAACTCAGAATTAATCCTTGAAAAGGATTTTACCATAACCTCTGAGCAAAAAAGGGGGCATGTAACTTGGAAGTCCATGCACACAAGTATGGGAATATTGCAACTAAATATAAGAGACAAACTGGTATACTAAACCTATCAAAATATGATGCTATTTCCCTTTTAGGATTTTCACCAGTTAGCTGTGCTACAAAGCACATTAGTACTTTTCAATACTGAGAATACTGAGTTCCCAAATTATGTGTCTTCATATAAATTTTATATTTTCAAATATTACTGTTTATCCCACATTCATGTTTAAAATGCAAATATTATCCAAGGGGAATAAATATGATTTATTTTTTAAAGAATAATAAACATCGTAATTCCTGTTTCAATTTTGCCTCTCTCTTTATTTCTTGAACATTAAGCTTCAAATGACACTTTAAAGCACAATTATTGTTCTACATAAAATATTCATGGCTTCCTGCTTTGGACAATAATAGATTTAAAAGAGCAGAATGTACCAATGGCAATTTCACAAACTTTTTTTTCTTATTCCGTAAGAGAATTGCTTGGTGATATAGCCAAAGAGTAGAGGCTGCAAAAGCAAAGATTATTTTTAAGAAACTGAACACAGACCCTGATAAAAGACATCACCATATCAAGTAATAGACAAGCTACCATATACACACGTGCGCAGAACCATGTGACAGGAATAGATTTCAATAAATGAGCAGCATTTTTGTTTTCAATGTTTTACTAAGACTGCCATAACAATACAAATTAGTTGCTAAAAAGAATAAATCTCATTCCACTTTGAATAATATTTCTCCCAGCCAGATTGCACAATTTAAACAAATCAGTAACAAAGGTAGAGTTAAGACAGTATCTTTCAAAATTATATACAAGAAACTTTAGAAAAGCAGCCACAAAATGCCTTGTACATAAAAGAAAAATCTTGGAAAACACAAGTACGACATGCTCAAGAGTCAAAGGAAGAAGGAGTCAGGCAGAGATCAATGAAAGGAAATCCTACATTGCCTCTTCCTTTCTCCTCATTTTACCTTCATGATCACAATAAACTGAACATTTGACAATTTTCAAAGAAACATTTTCAAAAGTCAAAATCTTCTGAAACCAAATCAATCAATTTACCAATTAACTGCAGTAAAAATAGCAACTATCTAAAAACAGCAGCACATAAGTCTACACTTACATACCACTAACTTGGAACTGAACATTTCCATTGTTGAAAAAGATTTATGGTCTTTTCCCTAACGATTTCCCTCGTGTTTTATATGAGGTCTTCAATGCAACAACAAGCACTCTTTCTTAACAGTGTCACCACAAGCTCTGTAACTTGTGTCTGGAGATACCCTGCTCTGTTCAGATAAAACTTAATTGTTCTTCTGACACTGAACACTAAAGGACATTTTAAACTCACCTAATAAAATAGAAGTGTTTTGTTTTTAGCATTGTTTCCAAATGAAAACAATGGCCACAGAAGTATTGTTACCACACTACATCAAGTTATACAGGTAAAGCCGTTTTTATTTTTAAATTGTATTGGCTATATTCTATATATTGTCAATGCTGCATAAACTGTATGCACTGTAGATTTATTAATGATAACAATTACATGCACACAAGTCAATTCTGACTTACGCTAGCATTTTTCAAAGGTTTTCCAAGCAAAGAATATCCAGAAACGATTAACCATTCTCTTCTTCCAAGGTAGACCTTGGACAGCACCACATACCTAAGGATAATTCACTCTGGAAGCACAGTAGTGAACTGAACTTCCAATGAACCATTCTCTTCTTCTGAGGTAGACCTTGAACAGTGCCACTTACCTAAGGATAATTCACTCTGGAAGCACAGTAGGGAACTTATCCTCCAATATCTGGATACCAAACAAACTGAGCTACCTAACCAGCTTTTTGAATATTAGTGAAGTATAATAGTATTCCTTAACAGTATATATTATAATGAATGACACCCACTGAATACCACAGGACTTCTTTCTGAGAAGATTTTAGAGCTGTGCTACTACGACTGAGGTTTTTTTAAAACATACTTTCTTTTTACCATGTTTTTTAACAAATGGGAAAAACAAATGACAAATCTAAATAATTTCTAATGCTAGTACAGCATTTAAGCAAAACTCTATTTATGCGGTGTCTGCACTTCACTTTTCCAAATGAATGCAAACTTGGGTAGCATGATCACACTGCCTGAAGTGTTGTTAGCTCTAGTGAATTAAAATTTACAAAAATCACTTGCATAGGCAAATATACTAAAAGACTAAAAATGAATATGAATTATAAATGATTTACTGATTTGTGAAAAAATATACTACTAAAACTTACTAATAGAGAACTACCCAACCAATCTAAAAAAAGGGAACCCATCTGAAAATTAGTTGCACCAGGCAGTATCTGCAACAAAATGTTGCAACACAATACCTGAAGGAGTTTGACTTTGTTGAACTTGTAGAAACTCTGGTTTTCACCGAAATCTTTAGAAACTTACCCATTGTGTCTCTACAGTCATATTTTGACTATGTAAGAGCTTGAGTTAGACAACGAAGAAAGCTAAATGTTAACACAAATACAATTATATCTCATTAAAATGGTGGCATGTTAGACTGAAGAATGGAAGTCTATGCAATTCAGATTGACTATAAAGAACAACATTGATTTGGGCCAAATTCTGTTCATGTAGTTATACAACCTGATCCAGACACTGAAAATAATTAATTTGGGAGGCTCAGGATGAGGGGGAGTTTTTAATAGTAAACAACTGCTGTTGGGTCACCATGGCTGGAACTGAGACTGCTGGGGGAGATCTGGCAAAAATGGTAATTAATGGCATCTCCAAGGCAAAATAGAGTGCTAGGTAGCCTCCAAAACTAAAAGAGGAGTGGAAATGGGGCTTTTAAACAATTTAAAGCAAAAACAAAGCAAAATGTGCTTCTTATATACAACCCCATAGTGCTTAAAGCACTTCCCGGGACGTTTGTGATTCAATTATGCAGGCTACACATTGTTCCCCCCCTGCAACCCAGGCATTCATTTTATCAACTTCGGAAGGATAGAAAGCTGAGTCAACCTTGAGCTGGCTAACTGGCATTGAACCCCAGGTCATGGGAACAGTTTTGGCTGCAGTACAGTAGTTTAAGCACTGCACCACAAGGTTCCTCTCACCTGTGTATGTGTGTGATTCCAAAAATGTGGTGTTCTTAGTCTGTTTCAGGATGCATAACATAAAGAAAAGAACAAAACCCAAAGTATTGTGGTACTTTAAAGACTAATAAAGTTATTTCCAGATAAGGTTTCATAGATTACAATTATGACAATTCATTCCTGTATTTTGTTATATACATACATTCTTAAACCAGAGTGCTTTATGTTGCTTCCCTGTTAGGATCAAGTCTGCAGTTTGTGAAACAGGAACAAGATTTTTAATTGGACAGCAGCATTCTTGTTTGTGCCCCCTACTTTTGCTAACATAGCAACTAAGGGTGGCAACATCTGCCCCTTTTCCTCTGAAACCGATGCTGTGTTATGATGCAGAGATCTTCAATAGGAAAAATGCAAAACCTCCTCCTGAAATAGTGGCCCAAAATCATGATGCAGTTTATTTTAAAGCCAAATACAAAAGGTGGAACAGGTGATACCTTTAGGCTACTAGAAAATTCACAAAAATGTTGCTAATATTTTGAGGCCGAAACCCTCTTCCTCAGAGCAGTACCAATAGGTTATAACATGGCAAAAGATGGATTTGCCAGAAGTTATTTCTTAGATGTAAGGTCCTTGACAAGATGGGGAAAAAAGCCAGGCAGTTTTCTTAGTTGAGTCTCTGAGCTTGGATGTTCTTAGGCTGCATCCGAAATGAAGGGAGGGAGGTGTTTTTATTGTCCCAGTCCTTCCAAAGGCATGTCATGGCTCATTCACATTCACACCTCTCCTCAATGTGGCTTATATCAAGGCCAATGGCTCCTGCTTTGCCAGCGAAGGGGGAGTGGGGTTGGTGCAGAAGGCCCATGCATTTCATTTGGGGATTGGGACAGAATTTTGAAAAGTCCACTGGGTGTAGCCAATTGGATCAAATAAAAAGGAAAGAGATTACCCTGCCTTATTTTAATGTTTTTTGTTATGGTTGCTTTATTTGCTCTATTTTTCTATCTTCTTTCACATGATCACATAGATTTCTCCCTCTTCCAGATGGTGCAAAGATAAAATTCCCATTTTAATCCTTTTATTCTTCTGATTGTAACTGAAGAGTAATTGTAAGTAGATTTTTTCTACTTCAGGTAATACTAGAGTGATTTTATAATTAAAGGGTTAGTTTCATTATGATCAAAGGGGGCAGATGGAAGCTGGAATTTTTATTCTCTTTTGTTTTTCCTGTGCTGCAGCAGTTTGATTTTTGTACCTTTATGCTCTAATAATTTTGTGCTTTTAACTCTGCTACTGACCCCCATTAGAACTGTTTGGTCCATTTCTCTTATTATGCATAAGGCTTCATCCATCCTTACCCCTGTGCTTGTTTCTACCTCCCCCTTCCAATTCAGTTTCAAGCCCTCCTGATGAAAGTTAATCATGCTTGTGGCAAAACACATTATTCCAAGTTCTTGTGAGATGCAAGCCATCTCTTGCTAACAGTCCATCTTCCGGGAAGCCTAGTCATGGTCCCAAAAACTAAATCCCTCACATTGACACCACTATCTGGGGTCCCAAATCATCTCTTTCCAAGAACTTTGAAGTCTGATGTGATTTCATTGAAGTTGTTCTTGGATGTGTTGTTTGTTCCCACATGGAAGAGATATCTATCTGTGGATTTCATGATTGACAACAATCCTTCTGTCACCTCCCTAATATGTGATCCAGGGAGACAGCATACCTGGTTGGTCCATGTATCTTCCTGGTGTCCATCAGTATCAATCCCACAGAGTAGGGAGTCTTCTGTTACAAATACTGTTCTCTTCATCTTTTTGTGGGGAGGGGGCTCAGTGGTTGTGCTTGGCTGAGTTTCAGTCCCTCTCACAGATTCCTGCAAGGGGTCTTTCTCGACTTCTTGCTATCTGCCAGACTTCTCATCAAGAACCTGAAAGCGGTTTTGCAGTTCCACCTACAATGCAAGTGTTATCCTTCTTTTGCTCCTACCTTCTTTTCCATGATGCTTTTTCTACAATGGTTGCTCTTCCATCTCCAGTGCCTCCTCTTCCTGCTGCTGTTTGAATTCTGTCAATGTATACTTCATCTTCCCTGAAAGTCTTAAGAGTGGCTCCTCACTGCTCCAATTCTCTCTTTTTCTTCTAACAATGCCACCAGTTTGCATTTGCTGCATGTATATACTGCGTTACACTCAGATACAAAGACAAACATTGCACAAACTTTGCAGGTCAAAAGTGTCACTTCCCTCAATAATCCCTGTTAGTTTCTCGCTTTAATTCTTGTGGCACAGTGGTTAAATTGTTATACTGCAGCTGTAACTCTATTCAGGACTTGGGGTTCAATTTCAGGTACAGCCTCAAGGTTCACTCAACTTTCTATCCTTCTAAGGCCGGTAAAATGAGTATCCACATTCCTGAGGGGGAGGGGATGTGCATGTAACTTGCATAATTAATTGTAAAGTGCCCAGAGAGTGCTTTAAGCACTATAGGGCAATATATAAGCAGCACACTTTACCTTTTGCTTTAATTTGCTTGTCTAGGAATTCCCTTTCCTTTATTTTATTATTACCTTGAACATAGTTGGGAACATCGACTAACATATAATTATAACTCCAAGCCCCAAAATGGTGGAGTTTTGGACGTAGTTATATATTTCTCTACATGTTTCTACAGGCAACTTCTCTCATACAATATATCAGCAGTTGCTCAATAATGCATCTTTTTTGTAGTTCTGGATTCAGAGGTTGTAATCCCAGAGTCATTGCGAATGGACACCTGGGGTGTTTCATCAGCAACCCATCTCTAAATCTCTAGTGGTATATTTTTCCCTCCTGCAGGATGAAGAGGAACTCATCAGTCATTTTAAAGTATTTATACCACTTGGCCCATGTGTGAATTAATTGCAGATCTTATCTTCATAAACACCACAAATTTGTGTGGTAGAAAAACATGCATTAACACCATGTTTTGGGTGCGAGTGCAAGCAAAAGACTAGGGCTTAGAAGACACGAGCTCAAACCCTATTCAGTCAATAGGTTTCTGCAAGCTCCTCTTAGATCTTGGAAAATTATTTTTCAGATGAATCCTAATGCATGTTGAAGACATCAACTGATGTCCCAAAGCATTACCCTATCATTGCTTAGTCACATACAGTTTCAACATGTCATCATCTTGTGATGAGAATATAAAAATATTATAAATAAGCAACTAAAATAATATTCATATTTTTTTTTAAAATCAAACTTCTAAATTCTTCTTTCCGTCTTCTGAAGCATTCAAACAAGGAAATTCTGAACTTCTGGCATTACTGGATGAAAACCAAAGAAAAAAATACCCAATGACATAAGCTATATAATACGCTCCAGTCCATTCCTGGTTGGTAAACAAGGCACCCTGGTCACAGGTTTGGTGCCTTCATGTCTTCTCAAGAACTGCAACAGGGTGTTCTGCTTCTGCTTATATATGCATTGTTTTCAAAGGAGGAATAGGCAGGAAACTACAAACAGGATGTGTCATTAGGTACTTTTCCTTTAGGCTTTCCATCATGTCCACCTTGCTCTCTTTGGCTGTTACCCCATGTTCACTTTGTTACTCTATAGATTAGAAAGTGGTCTGAGATGCGGATCTTAAAATTGTCCCCCCACGTCCATCGCACCTTAAGAAAAATGAAGTGCGACCACACACTCCAAAGTGCAACTCAGCGCACCTTCCTTGTACCTTGGCTCGGGGTGGTGGAATCCTTGTCGCTGTTCCACTGCGTTTTTTAAACCAGTACATGCGCCATGGGGTACCATTTAATCCACTGCATAACTGTTCTGTCGCCATAGGGCCACATAGCGGCACTACTTGGAGCAGCCACATGACAGTAAATTCAGAGTACAAGAAGCCACTATGCACGAAAAGAAGCCAAAACAGAAGTACAGTATTCAAAGTTTGTCAAATCAAAATCAATATGCTTGCTTACCTATCGGGTTTTAATTTTTTTTAAAAAAAGAAATAGTTCCGCGGGAAAACAAAACAAAATGCACTTTGATGCGGACCCATCCGTGGGGTCACATAAGTTACATCACAATAAAGTGCATACTTGGGGACGCAGGAACAGTAACAAAATCACATGACCACAACAAGATTACACATTTTAGTTTGTTGCAGTACAAAGTGGACGTGGGGTAATGGCCTGTATTGCCTGTTTTGTTTCTGTTCTTTCAAGATAACCATCCAAAGAACACTAAGGATAGATAATCATCTATAAAACAAACTAGAAGCTTCAAGTAAACAACCACTTTACATGTTGTAGCAATTCCATCATCATTCTCCAATATGTTATCTATGGTTAATATAGCGAAAGAGAAACTAAAATGTGCTAAATCTTTAAAATTAACTGAACTGCACGAATAATGAACAGATAATTTTTTTCACTGTTTCTCGTAAATAAGAAGTGCAGTGTGGACAATCAAGTTTGATTGATAGCAAGTGCAGGCCATACAAAAAGAAGCAAATGGATTACGTTATTATTTTATTACTGGAAGACAATGGGATGGCCAGTAGCATATTTTAAAAAATCTAAAGAATGTAATTATGAGAACTGAGCAGATCCTACAGGTTGAAGCCACAGAGCTGTAAATACCTGTGAGACAAGTGGGATGTCCATCAACAGCATGTCCTGTCCGTGTGCTCACCAAATCCCTTGTCTCTCTCCTGTTGAAACCTTAATGCTGGAACATTTACTCACTAGTTTGATTCAGTAAGACAGTTTTAAGGTTCCTGAATGTTATCAGCATAATTTAAAGCTTTAGATTTTAGCCAGTCTAGATGTACTTCTACCTAATGAGTTACATATGGATTTTAGTCTGCAACAGACACTCCCATCTACTGCTAGCAAAGCTACTACAGTATTTTCAATTGCTGCATTTGTAGTTGGACTCTTGGTATCAACGCAATCACCACCTGCTGATTCACTTATCCATGGCCTGCCTGAAAAATACTAAACCAAAAAGCCCCAAAATACTGTACCTATTTATATGTAGTTCCTGGAACTGACCATAAGAGGGGTCCAGAACCCCTACTGCACTTTTTACAAGTTTCCCTAGAATTTAAACTGTGAACAAGTGCCCTGAATAGAACAAATTTTACACAATTTTCAAAATGATGGAAAATCAGCCATTGAATGCTTTCTGCAACAGGGAGTTAGGAGTAACATAAAACCTGTACGAAAGAGAACACTGCACTCCATCTCAGGGGTTTGCCAATGCTGGTCTGCCTTCTTTGACTTCCATCAAGACCGAAAGAACCGAGAGATTCTGGATTACGTGTTCACAATTTTGGCCCTTGGTTTGCTGTAAATCGTCCAGAGTGGCCTCCGCTATCAGACAGGCGGTACAGTATATAAATTGAATAAACAAACCATTTTCGGAAATAGGTTTGGCAGTAACATTTTCCCAGCGCATTCCAGATGTGAAGTATGCATTTTTGTGAAACAAGTAGATCGCATTTAGAAAGGTTTAAATCTCTCCCTCACCCCACCCCACCCCACCCCCACCCCCACCCCATAGATAGCATCAAGCTAAGGCACAACTTCGCGGCCAGGAGCCCATCTGTAGCGCGGGAAACGCAGGCTCTTTTAGAGGCCACTTTTCCTGTTTGATTAAGATTGTTTCGAAAGGGGGGGGGGACCGGAGACAATGGAATTGCTTTAAATGATAAAGGAAGGGGGGAGGGAAGGCGGGGAAAGGCTGTGATCTGCAAATACCTGAATAGACGAGATCCTGGCTGTGCCCGGATCCCGACACAATCGCCCCTGCTGTACTAGGCGCGGAGGGGTGGCTGACACTTTGCCTTTTAAGCGCATTTTCCCCTCTGAGTTTCCAGAAAATAACAGCACACGCGGTAGAACTAACACAGCTCCTTTTTTCCCAACCACCTCCCGCCGACGACAGAGGTCAATCTGCGCGGGAGAAGACAAAGCGCAGACGCCCGAACCGCGCCAAAAAACAAAACAAAACACAACGACCGAGTTTCTCGGAACGTTCGTTCGAAGGCGACAGAAGTTTCCGAACGGTGGCACGTGACGGCCCCGCCCTGCACCACCGCCCCGTAAGCGAAGGACGGCACAGCGTTCCAAGCGCGCGCCCTTCCCCGCGCGCCAGCCAATCGCAAGGCGGCTTTTGTCGAAGCGCGGGAAAAGGAGCGCGCGCTTGACGAAAGGCCTTGAGGCAAAGCGGGACGGGCGGTGTGTGTGTGTGGGGGGAGGCTTTTCGCTCTTATTGCGTGGCGCCAAGCAGTTCATTTAACGCTCTCTTGTTATCAGGAGGAACGAGCCGTTCTCAGTGACGAGAACTAACACTTCCATACATGAAAAATAAATATGATCCGCACAGCTGATACCGCTGCGCGTAGCTGGCCAATTATTCGCGTCATTGCTTAGTTTGTAGGCGATAAAGCTTTCGACGGGCGGGGGACCCTTGGTGCGTTGGAGGGCTTTCTGAAGCAGAAAGTGGCTGGGTTTGCAGCTTTGGGCTTCCTTCAGTGGGCCGTGAAAAGCCTTGGAAGGGGCCATCCTGGTAGTATCGGTGCGGAAAGTAGAGAGCGTGTGGTGTGCTTGAGTTCTTCTGAGAAAAGGGTGGGAACCATGGATAGACTTTCATCATCTGTGCCTGGTCTCGAAACTTGGCCAGTTAGAAAAGCTGATGTGGCCATGTTGATCCATACAACTGTAACCTTGAGATTAGACTACTGCAATTTGCCCTCCTTGGGGCTATGTTCCAAGAAAACTCAGAAGCTACAACAGGTACAACATGCAACAGCTAGGCTGTTAATGGAGGCCTGTAATGATACTCATGCCAACTAAGACTTTCCAGAATTGCTATTTTAAGGGTGGCAACTCCCAGGGGAAATATATCTGAAAAAATACATTTTTCTGTTCCAGCCCCTGTGCTCTGGAATTCTCTTGCTGAATTCTTGAGCAATATGACATCCCTGCAGAAATTTGGGAGGAAATGTAAAGCAGAATGGTTCCAGTGAGCTTTTGGATGCTAAAAACTGCTGTTCTGCTGTTTATGTGGCAAGCATTCTTTACATTTGTTCTGTGTACATAATAAAATTGCCTAGGTTTTATATGGTAGTATTCATATTATAAAGTTGCCTAGGTTGTGGCTAATCTTATTACATCATTGCTGGCACATAAATGAAAATAACTAAATTAATAAACAAGAAAAAACTGGTAGTCAGGGTGGGTTTTTGTTATTGATTAAGTTAAATTTAGTTTTAAATGAAATAGAATGGGAAAGTGGCAATGTATCTGTGGGTCACAATGTATCTTGTTTTTTTAATATCTCAGATTGGATCTTTAAATCTGTTTTGCCTAATGTGGCACTTTCAAAACAAGACCCACAATTTAGTTTCTTCTTGGGGATGGTAGGATTTGTAGTCCAATGCATATTTGTTTACTTGCAGTTGGGTCTAAGCTATTTAAAAGACCACACCTCTATAAGTCTCTACAGGAATTAAGACACACTTGGTAGGGACATGTGTTTCTGCTCCCAGACTCAGGAACTCCCTCCCAAAGGAGGCCAGGCTGGCTCCTTCTTTGCTGGCCTTCCACAAGCAAAGACCTTTCTCTTCAGGCAGGCTTTTCATTAATAGCTGACAGCCTGAAAGGGATTGTTCATATTGACTATTGTACTCAGTTGTTTTTAAGTGTGTTTTTTTGTATTGAATTTATTGACCATTTAAAATATAATACTTGTGTGATTCTTTTTAACATTAGCCTAGATGCCCTAAGCACGTCCGATCTCGCCTGATTTTGGAAGCTGAGCAGGGTCGGCCCTGGTTAGTACTTGGATGGGAGACCACCAGGGAATACCAGGTGCTGTAGGTCACGAAGAGTCGATCATGACTGTAACGACGCAACACACACAATTCTTTTTAATATTTGTATAATCACAGTTTTTAACTTTTAAATATTGTCTTTTTCATTGATGTAAGCCACCTTAGGTCATTTTAAAGAAAAAGGCAAGAATAAAAACATATAAATGAATGAATAAATAAATAAATGTGTCAGTGGCATTTTCATGATGTGCCCAAATAATTTGTACCAAAGAGCTCGGCTGTCTCCTGTTAGTGTTGCTACTAGGATTAATTCTTATTCTCTCTCTTGTGACTCTTCTGCCTTTACAGTTGGTAAGAAAACTCCATGGACATGGAGTCACTAAGAGTCAGTCACGACTGTAACAACACAACACACACATACACACACACACACAGCCCCAACAAAATGTATAAACTGCAAATATTAAAGTTGCGAGTAAATGTTAAATTAATTAGGACCTAATTAATTATGTTTGGCCATGGTTAGGTTAAAACAAATCTGGTGGGCCTTGGGGGCCAATTTTATGCTTTTTGAAACTTCCAGGGATACACTGGTGCACTGTAAAACTTAGCTTTTAAACCTTTGCACAAAATAAAATGAAATGGCTAGAAGATCATTTCCAGTTTTCAAAACTTTGTGTTTTGTGGTGCATTGAAGACCTGTGATCTATTTAAAAGGAGAATTGCCACTCCTGCAAGTTCATGTTTTTACAACAAAAAGGGGGGATGTTAGAAGCCCAGGAACTGCAGAAATAGTCTTGTAGAATTGCATGTAGCTCCAGGCTACACTCTACCCATACCTAGATTAAAGTTTACTAGATTAGCCTAAACAGTTTTGAAAATTGTTTATCCTAAACTCTGCTAAAACTGTAGGTTACAACATACGTTAGGGACTCAGTTGCAGTTATCGCATTGATATTTGGCCAGTGAGAAAAGATTAACTAGGAAATCTCATACAGGTTCCTCTGAGAAGTAAGCCCCATTTAATTGCCTCAAGCAGCATTTCCATCAAGATACAAAAGGCTTTTCACTGGGGGTAGTACACATAACAGAATTCTGTTGCGCTTACTAACAGTATATCAGCACAGGATTTGGTATGACTAAAACACATTGTGTACTAATTTAAGACAAAGTTAACTTGAAGCATCAGGCATCAGCTTGTCTTTTAATTCTTGTGCCTATGCTTGCACAGAGAGCATGATTGCAATATACAGCCAGTTGGGAAAACGGGGAGAGAGAGGAAATGAAGATGTAAACTGTCAACATTTCCCCTAGCATAGTGGTAAACAGAACAAAAATACCTTATCTGTGCTTAAAAACAGATTGCAGCTCTCATGCAGAAACAAGAGACATTAAAAGTTTCTGCAAGATGTTCAGTAAGAGCTCTTAGAATTTCCCATTTTTTTCAGTTGAAGTTTCTGAAAATAATTTGCCTGCAGCAGATTCCTCTTCTCTCTTATTTTTCACCCCCTTCACATGCCCAGCAAAATACAAAACAAAACAATAACAATAACACATGTATGTGCTTGTGTTTATATAATGTATATATATCCTGCCCTGGTTTACATCTTCTCAGCATTTATCATTGCAAGATACTGGAATGAGTTTTACAACTTTAACTGAAGTGTACTGGCACAACTTTTCCGTGTGGTAAAAACCAGAGAAGATTGTGAAGAGCTCCAGAAGGATCTCTCCAAAGTGGGGGAATGGGCTACGAAATGGCAAATGCGTTTTAATGTAGCCAAATGTAAAGTAATGCATATTGGGGCGAAAAATCAAAACTTTATCTATCAACTCATGGGCTTTGAGTTATCCGTGACAGATCAGGAAAGAGATCTTGGTGTGTTGGTGGACAGCTCCATGAAGGTGTCTCCCCAATGTGTGGCAGCGGTGAAGAAGGCCAATTCCATGCTAGGGATTATCAAAAAGGGGATTGAAAATAAAACAGCCAACATTATAATGCCATTATACAAAACAATAGTAAGGCCGCATCTGGAGTATTGTGTACAATTCTGGTCACCGCATCTCAAGAAAGACATAGTGGAACTGGAAAAGGTGCAGAAGAGAGCAACCAAAATGATTACTGGCCTGGGGCACCTCCCTTATGAGGAAAGGCTAAAACATTTGGGGCTCTTTAGTCTGGAAAAAAGGCGCCTGAGGGGGGATATGATTGAGACGTACAAAATAATGCAGGGCATGAGTAAAGTGGATAAAGGGAAGCTCTTCTCCCTCTCACAAAATACCAGAACTAGGGGACATGCACTCAAATTGAGGGCTGGGAGAGTAAGAACAGACAAAAGAAAATATTTTTCACCCAGTGCATTGTTAGTCTATGGAACTCCCTGCCACAGGATGTGGTGATGGCATCTGGCTTGGATGCCTTCAAAAGGGGATTGGACAGATTCCTGGAGGAAAAGTCCATCACAGGTTACAAACCATGATGGAGATGTGTAATCTCCAGGTTTAAAACCAGGGTACTTCAAGGGCCAGATGCAGGGGAGTGGTATCAGGAGACAGATATCTAGTCTCATGCGCTTCCAAATGCATCTGGTGGGGCCACTGTGAGATACAGGAAGCTGGACTAGATGGGCCTTTGGCCTGATCCAGCATGGCTCTTATTATGTTCTTATGTTCTTAATCGGACTCTGAATTATTTCATCAAGTGAGAGTATCTTTAATGTAAACCCATTTAATTTAATTATCTTTGCCTGAGTAAGGATTAGGTAAAATAGCTATGTGGGCATATTTTGCCAAATATCCTGAAAGAAGAAAAGAGAACTATTTTGATGTACTAACAATAATGATAGTATTTCTTTAATGATAAATTCAAATATTGAATTATCGGTAACTTTTAGTATTTCTCTAATGAGCGAACACAAGGACAAAATAATTTGGAATGGGAAACTATGACACTCTACACATGCTATTTAAATAATCATCATCTTAAAACTGCAGAGGTGAAAGGGATCATGTGGATTATTGAGTCAAGAAGGCGCAGTGGAAAATTGAACTCTCAACCTCTGGATCTGCCACCAGAGTCCTAAACCACTGATTTATCTAGCATTTTGACCCATAATTCCGATCAGTCCTAGCCAGGATCACCCACAGTGCTGAATTAAGGAACTATAATCCAACATTTGGATGTCCACAGTTCCCCGCTTCAAAGCAGATATGCTTGTAGTTATATCACACACTTGATCTTGAGAAAGTAAACATAATTTATGACAGTGGAATGTGCTTTGTTGAGTTTATTTTAAAATTTGAGTATAGGTACTCTGTCACTTCTGCCCCAAATAACTACTAAACAGTATTATCATTTTTAACTTGATGAATCTGTATTAGCCATATACACCTGCCATTCTTGTAGTCCTATTCTAGTAAAACACCATGTAATTATTTCACTCCAGTTTCTAATGATTACCTCAACACCTTGGATATTTTGGACAATATGGATAACTGAAATTGCTCTACAAAACTTTTACTCTTAAATTAAAATGTTAATTACTTTGAGAATGCATATACTGATACAAAGGTTCATTTTATGTGACAGTAGCATTCATGAGTGGGTTTGAGCTCAACATGCAAAGATAAATCCAGATCAATCTGGAGCAGATTAAGTTATCATTTCTAGACATCCCACTGATTCAGTATACAGTATCTGCTGTAAATTAGAATGATTCAGCCACACTGTTCTGTGTTGTGACTGAAACACTGGGAGGTATAAAAGGTGTTGTTACTCCCTACTCTACCGACCCCACCCTGTACTTAATCAGATTAGCATTAAATTACAGAGATTGCTGTGTTCAGAATGTGGTGGAATTAATTCAGTTGTACCTGATTTAAAGATATAAAATATAGCAATATTTCCAGATAGTATTTTCTGTGGTTCAAAAGTGAAAGTGTCTATATTTCATGATGCAAGTTTTTGCAATCCATTAATAATTATTTTATTAAACTGTTGAATTATGTAATAGGATTGGTAAAATGACAACATTGTTCTAATGGCTTGAAATGAATATAAATAAATATGATAGGCGTTTCTGTTATATAGAAAGAGGCATTGCCATTTTGAAGAACATATATTTTTGTCTCTTCATAAATATTTCTTCTAGAAAAAAAAGCTTATAGTAGCACTCATTTTTAAAGAAGTAATTATCCCAAAAGAAAATTAATCACTCAAAGTTTTATAAAGCATAATTTTGTGGCTGCCAAGAAGCACTCATGCTGATGAAGAGTCCATAAAATAACCTTAAAATAATAAAGAAACTAAGCCAAGCAATTAAAAAAGCCAGGATGTTAATTTTTTAAAAATATCATCTCTCTAATAGATGTTCAAGGAGCAAGGGTGAAACATCATCCAGAATGCCCCAGTTGTTACCTGACAAAATGAAAATATCCTTCCAACGTCTAAAGCTTTTCAGAGTGTGTGCACATTACCCTTAAAAGTTCTAATGTACTGGACTATTACCGTACTTACTGTATATACTCAAATATAAGCCTAGTTTTTCAGCCCTAATTTTGGGCTGGAAAAGGGGGCCCTCAACTTACATGCGGGTTGTCAAGCCCCGCACACAGAACACACACACAAACAGAGTTCAGTTCTTTGCCAAGATCATTAGTGGAAAGCCAGATAGATAACAGAATCCAACTCCCAGCAATTACCAGTCCAAGCCAAAGCCAGAATAACTCACGGAAACCAGATGCCAAACCCAAGGGAACAGATAAAGCCGTTGTCCAGGAAGCCAGTCCGAAACCAGGAAACAGAGCCAAGGTTACAGACAGGAATGTGGTTGCAAGTTCAAATGACCCATTGCTCCCACAGAGAGCTCAAGGTAAGCTTGTCAGCTTTATCCAAAACAGGGAACACACCCTTACTTCTGGAAAGGCTCCTGCTAGTACTCAGGGCTTCCAGACCTGATTCTCCATCTAGCATCAAAGACCCTTTCCCTAGCTCTCCTGGTAGCACGTCTTTGCAGAATCCTGCTCATGGCCCTTCTAGGAGGAGGAGATATGCTTTCAGCTGAGTCATCAGACCCAGCTGCCTGCTGAGTTGAGCTGCAAGGCTCCTCCAGCAGCTCTTCACCATTTAACCCCTCAGATTCAGGTTCTGTGACAGGCAGGGTCTTGGCACGGGTCAATACTTTTAGCCACTGAAGCAAGTGCTTTGGTCGGTGGCTAAAATTCATTTTAAACATTGTGTGCTGCTTCTCATGACCCCCCTCTGCATCATAGGGGAGCAGTGCACGATGTTTAAAATAACTTTTAGCCACTGACCCAAGCACTTGTATCAGTGGCTAAAAATCATTTTAAACATCACTCACCACTCCCCCAGCTCACAAAGGAGGAGCTGCCAGGCCCTGCTGCATTTCCCACCCTAGACTTATACTCGAGTCAATACATTTCCCTAGTTTTTGGGGTTAAATTAGGGGCCTCAACTTATACTCGGGTAGACTTATACTCGAATATATATGGTATTTCTCACACATGCTTCTACCAGGGATTAAAATGTAACTTTGATTTATGCTAAAATTATGGAATTAGATATTTACAGTGAGGGTGGTTAGAAATTCACCTAAGAATTACTATCATTAATTTCAAACTAAATTAACACTTTGTAATATATTACATAGAAAATGTCTCCTAAATTTAGGAAACATAACTGAACATCTTGATTCTTCTTCCACCAGGACTACAACTTTCCTAATTTAGTTACCTAATTGGTATACCACACATTTGCAAGCAATTACAATTATGTACCAATTTCCCTACAGTTTTTCTACAAATACGCATTTGTAGTCAAAGTATTTCTACAGAACTCTTAGCTTATTTTGTAACAGATTTAAAAAGAATTCAGCATCATTTTACATTTTTTGACCATATTTACACATTTGGTTGTTTTTGTTGTCAACAGTCCACTGGGCTTCGGTTTTAGAAGAAATGCGGCAACTGAAATTGCAATCTCAAATCATAGTTCTAAAAGTATTTACTTTGGAAGATATCTACTTCAGAAATATTTCAGATAGAAAAGCTGCTGCAAGGGCGATTTAAAAATCAGCTAGGCATGGGATGAGAATGCAAGCAAGGAATTTACAACAGGTTGAGAATAATAAGTCTAAAACATCTTATTTCTGAAACAGGCTATTTAAAATCATAGGAATGATCCCTACAGCAAGCAATTATATGTTGCTTTGTAATTGTCTTTGAAGTCATTCTACAAATATTTTGTACCAATGCTGTAGATCAGATAAAAATAAGCTATTCATTATTAAAGTAATAGCTTTAACAGTAAACAGCCACAGTCTTACATAAAACTTCCACATTGTTGTATTATTTATACTAAAATAGCAGAATAACTTGTGAATCATTTCTCCACAATGAATACTTCAGAAATTATATTAATAAAATGGTTCAGTCCTATATGCTTATTCCACAAAAGAAAACAGTGGTAATTTGTAATTTAGTAATTTTGCTTTATTTGTCCACAGAAAAAGCTTGTTCATGTTTGGTGCTCAAATCAAAGTTAAGAAGTTCCTAATTAATTGCTGCCCAAAGACCACTTGGTAGTGGGGCAGCTAACTTTTTTTTGTAAATAAATAAATAAATAAAGGTTGGGGGGGGTATTATGGACTGAATAGACACCTGTTACTGGATCACTTAAGTTGTGTTAATCTTCCCACAAACCACCCCCATTTCTAATCATATTTCCCAACTATACTAATCTGGCAATCTGTGGAAGAATATAGCCTGTATAAAAATAGAATGGATCCCGTTTAAGTCAGTTTTCACTTGCAGCAGGAATCTTCTACAAAAAATTATTTTGCTCTTACTGTCTTCTCATAGGCATTAAAGATAGGTACAGATAGTTTAAAAATTCAGAGTTTTATTAGACTACAGTGGGCAAACTGTAGAGTCATGAATCCCAAATCGTTATATCATTTAAATGTACTATATAATTTTAAAATTAGGAATAGACAATGCATTCCAAAAATACATGTTCAGTATTACTGTAAAAGACAATATAATTGTTAATAAAGGTGTGCTTGGTTTTATACTACTGAATTTGAGTACCACACAGGCCAAAGCGCTTATTAAACAGGATTCAAGACAATGAGCACCAACAAGATATAGCACAATGTCCTTTGTTTAGGGCCCCTGAGGAGACCAGATATGTTATGAGAGAATGGCCAACTATCTCTCACAGCTTGGGGATCCTGCTTTAACCCGCTGTTCAGTTATCCCTTCAATGGGTTTGGAAGGGAGATATAAGAAAATTCCCTATGAAGATAGACATTGCACGTGCTCCCAAAGAAAGGTGGAATTGATGGCACATATGTTTTTTCATTGTCCTCTTCATCACCCTTATAGAGCGATAGTTATTCACTCATGTTTAGATAGACTAAAAGTAGACACAAATGAGGAGGGTTTGGAAAGACTTTTAAATGATGAAAACTCTTACAACTAAACAAATAGCTAAATTCTGTTTGATTAAATTTCACACTAAGAAGATGGGCTAGTTTTAACTAGAAAATTCTCTATTTTTTCTTGGTTCTGTTTCCTTTTCCTTTTTAATATTTTTATGTATATTATGGATTACTACATCTACACTGCTTTTGTAATTGTACAATTTTGCAATTGTGTTGGCCTTTTAGATGACTTTGATGGTTTTATACTGCAATAAAAAACCTGAACCTGAACCTACTAGTGAGTTCTTAGGTTTTTTGGATTAAGTGAATCTATGTTAGCAGCTGGCTAACACTCATACAAGAGCACTGGCTGTTGTATGAGTGTGTCCAAATAGACCCATTTCGCTTATTTAAATGGCATATTGTACTGTGACTTATCTCTTCCACTTCCTGGGATTGCAATTTACATTTTTTAGGATTTTAGACTTCATGTTGGGGTTAGAGTCCATGAAGATCAAGGGAAAGATAAAAATGGCATATGGAGCATTTTGTACTGTAATAAAATGTACTAATCATTATTAATGTGAGCATTAAGTCTCCAACACAGCCTCAAGCTACCCCATGGCCTTTAGAGAGCTTGTAGTGCCTGCTGGTCACTAAAATGGATGGGCCCCTGCCCTTTCAACTACTATCATATCTGGCACTTCTTTTGGTGCTTGCTCTTCCAGCACACTCACAGAGTTAGAGTAGGGTCCAGGTGTCCTGTTGGATATCCGGATCTCCACAGAGTCAGTGCTGGTGTGAGTAGCATTGGCAAGATGAAGATGAGGGCTCATCGTCATCATCATCTTCCCTTGGCCATTGAGACTTTTAGGTGTATAAACTTGTATGGGTGTGAAGGACATAATAAGGATTGCGGTTCCTGCATGGCAGGGGGTTGGACTGGAGGCCCTTGAGGTCTCTTCCAACTCTATGATTCTATGAAACCAGACTCTGTTCAGCGGTTCTCTGCATATCTACAGAGGATGTTTCCAATGCCATGCAAGATGTGTTCCATCACTTCCTCCTCCTTGCCCCGTAGCCCCTGTGTATGAGTCTCACCTTATGCCCCGTTCTTTTCTTCTTTATCCCTGACTTTCCTCCCCAGGACTCTGCTCCTGTCTTCTTTACCAGGTGGGCCATATCAGGCCCATATTTGCACCCTCCTGGGGCTCAGGAGCAGGAGTTTCCTCTGGCCCTCCAAGGGGAAGGGGCAAGCGTGGATGGCCTACTAAGGGAGCCCATAACAATCTCCTCACAACTACGCACAAGACTGTAGATTTGTTATAATAGACTAGCATGGATATCTCCCAGAAAGTCTTACTTGTTCTTAGTTGGAAGTAAATTCTGTTGTCTTGAACACTGTATATAATTTCTTGTCCATAGTTACCTGAAATTAAGCCCCATTCAACTTAATGTTATTAAATGACTGTTTTTCTGCTTTAGTTTCTTTCTTAAGAACTGAATATGACAACAAAACAGTTGTGAGACCAAACAAAACAGAAATTATGTGGGGATTTGCAGATGTTAACAAAGGTTAATATATTTTTAGAGACATATCTCCTAGTGAAGCAATTTTACTATTTGGCCTCTTGTCTCCTCCAGTTTTGAACTTAGTGCACCTTATTATGGAAGATAATACTGTTTTCTCCACTTAGTAACTTTTACCAGATGAAACAGAAAAAGGGATTGGTCAGTGGCTTCTGTTAAATTGGTGTAGAAAAACCTATTCCTCTATTGACAGCATTCTACACATTCTTTGGCTTTCATTAGTAACATTATGATAGTTATTGTAAAGTATAAAGAAGTAGCCATCATTAATTCAAAGGAACAAACTAATGGAAATGTAATCTGATATTTTCACATTGAAATAGCATTCCTAGTTTATAGGCATATTAATTTCAGAATGGAATTGGATCAATACAACAAAACATATTAGTAGATAAGGATTAAAATAATCACTATAGATTAAAATAAAGTCTAATAAAAAGATGTATCTAATCAAACATTATTTGGATGATTGTCTTTAAGACTAATCAAACATTATTTGAATTGCTGACTGAATGCTGCGAGACAGATCATGCTTAATGGAAAATACCCAGTTTGATTTATAGGTGTGAAGGATATAATAACAGGGACCATATGTGAAGTTTCCGTTGAAATGTCAACGTATTGAAAACCACTCTAATCTGCTATTATAGGATCATGCCTTTTAGTTGTTCAACACATGGTCAAAATCCGTAAGCCATAAATGTCTAATCCGAGATAAACATACGTAAATCCAAAAATAAGATTAAGTCCTTAACCTAAAACCCAACAAGCCAAATGAAAGAGAATCTCACTTCATAGTATGTCATTGGCTAAAATATCTGAGCCAGCCTTTCAAAATATATTCCGCCCACGGAATAGCTAATACCATGGAAGAAAAGGAAAATTCAAAATTAATTTGATAGGCTGAAGCACTGGGCTGAAACCAACAGAATGAAATTTAACAAGGATAAGTGCAAAGTACTGAATTTAGGAAGAAGAAACCCAATGCACAGTTCAAAGATGGCGGACACCTGGCTCAGCAATACTACATGTGAGAAGGATCTTGAATTCTGATAGAGCATAAACTGAATATGAGCCAACAGTGTGATGTGGCAAAAAAAAGGCATATGCTGTTTTAGTCTGCCTTAAAAGAAGTTGTGAAGGAAGCTATCCTGGAGGGGCCGAAGGTGGGAGAGTGACACCTGCACAACAGGACTGTGACAGGCATGAGTGGCTGGAGAAGCAAAAGGCAAGGGGAAAACATAGAGCTGCCCAAGACCAGGAAGTCCTGGAAAAGGAAAATGCTCTGGAAACAGTTCAAAGATTCACTGAAGATTCTGGAAAGGGAGAAGGAGGAGGGAAAAATGGAGACCCTGAGGAGGGAGGAGAAAGAGAGAGAAACGGCGGGAAAGTCCAACCAATCAGCTGTGGTGGAGTTGGGGTTTGGACAATGTAAAAAGGGTACGCCACATGTTTTGCCCCCAGACTGGGAATGGGTTTGGATGCAGAACCCATGGACTGGAGATTGGGAGCAAATGATGATGAGGCCCAAACCTGAGGCTGAAAATTACAGGAGATGAACCCACCGCCAAGGTTGTTCATACTGGGGTGAGCGGGAAGCCCGTGAGTATAACCGCAAGAGGAAGGAGATTCGGAAAGAGTTGGCTTTGGAGCAATGGATAGCCAGACTGAAGGAGGAGGAGGAGAGAACCGGGAAGCCTTGTACTGGGAGGGGGTTAACCCTGAGAGAAGATTATCCCTTCAGATCCCACCGCCAGAAGACGTCCTGGACCCAAACTTACTTTGGAGATTGGGGTGCAAGTGGGGGAGCCGAGCCTCCTCGGGAGGGAGGAGAAGAAAAATGGTGGAACCAAATCTCCCCAAGAAGAGGGGGAGGGTTAGACTTATCTGTATTTACTCCGTTGTATGAATCCAAAAACAATCAGTTTGTTACTGAAGTTAAAGATGTTGGAACTGTAATTAAGAAGAGAGCCTCCCTAGCAGCGGAAGAACAAAATAAAAGTCCTGTTTATTCTATTAAGAATGTGTCCTTATTGAAACCTTTAGGGCGGGATGCCTGGGGAAAAGGAGAAACCTCACAGAAGTACAGAAGTATAATTTCCAAATCCTATGGGATGCCTCTATATTCAACACTGGTTAGGCCTCACCTTGAATATTGTGCCCAGTTCTGGATACCACACTTCAAGAAAGATACTGACAAATTGGAACAAGTTTAACCGAGGGTGAAAGGATGCTCAGCGGGCTGGAAACCAAGCCCTATGAGGAAAGACAGAAAGAATTGGGCGTGTTTAGCCTGTAGAAAAGAAGACTGAGTGGTGATATGGTAGCACTTGTCAAATATTGTCATACAGAGGAGGGGCAGGATTGACATGTTCTCAATCATCAGAAGAATGGCAGGCTGAGTCTATTTATTTATTTATTTATTTATTTATTTATTTATTTATTTATTTATTTATTTATTTATTTATTTATTTAAGGTTATTTTTACCCCACCTTTCTCCTTGAAAAGAACCCAAGCTTACACTAATGAGGGATAATATACAGTCCGGTACAATTAAGACATATTCAACTATTGAGAACAGGAAACTGAGGGATATCCTACAGCGTCAAAAGACAACATTACATTAAAGCTACCAGAGAACTCAAGCAGTTAAAAAGAGAGTAAAATTCCATGTAAAGTTATGATTGAGGGAAACTAACATTGAAAACATAGTTACAATGCAATCATAAAGTCTATGTGTTCATGTATGATAGATTCAAGTAAAAGTCACATAATAGGTAGTCCATCATTCAGGGAAAGCTTGCCTGAAGAGAAAGGTCTTTGCCTGTTTCCGCAAAGACATAACAGATGGGGCAGTCCTAGCCTCTAGTGCAGTGATGGTGAACCTTCAGCACGCCAGATGTTTTGGACCACAACTCCCACAGTCCTTTGTCATTGGCAAACTAGGCTTGGAATTTTGGGAGTTGTGGTCCAAAACATCTGGAGTGCCGAAGGTTCGCCACCACTAGTCTAGGGGGAGGGAGTTCCAGCATCTGGGTGCAGCAGCCGAGAAGACCCTTTCGTGGGTTCCCACAAGATGTACCTGAGGGTGGTGGGATGAAGAGAAAGACCTCTCCAGATGAACTTAACATCCAAGTTGGTTCATACTGTGAGATTCGATATTTGAGGTAGCAGGACCCAGGTCATACAGTGCTTTGTAGGTCAAAGCAGAAATTGGCAGGGTGGAGAGAAGGGCTTCTCCTGATTACCTTAACACCTCTGAGGGCCTTTCTGGGCATGTCGGAGGACTCAGAAATGTTTTTCTGCAAACTGTTGACTTCCGGTTTGCAGAAAAGCATTTCTGAGTCCTCTGAGTCCTGCCCAGAAAGGCCCTTGGAGTCCTAATAAGTGCTTTTTAGCACTCCAGATGTCACTTCCACTTTTCCAAAAGTCATTTCTGGTTCGCCGGGAAGCATTTTGGGGCCTCCAAGGGCCAGGGAAGGCCCCCGGAGGCCCGTCCAGGGCAGCGCCAGGCCTGGGGTAAGTACAGGAGGCCTGAAACAGGCCTTTCTAGCTTACCCCAGGGGGCTTTTTTTCCTTTACTGTGGTCCTGTGATGTACCAGGACTGCAGTATAGGAACCGCAAAAGGGTGGGGGGTTACTGTAGTCTAGCCAGGATGTCACTAGGGCATGTGTCACCATGGCCAGAACTGGTTTTTCAAGAAACAGGCATATATTGCGTACTAGCCTTAATTGTGCAAATGCGCAGAAGCACCTCTACCTTGTCTGGGTTTAGTCTCATT
This sequence comes from Phrynocephalus forsythii, assembly GCA_029282475.1. Taxonomy (NCBI): domain Eukaryota; kingdom Metazoa; phylum Chordata; class Lepidosauria; order Squamata; family Agamidae; genus Phrynocephalus; species Phrynocephalus forsythii. Next base: position 57,288,058 of record JAPFRF010000005.1, read on the forward strand.
TTGTTCATCCCCATCCTATTTATTACTGCAGCTAAACACTCATGTAAAGTTGAGATAATAGCTCCCTTAGAATCTAAAGGTGATGAGAGGTAGAGCTGGGTATCATTGGCATACTGGTGGCACTTAACCCCCAAAGACCTGATGATCTCTCTCAGTGGTTTTATATATATGTTAAATGACATAAGAGACAGAACAGAACCTTGTGGGACTCCACAGGTCAGCGGACCTGGTGTCAAATATGAATCACCTAACAGCACTTTCTGTGTTCTTTCCTGCAGAAAGGACCAGAGCCATTTTAATGCAGTAACCTCAATTCCCATTTTATTGAGACGAGTCAGGAGAATGCCATGGTCTATAGTGTCAAAAGCAGCTGAGAGGTCTAGTAAAACCAAAAGGGACACAGATCCCATATGCATTTCCCTGCACAAGTTATCTACCAATGCAACCAGTGCTGTCTCAGTCCTATAGCCAGTCTGAAGCCAGATTTGAATGGATCCAGGTTGTTTATCTCATCCAGAAACCTCTGGAGCTGCGAGGCCACAACCCGCTCTAGGACTTTACCCAAGAATGGGATATTTGATATCAGTCAGTAATTGTTCAGTATCATTGGGTCTAAGGTGCACTTTTTAAACAGTGGTTTTACTATTGCCTCCTTTAAGCATGCTGGAATCCTGCCCTGGGGTAAGGAGGCATTCACTACTCTTGCTAACTAGTCTGCCATTCCTTCTCTGGCAGCTTTTATAATCCATGAGGGGCAAGGATCCAACACACATGTGGTGGCCCTCATCTCCCCAAGGGTCTTGATCACATCATCCAGCTATAGGAGCTGAAAGTCATCCATTAATATAGGACAAGCAGGTTGGGGTGTTTTATTTACAGACTCTGGGTCAGTAGTAGCATCCAAGGTAGCCCAGATCTGTTCAGTTTTGGCTGCAAAGTGTTGTGCAAATTCTTCGCAGCTAGATACAGAGTGGTCTATTTTATCCACCTGTGGGTCAGTGTGCAGCAGACTTTTGACAACAAACCATGTTGCTTTAATGTAACGTTGCCTATTAATGCTGTATGATATCCCTCAATTCCTTGTTCCCAAACACTTGAACAGGTCTTAATTGTTCCGGGGTGTATATTATCCCTCATAACTGTAAGCCACCTTGGGCCCTTTTCCAAGGAGAAAGGTAGGGTAAAACACTCTAAAATAAAAAATAAAATAAAAATAAATATTCAGAAAAGCCCCACTGGGAGATTTTATGCCAAATAAATGTTGGTTGAGAAAAATGATTTCTTTGCTGCTTCCACTGCCTTGGAGTAAGCCTTCCAAAGGTCTTTCACTGTTTCTTTGTCTGTTTCAATCTGGGTTTTCCACCAGCGCCTTTCAGTGCTACGGGCCACCCATTTCAATTTTGCCATCTCCCCAGTAAACCAAGCAGCCAATTTGGGTCTATTTTTAGGAAGGAGGCGTTTAGGAGCTATCTGGTCAATGTTCTTGCTCATTTCCCCATTCCAGAGTTTAACTAAGGATTCAATAGAATCACCCATTGGAGAGGTAGGGAAGCCCCCAAGGGTGGTTAAAAAATCATCTGGATTCATCAACTTTCTAGGATATATTGCTTTTGTCTGACTTCCCCACCACACCCCGGCCAGGCTCTGAGTTACAGCGAGCCTAAAGCACACCATATAGTGGTCTGTCCAAGACAATGGGACTACAGAAAGTTCCTTTACCTCAATGTCCCTACTGGCCATATCAGGGCAGAAGACCAGGTCTAAGGTGTGGCCTGCAGGATGAATTGGGGCAGACACTATTTGGGCCAGACCATTGTTGACGCGGAGGTCATGAAGTCTTCAGACACCCCTGAGAGCATGGATGTTAACGTCCTCCAGAACGATGAGCCAAGGGGGCTCCAACATCAGTAAGCTGAGGCAGAGAAGTTGTGTCATGGGGAGGGTGGTACACCAAGATAATTCCTATTTTGTCCCTGGCTCCTACTTTTATGCACATGCATTCAAAACCAGGAAATTGGGGAACATGGCATCTAGCAAGAGGGATGGAATTGTGATAGACAATACAAGGACATCCGTGCTTCCCACCTAGACCCACACCTTGCTAGACTTCCTGGTTGCCAGGATGAGGTCATCTTGCATAACCTTTTGTTAGGCTTAGACAAAACCCACACTAGGCAGATTGCCATATTTATCAACTTGATAATACAGCGTCGCAGACCACAGTTACTTAAGGGGCCTTCTGTTCTACACCTTCAAATATAGTTTGCTCACCCTGGATGGTCTGCAGTCGTTTATGGCTGGACAAATACAATGCTTCATGGAAACACCTTCCTGCTCTCGTCCTGTTACAATATTTTTCCATTCCCTCCACCCCCCCTTCTTTTTTTAAGCGATACTGATTTGGGTCCGCACACTCCCACAAATGCGTGCTTTTATTCTCTATTCTATTTTATCTATTTATTTATTTATTTATGCCAATAAAAGTGTCTGTCTGACTGACTGAAAAAAATAGACTATTGCCACTCCACTCCACTATCCCCCTGGTCCGGCCTGTTGTTCCACAGAGAAACCCAGAGGATAGAGCTGAGTGAGGTTGACATCCCCAGGCTCATCCAGCCAGGTCTCTGTGATGCAAGTGAGATCAGCACATTCTTGCAGGATCAGGTAATGAATGATTGTTGATTTCCCATTCACTGATCTTGCATTAACCAGCAAAGTTTTCAGTCCAGGGCAATTCAAATTTGCATGAACCCTGTAGTCCTTACTTCTTCTGTAGTGCTGAGGAACATTAAGATGGCCATGTCTTCCATTACCAAAAACAGTAACAATAGGTTTTCATATGTTGTCTTGCATATTGTTTTACACCAGTATTTGAGCAGTCTCTGCGGCACCAATTGTGGTGCAAAGTACACACTTTGCACTGCACTTAGCGTGCGCACAAGGCATGCACCAGAGGCACTGCCTTTAGCAGGCTTCACAGCTTTATGGCCCCAGTACCTGGTAAGAGAGGGAGAGGGAGAGGGGATGAGAGGCCTGGTTGCCTCCTCCCTGGGACTGAACACCAGGTTGTGATAAGAGTTTGGAGGCAGTGCAGCAATGTGACCATTGTTACATTGGTTACCACAAGGCTCCTATTCAGCAAACTTAAGCATGCTCTAACACTGGTAAAATAAGCCCGGAGAAATAAATTATGGCAGGCATAAGGGAAGTCAGACAAACTTAATGAAAATACTGTGCTTGCTTTCAGTCATGTCACCATAGCAGCAGGGAAGACATACAGTGGATCAAATATAACCTATAACCTCTGGGTTGGAGAGATAGGCAGGATATCTCTCAATGCCATTTGTAGGGAATTGTAAGCAGGTGAAGACATCTGCTTGGGAAGCAAATGGTGAGCCACTGTGTGAGACAGAATGCTGGCTTGGACGTGCTGTGGCCTGGTCTAGCATGGCTGTTCTTATCTTCTTACCATGAACCTGGCACTGAGATGGTGAGCCATCTTTCTAGGTTATCACAAAAAATCAGTGACTTGTAATGCCAGCGTGCAGTCAATGCCAACAAGAAAGAGCAAGCATAGAATTACAACAGAAATGTGTGAGTGTACATTATAGATGGTATCGGTGAAGTATGTCATCCTCATCATTGTCATAAATATAATGCATCCATCAGAGTACTCAGACAGTGTGACAGGAAACCAGAGACCTGTTTCCTTTTGGATAAAAGGCAGTATGAAAAAAACTGGGATTCATGGCAATTTGTTGCTAAACTTTAGGTTTACAACTCTCTCATCATTTCCCCATGCTACAGCATTATAAACCTCTCATCTGTTCTCCCTCCCTCCCTCCCTCCCTCCCTCCCTCCATCTATCTATCTATCCGTCCATCTGTCTGCCTGCCTGCCTGTCTAAAATAATTTACCGCATCTTTCTCTTTGAAAAAGGATCCAAGGCAGCTTACAACATTAACAATTTTAAAGAACAATACTGTATTTAATGTAAAGAATAATGAGAGTGAAGAAGTATCTTATATCTTTAAAAAGACAATATCAAAGCTAAGAACAATAAGTACCCTAAACAAATATTTTAAAATGCCACTCAGAGAACACACACACAAAAATGGAAAGCATAAGTAATATTACAAATCCAAATCAAGCAGTAATGTATAACAATACATCAAAAATTACAACTAGCTAGTTACTAAGGGAAGACTTGCTTGAAGATAATGGTCTTTGGCTACTTATGGAAGTTGGCAGGACCAAGAGAAAGGCCTCTTCTGATGACCTTAGTACTTGCACCAGCTCATACTGGGAGATACAGTCTTTGAGGTAATTTGGCCCCAGACCATGTAGGACTTTGTAGGTTAAAACCAGCACTTTGAATTGTGGAGCTGTTCTAACAAGGGTGTTATGTCATCCTTGTAACCTGCTCCAGTCAGCAATCTGGCTGCTGCATTTTGAACCCACTGAAGTTTCTTCAGACTTTTTATCAACAGTCCCACATAGAGTGCATTACTGTAATTCAGCCAGGAAGTAACTGGTGTGTGTGTGTGTGTGTGTGTGTGTGTGTGTGTGTGTGTGTGTGTGTGTGTGTGTGTGTGTGTGTGTGTGTGTGTGTGTGTGTGTGTGTGTGTGTGTGTGTGTGTGTGAAGAAATGTAGGTGGTGTACTAGTATTAATTGTGCAAATGCACTCCTAGCCATTGCTGAGACCAGGGCATCTAGGCTCAAGGATCAGTCCAGCAGCACCCTCAAACTACACACCTCTTTTTTCTATGGGAGAATAATCACACCCAGTACAGTCTGTATCCCCATTCCTTGAGCTCACTTTTGACTGACCAGAAGCACCTATGTCTTGTCTGGATGAAGTTTCAGTTTGTTCACCGTCATCCAACCTATTATGAATACCAAACACTGATCTAAAGCCTAAGCATCTTTCTTGGATCCAAGTGGCAAGAAGAGACAGAGCTGGTTGTCATCTGCATACTGGTGACACCGAACTCCAAAACTCTGAACTCCCAGTGGTTGCATGCAGATGTTGAATAGCATAGGAGACAAAACAGAACCCTGAGCAACCCCACAGCCCAATGGCCAGGGTGTCAAACATGAATCTTCTAGCACTACCTTCTGCGTTCTCACCTCCAGGAAGGAGTTGAGCCACTGTAAAACAGTGCTTCCTAGTCCCATTCCAGGCAGACAGTTCAGGAGGATACTATAATTGATTGTATCAAAAGCTGCTGAGAGGTCCAGTAAAACCAACAGGGACACAGATCCCCTATCCAAATCACAGTGTAGGTCATCTGCCACCAAAGCTGTCTCTTTCTCATACCCAAGCCTGAAGCTGGACTGAAATGGACCTAGGTAATCTGAGTGGATCTGAGCAATTTTACCTGCAAAGTGTTGTGCAAATTCCTCACAGAGAGCTGTAGTGTGATTTGCCTCGTGGCACAGTGGTTAAATGCCTGTACTGCAGGTAAAACTGTGCTCACGACCTGGGTTCAATCCCCGGTAGTAGGCTCAAGGTTCACTCAGCCTTCCATCCTTCCGAGGTCGGTAAAATGAGTACCCAGCTTGCTGGGGGGGGGGCAATGTGTAGCCTGCACACTGTAATTAAAAATTGTAAACCGCCCAGAGACCACTTGTAGTGGTATGGGGTGGTATATAAGCAGAACACTTTTGTTGTTTTCCTGGGGGTTAGCAAGTAGCTTGACTATTCAAAAAAGCTCAATTAGGCAATTCCATGCAGAGGCAATAGTGGTAGAGTAGAATGACTTCTTTGCTGCTTCCACTGCCATAGAATAGGCCTCCCAGTGCGTCCTAGCCTCCCCCTTATCAGTTTCACTCTGACTGTTCCGCCATTGTCACCATTACGCATACTGTATACTGTAATAATATCTAAGAAATACAAAGCTGGAAGAGACCAATCCTCTGGTTCTGCAGCCAGAGACCTAACCCACAGAGCTATCCAAAAGTTCTGGCACACTGTAATCTTAACTGCTCAGAGTTTCCATTCCAGAATTCCTTTAAAGCACTAAAAAGGATTGGAAAGATTTCACCTAGTGGTACAAACTGAACAAGCTCTGCTTATGTCTGTCTATTCACTTCACTTATCCCTTTCTGCTACATGTATAGTACTTTATAGTAATGCTGGCCAGTAAAGTAGAAAGCATGGGAGTCAATGGTGACAGTTATTTTATAGAATAACAGGATAATTGAATTGGAAGGGGACTGTAAGGCCGTTGAGACCAACCTCCTGCTCAATGCAGAAAGCCAATTCAAAGCAGATCTAACAGATGGTTGCCCAATTCTCTCTTGAGTGCCTCCAGCAATGGAGTAACAGACAAATCTGCAGTAAAGCTGTGGGCATAGTCTCAATCTCTTTTCCTGTCTCACAGTCACAGAAAGGCAGAAAGGCAGGCAAGCAAGTTAAGTACGCTTACAAACACAGTAATGTTGAGACATTGCCTCTCCCCCAAGCAATTAGCTCCATAACTCATACAAGAAGCCATGAATGCACTTTGCCCACAGATCAGAAATGTTGCTATTTATTTATTTACCACTCCTTTTAGTGGCAAAGCACTGCTCTACTCTACTCTCACAATGAACACACACACAATCAAAATAAAATAATATTACATATTACAGAGCTTGAGGTGACTAGGAGGCCACCATAGAAACTGACTGGGTGATGGGGGAAATGAGCAATGGTCAAAGGAATGATGCAAAGTTTGGCCTTACCCCAAAATTTCAGGGTAAGTTATCCCCCTTGTTTCACAATTGCCTGTTTATGACTGGAGGGGGGGTCTCTGTTATGGACACTGTGATCCTGCATCCCAGTGAAAGGCAGTCTGGGCTTTTACTTTACTTTCAATACATATTGAACACAGCAAATGGATTTTGTAGTCAGTTTATTAATTGTGGATATTAGTACAAATGATGTCTTTCAGAAAATTTCAAGTGGAATGCATTTCATATAAATGGCATATGTCCCTGGCTGCTACTGACAAACAAACTGGTCATCTGCGAAATGAAGCAGAGACAGCCACACAATTACTGTATTCCCATTTTACCAAACCTTCTGATCATCTGCTTTTGAGAGAGAAGGATATACACGATCAGTTTCATAGGGGGAAAGCAAAGTTGCATAGCTATAATGCTAAACAGAACCAGTCCTGAAATGAAGACGTGGAAACATTAAATGCATTCTGTCTGATCCTTTTTTCTTGTGAGTTAGCTTTATTTTAATGACCTCATTCTAATTTTTTTACAGCGTCAGGGTAATGATCTCTGAGGGACCATTTACTAGCTTTTGCCTGGGAGGGAGTATAAAATAATATCTTCTACAATGATCTCATCTGTTCATCTAATCCCAGTAAGAACGTAATGAACCTGCTGTCTATTTTTAAAGAGATACTATATCTCTCCTGACAGAAATACACATGCCCATCTAAATGTCTATGCTCCCGTTTGTATGGCGAGACCAGACTACACGGCTAGATGTGTGCAGTCGTCATGCGATGGAAGCCGCTCTTTGCCTCCAGGCGCATAAGCAACTCCCGAGTTTAATCAAGTTTATTCTCAAGAAAAGATGCGCATTTATACATATTTACCTGAAGTAACTACTACTTCGAAGAACGTTAGTTTTTTAGGCATTCCCATTGAACTGAGTAGGTCATGCTGCCGAGTCAACATGGAAAAAGTTTGAGCTGCGCTGCATGAATATACCTCGTTGCTACTGTTATAGTTGGAACCCATGGCACGCATTTCCTTCGGAATTAGTCCGATTATATTTCTCAGGTTCACTCCCAACTCTCTTAAAAGCTAGGAAACTGCCCTCCTTGAAGGTCGCCTGCAAAGGAGTTCTCTCTGTCTCCCTAAGAGCTCTTTTGCGGCGTGCATCTCCTGCAGATCGGGACAGAAAGCAAGGGGGACTCCCCAGGCTGTGACGTGTGTTGCCATGGTGACGTCCAGAGAGCGTCTCGCGTTGGGAGGGGGAGGGAACGAAGGAATGAAAACAAACATGGCGGAGAGGAGCAAGACGGCAGAAACGGGTTAGTCATAGTAGTAGCTGCCCTTGGAGGGGAGGCGGAGGGCTGGAGACCGCGAAGGAGGCGGCAGGAGTAGCCCGGGAGGAAGGGAAGTGACCTTCAGAGGGGGCGGCGAAGGCGGGGACTTGAGCCCTTTGAGGGGAACGACCTTGCATGTACTGCACCAACGCTGTGGTGTGGTTGGGAAGTGGTTGCTCGCTTACGGGAATGAGGAGATGTGTTGTTGTTTTTCCTCAGGAAAGGGGACAAACGTTGCCCTCCCCGAGCCTGGTGGTCCGAAAGAGACCTGCTGGGACAGGGCACTCTGCTGTGTTAAGAGCAGAGGGAAAGCCCTTCTTGTCCTCACTGGGTGCTGAGATACTGTAAGGCGATTCTTTTCATGCAAAGCTTTTTAAAACTGGGAAGAAAATGCCCATATAAAGCAATGGCAACTGACACAACGCCTGTGAGAAATCATGGAAGTTGCAAATGATATTTGATAAGGCAGGGCATCACTGAAATAATTGCAACTTTTAAAAAAGCAAGAAATGACATTTGGGTGATAGAAATAGAAATGAAATGCTTCTTATTTCTCCTTACATTTTATGATTTTAATTGTAATTTTAGTGTTTGGTTTAATATGATATTAATATATTTAGATTGCTGTCTTGAGAAAATATTTGTATTTTGAACTTGCCTGAGAAGCTACAGCAGTAAATCAGTCAGGAATCTCCAAAGTTTTCAAACCAGAGGACACAGTTGAAATCTTGGGGACGTGTCACAGGTGCTGTCACAAAATGAATGGGAGGGGTTGAATGCACAAAATGTTTGCTTTGGTCAGAATAGCAAATTACTAAATGTGCATTTTATGCAACTGGGAAATCCTAAAAATACATGCATGTATATATATAGTAGGACCTGAGTATAATGCAGAAATAGGGAAAGAGCAAACACAAACTTTAATGCACTTATTCCACTTTCTCATGCAGGTTTATATTCTCAATTCTTACAAATACTTGAGAGCCAAGACACCCACTTACTGACAAAGAACCCTTCACCACATTCTACTTTCCTTTACCTGTGACTAGAACTACATTGGGATGGTGGTTCTGCTTTTCTGCAGTTTAATTGCATTACATCTGAAATTGCAGTACCCACATATGGGTTGTGGATTGTTTCGGGAGTTTATGCTGGTTGTGATACTGTACAAGCAGCATTCAAACCAACAGACCCCCTTCTTTCCTTCTCTGTTAATCTTTAAATAGTTTGCAGCCCAGAAGAATTCTTTACCACATTATAAGAGTAAAATGATGGGGAGGAGGTACACCCAAGAGCCTGCAGCACAGTGAGACTTTGCCTCAGGATTGGGATGAAGCAGCTGAAACCCAAACTGAACTTTCTTAGAAATTGCCCACATGGCATAGAATTCTTACATGTGTAGCAAGGAAAGAGACACAGAAGGTGCCAAGTAGAATTTCCCTGGCTCTCAGCAAAGTATAAACTTTTTAATGCAACATAAATATCAATATTTTTAGTAACCTACAATAGAACTGGAAGAAAAATAATAATTATTATGGTTATTAATGGTTACACAATTAATTATTACAAAAATAGAAGATTAATTATAATTTTCATATGAAATAATGGTATAAAGAAATGTGACTTTAGCCGTTAATGATAAATTAACATGTGAAATGAAGAATAAAGTAATATTAAAGGTTAATGATTTTAAGGATATTTGGATGTAATGGCATCGACAAATGTCAAGCCAAGACTCAATTTTTTGGGGGGGTGTATGTTGATTATAATTGGGGTATGTTGCTTAGAAAGAAAGGAAGAAGAAAAGAAAGCAAAGATAATTAACAAGTGGTGAGGAACATGGTGGTGATGGAAAGTACTGGTTGTATCATAGTCTATGTGTTTTTGTGTGCTACTGTATTGAATGTACATTTTTGAATGTGCAGTCCTTTTTTTAAAAAAAATAAGAGAAAAACATATTGCAATAATTTCAAAGATAATAATGGGAGACTTAAATTACCTGTTGGGAGGCAAATTCTGCCAAACATGGCCCTTCCAAGAAATTCCTGGCTTATGGTGGCAATAATTTTTCCTTGGAAAAAGTAGAGGAAGAAACCAGAGGATTAACCACTCCTTGATTTGATTCTTACCAATAAGGATAACATAATAGACTCAATCACATACAAGAAAAGAACTCTGGTTATACCAATTCTTTTCATACCTCTGTTGTACTGAATCTGATACATTTCTTTTCAGCAGTCTTCTGGTATATATATATATATCATCCACCAGTTTCATCCCCAGTCCCATCATCTGGCAAATATGGGTTATTTGATTTCTATAACTCCTATTTCGCATCAAGTCCACTCTGGGTGGTTTACAACAATTGAAACCCAAGACAAAAGTGCACAATAAAATTCGAATCAAACTAAATAAAAACAAAAAATGAAACATTACATAAAATAAAAATTAAACGAGGTTGTGCATATTAAAAATAAAATGATGGAACTGATGGTTCTAGCTGACATGCACTATGTTATGATGTTGTGAGCTCTGGAAGTGTCTTTTCTTTCCAGGCTTCTCTTGGGGTCAGGAATCTTAACTACCTGACTTGGGAGGAACAAGTAGTAGTAGTAGTAGTAGTAGTAGTAGTAGTAGTAGTAGTAGTAGTAGTAGTAGTAGTAGTAGTAGTAGTAGTAGTAGTAGAGAAGAAGAAGAAACTATTATTAGCAGTGCCCCATTCATACTGTTAGTATGGCCTGTCACCCAGTACAAAATAGACACAATTCAAAGGGTCACATTAGATGAGATACTAATTTTTTTGCATCCTTCAGTGACAGATTTTCTTCAGAGCAATGCACATGAGCAATTAGACTTGCAAATTAAGTCTTTGTTCACCCACCAATGATCAATCAAAAAGCAATCTTGTTTGTTACATAAAGTAAGAAAATGAGAAACGTTCATAATAGAATAGACATTTACTTATAATTTAAGGAAGCTTTGTTTCTACATGCAAATAGAGTTTCTTATCTGATTAAATTCTAAGGTTCACTCTCCAGGATAGGCTATAGATTCCATAGTCTCTTATGCAACCATGAGTCATCAGATCTGAAATAATAAATTGTCTAACATGGATGGGATCTAATACAATTTTAATGCTAAATTAACTTTTATTGGAAATGCTGATGTACATCTATTGTTTTAGCTTATTAATACATTCAATCTCATTGCTGCTGGGCAGTGGTGTTTATCAGACAATATAGTGCAAGAATACTTGGGGGGAAATAGCATATGAGTGGTTATTGTATTTCATTACCTATAGTAACTGTTACAATTACCAAGAAAGAGAATATTGCTTTGTAGCAGGTTCTTAATTATACCTAATCAATTTTTTATTGTTATCCCAACAGGTAGTGATGTAGGAATAGATGAAATTATCACAGGGAACTTAAGCAAATATGCTGCTGTTCCACCAGGTTACTTTGGACAACCAAAAAAGGGACATCTTGTATTTGATGCCTGCTTTGAAAGTGGTAAGTACAAAACTATTTATCCAAATGTGATGAGCCTAGGGCAGGGATGGCGAACCTATGGCATGTGTGCCAAAGGTGGCACGTGGAGAGCTTTCACCTGGCACGCAACAGGCTCCCTGTCCCCCCCACTTCCCCTCCACTGGACCAGTCATGAGGAATTTGCGGAGGGGGGAGTAGGGGGGCAGGGAGCATGTTGCATGCCAGGACGACCCCCATCACCGCCCTCGCCCCGCCCCCACCCCCTGCTGCCCCAGCCTCCGCCTCCGCCTGCCTCCGCCACCGTCCCCATCGCCGCCCTCGCCCCCGCCGCTGCTGCCAATGACCCTGAGCCCGTCGCCCCTGTTGCCCTGCTGCCTTTGCCCCCTGCCCCCCGCCCCCGCTGCCACCAATCCCAACCCCTTGGCACCGCCACCATCTCCATCACCGAGTTTGGGCACTCTGTGTCAAAAAGGTTCACCATCCCTGGCCTAGGGCATGATTTTAAAGTATTTTGTTGTCACTAATAGTTTCTACCTTAGGGGGACAAGGGTGGGTTATATTTCCTCTGTCGTTTCAGTAGGGTGTTTATAGATGAAATTGTCTAGTTTGCAACCTTTGCCAAACTTAGGTCATGTCTCTCACCATCTCAACAGGCGGTTTTACTACAGGATGAAGGACTTTCTGATATCTTTCCAACTGTTAATGTAGCTCTTAGAATATATTGGAGATGATGGTTACTTGTTGTTTAGGAGAGAGGTCATTCATAAAATTAGTAGTAATAAAAGCATATATGAGAACCACAGTGACCCTAAGTTCTCTGTGTGTACTGCATGTAGAGAGCAATGTTCTAAAGAAGATACAGTTTGATACCAAGTATAAAAAGAAATACTTGTTTGTAGATATTCTACTATGATGCATATAGGTGCAACAGTATACTGTACTTAGCTTAGATAAACTTAAAATGTTTGGACTGTCAGGTTTAGAGTTGAATTGAATTTGTTGTGTAAATTGTTGAGTTAACCGTTATTATTCATGTAAACGAAAGAGTACATAGCAGCAGAGCTATGTTCTTCATAATTTGTCTCACCTAAAATTTACTTAGAATATTGCTGTCAAGGGGTGTGTGGCTTAAACATGGCTGGGTAGGACGGTGATTTCCTACGTCTGTTCGTCAGAACGTTTTCAGAACAGTTAAACAGTATGACTTCGTCAGAGATATACTCATGTGAGTAAAAGAGCATATTAATTAAAGCTTGGAGCTGCCTTTGACAGCTTGGTATCTTAAATGAAGATATATAAGTAGAATTGGCAACACTTTTTCTCTGAGTGCAAGATTGGAGTGTAAAATTGGAACTAAGAAGTTTTGCCGATGTGGGAGACAGTAATTAAACCACCTTGAACTTCAGATTGCTGATACAAGTAATTGGACTCTTTTTGGATGCTTTTTTCCCATCCGGGGCTTATTTAGCTAATGTATTGCTTTACAGAACTAATCCAATAAGAAGTTGAAAGCTGGAAAGCAGAAAATGGTGTTTTCCACCCCACTTTTTATCTGCTCTGAACTGGAGGCTTAAATAACATCAGCTTCTTCACTTGAGGAGCATTTTTGCCACATATCTATTTCAAAAAAAGCATTTAAGATCTAAAGTATTTAAGGAGGTGGACAATTTGAAATGTTACTTATTCAGAGTTTTGAAAATGGTGTCCAAACTTCGGCCCTCCAGATGCTTTGGACAGCAACTCCCACAGTCCTTTGCCATTGGCAATCTAAGCTTAGAATTCTGGGAGTTGTGGTCCAAAACATCATGAAGGCCGAAGTTTGGGCATTCCTGAGCTAGATACTGCATAAGAATAGTCATGCTCCATCTGCTGGTCACTTAAGAACTGTGTGGAGTTCAACATGTTGGGTTTTTTCCATTTCCCCTTTGATTCGTCCTGCATATATTTTAATAGGCTCTACTTTGATAAATAGCAGTTGAACATTCTTAGTTTATGGTTATGGTTTGCTCCATAATGATGAGGCCCTATGCATAAGTGGTTTAAGGGGCATACACAACCTGCTTGGGTGAGGAAAGAGGAAAAGGAGAAATCTGGCACAAGCAATAAAACTTTTGGAAGATTGGTACGCTTAGAGGCCTCTCAACAACAGCAGGATATGGATCTTCAACAAACTTTGCAAAAAAATTGCTCGAATCTTTAAAAAGTTGTCTCTGTTTCCCCACTTCTGTGCAACCTTTTAAACTGCTCCCCTTCCTCACAACCACAATAATACAGGCGGTGGCCACACAAGGAAGGCAGGTGGGCAGGGTGGAGGTGCAGGGGATAGGCTTCAGGGCAATGGAGGGAGTGGGAGATCTTGCCACAGCCCTCCTGTTTTAAATTGCCCCACTGGGCTGCAGCCGGTGCCCCGACCGTCTGGGTGGTGGGTGGGTGGAGCGGGGGACCTTGCTGTGGCCCTCCCACTTTGAATGCCCCACTATCCAGCATGCCTATCATCTGAGCAGTGGGTGGGGGAAGTGGGGGAAGCGACATAGCCCACTGCTTTGAACTGCCTAAGCAATAGAAGCAGCTGCGGAGGTTGGCTTGCTTGGGAAGCAGGGGGTAGGTGGGGGGGTCACAATTGGTTCTGGGGGCCAGATTCAGGACCCTGGGGGGCCGCATCCGGCCCCCAGGCCTTAGGTTGAGGACCCCTGCTCTCAGAGATAAGCAAGAGAATCCGAATTTCCAGCATCATAACATCATGCTTTTTTCAGATTTTTCTCAATTTACAATGGCTTACAGAAGGCGGATAAGAGAGGTTACATCAATTTTGAGGTCCAAGAACATTCACTACCAATGGGGATATCTAATTTTCCTGAAAATAGTATACAAGGTAGTGACATATAAAGCCAAAACAGTCCAAGAGTCTTGGAATATAATGAGAGACCATGGGATTGTTACAATAAAAAAAGAAAAAGAAAGAAAGAAAAGAAAAAGATTGGGAGTCATTTATGGAGAAATTGAGAGGAGAACAGACATCGGAGGGAGAAGGGGAAGGACCACAGGTTTGGTGGACAGCTCAATGAATGTGTCTACCCAATGTGTGGCAGCAGTGAAGAAGGCCAATTCCATGGTAGGGATTATCAAAAAGGGGATTGAAAATACAACAACCAACATTATAATGCCATTATACAAAACAATAGTAAGGCCGCACCTGGAGTATTGTGTACAATTCTGGTCATCGCATCTCAAAAAAGACCTAGTGGAACTGGAAAAGGTGCAGAAGAGAGTGACTAAAATGATTACTGGCCTGGGGGACCTCCCTTATGAGGAAAGGCTAAAACATTTGGGCCTCTTTAGTCTGGAAAAAAGGTGGCCGAGGGGGGATATGATTGAGACATACAAAATAATGCAGGGCACGAGTAAAGTGGATAGAGGGAAGCTCTTCTCCCTCTCACAAAATACCAGAACCAGGCAACATACACTGAACTTGAGGGCTGGGAGAGTAAGAAGAAACAAAAGAAAATGTTTTTTCACCAAGCATGTTGTTAGTCTGTGGAACTCCCTGCCACAGGATGTGATGATGGCATCTGGCCTGGATGCCTTCAAAAGGGGATTGGACAGATTCCTGGAGGAAAAGTCCATCACAGGTTACAAACCATAATGAAGATGTGTAATCTCCAGGCTTCAAGGACTGTGAAATTCCAGAAAATTTGAAAGGGAAGTTAAATAAGGTACTGCAAGTCCATTGGTTTAACCTTTGATTTGTGTCACAGATATTAAGAGCTTTTCAGAAAATTTAAAAGGGAAGCTAAATAAGGTACTGCAAGATAAAAAGTTATATTTTACAGGATTGCTTAAAACAATTTTTTGCAATAACTAGGGCACCTGTTGTTTAGTAGAATTATGTTACCTCTTGAACTCGTTGAAAAAAATTAAAAATAAATAAATAAAAATATGGATGTAAATGCAACAACTTGTTGGCCTTCGTCATAGGCCTGGATTTGGCAAATCACTTTGTATCCTCCCTGACACTTAGACTCTCAGCAAACAGGACACAGGATATTTGCATTATTGTCAATTTATTTATTTATTTATTTATTTATTTATTTATTTATTTATTTATTTATTTATTTAAGTTTATATATCACACTGATTTTCCCAAGGGAACTCTGGGTGGTGTGAAGTAATTCTTCATTGACAGAAGAATTACTGAGAATAAACCTTTCCAGCACCATCTAGAGCAGGGATGGCGAACCTTTTTGATACCGAGTGCCCAAACTTGGTGATGGAGATGGCAGCGGTGCCGAGGAGGGGGTCGGCAGCGGGGGGGGGGCAAAGGCAGCAGGGCGACGGGGGTGGTGGGCTCAGGGTCATCGGCAGTGGCAGCGGGGGTCATGGATGGCAATGGTAATGGCGGCAGAGGAGGCAGAGGTGGCAGAAGCAGTGGCAGGGGCAATGGCAATGGGGTCGGGGTTGGCGGCAGGGGGGCAGGGCTGGGGGTGAGGGCAGCAAGGGTGATGGGGCAGCGGGGTCAGGATCAGCGGTGGTGGTGGAACTCCCAGAATCCCCCAAGCACCAGGGCCCTGGACCAGAACTCCTTTACTACAACTCCCAGAATTCCCCCAGGCAGGAGCATCCTGCCTAGATGATGATCCCCGTCATCTCACTGCAAGCATGGCTGCGGATTACCCTCCTAGCATTCCCTTGCCAGGGTGGTCCAGAGCTACGCCTCCCCCAAATCCCCCAGGACTAACCACCCCATCCCCACCCCCCAGAATGCCATGGGACCCTGGACTACAGCTCCCATGATCCCCTACTAGGACATGATCCCTCCCCCCGTCCCTCATCACCCTGGATAAGGACGAGCCCCTCCGCCCCTCCGGCCACCAGTTCCGCCAGCATGTTCTTCCTCCTCCTCCTCTTCCCCTCTGCGTGGTCGCCTTGTTCCTCTGCCGCTTCCTGGCGCCTCTTCGTGACATCACCGCACGGCCACCGCTTAAGGGTGCTTGTACAGAAGGCTCTGCGTGGGAGCTGCCATCAGGCAGGAAGCGTGAGAGGATCTTTAGGCGGCAACCTCAGTGCTGGATTGGCGCAGAAGAGGTGGGGGTAAGAGGAGGCGGGGGGCAGAGGAGGCGGGGGCAGGGGGTGGTGGCGGTGGTAGGGACGGCCTGGCACGCGACATGCTTCATGTCCCCCTACTTCCCCCTCCGCAAATTCCTCATGGCTGGTCCAGTGGAGGGGGAAGTGGGGGGACAGGGAGCATGTTGCGTGCCAGGCGAAAGCTCTCTGCGTGCCACCTTTGGCATGCGTGCCATAGGTTTGCCATCCCTGATCAAGCGGGCAATATGATTGGGTTTTGTAAGTAAAAAGAAAAAAAATGTTGGGGAAGCATGTGTCTCCATTTGAGGTCCTGGGGCCACTTTACCCACTTTGTGTGAGGGCACAAGATTTTCATGTTGAATGTCTCAGATTCACTTCTATCTCCATTTTGTATGATCAACAAGCAGTGTGAAAGACTAAAAATCTTGGGAACCTCAGCTAGGCAAGTTAGCCTTCTACAGATGAGAAAAACAAATAGTGTGGTGCGATATAAGGTTGTATATTTATAGCGTATAAGACTTATCTTTCTTAACAGACCCTAATATCATTGAGCATTTTTGCAATTCTTTGGGAGATATATTGTAGAAGTTATTTTCCAGTATTGACTCCTGTTGACATCTTTGAGACAGAAGTCAAATGTATTTAGCAGCTCTGAACATTTTATTAGTGTTTTCCTTTTAAGGTAGAGAGTTCACGAAATTATTTTTCCAGTATTCACTTTTTTCTTCCAGAAAATTCTTGCTCTCTTTAGAGAGGAATATTGCCTGTATTTCAACTATTTGAACATAATGGAATGAGGGTCATAAGTAAGTATAGGCTAGGTCATGAATTTTATTTCTGATACTTCTGTTCAGAAAGACATGATTTTGAAATACTCTATAATGATGTTGGAAATTGTTGGCCTTACAAAAGTTCACATTTATTGAGCTTGTTAGCCTTAAGCTCATAAGTAACTTTCAGTCAAGACTCAACTTGTAATTATCCATCTTACTGTGAAATGATAAGCAATTCTTAAATTTGTAAACATTGTTCATAAGAGTAGGTATCGTTTAATCTTTGGAATGTTCCCACAGGTTGGCAAGTAGCAATAAATTAAACCAAAGGCAACTGTTGAAAATTAGAGTGCAAAGTGTGTGCCTGAGAAGTTATGCTAGGACTTGTTATTTTAAAGAGATTTTTTGCTTGCTTATATAACATACAACCTCCTCTCATTGGCCAGATGTAGTTAAACCCAGACCCAAGATAGAGTATGCACAGTTATTAACCAGGTTACAGATTCCACCATGCAATGCATACTAAGATGGAGGAGTAAACGAGAGAAACTTTATTTAGATAAGGATTGATTGATTGATTGATTGATTGATTATTCTACTTTTCCATCAGTGAGCTCAAGGTGGCATACATGGCTCTTGTCATCTGGCAACATTCTAGCAACAGCCTCATGAGATTGGTCAGAGCAAATGATTCCCCAAGGTCACTCAGTAACTTTGTAGGATTAGTGGTGATTCAAATTTGGATCTCTGGGATCCAAAGCAACACTTTAGTCATTACATAATGCTGTGTGTCCTACTATATGGTGCCTTGGGAACCTGCATGTTTAGTCTAATAAAAGAGGCATATCTCTGGGGTTGCAGCCAGCTTTGCATTTTAAGAGGTGTTTCCTCTCAGTTCCACAATGCATTACAAGATGGAGTCTGATATCCATAAACCTACCTGTAATTTTCAGTTTGCGACTGAATTCAACTTCCACGCTTGCGGATTTTCATGCTCTTGCTCTTCCAATCTTGTTGAACCCGCTAGCCTATAAAGGAATCAAGAACTTACATTCTTTCTTGCATTTTCCTTAGCCTAATAAAGGTATAACTGTGAAATTTGTTTTGTTCTCTTAGACCACAGGTTTTATGCTTAATTTCAGAAACATAAAATATAGTGATATGGCATTAAAATAATGATTAGAATTTTTAAAAATGATATATATATTCTGGTAAAACATGCAGAGGTAAAAGAAGATATATTTTTAAAATTCTTGCATTGATTCAGCAAATGCTTTATGAAATACTTAAATATACTGTGTTAAGCTTCAGCACATCACTGTAATCATGCCATAGCTGAAAGCCTGTTGTATTCCAAAATTGCCTGTGTGCTTTAGTGACATTTTGAACAGTATTTCTTGAAATAACAGTGGTCCATATCTTATGATTCTTAAAACTGCATTTGTTAAAGGTGCTACTGAAGAAAAAGTAGTTGCGAAATCAGCTGTTTCCCTGCATTTTAAGAGGAATATGTTGTCTAATATTTTATTTATTTATTTTGAATATTTTTACCCCACTTTTCTCCTTGGAAAAGGACCCAAGGGGGCTTACAATAAAGAGGGAATATACAGCCCTGAATATTTAAGACATATTCAGGTTAAGAACAGGGATTTAGGAGAGGCATCTTAGAACATGAAAAGGTAACATTAAAG
The DNA here is from genome assembly GCA_029282475.1 of Phrynocephalus forsythii. Lineage (NCBI taxonomy): Eukaryota > Metazoa > Chordata > Lepidosauria > Squamata > Agamidae > Phrynocephalus > Phrynocephalus forsythii. Next base: position 57,307,153 of record JAPFRF010000005.1, read on the forward strand.
CTAAAGAGCAAACAAAAAGAAAAAAACAACCATTGAGGGGTGAAAACTAATGTGGAAATCAATGTTCTTCTTATGCAATCAGTCAACGCAATCATGTATGGTAATCGATATAAAAGTCACATCGTAAATAGACCCTCATTCAGGTAGAGCTTGCCTGAAGAGGAAGGTCTTTGCCTGCTTCTGGAAAGACAGCAGAGATGGGGCAGTCCTGGCCTCCAGCGGGAGGGAGTTCCAAAGTCTGGGAGCAGCAACTGAGAAGCCCCTTTCATGTGTTCTTATGAGACGGTTCAAAATGTGAGATTTGATCTTTGAGGTAGCTTGGACCAAGGCCATTTTCTGCTTTGTAAGTTAAGGTGAGCACCTTGAGTTGTGCCCAGTATGTGATTAGCAGCCAGTGGAGCTGCTTTAGTAGGGGTGTAATGTGATATCTGTAACTCGCCCCATTCAGCAATCTGGCTGCTACATTCTGGGCCTGTTGAAGTTTCCTGAAACTTTCAGTTGGTAGAACCATATAGCGCACATTGCAGTAGTCCAGCCAGGATGTCACTAGGGCATGTGTCACAGTAGCTAGAGCAGATTTCTCAATAAAGGGTGCAACTGGCATACCAGTATAAATTGTGGAAATGCAGTCCTGGCCACAGCTGTGACCTGGGCATTTAGGCTCAAGGATGAGTCCAGGAGCACTCCCAAGCTGTGCACCTCCATCTTGTCTGGGTTTAATTTCAGCTTGTTCTTCCTCATTCAGTTCATTACCGAAGTTAAACACTGATCTAAAGTCAAAATACCTTCCTTGGAATCCGGAGGTGATGAGAGGTAGAGTTGAGTGTCATCAGCATATTGGTGACACTTCACTCCAAAACTCCGAATAGTTTTCCGCAGTGGTTTAATATAATGTTAAATAACATAGGAGACAGAACAGAACCCTGGGAGACTCCACAGGTCAGTGGCCGTGGTGTTGAGCATGAGTACCCTATCACCACTTTCTGCATTCACTCCTGCAGGAAAGACTGAAGCCACTGTAAGACAGTTCCCCCAAGTCCCATTTAAGAAAGACGAGTCAGGAAGATGCTGTGGTTGATAGTGTCAAAAGCAGCTGAGCAGTCTAGTAAAACCAAGAGGGGCACAGATCTCCTATCCATTTCCCTGCCTAGGTCATTTACCAATGCAACCAGTACCGTCTCAGTCCCATAACCAGGCCTGAAGCCAGATTGAGCTGGATCCAGATAATTTATCTCATCAAGAAACCACTGGAGCTGCAAGGCCACAACCCGCTCTAGGACCTTCCCCAAGAATGGGATGTTAGATACCAGTCAGTAGTTGTTCAGTATTCTTGAATCTAAAGAAGGCTTTTTAAACAGCGGTTTTGCTATTGCCTCCTTCAAGCATGCAGGGATCCTATCCTGTTGGAATGAGGCATTCATTACCTGGCATAACCAGTCTGCTAGACATTCTCTAGCAGTTTTTATGAGCCAGAAAGGGCAAGGGTCCAACAGACGTGTGGTGGCCCTTTTCTCCCCAACAGTTCTAACCACATATTCAGGCTGTAGGAGCTGAAACTCATCCATTAATACAGGGAAGGCAAGGGGGACAGTTTTATTAATAGGTTCCGAATCAGTAGCAGCATCCAGGTCAGCCCGGATCTGTACAATTTTGGCTGTAAAGTGTTGTGCTGTACAATTCTGTACAATTTTGGCTGTAAAGTTTCTGAGTGGTCTGTGTTATCCACCCGTGGATCAGCTTGTAACCGAGTCTTGACTATTCAGAAAAGCTCGGCCGGGCGATTCCGTGCCAAAGCAATGGTGGTAGAGAAAATGCTTTCCTTGCTACTTCCACTGCCTTGGAATAAGCTTTCCAATGGTCCTTTACTTTTTCTTTATCTGCTTCAGTCTGGGTTTTCCACCAATGCCTTTTAACTCTACGGGCCACCTATTTATTTTTGCCAGTTTCCCAGTAAAACAAGCAGCCCGTTTGGCTGTACTATGAGGAAGGAGACGTTTATGAGCGATCAAGTCAATGGCTTTACTCATTTCCTAATTCCAAAGAGCAACCAAGGATTCAATGGAATCACCCGTCAAAGAGGTGGGAAACTCCCCTACGGCAGCTACAAAACCATCTGGATCCATCAACCTTCTTGGATGAATTGCCTTTGTCTGACTTCCACCCCTGCCCAGACTCTGAGTTACAGTGAGCCTAAAACAGACCACATAATCCGGACCACAGAGATTTCCTTTACCCCGAGGTTCCCACTATCCATACTAGGACAGAAGGCCAGGTCTAAGGTGTGGCCTGCAGAGTGAGTAGGGACAGAAGCCATTTGGGATAGATTCATGGTTGTCATGGAGGTCATGAATTCTTTGGAAACCCCTGACAGAACTGCCACATCATGGATGTTAAAGTCCCCCAGCAAGATGATGCAGGGAGATTCCAGTACACCCCTGTTATAAGTTCAGTTGGCTGAGGTAGAAAAGTTGTTGTGCCTCGAGGAGGATGGTATACCAAGAGAGTTCCTATCTTGTCCTTGGCTCCTACTTTTAGGGACATACATTCAATCCCAGGGAACTGGTGAATGTGACATCTAGTAAGAGGGATGGAGTTGTGATAGACTATTGCCTCTCCACCAACCCACCCCTCTGGTCTTGCCTGTTATTCTACAGAGAATCCTGGAGGACAGAGCTGAGCAAGATTAACACCCTCAGCCAAGGCTCTGTGATGCAAGTGAGATCAGCATGTTCTTGCAGGATCAGGTCCTGGGTGATTGCTGTTTTTCCATTCACTAACCTAGGATTCAACAAAAATATTTTCAGTCCAGGCATCTTGTCATCAAGGTTTCCAGAACATTCTGACTTTGAGATACTTTGGGAGTTACCAAAACCCTGTACTCCTTTCTTCTATGGTGTTGATGAACTTTATGATTCCCATGTCTTCCTCTATCAAGAACAGTAGTAATAGGTTTCCTTTCAATGTTTTGTAATGTCTCTGTTGCAAAAGTGACATATTCCCTTGGTAGTTGCATATCAATCTGTGGCGCTCTCTGCGGCACTCTTTGTGGTGCTAAGTGTGGTGCCAAGTGCGCACCAGAGGTGCTGCTTCGGGCAGCCAGGGCTAGCCTTGTAGGTATCTGTGGGAAATAAGTTAGGCGGAGACATGAAGCTGTCTTTCTGCTTTGATGTGATTAATAGGTCCAGCTGAACTGCTTTCTGGGGAATGGCTGCTGTTTGCATCCTCCCAAGCCCACAAGGTTTCTTACTTTTTAATAGCAGCCAAGCTGCCTAGATACACTTAGTACATCTGATCTTGGCCCTGGCTAGTACTTGGATGGGAGACCACCAGGGAATATCAAGTGCTATAGGTGCCTGGAGTAGAAACTGGCAAGCCACTCCAGTATTCCCAACTGTAATGACACACACACACACACACACACACACACACACACACAGAGAGAGAGAGAGAGAGAGAGAGAGAGAGAGAGAGAGAGAGAGAGAGAGAGGGCTAGCCTTATAGGTACCTGTGAGAAAGGAGATGGGTGGAGAGATGAGGCCATCTTTCTGCTTTGATGTGATTAATAGGTCCAGCTGAACTGCTTCCTGGGGAATGATAAGAATGACAGAGGGAAATAATTTATTAATATGTTTTCTGGTTAGTGAAATATTCATTTAAATACAAAATGTTATCTTTGAAGTATAATATTCCACTGGTTAAGCATATAATATTCTTCTTGTGTGTGTGTCGTGTCATTACAGTCGTGACTGACTCTTAGTGACTCCATGTCCATGGAGTTTTCTTGGCAGGAATACTGGAGTGGTTTGCCAGTTCCTACTCCAGGCGCCTAGTAGGCACATAATTCTTCATGCTTGCTTTTATTGATTGTGTTCAGTGGTCTAATTGCATTCTAAGTTTTGCTGTTATCATGCTAATTTTGAGTTAAGGTTTGTATTTTTAAAGTGGGTGCACACCACCTATTATCACTCCATGCTCCTGTGGTAGCTAGAAGGAACTTTGGGATTTTCCATAATGACACGAGCTGCAGGTAAATTGCTACATTATATAAAAGATTGATTCCATATGATAGCATTTGGAAGAAATTAATAATCTGAATTGAACCTAGGCAGACTTATTTGTTTTCTCTGCTGTCTGATGTTAATAGGTATCTAATACCACAATGTACATTTTAAATAATTGTTAGTCACTTGAGAGTATGTACATGGTTGAATGATACATTTGGAGTACAAATAATACAGTTTTTAACTAAACTAGCAATTCTGACAACTTAACTGTTTTTTCTGGTACTTTGTAAAATACTGAATTCCTGGTACAATATGAAATAATCTAATCTAACAGAATTATTTATAGATAACTGTTTAATATAATATATAGCTTCGTTTCACTTCCAAAAACAGAAAGTTAAGGAAGTGGAAGAAAAAGAAGAAGTGGATGACTGAATATTAGAGCTAAGGCAACAAAGACAAAAATGACAAAATAACAGTAGAATCAAATACAACAAATTATATACTTTGGGTTTCTTCATTAAAGAAACTAATGCAAACTGTGTGCAAAAATGGAAAACTCAGAGAAGAGACACAACTACAGGGGTAGTAGGCTCCTGGTGCAGTGGTTAAACTGCTGTATTGCAGCCAAATCTGCTCAGGAGCCAGGCTTCATACCTCAGTAGCTGCTCACGGTTACTCTGGGGGTAGGATCAAGGTGTAACCTGCAGAATTACATTGTAAACCATATAGAGAGCGCTTTAAATACAATGGGGTGATATGGAAGCAGAACACTTATTTGCTTACTTTAAAAAATTGTATTTGATGTCACTGTTGAACTGAAAGTGAAATCCAAATAACTAACAGCAAAACAACAAAACAACAATAAAAAACAGCAAAGCTGTTTGAGAAGAAGATGAATTAAATGGTGTGGTTACTTTTAATTTAAATTCACAAATCAAAATTCATTTCTGAGATCATACTGAGATCAAACTTTTTAATTATATGTGAAAAGTTTAATGTCAAAACTATGTAATTATCACAGAACAAACAACTTAGCCCTATAGTGTGTTGGTTAAACTGCAGTACTACAGCCAAAACTCACAACTCAGGTTGAGTCCCAGGTAGCCTGCTCGAGGTTCAATCATCCTTCTATCCTTTCAAGGTTGGTAAATTGAGTTCCCAGCTGGCGGGTGGGGATATGACAATGATATGTGTACCTTGGATAATTAAGTAGTAAACTGCCCAGAGAGTTGTTTAAGTGCTATGGGCTGGCACCTAAAACAAAGTATGATTTGCTTTAAGGAGCCATTTGCTTAAAGATTTCTTTAAAATAATACATTGAATAAGTTAATGCAAAGAAGGGGCAGAATATATACCATTTGGATTCAGTGGAGGATTTAGAACAGTGGTAGTGAACCTTCAGCACACCAGATGTTTTGGACCACAACTTCCACAGTCCTTTATCATTGACAATACATTCTTGGAATTCTGGGAGTTGTGGTCAAAACATCTGAAGTGCTGGAGATTCACTAGAACGTGTTCATTTAGAACTAGAAAAGTACCGTTATATACTGGTATTAGGGAAGAAATGCCATGTTACAAATGTAATTATGTATGCTTTTCTTAATTCTTTATTGACTAAGAGAATGTATTTGACAGGTCCAAAGTTTGTTTGTTTGTTTGTACATCTTGTACAAAGTAACAAGATGATGAGATTGTTGGTAAATAAAGGTCAGGATCTGAGAGATATGTGGTTTAATTTGAAACCTCTACTGCCACCAACATTCCCAGTGTGGTATTGTGGATAGAATGATGGACTAGGATCCAGATAGCAGGTTTCAAACATCAACTTTGACATGAAACAGACTAGGAGAGTGGAAAACCTTTCCTTAAACATCTCACTTACCTTGAAAGCTCTATTACGATTTCTATAAATCAATTCGAACTTGATGTCACAGAACACTCACACTCTGCCAACAAAAACTGACAAGTGAATGTTGAAGATCAAATAACGGGATGCATAACAAGGATGTATACCTTTGTTGCTATTTTTTTCAATGTTTGCTCTGAGGGAGTATTTAGAGAAAGTTCTGATGATTCAAAAGGCAGGAACATTAGTAATGGAAGGATTACTAGCAGTCTTTTACATGCAGTTTTGGAAGTAAAAAGGTAAAGGTCCCCCCTGAACATGCATGCTAGTGTCCAGCTCTAGGGGCGGTGCTCATCTCTGTATTCAAGCTGAAGAGCCATTGTTGCACAAGTCCACGGTCACGTGGCCGGCATGACTGGAAGGAAACATCAGTGAATTAGTGCACATGGGTACAAATGTTAACAAACTATTAACATGGTAATTAGTGAAAAGAAAAGCACTTAGGAAGTGCCTTTTAGATGGAGTGAGTAGAAAAAAATTGAACCTCTTTGAATTTACAGTCTATCACAGAAGTGAGTACACCCCCTAACATTTCATAAATATTTGAGTATATCTTTTAATGTGACAACACTGAAGAAATTACACTTGGATACAATGTAAAGCAGTGAGTATACAGCTTGTAGAATAGTGTAAATGTGCTGTCCCCTCAAAATAATGCAACACACAGCCATTGATGTCTAAACCACTAGCAAAAAGTGAGTACACTCCTAAGTGGCAATGTCCAAATTGGGCCCAAGTAGCTGTTTTCCTTCCCTGGTGTCATGAGACCCGTTAGTGTGACAAGTTCTCAGGTGTGAAGGGGGAGCAGGTGTTATCATTCTCACTCTCATTCTAGTCACTTGAAGTTCCACGTGGCACCTCATGGTAATGAACAATCTGAGGATCTAAAAAAATGTATTGTTGCTCTACATAAAGATGGCATAGGCTAGTGGCGGCGAACCTTCAGTAGATGTTTTGGACCCCAACTCCCACTGTCCTTGGCAGTATAGGCTTGGAATTCTGGGATTTGTGGTCCAAAACACCTGGAGTGCCGAAGGTTCGCCACCACTGGCCTAGCCTATAAGCAGGTTGCCAAGACCCTGAAACTGAGCTGCAAGGCCAAGACCATACAGCAGTTTAACAGGACAAGTTTCACTCAAAACAGGCCTCGCCATGGACAAGCAAAGAAGTTGAGTGCCCATGCTTAGTGCCCTACCCAGAGGTTGGATTTGGGAAATAGATGTATGATTGCTGTCAGCATTGCTGCAGAAGTTGAAGGGCTGGGGGCCAGCCTCTCAGTGCTTAGACCAGATGCCACACACTGCATCAAATCAGTCTGCTGGGATCTCTTCCCAGAAGGAAGGGTCAACTAAAGATGATGCACAAGAAAGCCTGCATACAATTTGCTGCAGACAGACTAAGGACAGGGATTTCTGGAACAATGTCCTGTTGTTCAATGACATCAAGATAAACTTATTTGGTTCAGATGATGTCAACTGTGGGTGACATCAACCAGGTGAGGTGTACAAAAAGCATGGTAATGGAAATGTCATGGTCTGGGTCTCCATGAGTGCTGCCGGCACTGGGGAGCTACAGTTCATTGAAGGAACCATGAATGCCAACATGTACTGTGACATAGTGAAGCAGAGCATGATCCCATCCTTTTGGAGACTGGGCCACAGGGCAGTATTCAATACACCTCCAAAACTTCCACTACCTTGCTAAAGAAGCTGAGGGAAAAGGTGATGGACTGGTCAAGCATGTCTCCAGACCTAAACCCTATTGAGCATATGTGGGGCATCCTGAAATAGAAGGTAGAGGTGTGCAAGGTCTCTAACAACATCCAGCACTGTGATGTCATCATGGGAGAGTGGAAGGGGACTCCATTGGCAACCTGTGAAGCTCTGTTAAACTCTATGCCCAAGAGGGTTAAGGCAGGGCAGGAAAATAATGGTGACCACAGAAAATATTAACACTTTGTGCCCAATTGGGACATTGTCTGTTAGGGGTGTATCACTTTTCTTGCAAGTGGTTTAGACATTCATGGCTGTGTGCTGAGTTATTTTGAGGGAGTAACACATTTACAGTGTTCTACAAGCTGTATGCTCACTGCTTTACATTGTAGCCAAGTGTCATTTCTTCAGTACTGTCACATGAAAAGATATACTGAATATTTATGAAATGTGAGGGGGGTGTACTCACTTGGTATTCTGTAATTACAAGCACAATAGAATCATAGCCATGCCATAAAATTCAGAACAGATATTGCCCTCGGAAGGTTCCTTAAAATGATGAATGTAATGTGAAACAAAAAAAATTAAAATTTGATGTGCTTTTTTATTTATTTATTTATTTATTTATTTATTTATTTATTTATTTATTTATTTATTTATTTCTATCTATGCCGCCCATCTAAGCAAAGGCCACTCTGGGCAGTTCTATCATACATCTTACTATAAAAAAGATAGATGGGGTTTGAAATGTGGATTTATTGATATGCCCCAACCCACTAGACTGGTATGTTCCTGAAAATCCAAGTTGATACTTAAAGCAGCCAGTTAAACGTTTCTGAAAATTATGTGGCTTACATTCTGCGGGCATAAGTACTCAATAGGATACTGAGTTTTAGCTTGTAAACCTTGAAGACGGATTTGGGTTCAACTCAACATTATCCAAAGCTCCATCCAAGGTCAAGATAACTATGGTGAATAAGAATAAGAATGAGAGTTTAAAAATAACTTTATTCTATAAGAAGTGCCATGCTGTTGCTTTAACCAATAGCCTGTCTAGCCTATGACCACATAGTGGCCACACAGTTGTCCATGGGAAGCCTTCTAGCAGAATATATAACCAGCTCACTTCATTTTGCTATACCGAGCAACACAGGCATGCTGTCTGTGGAACAAGAAATGATATGTACATGTGAAAAAAATGTTACTACAGACCAATTTAAAGATAATCTCTACTATGATATACTCATTATGATGTATTAATGTGAACACTGAACAGTGAATAAGGCTGAAAGGAAAAAGAAGTGTTCCATTTGAGGTATGATGTTGAATGAAAGCTTTATACATGCCATTAGCTGTTGTTGGGGTGGGGTGGGTAGTAGGTTCCAGTTCAAATTAAGTCTGACTTGTCACTGAAACCTATAAAGACTAAATTGAGACTATTGCAGTTTGAGTATACCATGAGAGGACAAGACTCATTGAGAAAGATAATAATGCCAGGAAAAGTGGTAATAGGAACAGAAAGACATCTGGATTGATTCTCTAAAGTCAATCATAGCCTTTCCTTTTCAAGACTTGAGCAGTGTTAGGGTTTTATGAATGTGGACATAATTAATTCACAGTCACCATTTTGAAAGTAGCCTGATGAGAACGTAACAACAAATGTGTAAAGGATTACAGCTTTAGGTTTCTCCAACCTTAACAAGTTAATATACAGTGCATGGATAGGTACAGTTTCCATTTATTGATAGTCTTCCTGAATGTTCAAGTGATTGCTGTACTCTGTCACAACGAGTATCAAAATGGACCTCTTCACATTGTCCTCATATTAGCTGTTTCAACATCTGCCCATTGAGGCTGTCTTAGACCTTTGTGATAGAATTCTTGAATGTCAAGTTTAGAAATAGTTCCTAAGTATGGGTGGTATATTTATATATGGCATTAGTTGAAATGTTGAATGTTGTTAATGCTTTGATAGAAGGTCTTTGGAATAAAATTGGTAGTAAATTCCTTAGAAGCTATTATTGCCATATCTTTGATTAAGTTTAGATTGACAGACATTGCTAACACTTTGTTGTTGATCCTTCTCCATGATGAAGGCAATTTTAGGGGAATATAAATGTAAGAAGGAGCTAGCACTTAACCTCATGCATTGCTTCCATATTCTTGGGGATGGTAAGAGAGAATGGGATCATCACCACCACCACCACCACCACCACCACCACCACCACCAGTTATTTAATGAAAATATGCATAGGCATATTACCATTAAATAACTGAAGAAGAAAACACTGAGTTAAATTATGAGATTCTCCTTTTACTATATAACAAAAAGTCTAATGTGACAGGAGTACTGATGTGGTTGACAACAGCTAAGGTCAAAACAAGATTTTCAAAGAACGGTCTTGACCAGATCTCCAAAAGAATATTGGTTCTTGGAGGTATCTGATTTCTGCAACTATGGTCTTGTGCAGTCCCTCAGAAGGCACATTACTAAGTAGTCTGTATGTTGTCAAAATTTATAAGTGGTAGGAAGTTGTACCTTTTGGAAAGCTGGACTTTCACTAACAGGCTTGATTTATTTTCATTTACTACTATACCTATATATATAGCTGACTAGATTTTTTTTCCACATCAAGTACAGCAGCAGCTAATAATGAGAGTGATCATGAGTTTTCAATCTATGAAAGCAGCTTTTGAATTTCCAAAAAATTAAAATTAAGTAGCACTTCAGTAAGACAACTCTGTGACTGGCAGTTAGACATTATACAAATGGGGAAATTTATTTGTAGCTTTTTTTCTTTAATGAGCATTGTTTTCTGAGATCACTGTGTTTTCTTTTTCTCTTCACTTTTTAAGACGAATGGTAGTCCAATGAATGTTTGCTATGGAACTATTCTGGCATTCTTAGTATTTTTGTAAATATCAGAGAAAGGACAAAAACTGCAGTTCCAGTACATTAATATTAATTATCATTTATCTGCCAGAAAAACATTTAAATATCACTTGACATTTGCAGAGAAAGATTACTATTTAATTTGCTGCACACATAGAAATGCATTGAAATAAAGCAAAATGCTTCTAAAGCAAAATGAAAATAACTGGAAAGGGCAAGTTACTTGAACATAGTCTAATAGTTAGAATTCCAAAATATCTTGCTATTTTTCAAAATGTCAATATTTTAAAATAATCAGGGATTTGGGTTGGAAGAGGAGTGGAAAAAGATTACACTAGATATCATATTTGAATTTGAATATAAAGAAGTGGTGATCTCATCCAATGAGCATACGTATAACAAAGAGCTACAGTGAAAGAAGTACAGTACATGGAAACTGGCCTAAGAGAAGAAGATAATCTAATGTGAACCTTTAAATACCATAAGAAGGCTTGAGATAAATGAAATATATTAAGGATTTGTTGTTGGTGTTATTATCTGTTATCAAATAGCTGTTGTAATCTGCCATCAAATCATTTTGACTTATGGTGAACCTATGATCAAGTGACCTCAAAATGTCCTCAACAACTCTGGTCTTAAGGCTTCCTTTGCTGAGTAAATCCATCTGTTATTCGATCTTCTTTCCCCTATTGTCTTCAACTTTCTGAGCAATATTGTCTTTTCCAGGGAATCTCATTCTCTCCTGAATAGCTTTGATGTAGCAATTTTCTCTTTTGGAGAAACTTCTTGATTCGTTTAGTCTAGAACTGACATTTATCTTACTACTGGTACATGGCATCTGCAGAGCTTTCCTCTAGCAGAGCATTTGAATCATTTTGAATCATGTATCTCTCATCTGATTTCTTCACTACAGTATCAGCTTTAACATACTAACTCAAACTGGAAGAAGGGAACAAGTGGGACACCACAAGGTTCAGTCCTGTTGCCTGGCACTCTCCAACATTTTTATTAACTACTTGGATGAGGAAGTGCAGGGAATATTTATCAAATTTACAGATGACACAACATTAGATGGAATAGCTAATAAAAATTTCAAGCTGAAGACAAAAGAGTGCAAGTTAACAAGGATAAGTGTAAAGTTCTACACCTAAAGAAAAGAAACCAAATGCATAGTTACAAGATGAAGAATACTTGTCTTAGTAATACTACAAGTAAAAATCTTGGAATTGTTCTAGATCAAAAGCTGACTATAAGCCAACAATGTGATGTGGCTTATGTGGCAAAAAAGGCAAATGCTATTTCAGGATGCATTAACGGTACTTTCCAAATTCTTTAGATGCCACTTCCTCTTTTCAGCACTAATTAGACCTCATATTGAGTACTGCAGCCAGTTCTGGACACTACACTTTAAAAAGGATACTTACGAACTTGACCAAGTTCAGAGGAGAGCAACAAGAATGATCAGGGGATGGGAAGGTAGAGACTTTTTTAAATAGCCATCACATTTCCACAAAGAACTGGGGACATTCATGCCCTAAGGGCAAGGAAGCCTCACTTATGCTGATGTAACTTTTTGGCTGCAGATTGTGTCAAATTTCCATTTCACAGAAGACAGTGATTTCAACCTTTTTTTTTCCTCTTCAGTATCGGAAGCCTACCTATGGCCCCATGATTTCTGCTGCTGTATCACCTGAAATTCATAAACTTAGAGGAGGGCACATAGAGGTGTGTGGCTCAGGTAGCAGAATGGTCCAGTTGCAAAAGCTCTCTGAAATATTCCACAAGGGGGAGTTCTGCATAGACACAGACTCATCAGTGTAATGCATGGAAGAGCACTTAAATAACAAATGTTATAAGAAGCAAGACATTTATTTTGCTTCGTAACAGAAAGCTTAAAAGATATTTTATACATATGGAGGGGAAAGTACTGACATCCCCAGAGGGGACAAAGCTAGGTACTTAAACAGAAAATATCTACCTCTTTACATTTCCTTTCAGAACAATTCACAAACAGTAAATAGGATTGAGTTATTTTTTATTTTATTTTTCTTTATAATCTGTTGTCTAAAATTATATTTGATTGCTCTTCATTATCTCAGATATCTTTTTATTTTAGCAAAAACAATAGAAAATGGGAATGAATATAGAACTATGAAAGAATCCTTTCCCCCCAGGGAAAATGTGTTCTGAAAAAGTACCCTTCCACTTAGAACATATGTATAAAATTGTTTTACTGAGATATTCATCAGGTTGCCTCTTCTTTAAGGCATACTGAAGGCACTGAAGGCATACTAAGGCATACTGTATTTTTTCAGTGTGTCAGAACATATATACTCTCTATTTCAGGAACCTTTGGGTAGTAGGTGGCATATACATTGAATAAATAAATAAATAAATAAATAAATAAATAAATAAATAAATAAATAAATAAATATTCATTCATTCTGTTTGGCTTTTTTGGATGTGGTTTCAGGTACCAAGCACTAGTTTTGCAGGGATGTTCTCAGACCACAGCAATTTAAGGATATTGTACACTGTGAAGCACAACTTAGAAGTGTATTGATGATGTTATATTACTTTCTTTCCTGTTTTCGAAGCCTTAGTCCACTGAGCCACCACACCCCTCCAGGACCTGTCAATATCCTGACAAAACAGATGTACTTTGTGTATTGAGTTTAAAAGACTTACCTGGAATTGCATTGGTTACCAGAACTGTCTTAGTACAAGCAGGGCTCCTAATATGTGAGGAGCAGAATGGGCACCTGACCTTTTGTTACAAATCTGTGACAGGTGCAACATATTTTCTTCCAAACTGTGTTAATTTATATGTGCAAATTCATTCCCTGAAATCTGTATTCTTTATGAGCACCACAAGGGAATTGATCATAATCACGAACCAAGTAATGGACAGCTGAGAGAGATAATTACTGATATTTCAACATATTCATGACTGAAAGTTGGTCTTTTGAGCACTCATTTTTTTCCACTGCTTGTTAGGGAGGCTGAAGCAATTCATTTCTGACGTTATCCATTTCTAGGGGTGGGGGGAGTGTTTGGAAAAGTTCATGTGTAAAGTACAGCACATTGTTACAAATTAGTTTCTTTTACCATTTCTGGCAAACTCATTACAAAGTGATCGTGGCCTGTGTTGAAGTGCACTTCCTCTGGGACCAATAACTGTAAATAAGCAGGGCTGCAAGCTAGCTGATAAGTTGTTGTTCTGAAGATAACAGTCCCTTTTAGCAGTGTGTTTGACCTTTTCCTTTATATTGCCTGAGGCTTGTCTAAGACCCTCAAGGTCTATTTTTCATCTTAAATCCTCAGTAGAAAAGCACAATGTGTGGTTTAAGAAGATTTTAGGATTGCTTAACATATATGCATTTTCTTGCATTTTTATGATAATTGTTGGCATATTTAAAAACTTGAGCAAGCATTTACTTGATTTTTTTTGAACTGCAACCTTTCATACTTATCCAGGTGGTACTATTTTAATAATTTGTGAAGATGTAGGCTTATACTATAACCTAAATAAAATTGTTATGATAGTTTCCTTTTTAGTTTTGATTATGTTACCGTATTTCTCCCCAAATACATTCATTTTTGCATTACTTATGAAATTTATATTTTGAGTATCTTTTACATCATTTCATAGGTATATATCAATGTCCTGTTTAGTTTCATTCATCTGCATTTCTTCCCCAAAACATTCATTTTTACATTAGTGTATGATATATTTTGAATGACTTGCAAAACATTATTATGTAGCAGGTATGTACAAAGAGGCAACATATCTTGGACAAATAAGTAAAAAGCCAGGCAAAATTGAAAGAAACAAAACAAAAGGCAAAAACACATGACACCTTAATGACTATTATATTTTAATGTAAGTTTCAGTGGATCAAGTATACTTCTTCAGACATACGGCAACAGTTAGGTGCCACATGTTTTTTGTCTTTTGGATTTTTAAAATTTCTTTAGACTTTACCTGGAGTACTTGCACAGACTAACATAGCTAGCTCTTCCACAATTAAAGTAAAAGCAAAGCAAAATTACAAGTAAAAAGCCAGTACTGTATTGCATATAAAAATCAGATAAAAATAATTTCTGATTACTGCCTTAGTCAGAGCATGCTAAGCCCTTTTGCATGTTTATATAAAGCAGAGCTAAGCAAAATGCTGTATTTGGACCCCTTACAAGTCTTCCAAGCTGTTGCTTGTTTGTTTTTCCTGACTCCTTTAAACTTTGTTTCTCCTGACTCCTTTAAATTGACCCCACCATTTTGCTATCCTGTCCCCCCAAAAAGACATTGATAGTCCTGTGATTGTTGCATCAGATTGCCTTTTAAATAGAGGAGGGGTGTACACACACACACACACACACACACACACACACACACACACACACACACACACACACACACACATTCTCTCTCTTACTTACCAGACTGCAGATAAATGAATCAGTGGGTACTGGTTGCATGGATAGAGGGGTCTTAGTTGCGGGCATTAATTGGATCAAGGACACAATTTTGTCCAATAGGTTAGATTTAGTACCAGGTAATACTAAATGACAATGTAGTTATGCTGTTGCTTGTAACCTAATTTATTTCTGTGCTATATAAATTAAAGTTTTCTGATTCCAATCAGACTTTTAATTGTATTAATGTTTTCTGACTCATTTTTGCTTCTTAACAAACAACAATACTGTCAGTGTTGCCTATCTTGCTGAGGTAATGTACCACTTGAAAAGAAATGGAATGAAGGAAGCAATTTTGAAATAATTTTACATGAACAAAGTTTTCTGGACGTTGACACAGCTCAAATTATATTTCTGGCCTCAGCTATCATATCACATTTGCCATTGTTTTTGTTTTTGTTGACTGACACATGCACAACGTCTTTTTGAATTTTCTAGAGGAAAATAGCTTTTGGTGGAAACCTTGTCCATATTATCCATGGGGCAGGCTGCACCCACATGTTCTCATGAACAGTTTCCCCCCAGTTCCATTTTGTTACCTTACTCTTCCTTTCTTTGTTGTTTTGCATTTTAACAATATTATTTAACTTTCCTTTTATGGCCTCTGCAGCCTTTCTCAAGAAGTGTGCTATCTGTGAGGAAAATATTGGTCCTTCAGATAGCCACAAAATGTCTATTTTACCTTAGAGACTGATATGGATTTCAGGACCTGGAGAATTTACTGAGGCAGAAATAAGCGAAACCAAAATCTTCATCCTAGAAAAATCACACCAGGCAGCAGATTCGGGTGCATAAAATACACAGTTACACTCTGGCTTCTACATTTATTTGCAACTCTGTCTCTGAAAATGTCTTTATGATAGCATTATATATATATCACACCTGCTATATAGCTGATTGAAGAAAGTTTGACTCCAGTGGTTTTCATAGAGGCTTCAGTGTGGAGAGTTTTTGTAGCAACACTGACAGTACTTTCAGTGTGACTGGCAAACCCTGCTCAGAAGGATCACGAGTCTTTAAGAGAGAGCGCAGTCTCAGCTTCTGAGGAACCTCAGAAGCCATAGTAGCAGAAAGGAAAAAGATAAGGCAAGATCTATTGTGACTTCTGTTGTCATTTCACCTTCAACTTTGATTTCATTGGGTGACATGTTTCTTTCTAAATCCATCAAAATGGTATCTGTTTCCATTCAGTTTTGAGTATATAGACTATCAAGACACCAGTGCCAAGAACTCAGTATCAGGAGTGCCAACTACCTTCTGCTGAATCAGTCTGCATTGACTCATACTCTAAGAAAGAACATCATAGTAAATTCATTCTGACTTGTGATTTATTCCTGTTGACATGGAGCTGAAATTTGTGTTGGAGCAATCTTAACTCAG
Organism: Phrynocephalus forsythii; assembly: GCA_029282475.1. Lineage (NCBI taxonomy): Eukaryota > Metazoa > Chordata > Lepidosauria > Squamata > Agamidae > Phrynocephalus > Phrynocephalus forsythii. Next base: position 57,323,530 of record JAPFRF010000005.1, read on the forward strand.
TGATACTTACCATGGCAGTGTCTTGAATATTGTTGGAGTGTTTGCAACTTTGTATCCTGCCTCTAGCATATTTGGATGGGAGAGACCTTTCTAATCTGGGATGACTGTCAGTCTGTTGAGCACTAACCAGTACTTCTTATCCTGTTTCTGAATTCAAATAGGTCCCTGCTTCTCTTGTTTTGTAGCTGTTTCCCTCCTTTTAGCTTGTTGAGGTCTGTTGCTGAAAGCGCTCATGTTTGGCCGTTTGCTGTTTGTTCTGTTCAACTGTAACTAATGAAACCTCTTATTCTTTCTACTATAAATATCACAGAGTGAGTTATTGAGACTGTAACTCCCAGTTAATAAGAAAAGGGGTGGACTATTCTGGGAATTTAAAGCTATTCTGCTCTGCAAATCTCTGTCTTGGTTTAATCCATTTACTGTGACTGCATCTTTTCACAGAACTGAAAATTTGTGCAAAATAAAAATATCAGAATGCAAGTTTCTTAATTTTGCACCCAGTATAGAATTCCATTATTATTATGAAACCAATTCAGTTGAAGAGTAAAGAAAAATCCCAAAAAGGAAGGGTAGAAAACTGGATCTAATGGGTCAACACAAAAGTTTTACTTGCCAGCTGCTATGTTTATCCATGCTTGCCGTTACCAAGCTTTCATGGTGGTATATTAGCAATTTCTTTGAGAGATTTTAGAACTTCCCCAATACATTTATAAGATCAAAAGAGTCTAACTCTTTCGTTAATAAGAAAGACATATGCCGTAACTGCTCAAATTATATACAGTAAGACCCCCACACCCACTGATTCATTAACCACTGATTCAACTATCCACGGTTGGCAGAGGAAAATAAATAAATTAATAATTCAGCAGTCACAAAGCAAGCTACTGTTACAAACAGCAGCTGTAAAGCAAGCTACTATCACAAACAACAGCAGTAAAGCAAGCTACTGTCACATACAGTAGCTGTAAAGCAACTTACTGTTGCACAACAGCAGCTGTAAAGCAAGCTACTGTCACAAAATAGCAGTTTTGGGGGTGTTCTCTCTTATCCACGGTTTTCATTATCCACTGGAAGTCCTGGAACTAATTCCCCGGTAGATACCGGGGTCCTACTGTATTCTTTATTACATGTGGCCAGTTGCCTCTCCAAGGTCAGCAACTGAGAAGTGCTGCCATGCCTGGCTACTCCCTTACCCTTGGTGGGGGTAACTGATTACACTAAATCAAGAACAGAAGAATTACAATTTTAGTTTTCTACTATGAATCCATGAACTAATTGTTGATCTGCAATCTCACAGAACCCACCTTTCCCCTCTGAGTCTGTCCTACTACTAGGTTCCTGCCAAAAGCTCTCTTGGGTAACTGAGGTGTTGTTGAACTGCAGCTCACAAAAAGCCTGGCTAGCACAGCTGGTGGTGAAAGCTTCTGGGAATGGCAGTCCAAGAACACTTTTGTTGCCTGGTGTTAAGAATCTAGAAGATTCTGACCAACATTCTGTGCAGTGGCAAAACCCACATGAGTGAGTTGAAATATGAATGATAGCTACAAATAAACAGCTTATTCTTTTTAGCTTGCCTGTGACAAAATACTTTCTTCTTGCATTTCAATGTTAAATGCAGAATATGTGTATTTTCATATTGTTCTTAAATTATGTTTGGAATTATTGATCCAATTTTAACCAGACTTTGTTCCACATGATGGATTTTTGCTGTGCTTTCTGAAAACACAAGGGCATACCTAGTGGCTTGTCATTTCATTTATTTATTTTTAAAGTGTTATCTATCACAAAGAAATTGTGCCCTAAGGAACTCTCCCAAAGCAATCTATTCTGCCTGTGACATGTCCTGCAAAGGAAAAATATATTCTGCTCAAAACAGTGTCCCCCAAATACTGTAATTCCCTGATTTGTTTTTTTAAGCATCATAGGCAGTGTCTTTCTTTGCTATTCTATCTTACAAGCCTTCTTGCATGTATTGATCTTTGAGAGAGGTCCCTTTTTCTGATACACCAAGTTCAGAGGCACAACTGGGTGGGCTTTCTCAGCTTTTGTTTCCAGGCATTAAAAACACCTGACATAAGTGGTTAGATTATTTTAATTTATTTTGCCCTTTTACTAGCAGGTGTGTGTGTGTGTGTGTGTCTGTGTGTGTGTTTATAGAGACTTGGCTTCCAGGGGTGATATCTTATTAAGTAGGTTTTAATCTAGTGTGTACTGTGTTTAATTTTAATGTTTAAAATAGAACTTTTGTCCTACCTGTTACAGTTTTAGTAGAAATATTGAGTGTAACTTTATCAAGGAAGTAGGTAAATAAATAATTCCATGTGAGTCTGGATCTAGATTGCCACAAAATGGCTGTCCTGAGCAAGCCATTGAGAATGCCCACATATCCTTAATGGGTCATTTGCCACTCAAGATAGCCCAAGAGTAATTTTAGGAGAAATTTTTAGGAGTAATCTTGTAGACAGATGACTGATGCATATTAGCATTTAAAATCCAATTTATTTAGTCTTTTGATAAAATGTTCTTCTAATAGAGGTGTTGCTGGGCCAGAGAGCTTTTCTCAAATTAATTGCATCATCTTTTATTATATTCTTTTTTTCAGGCAACCTTGGACGTGTAGATTATATAACTGAATTTGAATATGACCTGTTCATCAGACCTGACACTTGTAATCCACGTTTTCGGGTATGGTTCAACTTCACAGTTGAAAATGTGAAAGAATTTCAGGTAAGTGCCACTTAAATGGAAATTGAAATTTATATATATATATCCTGGATGCCAAGACATTGAGCTATCTGATCATTTTGTATATAAGCAAGGTCTATACTATTATATTGTAGTGTTAAAAGATTGTGCATACTGATTTGAAAAAAGCATTATCTTCCAAATGGCAAAATACTCTGCCTGCCATCTTCTGAATCACAGAATATACTTATGCAGATAAAAATCTCAAGTTGTGGCTGTTGTTATCCTCTTATTCCTAATTTCTTAGGTCAGATCAGTTTGTCATCAGGTATTTGATTATATTGTCTTGTGATTCATTTTTTGCTGTTAAGATACCTATTTGTCAGGTGCTACTCAAGAGAAAATAGGTCTTGATTTTTACCCAGGTGTTGTCCACATAACCTGAACCAGTGGATCAGTTCCTTCTTCTTCACTTCTACCATGTATAACTTGGCAACAATGGGTAAAACTGGGGAGCCTCTGTCACAACCATGCTTCTGTCTATAAAAGACAGTAATATTTCACATACAGAGGGGGCTTTTACAGACAGAAGCATGGTTGTGCCATGGGTTCCCCAGTATCACGATCTAACAGGCCTATTCAAACCAGTGTGGGGTGAAACCAAGGTGAACAATAAATTGAAAGCCTCCCACCAACCATAACTGAAGTAGCTACTTGGATAAGTAGAGAAAATTTTCAATCCTACAAGAAATTAAGGCCAGTTGCCATAACTCAACTCCTGGGTAAAGATGAAACTCTAAATAACATATGGGTTATGGGTGCACTTCTGTATGTTTTCTGTGATTTCTTCTGTAGTATTTCACCTTAGGTTTTAAAGAAATGGTGTGGTATTTCATTGGCCAAATACATAACCATTCCCAGGCATTGATAGTTCGATGTGATATTACCCTTGCAAAAAAAATATCTTCAATACTTTTTGTAATTGAATAGAATATAAAAAAATTTAATCCTTATGGATCCTGTGAAGGTTTTATACATGATTCGAGTTCATGTGACTTTTACCTTAGAGCTTGTTCAATTGGGCTGGAAAGATTATAGACTATGGAATATCACTTTCTTGTAGAATAGGCCAAGACAGAGGTTTGTTTGTTGTCTTATGCTGTCTTTTGGCAAAACATTCAAAGTAGTTTATATTATCTGGTGAGAGATTACTATTGATGCTTTGTTTAAAATTATTTAATAATGAACTTTCCCGTTTCCACAGAGATAGATGCTGCATAAATTTCATTTTATGGCAATTATTTTGATATATAAATACATTTTGTAAGTACTAATTGCAGTGCAGTTCACAATCTTTTTCTGCTTACTATGAATTTGGTTTTTAAAAATGGATATACTTTACTATAATAGTGTGCCTAGTATTTTGTTGTACTAGTAAGGAAACTGTGTATTACATTTTTACTGTGCATGACATCACATATTCTCTTAATTTCCTCCATAATAAAATAGTTTAGTTAATGGCATGATTACATAGTTTAAAAATTACTTCCTGATACCAACAGTTGTATTTCTATTTTATTTCATGACTATTCTATAACAGCAAAAAGTAAAAAACAAAAACAAAAACCTCCGAACCCTAAACAAACATGAGTGTTACCCAGATTCCTGCTGTTCCATAGATGATCAGTCTTCTCCTGTTTTGTACCTCAGTCAATAATGACCAAATTATACAGATACAAGATGAATGAAAATCTGCCTCATTGAGCAATGAGATCTTGTGGAGAGATACAGTATATATCCAGAGTTCACAGGATATTTGTTTTCTTGGTTGTGTACAAGAAAAAGAATGCATTCCCAATTAAGTATGACTTTTGAGGCCTGTTATAATGTGTCTTCCTGCAATCTTCATTTTTCATCTCTCAAATTTCCGTTAAAATGAGTCTTACATGAATGTAATAAAATCTTAACCATATCTTGAGTCTGGCACCAAAAGGCAATATAACCTGGATGTATTAAATGAATGTTACAAATTGTTGTAACAGATGTACAGTGCTGTATACTTTATGTTTATCAAATTGTGTCATTTAAGAAAATAAACATTAAAAGTTTGCTGAAGAGATTATGAAATAGTTTCTAGTGATTTATTTACTTGGCAATCTTATACTTGTTTTCTTACAAGGTAAAAAGGTATATGCTTGTAGCTTTCATGTTAGAATGTCTTTAATCCACATCCAGACACACAAGACAATTTAATATCTCAGAGGTCATGTTTTGCAGCTGAAGAGTTGCAAACAATGTCCCTGAGTTTCAGCCACCTGCTGAGACAAAAAGTCCCAACCAAATCCTTTGCATTTTTCCCCAGAGCTACTTTTTTGTCCTACACAATGTAATGTAGTGGGACCCAAATGCCCTAAACTAGATGAGAAATGGTTCACACTAATAAAACAAATATAAGATGAATAATATAATCATAGAACTGTAGAATAAATGAGTTGGAATGGGCCATTGATTCCAACCCTCTGCTCAATGCTGGAGTTCAAATCAAAGGAGAGCTGACAGATTAAAAGAGATCTGTAATCTGAAATTGTAGCATCTGCATGAATACCCTATTCATTATTATCGTAATGCAAAAATGTCCTGCTTCTGAAGTCAAAAAATATAGTCAGAAGTCCCACAAGTATTCATACTTCACTGGAGAATAAATTCATGGTTGCCCATCAACAGTAAGTGTGTATTTTGGTTTCTAAAATGTATTCCTTTGTTGATTATCATATGATTCCATGTTGTAAACCGCACAGAGTAGCCCTAGGTCTAGATCAGGCATGTCCAAACTTTGGGCCTCCAGATGTTTTAGACCACAACTCCCACAGACTTTTGCCATTGGCAATCTAAGCTTAGAATTCTAGGAGTTGTGGTCCAAATCATCAGGAGGGCCGAAGTTTGGACATGCCTGGTCTAGATGGACGGCATAAAAATCAAACTATAAAATACAATATAATTTTAAACAATCAACATATAATACACCCTGCTGCTCATGAGTCCAGCCAAAAACACTAAGTAAAATGCTGGTTGAACGGGAAGGTCTTTGCCTGGTGCCGAAAAGCCAAAAGTGTCAGTGTCAGGTGAATCTCTGTAGAGCGGGCATTCCAGAGTTGGGGGGCAACCGCTGAGAAGTCCCTGTTTCAATATGCCACCCCCTCATCTCTTTGAGGGATGACACCTTCAGCAGGGCCTCCTGGCCTGATCTTAGGGTATGGCAGGCTCATGTGGAAGAAGGCAGTCCTTTAGGTAATCAGGTCCTAAGCCATTTATGGCTTTATATGTAAGCATGAGCACTTTGAACTGGGCCCAGGCAGCAAATGGCAGCCAGTGTAAAATTTTTAGAACTGGTGTAATATGAGTCTGTGCAGCCCATTTCTGTACCAGTTTCAATTGCTGGACTGTCTTCAAAGGCAGACCCATGTAAAGCGCATTACATTAGTCCAATCTGGTTGTTACCAGTGCATGTGTGACCGTTGCCAAGCTCTGGTTATCCAGGTAAGGGCAGAGTTGATATATTATCTGCAGCTGTAAGAACGCACCCCTGGCAACTGAGTCCACCTGAGCTTCCAGGGTAAGACCGGGGTCCAGACGTACCCCAAAGCTGTGGAACATGTCTCTTAGGGGGAGTGCAACCCCATTCAGGACAGGGGAATGGCCCTCTAACCTGTCAGGCGAAACACCCACCAACAGCACTTTCAACTTGTCTGGATTGAGCTTCAGTTTATTGACCCTCATCGAGTCTAAGCATGAGTTCAGAACAGATTACAGTTATATACTTTGAAGAAGAGAAATACGAGCAAACATTGCTTTTACTTCATAATGAGGTGATTTGGTGGGACAAATCAGTACTCACTGGTTAGGGCAGAGAGAGGAAAGATCATACTTATTGCTATTTACTGTATGTTATTTTGGACCACTACCTTGTTGTGTTGAAGGGGCTTGAGTAACTCAGAGAAGCTATGAGCTATGCTATGCAGGGCCACCCAAGATGGACAGGTCATAGTGGAGAGTTCTAAATGAATGTGGTCCACCTGGAGTTGGAACTGGCAAGCCACTCCAGTATCCCTGTCAAGAAAACTCCATGGACAGTAACAAAAGGCTAAAAGATATGACACTAGAAGATGAGCCCCTCAGGTCAGAAAGCATCCAACATGCTACTGAGGAAAAGCGGAGGACAAGTACAAGTAGCTCCAGAGCTAATGAAACGGCTCAGCCAAAGCCAAAAGAATATTCAGCTGTAGGCATGCCTGGAAGAGAAAAGAAATTCCAATATTGCAAAAAAAATATACTGCATAGGAACCTGGAATATGAGATCTATGAACTATGGTAAGCTAGGTGTGGTCAAACGTGAGAGGACAAGAATAAACATTGACATCTTGGGCATGAGTTAACTTAAATGGACGGTAATGGGCAAATTTAGTACAGATTACTATCACGTCTACTACTGTGGGCAAGAATCCTATAAAAGAAACTGAGTAGCCCTCATAGTCAACAGAAGAGTGGGAAAAGCTGTGCTGGGATACAACCTCAAAAATGATAGAATGATTTTGGTATGATTCCAAGGCAGCCCTTTTAACATCACAGTAATCCAAGCTTATGCACCAACTACCGGTGCTGAAGAGTCTGACACTGAGAAATTCTATGAAGACTTACAACTCCTTCTAGAACTGACACCAGGGAAAGATGTTCTTCTCATCACAGGGGATTGGAATGTTAAAGTAGGAAATCAAATGATAAAAGGAATAACTGGCAAGTTTGGCCTCAGAGTTCAAAACAAAGTAGGACAAAGGCTAATCGAGTTTTGTCAAGAGAACAAGCTGGTCATTGCAAACACTCTTTTCCAACACAAAAGGCGACTCTCCACATGAACATAATCAGATGGATAATACCGGAATCATATTGATTATGTTATCTGCAGCCAAAGATGGAGGAGCTCTATACAGTTAGTAAAAACGAGACCTGGTGCTAATTGCAGCTCAGATAATCAGCTTCTTCAATACAAGGTTAAACTGAAGAAAGTAATGAAGACCACTGGGCCAGTCAGGTAGGCTTTAGCAGTATGTGGACGGAGAACCCCCAGAAGTACAAGCTGGATTTCGAAGAGGCAGAGGCATTACATTGCCAACATGCGCTGGATTATGGAGAATGCCAGAGAGTTCCACCAAAAGATCTATGGAAGTGAGAATTGGACCATAAAGAAGGCTGATGGCTGCATAATTGATACTTTTGGGCTTTGGTGCTGGAAGAGACTCTTGAGAGTCCCCTGGACTGCAAGGAGATCAAACCCATCCATCCTAAAAGAAATCAACACTGAATGTTCACTGGAAGGACAGATTTTGAAGCTGAGTTTCCAATACTTTGGCTACCTTATGAGGAGAGATGACTCCTTGGAAAAGTCCCTGATGTTGGGAAAGATTGAAGACAAAAGGAAAAGGGGACAGCAGAGAATGAGATGGTTGGATGGTGTCATTGATGCAACCAACATGAATTTGACCAATCCCCCGGAGGCAGTGGAAGACAGAAGGGCCTGGCATGCTCTAGTCCATGGGATCATGAAGAGTTGGACATGACTTAACGACTGAGTAACAACATCAAATTTGACAGTGCAGTGAAATGAAGCATATTTTAGAACAGCTTATTCTGAGGATCTCTTAGAGTAAACATTGTACATGTGAAGAAGACAGTGTGCTATCTGCTGAAAAAGGCTCAGAATCTGATGACATTTGTTTATGTTCCACCACATAGCACTTAAAGCACTCTTTTGGTGGTTTATCATTTAATTATGCAGGCTGCACCAAGCCGGGTGCTAAATTTACTGATCTGGAAAACGTGGTCAACCTTGAGCCTATCTGAGGCCATTGGTCTATTCTCCCCATTGATGTGGAGCACAGCGATTATTAAAATGATGGTATTACCTATTAGACATGGGCACAAAACAGAAAAATGGTGCTTCAGTTTTTCGTTTGTCGTTGAGAGGTCTGTTTCGTTTCGTTTACGTTTGTCGGGAATTTTTTGAAAAATTTCGTTACCGTTTTTTGTTTTTTCGTTTGTCGTTTCTACCCGCTTTTTGCGCGATTTTTAAAGCATTTCCGTGCGCAGCCATTCCCCAGCGCCCCAGACCAGAGGGAAAACACTAAAAACATGGATGCTGGCAGAGACACAGCATAGACTAGGTATGCAGGGAAGCTGCAAAGGCAGCGGCGGGCTTTGCCCAGGGTGCAAGGCAGCCGCAGAGTGACTGCACTGCGTGGCAGGGGAGGGTACTCACCGAGAGGTACGCAGCACGCACGCACACAGGGAGGCTGCAGGACTGAAGCTAGAGTCGCAGAGACAGCAATCCTACCCTAACTCCCACCAGAGACTGCAAGGAGGACGGGCACGGCCAGAGCTTTTTATGCCTTCTGTGGCTGCCAGACCTGCCCACCCAGTCTGCAACCTGGGCATGCTATTGGTTGAACATGATCCCACATGACATGGCTTGCCTCCATTTTGTGGCTGGTGTGACATCCATTTTAAAGGGAAAAGAAAAATACATTGCGATGGGAAAAGACAAAAACAAACGTTTTAAGGACCCCAACCCCCCTGTAGGTATTATCAGACAATATAAATAATTATCGCTGCATTTTTACGGATGTCCAGGGCGTTTTTTAACATTTAAAACAGCTCATTTCATTGTGCGTCGCCATTAACGGAAACGAAACGAAACGACCACAATTTTCATGGTTCTGTTCGTTTTGTTTCATTTTCATCACAATTTTCGTTTGTCGTTTCGTTACGTAATGGAAACGACAAACGGTAACGGAAACGAAAAAATGTTCGTTCCGTGCCCATCTCTATTACCTATATTTGTATTTCTCTTTTAAAATATCCACATAATAATAAATATTAAACACTTTGATTTATGGAAGAAACAAATTTCTAATTTCATCTGGCAGGGGAGGAAACCTAGAATAAAACTGAAATATTTGCAAGAGGATAAAAAGAGAGGAGGATGGGGTGTTCCAAACCTCCAGCTATATTATGAAGCAGCAATGATACAATGGCTAAGAGAATGGATATGACTGGACAATGAAAAAGTTTTAATACTAGAAAGTAAAGACTTTAGAGCCTATATGAGGCAATCGAGATCGAACTCAGGTGATGAGAAGTCTTGACTGTAGTACTGCAGTTTAACTGAGGTGCCAGGAGGCTCTTAGCATATTTTTCCATTACCTCTTAGCAGTCCTCAAGTACAACCTCAGCCTTTTAGAAATGCTTCCAAGTATATATGGAGGGGATGGGCTCTGTCACTCCAGTTGTCCAAGGGGCAGAATACTCTTTCACTAGATGTGAAAGAGTATTTGTGAACTCTAGTCCAGTCTTGTACAAAAACCAAGCATAAGAACCAAGATGTAAAGAACCAGGATGCATAAGAACCAGGATGTAAAGACCTGGTGGAGGCATCCACAGACAATTCACCTTACAGCATCCAGAAACATCATTCAGGTATGCCTGGCCAAAATAAGCATGCAAGCAAAGAAACTGTGCAAGAAATCTTTAAATTGCTCTTAACAAAAACATTCTGTACTATATCATCTGTGAATAGAGATGAACAACATGGTTACGGGGCAAACCTGGTTACAACGTAATGACAATGGTTGGACACTATCTTCACAGTGACACAATGTGATAGGATTTTTTTTTACCATCTTGGGACTGACAGAGGTAAGTTAAACTAAGATCTAACATATGCTGGGATCATTTTACAGAAAAATGTATACATTCCCCACCCCCATTGATATTTCTGGTATAGGACAGTAGAAAAGAGAACCAGCAGATGCTGTTCTATGTGGGGAAAATGTGTGCCTGCAAAGGCAACCATGATGATATGCTGTGGTTTGTTGGATTTAAAATTGGGCCACAATTTATTGATATTAATTGATGCTACTGAATGAATGTGCTCTCTCTCTCTCTCTCTCTCTCTCTCTCTCTCTCTCTCTCTCTGTGTGTGTGTGTGTGTGTGTGTGTGTGTGTGTGTGTGTGTGTGGTTCCTGAATCTTGCTGGGTGGAAGAAGTTTTGCAGACGAGGGAAGGAGGGGAAATGGAGAAGTCACTGCCACCTTTGCCTCAGCTAAGGGGAAGGAAGGTGAGCAGGCAAAGGGATTCCTTTCTGGGGCAGGTGTGCAAAACTTATTCTGCCCAGCAAGTTGGAGGAATGAGAGAGAGAGAGAGAGAGAGAGAGAGAGAGAGAGAGATGGCTTCTCCTCCATTTTCCCTCCTTCCCTCGCTAGCTTCCTGCTTTCACCTCATTCCTTGCCGTGCCATCACCGTCTTTCCCCTCAGCCACCTGCTCACCCAGTGAGTGCCTATGCCCCGGTTCAAGTCCTGCAAAACTTTTTCCACCCAGCAAGGCGGAGGAACGAGAGAGTGAGAGAGCGCATGCGCCCCACCACCACTCAGTGCAACTGCAAGGACTGGCATCTGAGGGGGCATCCAGCAATGACATACTGAGCCCAGAAGAGGCATGAAGAAGCCTCAAGCTGGTGAGTGATGGAGGGAAAATGGATGAGAAGCCACCGCGCCACTGCCCTGGCTGAGGAGAAGGCACGTGAGTGGCGGGGCGGACTGTGTACGAGCAAGTGGGTGGACAAGGGGAAAGAGAGTTGCTGGCTGACTGTGGCCACTCCTCCTCCTCTGTCTGTCAGTCCGTCCCTCCCAGTGGAGGCCTCCCGAGGGCCTCTGTCACCAGAGTAGGGGGGGCAGATCCCGCAATATAGTGGGACCTCACTGTTTTGAGGTGCAATATGGTGGGGAACTACTGTAATAACAATAGCTACCTTTTCTGCAAGTCTTATAATGAACTACATTAGCATCTTAGCGACTCGTGTAAGTTTGTAAGTGATGAAGCCCCATCTTAATTCCTTGGAAAATGAAGTTACATATTTCTTGACAGTTCTAATTAAATTGTTGCTTCTGAAAAATATGTGCTTAAGAAAGGCCTGTTTCTTGATCAGTTATCTCTCTCTTCTGCAGAAAACTTGGAATTGTCCTATGAACAAATAATATGAAAGTTGAGAAATGAATATAGAAATAACAAAGATAGTAAATATAGATCAAAACATCCTCATTTACTGTCAGAAATAAGATAGGAGCAGTATTAAGGCACATCAATGAAACAAACCGGCACTTATCCACGGTGAAATCTGTAAAGTGTCTTCGATTGCTCAAGGGATCTTTAGATATAGCATTATTTTCTCCATCTTATGGATGACTTGACCACCTTTGTTATAAATTTTTCATGATTTTCCTGACCCAGCATCTCTTGCCTGTGGAGAGAGTAATATAGTATTGATTTGGGTGTTAGGTTTCTATATATTTTTCCCTTTTAGCCACAACAAGATTTTGTAGCCTAGAAACCTCAATCCTGAATTACTCATTAGAGAACTGAACAGCCCATTTTAGATCTGAAATAAAAAAAGTTCTGAGTTCTTATATTATAGGCAGGCCTTTTACAGGAATTTCAAATTATAGGATCTCTACACTAAGGTTTAAAGTTGTTAAAAGCTTCCTTAATTGAACAATTCAGTGACTACATACAACGCCTCTATTTGACAATTAGAATGCTGTGGGAGATGTTTATAGGGATTCTCATTTAAAAGTTAGAATTTTTTTAAAGGGAGCTTAACTGCATTTTCTTTTGGTCAATGGCTTCTCTTAGCTTGTTTCCCCATTTCAGGCATATTAGAAAACTGAAAAGAGGTCCTGATGCAGCCACTTCTCAGCTATTTTTTTAAAGGAAAAAAAGCTTACATCCCATGCAACTTTGCTGTCAGCATTGCCATGGAAACAGGAGGGTTGTTTTAAAGAATTAATTGAAATTTATCAGCATTTTCATTTCTGTGTGTGTGTGTGTGTGTGTGTGTGTGTGTGTGTGTATATATGACCTCGACGAGGTCTTTCTTCTTGAAGAAAGAAGCCAGAACACCAGCCTGAAGATGACGAGTGAGACCTCGTCGAAACGTCGCCAGAACAACCAGATTTCTACACGGGAAGAAACCCGAATCCACCCTAACATGCATACCTATACCCGTGAAAATCTACGAAAACATATATATATATATATACTTATACTTATATATATATATACTTATTAGCCACCCGATTTTCCCGTAGGGAACTCTGGGCAGTGTACAGCACATCACCAAAGCGACTATCCAACAATAAACCCCAATAGATAAACAAACATGAAACATCATGGAAAATACAAAACATAGTAAAATACACACTAATATGGGAATACCATATACCAGTACCAAAGAGGCCGATAAAAATAGACCTCGTACCACCCACCAACGGGTAAGATCCTGGAAGAGGGGAAAAAAACTTATAACAGTGTGCTCAGAGGTCCCCAAAGCATTGCCTGAAGAGCCAGATCTTTAAGGCCCTTCTGAAAGCCGACAGTGACTCGGCCTGCCTAATCTCCAGAGGCAATTTGTTTCACTGTACCGGGCCCACCACCGAAAAGGCCCAATTCTGGGTCGAAGCCCTACGAGCCTCTCTTGGTGTAGCCACTTGGAGAGAAAGGGAGGATGAGGGTCTGGTTGGTCAGGACAAGATAGACCTCTGGGAGATCCGCTCTGGCAGATAGACAGGTCCCAAGCCATGGAGGGTTTTGTAAACCAAAACCATTTCCTTGAACCTTATTCGGGAAGCAACGGGTAACCAATGTAGGCGAGCCAGGAGGTGGGTGATATGGGCATATCTGCTCGCACCTACCACCAGCCTGGCCACTGCATTCTGCACCCGCTGCAAATGCTGGACAAGGGTCAAGGGCAACCCCATGTAGAGGGCGTTGCAGTCGTTGATCTGTGAGATCACCAACACCTGCACAACCATCCGAAGAGCGTCCACATCTAGGTACAGGTGAATCTGGGCAATTAGCCTAAACTAGTAGAAGGCTGCCCTGGACACAGCCGCCACCTGGGCTTCCAGGGACAATGCTGGACAATGCCCAGTCTCCTCACTCGGTCCACCAGCTGAAGGGTCAATCCCTCCAGACTGGGGAGAGGGCCACTGTACCCATCCGGGGACCCCCCAAGGAACAGAAGCTCCATCTTCCCAGGGTCGAGCCTGAGCCTTTAGTCCTGGTCAACTCCACGACTGTGTCCAGGCAACAGTTAAGGGTGTCAACAGCCTCCGTTGCAGAGGTGGAAAAGGAGAGATAGAGCTGTGTGTCATCAGCGTAGTGATGACAGCAGACACCATAACTCCGAATGACCTCAGCCAACGGCCTCATATAGATGTTAAAGAGTATAGGGGATATCGCCGACCCCTGGAGCACCCAACAGGAGAGTGTCCATGGGGCTGACAAAACACCCCCACCTCTACTCACTGGGCTCGGCCGCCAAGGAAGGACCGGATCCAGCACAAGGCAGGACCTCCAATACCCACCTTGGCCAACCTACCCAGGAGGATACTGTGGTCGACGGTAACAAAGGCCTCTGACCGATCAAGGAGGACCAGCAGGGTAGAGCAACCCCTGTTGGCCCCCCTAAATAGGTCATCTTGCAACGCAACCAGGGCTGTTTCTGTCCCATGCCAAGGCCTAAACCCAGACTGGAACGGATTGAGGACGCGATCTTCCTCCACGAACGACTGGAGCCTAATCGCAGCAACCCGCTCAATCACCTTGCCCATAAAGGGAACATTGGCCACCGGACGATAGCTGGATAACTTGTCGGCAGCCAAACCAGGTCTTTTAAGGATGGGCCGGATCACTGTGTCCTTCGGGCGATCAGGCAAGATCCCTCCCTGAAGGAAGCAGACGCGATAGCCGCGGCCCATTCCGGCATGCTCCCACCGGCGGTCTTAATTAGCCAGGATGGACAAGGGTCGAACGGAGAAGCTGCTGGTTGGCAGTGAGCCAGCACCCTGGAGGCCTCAACAAGAGTCACAGGCCCAAACTCAGTGAATCGGGGACGCTGGAGGGGTGCGGCCCGAGTGATACTCAGGATCGGACTACTGGAACCGGAATCCAGATCGATCGGATGGCCTCAAGTTTAGATTTAAAATAGGCTGCAAAGGCCTCACTAGTGAAATTACAAGGAGGAGGCTGTAATCTTCGGATGTGGAGCCCCAAAAATAGACTAAGTCAGAAATATCCAGAGATGAAGCTAAGTCAGAGATTTCCCAAGAATTGAGACTGAGTCAGACAGAAAGGAGAAGTTCTTCAGCGCTGAGTTTATTGAGCAGAAGCAAAGTGCAGAACAAGAACCTTTGTGGAAGACACAAAGGGGTCCCCCCTCACAGTCAAGAAGGGACCTCGAACATACATTTCCAGGGTTTTTTATACAATACCAAAACCCTTACATCACCTTCTTTGACCAGCCACACCTCAAGACCACCCACAGACTGCCCATCACATTTCGGGCCCCACCTAAACATTCTAAGTGATAAATATCCATGCTACTTCCTCTTTTTCCTTCAGTCTTCTCCTCAGCTCATTCTTGCAACATTTATTTCCATTGTCAGCCTCTGTAGGGCGTCAACAGGAAACCATAATGTCTTTGCTACACAGCCCAGATTTCATCTTGTTTTGCTCTTTGTAATTGCATGTTCTTTTGTGCTGCTTATTCGTAATTGCATGTCTTTTTACTCACAGAACAGTTATTGTTGCTCACAGAACAGTTATTGATCATATTTCATATTGATAAACTCATTCATCGCTCACAAGGCCTCCCCTGACCAGGATTGGAGAGGTCCCGAACCACTCTAAATAGCTCCGCCTGGTGGTTCGCGGCCTCCCCAATTCTCAGGACAGCATGAGATCTTTTTGCCACCCTGATCGCCCTGACATAGCGCCTGGTCAGGATAGTGACTGCAGCCCTTTTAATACCCATTCGATCTTTCCTCCATCTGCTCTCCAGCCTTCTTCTCTGCTGCTTCATCGCCCACAACTCAGCCGAGAACCAAGGTGAGGAGCAGGCTCGGCAATGAATAAGGTGCTTAGGGGTTATCCCCTCAACTGCCCCAGTGGCATTTCCAAACCACCTCTCCACCAGCGCATCGACCGGATCGTCGGCCAACCCATCCAGAACGTCCCCGAAGGCCTCCAGAAACTGAGTGGGATCCAGAAGCCTCCGGGGATGGGCCCCCACACAAGGGCCAGGCCCCCCGTGGGGAGGGGCAGCAACCCACAAGGAGAAGGTCAGCAAATAATGATCTGACCATTCATAAAAATGCAAATTTCATAGTAATACATGTGTTACCTTAATATTTTATATCACCATTTAAACTTAACTGATCTAATGTTTTGCTTAATTAGATTTCAAGCTTCTTTGAATGTTTTGCCTTTATATTTTTAAAAGGTGCTCTGGTCCTGTCAAATTTTATATTTTGACAGTATGACACATTATTTAGAATACTGTCATACAGGAAATTAGACACTTCAACTTGTAGTCATAGGCAAGACAATTTTTTTAAACTTTTATTTTGGGGGTATTCAAAAATACCAGGCAAAGTCAATTAAAAGTATAAAAATATTGACTGGTATTATATAACAAATACAAGATTTAACCAAAAACTTAAGTAGCTGTTAAATAGTGCAGTATGTATATTACTTATATTGCTGTTTTCTGTAGCTCTGATGGTGTTATTTCTGAGATCTGCAACTGCTTGTAATATTGTGCGAAATTTCTTGACATTGTTCCCAAAGCCCCAATGACTACAGGTACTACTGAAGTGTGTTTCATCCACAAGCAAGGTGTTTCGCTTGTCAGGTATCTCTATTTTGTTAGTTTCTGCAGTTCTTTAGCTTCAGCTCTGGCATCCCTTGGAATTGAAATATCAACGATCCAGACATTTCTTCATTCTATTACTACTATTTTTAGTGTGTTATGTTCAAATTGGCTATCATTTTGTATCCAGAAATCCCAAAAGATCTTGACTCAGTTACTTGCTACAGTTGTGAAAAGTCTGGAAGGAGCTGAATAGTTTGTCTTAGCTGGGCCCTCTTATTTTGTTTTCTGAGGTGCCAGAAAACACCTCACTTCTCTGGGACATCTGGGTGGTCCTTGGAAGCTTTCCAATGAGTGGTTGGATCTTCTTTGAAAGGTCCTGGCTTCTCCTGTCTTAGTATACTAGTCTACTATCTGAGGTCTTGAGCCCCCTTTCTGCCCAGTAAGGCCTGCTGCCCTGGGTTTTAAACTCAGAAGAAAACCCTGCCAAGTAAAAGTGCAGTTAAATAGGACATAGCTCATATTTTGGACCACTTGCGGCACAATCTGATATGGATTATTTCCTGGGGGTCACACAAGTCTGACATTTTGAACCAGCTCAACCATGATCTGTGCCCATGCTGGACCTTTTTGGTCCTGCAGCCGGACTACTTTGGCACTTGGATAGATCGCTGCCACCAAAGCAACCCTTTCCGGTATGATCAGACACAATCCTTTCTCCTGGTTTAATCACACTTTAAGTCATCAGACTATAATTTTGGAGGGACTTTATAATTTAGGAGGGACATCAGGGACATTATAATTTGGTGTGCTCAATGAGAGACAAGAAGTTGAAGTTGGTCTTGCTTCTAAGAACTGTTGTGGAATATCAAACAGACAAAGTACTCAACCTACATCTGGAAGTTGAGTCATGGCAACTGGACTTCTTTTTCTTGAGACATTGAAATACTTCACTGCTCATTTAAACAGCATCATCAATCTACACTTCATTAACTAGTTATTTCACGTCAGGTCAGATATGATCAAAGTATGGCTTGCAGGCCATATGCAGCCCCAGCATTCGCCATGCCATCCCTGCTACACTAGTGATTTTTAAAATGATGAAAGAAGAGCCCTGCCATTAATAGGAGGTAATTTTACCTTGTTTTTTTAGTTCCTTTGATGTTTTGTAGGTTTGAGGACCCTTTAAAAAAAAGCAGAAATGACTTCTATTGAAGTCCACCTTTGAAAAGAACCTACAGCTAGAGCAGGTTGGAAGGGTTGAAAACATGGCAAAATGCCCTCATGCTCCTTTCAGAGCACAAGGGGATTTTCTCTTAATCTTTGAGGGAATGTGGTGTGCTGGGAGAGCTCTCTAAGGCCCAGGGGGATAAGTTTAGCCTCTAGACTTTTGGATGTTGTATTTGAGTGAAATACAATGTGTGTGAGTAGGCTGTGGCATTTACCTGTTGTAATGATTAATTCATGAGAAGTGTCTGTACTGATTGGTGGGTTTGTAGACCAATGAGAGAGTCTGGGGAGTGGCCTAAGGATATTTAAGATTCTGCTCAGTGCTGATTTAGGGAATCAGATAGAGTCTACGAGAATCAGATAGGGTCAAATAGGGATAGATAGGGACCTACACTTACTGGAGAAAAGATAGAAAGAGAAGTGATAGGACCTTTAGAGTGTCTGTGAAGAAAATTAAGTGTCTAGAGTTTTTGAACTTAGGAACTGGGTGTGCGTATGTTCCACTTTATAACTAACTAAACTAAAGTGGGTTTGAGCAATATTCTTCTTTTTGTTTGTACTTCAACATGTTACCCTTAACAATTTTGATTCTACCTTGTAATCAATAAACTTCTTTTATTTTTATTCAATTTTAAACAGTCTGAAGGCTTTAATTTACTAGTGAAGCTAGTTGGTGGCAGCAAAAGAGAAAAATTAGAAGCAGTGTTTGTCAGTAGCCTGTGAAAGGACCAAGGGCAAGCACATTAACGCTACATGGATTTTCTCTGCTGTTCTCCCTATCCCCACTGTTCCCTTCCAAAATGTTAATTTTCAAAAAATGTTTATTTCCATTTTTATTTGTGTATTATTTATTTCTTTGAAATAAAATACACATGTATACCCCACCTTAGTCAGAGGACCCAAGGTGGCTTACAATATTGAAACAGAGTTGAATGGTAAAAAAAACCCCATTTGTTATAACTTTTTAAAAAGAATTAAACAGCTATGTTACAAAGTAGTGAATAAAGATCATTTATAACTGTTCTAAAATGCATTTTAAAATTGGCAGCCCACTTTTAAGAGCCCTGTCTTAGGCAGCCAATGACTGAGAAAGAGCCTGCCTGCGAAGAAAAACCTTTGCCTGCTTGCAGAATGACAGCAAAGAGAGTCACTCTCCAACTTCAGCTCCATGTGTATCATGGTATAGTAATCCAAATGGAATGCAATCAAGGCATGTGTCACTGTGGCCAAATCATACATATTCAAGAATGCGTACGTACATCTGATCCACTTATTTGAAATGAGCAAACATATTTCTTGGCATCCAGCTGAGGGACAACACAAGAAGCAAAACCAGGCTACAAATCTGTGTTTTCAGGGGGAGTGTAACCATATCCATCACAGATTTGAAAACCTCTTCCATCATATTCCTTTGGACTGCCTGTGTCTTATCTGTATTAAGCTTCAGTTTATTCATCCAGGTCATTACTTAAACCAGACACTGATTTAGTACTTAAGCAGCTTCTTGGAATTGCATGGAATTTTGGAATGATATGGGGTGATGACGGGAGGAGGAATAACCCTCATTCATAGTCCATTGTCAAAATCTATTCCATGTACAGTGAGTTTGAAGGAACACCATCCTTAGTATGTACTAGTTTAGCTGCTGCATTCCAACCTGTTAGGGATTTACAGTAAAAGTAACTATCAGTTGTGTGTAAGTAGCTGAAGAGTTATAACTCTGGTAAGGCAAGTCAGGGATCATTTTAAAATTTACTACAATATGTAATTAACAGTGCATATAGTAAAGAGCAACTGTGGGTAACACTTGATCACTTCATCACTTGATCCTGATTAGACATGGGCACGACTCAGTGAAATTGTCGTTTCCATTTTCGGTTATCGTTTCCGTTACGTAACGGAAATGGTAACAATAATTAAGCCGTCAGAACTCGGAACTCGAACCGAAAAAAGAAAAATTTGGTCGGGTTTTTCGTTTCTGTTTGTGGCATCGCGGCGATTGCGCGATGCGAAGCACAGAAAACGTTTTTAAAAGTTTTTTTTTTAAAAACCGACTCCCGTCCAAAAAAGCAGGCAAAAATATGCCTGCCTGAGGCTTTGCCACCTACCAGAGGGGTGGTTTCTGGGGGGTCCCCTGCCTTCCCCCCCTCTTCTCCTGTCCTGGACTGCTTGCACCAGGCTGGGGTGTGTGTGTCATCCTCGTCGTCTGTCTCGCTGCATGCCATGCGGTGGGGGGGAATGCAAAATGGCGACCACAATTTTTCTTTTGAAATTGTGGTCAAAAATACACCAGATCACCACAGAAACATGTGAAATTTATTTATTTTACATGCCTGAATTTTTATAGTAGCAGCAGTGGGTTATTTTTTTTAGACCTGCCCATTTGGGCTGGGCATGGGATGGGACCATGCAAATTTTTTGAACCATTCCACCAATGGCATCACCAGGTTTTTGACTGACACTTCTGGATGTCTCGGAGGGCATAAAAAGCCGAGGCACCTTCCAGAAATTGCAGTCGGGTGTATGGATGTGGTTGAGGGAGGAGGGCTGGCTGCTGGTGCTGGTGTGATCCAATCGAGATTGAGGAGGGAGGCTGGAGGCTTTAGGATTTAAGTTAGGCAGGCAGGGAGGGGATTGAATTTAGAAAATAATTTCTTTGATTCCCTGCAGCTTTGTCTGCTGAAGGGAATAGCAGTTTATTCTTTATTTCCTCTCTGGCAGTTTGAGGATTTTTTTCCTGATATTGGATAAAGGGGGAGGTTCGACTGGGAGTGGGAGGTGTGGATTTATTTTAAAAATATATTATATACTACCATTTATTTTCTATTTTCCCAACTTCAATTTGCTTGCACACACACACACATTTGGGGTACAAGCCAAGAACAGAACCTCTATCCTAAGTGATATCCTAACTGCCCACTCACCCGTCCGCCCGCGCCGCCACCCACCTGCGGCCCGCCCGTGGCCACCGCCCGCCCATGGCCCCCTGCCACCGCCACCCGCCCGCACCTCCCCCCCGACGCCCCCCCGCGCCCCGCCCGCCGCCTAGGGCACAAAAACACCTAGCGCCGGCCCTGATTGCGGGACGCCCCTATGCTCTGGGAAGTCAAATCATGCTAAATCGCGGTGGAAATGACAAACGCCAAAGACAAATGGAAACGACAAATTTTTGAAAAATTTCGCGACAAATGGAAACGATCCGAAACGGACCCGTTCCGACAAACGAAAACTTGAAACATCATTTTTTCTGGTCGTGCCCATGTCTAATCCTGATTATCCTGGCTGCTTCGTGTTGCTGCATCCGTGTCTGCAGATGAAGGAATGCTGTTAAGCTGTATTGTGAGATGTTAATATGCCATTTATTTATTTTTTGTAAATACAAGTCTTCAAACTACTCTTTGTTAAATAAACTCTGCTAAAAACCATAACACAACCTGTCTAAAAAATATACCAGACAAGTCCAACTTTCTATTTTCAGACATGAGAAAATAGCAAAGTGATGCCCAGTAGCAATAGTATCCCTAGAACAGGGTAATGGCATTGACTGTTAAATGCCATTTTAAATGAGGTTTCCACTCAATAGTGTGAGAGTAGATACAAACATCCTGGTGATGGTCTTCTTAAAAACAGAAATAGGTGAGACCTTGTACTGCCTTCAAGGCAACATCAGACACTTTTCATATCAGTGTTTTGGGGCACAATGAGACAATACATTTCTGATGTACAGACAGAATTTGAAAATAAATGTTTTCTTAGCTGATTACTAGTAAAAGTGGTGGATATTAATAATCACATTCACTGTAAAGACAAATACAAACCCTTGCTGCTATAGTTTTTATAGGAGGATACAAGATGTGGCAGAATTTTTGTGACTTTGATGTGTAACTATTAAGAATGACAATTAAAACCCCAAAATGATATACACAGCTGTAATATGCTCCTAATTTGTTTTGCCTCTATGTTGGGAAGCCTGTCCTTTTGCAAACTACAGTCTCTGACTAAAATTGTTGCTTTCCATTCTGATGCTCTATAATCTGCCATTTTGATGAAAGTGAGGAACAATATTTAACCTTTCAGTAAGAGGACATAACCTAGCAATTATCTCTTCTTCCTCCCGCCCAGATCTTTATACAAGCAAAAACAATGAAGTGTGTGCCAAAGGAACCATAATTTACTTGTTCACGGGAAAAGAAACTAAAAAGATAAACATTGTAAAACAGTATAATTTTATTTAAATTTTCTCAAGACTTCGAAATAGTTGCCTTCTTTATTCAAGAAAGAACTGTTTAATCAGCTAAAGTAGTTGCCATAACCCAAACCCTAAATCAGGATAATTTGCATAATATGCAAATAAGTTTAATTATGTGGTTAATCTGCATAATTTCCAAGGCATGCTTCAGTATTGATTCTTCCTTAAATAAAAAGTGATGAAGTTTAGGGGGGGAGGGCGAAATTCCTACCTTTGCTTAAACACTGATGAGATCTAAATTGGCTGACTACAACAGGAAACAGATCTTGTGATCACAGTGCTATATCCCACATGGCTCAATGTGGTTAATCTGCATAATTTCCAAGGCATGCTTCAGTACTGATTCTTCCTTAAATAAAAAGTGATGAAGTTTAGGGGGGGCGAAAATCCTACCTTTGCTTAAACACTGATGAGATCTAAATTGGCTGACTACAACAGGAAACAGATCTTGTGATCACACTGCTATATCCCACATGGCTCAATGTTTCAGCGGTGAAGCAGGGAAAAAAGCTCATGTAAGAAATTATTAGGAGGGAGGATATAAAAAAGTGTCACACTGTCACTGTGTAAGTATATATAAAGCAGTCACATTTAGACTGCAGTTTGAAATTCTAAAACATGAAATTCTAGTAGTAGAAAAGAGTGAAAAAGAACTATGGCTGCAGTCCTATAACCGTTTGCTTGGATGTAAATCATATCAAACCTATCATGACTTAAAGTTTGGATAATGGATAAGGTTTTGCTACAGTAAATAGCTTTGGGAATCTGACATTGCTTCAGGAAGTTATTCATCTACTTTTTTTCAGTACTAGAATCTACTTAAAACATAATTCTGGACAGTTTTGTCCTATGAATCCTGAGGCTCTGATTCCACTTCTGCCCTCCTGTTTCTTCTGCTGCCCGCATTCTTCTGGCAGCTGCAAGTGAATGCTAGTGTTAAATCTAATCTCAGTGTTTTACTCCACACTTTATATAATGATATTTATATGCAGCCCAGTAAGAGATACCTTTGGCTCATCTTATAGTACAGATGCTATTTTCATCTAAATCACAATATTACCTGACTTTATGTTACTTACAAAAACTGTCATTCCCAAACTTTGCTGAAATATGACAGATTGTTATGAAAACAGTTGTAACAGTAAAGTATTTCTTGAAGAAGTGCTTCCACATTTCACCATACTTAAGAAGCACTTTTTGATGCTATTTTTCAGTAACCCATAAACTCATCTTTTCAAATATTGACAATAACCTTTCCAAAAAGCCTTAACTAGCACTTATTCTCTGGCTTTGCAGGTGCCAAATGAAAACCCTTTTCCCCCTCAAGCCTTCTGAATGTTACATTTATTATCTTAAATTATTTTGAAATCTTAATTTAAGATTTGTGATTTTTTTTGTTATGCTGCTGTGGGTTTTATTGGATCTGTCTTATTTTGGTTTAGAATTTGGATATTACATTTTATATGTATTTACCTGTAAGCCAGAGATGTAAAATTTATAGAAACTCTGGAAAAAAACAGGGGAAACTGTTTTTTTAATCCCATTTTCAAGGTTTTCAAAGTTTTTCCCCTTGGGTTCAAAATATCCAGAAATTTTACATTTTTAAATTATGCACCTGTATTTTGTATTCAATCATGAATTAAGATTTGTCTATAATTTAAGTTTAACACTTGTCACTATTTATAAGTTGCAAGAATGCATTTTAAACATATGTGCCTAGAATTTTCTTCATGACTGTAAGACTTTGATTTTACAATAATTTTGAAGTGATTTTTGACATATGGAAAGTAGAAGTAGATAAATAAAGCTTGGAAACTTAGCTAGGGGAGGATGACTTACTTCTTGCACCTACATCCCAGAAATGCATACCAGGTTGCATTCCTCAAATATAATTAAACTGTGATTGGTGACTATTTATCTTAGTCTAGCCCTTTAGATCAGTGTATGTAAAGATAAAATGATGCACAGTGGGGCAAAAATGAATTACACTGGGTTCTAAACAGTCATGTATAACCTAAATCAGAAATAGACATTATGAGATAGTTTATAATTAGAGCGGAAAGCATGTTAATGTTATAGAGTTGTGATTAAGGCAGTCTTTCTGTGTTTGCACAGTCAGATGTCAAATAAATCCTTTACTTAAGTCCTGAAAACCAGTCACACAGCAAAGCAAGTTTATCTGCATAATTCTGGAAGTGAGTGAAGTGTATGCTTTAAGATCCAGCTGTTCACATTAGCCATGGATTTCCAATTTGGGGCTATCTCTAATGTCTATTTCTGGCCTCGAAAACAGATTTTGGGTCTTAGTGAATAATTCTGTTTTGTGTCTTGTGATGGTAAAAATATGAAACATCATAACACTGGAAAAATATGTATAAATGTACAAGCAAGCAAGGGCTGAAAGTAATCTACCTTAGAATGTGAGGAGTTAAGTGATAAAGACAGTATGCCAGCTGAATTATCACAAATTTTCATTTTACCGTAAAACAGAACTTGCAGTAACCCAGTAATATTGGTTGGTAGTACATTCAAGTCACATAAATGGAAATACGTCTTCACACAACGAACAATTTATGGAATTTGCCTTGTCAAAGTGAGGCAGCTATTGTGAACTTAGTTGACTTTATAGTTAAATTAGACAATTATGAGGACATCTCAAGCAGCTAGTATTAGCTCTGACAGCTTTGTGGGATATCTTCTTAATATATTTTGCTGAGGAGACAAGTTTCTCTAGTAAATGGCTAGTGCCTGTTGGAAACAGAAGCTTGATTGTTGTCTACACAGCCAGGCTGGAGTGGGCTAAATAGGGTGGCAAGGGGTCAGTGTGTCATTTGATACAATCTTCTCATCCAAATGGCTTATGGACCTCATTGCAAGTGACCTGCATGGAGCAGGGGGTTGGACTTCACAATCTATATAGGAAGTTGGGGCACATGAGCTTTGGTGTTCTAAAGAAAACAAATGAATATGTGCCTGATTTAGATATAAAACACTGCAGCAAATATTTAGTCTGTAATGTCTGCAAACTCTCAAAGTCCCAAATGCGTCCTGTGAGTAAGAAAAGTAACATAATCAGTAATGATATTTTTGATTTGGTTCACATGGACTCAATTGGCCCATTTTCACCCACAATTGGTGGAATAAGTTTTTGTTTGACCATAATTGATGATTTTTCCAGATATAGTTATGTTTTGATTCTCAAACATGAGTGAAACTTTTCAAAAGTTTAAAGAATTTGTTGCAATGATAGAACATAGATTTTACAAAAAATTAAGAGCTATTCAAATAGATCGTGGTTATGAGTTAATGAGTAATTAATTTGTTAGTTGGCTCAGAAAAAAAGGGAATTAAGCAAAGGATTGCTAATGTTGCTGTGCCAACAGAGAATGGTGTTGCTGAGAGGAGAGGTGCCATTTTACAAACAGTAATTGATTCCATGCTAGTTGATTCAAAGTTACATCACCTGAAAGCTTTTGGGGTGAGGCCATGGAGTGTGCTAATTATGCTGTAAATAGAGTTTGGAACTCTGTAGTACAAAATACACCTTACTATATGCTTCATGGCAGACAACCAATGTTGAAGCATATGAGAATTTTTTGTTGCCATACATGGGTACATAATCCAAAAGGTTCATGTAGCAAGAAAATTATTTTTCTAGGTTATCAAACAAGAGCCAAAAGCTACAGATTCTCTGACCAGTTTGGCAATATAACAATTAGTAGGTTACCTAATTTCTGTGAGAATGAAAATTGGTCACATATCCATGCAAACAATGAAGTTTTTCTGCCTATATCTAATGAGAGTCAGGAATGTAGAGCTGAAGTAAGTAAAAAACAAAATAGTGCTGAATTAGAGGAGAATGGAATATGTAGTGAGTCTGAGGAACAAGAATCTGAAGAGTTAGTTCCTAGGAGATTACAAAGATCAAATTTAGGTGTTCTACCTGATAGATTTACCCTTACAAATGTGAACCTTGTAACAAATGAGCCTGAAAGCTACAAACACATGTTAAAGTTGCCTCATTCTCAGCAGGATAAATGGAAAGATGCTTGCTAAGTATAATTCTTTAAAAGAGCACAAGGTATTTTCACCAGTAAAATTGCCAGAAGATCAGCATGTTGTAGGTTGCAGATGGGTTTACAAGTTAAAAACTTTATCTGACAATACTTTTCAGTATAATGCTCGATTAGTGGCACAAGGATTTACTCAAAAACTGTATGGAAATTTTGATCAAGTATTTGCACCAAATGTTAAAAGTGAAACATTTAGATTTGTTTTGGCTATAACAAGTTCAAAGAAATATATAGTACATCATATGAATATTTCCACTGCTTATTTAAATGCTAGTCCTGAAGAAAATATCTCTATGAGGCAGATACAAGGTTATGAATTAAAAAATCCAAATATAGTGTACAACCTTCACATGTCAATCTACAGTTTGAAGCAAAGTGCTAGGAATTTGTATAATTGTTTAAGTTCAAAGTTAGAACAATTAGGTTTTAAGAGGAGTATTGCTAATCCTTACCTATATGTAAAATATCAGGATAATGCTGAATTGTTTTTACCAGTTTTTGTAACAAAGAATTTAAGTTAAAACACCTAGGTCCAATTAAAAACAAAAAGATAGTGAAGGAAATTTTCTATTATGCCAAAGTTAACAGATAAAAAAATCTGTTAGTTGAATCAGGGATGGAAAATTGCAATGCATTGGAGAAAGGTGGGGTAAATACTCTTAAATAAATAAATAAATAAATAAATAAATAAATAAATAAATAAATAAATAAATCAGGAGAGGCCTTTCTCTCCATCCCGCCACCTTCACAGGTGTATCTCATAAGAACACATGAAAGGGCCTTCTCAGTTGCTGCTCCCAGACTTTGGAATTCCCTCCCGCCGGAGGCCAGGACTGCTCCATCTCTGCTGTCTTTCTGGAAACAAAGACATTCCATCCTTTTCATGCACGCTTTCCCTGAATGATGGGACTTTTCTATGATGCTTCTTCTAATTCCCTGCTTGTAACTTAAAATTTGTCTTAAATGTTCTCGGCTGTATATTGTCCCTCATTATTGTAAGCCACCTTGGCTCCTTTTCCAAGGAGAAAAGTGGGGTTAAAATATTCTAAATAAATAAATAAATAAATAAATAAATAAATAAAAGGATTAGTGTTGGCATTTCTGGAAGGTTCAGGCCAAACAGTCAGCAAACAGTTTTAAAAGCACAATATCCTAGAATATTTTTTTTCAAAGAAGGAAAAAGGAAAGTCTCAAGAAAATGTATCAGCCTTTGAATACAGTTTTTAAAAGTTTCACTTGTTATGTCATTGCTTACACAAGGATTCTTCAGTCTTCGTTATGATTCTTAGCACTACAATGCACCTATTTTTATAACTTCATGGATGGTTTCATTTTGTCTTCAGTTTCCCTCTTAAGATAAGATATTGTTCTCACAGCTTTGTACTTGATATATTAAACTACCATTGTCCTTGATTTACTTTGCTGCTGCTTCATGGCAGAAATTGCCCTTCATGCAGAACTGAGCTTGTAATGTGCACCTTAGATGCTGAGTAAACGCTTTTGTTGCTTGTCCCTGGCTTACTTTCTCAAGCAGTCTGAGTCACCTTCAAAACATCAAGAATATGTGGGTATACCGTGTAATAAATAACTACCTGTGCTAGCTAATGCAAATTTAATTCATTGAAACAGCCTATTACACAAAAATTATGTTTCTATTATAATCGTTATTATAGAGAAGTGCAACAAGTGAGATCTTCATTTATGTTCCAAAAAAGGGTTTAATTTTAAGCTGTGGAGCAATACAATCCTACTAATATATTTTTCTAATTCTACTAATACATTTTCTAATAATGTTTATTTCAACAAATCTTCTAAAGCACATTTCTGTAGATTCTAAAAGTATGTTGTAACAGCTACGAAACACAGATTTTGTCTGTCTATACCATTTGTACCACAATGTTTAGCTAAAAAGCCTTGCAGAGCAGCTTTCTATTACAACAGTATCTGCTCTCATGCTTGTGATATAAACTGAAGACATGACACACAAAGAATAAGGAATGTGGAGAAAAGGGGGAAAAAACCAAATACTTTCAGTAATGAGTCCATAAACTGATACTGTGTCATCGAGTCAACCCTGATTTATGGTGATCCTTTTCAGGTTTTTCTAAGTACAGACTACTCAGGTGTGGTTTACCATCCCCTTCTTCCGGGGGTGCCCTGGGACTCTGCAGCTTGTCCAGGGCCACACGGACTAGGTCTTCTGGAATGTACAACGAGGAATCAAAGGCAGATACCTAACCACTGAGCTATCCAGCCAGCCTTAGACCATGGTGTACTAGCAAATATTTCACCAGTGTATGCTTCTGTCAGTACAAAGACTGGAAACTGAACTTCAAAGACGCTTTATGACTTCTACAACCTCCCTTCTACCTTTGAGTGACTTCAGCTATAATCCCATATAAATCTGCATACAAATACATTAAAGCTCCTAAAGGCCTTGTATCCTTTTGTGACAGTTCTTCACAGAAGAAAAGTACAAGCAATAACAGGCGTCACTTACATGGTTTATATGAATAAGCAAGGTGGCATGTGTTTGTGTGTTCTATCCAACTTGACTCTAGGACTCCTAAACTAGTGCATCCCTCACTGAAGTTATTCACAAGCTTTTTGCAGGAGTGCAGAATATCTGGACATATTCTCTAAGTTACTCTAGAGCAGTGTTTCCCAGCTTTGGCTAACCCAGGTGCTCTTAGACTGCAGTTCCCAGGAGCCTTCATCGCCAGCTGTGCCAGCCAGGATTTTTCGGAGATCTAGTCCAAGAACACCTGCATTACCTGGGGTTGGGAACCAGAGATCTAGAGCTTCAAAGTACAAGTATGGAATAGACATGGGCACGGAACGGCGAAATTGTCATTTCCGTTTTTGGTTATCCTTTCCGTTACGTAACAGAAATGGTAATGATAATTACGCCTCTCCAGCTTGAACCCGACCCGAAAAAAGAAAAATTGGGTCGGGTTTTTCGTTGTAGTTAATGGCATCACGGCGATCGCGCAATGCCAAGCAGCACAGAAAAAAAGTTTTAAAAAGTAAAAAAAAAAAACCCGACTCCCGGCCAAAAAAGCAGGCGAAAATATGCCTGCCTGAGGACACCTACCAGAGGGGTGGTTTCTGGGGGGGGGCAGCCTCCCCCCTCTCCTGTCCTGGGCTGCTTGTACCAGGCTGGGGGGGTCATCCTCGTCGTCTGTCTCGCTGCATGCCATGCGGTGGGGGGGGGATCCAAAATGGTGACCGCAATTTTTCTTTTGAAATTGTGGTAAAAAAACACACCAAATCACTACAGAAACATGTGAAATTTATTTATTTTAAATGCCTGAATTTTAATAGTAGCAGCAGTGGGTTTTTAATAGCAATAAAACATCATATTGATTTTATTTTATTTTATTTTATTTTTTATTTTTTTAGACCTGCCCATTTGGGCTGGGCATGGGATGGGACCATGCAAATTTTTTGAACCATTCCACCAATGGCATCACCAGGTTTTTGACTGACACTTCTGGATGTCTCGGAGGGCATAAAAAGCCAAGGCACCTTCCAGAAATCGCAGTCAGGTGTAGGGATGTGGGTGAGGGAGGAGGGCTGGCTGCTGGTGCTGGTGTAATCCGATCGAGATTGAGGAAGGAGGCTGGAGGCTTTAGGATTTAAGTTAGGCAGGCAGGGAGGGAATTGAATTTAGAAAATAATTTCTTTGATTCCCTGCAGCTTTGTCTGCTGAAGGGAATAGCAGTTTATTCTTTATTTCTTCTCTGGCAGTTTGTGAGGATTTTTTTCTGATATTGGATAAAGGGGGAGGTTCGACTGGGAGTGGGAGGTATGAATTTATTTTAAAAATATATTATATACTACCATTTATTTTCTATTTTCCCAACTTCAATTTGCTTGCACACACACACATTTGGGGTGCAAGCCAAGAACAGAACCTCTATCCTAAGTGATATCCCAACTGCCCACTCACCCATCCCACGGCCGCTGCCCGCCCACCCGCCCGCACCTCCCCCCTGCTGCTGTCGCTGCCCGCCCATGGCCCTCTGCCACTGCCACCCGCCCGCACCTCCCCCCGCCGCCCACCCCCCACCCCGCCCGCCACCTAGGGCGCAAAAACACCTAGCGCCGGCCCTGATTGCGGGACGCCCCTATGCTCTGGGGGAAGTCAAATCGCGCTAAATCGTGGTGGAAACGACAAACGTAATGACAAAACGACAAATTTTTGAAAAATTTCGCGACAAACGGAAACGACCCGAAACGGACCCATTCCGACAAACGAAAACTCGAAGCGTCATTTTTTCTGGTCGTGCCCATGTCTAGTATGGAAGCATTTTGAATGCCTACAACAAGTAGAAAATCATTAGTTGATGCATTTACTTCTCTTCCAATTCTTTACCCAACTCAATTTTCTCTGTTTTTCAATGTCATAGTCAGGTTTTTGCAATGCAAGTCATATGCTATCTTAATTGCCTCATCAACTTAGGTTTTTGACATTGCTGTCAAAGTGCAGGTTCATACACCTGCTGGATCTCCATACCTGCTTTACCTATACAGGGGAAGATATGTGATCTGGACTTCAAGGCCCTGCACTTGGCTGCATGGAACATCTAACTCTTACATCCTTACCACAGGATGTAACCTCAATTTTAATGTAATGTTGTCTATTAATGCTGTAAGATGTCCTTCAATTCCTTTTTCTCAAATACTTGAACATGTCTTAATTGTACTGGACTGTGTATTATCCCTCATTACTGTAAGCCGCCTTGGGTCCTTTTCCAAGGAGAAAGGCTGGGTAAAAAAATTCTCTAAAATAAATAAATAAATAAATATTTCATAAGAATGAACGTTCTTTTAACTTTCCTTTGCAAGGCTTTCTACCTGACCTCTGTCTTAGATTCTCTAGCCATCCTTAAGAACTGAGACTTAAGTATTTCCTCCATTAAGGTTCCTTTGGTCAACACCACAAAAAGAATGGCAACTGGTTCTTCAATTGGTCATTTGTAAATTCATACAGCACACCCTTCTTCCCTCTTGGTGTTTGGTTTTCTCTACCATTTTGACCAGGAACTGGGAAATTGTAACTGTAGTGCGATTTTATATGCATGCTGGAGGGTGGAGGTAAGACCAATTCTAGAAGCAATCAAATATTGTGGCATATCTATTTTACAAGTTTTTATGGTATGCACAGCCATGGGCTATGCTGTAATTGACAAAGCACAATATTTTCATTGTTTGAAATGCTTTAGTATGTTTCAGTAACCAGCATAAATTTTGAATATGACCCATAGTACCTCTTCCTTTTCAAAATCTAATATGTCTCTTACAGTTTTCATTGATGTGGGTTGCATTTATCTCATAGGTAAATTAAACACAGTGCCAGTTGTGTGTTAGTAACATGGGAATATTCTCTCTGAAATACACAGTTTCCACAACTGTATTAACAACAACTATTTTCATTATTATAATACTCAAAAATTACAAATGGATAGAGAAATGTACTTCTGATTTTAAAATCATTATATTTTTCCTAAATCTTAAGGAATAAATCAGGACATTTCTATGCCAGTGTAGCAAATAATGTAGCAAAATCAAACAACAGAGCTAGCACTAAAATGAATATTTTAAATACAGTGATAAATATTCAGACTTTGAATTAACCTTTACTTCATGCTAATTCAGAATTATTAAATTAATATATGGTTAGAAAATCAGCTTCTGCTGTTCAAGGCAACATCTAGTATATTCCAATTAGCAGTGTGTTAACCTCTCTTTGATTTTGGCTGTGGTGGTAAAGCTAAAAATATAATCAAATGTGATGGAATTAAAAACCTAAGAATGTATTATAGCAATTTCTTAGGAACTACTGATTTCGGTGTTGTATGTGTACCGGCATGTACAATTCAGACTGTGATCCTTATTCAGTAGTTTCCCTTCTTCACTTACCCCACTCTGAATTCTGATCGCGAGAATGACTGAGAGGTGCATTCCCATTGTTCAGACACAGAGATGGTAGTGAAATCTGCACCAGTGATATAGGCATATGCCTGCCCTCTGTGCAGTGTTTGTTTCAGTGTTAACTTTTTATTTCTAACTAAAAGCCTCATGACACAGTGGTTGAATGCCTGTACTGCAGCTAAAACTGTGCTCATGACCTGGGGTTCAATCCCAGGTAGCCGGTTCATGGTTGATTCAGCCTTCCATCGTTCCGAGGTCAGTAAAATGAGTACCCAGGTTGCTGGGGGAGCAATGTATAGCTTGCATACTGTAATTAAACTGTAAACCACCCAGAGTCTACTTGAAGTGTTATGGGGTAGTATATAAGCATAACACTTTCACTGTAATCAGATAAATGTACATTGATGGGTGAATGAACAGACATTCTTTAGTTCATCTCTGAAAACTTTGCTTTGAGAAAGCAATTTCCTACATGCTTCAAAATATCTGAGAAAGGAAGCTAACACTTTCATGAATAATAGAAACAAACAAAAAGTACTGTATCACCCTAAAGACCCTAAAGACCAACATATTTGTTTCATTGTGAGCTTCCTTGAATGCAATCTACTTCTTCAGAAATACAGAACAATAATTGAACAGTGCACAGTAATATACCATAGAGATGGAATTGGTGGGGATGGAAAATAGCACATTAACACCATTAGGGTTGCCATATGACTTGATGGCACTTAACAACAATGAGCTTCCAAGGTGATAATAGCTTCATTAAAACTGTGAGTAGACATTCAATATTTTGGTAAAATTAAATCCTGGTAGTTATGGAAGCAGGGATATCAAAATGTTCTAAGTTTTAAAGATATAGGTTTTAGAACTTGAATTTGTATCAAATTTATTTATTTTTGTTTTATTTATTTATTTTAGAGTATTTTTACCCTGCCTTTCTCTTTGGAAAAGGACCCAAGGCGGCTTACATTGCATTTGTATTGAGGCCAGAGGAGTGGGATGTATATCTACAGTTATTCTTAGTATGGTATAGAAAGTCAGCTTTTAATATACCTATACTAAAAATAAATATTTTTTTAATAATCTAGAGACCTGCTGGACTTTATAAATACAGTCTGTTTCTTTCCCAGCTCTCTTTTTACAATTCATTTTTTTCTACAATAGCTACTTTGAGACAAGCAGTTGTGCAACATGCAAGGTTGAAATATTCTGAAACTGGTTTCTGTGTGTCCCTTTTTTGATGTCAGATATATGTTCATTTATTCCTGTGCACATAGATTGTCTTTTCTGCTTTATATAGAATATAGAGAGGGTATTATTAGCAGAGGGCAACAGGTATTATGTTAGAAGTCCCTCTTATTGAATGTGACATGGGTAGGACTTCTATTGATTCTGTCAGAGCAGATGTGGGGAATCTATTGGCATAAGGGTTTGCAGCAAGCTCTTCTTTTTTGGATGTTGGATGTGTTATGTCTCATGTTGTATGGGATAGTAGATATTTAAAGTTAGGTGGCTGTCTGTAAGGAAGCAGGCATAGGCCCACCAATAAAAACCTTGAAGAGGGAAGTGTTATTGTATTATTGCCAGGAGTGAGATGTAGCCTTTTAGTAACATGTGAGAGTGATCTCCTCTGAGACCTGTGGGTGACATCATTCTCCCTTCCCATTCAGTATTGCCTGTGCTTCATGTCCAATTTGCCAAAGATAAAACCAAGGCCTGTAATAATTGTGTCTCAACCTTTCTAACATTTGGCTTTGGATGTTTTGGGATATATTGACTCTTCAACAAAATCTGTAAAGAGGTTTATTATGACTTGCATAGCATTGTCCTCAATAGCAGCTCAAAATGTGGCCACAGCCTAAATGTTGTGCAAGATTGTCATGAGTTATTGTCACAGATAAGGGGCTAATTTTTGTCTCCAAGCAGATGTCCAAGGTTTGTGAGATTGCTGGGGTAGAGCAGAGAACCACCCAGGCCTATAACCAGTCTGCAAATGAACTGGCAGAGTGTACCCAACAAAGTTTACAAAACATCATCAAGGACTGGGTGAGAAAGTTTGCTAAAAGTTCCATCCCTATTGCTGAATTTGGGAGTCAGGTACAAAAGAGGCTGTAAGATGTTCAAGAGGTGGCTGGAGATAGCCTGGAAAACACAGAGAAAAGAAGCTGAAAGTTTACTATGATGCCACAGTGAGACACAGTAATTTTAGCATGAGAGATGAGGTGCTGTTGTTGAGTGCTATAAAACACATTAAGCTTCAGGTCGTGTGGGAAGATCCTTTTTTGCAAAGTAAGAAATTGTGGTACCAAAACCAGGTCTTGCCTCGAGAAGCTACCATGTGTTTTGGTATTTTTGTGGGTGTGGTGGCAGCTGTACTTTGCATGGTGGGTGTAGTGGTTGTGAATGCTTAGCTTTGTGGATTTTTAGACTCCCAGGAAACACTGAGTAGACTAAAATCATAAGCATGACCACAGATATTTTCAAGTAACATTTTTTCAAGTTCAGGTAGTCAAAGAATTTCCCCCCATTTGTTCTTATCCTGTGGAGAGGATCACAGGAGAGCACAAGCTGATTGATTATATTCCACCATTCCAGAAAATCCTCAATTACTGTTCACAGTCATGCATATTGGTGCATGAGCCTTGATAACTTCTGATCTTACAATTGTGACCACTTCCACAGTCAGGAAATCAGCAGCAAGAAGAAAATCAGTTTTAGGTAAAACAGATTACTCATTTGTTGTTCCCAAAAGAAATAAGGAATTATAAGACAACTTCAATTGTGATTTTATATTCTGTTTTGTTAGGGAAGCAACAAATCAGGGATCTAGGATCAGATGTAATATTAAGCTTTATTCTCCTAGTCAATTCCTGGTAATTGAAACTACTGCCTTTAAATGAACATAGTTCCTCATGAAGCCAGGATTTTCCAAATCTGTGGCTTTTCTTTTTTGTACAAGTAGCCATTTTATGCACTAGCAATACACATGTTCCTCCTTTGAATTCCCATAATGATGACAGTAGCTGTTCACATAATCTCTTTTTTATCTACTTAATCCTTCTAGTTATTAGTTGAGTTTCTCACATTTCCATCTCTTTAAAGTATTAACTTCTGCCCGCATCATAATTTTAGTTTCTCCTTTTCTACCTTTTTCTTTTTCTTCTTTTAAATCAGCTTTTAACTATTTTCCTTTATTAATGTCTGCCTATGATGGGACAGTTAGTGGAATGAGCATCAGAATCACATAGTTTATCTGTAATGAATTAATTATTCTCCTATATCCTTCTCTTTAAATTAATTTTCATTGAAATATTATAATTTGTAAACATAACTTAAGCAAATGCACTGCTACTAAAACTAGCCTTTGTATTATTTGTAATAGTTGAAATTCAGTAATGTAAATTTATGCTCTATAAGTCTGAAGATGGGATCAACTTATTTTGGAAATTAAAAGTTTTCTGTGATCATCAGATCATTAATTTAAAAAGTTCACCTACAAATTATACCTAAAAACTAAAGCTATTAATAAATTAACTGTTTGGTTTTTTTGGTTTTGGTTTATTCTCTAGGTTTTGATGTTTGCCTATTGTTTATAATGTGAACCCCAGAGTGACCTTTGTTATATCAATCAATCAATCAAATAAAATGTTCAGCAAAATGATTCAGTGCTTCAGTAAATGTATATGTGCTTCTTATACCACTTACTGTTATTTTACATCTCTGCATGTGTTTTCTCCTTTTTCAGCAATGTAGTATTAGCTCCATTTATACCAAACAACTCTTATTTTTGATTCTGTTCACACTTCTTGTTTCTTCTTCCATTGGCTATTAATCAGGACCTTTCTTTCTTTCTTTCTTTCTTTCTTTCTTTCTTTCTTTCTTTCTTTCTTTCTTTCTTTCTTTCTTTCTTTCACATCTATTAAACTGGATCTGGGAATGGAAAATTGACACACAACTCTTACAAAAGAGATTTCCTGGCTCCATTCCTGGTAAACACCACTGCCCCACAGAGCAATTTCTGAAGTATTCTAGAACAGCAAGCGGTCAGGGGTTACTAAAAGACAGAACTATCAAGAGGATTTAGTAGTTCGTATGACGAGTGAAAATTCCCTTCTATTCACATAGCACATCTGCTGTGATATTTCTAGAGCAGTAAATGTTTCACTTGGGTTGGAAATCCACAGTATTCACTCAAATTACTACTCAGTTACTCAACCAATAGTTAGGCTAGGTGTTGGTATAGAACATTTTGACCACAAATCTTGGAATTCTTCAGACAGTGAAGGTATAACACATCTAGCTATATCCGATGCAAATATATTCTACCAGGTGATATAAGTTGAAATGTAATAGGTTAAGCTGAATAACTGGAGAAACCAATGGTATATATAGAAAAAGTTTATATTCTAGCTCTCACTGTTGCATTACGAAGATTGCAAGGGGTTATAAACCAACTAGTTATTTAAATTAAGGCATCAAGAGTATTTGTACAAATTATCATGTTCCTAGTTCTTAGTTAGCACAACCATGTGAAATGTACATATCCAGTTACTGTACTTAACTTGGGAAATCAGTGATATCAATGGAAAAGTTTCTGTTTTTCACTCTTAACAGTACTCAAATTACAGACATTTCCACAGATATCATTGTTAAAAGATCTACAATTCCAGAATCTGCGAACCAGCATAGCTGTTTAAGATACAACCTAACCAGTTATCAAAGTAGGGATATTAGTCATATCTAAGCAAAGATTCCTGTTTTAACTTGTACTGTTTTGAAGATATTTTGAATGACAAACAGGCTTTTTATACGATTAAACAAAACTTGTACATACAGTAGATATTTACAAAATCTAACTTTCTTTTCTTGATCCTTCTACTACCTCTTATTCTAAGCTGTCTTCCTTTCTTACAGCTCTTTTCTTGGTCTTCTTGTAATTTCTTAAAGTGAACTTGTGTGAGATTATACCTCTGCTTTTATCTTTACGTCACCTACATTTTTTCTTTATTCAGATGCATATCACAGAATTGTTTGCTGTTTCCACTGTTTTGTGTTTTTTTATCCTAGCTGTAGTAGAATGTTGAAGATATCACTTTCTGACTATCTTGTAGATAATTTTTGAACACTATGCTGTTTTCTTTCCTGATCTACTAATAGGATTTTAATTGGCACTATGATTGCTTTTTATCTTGATTATCATAAGGCATGTCTCTCTAGTGTACTAAATTTCCATATTCAACCTTATATTTGTATTTGGCACCGTGCTATGTGTCTAGCTTAATTCTTCCGCTTAATGATTGTTTTCCCCTGACTCCAAGTCTGTGAGGGCTTTCTGACAGTTAATGGGGGGAATTGAACTCATGGTGTTGCCAATTGGTGGTTAGTTTTAAGCAACTTTATAGTTTCTTCGAGCATCAACATTCCATTTTATTTTCCCCGAGACTCTTCCAAATGCTGTAGGAAGCTGAAGTACTATGAGAAAAAATAATGCTGGGTGCCAAGCTTGTGAAATGTCGGCATGACAATGACAGATGGACATCAGACTGAGTTATCAAGGATATCAATTCAGAGGTGCATATTTTTAAATCTCCTTTGTCATAGCATGTCTTTTTCCATCTGCTTTGCAACATGCCCTATGTTTCAATCCTATCAGATATAGTTTTCCTTTCTTCTCAACAAATGCTATATTGAACAAGTGATATTTCAAAATATAAACAAAATAAAACAATGGGCTAAGAAAAAAAAAAGGAAAAAAAACAGGAGGGAAGGGAAGGGAGAGACAGGGGGAGAGAGAAAGGAGGGCTGTCTTCTGTAGTGCAATGCTCTTCAAATCGGTCTCCATTTGCTTGCTCATTGAAAGATTTAAAGAGTTAAAGGGTGACACTGTCTTCACTGCAGACGCTGAATTTGGAGTTCTCTATTCTTCTTCGATTTGAATGTTCCATGCCTTGAGAAGTTGTTCACCTTCTTCCAAAGAATAGATTTTGTGTAGAGTTGGACCCTTCCACACCTTAAGAAAGATCGGGAATCCCCAGTTATATCTGTAGTTGTTGTTCCTCAGAGCAATTGTTACAGGTCTCATAGTTTTTCTCCATTCAAAAGTCTCCCTGGAGATATCCTGGTAAACTTGTAGAACTCTTCCCTCACGCTTCAGCAGGTCAGGCTTTGCCCTAAGAGTTGACATCAGTTGTTCTTTCATGGCATAGGAAGTAAATCTAATGAGAATTGGTCTTGAAGTAGCTGTCTTAGCACTACCTATATAGTGTATCCTTTCAATGTCGGTCTCAGCAAGGTGTTGGGGGAGGATAGAATTAAGCCAAACGAGGATTTCTTTCTTCATTTCTTTTTTATCCTGGAGTTCAAAATTAATTAATTTCAGATTAGACCTACGAGAATAATCTTCCATATAGATAAGCTTCCGCTGTAAGGCATCAATCTCTTCTTCATGCGCAGCGATAACACTTTCGTTCTTGGAGGCTAGAGTTTGAACTTGATTGATTTCTCCTGCTAATTTTTTCAGTTCAATGCCATTATTAGATACCTGTGTCTGCAGGGTCTGTATTTCTTGTAACAGGTCCTTCCTTAGGTCTTTATTCTGTGATGATAAGGACTGGAAACGGTCTTCGATAGTAGAAGTTACATCTTTTAGGGCTGATTTAATAAGGGAGCTGACTTCTGCTTTCAAGTTTTTGAACTCCCTTGAAAAATCCGGCTGGTGTGCTGGCAACTTGCCAGAATCAGACGCCATTGTGTCAGCTTCAACAACAGTTTCTGCTCTTTCAAGACGAGCACGTTGATACGTGGCGTCTGAGGGTTTGCGTACCCACTTTTTTATCACAGTAGGACCCTTTTTCTTGGGTGGCATGCAGAAAAACCAAGTAAGTACGCTTTTTTCTTTTCTTTCTAGCCTCAAAGCAAAAAAAAAAAACAGTCTCTCACAGTCCGTCTGCCTGGGACGTGACTTCGGCAGAAAGCGAAAGTAAATCACTGCTTCAGTAATTCATTGTTATCTCTCCCCTTGAAAATACACAGTTTTCAACCTGTCCTCCCCAAAGATTTATGATCGTTTACTCACGATTTTGGTATCATTTAAAGACAGTATTTCAAGTTTTATTCTTCTCATTAAGCGGAGCTGCTGGATCACCCAGCCATCATCGTCGTGGGCGGAATACAGTAATAAAAACTCCAAGATGCTAGCAAAATTAGCACAGAAAAGGAAAGAAAAAAGCATGATAGGAAGGATAAAGGATTTAAGCGGCAATATATCTACTCAAATGAAAGAAAAATTAAAAGCTATTCAAGAATTTTATCAAAACTTATATACAGCCAATAGAAGTAGTAAGGAAGTTATGGAACAATATATTGACAAAAACCTAAAAGTAAGACTAGCGGAAGAAGACAGGCTTGAAATGGAAAAAGCTATTAAAGAGGAGGAGATAGAGGATGTTATAAATAAGCTAAAGAATGCCAAAACTCCAGGAGATGACGGATTGGGACCAGAATTTTACAAGGTATTCAAATCAATGTTAATTCCTAAGTTAAAGAAGCTTTATAATGAGATATTGGAGGGCGAGCAAGTTCCTTCCTCCTGGAAACATACCTTAACTATTTTAATTCTCAAGCCTAATAAAGATCCAATAGATGTTGGATCTTACAGACCAATATCACTTATAAATCAAGATGCCAAGATTTTTACAGCAATTCTAGCCAAAAGAATGTACACATTTATAGACAAATATATTAAAGAAGACCAAACGGGCTTTATCAAAGGTAGACAAATGTCAGACACTGTAAGAAGAGTTTTGAATGTTCTTTATGAGATGGAAAGATCACAGGACAAAGCATGCATTTTGTCTCTAGATTTATTTAAAGCCTTTGATTGTGTCCAATGGCCTGCGTTAAAACTTTTATTAGTGAAATGGGGATTTGGCGAAAAATTTCTAAGTGTAATAAACCAACTCTATTCTCATAGCACCTCATCAATCATTGTCAATGATGGGATGACAGAAAAAATTACCCTAGGCCGAGGAACAAGACAGGGATGTCCTTTATCGCCAGTTCTGTTTTGCATAGTGATAGAGCTACTAGCTAATGCAATAAGGGAGGACCAACTTATTAAAGGTATGGGTAAGGAAGGCAAGATAAAAATCAGTTTATTTATGGACGACGCTTTGTTAACAATAAAAAATCCGGTAGAAAATATATTAAGAATAAAAGCACACCTAAAGGAATTTGGTGAAACAACCGGATTATGTGTCAACTGGCAGAAATCAGAAATCATGCTTTTCAATCAGGATAATCGAGACATGGAAGAGATCTCCAATCACGAACTGAAAGTTTGTAAATGTATAAAATACCTAGGGATACTTTTAGATAAAGACATTAGTAAAACGAAAGAATGAAATTACACAAAAATAAAGGAAGAGATTAGAAATAAATTACAAAATTACTCCAAATTAAACTTATCATGGTTTGGTAGAATAGCAATGGTAAAAATGAAAATACTTCCTAAAATAAATTTTCTTTTAGAATGTTACCTATTCAATACACAGAAATTGAAATTAAAGTTTATCAAGATCTTTTAAATAAATTCTGCAATGGTGGAAAAAAGCAAGAATAAATAAAAGCTTATGGTACAGATCTCAAAAAGAGGGAGGTATAGGCATACCTAATCTTAGAATGTATTACGTAGCTAATCAGCTTAGCTCCCTGGGGAAATACTATTTAAACCTCAAAAACTAATATGGTGGGAACTTCAATCAGAGGAACTAAATGAAGACATAAATAAATATGTGTTTAGTTTCCCCCAAAAAGGAAAAGTTACCCAATTAAAAATCCTCTTCTAAGTTCCCTATTGCTCACTTGGAAAAAGTATGGAAAGAAATTGATACAGGAAGGTTCCCGCTTGGTGCGGTGATCGATCAGATAAATTTCCCCACGAACATGAAGAAATTGGGAGACTTATTTAAATTAAGGAAAGTGGCAAGACTAAAAGATTGGATTAAAAAGATGACATCAAAACAAGAAATTAAACGTATTCTGCAAACTCAGGAATTGTCGTGGTTGAATTACGCCCAGTTAGAAAGCTGGACGAAAGAATGGATTAGGAGAAATACACAACTTAGAGGATATACAAAATTTGAGCAATTTCTGACAACATATGAATCAGAGAAAGGAAATACAGGGAAAGGAACAGTTGGCAAATTATATAAAATAATTCAAGATTCATTTGAGAATAGGGAACAGGACACAATAAGAGAGCTATGGAAACAAGACATAGAGAAAGAAATAAATAATGATGAATGGAAAAGAATTTGGAATTTGAGGATTTTACGGTCATTATCAGTCAGAATAAAAGAAAACTACTTCAAACTAGTTTTAAGATGGTATATGACTCCAGTCAGAATGAATAGAATGAATCCAAAATATTCTAAGCTCTGCTGGAAATGCGAAAAAAGATAGGTACCTATTTTCATTTATGGTGGGAATGTGAAATAGTTCAAAAGTTTTGGCAAGAGATTATTGAGGAGATAAGAGAAATACTACAAACTGATATTAAATGTGTACCGGAAATTGCTTTGTTATCATTACCATCTATCAATGAATATGATGTGAAAACTAAAGAATTAATAGCAAATCTTATGACAGGAGCTAGACTGATTATTGCTAGGAACTGGAAACTGAAATCAGACCTTAAAATTGCTGAATGGTATAAGGAAGTGTGGGACATAGCACTAAATGATAAACTATCTTGTAATATAAAAGTTTTGAGAGGTGAAATAAAAAAAGATACTTTCTATGATGTTTGGGGGAAATTTATAGATCATGTACTATTAAAAGGGAAAGGGATACAACCAACTTATAACCCAACACAGTTCTGGCGTAAAGGACCTTAAGAAGCCTATTGGAAGAAAAAGAAAAAAAAGATGAAGAAGAAAGAGAAGATGCAAGAATACTGGACGGTTTCTTGGGGGTGGGGGGCACTTTGTACTGTTTATGATTGTCTATTACTGTTTTTTTATATAATTGTTCATCATTGTTATTTTGTCTTTTTTATGTTCAATAAAAAAATAAAAATTTTAAAAAAAAGTGATATTTATTTATTCATTTTATTTATTATAGAGTATTTTTACCCCACCTTTCTCCTTGGAAAAGGACCCAAGGCAGCATACAGTAATGAGGGACAATATACAGTCCAGTACAATTAACACATATTCAAGCACAGTGGACCCTTGTATAACAAAAGTTTGTATAACATAAAATTTGCACAACAAAAAATTCCGGAGGTAGGGGAAATTTGCTTGACATAATCATCTATGGGGTGAATCCATACAACATAAAAATGGGATTACTCCGTTTTCAATGCATTCCTATGGGAAATTTGTATAAAGGAAAATTTGCTTAACATAATTTCATTTGGAACGAATTAATTCCTTTATACAAGGTACCACTGTAATTGAGAACAGGGAATTGAAAGACATCTTACAGCAATTAAAACACAACATTACATTAAAGCTACAAGAGAATGAAGCAGTTAAAAGTGAGTGCAATCATAAAATATATAAACCCAATGTCTATGTGATCATGTATGGTAGATTCATATAAAGGTGACATAACAGATAGTCCATCATTCAGGGAAAGCTTGTCTGAAGAGAAAGGTCTTTGCCTGTTTCCAGAAAGACATAAGAGATGGGGCAATCCTCACCTTTGGTGGAAGGGATTTCCATAGTCTGGGTGCAGCTGCCGAGAAGGCCCTTTAATGTGTTCCCACAAGACATACCTATGAGGGTGGTGGGATGGAGAGTAAGACCTCTCCTGAGACCTTAACACCCGAGCTGGTTCATACTGTGGGATTCGATCTTTGAGGTAGCTAGGACCCAAGTCATACAGTGCTTTGTAGGTTAAGGTCATCACTTTGAATTGTGCCCAATAGCTGATTGGTAGCCAGTGGAGTTGCTTTAGAAGGGGTGTAATGGGATCTGTATAACCCACCCCAATCAGCAATCCGGCTGCTGCATTTTGGACCCGTTGAAGTTTCCTGAGACTTTTCATCAGTATTTCCACATTGAGTGCATTACAGTAGTCTAACTGAGATATCACTACGAC
This sequence comes from Phrynocephalus forsythii, assembly GCA_029282475.1. Classification (NCBI taxonomy): domain Eukaryota; kingdom Metazoa; phylum Chordata; class Lepidosauria; order Squamata; family Agamidae; genus Phrynocephalus; species Phrynocephalus forsythii. The sequence goes on from JAPFRF010000005.1 coordinate 57,366,570, forward strand.
ATGTGTCACAGTGGCCAGAGTAGGTTTCTCAAGAAACGGGCATAACTGGCATACTAGTTAAAATTTTGCAAATGCACTCCTGGCCATGGCTGTGACCTGGGCATTTAGGTTCAAGAATGAGTCCAAGAGCACGCCCAAGCTGCAAACCTCTTTTTTAATTGGAGGGAGCCCCCATCCACTACAGGTTGTATCCTTATCCCTTGTTCTTCCTTTTGACTGATCAGAAGCACCTCTCTCTTGTCTGGATTTAGTTTCATTTTGTTCATCCTCATCCAGTTTGTTACTGCAGCTAAACACTCATGTGGCTATTTCATGCTACCATATCAATTCAGGAAATCAATTCCAGAAGTTCACTATCTTGTGTGTAAAAGCAAAAGTGTTCTGCTTATATACCACCCCATAGCACTTAAAGCACTCTCTACATTGTGCCCCCCCAGCAAGCTGGGTACTCATTTTACCAACCTCAGAAGGATAGAAGGATGAGTCAGCTATGAGCTTGCTACCTGGGATTGAACCCTAGGTTGTAAGCACAGTTTTAGCTGCAGTACAGGCATTTAACCACTGCTTCACGAGGCTCTTAATATAATAGATATTGGTATGTATTATAATAATATCATAGATAACATCATTGATTGGTAAGGCTGTGCAATATCTTATGAAATCCTAGGCACTACAGTTAACATGATTCTTTCTGGATTCCATCTGGCATAACAGGATCCTGGCCTAAATTTCTATATTACAATTGGGATCTATTATCAAGGGACAGAAGAATAATGATCTTCCTACAGTTACATTTCCTGTAAAATTAATTATAACAAATATATTTATTTGCTTGGTTATTTTTTCAGATTTGTTTACTCCGCAATAATGTGATTTTTCTCTGAGTAGATCAGGCATGTCCAAACTTCAGCCCGCCTGATGTTTTGGAACACAACTCCCAGAATTCTAGGCTTAGATAGCCAATGGCAAAGGACTGTGGGAGTTGCAGTCTAAAACATCTGGAGGGCCGAAGTTTGGACATGCCTGGAGTAGATTATTCATAGTGAAATATTGCTGGTAGATCTGAAAATGTAGGATATTTTTCACACACACACAGAAGAACCTTTATTGGCATAAATTAATATAAAACAGGTGCAGCAAAATGTAAAATGAAGAGGTAGGAAATAAATAAATAGATAAAAATGGTTAATAGATTGGGTTAATAGCAGGCCTTGGACCCAGACTAATTACCAATATATAAAACAGTGGCCAAGTATTCAGCCGCTGAGGCTGTCAATTCTGGAAGTTTGTCCTCAAGAAGACGCTTTTTATACTCTCTGGGGATCCAGAGAGTTTAGAAATATAAGGGATCAGAAAGCGAAGGCAGAGCTTGTGGTGGGAGGGGCAGGAGAGAAGGATATGAGAGGTTGAGTCAGGTTCCAATAAACATAGTTTACAGAGTCTTATCTCAAATGGAACGTTGTGGTATCTTCCTGAAAGAACTGCTGAGGGAAGGATGTTCAATCTAGCGAGCATAAAAGCACGACGCAGACAAGGATTAATGAGGTGTTTCATATAATTTGCTCCTAGTCCTGGAGTTGGCATCAAACCATAAAAGTTAGGAGAACACGTTGGATTGAGCCCTGATGAGATGGTTTGACACTATATCCCAGATTCTTTGGGGGATGATTTTGAAGATTAGGGATTCTTCGCAGTTAATTAGGGAGTCTAGGTTGATTCCAATATGATGAATTTTGGGCTGGATAAATTGATACCATTTTGAAACATAAGGGTCCCTTAATAGTTTGTATATAAGGGAATTGGAGTCAGGGTGAAAATGAATACGTAGCCAAAACTTAATAGTGACTGTCCAAGCAAAAGTTGATGGCAAATGGAGACCCAGTTCGTTAGCAACGGTATAAAGACTGATCATATTGGGAACACCTAAGATGCGAGAAAAGAAGGTGGCAGCAGTCCGGTCGATTTCAGAGTCGACAGCTGAAATCCAGATTGGGATCCCATATAGAAGCTGGTTTATAATTTTTGCCTGAAAGATCTGGAGGGCAGCAGGTACATACTGGTTCCCGGAGTGGAAGTGGAACCGAGAGATAGCGGATAGATGGTTATTAGTAGCTGATATAGCAGCCCTCCGATGGTGTGACCAGGAGAGTTGATGGTGGAACAGGAGACCCAAGTATCTGAAGGATCTCACTTGTTTGACTGGTTTCCCGTCGACTTTCCATGAAAGCGGTTTCCATGATTTGGAGAATATCAAGATTTTAGATTTCTTGGTGTTAATAGTCAGATCATTCTTCAAACAGAATGCTGAGAAAGCTGACAAAAGGTGAAGGAGGCCCGGTTTGGAAATAGAGAGGAGCACAGTGTCATCAGCGTAGAGTAGTATGGGAACCGGATATTTTTACAGTGATTAACACATTATCTGTTGATCTTTTTTTTTAAAAAAAATTGTCAAACGAAATCACAAAAGCAGTGCATTATTTTTTTTAATGGACCAAAGCAACTTGACTAATTGGCTTTGTGAAAAGGATGTCACTCCAGACCAGATTTCATTAGGCACCTGAAATTGTAAAGATCACCCAGTCTCATTCTCAATTAAAAAAAAAATTCATGAGATTTCTAATTTATTCACCGAAGCAGTCTCTAATCACTTATGTTCTTATTGCTAAAATGTTGAAAGAAATTTACAGTATTTCTTTATCTAAACCTCTATTTATAGTAGAATCTGTTCATATCTTGCTTCCCTTAAACTAAAGAAGAAATATTCAGTGTTCATTGATGAACAAAATCTGGGCATATAAAATTTTAAGTCTGCCTACATTTACAGTATTGACTATTTTCAATAAAAATGACAATTATTCAGTTAAAAGAGATGTTATCCTTGTCTGAAAATGTTTACAATGTACAAAAATATGAATCAACAGGTTTGTTATACATATAGTGCATTATCTATGTGCTTCCAGCAACTATTTATTACTCATACATAGTCTGGAATCTGGTTGGCATAACATGCCATATAAACCAGATACAGTACTGTCATCATCTGGCTAGTGGGATATGTAATTGAAATTAATTGAAAGTTTCATATTTCACTGTCGTATCAGGCACCATTCAGGTTTTGCCCTAGGGCAGCCTTTGGGACCCAGGGTCAGAGTTTAATAGTTAAATATCAGTACCAGATCACCATTTGTAGTCCCAGACTTGGCAGCTGCGACTCAGCAATGATTTTTGGTTGTTAAAATCCAAGGAGACATAAGAATCCTTGGAACCTGAAAGGGGTGGGTGGGTGGATAGGAAACTTTTTATTAATTTAAATTAAATTCCACACTAGCCAGATGATTACATTACTGTACTTATGCAGTGTAAAGTTGTACAAGGAGATTTTTCAAACAAATGATATAAGAAGTTGATTCAAGTACAATAGATGGCAGTGTGCCCAGTGGGACTACTTATTAGAACAGCTTTTTGTTCTTTATATCAGGCTTGTACAGTATATCTCCCAGTTTTGCATGGTGGGCTTCTTGATAATCCCTGCCTAACTGTTTTTTGTTTAGCTCCAATACAGAACAGGGTACTACTGGTATGTAATCTAATCTTGCATGACACTATACTTGCGGAGAGTTACTTCCTATATCCCTGGCTTTATGGCACAGTGCTAGTCTGAGTGCAAATATGGACATACTTGTACAAGTCTTCCATTGTTTAACCTTAAAGATACAAAACAAATGGAGCTGAATTTTAAGTTGGTTGTCACATTTTGAAAAACATTAATTTTGAGGTCTGGAAGATGAGTCATGACAACTAGACTGCTTTTCTTGAAACATTTTGCTCTCTCATGAAAAGAGATCCAGTTGCCATGACTCAACCTCCAGATAACCTCACATGCATGACTGAGAATCTTCACAGACATTAGTTCTGAGGAATAAGTTTTTTATGCAGAACTTGATCAGTTTTTCACCAGATCTTGTTGCTGACAGTGCTTTAAATAAGTAGAACCAAACTGCCCTCTAATTTTCATCTCCACTGAGTGGGGCTCTCTTCTGTGTGTGCAGGTTCTCTCTCCCCCCCCCCAGATTCCATTGCAACTGGAAGTTAAATGGTTGGGCCACATGCACAGGGTTGAAGAACCCCTGTGTGGAGGGCACCAGGGGCATGCATGGCCATGTGGCTGTAAAGCTTAGAGGGAACCTTGAGTAAAGCTCATCATCCTCTTTGCATCAGAAGCCCCACAGTATGATTAATAAACTTATCAGTTAGTTTTCATCCAGCAATGGCAGCATGAAGAGTACCTGGGACAGCTAATATAAAACGTCCATAATACATTTTCAGGGTCTTCTCCACACTTAATAACTATGTCAGTGCAAACGTCCCATTTTCTTAGTTTGACTTTGGTTCTGCCAAAGAGTAGCAGAGGGCAGAGCTGCAGTTCTTAGTGTTCGCTGAAATGTGCCCCAGCTGATGCCTGATAGCTTTTGAAGAATATTGAATGAATGAATGAATCGTTATTTACGTTTTTTAACCAAATCAAGAAATACCAAAATATCAATTTGCCAGAATAAAACAGTTTGCCAGGATAAAACATTTTAAAAACATTGTAAAACTTTTGATAAAAAGCCACAAAGTACAAACAGGACTGTTATTTAAATAGTCAATATCAAAAAGATAGATAAAATAATATTTGTTGTTGTTCAGTCATTCAGTCGTGTCCGACTCTTCCTGACCCCATGGACCAGAGCTCGCCAAGCCCTTCTGTCTTCCACTGCCTCCTGGAGTTTGGTCAAATCCATATTGGTTGCATTGATGACACCATCCAACCACCTCATTCTCTGTTGTCCCCTTTTCCTTTTGCCTTCAATCTTTCCCAACATCAGGGACTTTTCCAAGGAGTCCTCTCTCCTCATGAGGTGGCCAAAGTACTGGAGCCTCAGCTTCGAAATCTGTCCTTCCAGTGAACATTCGGGGTTGATTTCATTCAGGATGGATAGGTTTGATCTCCTTGCAGTCCAGGGGACTCTCAAGACTCTTCTCCAGCACCACAGCTCAAAAGCATCAATAAAATGATATATTGAGATTCAAGTCAAGATCAATTTTGAAGAATATTGCTCCTTGTGGCTATGTGTTTTGGTTCTGTTTCTTATTTGTCTGCTTATGAACTCAAGTAACAGCAAGGTATTTGGGGACAAAGCAATTATCTACTTGGATGCCTACCACGTAACCTGATGTTTCTGAGAGACCTGTGTACTTCTCAGATGAAAGACATGTATTTGAGTAGAGGGGTTTGCTTTAAGTTGGCTTCTGTCATTATACACACCAAGTTTTTAATGCATTTATTATGAGATATTTCACCTGCTGCAAATTCTCTGATTGAGCAGCAAGTGCAAAATCATCAGTGTAAATAAACCTCCTAGTATTGTACTTTGAGGAAGTGGCTGATTGTTGGGTTTTGACAAAAGAGAAGTCAGTATGCTGCCATGCGTTAGACTTTGAAAAACAGGATGTCGTTTGCTTTTTAAAAACAATTATGACACCTAATTAATACTGAATTAGAGCTCCTGCTCCAAATTCTATCTTGACAAATAAAAGATAAGATAATTTTGCTTCACAATTTAAAATGAAAAAGGCCAAGAAACAAAGGATTCTTTGAAAGTTGAATGTTGACTGGATAGGCTGATGTTTGCTGATGATAGTTCACCCTCTTTAAATAACTTTAAAATGTCATTTCATACACCTTGCCAAGCACTCTTTGCATAACGAGAGACTTTCTTTACTAATATATTTCAGTACATATGGATACACCCAGGTTTTATGCTGGGTGAGCTTTGCTTTCGCTTGTTTTGCTTTCATTGTCAAATGACAGAAATAGCCTCCAGGCTGAGTTCTGATTGCATGTTCCAGAGGTTGGAAATTCTGAAATTAAAATTATGTGTTAATTGTATAGTTTAGTTAGCATAAGACAGTTATATAGTACTGCACACTGTACTTCTAGCACATGAAAGGCACACTGTTATGTGTTTTAGTATAATGTTAATGAGGTTTGACTCAAACCATTATTTAGCCAGTGACAGAGTGTGGCTGATGTTTAGAGATTTAAAAATGTAATTTTTAAATGCAATATGATATAAGCTTTCCTCATTTGAAACTTAAATATTTTAAGAAAGATTATGGCAGTTGTTTGCATAGTAAGCATAGCTACATCTTCTTTTTGTTCTATGTTTAATAAAATATTGATGATTCAGGTTATTTAGTGCATGCTTTCTACTGAACTAAAGAAACTGTTATTGGGCCATCGGTTACAATGTAATGATCTAACATAAGATGTGAAAGCAGAATCAAAATGCTTTTATTTAGAATAAATGTTTAAACATAAACATTAAAATTACATAATTGATATTTTATATTTAATTGTATTTGCTGTCATGTGGCTTACAGGATGGATATTACTTCCAATATTGTAGGGTTGTGGTTATTTTTAGAGATTATGAAGCCAAAAACATTCATCATTCCTCCAATGACCATAATTGATGCAATTATATATGTTTTCATCCCCAAGTAATTTTAAAACATATAAAAATAATTTAAAATATATAAAAATTCTCAACTTTTGAATTATTGGAAAATAAATGTATTTGTTCCTTTTAAAAAAATCATCAGGTCACAGAAGAATGTTTCATCAATTTAAAAAGGCAAGAAATTACGAAGTTAAATATAATCTGAACAAGATAATTAATTTAAAAAATCAAAAGAAAAAATAACTATATAGGTTATTCTCTCAAATGGCATGTTAAAGGTGGCAATAAGCAAAGCTAAGTCTCCTCTGGATCATACCATCTTGCTCGGGCCTTTTCTTGCTCATTTGAGACATTTGAAACAATATACTGGGTTTTCCGGACATTTTTGCTTTGGTCATAAGCAGAATTTGACTATTCCTCTTACTTCCAGATCCCATACATATCAAGCGAATTTAGTACAGAATTCTGGGTTTAGCCAAACTGTATCCATACACTGTAGTATTCTGCTTTTCTCACAAGACAATTTATTTTGTGATTGGAACTAACAAAAAAAATTGTTTTTATAAACTATTTTGTGTTTGTCTCTCAGAGAATTAGAAAATGGGAATTGGAAGCAGCCAAAATTATATTTATGGAAAGCACTGTTTTAAATATTACAACTGAAATTAGAGGTTATGTTCTTTATAGCTATCAAATGTTGAACCAAGTGTTTACTGGATTTGGAAGACAAAGCTCTGGCTTCAGATCCAGTTTGGTAACAAGGTTTGGTAGATGACCTTGGGTCAGGCTCAACCTCTCAATCAAACTTATGTTATATGTGGATACTACGGAGATAAATTGGGAGAGGGGAATAATGTAAAATGGTATGTGGCATCAATTGTGACTGCGATGATAATAATTATGATAATTTACCATGTATACATCTGCCTGTGCTCAACAATTTTGGATTACTAGATCTTCTTAATTAAAAACAAAGCCCTCTACATGTGTGTAAGAATGCCACAGGAATCTCCCTTGAAGGTGACATATTATCTGCTTCCTCTTTCCTTAACTGTGAAATTCTCTGGTATGTGACCAAGGAAGAAGGCGATAGGATGGATTATTTTTTAGAAACATAAGAACATAAGAAGATCCATGCTGGATCAGGCCAAAGCCCCATCTAGTCCAGCTTCCTGTATCTCACAGTGGCCCCACCAAATGCGTCTGGGAGTGCACAAGACTAGATATCTGTTTCTTGATACCACTCCCCTGCATTGAATATAATACTGTCAGGTTAGGGTACCAAAACTTTGACCCCTTCCTAAGTTCTCCTACACAGAGGAACCTGGTCCTTCACAGAGGAGGACTTCCTATAGCACAAAACGACAGGGAGAACATCTGGAAGTTGAGTCATGACTACTGGACTTCTTTTTTGAGAGATAGAAACGTTTCACTGTTCATCCAAACAGCTTCATCAATCTGAATACAGCTAGTGCAAATCCTCCATCTTATAGGCAGCTTTGACCTCTTGTCACCCTGGCCTGAATTAGGCTCATAAGATGAACAATGGCCTAAATAGGCTCGTTAGGGAGACAATATTATCCTTAGCCTTAAGGTGAACAATGGCCTAAGGTGCTGAAACCTATCAAGAATGGGTCATTAGCTATGGCCTTGGTGGTGAAGGCTTTTTGATTTGTCTCGGTACTTTGGAAAGCACAGCCTGATAAGTAGCAGATAGACTATGCCGGAGCCCACCACCTCTGTTGAGGGAGGGGTTTTCAATGCTCACACAAATGGCCTCCCTTACTCCTCTTTCAAACCACCTCTCTTCTTTGTCTAATATGTGTACATCCTCATCTTTGAAAGAGTGCCCTTTGTCCTTCAAATGGAGGTGTACTGCTGATTCTGGTCCTGAGCTGTTGCCCCTCCTATGTTGGGCCATCCTTCTGTTTAATGGCTGTTTAGTTTCTCCAATGTAAAGGTCTGAACACTCCTCACTGCATTGGACCGCATATACTATATTGCTCCTTTTATGGTTTGGTATCGGATCCTTTGGGTGGACAAGTCTCTGCCTTAGTGTGTTTGTGGGTTTGAAATAAACTGGGATGTGGTGTTTGCCAAAAATCCTTTTAAGCTTCCCCGACACTCCGGCCATGTAAGGAATGACCAGGTTCTTCCGTCGGGTCTGGGTCTCAGACTGATCCCTTGTTCTTCTGGGATGGCCCACTGCTTTGTTGAAGGCCCACTTTGGATATCCACAGGCCTTAAGTGCTGTCTTCAGGTGCCTGTCTTCCTTCTTCTTGGCTTCTGTGGAGGTGGGGATGCTCTCTGCTCTGTGGCTTAAATCTCCTCAGGTCTCTTCAGTTTCTGAGGTAAATTTTCTGCTCCCACAGACCTTTTACTTTGGAGATTTCTTTCTGTTAACACCCAGGGTGATATTTCCAGACCTTTACCAAAGCCACCCTAAATTCCAGGGCAAACGCTTTGGGTTTTTCACCCCCCAAAGGAAATTTGTCTCAGCACCTTTTAATTTTCAGGCTGCTGGACAGCACAGAGTTCTGTGACTCTCAGGCAGTTTCCCCAAACAAACCACTGTGGATTTCAGTCTATCCTTTCAGATTTTCTCTTCCAGGTGTCCTATAATTTGTCAAGCCAGACTCCTTTTCCTTTTGGAGTCCTGGCCTCCAGACACTAAGAGGCCCACCAAAGAAAATCAGATAGCACTACAGGGTTTTAAGTCTGAATTCTTCTCTCACACACAGGGCTTCCCAAGAACTGAAATTAGCTTCACCTAATTCTCAGTCCTAATCCCTTTTCAGAGGAACTTCCACAGACTACCAACAACACTTGAGGGCTAACTTTTACTAAAGACTTATTTTTAAACTTCCAGTTTCAATTTCTTCACAGGGTAGAGGCTAAATATTTTGAGCTGGTGACTTTTTCCCTCAGGCAAACTGGATGTATTCGAAATCCCACCGCTGCCACCAAATTGTGACGTCACCCCTTTCAAAGGCACAACTGGGTTTATTTCGACATCCCACTGCTGTGCCACCAAATTGTGATGACACCTCCCTTTTACACGTGTAAATGTGATGGAAATGGTAATGCTGCCACCTTTTATTCACTTGGTAATGCTGCCACCTTTTAAATCATCGCCTTATGAATTGGGACCGAATCAGATGTATAATATAAAAATAATAACAAAGTTTATTGAGAAAAATAATAAATATAACAATGTCTGAGGATGGTATGTGTTGCCTTTAATACAGAGGAGATTTAATCAACTCTTCTAGCCCCCTGTCTTTAATGACTAGTAAACAGTATAGCCCTCACTGCCTGACAGAACTCCAACAGAGCAGTGCTCTATCCCAGCACTCACTCTCAAACCCTCAACTTAACTCATCTCAACTGAACTGCCTCAACTGACTAGGCTCTACCCTTTTTATATCATACAATTCCCCGCCCTCCTGGTGGGATTGGCTGATGATTTGTATATTCATTACTCCTGTTTCCAGGGTTTTGTCACAGGAAGCTACTTGGATGTCACAAGAAAACAAGTCCAGTCAACATATCAGCTTCCAGATATGAAGTCACTACGTTAGTAACCAACTTCAAACCAAAGAACACTGTTTTATAGATTTAGTTTCAAAATCATATGCAACTCATACGGTTCCGATTTCAGTACCATATAGTTAAGAAATTCAGAAAATTGAAAACAAATACTCTTTCATCTATTACTCACACCCACACCTGGAGGTAACAAATTATTTTGACATAAAGTTGCTGAGTGATTAGTCAAAGGATCTGGCTGCAGCTGTATCATAGTTGTTCTTTCTTCTTGACACTTTGTGTTGCCTCAGGCTGGTGATTCTTTGCATCTTTCCCATCATCTCCCACACTTCATTTAGCGGTGGAAGCACTCAATTATTTCTGCTTTCTGCTTAGCACCTCTAGTCTTCATCTATATTTACAGTGTCTGCATGGTTAGTTGCTACAGAAATTGATGAAATATCTTTTGGGGATTTTTTGTTTCTTTTTGCTTCGCAGTGGGAGAACACCTAAAGTGCCTATTTAGAAGATGGAGATTATGGGCTCATTAGGCAAATAATGCCGGGATACACTTTTGCAGACATAGAGGGTAACTTATTTAAAAAGAAATATTGTCAGAAAAATGTGCATTTCCTCATTTATGTCATATTTATATTATTCATCTTGTTATGTCATAGTCACCAGAATGTAATGTAACTGAATGGCTGTAGTCCTGTTGTTTAGAACAGTAAGTCACAACCAGTGGAGGCCCATTGAATGAATGAGACTTACAGTGTAGTTGATTCACCAGCACCCCACTTGTGAATGATGTAGCAATTAGAATTTTTATTCTTACAAGGAAAACAAACAAAAAGATTAATAAAATCAAAAGAGAGAAAAGATAGAACCAATAAACTATAATCTAAAACAGAGGTTCCCAAACTTTTTTGCCCCATACACCCCCTTGCAAATATTTTTTGTTTTCTGTAGACCCCCCCCACCTGCCTAATATTGAATTGTCCTAAACTTATTAACTTCAAATGTGTTTTTGACAGCTGACACAGTGCTGTTCACTTTGATAGGGGCTTTTGTAGCATGAAAAAAGAAAAAAAATGAAAACTGAAAAATGAGACAATTTAAAAAAAATCATTTCATTCCAAACCTACCTACCTGGTTTCTAGCTAATTAAAAGAAGACATTCCTTCCCATAAATAAACTGCAATCCAGAAAATAATCTTTTGTTTGCATTGATGAATGCACAAATGTAGCCTATGGTAGAAGGAAGAAACTCAAGGAATTGCAAAATTATTCATCTCATCCTTTGAGAAGATCTAGTATTTTGTTACATTCATGATGAAATATGCAAAAAAAGATTTTCCTCCTCAAAGCAAGCAAAACTGCAAAAAGTTGTAGTACAAATAACACAGAATGATGATTGTTGCTGGTTTGTTCCCATGAGAAGCACATTTGCAGTATATTGAACAGAGCTGGCTAAGACCATGTAACAGCTAGGGTGTGGGCAGCAATTAGGATATGTGTAATGGATCCAGGATCAAGGTGTTCCCAGAAGCCAAGAGCATGGTCAGCCAGTTCAAGGTCAAGAGTCACACACAAACACAGTCCAAGAGAGAGGGGGATACCAAACAGGCAAACTTACAGGGTAGCAGAGTTCCAGGAAGAATCAAGGTAACGGCCAAAGCTTCAGGAGTCCACGGTATCAGGCAAGGAACAGGGAGTGCCAGCTGCTAGCTTTATGCCAGTAGCAGGCCCACTTGCTGCACTCCCTGATTACCTCCCCCTGATTCTGCAGAGAGGCAGAGTCAAGTGGCCCCCATCCTGACAAAGTACTTTGACCAGAACCTACAAGATGAGATTAATTGCCAATTTACTTTATCTGCCTTCTTTCCTGGAGACAGACATGTACGATGATGCCTGTTTTAGAACATTCTAAAGAAAGTAGGTTGGGATTAGTTGATGGATACCATGACTGCACCTAAGGGATAAACTGGAAAAACAGATTGATGTGGGGCAAAAATTGACCTTGGGTCTTTGGATGTTTCCTTATTGTTTTGTTTGTGAGAACTACATTCTGCAGAAGCTCAGGAATATGTCAAGAGTAGGCTAGTTAGCTGTTACTTTTCTTATGGCAGTTTATTCTCCAAATGTACTATGTAAATATACACATTTGAATAAACAAAAAATATCAACAAGGATATAAATCAAATAAAAATAAAATATAAATTATAAAAATTCTTAGAATAAGAAATAAAATATAAATAACCTCATCAAACTAAATAATACATATAAGGATAAAACATCATCCATTGCAGATAATTTTTATCCCACCTGTGGATACAATTATACCAGAAGCATTGCAGCAGAGAACATAATAACTGTTTCACTGATTGGGTCCTTTTAATAGACCATGTTTTGAGGAGAAATCAATTAATTTTCTTAGCTTTGATCATCATAATTTTCACTGTGAAAAGCAGTATGAGGACAGCCATACACATGACTCATATTATATTATTTCAGACTATCATTTGCAAAATAAATGTATGTTAAACTTTGCAACAGTGGAAATGAATTTGAAATTCTTTACTAGTTATATTCTTTTGACAATTTTAGAAATCTTAAGAAAACTCCAAAAGCTAAGCTTTATCTGAAGTCTAAGTTATATTGTTCAAAGAGACTGATTTTTTAACTACAGGTTATGGGAGTTGAGTCTCCTTCTACTCCACCCAGATGAAAGAGAGAACATTTAATCCAAACAGTTCTTGTAATATATATCCAAGACATTACTGGGCTTCACAGAACCAATTGCATACAGCTCTTTCATTTCATAAATGTATACTGTATTCTGAATTTCAGCAACACTTTCTTGACCACAATAGTGTCCATTGACTTTCTGTTCCTGTATGTTTGAGAGCAGCTTGAAAATGTATCAATAAAATTTCCTAGGAAGGTTTTCAAAAATGAAATGTCAGTCTTTTATATAAACACTCGTGAAGACGTCTGATTCCATGTACTATGTGCTAATAAAACACTACAATTTCCTATTTGTGCGGCTTATCACACAATTGATACTCAAACCTTGTGCTCCTCTACCTATTCTCAAACAGATGATGTAACAGAAGGTGATGATAATAACTAAAAGCTTTAGCCTCTTTATAAGGCAGCTACACAGAGCCTTGCTTTTGTTCTGTTAATAAACGGGAAACCAGAAATTACCAGTAATTTCAGTAGGAGCATAAAAGGAAAGTGATTGTGAGAAATATCACACACAGTGCTCTCAATAATTATAGCACATAACTGACTGAGCTTTAAATAAAGGGTACTTAACTTAATTGAACATCTGAAATGTTTCTTTTATACAAAGAAAAGGTGTAAGAAAACAATTAACTGATCCAAAGTATGAGGAATATTACACTTTGTTCTGGAAGACACTCATATGTGATTTTTTTACTTTTCTTTAGACCATGTTGTGCACAATGATTTAAGCTCAGCAGTGTTGTCAAAGTACTGTACATTAAAATGTATGAAGACCTTTTTGGCCAAAAACTCTTTTTGGTTCAACTCCACAATAAATTCAATGTCTTCTTACTCCCACAACAGAAACATTACTGACATTTTTAAAAGAACCAAGCAGTATATTGTGTTTTCTTTGCTTCTGAGTGTGGATTCAAATGATTTGTTATCCATTCAGTGTATCCTAAGAGTTGCATATACAAAAATATACAGTATGTAAATAAAATCCTTTCAAATATTTGTTTTCCAAATGTCAATATTAAAAAAACCCTATGAGATCTAACACCTCAAAAGCATAAAGTAGGACAATAAGACAGAAAAAAAATCTGATGAGCAAATATAGGATGGCGGGAAACACCTGATTTGAAATGGTATGTGCGCTATCTACCTAGGAGTCTTAGTAGACTCCAAACTAAATTTACGTCAGTTGTGTTTCAAGGTTGCAGAAGAAACTAATGCAATACTTGGTTTTAGCCACAGAAGTCTGGAGTCTAGACCAGTGGTCCCCAACCCCCGGGCCGCGGACCGGTGCCGGTCCGTGGACCGGTTGGCACCGGGCCGTCCGGGGAGGCCGGGGAGGCTCCTCCTCTTTTCCTCCACCGCCCTCCTCCTCCTCCTCTTTTCTCCCGCGGGCAGCCGGAGGAGTCGCCGCCGCCGCCGGCACGGCGCACGGGTGGGGTGGGGTGGGGGAGCCCGGGGCTCCTGGGCGGGCGGGCCCCGCCTCCTCCTCCTCCTGTCGGGCGGCCACGGCAGCCGCCCGGGTTCGGCCGCGACTCCGCGGCTGGCGGTGGAGCGCCCAGCCGCCGCCGCGGCCGGCTCGGTGGTCCCGGTGGCGCCCTCGGGCCGGAGATGCCACCCCCACCGGCCTCCCTCCCCTCCCCCCCCGCCGCCCACCCGAAGGCCGCAGCCGGAGGCAAGCGGCGGCGCAGAGGTGCCCCACCGAGGCAGGCGGCGGCGGCGGCGGCCGCAGGGCGCCCCGCCGCCAGCCGCGGAGCCACAGCCGAACCCGGGCGGCTGCCGTGGCCGCGGCCGCCGCGGCCCGCCTGGGTTGGGGCACCTCTGCGCCGCGCTTGCCTCCGGCCGCCGACAGAAGGAGGAGGCGGGGCCCGCCCGCCCAGGAGCCCCGGGCTCCCCGCCCGTGCGCGCGGGGGATCGCACGCCCGACGCCCCCAGCCGGCAAGTGCCGCCGCCGCCACCGCCGCCACCGCTCCCGTGGCCCCCAAGGTACACACGACAAGCCCCCCCCACCTCCTCCTCCCCCTCCTCCCTCCCCCATCCCCGCCCCCACACCCTCCCCTGCCCCCCACCCTCCCATCTCCCCCCCCCCACCCCCACCCCGGGCCACAGGAAAATAATAAACAAATACCGGTCCGTGGAGACAAAAAGGTTGGGGAGCACTGGTCTAGACAGTGAAGTTATAGACAATGAAGTTGGCTTTGGCATTGGCCTTGACTTTATCTTCTGTTGCTCGTTTTCCTGGGGATCTGTTTATTTAGATGCCCTCTTGCCAGTTTCTTTTGAATTATTTTTTATTTAGGCTTTGAAATTTTGCTATTTTGTTGTTATTTTATCTCTTGGTTGAGTGTGAACCTCTTGGAGTTGCCTTTTAGGGATGACGGGTGGGCAATAAATGCACAAATAAATAAACATTTTAAAAAAACATTTTGTACTGCTTTCGTCAGTATTCAACTGGAATATTAACTCTAATTTTAGGCACCATATTTTATGAAGGATACTGATGAGCTGAAAGGTGGTTCAAGAAGAGTGACCAAGATGATAAAGGATATGGATTGGAAAACAATTGCTATGTGGAACAGTTGAAGTAGAGCAGTGGTCCCCAACCCCCGGGCCGCGGACCGGTGCCGGTCCGTGGACCGGTTGGCACCGGGCCGTCCGGGGAGGCCGGGGAGGCTCCTCCTCTTTTCCTCCACCGCCCTCCTCCTCCTCCTCTTTTCTCCCGCGGGCAGCCGGAGGAGTCGCCGCCGCCGCCGGGCACGGCGCACGGGTGGGGTGGGGGGGGAGCCCGGGCTCCTGGGCGGGCGGGCCTCGCCTCCTCCTCCTCCTGTCGGCGGCCACGGCAGCCGCCGGGTTCGGCCGCGACTCCGCGGCTGGCGGTGGAGCGCCCAGCCGCCGCCGCGGCCGGCTCGGGTGGTCCCGGTGGCGCCCTCGGGCCGGAGATGCCACCCCCACCGGCCTCCTCCCCTCCCCCTCCCGCCGCCCACCCGAAGGCCGCAGCCGGAGGCAAGCGGCGGCGCAGAGGTGCCCCACCGAGGCAGGCGGCGGCGGCGGCGGCCGCAGGGCGCCCCGCCGCCAGCCGCGGAGCCACAGCCGAACCCGGGCGGCTGCCGTGGCCGCGCCGCCGCGGCCCGCCTGGGTTGGGGCACCTCTGCGCGCCGCTTGCCTCCGGCCGCCGACAGAAGGAGGAGGCGGGGGCCCGCCCGCCCAGGAGCCCCGGCTCCCCCCGCCCGTGCGCGCGGGGGATCGCACGCCCGACGCCCCCAGCCGGCAAGTGCCGCCGCCGCCACCGCCGCCACCGCTCCCGTGGCCCCCAAGGTACACACGACAAGCCCCCCACCACCTCCTCCTCCCCTCCTCCCTCCCCCATCCCCGCCCCCCACACCCCCTCCCTGCCCCCCACCCTCCCATCTCCCCCTCCCACCCCCCCACCCCGGGCCACAGGAAAATAATAAACAAATACCGGTCCGTGGAGACAAAAAGGTTGGGGAGCACTGAAGTAGAGGGTATTTAGCCTGGGGAAGATAAAATGAAAGGTGACACAATAGTCATCTTCAAATTTATTTATTTATTTATTTATTTATTTATTTATTTATTTATTTATTTATTTATTTATTTATTTTGTATCCCGCCCATCTTCCCACTGGGAACTCTGGGTGGCTTACAACAATAAAACCAGGTAGTAAAAAAAACACAAACAAAAGGCAAGACCCAAGCAAAGTTAATGCAGGGGGGACTAGAAGGTGAAAAAAAAAACCTAACTAACTGGAAAGGTCGCCAAACGCCTCCCTGAAAAGATGGCTCTTCAAGGCCTTCTTGAAGGCAGGCAGGGACTCTGTCAGGCTCAGCTCACTGGGGAGATGATTCCAAAGCATGGGGCACACCACAGAGAAGGTGCGGTCTCACGTACGCGATTTCCGCGCCTCTCTGGGTGTGGCCACCCTCAGTGAGCGTGCCTGCGCCAGTCTCGTGGGTCTGGACCCGGTTGTCCTTTGAGAGATACACTCCACCAGGTATTCTGGTCCCAGGCCGTGGAGGGCTTTGAAAGTCAAAACCAAGACCTTGAACCTGATCCAGAGGACAACGGGGAGCCAATGCAAGCGAGCCAGGACTGGGGTGATGAACTCGTATCTACGGGCACCCACCACCAACCTGGCCGCCGCATTTTGCACCCGCTGTAGCCTCCGGACCAGGGTCAAGGGCAACCCCACGTAGAGGGCATTGCAGTAGTCGATCCTCGAGATCACCAGGGCCTGCACTACTGTCCTCAGGGAGGATGCATCGAGGTACTGGCGGATTTGGGCAATCCTGCGGAGTTGGATAAAAGCGGCCCTGGAAGCAGCCATCACCTGGGCTTCCAGGGAGAGGGCTGAGTCCAGGACCACGCCCAGATTCCTGGCCCTGTCCGTAGGCTGGAGGGAAACACCCCGCAGCTTAGGGAGGGGGGCATTGTACCCAGATGAGAGTGCCCCGAAGAACAGAACCTCCGTCTTCTCCGGATTCAGCTTGAGCCGGTTATCTCTGGTCCATTCCAGAACGGCCTCCAGACACAGATCAAGGGAGCGAACTGCCTCCACTGCAGACAACGAAAAGGAGAGGTAGAGCTGCGTGTCATCAGCGTACTGATGACAGCAAACTCCAGATCTCCTGATTACCTCCTCCAGTGGCCTCATATAAACATTGAACATCATGGGTGAGATTGCTGACCCCTGGGGCACCCCACAAGGGAGAGTCCAAGGAGCTGACAAATCATCACCCAACTGAACCCGCTGGGTCCGGCCGGCGAGGGAGGAACGGAGCCAGGCCAGGGCCTGACCACCAATTCCCACCTCCGCAAGCCGGACCAGTAGGTTACCGTGGTCGACGGTATCAAAGGTTGCTGACAGATCAAGGAGAACCAACAGGGAGGAACACCTCCTGTCGGCCTCCCTGAGGAGGTCATCCTGCAGAGCGACCAGGGCAGTCTCGGTTCTGCGAAGAGGTCTGAATCCAGACTGGAAGACAGATTAAGCTTGTTTCCTGATGTTCCAGAAGTAGGACCAGAACTAATAGTTTGAAGATGGAGGAAAAGATATTTTAATGTACATCAGGAACATTTTCCTGACAGTATCAGCTGTTGAGCAATAGAATGGACAGCTGAGAGAATAGTGGACTGTCTTGCATTTGACATTTTTAATTTGGTCTTCATAAGAAATGTTGTTTTTCTTTCAAAGTGGAAGGATTTGCTCTGGCAGCCATTGCGTAATCACTTATAAACAAACAGAAAATACTGTTTTCAGAGGAAACAAAGGAGAAGGTATCATCACTGTCCCACATTTACCCATTTAGCATTTACATTGGATCATTAACTGTGCCTCAGTTAAGGATTGACTTCACACTGCCCTTATGCATTCTTTTTCAATGCAAAAATGTTGTTGATGAAACACAGCTGTGTTTACTTTGGTGGTGCTACACTTACCATATGTCATAGTGTTAAGCAGTGCTATGTGTGTATGTAATATTTTGTGACTGTTGTCTATAAAAAGTGTTTGGTGATCAAAAAGTTTTTGAAAAGAGAAATAAAAAGGTTCAATTAGCAGGCAATAAGTTAAATAAGATCCATGTCTCAAGCTGTCAGTTCTTCAATATACAATCATAGGTATTTTCTTCTTTATAACTTAAAACATTATTTAAAATTCTTCCTGTAGTTTTACTTACTTAATTTAACACAAGTTCTAATAAGATCACACTTTTATTCATGGCCTCTTTATAGACCACATCCATTGTCACTCTTAAACTCCAACTCACAAATTTTACCTAACAGCACTAATCGTAATACACATCTGCTCTCTCTCACACGCCTTATATACCAAACAGAACTCTTAAGCCAGAAATCACCAAGAACTATCAGCTTGCACTTCCACTCACAAACTTTGTTTCATACTTCACAATTATCTTCCATGCTTCTGGAATACACACATCCCTCTGTATGATACTGAACAATCACTGACCAGTATTGAATATTCCATTCTTGTAGAAAGCACTTCAGCAGGTTTTGGCCTAGCAGCTCTAGAGGTTTCTGGATGAGATAAACTACCTGGATCCATTTCAATCTGGCTTCAGGTGTGGCTATGGGACAGAGACAGCACTGGTTGCATTGGTAGATGACCTACGCAGGGAAATGGATAGGGGATCTGTGTCCATTTTGGTTTTACTAGACCTCTCAGCTGCTTTTGACATTATAGACCACAGCATCCTCCTGAATCATCTCTCTGAAATGATAATTGGGGGTACTGTATTAAAGTGGTTCCAGTCCTTCCTGCACGTTAGAACGCAGGAAGTAGTGTTAGGTGATTCATGCTTGACACTGTGGTCGCTGATCTGTGGAGTTCCCCATGGTTCTGTTCTGTTCTCTATGTTAATTAACATCTATTCTATATGAAACTACTGGGGAAGATTATCAGAAGTGGTGTGTGTGTGTGAAGTGCCACCAGTATCCTGATGACACCCAACTCTACCTCTCATCATTTCCAGATTCTACTATTTTGACTTTACATGAGTGTTTAGCTGCAGTAATGAACTGGATCAGGATGAACAAATTAAAATTAAATCCAGACAAGACAGAGGTGTTGCTGGTCAGTCAAAAGGGAGAACAAGGGATAGGGATACAACCTGTACTGGATGAGATCACCCTCCAATTGAAAAAGGTGCACAGCTTGGGAGTGCTCCTGGACTCATCCTTGAGCCTAGATACCCAGGTCACAGCTGTGGCCAGCAGTGCATTTGCACAATTAAAGCTAGTACGCCAGTTACGCCTGTTTCTTGAGAAACCTGCTCTGACCATGGTGACACATGCCATAATGACGTCCCGGCTAGACTACTGTAATGCACGCTATGTAGGAATTCCGATGAAAAGTCTCAGGAAACTTCAATGGGTTCAAGATGCAGCAGCCAGATTGCTGACTGGGACGGGTTACAGAGTTCACATTACACCCCCATTAACACAGCTCCACTGGCTGCCAAATAGCTATGGGTTACAATTCAAAGTGCTGAGCTTAACTTACAAAGCACTATTCGACCTGGGCCCTAGCTACCTGAAAGATCAAATCTCACAGTATGAACTGGCTTGGGTGCTAAGGTCATCAGGAGAGGCCTTTCTCTCCATCCCACCAACTCGTGGGAACACATGAAATACTCATAAATAAATAAAAATAAATGAATACCACTTTCAATCAACCCCAGTGACTTACATGTAAGCCAGTACAAACCAACACAGAAACTGTATATACAGGGTAAAATTGGCACCATCAAATTCTGAATTTTGGACAATGCCTTGGTCAAAATCCCAACAAGCCAAGGAGGATTTCTAGCTGTTTATTTGAGGACCCAGTACCTGTGTCTCCAACTGTAATGCCAAATTTATTCTGGCAGTTTACATTCCTGCATTATTGGAAATCCAAAACATTAGTTTTGACATTATCTCTTAGACTTCTGTTTATGAGCAATTTTATGTAAATTTTGTGTGAACTCAGAATACATTGAGATTTGTTTAAAAACACAATATATTCATTAAAATATGGGTATATAGATGGGACAAACAAGAAAGGAGCTATTAAGGTTAATGGCAATAAAGAAATTGTTCTGGCAATCAGAGATACTTATTAATAAGGCAAGTCAGAACAAATTTACAGTAAGTCTAAATTGAATTCTTAAGTGCTCCACATGTTTGAGAAAGATTCAACACTTGTTTACCAAACTGAACTCATTATATTTTTCTGTGATTCACGGGGAGTCTTCAAGTACAAGTAACTTGCATCATGCAGAGAAAAAAGCTTGATGAAGTTGTAAGACGCGTGGGCAGACATTAAGTTTAAGGTAGCAGCCTAATATGTTGCCTTGCATACGAATATGTGTGTATGAAAGTTGAAGACAGCAGAAAACTGAAATGGATTGACCAACAGAAGAGCCCTTCAAAAGTAGCCAGTTTGCCTTTACCAGAAACCAACTGTATTTCTGTTATTTCCAATCATATGAAAGTTCTCGTTATGGAATTAAAATATTTCAGCCTCAGGTTAAGATTCTGTCTTTTACCATGCACATTTTTGGTAGTACACATAGTTGAACCTCACCAATTACTTATATAAATGATTCTTACATACTTTTCCCTCTCAGTTTACTGCAAAGATCATAGAGATATGGATTCATTGGCAAACAATTACCATTTTATGAAACTCTGGTATATAAGAGGCAGGACTCAGGAAGAAGGGTAGGGGGACTACTGCCTCAATACAAAATAAGCACCTGCTTAGTTTCATAACAGCCTTCTTCAAAAATGAACTTTTGAAAAGTTTTTTGAAGTAGGGACAAGAATAAAGGGATTGAATCTATACTGCTGAAGATATGCTTGAGTGGCATAGTTTCAATAAATGTCTTAATTGGCATATCATAGCTGTGAATTCTCTAATGGTCAGTGACAAAGTAAGGAATACCATCCAGGATGAACAACTGGCATTTTCTCATCAGTGAACCACTAAAATACCCCCCTTCACAAAAGTTGGAAAAATTAATGTCTGAGTTTCTGCTCACCCAGTACTTCCAACCAATTTCACAAGTCTCTGCATGTTACAATGTACAGTGGAACCTTGACTTACGTCTAGACTTAAGTCAAACATGACTTAAGTCAAACGAACGTTTCCCATAGAAAGTAATGGGAAAGCGGATTAATCCGTTCCAGATGATGAAAAAGACCCTCGAAAACAGCAATTTAACACAAATTTGACTGGGATAGGAGATTCCTTCTGGGGATGTAAATGAAATGTCTCTTCAAAGAGAGGAGGAGGCAGTGGAATTATAGTCCACAAGTTATATGCCTCCACTTTTTAATGTTCATAGCAACAATGTCTAACATTTAAGTTTTACTGATTTTTAACCTGACGTTCCAAGTTCTGTTTACCATTAGAGTCCCACAACTTTACAGCTCCCCAACTAAAATGCTTCCATTGTGGACCAGACTTCTGCAGCCAGATTTTTTATAAGACTGAGCCAACTGTCTAACCAGCGAGGCCAGCCCCGAGCTCCCGGCCCTTCTTCTCCTCCGGCAGCAGCGGCGGCTTCGGTGAGGCCGAGGACCAGCTCCAGGTGCTCTAAGCTGGCCTCGCTGAAGCCGCCGCTGCCGGAGGAGGGGAAGAAGGCAGGAGCAGTTTGGAGGCAGCAGCCGCGATGCTGGGTTGTGGCTGCCGCCCAATTCCGGTGCCTTGTGCCGGGGCTCCGAGATGTAAGTCAAAGCCTGCGACTCAAGTCAAACAGGCCCCTTCTTGCTGCAAGTCAAATATGCTGCAAGTCAAGCAGTATGTAAGTCAAGGTTCCACTGTACGTTGAACAAGATTATTTCATTAGAAGGACTCATTACAACAGATAGGCTGATTCTCAGGGGAATAGGAAAGAATGTATTTGTTACAAGTCTTGCAAACCTCACCAGACGGGCTTTAAACTGCATCTTGCACCTGAAACTGAAATGGTGGTTTAGAAAGCTTCCAATGGTGGTAAAAGACAAGAAGGAAGCAGCTGGAAGGAACACTGCATAGTTTTAAATGTAATTGTACCAATGGTAGAAATCTTATTCACAGCATAAAATCAAGAATAATTTTCTGTCCATTCCTCCCTCGTTAAAAAAATTCCATGATTGCCATGATTCTCAGGGGTGTGTCTGCACACATGTGCTGACCCCTGAAAATTGCATTATTATTATTATTATTATTATTATTATTATTATTATTATTATTATTATTATTATTATTATTATTATTATTATTATTATTATTATTATTATTATTATTATTAGCAAAAAAGCAAAGTGTTCTGCTTATATACCATCCCATACCACTTCAAGTAGTCTATGATAGGTTTACAGTTTTTATTATGCAGGCTACACATTGCCTCCCCCCTCCCCCAGCAAGCTGGGTACTCATTTTATCAACCTTGGAAGGATGGAAGTCTTAGTCAACCATGAGCCGGCTACCTGGGATTGAACCCCAGGTCATGAGCACAGTTTTACGTGCAGTACAGGCATTTAACCGCTGCACCACGAGGCTGCTATTATTATTATTATTATTATTATTATTATTATTATTATTATTATTATTATTATTATTATCATCATCATCATCATCATCATCATCATCATCATCAAATTATCACACAGCAAAGAAGATAACTACGTTGGAATTTGTATTACAAATCACTAGTCGAACGCTTCCCAAGCATTTAGGACTATGTGATGTATCGGCAAATTATGTGAGCAGATCCCAGTAAGGTGGCATTCTGCAGCTGGCTGCTGGTGACTTTGTCAACTCCAATTTCTTCTAAACACTTGCTTAGCTCTTTAGGCACCAAACCCAGTGTGCCGATTACCACTGGGACCATCTGTACCGGTTTATGCCAGAGTCTCTGAATTTCAATTTTCAGATCCTGATATTGGGTATTCTTTTCAAGTTGTTTCTCTGTGACTCTACTATCACCTGATATAGCAATATCAATGATCCACACTTTTTTCTTCTCCACAATAGTAGTATCTGGGGTATTATGCTCCAAAACCCTGTCTGTCTGTATTCGGAAGCCTCAAAGTAATTTTGCATTCTCATTTTCAATCGCGTTTTCAGGCTTATGATCCCACCAGTTCTTTGCTATATTACTATTTTATTACTACAATTACTATATTGCTATAAATACTATACAGTTCCACAAACAAACAAACAAACAAGCAAACAACAAGCAAATAAACTATTATTATTATTTATTATTATTATTATTATTATTATTATTATTATTATTATTATTATTATTATTATTATTATTAAGAATAAGAATAAGGATAAGAATAAGAATAAGGATAAGAATAATAAGGGAGGAAGAGATAGTAAGTTATGATTAATTATTTAGAACCATGAGCAAAGTGCAGCCCATGGGATGAATGTGGCCTCCACCACAGACCTGTGAATCTATTTCCCTCACACCCCCATTTAATAATAATAATAAAAAGATTTTAATAGCTTACTTCACACTCTCTAGAGAGTGCAGGCACAATCTCTTTTTTTTCACACACCCTTATTGCCAGCTTGTTTTAGGTTTGAGAGTACCAAGAGACTTGCAAGAGAATTATTCCTTGCCACCCTTGGAGTACCAGGGACCTTTTGAAGTCTAAAAGTTTTCCTAACTAGTGCTGGAGCAACACTGAGGGGCAGGTATAAACTGCCAATGTCCAGAGAGGATCAGTGGCCTCAAACCACTGGATGTTGCCCAAGCTATAGTAGCATACAGCTTCCTTGAAATCTTAGCCTACTTTAATCATATACCTCTCCCTCTAAAACCTGGGGTAGATTAATATACACCCTTGTGAAATAATAGTAATATCACATATGTAGTCTATCATGAAAACATGTTGCAATTTTTAAGCAGTCCCTCTTCAGAGAAAACAATCTTTCTTTAAAGCCTGGAATGAATATTGAAGCTAAGAAATACAGAGAAATCATTTGCTAGCAGCAAAATATTAATTTCTTTTAAAAAACACTAAAATACATGAATTAGTCTTATAAAATCCTGAATATTTTTATGGGGTAATGAAGATTTCAGCAAGGGTATATTTTTAGAAGGAAAGCTAAGTAACAAAGCTCTTTTAACAAATTATCCTTGGGAGATTGTTAAGAGTTTTAATCGTTTTCTTCTACTTAAACTCATTTTCCCTGCATGATGTACGCTATGTGTGGGAGCTTTTTATAAGAAGTTCACCCTATGATTACAGCATCAGCTATTTCAAGTGAAAACATTGTAAAATGTTACCATTCTTTGGGCAATTGAAACTCAAATGATTGAATGAAGTATGATGGTTATGCTGCAGACCAATTACATGGCTAATGTCTTTGCTTTACATATCAATAGATGCTTTCAGAGACAAGCAATGTCTGTGGCTCCATTATCAATCAAATACAATATACTTAAATTAATCACCCTTTGGGAGCACTGTTAAAATAAGAGCTTTCCCATATTTAGTGTTGATATTGTACTTTGTTGTTCTGTAAATGTGCTATGTGAGATATGACAGTTTTGATAGAAACAGGAGAAATATTTTTAAAATATTTTGTGATTAGCCTTGCCTTTAGTTTCTTATGATAGAAATCATAATTTCGTGAAAAAACATGCCATATAAATATATTTTCTACATTTTTCTAGTGACTTTTTGCACAACATGTAAAACCTGGTTAGGGAACAACTTCACTGATGCCCTCTATTTAATACATTTAGTTGTAACATGTGAACTGATGCTAACATAGACTTTGGTATGCTTCTTTAAAAAATCGTGTAGAGGAAATAGGAATGAAAAAAACAGTATTTGGAACTTGGTCTACAAACTATAGTTTGAGTATCAGTTTTATTTGGTTCACCAAGTTGAGTCAACAGTATGTTTTTGACATTTGAAAATCAATTTGTAAAAATGCGGAAATGTAGATGTCTTGGTGTGAATATATCTGTCTTCTAAAAGTCCAGATTTTATTGTCAGAATGATATTGACCCAAGGGATGCTATTATGAAGCTTGATTTGTAACAGGCTATGGAGCATGAGACTAGATTCTGCTGGGACAATCTAGCAGCCATTTTCTTTGTATCACAATGATCAGGATTAGAAGGTAGTGCTGGCTCCAGATTTGGAAGGGCTCTTGAGTAAGACTCCCTCAGTGAACTGAGTTCTTATCTGAGTGGCCCTACCTCAGTGATGGCGAACCTTTTAGAGACCAAGTGTCCAAACTGCAATTCAAAACCCACCAATTTTTTGCAAAGTGCCAATACAGGCTGTGAAGGTGATGTCGGGTGCCCCACAGAAAGGACTCCATGGCATAGGTTCACCAACACGGCCCTACCTCTTCCTCCCCACTTTTCCTCCTGCCTATTCATTAGCCCTCTTCATCCAGGTTATATCTGTACAATTATTTAGAGGAAGAAACACAAGAGGGGAAGGCAAGTGCAGGATAGGACTTATTATGTTTTGAGAATAATAATGAGCAGGTGGACATGGAGAGGGTTGCAGAAGGCTCCAGCCCCCTTAGGTTTTTTTTTTTTTGGTAGGGAGATGCCTATGTTAGTCTTTTGCAGTATAAGCATTAAAGAGTTTTGTGTGTATCTGATAAAGTAGTCTAAAGTTAGCATGACCATGTGCCAAACAAAGCTTATTAGTCTTTAAGATAGCAGAAGAATGTTCATTGTCTTTTAAACAGGTGGCTGTTGGTAATCACCAAAGGTGGCTAACCAAGCACCAGTCCTGTGCCAATAGTAAAAAAGAAAAGTTTTCAGTTAGTTCTATATAATTTTCTGTTTTTAACCATTCATTCCAGTTCTATAGTTACGCTACTTAAATCATATTATCGTCCTTTTGACAATTATCACTTTTATTACAATAATTTTGGGCAACTATTAGATTATTAAAATACCTTAATTAACTTTAAGATTTCAGAGTACATGTTTTAATAGCAATGTAGGTTGCACTGCTGCATAAAAAGGTATTGAGTATAAATGAATAAATAGCTGCATTAGAAAAAAATAAAAAATAAAAAATACAGCTTTTCCCTGACACAATATTTTGTGACCAAAACCTTTTGAAAATCAGCTTCTATATACCACATTTTTCTCAGCGTTGCATCATGTTGTCTGTTTTCTGGGTTGTTGGTATATACATTCATTTTATTATAATCTCTGTATTAAAACCAGCTAAATATTTAAATGCTGGCTGGACAGCGTAGTGACTTAGGAAACTGGCTGTTGGGAGTTCAAGTCAGAATTGACTTAATGGCGCTTTACTGTTATATTCACTGTTAGAAACTGGAAAATTAACTTGTCATTAATGTTTCAATTAGAAGATTATTTAAATAAGTTGACACCTTTAAGTGAACTTAAAGATGTTTAAATCAGATTATTTAAATAAGATTATTTGACAGATCTGCAAGAGACAAATTCTTTATTGTATAATCAATTGATAATTGCATTAAAATATATAAAATATACAAGATGAAGTTTAAAATGTTATTTGACAATTCTTCAGCAAGAGGTACATTCCACTCCATCTCCGTAAGGGAAACACCCTTTCAGTAATATGTAGTATTGATGGTTGTTTCCCTTTCATTACTATATAGTCCAATTTTAGTTTTTGGAAAGCAATACCCCTGCCAACCTAGCAGTTCGAAAGCATGTAAATGCAAGTAGATAAATAGATACTGCCGTAAAAAGCGTGAAGGTAAAACAGTTTCCTTGAAGCCATTCTGGCCATGTAGCCATGGACTTGCACAACACTGGCTCTTCAGCTTGAATATGGAGATGAGTACTGCCCCTAGAGTCAGACACCTTTACTTTTACCTTTTTATCCAGAAGCCTGAATCAGAACAACCAAAATGTTGTTTTATGGAAGTTTGCTGGAAAGGGTCTGAAGGTAAACTGATCTTGATTACAGAAAGGACAAACAAATGTACACAAAGAGATGCCGTTTTCTCAGACAGCTGAGAAAGACACTCAGACAAAAGGACTTATGTGTTCCTCTCAGATGCCTTCCTTTTTATTCCCTTTATGTATTGTTTATAAGTACACATTGGAGTGTTTATGAAAACATTGGTTCTAATAGGAAGCAGGTGCTTTCAAGCAAGCAACATACAAATTGCACACAAACTACCAACCCATGTGCAGGATGAAGCTTGAATAGTTTGCATAATCTCCATCCCAGCAGTTTCTGCATAACATAAAAAAGGCCCAACATACTTCTGAAGATGCACAGATCTAATTAAACTGTTCATCTTATGGGTGGCTTCACATTTTCCTGTTTAAACAACATAGAAAATATAATGAAAATGAAATTAGCCTGCAGTGATGAAATCAGGGCCTTTAAAAAATTATAGCTGAAAAACTAAGGTACTAAATAATTAAAGTATTAATTAGGGTCCCACATGCTTCTTGTGTCACACTTCTTTCCCATCACTTAGGGATAGTTCCATTTAAATGATAGAGAAGTTAGTGCTGTGATATCCAGTGTTAGTGTATCAAATTATAGTTCACTTCATAACTTGAAGATAAAATAAACTCCCAAGCTCGCAGTTTAATAAGCTTGTTGTGCTAGTAATGAAAAGTACTGAAGGGCACTTTTGTTGTAATTGTTTTTGCTGCAGTTATAGAATATCTCCTTTTTTGGAAGCAGACTGAAGTAAATTGAACGTTCCCTCTCCTTTAATGGCATTTATTTCAGAGTAGAACCACTGTTATAGACCAATAGTTTTCAGCCTTGGGGCTTCTGGTGATTTTGAACTATAATGTCAGAAAGATTGAAGAACACCTTGCTGTTAATATTATTTTTCAAATAATATTTGAAAAGTATTACAAACAAAAATGTAACAGGTTTGACATTAAAGTTCTAATCTTAACACTTTCCAAACTCTGATTAAAACTTTAAGGTCTGTGGAAGTGCCCCCCCCCATCATATTTGCAATAGCAAGTAGATTCTCAGTCAGACTTCTTTCATAGACAGTGGCTCCAATCCATGCAGATTGATACTTTTATAAGCGAAGTGGCATAAGTCATAGAGATAATTGCTGATAATTAAGAAGGCACTGGCTGCATTACTGAACACAAGCATGATCATTCAGTCAGCCATGTGCCCTGAAATACAACTAGTACAACATTAATTAGAAGCAGGTTATCATTGTGATTTATGCCATTCACTTAGGTAAACATCAGTTGGTAGTTTCCAAAGAGGTAGTCTATCAAAACATGTTAAGAAAATTAAAGAGAAAACATTAAAAGGTGACAAGATATTGTGATACCTCAAAGATTTGTTTTAGAGAGAGCTTTTGTGGATCAAAAGGATAATTGGGGAAGTCGATTTTGATAGATAGAAATTCACACAAACAATTTTATTTTATTTAGTTAATATATTTTTACCCCACCTTTCTCCTTATAAATTACGCAACACAGCTTATATAATTGAAAGACAATATTTAAAACATCTATAAAAACAATCAGTATAAAAAGGCAGCTTATATAATTAAAATACAATATTAAGCTAAAAACTATAACTATACAAATATTAAGGAGCCCCAAGGCGCAGTGGTTAAATGCTTGTACTGCAGGTAAAACTGTGCTCACGACCTGGCGTTCAATCCCAGGTAGCATGTTCATGGTTGACTCAGCCTTCCATCCTTCTGAGGTTGGTAAAATGAGTACCCAGCTTGCTGGGGGGGGGATGTGTAGCCTGCATACTGTAATTAAAAACTGTAAACTACCCAGAGACTACTTGAAGTGGAATGGGACAGTATATAAGCAGAACACATTGTTTTGTTTGCTTTAAAAAGGAACAAACAAATGCCAGTAGAGATGGGCATGAACTGAAAAAATGGCAATTCGTTTTGTTTCATTTCGTTTTAGGGTTTGTTTTGTTTTGTTTAGGTTTTAACATTTTTTTAAAAAAATTGTTTTGATGGTTTGTTGATTCATTATTCGTTCTTTCCCGCTTGGCCCGATTTAATCCATTTGACAGCATGGGTGGGAAAAACATTCAAAAAAATTAAAAAACACACAGACATTGGCAGCATCCTCATCATCCACATCCTCCTCATCATCTTCAATCAACAACACATTATCCATACCTGCAGTGGCAGCAGTGGCAGCAGGCGATCCTGGCCCCTGTGGCAGGGGCTTTTTGAGGTGCTGGCTTGGGGCCAGCACCTCTTTTTTTTCAAGCACCAACCTTGCGGCCCCTGGGGCCAGGTGGGTGCTGGTTTTATTTTTCATAATTTTTCTTTATCTTAGTGTGCCAAACTGGCCACACCTGGGGCCGGGTGGGTGCTCCTTTTTTTTTTTTTTTGGAAGACCGGACCTCCAACCAGGAAGGACCAGCATCAGGTAGGAGACATCTCCAGCAGCACCATTAATGAAATGAACTGAACCAAACCAATTTTTTTCGGTTTGGTTTGGTTTGGTTCATTCTAAATTCACTCTGGGGTTCATTATTCATTTCGTTACATAACGAAATGAATAACGAATAATGAAACAAACTAAAAGTTCATTTCATGCCCATCTCTAAATGCCAGTTTGAGA
This sequence comes from Phrynocephalus forsythii, assembly GCA_029282475.1. Classification (NCBI taxonomy): domain Eukaryota; kingdom Metazoa; phylum Chordata; class Lepidosauria; order Squamata; family Agamidae; genus Phrynocephalus; species Phrynocephalus forsythii. The sequence continues at coordinate 57,396,446 of JAPFRF010000005.1, forward strand.
AATCAAAATCTGTAATGCATAACAATCCATCTAAAGATCACACTCAGTTAGCCAGTCACTGAGGGAAAGCTAGCTTAAAGAGAAAGGTATTTGCCTTCTTGAGGAAGGACAGCAAAGATGGGGCTAACCTAGCCTCTTATGGGAAGTAGTTAGCAACAAAGAAGGCCCTCTCTTGTGTCCCCATTAAACGTGTCTGTGAAGTTGGTGTTTCCAAGAGAAAGGCTTCTCCTCATTATCTTAACACCAGAGCAAGCTCATAATGAGAGATACTGTCTTTGAGATAGCTTGGGCCCAGACCATTTAACATTTTATAGGTTAAAACCAGCACATTGCATTGTGTCCAGAAACTGATAAGTAGCCCATTCGAGCTGCTGTAACGGGGTGGGTGGGTCATGTCAGCAATTTGGCTGCTGCGTTTTTGACCTCTTGAAGTTTCCTGACAATTTCTGTCAGCAGCCCCATATAGAACCCATTACAGTGGTTTAGCTAGGATTTAAGGTGCCAAAAGTGTTCTTTGCTTCTTATTCCTCTTCTTCTTCTTCTTCCTCCTCCTTTTCAAATTAATTTTTTTAAATTGGCAATTGAATTCTGGCCAGTATAATGTTCTTCAAGCACGTACATACAATAGGAAATACCCTAGCAAAGACTGTAATGTTCTCATTTGAAATGACATCTGCCCTCTTACTTGTAGAGACTAGCTACCAGAACTTTTTGAGTACGTAAGTGTTCCTGCACTTTCTGTTAATGTCATCAGTGGTGAACTAATTTCCTTAGTAGAAATGTGTATCAACCAGAAAGCCAGTGGGTAATTCATGATGGTTCATGCTTGTGGCTACTTCCAAACCATGAATCATGAGCAATCCTTAATCTGCCCAAAATGAATTGGTCTGCAGTTCATTTTTTGGGTTCCTGACATCGGGAAGCCTACCTCGTTCTGCCTCTGTTCAGGAGCGTGCTGCTGCCTCTGAAGACTGCACTGGCAGCCTTCAGAGATGGCTGGAACAGGTACGTAGAGACAATGGAGTAGTGAGAAGGGGCAGATGGGCCATTCTGTTTTCCAAAAGCAAAATGAAGTACCAATCAGCCGCAGAGGAGGTGGAAGTGGCAGGACCAGCTAGGCAGTGCTGATAGGGGAAGTGGGAAGGGTGCTGACAGGTATCATATCTTGCCAAAGCAACTTGAAGAAGCAAGCTGAGAAAAAGTTTGGTACTTTATTTGCCTTCGGCAAAATGGGATTGCCCAATTGGGTCATGTACTGAACAATGAATCAGCCTGGTTCATCATTAGGGTTAGGTTTAGGGAGGTGATAGTACTATTTAGTACCATTCTATTGTGCTCTGGTCAGCCCCACCTAGAGTACTGTGTCCAGTTCTGCACTCCTCAATTTAAAAAGGATGTTGACAACCTTGAGCGGGTCCAGAGAAGGGCAACCAGGATGGTAAAAGGTCTGAAACACATGTCTTACGAAGAATGGTTTAGGGATCTGGGAATGTTTAGTCTTATAAAAAGAAGTTTAAGAGGGGATATGATAGCCTTGTTTAAGTATATGAAATGATGTCATATCGAAGAGGTGGCTGGCTTGTTTTCCATGGCTTCAGAGACTAGGACTTGGAGCAACGGTTTCAAACTACAGGAAAAGAGATTCCAGTTGAACATTAGGAATAACTTCCTGATGGTTAGAACTGTTTGGCAGTGGAATATGCTGCCATGGAGGGTGGTTGAGTCTCCTTCCTCGGAGGTTTTTAAGCTGAGGCTGAATGGCCATCTGTCGGGGGCACTTTGATGGGGATTTTTGCACGGCAGGGAGTTGGACTGGATGGCCCTTGAAGTCTCTTCCAACTCTATGATTTTGTGATTCTATAATCAGTTTTTCTGGTTTGTAGTTTGGTTCTTTCCTCTCTAATTATTATAGATTAAAAATTTCTTGATAAGTAAGTCTTAGTTTAGCAGTCTATTCAAGGGTAGCAGGCACATTTTATTTCAAGTCTTCTCTGAGTTATAAAGTGGCAAGTATTCTCTGTGGCAAGTATTATTGCCTCTGTTTTATAGCAAGTTAAAATAGGAGATCATTGGCCTCTTGCTCTTATTTATTTATTTATTTATTTATTTATTCATTTATTTATTATTTTAGAGCAGTTTTACCCCACCTTTCTCCTTGGAAAAGGACCAAGGTGGCTTACAGTAATGAGGGATGATATACAGTCCAGTACAATTAAGAGATGTTCAAGTTTTTGAGAACAGGGAATTGAGAGACATCTTACAGCATTAATAGACAACATTATATTAAAGCAACATGATTATAAGTACAGTGGTACCTTGTATAAAGGAATTAATTCATTCCAAATGAAATTATGTTAAGCAATTTTTTCTTTATACAAATTTCCCATAGGAATTCATTGAAAACAGAATAATCCCTAATCGCGACCATTTTTATGTTGTACGGATTCGCCCCATTGGCGATTCTGTTAAGCAAATTTCTCCTATCTCTGAAATTTTTTATGTTGTACAGATGTTATGTTATACAAACCATTTATTATACAAGGGTCCACTGTAGTCATAAACACAAAGTCTATATGAATCCATAGATTCATATAAAATACACATGATAGTCCATCATTCATGGAAAGCTTGCCTGAAGAGAAAGGTCTTTGCCTGTTTCCGGAAGTAATTGTTAAGTTACTTGTCTCTGATAAATGTATAAATTTATAAATTCATTCCTTAACTTTTACAAGAAGCAGAATTTTGTTGAAATGCACAATTGTCCTATTTTTTATTTTTTTAAAAAGCCATCTATACTGCATAATATCTCAAGTCCTACTCAATCTTTTCATCATTCACTCAACAAATTAAAGTCCACAAGGAGTCAATAGATTGTCTTTTAGTATTTTAGCATAAATTCTATATTGATTTTTACTGTTTTTCCCCTTAATAAGCTTCTATATGGATTGGTTTCAAATCTCCCTAGGGATGCAAAAAATGCAAAAAATAGGCAACACTATATGTATCACAGTCTCTAGTGACCAGTTCTGGTAACTACAACATGGAAATACATATAAATAATTATATATTTTTGGGTTTTTTACTTAATATTTTTAAGTAGCAGATAAACGAATCTGTGTACACTGGTCCCGTGGACAAGAGATTTCCTAGTCTATACGTCTGCATCTGGGACAGTGTCTGGCTTGATTCTGTTACAGTGTGTAGTAAATTTGGATACTTAACAAATAATGGAGAATTATCTGTTTATGATACCTGCCATCATTTACTGGCAGTGCCTCGTAGCTTTTACATAGACAGCATGAGTGATAGCTGGCTGAACTGTAGTATGTGTCAAAAGAATTCAGAGGTCTTTGTAGGGCCAGAAGCTGAGTGTAAGTCTGCACTGCAAAGGGGATGAAACTATCATAGAGCAACTGCCTAATAACCTGCTATTTCCAGTGGGAGAATGACTTGTATGAACAGACAGATTGAGTTGCCATGGAGAGCACTCTCAGCCCAGTAATAGCAAACTTATACATGTAACATTTTGAAAAACAATCTCTGGATGTGGCACCCTTTGCACCCATAGTCTGGTTCTGATACGTGGATGACACATTCGTAATCTGGAGCCACAGTGAAGATAAACTGGAAGAATTTATAAACTACCTCAACAATATCCACCCAAATATACAGTTCACCTTGGAAAAAGAAATAGAGGGGAAACTCCCATTCTTAGATGTCATGGTCATACACAAACCAGACCTCCAATTGGGACACAAGGTCTACAGAAAACCCACCCACACATATCGGTACCTACGTAAAAATTCCAACCACCACCCATGACAAAAAAGAGGCATAATCAAAACTCTTGTAGATCATGCCAACTGGAACTGTGAAGCTGAATTCCTCAACACTGAACTCAGCCAAATGAATTGAGCCCTACAGGCAAATGGCTATTCCAAGAACGAAATCAAAAGACCCAGCAAACCAAAACAACAACAACACCAAGCTGAAGAAGAAAAACAGCCCCCACAAACGAAGTATTTCTGCCATACATAAAAGGAGTCACAGACCGCATGGACAAAGTGTTGAAAAAACACAACCTACAAACAGTATTTAGACCCACCACAAAAATACAACAGATGCTATGGTCAGGAAAGGACAAAAGGAACCCACTCACCACTGCAAGAATATACTGGATACCTTGTAGTCGTTGCCAAGTATGTATTGGGACCACAAAGTGCAGCATCCAGACCAGAATCAAGGAGCATGAAAGACACTGCAAATTAAAACAACCTGAAAAATCAGCCATAGCTGAACACACCTTGAAACAAACTGGACATGAAATCCTCTTCCAGGACACATAGGTACTAGACAACACTACCAATCACTATGTCGGACTACACAGGGAAGCCATTGAAATCCACAAACATAAGTACAGTTTCAACAAAAAAGAAGAAAGTCTAAAAATCAACAAAGCCTGGCTTCCAGTACTAAAAGCTGTAGAGTTCAAAAGGTCAAGCTCAATGATTCTCCACACAACCAAAAACAAAGGTGATCAATTCACACAATAGAACAGCAACGACACCCATCAAGGATCATTGCTACCCCTGATTGAATTGGAATGTCTTATTCCCTTCATCACAATACAATGACTAACACCTATTTTCCTGCATAGGGCAAGTTTCCTCAACTGAAAAAAAAACCCAGTCTCACTCACTTTATAACCCAGAGCACAGAGAGAACTCCTAGGTACCTGAGCTCCTTGCCCTCTGAAGATGCCAGCCACAGAGTCTGGCGAAATGTCAGGAAGAAAAACTTCCAGAACATGGCCAAACAGAACAAAAAATTCACAAAAACTATCAGATCCTGGCCGTGAAAGCCTTCAAGAGTACAACTGGATACACCTAGGTGGGAGGTGGAAGAGGAACCGTTAAAGCTATAGAGCTATAGGTTACTCCAAATTTCTCTGGGCAGGCACAAAACCAAGAATCACTGGATAACTCAGTGGTTTAGGTATCTAACTTCAGAGCCAGAGGTTGGGAATTCAGTTGCCCATGGTGCCTCCTTAAGAGAAGCTGGACTTGATCCGTATGGTTCCTTCCAGCTCTACACTTCTCAGAGTTTCATAAGAATTTGTCTTTAAAAATGACTGCTTGAAGGACCACAGTTAAAGTAACCTGCCCATTTGCAAAATATTTTTTAGAAACCACTTATTCTTGGAGATGATAAGGAAAAGTTCTGGTGAGCAAGAGATGAATCTAGCAGAGATAGTAAGCCTATAACTCCAAGCATCAGCTTCTGGTTTTCTACAAGTTTAGGTTTACTTGCAGTGTTTCAATTACTGTTTCAGCCTCATTGCTATCCATTCCTGGTTTTCAGCTCTTGTACGCTGCTGGTACCTACTACCTCGTATTAACGCATAACATTTCATCAATTTCACATGATTTTTTTCTCTGACAAAAAAATTAAAGCATCTCAACTGACAAAATAAATACTGTTTTTCCCTTTTAATCCTAAATCTTGATACTTTAGATTAGACCCCACATTTTAAAAGAATGATGAAAAAGAGGGAAATTTTTCAAATCGAGCTTGCATTTCTTCATTGGCAGTTTCCAAGTATAGCATATTCACATATGATTGAGTTTGGACTTCCTACTAGCTGTTATACTACAGTGGTCCCCGGCCCATTTGTAGTTCATGTACTGTGGTCCCGTATATGAAAAAAGGCCCCCTAGCGTAAGGGGTAAGGGCCTGTTTCAGGTCTCCCTTACTTACTCCAAGACTGGCACTGCCCCGAATAGGCCTGCGAGGGCCTTCCCAAGCCTTCTGGAGGCCCCAAAAGGGCCTCCCTGCGAACCGGAAGTGACCTCTGGTAAACCGGAAGTCACTTCTGGGTTGCTGAAAATCATTTTTTAATGATTTTTAATGACTGACCAACTACACATTTTCCATATAAACTGTACATTTGTTTCTAATTAATGAATGCAATTCCCTTTTGCAACAGTTTTGAAGAAAACAAGGACTTATTTTTCACATGTTATTCTTCCTCCTCCCCTGCTGGCACACATGCATTGGCATTAACAATGTTTATACTATTTTCTTTCACTATAATTCCTGAAAGATTCATCTACATTTTATGTAGGCCATTATACGCAGACACAGAGAAACAAAATGCTCAAAATAAACCATTAGTCAAAGAAATACTGTTAGAGAAAATAAGTGAGCCCAAAAGGTTCCTCAACAATCTTGATCCTAAAATAGCCCAAGAGCCAATTGTGAAGATGCTAACTGCTTTGGAGACTATATTCTTTCTTCTAGAGATGTAACTTAGGAAGCCTCTAGAGACACAGCTGCTGTTGCTGCTGTATTTTCTTGGTGTCAGTTCTGTAAAAGACCAGAAAAGCAGTACTCAGTGGAAGATCAAAACAAGGCATTGTAGGCTTGTGCCAGTTTACTTTACAATATTCAATGTATTTCAAAAGAATGGTTTAAACTTCAGTATATACTCACAATTTTTCTTACATTATTTGCACTGTTTAGTTCTTCATTCCTTCTTTTTGTCCTATGAGCAGCAGAATACAGGCCATTATCCCACGGCCAGTATATGCTTATATAACAAAATTACAGTAACTCTTGATGGCCCGTTGTCACTTAATAATAAGGTATTGATTGGATCTCTGCGTTCATGATTGGGGGTGTCCAGGAATTCATCCAGCAGCATGTTCATGAGTTTCATTTCCACTAAGACACATAATTTTCCTTACATGACCATAAACTGGAAGGAGGACTCTGACCGTAATGTTAAATTAGACAACATATTCCTGTACACTGGAATGGCTTTAATTTAATATTTAAAAGATAGATCTAAGAAGCCAGAAATGATTCAAATTAATAATTTTGAACTCTTACTATGAAAAAAGCCTCCCTGTCCCACTCTTTTCCATTGGTTCATATTAACTGTTTAATTTGCTGAAGACTTTCCAAATTTCCTTCTCTGAGCACATCAACTTCAATCATGTATTTCACAGGTATGGGAAGTGTAGTTTAGTTTACCATTTGTAGTTTTATATTCCAACCTGCCATATCAAAATTTGCTACTTGAGGGCATGTTTCTTTCTGTTTTTCTATCTTGCTGTGTTAGTCAAAGGCTTTCAGCTATTAAGAAACTTCTAACAAGATAAGAGCTCAGTGGGTTGATGTATCTACTGTGGAGCTAAAGTTTAGGAACTGGATTTGCCACTGTGTCTTGTAGGAAAAGAAGTAGCCAGTGTGCTACAGAAGAAGGGAATGGAAAATTACTTTTGATTACTCCATATCTGGAAAACTCAACATTCTCTGCTGTGGTTTGTACAATAAGTAAACAGATGACTAAATTACAACATTAATGAGATTAGGAACTCACAGTTAATTGTAATCTGAATTTCAGTATGCTTTGTATCAATTGCAAACAAAATATTTCATTACTGTATTTTAGTCTTGCATATTTAATATGGCTGATAGTGGTTGTTATAATAATAAAGTTAAATTTAAAATTACCTTAAAAGGCCTGGAAAGGGTTGCCATAAGTTGGTGAAATCAACTTGGCATCATCATTATATCACTATTTTTTCACTTGAACTGTTATCCTTTTACATATTTCTTTATTTTATATTTTGGATTGTGTGGGATTTGGCTGTTTTCAGTATGTTTATTTTATTACTGGAAACCACCAGAGTAGTAGCAAGGACACTAGATAGTGTGGTATAAAATATAACAAACAAACATATCAACATCACTCATTAACAAGATACTTGTATAGTTTGGTCCTGTTACTCAGATTAAAAAGGAGTAGGAAGGTTTCGGAGTGTACATAGCAATGGCATGCAGTGAATGTATGTAGTCCAAATAGCCCACAGGCCTGTGCTGTTGTCACCTTCAAGGATCATGCACTGCTCTGTTGAGCAACATGGCAGGGATGGGAAAGATGCTACAGATATCTAGAAAACTGAGAAACGCAGCTCCAAATGTACAATGTGACAGTATTGGGCCAGGGATCAGTGGTATAAAAGGGAATAGGAAGAAGACGTTTGCAGATTGCCCAATTTCCCTTTCCTTTAGCAGACCAAAGGAAGTACAGTAGGAAGCAATTGGTCTTTGGATCACTCAACAACTGTTGAGAAGGTTTGTCTAGTGGATTTGGTTCTTTTGTTTGAAAGGACCTACAACAAAGTTCAATTGAAGGTTGGCCACCACTCCTACAATGGGAATATGTACCGATGGCATTCAAAACACCTAATTTGCAGTTATTTTTTAGCTTTTATTTTGTCTTATTTAAAAAGTAAAGTCAATTACAATTTTAATAAGTAACAGGAGCCAAAGAGTAGCAGGAACCATGGCTGGTACTATGAGAATTGCATTAGTAATTGGTGAAAATGCTTAGCCATATAAGAATTTCTCTAATTAGTTCCCAAGTAGCTAATTCCATTGTGAATGTATGCTGCATTGCTGAAATGAGGAAGATATGACTTTGCTGTTAAGTAATCTACATCATGGAGTATGATTTTAAAAAATGAAAATATTCCTATCTGTTTTTTTAAGCAGCTACAATCCTTTGTGAAATCCAAAATTCCATCTTTTTGCTATCAATATCTGTGGTGTCAAGTAAAATATAACTAACTGCCTGCACGTGAGTTGCAAATATGTCTATGGTACCATTTATTTATGGGCATCGATCAATGGAATACATTAATGTATTTTTAGAGGCAGGATCTGTCCATTGGTTTCAAAAGAAAAAGGTATTGTGGCACCTTTAAAATTAACACGTATCCTTCAATTAGAGTTCTTATGAAATACAACCTACTTCCTATGACTCATGGAGTTCAATATCTGCCCACATGGTACAAAGTGTGAAGATGCAAAAGTGTGCTGGCCAAATGAAATACTAATTCCATATTATCAACAGTTATTAAATATTCAAAATGATAGTGGTATTATTAACATACACAGTGTAGAAAACATCCAGGCAATCTTGAGAATAGATATATATGTTTTAGGATTTGAATTTTTTAAGAAGTGTAGGTGACAATGACTGTGGTTTTGCTAAAAATGATTGTTTGGTTATACAGAAAGCAGTAGAGAAAGTTAGCTTATAATATATATAAGGCAAGATTCTATTGGTGCAGTTCTACCAACAAAAATCAGATTGGGGTCAGATATTGGAATTGGGACTTCTGTCAGGAATCTTTTTTTTTTAACTTTTAAAGTTCTCTTCCCCGCTGTTCTGAAGCTCTCAAAAGACTTTACCAGGGCAAAAGGGAGGTTCATGGAGCCTTGGAACCAAAATTGGAGGGCCAGGGTGCAGGGGTTATAGAAGGCTTTACATTAATTAAGATTGATTATTTATAGTGCTCTGATCCAGTTTACACTGTGCAAAGTTATCAATAGGATTTTGCCCATATGTGAGGGTTCACTTATAAGAGCCTCATGGCATAGTGGTTAAATGCCTGTACTGCAGCTAAAAAACTGTTCTCATGACCTGGGATTCAGTCCTAGGTAGCCAGCTCATGGTTGACTCAGCCTTCCATCCTTCTGAGGTCGGTAAAATGAGTACCCAGCTTGCAATGTGCAGCCTGCATAAGTAAATTGTAACCCCCACCCCCAGAGAGTGCTTGAAGTCCTATCGGGTGGTATATAAGCAGAACACTTTGCTCTGTTTTCACTTACATACTTGATGCCTTTTTGTTCTCCTTGCAATAAAGGACTTTTATTTGATTCAAATACAGGCTGTTTATTATCTGTGTCATCAAGAAACAACAATGGGTTCATTTTAACTTCTTTAGCAGGTGCTAATTCAACTGGGTTTAGGAAAGGATTATTGGTACCTCCAATTGGAGTGACAACATTCAAAGAGTTTAAACACAAACTTAAATCCGGGAGCTATCCAGTCCACAGAGTTCTTAAGGGATCCGGAGTTGTCAGGGCTTCTTTGGGACATTGCTCCAACTCCTCTCCAGGTTCCATCCATGACCCCAGAAAAGGATGTGGGGTACACATTCTTTATACCCCTTTTTGGTAATTTTTCTCTCTGATTCCACTCTTATCCCCCTTCCTATAGGGCTGTGGTTGTTCCTCCTTTCGTATTCTACCCTTTCTTGTATTCTTTTCTTGCTCTATCTGTGCCTTTGTTTCTGTTACTTTCTGTATTCTCAGGCTTCTCTCTCTCCCCAGTAAGAATACCCCTCTCGAAGGGCTGTTCTCCTTCTACTTTCGGCCTCTATCTTGGACATCATCAAGCGCTCCCATTTGTGCATATTGGGGTTCTCCAGCTAAACCCACTCCCAATCTGGTGGCATTATTTAACTGTCCTTTATATAACCTTTTCTGACTTTGGTCACCTATCATTCATTTCTTCCCACCCTTTTTCTCTCTCCAGTCAGGGGTTCCTCCTCTTGTTTCATCATCTCCCTTTCCTTTTCCTTAACCACCCTTGCTTGTTCCTTTCCCCGTTCTTCCCTTTCTTTGTACAACTTGGTGTAATTGGCACAGGATGTAATTGTCCATGAGAGGGGCAGACAGCACTCCGGCAGGAAGTGCTTCTTTTTTGCCCATAGCTCCATGCCATAGTATATGAAAAGTGCAAATCTCTATTTAACCCTTTAGATACACACTGAAATGTATGAATGTAACACAGTTCAGCTAGTTCCTTTTCAGTTCTTCCTTTGTAATTTCCTTTTTCTACAAGTCCCACTTTGATATAAGTGACAGAGCATCTAGGAAGCATGTAATGTTTTGAGCCTGAATAGAACACAGAGGGATACTACTGACAGTGGATGAAAAATGTCACATTAGAAGTCAAAAATGTAAAAGGGGTCCTGATATTGTGGGTGATGTTGCTGGGATTTATAATGAGTACATGTGGAGACACAGTTGGTGTCTAAATTTATAATAGGATCTTGCCTCCATCTATATCCATATTTTGTTGGCTATTAAATTGTTAAGATTATGCTGGGTCAGAGAAGCCCACACTATCCATTCTGCCACTCTGTCCAGATTTTCCTGGTGTGGGTAGGATCTGGGAAGACCAAGTTGCTGATGGTTACTGCACAGTACTCTCTCAACACCTCAGTTCTCTCTGACTATGCTGTACTCCAGGGAATTATGAAAACCCACAAGGTTGATCTCTGTAACTCCTACACCATTATAAGGTAGGAATACCCAAAGTACCACAAAATACAGAGGCTCCCAGTAGATGCCTGAGGTAAGAAGTTGTTTTGAGTATCAGCAACACTCTCATTCCAAAACTTATCAAATAACTCTAAAATGTTGTATTTTATCAAAGGTGGTGAAAAATGTCAAAGAGTACACCAACAAAAGCAATTGCAAAAGTTACAGAAACACCACAAAATTGTGGAGTTAGCAAGTTATCAAAAACATTTGAGGCAAGAAAAGTTCCAGAACAATCCGACAAGAAAGCTCACTATCCTAAGTTAATACATTCTGGCAGAACTTCATCACGGTTCCAGAACATATGCAGAGTGCAAGTCAGGCAGCAGATGATCATCATGTTCTCCTAAGACAGGGCTGCCCAAAGTCCGGCCCGGGGCCAAATCCAGCCCGTCAGGCCATTCTGAGTGGCCCGCGGCTGTCTGGCCCACCCCTCCCTCCCCCTCCTTCACCCCATGTTTTTTTTTTTTAAAAAAATCTTCTGCCAACACTGACACCACTGGGAAGCTTGGGCGGCTGGGCAGTCTGCCGCCAGCGGCACTGCAGGGGAAAGTGTGGGGGTGGGCAGGCCAGTGGGCCTCTGCCACCGCCAAGGAGCTTTGGGGTGGGCTGGCGGGCGAGCCGTCGCCACTGCTGGGGAGCTTGGGGGGGGAGTGCAAGGTCGCACAGATCACCTCTTCCAAGGGGTGACCTGTGGCCATGGCTCCCTGTGCTTCCTTTGGTCCCCACCTTCCTTCTTTCCTCCCTCCCTTGGTCCCCACCTTCCTGTCACTGGGGAACAACCGGCCCCTGACACATTCTCAGCCACCAAATCTGGCTCTCCTTACAAAAAGTTTGGGCACCCCTGTCCTAAGAGATTACTAGGCTAAATTAAGTAGCTTCTATCCTCATTTTTATACCTAAAGTTCTAGTTTTATAACCTTTGAGGAGATCCAGCAATCCGATGTCAGACTGCCCTGAACATTCTCAAAGACAGAGTTACCATCACAGCTGAAACTATTCTTGCTCATTAGGTCTGTATCTGTAACCAGGAGTGGACCCTCACCTTGGAGCTTTCATTCTCATAGGGATAAGGTGCAGGTATTACTGCCTTCCAATTAATAGTGGATATTTCCCCTCCCTTCTCCTGGTCAGCCTATCCCAGATACAAAATGCAAGACCTGTGTTCCAAAACAGCAACTGAAACCATGATCCACCAGTTTCCAGTTTCTTGACATAAGGAGCTGTTTAAGACTGTCAGACTAAAATTTTGACATATTCATTGTAAGGTGCTTCATTGTGAAGAGCACCTCTTCGCAAGTATTTTTATGTGAGAGAGGTACCCTGCATCTTATGTGATGGAAGAAGCAACTATCATATCATTTGATCTAAAACGAGGACATGACACAGCGACATGTCAGTTTTACTATCAGGAAAAGGACCATCTACATTAAATATTCAACATGCCTACAGGAAATTCAACTGTGTGATGGCATGAAAGACAAGGTGATAGCCCACATCTAAATATACTGGTTTCTTTACCAGCTTGATGCTCAGTTCATCATAATGGGGATGGCCTACCTTTCTGATATTTTGCTTAATTTTTGCTGCTGCTCCCTACAGTTGTTATAGGCTAGGAACAAGCTACATGTGTCCCCCTGTTTCTAAATGCTCAGGTGCTTAAGTTATTTAGAGCAGTGCATGTTGCTGTAGCACACAGCCATTGTTGGATAGGCTTCCCAGGGTGTCATCCCCTGTGGTATGATGCTATGTTATAAAAGACAACATCTTTTGTTGCTATAGTTTGGCAGCCGATTGACACTTTTTAATGAAATTTTGCTTACTATGATAAATGGACCATAACAGTTTAATGAATAAAAACTAATTATAAACCTCATACTTAGGGGGAAAGGGTAATTTAACATAACCATTAACAAATCAAACTTGGAATATCTTTTCTTGTATATATAGTAAAAAAAATCACTATCTGCAGCTTTGGGTCAGTTGAGTTTTTCCCTACTCTTACATAGTGAGAGTAGTGTTATTCCACAAATACATCCAACTTCTTTTATACACTGTAGCTATCTGCAATCACTGAAGTGTACCTCTTCTGCTTTTCATAGTTTAATTTAAGAACTGGCATATGTGAGTGTTGCATTTATTTGCACTCTACTTTAATCTATATTTGGAACTTAAACACTTTCAAACTTCTTTCATTTTAGATTACAGTAATACAAAGTCAGTACAGATTTGAGAACTGAGGAACAACAGAAAATGTAAAGTGAAGGGTTCACCAGATGTTACATTTATTTTCTCATAACACAAGCAGTATCAAATTCAGCTTTCCGATTTTTGTCAGTGACTGTCTTTTGGATGCTCATGTGGGAAATGAAATGCAAATACGTGCCTGAAAATGAATGAGGTTAAGGCCGACCAATTAATTTCAAAGTCTGTGAAGATTCTCAGTCATCCAGGTGAGTTTATCTGGAAGTTGAGTCATGGCTACTGGACTTCTTTTGTTTTTTGAGAGAGAATTTTTTGCTGCTCATTCAAACAGCTTCATCAGTCTGATCAGTCTAAGATCAATATATGGTGAGGGTTGCTTCTGACTCAACTCTGCCTCTTTCACAACCCTAGAGACGGAAAAAGGGCACAGGAAGAGGATAGTCAGACAGCTCTGTCTGTCTGCTTGTTCTGCTGCTTTCCTCCTGGTCACAGCCTAGCCAATCCCCTTTTGTTCTCCTGAAGTGCCTTGTCCTCCAAATGTGTCTGGCTCTTAGGAGGATAAGGAAACCTCAGAAGCAATTTTAGTTTACTGCTGTTTCTACCACTGCCACTACCATCATCACTGCTACCACTCTCTTCTTCGGGTTGTTTTTCTTTATCTTCAATGCCTTGTGTATTAGAACTAAAGATGTGGGCAAATTAAAAAATGGTAATTCATCATGATTTTTGACTCATCAGGACTATTGAATTGATGAATTTCCAGCAATGAATCAACTTATTGATGAACTGATTTGTTTCCAATTTAAAATGCTATAGAATGCTCCCAAGGCACCTAGAGGAATCATAATTGGAGGGAAACATCTCCTGACCCTCCTCTACAATTCCTGAAAGATTGTGGTTCATACTTCTGAGCTATGTACCCCCACAGGCACCTAGAGTCACCAAACATGCAGAGAGTCCCTCATGTCTACAGTCCCTCCAAGTGTGGTGAAGATTGGATTTTAAGACATCTGAGTGATACACCCACAAAGAAGGTTCTGTCCACTTCCCTGGAAAATGGGCTGGGAAGTCTCAATCTTCACCAAACTTGGAGGGATTGTAGATGAGAACCAGAGGAAGCTTCCCTCCAAATTTGGTTTCTCTGTGTGCTATTTTGTGGCCTGTTAAATTAGTGAATGAAAAATGCTAAAAAACCATCAATTCTTATTCATCAGTGGACTTCGTTCATGCTGAATATAAAGCAATGAATTTTGACTAGTCAGCTAAATTGATCAGAAAATATATATTTTTTTATTTGTCTCCATCTCTAATTTGAACCTCTTTCAGTCCTGGTCTCCATTCTTCTTCCTTTGACCCTGTTTCAACAAAGGTCAGTCCTGAACTGGTTGCCTGAGTGTGGCATGGCCTAGTGTTATTCTCCCCAGCATACTAAAGAAAAGACTACTTTTCAGGTTCATCAAGCTTGTTTAGCAGGACCTGGGAGAACATGAGGTAGGCCAATGCCTGCTGGGAACCAGGATAGAATATGCCTCCTCTTATTTCCTCTCATCTGTGCTAGCTATAAAAATGGCCCTGGATAATTTCCTGATCTCACTCCATCACTGTGGAGAATCCACATACTTTCCACTTTGCATAATGAATGATAAGCAGGTTAAACAGATTTATTTGATTTATGAACGAAAAATAAAAGCATCTTAAGGCCATTTAGTTACTTAAGCAGTCAGACATACCAGGTGATTATCACATTCAATATTATTCCTAAAATGGATCTGAAATATCAAATCAGAGAGAGAATTTGATTAAAACAGAGTGTGGATGAATCAATAACTTGTGTAGGGATGAAAATGAAGGGAAACAATTCATCTATTTGCTAATGGTTCTCTCCCTGCACGTGTTTGTGTGTGGGGTGTGTGTCTCTTAGTAAGCCAATAATTTAGTAAAGCAAAACAGTTTTTTCCACTGGAAACAGCACAGTGTGGCTTGTGCTAGGTGTAAACAGAGAGTGATGTTTAAACCTTGAGTTATTCTTTAACTGCATTCTAACTTCTGATTTTAACTAGCATGAGAGAGTAGCAATAACACAATGATGAGGATACTGCTAGTGTTCAACTAAGGATCATGCAACTTGCCTAATTAGCTAATTGCAGCTAAATGACAAGGAGTCAGGGCATATCTCAGTTGTGTATCTGCTTTATTGTGCAACCAGGATGTAACCTGGCACATAATGAGTTAGCTGTAACAACCTCAACAGGCCTGAAGTATACAGTAACAGATTCTGTGCTGTATTACATACCTTAACCTCCAAATGCAGGCGATTTCTGAAGAAGAATACTAGAGATTAGACATGGGCACGACTCGGCAAAATTGTCGTTTCCGTTTTCAGTTATCGTTTCCGTTACATAACAGAAACAGTAATGATAATTAAGCCATCAGAACTCGAATTTGAACTGAAAAAGAAAAATTTGGTCAGGTTGTTTGTTTCCGTTTGTGGCATCACGGCGATCGCGCAATGCAAAGCACAGAAAAAGTTTTTAAAAGTTTTTTTTTAAAAAAACCCCGACTCCCGGCCAAAAAAGCAGGCGAAAATATGCCTGCCTGAGGCTTTGCCACCTACCAGAGGGGTGGTTTCTGGGGGGTCCCCGGCCTTCCCCCCTCTTCTCCTGTCCTAGGCTGCTTGCACCAGGCTGGCGGGGGGGTCATCCTCGTCATCTCGCCATGCCATGCGGTGGGGGGGATCCAATATGGCGCCCACAATTTTTCTTTTGAAATCGTGGTCAAAAAACACACCAAATCACCACAGAAACATGTGAAATTTATTTATTTTAAATGCCTGAATTTTAATAATAGCAGCAGTTGGTTTTTTTATAGCAATAAAACGTCATATTGATTTTATTTTATTTTATTTTATTTTTTATTTTTTTAGACCTGCCCATTTGGGCTGGGCATGGGATGGGACCATGCAAATTGTTTGAACCATTCCACCAATGGCATCGCCAGGTTTTTGTCTGACACTTCTGGATGTCTCGGAGGGCATAAAAAGCTGAGGCACCTTCCAGAAATCACAGTCGGGTGTATGGATATGGTTGAGGGAGGAGGGCTGGCTGCTGGTGCTGGTCTGATCCGATCGAGATTGAGGAGGGAGGCTGGAGGCTTTAGGATTTAAGTTAGGTAGGCAGGCAGGGAATTGAATTTAGAAAATAATTTCTTTGGTTCCCTGCAGCTTTGTCTGCTGAAGGGAATAGCAGTTTATTCTTTATTTCTTCTCTGGCAGTTTGTGAGGATTTTTTTTCTGATATTGGATAAAGGGGGAGGTTCAACTGGGAGTGGGAGGTGTGGATTTATTTTAAATATATATTATATACTACCATTTATTTTCTATTTTCCCAACTTCAATTTGCTTGCACACACACACATTTGTGGTGCAAGCCAAGAACAGAACCTATTCCTAAGTGATATCCTAACCGCCCACTCGCCCGTCCGCCCGCGCCGCCACCTGCCTGTAGCCCACGCCGTCGCCTGCCCACTCGCTCGCCCGCAGCCGCCGGCTGCCCACTCGCCCCCCCGCCCCGCCCACCGCCTTGGGCGCAAAAACACCTAGCGCCAGCCCTGATTGCGGGACGCCCGTATGCTCTGGGAAGTCAAATCGCGCTAAATCGCGGTGGAAACTACAAACGACAAACGGAAATGACAAATTTTTGAAAAATTTCACGACAAACGGAAACAACCCGAAACGGACCCGTTCCGACAAACGAAAACTCGAAGCGTCATTTTTTCTGGTCGTGCCCATGTCTACTAGAGATGTTAGTTTTACTGCTGGGGGGACAGCATAAAACATCTTAGCTCTTTTCTCCATGTATAGTAGCAATTATGACCTATTTGACTAAAGTACTCTACAGAAACAAGCAATTGCCATTTGGCTCTATTAATTTTGTACTACGTTTCACACTTGCATTAGATTTAGCAGCAGACGTTTAATTATACTGCAAATTATTCTACTAAGCATTCTCCTTGCATGTTAATGTAGGAGACATTGTTTTGGACATCCATTGGCAACTGTGTGGAGACACAAAAATTATTTTACTTGATGAAAACATCTGAGCAGATGAAATCAGTTTGAATAATGACAGCTTCAGTGAGGGTTTCACTATTTTCTATTGGCTTGCTCTGCTGACACACTTTATGGAATGCTAAAGAAATCTGTCTATTAAAAATAAGCAGTGACAGTGTCTAAGTAAATGAAATAAATCAGGAAAATTTTCAAAGGGAGTAAAAAGTGTCATTTATGATGGTTACAGCTCACACGCCCACTGTGATTCTTGTACTAGTACATTTATATTCTCCCATGGTAGATAACATTATTACTTGATCTGTCAAAATGGAATGACAAAATTTCTGAGTGTAGACAGCTTATTTAAGATGAGTTAAATTCTATTGCAGGGTAGCATAGTACCAGTATAAAAATAGCTGGAAACAAAGAATGCTAATAATTGTCCAAAAGTTTTTATTTAAACAAAACCTGGAAAATAAATGCTAGCAGATTTTTTTTGAAATCCTAGTGTTATCTAAAGAAATTTGCAAGTAAAGTAATTTTTGTTTGTTTGAAGTTATATTATTTCAGTAGCCTTTATGGCTATATTAAATACATGGTTCACTTTACCACCACCTATACTGGTACAGAAGTTTTGTTTTAACTTGGTTTTGGATTGTGTTTATGAATTCCTTAATCTTAGTCTAAAGATGGCCTAATTTAAACTACATGTCCAATTGTTGCTTCTCATCTAGGAGATAACTAGGATCCTTATATTTTATTTCTCGGAAGAGCATAGGAGGTCAGAAGCAGTATGCTCCTTGGGGATATTTAAGTTATTTTTAGTTGCACAAGGCCACAGATTTGCCAGTATTTTTCAAAATCCTTCTTCAATGTTATATTAAAGTAGCTTTCAACTTCTTTCCTGTTTTGGACAATCTGCAGCAGAATTGTTTCTGGCTTGTTTGCAATGTTTAGTTCTGCACCTTCCTTTTGATGGTGTCCACATGCCTTGCTTTGGTGGTGTTCACATGCCTTGATAAGCAAGATGCTTTTGCCTCAAGCTTCTGCTTCAACAAGTAAAGATAGTCAGCAGATTTAAAACGCTAAGCCAGGGGTCCTCAACCTAAGGCCCCAGGGCCGGATGTGCCCCCCCCAAGGTCCTGAATCCGGTCCCTGGACCAATTGCAACCCCCCACCTACCCCCTGTTTTGGGAGCAAGCCAACCTCCACAGCTGCTTTTGGACTGTGACCCGGCCCCCAGTGGTGTCTGGGTGCTGGGGGACCGGCCCGCTGTTTGAAAACTTTGAGGACCCCTGCGCTAAGCTTTATTCAACTATGATGTTTCAAGTTTGATGTTAAGCTTTTTAAAGACAAGCCTATGTCTTTCCTTAAATTGTCGGCCCTTCTACCATGGAGAAAATGAATGTTTTTAATGTTTTAAATCTCACTCTGGTCTTTATGCCAAACAAGATTGTGGCATGTTTTTCTTTCTTTCTTCTGTTTTGAATTCCATGATCTTGATGAATGGTGTAACAATTCAGAGATAACGGCCACCAAGCAGTAAACTCCTAAGTGAATTCAATGAATATCATTGCTTTTATACAGAGAATTGTTCACAGTCCTGTTCTTATTCTTATTCTTATTCTTATTCTTATTCTTATTCTTATTCTTATTCCTACTATTAGGCCAATGTGCAATATTGTCTTAAAGTGCTTTTCATATGCAGGTAGATCTCAAAAGTAATCATAAAGCATCAAGAAGTTTAAATAGCATTCCTATAAAAAGGCTGTCATCTATGCTGTTTCATCCCAGTTCAGAGGAATAACTTGCACAAGTTATAATATAGCATACCTAACATTTTTATATCAGACTGCAGATGCTTGTATTTTTCACTCATATTCCTTGTGTTATCATATATCTTGTTCTCTGCAAATTTTGATGTCATCACTATACTTTTGAAGAAATCTGATGACAGTTTCTCATTTCCCCCCATTGTGATTTGTTAGTTGGCATAAAACACCAAAAATGCTCCTTCCCTTCTCCATTCAAGCACTACTGAAAAACAATGCATAACTCATCTGTATGAGGGACACAGTGGGATGAATGTCTGATATGGACACAACAGAAGAAGAAAAAAGGCAGTATGCTTTTTCAGTCTTCTTCATGATTTTTGTATGAACTTCATTCTTCATTCGCTTTCCTTTAGGAAACATGGAACATTATTTTTTTTCGATGGTACCTTAAGCATTTCTCACGAAGGGGAACAAAGTTTGCAATAATTCCTAATGTTCCAAAGCAATTTCCATTGTGAGGTGATCCCAAAGTCTGGTTGGCACCACAGAATGAAAGCTTTCTTTTTGCAAAGAAGTTAATAGCAGTAACAACATGCTTCAATATTTCTTCCCAGTATACAATCTACTGGAAACGTGAGAAGTAAAAGAAGGACATGCACTGGTTGGGCCACCCAAGACATCAAGCACTACATGCATAAAGAATAAGAATGGCAAAAGACTCCGAGGCAAATAGGAAATCCTGCAAAGATGCTGAGATCATTTCAATGAGATCTTGAACACTGAATTTCCACATCCACCAATCCTTAAAGGCACACCAATCTATGAACCAATTATGCTCATTACAACCACAGAAGTCATCAAATGCAGTAGACAGTATGAAGAATATGAAAGCCCCTGGACTCAATGATCACTAATGCCCACTAATTTCTGGAAAATACAGGGACTCCCAAGACATGGAGATATTTTGCCATAACAAATAGTGGCTGTGTAGTGACAGTCCCCATGTTCAAGAACATGCCTCATATAGATGTTAAAGAGCATGGGGTAGAGTGCAGACCCCTGGGGCACCACATAAGAAAGTGTCCAGGGAGCCGACAAATCCCCCCTAACTCTACTCGCTGGGCACAGCCACCAAAGAAGAAGCAGAGCCAGTTCAAGGCAAGGCCTTCAACTCCCAACTCAGCAAGCCGCCCCGAGAGGATACTGTAGTCAACAGTATCAAAGACCGCAGACAAATCGAGGAGGACCAGCAAGTAGGAGCACCCCCTGTTGGCCCTCCTCAGGAGGTCATCAAGCAATGGGACCAGGGCTGTCTCGGTCCCATGCTGTGGCCTAAACCCGGACTGGAAAGGATCCAGGACACAATCTTCCTCCAGGAACAACTGGAGCCACTTGGCGGCAACTGGCTTAACCACTTTGCCCTGGAAGGGAACATTGGCTATCAGACAATAGTTAGACTGATCATTTGCAGCCAGGACAGATCTTTTAATAATGGTCCTGATCATGGTCCACAACAGGAACAGAGCTGCACTAAGCAATGTGTCAGAATCCGTTTTTGAAGCCAACATAGCAGAGACGGTACAATGGAGGTTGAAATCTAGCCCACAGAAATGATTAGATTAATCATTCTGTAGTGCATGGCATACAAATGCATTACATAATTTGGATGCTGGTTTAAAATGACATCATTGTGGAACCAGGACTGCTGCTTGCTGCAAAAGCAGGAGATCTACACAGAAGAAGGGGTAAAGGTTTTTTAGCAGGGGTTAAGGTGTTTTAGCAGGTCTCCTCCTGCAAGTTCCCCCAAGCAAATGTCACAGGTTGAAAGGTCATGCTTCGTTAAAAGGTCACACTTCTGGTGAATCAGCTCACACACCTCTATTGCTGTTGCCCCCCGGGGGGTCGTGGTAAACTTGCCAAAAACAAACGTTACTCTGCATTTAAAAATGAAAGTCCTATATGAATATATTGGCCAGCAGGGAACGGGTGAACTGTACAGTGATGATGATTCTTTATTACAGTCAAAGACCAAAAATACCAAATAATCCACAATAATCACATACAATTCAAAATTTGAAATAAGTACAAAATTATACAGTATTCCATTAAAATATTAATAAATAAACCCTTACTTTCAAATTCATAAATTACATACTCTACTAAGTTGTCTATATCCTTAAAATAAGAAAAAAACATGGCCAGGTTTATGGTATAGAGGTATTATTATCTATCTGGGTTGCGACCCAAACATCTGTTTGCGAGTTACTATTGCTGCCGCACAGAATTTAGCCACATTTCTTGTGATATCATGAGTATCATCAGAAAGTAGCAGTTGAACATAAAATCCCTCTGTTCTTCCTGGAAATTTGCAGATAATAGGAGATAGGAGCTCCATACGGATATCCCGATAGCATGAACAATATAAGAGCACATGTTCAACTGTTTCAATTAGGTCATTATTGCATGGGCAAATGCAGTCTGATGGAAGCAAACTTTGAAAACTTCCATCCAAAAGCTTAGAAGGTAGTACATTGAATGTAGCCAATGTAAAGGTCCTTCTGGCATTATGGTAGGTAGGTAGGTAATAGTTTATTGCTAAAAACCATTGGTCATCGCAGTCTTGATATATATATATATGTTATCGTAGATTTCGTAGATTTTCACGGGTATAGGTATGCATGTTAGGGTGGATTCGGGTTTCTTCCCGTGTAGAAATCTGGTTGTTTTGGCGACGTTTCGACGAGGTCTCACTCGTCATCTTCAGGCTGGTGTTCTGGCTTCTTTCTTCTTGAAGCAAAGTGTGGTCTCAGTTGAAGTCCTTCTATAAATACTGCTGGGGGGTGTGTGGTTTGCTTGCTCTGTTGCTGATTGTAGGTTCCTTTGTTCCTTTGTTCTTTTGTGATCTGCTGTGTGGCTGAGGCGATAGTTAAGGGATTAACTGCTGATGGCTGTTTAGATGGCTGTTTACATGCTGGTGGGTTAGATGGCTGGTAGGTTCTGGCAGTATCCTGGGCTTTGGTGGAGTGGGGTCCTGTGTCTTGTGAATTCATTTTGGTCTGGCTACGTGTCTGTGGTCTCCCAATGTTTTTTTGGGGTGTGTGAGTGTGCTCCATGTGGTGACTGGAGTGGGGTGCCGCAGTAGATGGTGCAGTCGTGGTTTTGTTATTGGATGGTGGTTTCGTTTCATCTGTGGGAAGGGTCTGGGTTTGTGTTTGGTGTGGATGGAAGGTGGTGGCATCTTGTGTCCTTGAGCTAGAAAACCAAGGAGTCTACGAAATACCATGCAAAGTCTGTCCAGCCACATACATCGGACAAACAAACAGGAGAATAAGCGCACGCATCGCAGAACACAAGAACGCAGTCAAAAAAGAAGAAAAATCTTCCTCTCTCTTCCAGCACATAAAAACAACAGGTCATGAAATTGACTTTGAAAGAACCAAACTCATCTCCAAAACTGAACACTTCAACAGTCGAATAATCATGGAAGCCATTGAAATAGAGAAACACCCAAACAACATGAATAAACGTGATGACACCTCCCGCTTGCCTGACATCTGGAAACTAGCCCTGGTCAACAGACGAGCCTCTGTCACAAAGACTGACACCAGGTCCAAAAGGACACAAGATGCCACCACCTTCCATCCACACCAAACACAAACCCAGACCCTTCCCACAGATGAAATGAAACCACCATCCAATAACAAAACCACGACTGCACCATCTACTGCGGCACCCCACTCCAGTCACCACATGGAGCACACTCACACACCCCAAAAAAAAACATTGGGAGACCACAGACACGTAGCCAGACCAAAATGAATTCACAAGACACAGGACCCCACTCCACCAAAGCCCAGGATACTGCCAGAACCTACCAGCCATCTAACCCACCAGCATGTAAACAGCCATCTAAACAGCCATCAGCAGTTAATCCCTTAACTATCGCCTCAGCCACACAGCAGATCACAAAAGAACAAAGGAACAAAGGAACCTACAATCAGCAACAGAGCAAGCAAACCACACACCCCCCAGCAGTATTTATAGAAGGACTTCAACTGAGACCACACTTTGCTTCAAGAAGAAAGAAGCCAGAACACCAGCCTGAAGATGACGAGTGAGACCTCATCGAAACGTCGCCAAAACAACCAGATTTCTACACGGGAAGAAACCCGAATCCACCCTAACATGCATACCTATACCCGTGAAAATCTACGAAAACAAATATATATATGCGGAGTGGAAGCCAGCCTAACCAAAATCAACCCAGATGAAGCCAACAAAATCAGACTCGAAGTCACCAATGTCCTCTGCTCCAGCAAACCACCCAGAAGCAATTTACACAAAGAAGAACAAAAAGCCCTCTCCAACCTGAGGAAAGACAACAACATAATCATTCTCCCAGCAGACAAAGGCAATGCCACAGTGGTGATGAACACATCCGACTACCAAGCCAAATTATCCAACCTACTACAAGACCCTGCTTACATACCTTTGAACACAGACCCCACCACCTACCTGGAAAAAACCACCAAAGCCAAAATAAAAGCCTCTCCCTTAAGTGAAGAAATCAAGCCAAGCATCATCCCCAGAGAGAAATCATCCAGATGCCCCAAGCTCTACGGCCTCCCCAAGATTCACAAAGAAGGAACACCTCTCAGACCCATAGTCAGCTCCATAGGCTCACCTCTACAAAACCTCGCCAAATTTCTTGCCAAACAACTCCAGCCCTATGCAGAATCCATCACTTCATACGTACAAAACTCGTTCCACTTCATAGAAATTATAAAGAAACAAGACCTACAACCCAATGACCTACTCGTGAGCTTCGATGTTGTTTCGCTCTTCACACAAGTGCCCATTCAAGAAGCCTTGACAGCTATCCACAACAAATACAACCCCCAAGCACATCCTAGATCTGACCAACCACTGCCTAACCAACACATACTTCATCCACAATGGACAAAGATACAAACAGATAGAAGGAGCACCCATGGGATCACCCCTCTCACCGGTCATCGCAAACCTATATATGGAACACTTTGAAACCAACGCGTTACAGAAGTCCGAACATAAACCCAAACTCTGGCTCAGATATGTTGACGACACCTTTGTTATCTGGCCACACGGGAAAGATAAACTGAACAACTTCCTCACACATCTCAACAGCCTACACCCCAAAATACAATTCACTATGGAAATAGAAGCCAATAACCAACTTCCCTTCCTGGACGTCCTAATCTACAAAAAACCCGACGGCTCCTTAGGACATACCATCTACCAGAAAAAAACACATACAAACCGCTACTTAAATGCACAATCACACCACCACCCTGCACAGATCAACTCCGCAGCAAAAACCCTCATCTCCAGAACCAAACGCCTCGCTGACAAAGACCACCTAAAAACTGAATTACACACTCTCTCGAATGTTTTAATTGCGAACGGATTCCAAAAAAACACCATCACCAAACTAATCCAAAAGGAAACACCCCCCAAGAACCAAGAAACAGAAGAGAACAACGGCTCCGCCCTCCTCCCTTACATCAAAGGCACCACAGACAAAATCAGCAGAATTCTCCACAAACACAATATCAAGACAGCCTTTTGCACCGACCAAAAAATAGCCAACATCTTAAGAAACCCCAAAGACAAGATTGAGCTAGAAAACCAAGGAGTCTACGAAATACCATGCAAAGTCTGTCCAGCCACATACATCGGACAAACAAACAGGAGAATAAGCGCACGCATCGCAGAACACAAGAACGCAGTCAAAAAAGAAGAAAAATCTTCCTCTCTCTTCCAGCACATAAAAACAACAGGTCATGAAATTGACTTTGAAAGAACCAAACTCATCTCCAAAACTGAACACTTCAACAGTCGAATAATCATGGAAGCCATTGAAATAGAGAAACACCCAAACAACATGAATAAACGAGATGACACCTCCCGCTTGCCTGACATCTGGAAACTAGCCCTGGTCAACAGACGAGCCTCTGTCACAAAGACTGACACCAGGTCCAAAAGGACACAAGATGCCACCACCTTCCATCCACACCAAACACAAACCCAGACCCTTCCCACAGATGAAACGAAACCACCATCCAATAACAAAACCACGACTGCACCATCTATTGCGGCACCCCACTCCAGTCACCACATGGAGCACACTCACACACCCCAAAAAAACATTGGGAGACCACAGACACGTAGCCAGACCAAAATGAATTCACAAGACACAGGACCCCACTCCACCAAAGCCCAGGATACTGCCAGAACCTACCAGCCATCTAACCCACCAGCATGTAAACAGCCATCTAAACAGCCATCAGCAGTTAATCCCTTAACGATCGCCTCAGCCACACAGCAGATCACAAAAGAACAAAGGAACAAAGGAACCTACAATCAGCAACAGAGCAAGCAAACCACACACACCCCAGCAGTATTTATAGAAGGACTTCAACTGAGACCACACTTTGCTTCAAGAAGAAAGAAGCCAGAACACCAGCCTGAAGATGACGAGTGAGACCTCGTCGAAACGTCGCCAAAACAACCAGATTTCTACACGGGAAGAAACCCGAATCCACCCTAACATGCATACCTATACCCGTGAAAATCTACGAAAACAAATATATATATATATATATATATATATATATATATATATATATATATATATATATATATATATATATATATATATATATATAACTTATAAAATTACATCCGCAACAAATATAATTAAAACTTTAAAATACCGTGTAACATTTACAATGCAATATAATCCTTCCAGGGTTAGAGATTGGCCCGAATTTTCATAGCTGCCAGCGCAAACTTTGCTACTTGCTGTGTAACAGACCTGTCTGTACCGATAAGTAGCATACTAAGTTGGGCTCCAGGGGACCTATTGACCAGTGAACTAATAATCCCACCAAGGAATTTACATCTAGGTTGGTCGTGAAGGGGGCAGCTGAGCAAGTAGTGGGGCACATCTTCGACTTCACCTGAGCCGCAAGGGCAAAGTCTGTCCCGAACAGGGATATTATCACGTCTCCCCTCTAAAAAGGCAGAAGGCATGGTCTGAAAATGCAGGGCTGTGAAAGCTGTCCTCAAGGGAGCTGGGGTTAAATTGTGGAAATAGCTTTCCAGCCCGAAAGATGTTTTATACAAAGGATAATAGAGGGAGAATGATGATAATGAAACTGCAGCCAATTCCTTCAATTTGGAACATAAATAAATCTTGTCTTTAACCAATTTTTTGATACTGGGGGAGACAAAAGAGGGGATAGATTCAGTATTGATCCCATAATGATGTAATATGGGTCTGACTAGCTTAGCCCAGGACTCCCGCAAGGGGTGTTGAAGTTGTTCTATATAGCACTTCTTTGGCAAGCGGGAGTCACTCATGCCAGCCAGCTTCAACCAGTATATTGCTAAGGCAATGTGTACGTGAGTTTCAATGGAAGTTAGCCCTACTTCAGCTCTTAAATATGCAGAGGGTGTGCCACGGGGTACAGCAAGAAGAGATCAAATAAAAGGTGTGGTATTTTAGTATACCCCCAGATTTCAGCCCCATATGTTAATTGGGGGACTATCTTTCTTGAAAACACCTCAACTGCAGGAGCAACCAGTTTACCACATTGGGTTGAAAAGAATCTCAAAAGGGATTGAGAGGAGTGGGAGGCTTTCAAAACTGTTGCTTTCAGATGATATTTCCAAGAGAGCAGGGCATTAAAACAAAGACCAAGGTAACTAAAATTTCTTAACTGCTCAATGGGTTTGTTGTCAAGTGTCCACCTATGTCTAGTTCTTTTCCTCCCAAAGACGAGTACTTTGGTTTTAGTAGTTAATGGAGAAATGTTCTCTGGTACAAAAGTTACTCAACTTAACCAAAAGTCTTCACATGCCGACTGTCAAGCCCCACACACAGAGCACACACACAAACAGGGTTCAGTTCTTTGCCAAGATATTTAGTGGAAAGCCAGGCAAGTTCAAGTCCATTGCTAACAATCAAGTGCCAGATAAATAACAGAATCCAACTCCCAGCAATTAACAGTCCAAGTCAAAACCAGAATATCTCACGGAAACCAGATGCCAAACCCAAGGGAACAGATCAAGCCGTGGTCCAGGAAGCCAGTCCGAAATCAGGAGACAGAGCCAAGGTCACAGACAGGAACGTGGTTGCAAGTTCAAATGACGCGTTGCTCCCACAGAGAACTCAAGGTGAGCTTACCAGCTTTATCCCAAAACAGGGAACACACCCTTACTCCTGGAAAGGCTTCTGCTAGTACTCAGGGCTTGCTGCCCTGATTCCCCATCTAGCATCAAAGACCCTTTCCCTAGCCCTCATGGTAGCACATCTTTGCAGAATCCTGCTCATGGCCCTTATAGGGGACAAGATATGTTTTCAGCTGAGTCATCAGACCCAGCTGCCTGCTGATTTGAGCTGCAAGGCTCCTCCAGCAGCTCTTCACCATTTAACCCCTCAGAATCAGGTTCTGTGACAGGCAGGGTCCTGGCACCGACTTGCGCTGTAGAAATAATTGCAATGTCATCTGCATAAAGTAGGACCAGAGATCTTAACATCTGCTATAGAAGGGGGGAATACTGGACCACTCAGTTCTTGAACAATGTCATTAATATAAAAATTAAACAGAAAAGGGGCCAAAAGACATCCTTGCCTGATCCCTCTGTCCGTGGGTATAGATTCTGACAAGAGCCCATTTGCCTGCAGTCTTACCCTGAGATGAGTATTGGAGTGTAGCTGCTGGATTAAAGCTAAAAGTCTTCTATCTATGTTTGTTAAAGAAAGTTTTTGCCACAAACGACCCCTATCTATAAGATCAAAGGCAGAACTGAAATCTACAAAGGTCACATAAAGTTCCTTCCTACCATGGCAGGCATACTTCTGAATCAGGTGGTAAAGTACAAAGCATTGGTCCACTGTAGATTTTCCTTTTTGAAAACCAGCCTGTTCTTCAGCAATAACCAAATTCGTGACTGCCCAACGTACTAGTTTGTCCAGGAGATACTTGGAATAGAGTTTGGAAACTATATTGAGGAGACTTATAAGCCTGAAATTTTTAGGGTCAGTCTTAGAGCCTTTTTGTGAATAGGGACAATGATGCTAGAGCCCCAACTCAGGGGGGGGGTTCCATGTTGATTTATGTAAGTAAACATTTTAGCAAGCACTCCGCACCACCAAGGGAGATTAGACTTAAACAATTCTCCTGGAAGCATGTCTTCATCAGGAGCTTTATTACTAGGCAAAGAGCCGATCAGAATTTTAACTTTCTCAAGGGACCTGGTTCCCAAGGAGGATACTGAGAAAATGGTGTAAATTTAAATGTAAGGGTGGCATGATGTTGGTTCTGTCATTAGTGAGACTAAAGAGAGCTGAAAAGTGGGTTTGCCATTGAGAATAAGTAATTTGATTTTCTAAGGGATCTGAGTAGGGTCTAAATCCCCTCGACACCAGGGACCAAAACTTAGCTATATTTTTATCCATGGCAGCCAGTCCTAACTCTAGCCATGACCTCCTGAGATATGCCTCCTTTTTTGGCGGAGCAGATTTTTATATTCTCTACGGCGCTGGATGAAAATGGTAAAATTTTCTGGAGAATCAACTAGCCGTAGTTCCCTAATTGCTCCTGCCAATAGGCGTTTCTGAGCAGCAAAGGATGGGAGCAAAGGAATCGAACCAACCATGGTGAGAATAAGGGTCTGTGAAGATAGGCTTGGAGGTGATCAACATAGGTTTGACTAAATGGGTAATATTTTCAAAAATGGCCACAGGGTCAGGGGAGGTGAGGGCTTGCTCTCTAATGGCTAACATCGCAGGGGACATCAGAAATGAGTTAACCTGCTCTTGTAAGGTAGCAGACCAGCGCAGTTTTCTCTCTCCCTGTACTATCAGATTATCCTTAAGAGGTAAGATATTTGGCTCTGTTGTGAATGGTAAGGTGTGTGAGAGAGAAATTGGCATATCACTTTCAGGCCTGCAGAGAACCTTGAAATTATCAAGGAAGGGAAGTACAGCAGGTGAGACAATTATATAATCAATCACACTTTGACCCGTGGGGCCAATAAATATGCAAAAACCAGCGGAAGGGTCAGTGTCAACTCCATTACAAATATATAAATGATACTTAAAAATAAGGCTGAAAAGAGCTAGACCATAATATTTGTTAGTTCCTGAGTCTTTGGAATTCCTATTTGGTAGATAACACAGATCTTCAGCAGAAATACCCAATTTGTCTCCAACTATAATGTTGTTTTCCCCCATTCTAGCATTCAAATCCCCTGCTAGTAAAATCAGGGGATTCATTTGTTGTTCAAAAAGT
This sequence comes from Phrynocephalus forsythii, assembly GCA_029282475.1. Classification (NCBI taxonomy): domain Eukaryota; kingdom Metazoa; phylum Chordata; class Lepidosauria; order Squamata; family Agamidae; genus Phrynocephalus; species Phrynocephalus forsythii. The sequence continues at coordinate 57,425,998 of JAPFRF010000005.1, forward strand.
TTGGAAAAGACAAGATCCAGTTCTGTCATAGTAGTGTTACTTTCTAGCCTTGAATTGTGCAGGGGCACATACACATTTATCAAAAATAATTTTAAATGGGTCGGCCAGGTATCTTGTATGATTTGAATGTTATGGCTAAGACCCATATCCAGTATTAAAATATCAGGGTTATCATCGACAGAGATAAGAGTAGCCAGCCGTCCCCTTGCACGACCCCTGGTGGAACACTTGGAGGCTGGCCAAGAATGGGCAACATATCCAGGAAGGGTTGGGAAGGGCGTGGCAGTTGCCCAGGTCTCTTGAATAAAAATAATCCCAAATTGAGAGCAGAAAGACTTAAAGGATTTGTCAGCAAGCTTGGAGGACCAACCAGCAACATTCCAAGACACAACTTTAAGGAAGTGGTTTTTAGAGGAACAGGAGGTCGATGTTGCAGGCTGTTGCTACGAAGAGACTGCTTGGGTAGATTTGTAGGGCTAGGCATCTCGTCATCGAGTTCGAGATCTTTACAAAGTGGTGCCTCGTCAACCATTTCCACCGAAGATTTTGAAGGGAAGATGTTCTGAGCTCCAAATGAAAGGGTATGGTCTGAAGGGAGCACATCGGCTGTACAAAGCTTTATGGGGAATAGTTTTTGTACTTTGTTCAGGCTTGAGGGCCCACATTGAGCCGGTATTGGAAGGAGAGTCAAGCATATTGGAGTAACACGGAGCCCAAAGTGGAGCATCATACATCGAAGCCAATGGATCTAATGCTTCCATACTATCAAATTTGAAAAGGTTGATATCCTGGGTTAAAGGTATACTGTAGGCGGTGATGGTTTTTGCCATTTTTCTTACGTCTATGAGCTGTGATTCTATTTCTGATAAGTACAGGAATGGGGTGTCCAATTGGAGATTCAGAGATTTCAGAGGGTTGAATAAGCCGAGCAGAGTCCAATAAAATTAGTTGTTGAAGACTGTTAGCAACGGGTGGAGGCTCCTGGCCCAACAGTACGTGGGCTAGAGGAGGCTTGACAGGTGGCAAATTCGGTTTAAAAATGCTCCCCTTCTGAGGGGATGGATTGTTAGTCTCCTTGTGACCAGGAGGTAGACGGTCGGCTGGGAGGGTAGGCCGAGTAGTTGCATCAGAAGAAAGGCCGCTGGATTGAGTCTCAGAGGAGTCTAATAATTTAAACAAAGGTTTAAAGTTCAAATGACTTTTCCCCTTTCTTTCCTTTCTTTGCTTTCTTGCCTGGTGGTTTCCCGATGAACTTGCCTTTGTTCTTGCCCTTGGTAGAATTTGGGTATGCTAATGCTGTAACAGAGGATCCTTGCTTTCCCTGTGGTTGAGAAGGTTGCAGCGAGGGAAGAGATGAAAGGCTTGTGGTATCAGGGCACAGAGAGGAGGGAGGCAGTTCTGTTAGGGTGGAGGGGAGTGGAACCTCGCTTGCCAGATGCTTAGAGTTTTGGCCTACACACAACAGTAGTTCCTCCAGAGAAAGTTTGTTGATTTTGTCAACAGTAACAGGTGATAGGCCATGACAGATTGTTTCTTCAACCACGGGTCTCAAAGGGTCATTCACTGCAGGCCTTAGAGGTTCATCCTTGCCTGTGAGTGGAAGAGACTTAAAAACTTCCAGATGGTCAGCTATTGAGGCAACAGATTGCTTCAAGACCCTTAGAATATCTCTAATTTCAAGGAGGAGGGGTTTTAGGTTAAAAGCATCTACACTCTCTGTCACAAAAGATGTATTAATATCTGCAAGCTTGCCTGGGCACCGACTATTGCTCCATACCAGTTGTGGCGAGCTAGCGACATCAGATACTAACTCGCCAGAGGAGACTATGGGGGGAGACACCAGGTTCCTTGTCACCTGTGGAGGGAGCCAAGTGTGAGTCCACAAAGCTGAGTCCTGGGGATAGGCAGGATCCACCACACCGAACTTGCCAAAGTCCATATTCATAGTGCTGTTTAAAAGATTTCCTGTCATCTGGAGGTCTTCTAACAGATGATTATTCAGCATAGAGCTGTCAGGTAATTCAAGTGAGGAGGCAAGAGGGGCCTTGGCGTGGACTGAAAAGGACTTTCGGAGTGTTAGGAAGTCAGTCAGCTTGTCTTGTCTGAGGCTTTTAGTAACAGCTGGATAGAACCTAGTTGGAATACGAAGATTGAGACGAGAAGAATTGCCAGAGCAAGATGAAGGTACAGCCGAACAAGAGGAAACAGCATGATTAGAGTCCGGTGACTTTAAAGCCTTCGGGCTGGTATGTGATTTTCCAGTCAAAACAGAAATAGGTGTAATTGATATGGGGGTCATGGCACGTGTACTCCTGAGTACCGAAGGAGATAAAGTAAGGTCAAAGACTTCCATATCGTACCACTGACTAAGAGGTAAGAAATAATCTGCTGAACTAGTTATCTGCTGGAAGGGAGGCGGTGAAGGCGAAGGAGGGGCCCAAGGCCTCAGGCAAAACAGTAACCTGGTCGCTCTGGGTTAAGAAACTCCCGTAATAAGTAGTAAATAAAATCCAGCAGGAGCAAGATAAGCAACAATCTTCCGAGAGGAGAAACAGAAAGTTGAGCCAAATGCTGACAAAAAAGCCGAGATAAGACCATAAAACAGCACGACAGACTCACGGAGGCTGTAAACTGCCGCCCACACTCCACCGGAAGCAGGAAGCCAAAAAGCCCTTCTGGCATTAGATGAAATAAGACTGGCTAAGTATGGAGAGATGGTAAAAGCAGATTTCAAAACATAGTATTTCCCCAGCTGGGCAACATGATTTTGTAATTCTATATCCCAGACCCTTTGTTTCACCGCATTCATAGCCTCTGTAAGACCCATTGCTATAAGTGTACTAGGAGAGTAGCCTAATTTTGATATCTCTGCAATTATATGTTTCTTCCATTCTGACTGAAAAGTGTCTATTAACATCAATGGGGCCAGGCCTTCTGATGAAAAAATAAGTTTAAGCCAGTATTTAATCATAAGAACTTTGACTCGTGCTGCAATGGGTACTAACCCAACCTCTAGATGAAGAGTTACATTGGAAGTACAAGGTGGTACTCCCAGGATAGCTCTCACAAATTTGGTCTGAACAACCTCCAGAGGTTGTAAATCAGCATAACCGAACACTTGAGAGCCATAGAGCATTTGGGAGATGATTCAGGCCTTAAAAACTTGTATTGTTGATGGGACATGTTTTCCCCCATTGGTGTGGAAGAATCTAGTAAGTGCTATAACATTTTTGAGCACTCATTGCTGTATGATTTACATGTGTAAGTCAAGAGCCGGAAGAGTGGAATATTATGCCAAGATGTTTATAATGCGGCACTTGTTCAATAAGTCGGCCATTTAGAGTCCATTTATGCTTTATTCTCCTTCTGCTAACAACCATAATCTTAGTTTTGTCATTGTTGATTGTTAGTTGTTCTTTACTGCAGTAATAGAAGAAGGATCTCAGAAGTCTTCTGAAGCCTACACGTTGTTAACAATAAAACAGCATCATCAGCATATAAGAGTATTGAGATTGGGCTGGTGGCAAGCATAGGTTGGTGAAAATTTGGGTTAGTTATGTTACCAACTAGGCCATTGATGTAGAAATTAATCAATGTGGGGGCTAATATGCAGCCCTGCCTCACTCCATTGAGTACTTGGACATGGTTGAATAAGATCCCAGCTGAATTACATAGAACTTGCAGATATGTATTTTCTTGGAGTCACCGCATCAGCAGAAGAAGCCATTTATCAATATTAGTGGTCTCAAATTTAGACCACAGGCTTTCCCTTGGTATAAGGTCGAAAGCGGATTTGAAATCTATAAAGGCTGCATATAAGGCACTACCTTTAGGGGAAGAATATTTGCATGCCAGATGTTGTAAAATGAGACCCTGATCTATGGTAGATTTGCCCTGCCTGAATCCAGCCTGTTCCTCTGCAAGTATATTCTCCTTCAGTAGCCAATCCTGTAATTTCCCCAGTAAATGGCTTGGGTGAACTGTACAGTGCTTTTTAAAAGAACAGTAAATAGATGATGGCCAGTATCTGATAGTTCGCTTTTGCAGCCTTAGTACAAAAGTCGAAATGCAGGTCAAGGCAGCCAGTGGTGACTGGTTGCTGAGGATCTTTTCAATAGCAGCATTGATTGTAATTTTCAGGGAGTGCAATTATGATACACGAAAGTAGTTATTGTTACAAAAAAATACATTACCGTTTTCTTGTTATACATATACCCGTGTCGTGAAGCCCCGGAATTTCAAAATTTCAACCCTCAGCAGCCTAAAAAACCAGCACTTTTGAGAAAACATAAGGCAGCACTTTTATTCATTAAGAAGTGAGGCACAGAAAAAGGGCAAACAGATTATATCTGAGCCTAGCAGGCAGGCAGTCCGTCGGGTGTCTGTGTGTGCTGGGGAGGGTGGCGGTGGATGGGAACACCTCCCCCTCCAACTGTGGACATCAGAGCCTCACAGGCAGCATACAAACCTTGGGGTGGATTGCTTGACAGAAATGGATGGGAGCAAAGGAAACAATGCCACCTTGCAAGCAGTTAAAAGATCACAAAGGTTCCCCCATAAACAGAGCTGTTGCAGCCCCTCAGCACATCACCACCAAAAGGCAGATTTCAAGAATCACACTTGTTTATTCTGGGAAAAAACCTCCAAAGTGCCACCTGCTGGAGGAGCCAGGATTGGAATGGTGGCATGGCCCAACCTGCACTTTTCAAAAGAAAACTGGAAAATAGACGAAGCCCCTGAGCTTCGTCTAATTGAAATGTCGATCTGCAGCACTCAAAACTGTGAGAGAAATAGACAGGTGCAAGTTAACGAGCGGGAGATTGCATTTGTTGTGTGACAGTTGTTACCTCACGGGGCCTTGTCGTGGAACAGGAACAAAGACAAAAGAATTCCCCAGCCCAGGGGCAGGTACGGCTTGTCACACACTGTTCCCGCTTCGGGGGTGTGGTCGAGACAAATTTCAGCTGTCGCGCTACGGACGTGAAGTTAGATTTTTTTGTACTGGTCCAAAGCGCAACACTGAGAGGGATGAAAGGGACATGAAGTAACCGCCTTGTCTTTAAAAAGGCTGCAAAAGACTCACAAGTGAAATCACAAGGAGGAGGCCATTGCTGACCAGGATTAGTGAGGTCTCGAATCACCTGGAACAATTCTGGCTGGTGATTTGAGGCCTCACCAATTCTCAGGGAGGTGTAAGATCTTTAGGCCTCCCTGATTGACCAAACATAGCGTCTGGTCAGCCTTTTAACTGCAGCCCGATTAATTTCAGTCCAATCTGTTATCCATCTGCTCTCAAGCTGCTTCCGTTCTTGCTTCATCACCTGCAGCTCTGCCATGAACCATGGTGAGGTGCAGACTCAGCATGGGAGAAGGTGCTTGGGGGCGATCCAGGCAACAGCCCAGGTGGCATCCACATACAACCTATCCTCCAAGGTGTCAGGATCGTCGGCCAGACCGTCCAGGATGCCCCTGAAGGCCTCAAAGAAGCGATCCGGGTCTAGGAGCCTCCGAAGGTGGGCCCAAACAGTATGGCCAAGCTCCCTGCAGGGTGGGGCATCAATTGCAAGGGATAAAGTCAGCAAATTATGATCTAATCATGATACGGGCTGTGGAAACGCAAGTTCCTAACTCTTAGATTATAGTCCGTGGACTATAACCTGAGGTTTGTAGGTATAGTTACTGAAACTGCCTGGATTAGTCCAGTGAATAGATGTTTCTGTTATCATTGTCTGAGGAAAAGTGTTTGGGAAACAATCACCTTCACAGTTTTGAAATAACTGTGTGATATAAGCCAAAAGGTCCGAAAGGGGAAGCTTTTAGCTTGGCTATGCTTGTGTTACCATTCTGAAGGTTAGGCTTTTATTTTTTTAGTTTTCATGATAAGCTTGCTGTTTATGCACATAGTTATGTCTGTTGTGCAGAGTTTTTATCTGCTCTCCCAAGAATAATAATTCCCTGAAAAATTTCTCCAGTATCCATAGAGACATCAACACAACAGAATCTTCTTTTGGTGAATAACAGAACTCATCATAAAACTAAATGACATCTAATATAGTACAGCCTTTCTTTTTAAAAGCAGGGTCTTCTAAATATAGATTATAGTAATTTACTTTCAAACAACTCATTTTCAGCATGTGACATGTTCATTAACCCCAGGTAGAAAAATTATTGTGGTGCATTAATTTTTCACCAATGAAGACATTAGTCATATTTGCAAGTATCATTAGTGCCTGCCACCGAGGTGGAAAAGTCTTACTGTCTCGGTCCAAATGGAGGAAGCATTTGAATGTTAATGAGGATCTCTTAACTTTTGTGGGTTATCAGCTCTTGCACACTTTTGTGCTCTGAATCTTAATTAGAGACCTCTAAAGCACATCATTAAAGGTCTTATGCAGAACAAGGATAGATATGTAATCCTTTAGTAAAATAAGGTAAAAAGTTAAAGGATTTAGTAGGCATTCTTCTGTCTTGTGACCATATTCAAAGTGGGGGCATGTAGAATTCTTCATGGAACAAGCATATTTTGCAGTTAAAAAGGATAAATTGGGGTCTCTCAGACCGGGTAAAAACACCATCTGCTAAAAGAAATCTAGCAAATGGCAGGTGCAATAACATATGCCAGAACGTTCTTGCTATGCAGTAATATGTTGTATCCACAGTTTAAAATAGTTGTAGTAGGTTTTTTTAAGAATTAAAAAAGAGAAATTAAAATATGAGGAATTTATAATCCACAAAGAAGGGCAATAAAATCAATTAGAATAGACAGAATTATATTCCGTGTGATGTGTGTGTGTGTGTGTGTGTGTGTGTGTGTGTGTGTGTGTGTGTGTGTGTGTGTGTGTGTGTGTGTGTGTGTGTGTGTTGAATTTCAGACTTGCATTTTTCTGTCTACTCAAGTGGAAAGCCCACAGAATTTGGTGGAATTTATTCCTCGGTAAAAGAATACAGGATTGTAGTGTGATTTATACAGCTGTTGGAGGTTAAAGTATCTCTCAACATTTGTGCTTCAAAAGATTTACCATATTACTCTGTCTACAAGACACCTCATGTTTAAGATGACCCCCCACACACTTTTCCAACCCAAAATTACAGTTTCCCAAATGTACAGTTCTCTCTTTGGCTTAGTTTCATGTATAAGACAGCCCTCAATTGTTAGTCTAACAAATTTAGATAAAAATGTAGTCTTACACATGGAAAAATACTTTTCTAAACTCAGGTTGACCCTTCCTTTTATCCTCCCACAGATGAATGAAGAGCCACCTTTTTAGGCAGGCTTTAAAAAATAATGACCAAGTCCCTGTATGTCATTTTCCAGTTAAGACAGTTTTTAGCATTTTACATGTTTTAATCATTCAAAAGTATTTTAATCAGTTATATAGTTTAAATGTTTTTATCACTATGGTTGCCCTATTTTCAACCAATTTCCATATAACTTATTGTGGGCAATTTAATCCCTCACCCCTACCCTGGAATTTGCTTTTTCTCACTGCCATTAGAAATGTATCCCAATGGTTTGCTCATTCAGATCCAATTACATTGTGTGTTTCAATCTCAATTTTCTGATATTCTGAAAGCTGATTGGATCCCTCAAACTTTTTTTCATGAATGATATTGATAAAGACATATGGATGGAATATATTCTGGAAGTGTAATCCATGCCTTTATTATGTAATTACTATGGCCAAGAAAGTCATCAGCCTTGTATATTCCTTTTGGGCGTAATACCATTTCATGTCATTGTTTGCATAATTATGTTGCAAAACATTCAGAAAGTGCTTTATGTGCACTTTTAGAGTGTAATCTTGGATACTGGTCTATGAGCATAGATAACAATACTACTACTGTGGAGTGGCATGTAAGTTGAATCAAACAACAAAGTGACATTTTGTGTCCTGTGATATAAGACAATGGATTATCCCCATTTGGCAAATTTATTTCTGATAAGGAAACAATAATTTATAAAGGAAATTGAATGTAGAGGAGGGCATGAATGGGGGCTTTCTGGGCCTTTGCACCTCATCCCACAAAGGGAGAGTCACCCCCCCCAAAAAAACTGAGGGAGTTTCCCTACCCACAAACACTAAGTGACCCTAGCTGGAGGACTTCCATCTTGTCTGGGTTCAAACTCAGTCTATTCGCTCTCATCCATTCCAGAACAGCACCCAGGCAGCAATCCAGGGATAAAATGGAATCCACTGCAGATGGGAAACAAGGAAATATAGAGCTGGGTGTCGTTAGCGTACTGATGACATGAAACCCCATACCTCCTAACAACCTCCTCCAGTGGTCTCATATAGATATTAAAGAGCATAGGGGAGATAATCAACCCCTGAGGCACCCCACAATTGAGGGACCATGGGATGGAAGTAATCTGCCCCAGCTGCACTTTCTCAGGTTGGTCCCCCAAGAAGGAGTGGAACCACTGCAAAGCAGTGCCTCCAGCCCCCAACTCAGAGAGCCTCCCCAGGAGGATACCATGGTCGATGGTATCAAAAGCTGCTGAGAAGTCAAGGAGGAGCAACATGGATGATTTGCCCCTGTCAGCCTCCCTCAACAGATCATTTTGCAGGGTGACCAATGTTGATTCCATGCCATGTTGCAGCCTGAAACCCGACTGGAGTGGATCAAGATCATTAGTCTCATCGAGCAGCCCCCGAAGCTGTTCCGCCACTGTCTTCTCAACAACCTTACTTATAAATGAAACATTGGTGACAGGCCCATAGCTGTCAATTTGTTCTGTCGCCAAATTTGTTTTCTTTCAAATGGGCCTAATAAGTGTCTATTTGACACTCATTAGGGGTCGGACAGACACATTAATTATTACAGTGGCCCATTGGGTAGTCACCGGCCTGGCTGGTTTTATAAGCCAGGCCGGGCAAGGGTCAAGGGAGGAGGTGGTGGCCTGACAGTGATCAAGGGCCCTGTCCACTTCAGATGACATCATAGGTTGAAAGACAAAATAACAGGGCAAGGCAAAGCACTGGATGTTTCTGATCAATTTACTGTTCCTAACTGAGGATCCAGGTCACAGTGGATGGCCTTCACTTTAGATTTATAAAATGCCGCAAATTGGTTGCAAGAAATCCTAGAGGGAGGCCTATCATTGCAACCAACCATGGATAGATTGCGGACTATATGAAATAGTTCAACTTGATGATTTTGTGCTTTGCCTATCTGGTTGGTGAAGTAAGTTCTTCTCAAGGTCTTAATCTTAGCTGAATAAATAGTCAGTGCAATTTTAACAGCCCATAAATTATATTCTGTCAAGGCCTGCCTCCATATGCTCTCTAGCCTCCTTCTATTCCGCTTCAAGTCCTGCAAGTCCTGATTAAACTAAGGAACAGTGCAGGCCGGGCAGTGAAGTGGGTGTTCAGGAATGAGCATGTCAATTGACCTAGTGGCGGAGGAATAGTACCCCTCCACCAAAGCATCAACAGGTGCGCCAATCAGATCATTGGAAATCCCACACATGACATTCTGGAACCTCAAGGGATCCATTAGCCTGCGTGGGTGGACCAACTTAAAATCAAAACATAAGAATATAAGAAGAGCCATGCTGGATCAGGCCAAAGGCCCATCTAGTCCAGCTTCCTGTATCTCACAGTGGCCCCACCAGATGCGTTTGGGAGAGCATGAGACTAGATATCTGTCTCCTGATACCACTCCCCTGCATCTGGCCCTTGAAGTACCATGGTTTTAAGCCTGGAGATTACACATCTCCATCATGATTTGTAACCTGTGATGGACTTTTCCTCCAGGAATCTGTCCAATCCCCTTTTGAAGGCATCCAGGGCAGATGCCATCACCACATCCTGTGGTAGGGAGTTCCACAGACTTACAATGCTCTGGGTGAAAAAATATTTTATTTTGTCTGTTCTTACTCTCCCAGCCCTCAAGTTGAGTGTATGTCCCCTAGGTCTGGTATTTTGTGAGAGGGAGAAGAGCTTCCCTCTATCCACTTTACTCATGCCCTGCATTATTTTGTATGTCTCAATCATATCCCCCATCAGGCGCCTTTTTTCCAGACTAAGGAGCCCCAAATATTTTAGCCTCTCCTCATAAGAGAGGTGCCCCAGCCCAGTAATCATTTTAGTCACTCTCTTGCACCTTTCCCAGGTTGACTATGTCTTTCTTGAGATGCGGTGACCAGAATTGTACACAATACTCCAGGTGCGGCCTTACTATTGTTTTGTATAATGGCATTATAATGTTGGCTGTTTTATTTTCAATCCCCTTTTTGATAATCCCTAGCATGGAATTGGCCTTCTTCACCACTGCCACACATTGGGTAGACACCTTCATGGAGCTGTCCACCAACACACCAAGATCTCTTTCCTGATCCGTCACGAATAACTCAGAGCCCATGAGTCGATAAAGTTTTGATTGACAAATCCAATGAACTCTAATAACCTACAATGTTTCCATGCTAAGTGTGCTTATACATGTATGTAGAAGTTTGAAAAGTTGTCTCTGTTTCCCCACTTCTGTGCAACCTTTTAAACTGCTCCCGATTCTTTGTTGCAGACCATAAAAAGAAGAGCCAAGCATTGTCAGGATGGTGGCATCTATGGAAAGGGATCAAACTCTAGCTAATGGGCCAGTGTGGACACTGGCACTTAAAAGCAACAACACCAGAGTGTCCATGGTTGGAATCTAACCAAATGCAGTCAGAAAAGTCACTTTGAATCAATTAGATGTAATCACACCTTTAAAGGAGTAAGAACACTTTTTCTGGAACATAGTTTATTGTTTTGGCACACCTTTGATTGTATGTCACACAATTGACCAAACTTCAGTATGGAATACTTGTGGTTGCTTTTTTCATAAAGATACAGGATATTTAATCCAAAATATGAGTTTTATTTTTTAAAAATGTAACAAAACAAAAAGAAACTGTAAAGTTCTTAAACAGCTGAAATTTGTTTTACTGTACTTTTCTTTTTTATATATATACAGTTTAAATGGAGCTCTCTCTCTCTCTCTTTGGATGCTTATTTCCATACACATTCCAGTTAAAAATACATTATATCCCCATTTTCTTCACAAAAAGACACCCTTCTCTACAGCTCTTAAATAAATACCTCACCATTTTCATTCATTTCCATTGCTATTTCCAATCTCTCTCAGATTCTGACTTCACTCTAACAGCCGTGGAACTGAACTCCCATCTTAACTCTTTCTGCTTCTCAGACTCAGATCCTCTAACACAGTCTTTAAGATGTATTTGTGTCTCTACAGTCAGGCAGCATACCTTCCAACCAGAAAACACTTTCCCTCCGTCTGCCTTTGCAAGTCCTTTTAAGAGTTCTGGCACACATCCAACTTAACAATACTTATCAGATGCCATTCACTGTGCATGCTAATACGTACCTTTATACCTGTATACAATATGCATAACCGTATGGAATCACCACAGCAGGCAAGGATTATTATTTATTTCTCAGAAAACAAAATGTTAGCTGTAAGAGATTCAATAACATTCATTGTGTAATAAACTTTCTGTTTTTGCTGGCATTTATACAGCATAAAAACTGTATATAACATTTCTATTTGTTTGTCTTTTCATCCCAATGCAAAAGTTGTACTCTCTAGACATTTCAGTTGTAATGCTTAAGCACTTTTTTTCCTGATGAAAATTACTTTGGGAGGATGAAATTTATAGCTTTGACTGTGATTGGGGCCGAAGCTCATTCTGTAACATTCAGTGCTGACATGCCTATTTCCTACCTGTCAAAATGAAATACTAATGGTAGGCCCTATCAATTCTGACATTGCCTTTTTATGTTTTTAAATTCAAGGTCACTTTCTTCATGTTTACATTTGACATGGAAATAGAAATGAAGCTATAATTTTTTACAGCAATTCTTTACTTATAGTGCTTTATTGCAATGGTTACTATAATAGGAAATGCAACCTTTGAAAAATGATCTGGAGATTCCCAGTTGGAAAATGAGAAATCTGTATGGTTTAAAACATTATACATGTAAAAGCAAACAATTTTGTCAGGGTTTATCTTTCTTTTTGCATTTATATTTATATCCACAAATAATACAAACAAACACATGAAAATAGGAAATATATTATTTTCTGAATTATTCAAAACAAATTATGGAAATAAATTGTGTATTTTTCTTAGACTCAAAGAAGATTCCTCTTGTAGGAGGGGAGATTTTTTGTTAAAAATTGCACACACACTCCTGCTGCTCTTCTGTCATGTCCCATAAGGTCTCCATTTTTCCAGAGATAGAAACAGCAGAAGAGGCTGCTGGGGGAAGAGAGAATCTGTAAAAGTCACCTTCCTTCTTCTGTGGGAGTGTCCATGACTAGAATGCCAAGAGGAGTAAATTCAGCTATTTTCAATATGTAGATGCATAATCAAAAATTTGCCATGCCAGGATATCTGGTCAAAATGGGCTCAGTGCAGAGCCTGAAAGCAGCATAGCTAAAGGAAAAGCTTGTAAGGTCACTGAACAAAATTGATAGGTGCACAAAGTAAGCAGTACTAGTAGAATTCTAGTTACCGACCACGAAAGGTAAGGTGCATTCTAGTGATCTGATAGAACATGGGACAGGCAGAAAGCCTCAGTCTCCTATAGATCCCTCCACCACATAAGCCTCTTTTTCATTTTCTCACCCCCACATAAGCATCAGAACCTCACATTTGCTAAGTGTGAGCCCTAAAATGTTTGAAACAAAACTCCACCTTACCTTTGTTTTTGTTGTTGTTACATGCCATCAAGTTTCCCCCAGATTATGATGACCCCCATGCCTTAGTGATCTCCAAAATGCTTACCTTATAATCATAGTACAGATTTTAGAAATCTCACAAACTCCACTCTTGAAGCAATTGTGCTTCTTGTTCTTCTGACACAGAAAAGATCAAATACTAAAACAGAATTACATTTAAGGCACAATCTAGAGCAACTAAAACATGATTTAAAAAATGATGGTTAAGGAGACTTCAGCACCCAGTTTGTAACAAACCATTCCACGGCAATTGATCAGTTGCTAAAACTTTGTAATATAAGATTTGTCCAATCGCAGAAAGACAACAAGGAGAGAACTGTCCAAGCTACTCTTTATCTCTGAAGGTGGTAGGACTGACAGAAAAGCCTCATCTAGAGTTGTCAAAGCTCTGGGCAGGCTCTTCTGGGAGAATGAAGCCCTTCAGATAGTTTGGACTCAGAGTAGCTTGAGCAAAGCCTGTTTTGTGTAACTGTATTGTATTCTTCCATTGTGTAATGGGCTAAATGACATTTACGTGCTAATAACAGCATATTAGAAGCTCTACACTTGCTGTTCCCTGATGGAACCTTTTCTGTTTACTTTGACTTTGGATATTCTCATTACATTTCTCTTGCACAGGTAGCTTTGTGTTGGTTTGTGTCCTTGGGACCACCTTGCTGTACTAGTACCAAACTTCAAAGCTGCTTTATGTGTGTGCAATCCCAGAAGGTGCATGAGTTTGTACATGTGCCTGGAAAGCATACTCATTGACAATAGTCTACAGTGTTGAATCAAACTTTTCACTAGCAGTATTTCTCTAGTATAGATCCTTAACTTCATCTTTCTTTATTTATGATTTCATTATATTGTTCTTTCATGACACTAATTTTGAAAAAGGTCTAATTATAGCTGCTACTCTTCTAAAAAAAATCCTAAATGCATATTCAAAGGGGGCTTTAGAAGTACACAAATGAGAATTAGTGATGTGATAAGCATGCACCAATAGCCTACTGGGGCTTTTTCACTCATCAAAGCTGAAATTATAATTAGAATATTTAGAAGCTAAGTACAGACCTGGGAAAGAAAATCAAATGAATCAGTTTTTATACAAATACAAGATAACAGAGATATTTAATTGTGTGGATCGATGCATTGTGTCACATTATGCCACATTTTGCCTTTGTTTCAGTAGAGCTGTGTTTTACATGGAATCACTGCCTGCTTTTTATAGAACATGGAGACTTGAAAATGAAAGTGCTAAGAATAGAATGTGTAGGAGTTAAATTGGTGAAGCTGCTGCAGAATGGCTTTTTATTTAAAATACACACAGAGAGAAGTTTGTCCCATGTACCCCAGACAATGTATAAAACACAATTTAAACAATTAACATTAATAATGCATCTACTGTATTTTGAAACTTCAGATTATGGGGACGTGTTTTTAAGTGGCACAACTATTACTGAATTTCATTAATTTTTCATATGGATAGGGCTTCAAATGCCATTAGGCATGCTGATCTGGTGGACTCATGTTGTGAAGCCATGTGGAGATGGCAAGTGGGCCACTCATTTTCTTCCGGGTGGTAGCGAACCATCATAATATGTCCCCAGATGTTGCCACCACCAGAGAAGGAGAGAGCAAGCGATATACCAGATGGCTCCTCTTTCTCCTAATACAGTGATACCTTGGTTAACGAGTAACTTGGTTTACAAGCATTTTGATTAACGAGCAAAAATTTCTGGACCTTTTTGTCTTGATTAACGACCAGGGTCTTGATATACGAGCACTCTCATGTGTGTCACATAATCAAAAGTGCCATGAGCCAATGGTGTCACTCCCTCTTCCCCTTCCTGCTGGAGGTAGGTGATAGTCTGTTTCTGTTTCAGGCAACAACAACAGCAGAGTTGAAGGAAGGGCAACAGCTTGGTAAAGATACGAACAGTTGACACCCCAATCAACCCCCCAACCCCCAAAGAGGCTACCTCTGTGGGGCCTCTCCCCCCATCCCTGCCACCACCACTGCAGCCAGGATACCTCCACCCCCATCAACCTAGTTTTAAAACAGCCCTCTCCATGGAGACTCCACCTCTCGCTCTAGCTGGGATTCCTCTCATTGCTCTCTTTTAAAAACAGCCCCCTCCACGGAGGCTTCTCCCCCCTGCTCTAGCTAGGATTCCTCTCATTACCCCGTTTTTAAAACAGCCCCCTCCATGGAGGCTTCCCCCTTCATCTAATGTACTTTATTTTGTACATTATTTTGTATTTTGTATTATATTACAGTATTGTAATAATTTTTATATGAATATTTTGGGGATGTGGAACGAATCATCCGAGGTTCCATTATTTACTATGGGAAAATTTACTTCTATATACAAGTGTTTTGGTTTATAAGCATGCTTCTGGAATGGATTATGGTCGTTAACCAAGGTATCATTGTATCTGGCTCCAAACAATATTTTCAAAGCTGAGCCATGATGTAAAATATATTCAGAGAAATTGCTATGATTTCAGACTATTTCCCATGTTCTTCTGGAACCCTTTCAAACTAGGCTGTAGAAAAAGGACAAAGGCCTGCTTCTCTGCTGCTCACCTTCTCCTTCTCCAGTGGCAGAGGTGTGTGGACAAGTGAAAGGAAGGGTTGCTGCCTGTGGTAGTGCCAAAGAGGTGCCTTTTTTTCTGGGATGAACATTTGGAGGAAATCAGCTCCTTGCTTCCATCTCAATGGGTGGTGAATTGTACCTTTCTGTAGGGCATACCCTTTTCAGCTGGGAAAGCTGGGAGGGGTCACAGTAAGGTTATCTTACTGCAGAACGTCTCTCCTCATAAAGACATACTTGTTACTTAGCCATTCTTGCATAATCTTTCTTCAAGTGTTGGTACGTCATTGCTGAACTGGTTTTAAGACCAGGAATGTTCTGTAGAATCTTTTCAAGCCCTTCTTGGAAAAACATCTAAAGAATTGGATCACTCTTTACCCTGATGCTGCATGAAGAATTGTGCTTCACAGGAAGAATTTATTTAGATTTCATTTTTAATGCTCAATTATCTGCCTATATATTTTAGCCTTGAATTTTTTTATGCAATAACCACTCATCTGAGAGAGCCAGTGTAGTGTAATTGTTAGAACATTGGGCATGGAATGGAAGACACAAGTTCAAATATCTGTTTAGTCACACAGCTTAATTGGTACCCTTGAATCAAATTAAAAATTCTCAGCCAAACCAATTTTACAGAAGCCTGGGGAAAAATAAACTTGATCTTAAAGATATAGAGCAGTAAGGAGCTGCAAGGGTAATCAAATTCAGCTTCTAGGTAAAATGGAATGATATCCATAATGTCATCGCTAGAGATGGGCACGACCAGGAAAAATGACGTTTCGAGTTTTCGTGTGTTGGAGCCAACCCGTTTCGGATCGTTTCAGTTTGTCGCAAAATTTTTCAAAAATTTGTCATTTTGTTTGTCGTCTGTCGTTAGTACTGGTTTGGGGGGGTAGGGTAGCGGGCTCCTGGAGGCACCTCTCTGGGGTGGGTGCCTCCTCTGGCCCGCTACGAAGGGAAGGCATTTAGCAGGCTCCTGGAGGCACCTCTCTGGGGTGGATGCCTCCTCTGGCCCGCTACAAAGGGAAAAGGAAGGGTACACGACCGTGTAGCCATTGCGTACCAAGTGGCACTGGCAGAGGCACCTCTCTTTTGGGTGCCTCTAGCTCACTAAGAAGGACAACATACTGGCGTACAGAGTTTTTTTGAACTTTGCACTGTGAGCGAGGTGAGAGAAGAATGCCTCTGCTGGGCGCCCTCTGGCTCACTAAGAAGGGAAGTGTACTTGCGTGTAGTGCAATGCGAGTACAGATCTGGCTTAGGGTTGGGGTTAGGGCAAGGGCTAAGCTTAGGGTTATTACGGGTAAGGTTAGGGTGAGTTAGTGGGCTGCACCTCTGGGTGCCTCTGACCCACTAAGAAGGACAGTGTACTGGCGTATGGGTTAGGGTTAGGGTTAGGGCTAGGTTATAGTGGGCTTTTTATGCCCGACTGGCACATCCCAGAAGTCTCAGTTAAAACCTGGCCAAGTGGCCATGCGATTGGTGGAATTTGCATGGTCCCATCCCATGGCCAGCCCATCATTGCGCAGGTGTAAAAAAAAATAAAAATAAAAAAAAATAAAATCAGTGGGATTGGAGACAGACGTTTATTGCAAGAAAAACCCACTGCTGCTACTGTAAAAATTCAGGGAGTTAAAATACCTAATTTTCGCATGTTTCTGTGTGGTGCTTTGGTGGGTTTTTGGACCACGATTTCAAAAAAAATATTGCAGTCGCCATTTTGGATCCCCCCGCACCGCATGGCATGGCGAGACGACGAGGATGCCCCCCACCAGAGGAGCCCAGGACAGGAGAGGGGGGAGGCCGGGGACCCCCCCCCCCAGAAACCACCCCTCTGGTAGGTGCCCTCACTCAGGCAGGCATATTTTCGCCTGCTTTTTTGCCCGGGGATCTTTTTTTTAAAACTTTTTTTCTGTGCCGCTTGGCATCGCGCAATCGCCGCGATGCCATGAACGAGAATGACAAATCAGACCCAATTTTTCTTTTATCGGTTCGAGTTCGAGTTCTGACGGCTTAATTGTCGTTACCGTTTCCGTTGCGTAATGGAAACGAGGAACGGAAACGGAAACGAGAATTTCGCCAATTTGTGCCCATGTCTAGTCATCGCTTTGAACCATTACTTTTGGACTATAGTTCCCATAATTCCCCAGCCACCCTTCACAGCTGTTGGTTAATTGCTTTCTGTGGCACAGTGGTTAAACAGTTGTACTGCAGCTAGAACTGTGCTCATGACCTGGGGTTCAATCCCAAGTAGCCGGCTCATTGTAGACTCTGACTTCTATCCTTCCGAGGTCAGTAATATGAATATCCAGCTTGTTGCGGGGGAGGGGTGTGTAGCCTGCATAATTAAATTGTAGACTATCCAGAGAGTGCTTTAAGCGCTGTGGGGTGGCATATAAGCAGAACACGTTGCTTTTCAGAAAGATTGCAGACAACACCCTTGCACATGTATTTCTGTAAACAAAGCTTGGGTATTTGCAAAAGGAAATGCCTGTTCTCCAAATTGTGACATTTACACATGTCAAATTGTGGATGGCTTCATTCATTAGTCCATCACCTGAAAAGCGTTGTTTCTCAGAAACAGTAGGTTGAAGAACTAACAAAAAATTGCTTTATAGCTTTAGTTCTCTAAGGGCTGGGAGACTATCTTAGAAAAATCTTTGAATCCATGCCAAATATTGGTCCAGATGGTCATTGATGTGGTATCTCTATAAAGTGAAGAAAAACATCTGTTATTATGTCAACTCAATCACTGCATGAAAGTTTTAATCATTACAGGATTTCTGTCACTAATATGGTAAGAATCTGATTACAAAGCAAAGTGTACTGAATTCTAAGTAATTACATAATATAATAAGCACCTGGAACCTGATCTTTTTAAATGTCACTAATTATATAAAATGTAATCCTTTTTTGGAATCCAGGATCAAAGAATACTGGTACAGAATACAGAGAAAAATGTGGGTTAGCCAGGGGTATTATTTGATGTCTAGACACATAACTAAAAGTTTAGCGCTGGACATAAGACTGCACCCTTGACTTCTGAAAACAACCAGAGTTATTGCTAATTATCTAATTGATGACATGTATGTATGTATGTATGTATGTATGTATGTATGTATGTATGTATGTATGTATATGAATTTTCAATCTTTAGGACAAACTATTCACTCTTCAATCCATGGGCTCCCAAACTGATGTGCAATAAAACAGCACTGGTAAAACAATAAAATACTAATGGCAAAGCACAAACATTCCAAAATCTCTCAAAATTATTGCTCTGTCCCTTGAAAATGAACTTTTTTTTGAAGGGATGAGATAATTGGTGTAGAACTTCATGAAAGACGCATCTGCTGAAGGCCTACCTGGATTTGAGTCATGCCTCCAGGACCTCCTTATATATGTGCACACATATATAAAATATCTGCACTGTTGAGAGGTGCATAGAACACTTTCCTGGCATAGACAACTTGTAAGAATATTATCAGAACTCTGATTCAGTTCTGCATACTTCAGCATGTGTTAGCTGAGCACTCAGAAATTCAGAACATTTTCTCCCATTCCCATTAGAAAAGCAACTGTAATTTGCCATTGAACTATCATTGCAGCTACAAGATATATTTGCTATTTTACTGCTGTTTGATTTCATTGAAGTTCTTTTTCCATCATCAACCTCAATCTGTCCTAGTTTTATACAAGTTTCTGCCTCCTCAACAAATCCGTATGTGGTTTCGTATTTCAAATGTTCACAGTTTATATGTTTGCAGCTATTGACTAGAATGTGCTTGCATGCATTCTGATTTGTTTTCCATTTGCCTCATGAATACTTGTTACCGAGCAGCCTTTGCAGAACATGTCAGTCAAAATTGTGTTTGGTTCTCCTCTTGAGTCTAGTTGGTACCAGTTTGATAAATCTCATATTTATTTATTTATTTATTTATTTATTTATTTATTTATTTATTTATTTATTTATTTATTGCATTTGTATACCACCACATCTTCCTATATGAACTCGGGGCGGTGAACAATAAAAACAAGAAAAGAAACGAGGATAAAAATAAGTGAAAGGCAATAAAAACAGGAGGGGGGCCATAACCCCCCACAACAGATGGCAATGGCGGCAAAGAAGAAAGAAGAAGAAGAAGAAGAAAAAGGAAAGAAATTAACTAAAATGGTTGCCAAAAGCCTCCCTGAATAGATGGGTTTTCAGGGCTTTCCTGAAGGCTGGCAGGGACACTACAAGGCGCAGCTCACTGGGAAGATGGTTCCACATCGTAGGTCCCACCACCCTCAGCGAGCGCGCCTGCGCCATTCTCGTGGGTCTGGACCCAGTTGACCTCTGGGAGATATGCTCCACCAGGTACTCTGGTCCCAAGCCGTGGAGGGCTTTGAAAATCAAAACCAGGACCTTGAACCTGATCCGGAGGACAACGGGTAGCCAATGCAAGCGAGCCAGAACTGGGGTGATGTGCTCGAATCTACGAGCACCTACCACCAGCCTGGCCGCTGCATTCTGCACCCGCTGGAGCCTCTGCAGGAGGGTCAAGGGCAACCCCACGTAGAGGGCATTGCAATAGTCGATCCTCGAAATCACCAGGGCCTGCACTACTGTCGTCGAGGTACATCTGTTCATCTAAGGGATCATGTTTCTCTTCAGAAGAAAATTAAGTTCACCCATACAAGACTCACCTCTTTTGCTTTTAAAGTGTTTATGGACATTTGTTCATTACTCCCTTATTAATTTTCATGGAAACATGTTCTCCACCTATATGCAGAACAAAGAGGTTCTCCACGTGCATAGGAACAATTCATTCCATTAAATGTAAACTACTTGGATAGTTCAGTGCCTAGACTGGCATTCACTTTTTATTTCCAGGGATGATCCTGAAGTGACAGTGAATTGTACAATAAACATTTCATCAGATTATTCTTGGATTCCTGGCTCAAAGGAAATACCTGACTAGGAAGCATCCCAGAGTTTAATTATTAATTAAAAATGGATCGAAGTGGTTCCTGTTGTGCATGGGATAGGATATATGCCAATGTTTAACAATAAATCATAATTTTTTAAAATCGTGCAACTAAGTTCCACATTTTGAAGAAGAATATGTTGGGAAAGATAACCCCCCATATCATCATTTTATCAACATTTTTGACAAGTTTAGTATAGCTGACTGTTAGTTATCTCAAAAATGGACAGAATTCAAGAGCAAAAATAGGATCTAGGATAACTGATTGGTTCTTATTTATTATAGTTTTCTAAGACATGCCAAGCAGAATTAGCACGTTTTATCTTCATTTGTATCTGTTTGAAGATATGAGTAGTATGAGATCAAGCACTTGCTGAATGTCTCTGTCTCTTTGTTTCAAAATATTTAATAGTGGATAGCTTCTGTATATAAAAAAGAAAGGATCTTGATATATTGCTTTGTGACAGATTGATGCATTTGATGGTCATTAATGTTACATACCCCGCATGAAAAATGTTTCATTGCATAATGTCTTACTGACATTACTGAGGAGCAGAAGAATACCAAGGAAATAGTCCCTGGTTGTTTGTAGTGGCTTCCCTCGATATTACAATTTGAAAATATTAAAATGCAAAAGACAACATAAAGCAATACAGCATTTCTTTGTCACCTTTCCAGATGTTTTGGAGTGGAACATTTATAATCCAACTGCTTTAGGGGCATGCAATTTTTAGTCTAATGCCTCAATAAACTACCTGGTTTAATGGAGTTAAAGAGACAATAATTCTTTGTATCCATTCATTCATTCAATGGTCATAATAATACGCTTGCCTATAAAACAATAGCTAGTTGTTACAACCCAGGGCATATTCACAAGGAACACAGGATCTACATCAGAAGTACAAATGCCACCTATATTGGGAGAGTTAGGTTTGCCCAAGATATTTGGCTGTCAGCAGTGGATTAGCCAATGGGATGCCCAAGAAGATCACCAAGCGATTTTTTTGAGAACAGGATATAAGATTATACAGTGGACCCTCGTATAACAAACAGCTTGTATAACATAAAATCTGTACAACATAAAAAATTCCAGAAATAGGGGAAATTTGCTTAACAGAATTGTCTAGGGGGTGAATCTGTACAACATAAAATGGTCGTGATTAGGGATTAATCTGTTTTCAATGCATTCCTATGGGAAATTTGTATAAAGGAATATTTGCTTAACACAATTTCATTTTGAACAAATTAATTCCTTTATACAAGGTACCACTGTATTTCAAATACCATGGGCTATTTCTAGCGGTTAAACAAATGACAACAACAAAACAAATAATGTGCTACACTTCAGAGATTTAAAATCTGCTGTGAAGAATATTAATTTTCATTCAAGTGTCTTTGTGAGAATTTCTGGATCTCCTGGGAAAACTATTTTTATATTTATTTATTTATTTATATTTGTACTTATTAACTGCCCGACTTTCCCTTTTAGGAATTCTGGGTGGTGTACAACAAATTGTGAAAAGATAAATTGCCCACAAAGAAAACAACCCACAAACTAAATAAATCAAATAAAAATAAAAATAAAACACAACGTACAAACATACAAACATAGACTCTGGAAGAAAAAGCTGGGACAGACAAACAAACCGACTAACCAAACACTTTTTGGTGCAGCAGAGGCAGCAGCAGTAGCAAGAAGGCAGGTTGCCTTTGCCTTTTCAAGCCACTAATCCTTGAACATCTTATTAACATTTTAGATTCCGGCCACCAAATTATTTCTTTCTTTCTTCTGCTATCATAATTTTATTTATTTATTTATTTTATTTAGTGATGTTGCTGTCGTAGCTGTTTATTGACGCATATGTTGTTTGTTATTGATGTGATGTTATGGTTTTATGATGTAGTCATTTACTATTGTTGTTGGTTTTATTGTAAGTTGCCCAGAGTGGGCATGTGGTCAGATGGGCAGAGTATTATAAATAAATAAATAAATTCTGAACTGTACAGGGGTCAAGTGCCCCTAATTTCAGCATTGTGGAAGGGTGAAGTGTACTTTGGATGCATTGTGAAAAGGCAAAGCTCACTGAATAAAATGCTTGCAGATATTTAAAACAATCAGGAAAGAGGAAGCTTGAACATGAGGTGGATTAACTAAATAAAATAAGTCATGTTCTCTAGGTTGCAAGAACTGAGCAGTGTTGTTAATGACAGAACCGTTTAGCACGTTTTAATTCATAGGGTGGATACCTAGTGTGATAGTGTAGACAATGATGGAATAATACTCAAGAGATCTGGATTCAAAGTCTTTCTTGGCCATGGAAACTCATAGGGGTGTGTGGGGGTAAGGGGGTGAGGGTGGGACTTGAAAAACAATTATTAACATTCATTACTTTGAAATCCCTATTAGGGCCACCATAAGTAATGACACATAACAACAGCAACTCACAGAGTAGCCATAAGCTGAAAACAATATAATAGCATTTAACAAAATCTTGTTGTATGGCAGACTCTTAAATATGCAATGCATAAAGATTCAACTTGTAAACATTTTCTGCTTTATTTCTCCTTTTGGACTGATTGGCCTTCTAACAAGAACTAAAAATGCCACTGCTAATTAGTATTTAATAAGCTACTAGCATTCTTGACCCTTTGAAATCTGTTTACCAAACATTCAAGTAACATTAAATCTAAATATCATGAGATAACAGAAACATTTTGAGATGCTCTAGAGCAGTGATGGCAATCCTTTTAGAGACCGAGTGCCCAAACTGCGGTTCAAAACCCACTGATTTTTTGCAAAGTGCCAATACGCCAATTTAACCTGAATTCAGGTGGCTGTGAAAGGGCAATCAATGTTGGGTGCCCACAGAAAGGGCTCCAAGTGCCACCTTTGGCACCTATGCTGTAGGTTTGCCAACACTGCTCTAGAGATTACATTCAAAGCAATTGCTGTAGATTTGAAATTATGATATTGCATTCAAAATGAAAAAAAAAGCTTGATTTAAACCAGTAGTTCCCAAGTAGTTGAACTTGTACCAGTGGTATGACACAGAAGTAGACCAGGTGGGGCAGAGGATTTAAATACATTACTAAGAATTCATTCTCTCTCAGTCCCCATCCCCTCCTGGACCTGCAGGGTCTCCTAATAACCCTACCTGCCATGCATTATCCATCTGGGCCTCTTCATATCAACATAGTAACACTTGATATTTCATTAAATCTACCATTCCCACACCCATAACTGATTGTTAGTAATAATTTTCCCTTGGCCATGGTTTGCCATTGCCATTGTTGTAGCAGTAGTAAACACTGTGGTTGACAGTATTACAATTTTAAACTTCTCTTTGTATTATTATTTTTCTTCTTGTTTCAGCTGTAATAAAATTTATTTCCAGTAGTGCTACAGCAACTTGCTGCATATATTTTGTGCTGTATAAGTAAAATTTATGTCTAACACCATTATAATTCCCAACTAACTGATTTGTTATTTGTCTTAGTAATAGTACAATTGTTTACAGTCTTGAAACATACTACAGTAGTTCCTTGGTTTACAAGAATAATTTGTTTTGGAAACATGCTCGTAAGCCAAAGTACTCGTAAACCAAAAATAGTTTCTACATAAGAAATAATGGACCCTCAGATTATTTTTCCCCTCTGGCTCCTCGCTGATGTTGCCACTTCTGTTGTCCCCTCACTACTATGGCTGCAGCTGTGTCAGTCCCTCACCACTGCCACCAGGAATGGGGTGACAGTGGTGGTGACAAGGAGCCAGTGGCCGTGGTGGCTACAGCAGCTGTGGCAGCAAAAGGGTGATGGCCATGGTGGGCGTGGTGGCAAAGAGCCAATGGTTGAGGCTAAGACTGCGGCGGTCACGGCAGCAAAGGGATGAGGGTTGCAGCATCCGCGGCAGCAACACAGTGCTGAAAGTAAGGAGGTGATGGTGAAGTGGTGGTGGAGGTGGTGGTGGAGGGGGTGGTGGCAGAGGAGGAGGGATGGTGCTCTGGTGCTTGTTTTGCATGACAGAGCTCATTAACTGGAATAAAATGTTCTAAATATTTTGCTCATCTTGCAAAAAGCTCATAGACCAGGGCACTCATAAAATAAGATATTAGTATATGTAAATAATAATAATAATAATAATAATAATAATAATAATAATAATAATAATAATAATAATAATAATAATAATAATAATAATAATAATGTGAATATCTTCAACCTAATAATATGCCTGAAAAGTGGGATAGAGTAGTCATGAGAGAATATGGCCCTTTGATAGAGAATAGAGTGATATAAGGTATGAAAGATTGAAAACTGTCAATACGTGTGTTGTTAGTCTGTGGAAATCCCTGCCAAAGATGTGGTGATGGCATCTGGTCTGGATGCCTCCAAAAGGGAATTGGACAGATTCCTGGAGGGAAAGTCCATCACAGGTTACAAACCATGATGGAGATGGGTAATCTCGAGGATTAAGAAAGAGGGTACTTCAAAGGCCAGATGCAGGGGAATGGTATCAAGAGACAGATATCTAGAGGCATTTGGCGGGGCCACTGTGAGATACAGGAAACTGGACTATATGGACCTTTGGCCTGATCCAGTATGGCTCTTCTTATGTTTGTATGTACAACTGATCTCCGAGCGTAACAAACCGGTCACTTTCAAACATGCTTATGATGGCTAATGTATACTGCATTTAAAACACTTTAAATATGCTTTTATTATTGAATGCTACTCTAGAATTTTTTAATTGCCTGTTTCTTTCTTTTAGCTGGCTGTACAGCTCAGTTGATTAGGTATCTGGCAGCAGAACCACAGGCTGGAAGTTTGATTCCCCAGTGTGCCTCCCAGGAGAAAAGCCAGACCGTTGTTGTTCAGACGTTCAGTCATGTCTGACTCTTCATGACCCCATGGACCAGAGCATGCCAGGCCCTCCTGTCTTCCACTGCCTCCTGGAGATTGGTCAAATACATGTTGGTCGCATTGATGGCACCGTCCAGCCATCTCATTCTCTGTCATCCCCTTTTCCTTTTGCCTTCAATCTTTCTCAACATCAGGGACTTTCCCAAGGAGACCTCTCTCCTCATGAGGTGGCCAAAGTATTAGAGCCTCAGCTTCAACATCTGTCCTTCCAGTGAACATTAGGTTTTGCTTTCTTTCAGGATACAAAGGTTTGATCTCCTTGCAGTCCAGGGGACTCTCAAGACTCTCCTCCAGCACCACAGCTCAAAAGCATCAATTCTGCAGCGAAGAGCCTTCTTTATGGTCCAGCTCTCATTTCCATACAACACTACTGGAAAAACCATAGCTTTGACTATCTGCACCTTTGTCGACAAAGTGATGTCTCTGCTTTTTTAAGATGCTGCCTAGGTTTGTCATCACTTTCCTCCCAAGAAGCAGATGTCTTTTAATTTTGTTGCTGCAGTTACCATCTGCAGTGATCAAGGAGCCCAAGAAAATAAACTCTACCATTGCCTCCATTTCTTCCCCTTCTATTTGCCAGGAGGAGATAGACCTGGTGGCCATGATCTTAGATTTTTTGATGTTAAGCTTCAGTCTATTTTTTCAGTCTCCTCTTTCACCCCCACTAGGAGGTTCTTTACTTCCTCCTCACTTTCTGCTATCAGAGTAGTATCATCTGCTTATCTGAGGTTGTTGATATTTCTTCTGGCAATCTTAATTCTGATTTGTGATTAATCCAGACCTGCCTTTCGCATGATGTACTCTGCATATAAGTTAAATAGGCAAGGTGACAGTATACAGTCTTGCCGTACACCTTTCCCAATTTTAAACCAGTCAGTTGTTCCATATCCAATTCTGATTGTTGTTGCTTGTCCCACATATAGATTTCTTAGGAGACAGATGAGGTGGTCAGGCACTCCCATTCCTTTAAGAACTTGCCATAGTTTGTTGTGGTCCACATAGTCAAAGGCTTTTGCATAGTCAATGAAGCAGAAGTAAATGTTTTTCTGGAACTCTCTAGCTTTCTCCATAATCCAGCACATGTTGTCAATTTGATCTCTAGTGCCTCTGCCTGCCTCTTTGAAATCCAGCTTGTACTTCTGGGAGTTCTCTGTCCACATACTGCTGAAGCCTTCCTTGAAGAATTTTGAGCATAACCTTGCTAGTGTGTGAAATGAGTGATATGGTACCATAGTTGGAGCATTCTTTGGCATTGACCTTCTTTGGCATTGAGATGTAGACCAATCTTTTCCAGTCCTCTGGCCACTGCTGAGTGGCATATTGTATGTATCACCATTCAACTGGATAGTATCACAGTTCAACTGGAATGCCATCACTTCCACTGGCCTTGTTTGCAATGCTTTCTAAGGCCCACTTGACTTCACTTTCCAGGATGTCTGGAAAAAAACTCGAGGTCAGCAACTGCACTATCTTGGTTGTCAGGGACATCCAGATCTTTCTGATATAATTCCTCTGTGTATTTTTGCCATCTCTTCTTGATGTCTTTTGCTTCTGTTAGATCCATATCTTTTTTGTAATTTATCATATCCATCTTTGCATGAAATGCCCCTTTAATATCTCATTTTTTCTTGACCATATCTCTGGTTTTTTCTTTTCTATTGCTTTCCTCTATTTCCTTGCATTCTTCGTTCAAGAAGACCGTCCTGTCTGTCCTCGCTATTCTTTGGAAGTCTGCATTCAATTTTCTGTATCTTTCCCTTTCTGCCTTGCATTTGCATCCCTTCTCTCCTCCACTATTTGTAGGGTCTCGTTGGACAGCCACTTTCCTTTCTTGCATTTTTTTTAGGATGGTTGTTAGAGATGGGCATGGAACGAACAATTTTTCATTTCCGTTATTTGTTTGTTGTTCCGTTACGTAACGAAATGACAAATGAAATTTGTGATGAAAATGCAATGAAACGAACAGAACCACGAAAATTGTTGTCGTTACATTTCGTTTCCGTTAATGGTGACGCACAATGAAATGAGCTGTTTTAAATGTTAAAAAATGCCCTGGACATCCGTAAAAAAGCAGCGATAATTATTTATAGAGATGGGCATGAATAGAAAAAAATAGAGTTTCGTTTGTCGTTTGTTGTTTAGAGGTCTGTTTTGGTTCGTTTCCGTTGTTTGTGATTTTTGCAAAAAAATTGTTTTCATTTCGTTACCGGTTCATTACCGTTTCGTTACCATTTATTCCAATTTTCCATGATTTTTTTAGCATTTAAAGCCACTCACTTCATTGCTGTAACGGAAACAAAACGCACGATAAAAATTCCCGTGTTTCTGTTCGTTTCGTTTCATTTTAGAGACAAATTTTGTTTGTCGTTTCGTTGCGTAACAGAATGAAATCCGAAAAACGAAAATGAAAACTTGTTCATTCCGTGCCCATCTCTAATTATTTATATTGTCTGATAATACCTACCAGGGGGGTTGGGTTCCTTAAAACATTTGTTTTTGTCTTCTCCCATCACGATGTATTTTTCTTTTCCCTTTAAAATGGATGTTACCACCAGCCACAAAATGGAGGCAAGCCATGTGATGGGATCATGTTCAACCAATAGCATGCCCAGGTTGCAGACTGGGCGGGCAGGTCTGGCAGCCACAGAGGGCATAAAAAGCTCTGGCAGCCCCCGTCCTCCTTGCAGTCTCTGGTGGGAGTTAGGGTGGGATTGCTGTCTCTGTGACTCTAGCTTCAGTCCTGCAGCCTCCCTGTGTGTGCGCGTGCTGCGTACCTCTCGGTGAGTACCCTCCCTTGCCCCGCAGTGCAGTCACTCTGTGGCTGCCTTGCACCCTGGGCAACACCCGCCGCTGCCTTTGCAGCCTCCCTGCGTACCTAGTCTATACTGTGTCTCTGCCAGCATCCATTTTTTTAGTGTTTTCCCTCTGGTCTGGGGTGTTGGGGGATGCCTGCGCACGGAAATGCTTTAAAAATTGCGCAAAAAGCGGGTAGAAATGACAAACGAAAAAATGAAAAACATTAACGAAATTTTTCAAAAAATTCACGACAAACGGAAATGAACTGAAACAGACCTCTCAATGACAAACGAAAAACCGAAACACCATTTTTTTGTTTCGTGCCTATCTCTAATGGTTGTAATTGCTGCCTCCTGTATAATGTTACAAGCCTCCATCCATAGTTCTTCAGACGTACTGTCCACCAAATCTAGTTCCTTAAATCTATTCTTCACTGGCACTATGTATTCATAAGGGATTTGACTTAGATTGTATCTGACTGGTCCAGTGGTCTTCCCTACTTTCTTCAGTTCAAGTTTGAATTTTGCTATAAGAAGCTGATGATCTGAGCTGCAGTCAGCACCAAGTCCCATTTTTGCTGACTGTAAAGAGCTCCCCAATCTTTGGCTGCAGAGAACATAATCAATCTGATTCCGGTGTTGTCCATCTGGTGCTGTCCATGTGTAAAGTCGCCTTTTGTGTTGTTGGAAAAGCCAGCCTGTAGCCTTAGGCAAATTACACAGTTTCAGAATGCCCCTAAATGAAGGGAATGGACAACCACTTACATATTCTTTACCTAGAAAAGCGCCAAAATGAGTTAGAATTGATTTGACAGGACAATAACTATTATAATAATGGCCTGTTCAGACATGGCTGGTAGAAATTTGGTTAGTAATAAATAAATATTAACTACTTATTGTATTTGATAGAATTAGTCAAAGTTGTAGCATGTCTGATGTGGTAGGTCAGAAGTTCACCTTTGTATGCTTAAATAGAAAACATAGATAGACTTGTGCAGTTAAAAACTGTTTCCTTCTTAACTGACAACAGTGTAAGCAACACTCTTCATACAAAGCAACTGTTTGAATACTGTCAGCTAATTGTTAAAGTAAACAAACCCCCTCTGAAAAGAAAGAGTATAAAGGTTTTGTAATTGTGCCAAGTAGGTGTAGCTCTTTGTCTCTCATTTGGTGTACATTTACTGGTAAAATACTGTAAACTGTCTCAGTACTTCATCATTATGTTTGCCTCCACCTTCATTATGGGAATGAACCTCCTGCGCAAATTTTGATGCAACAGGTTCATTCTAATATTGTTTTTTCCTTGGGTATATGTACATACCAGCACACAACAACACTGGCTGGCAGTATTAAGACTGCACAAAGTGCCTATAGGCAGCAGTAACATTTGTGCCCGACACCTTAAAAATCAGCACTCTATTCCAGTGGTCACTGAGTCAGAGGTTGGGAGTTCACTTCCCCACAATGATCTCAGAAGATGTGGCCTTGGGCAAGGAGTCTCTGGATGCCTCCCCCCCAAAAAAAAGGAGAATGGTAAACTACTTCTTAGTGCTGTCCAGCTAGAAAACCCAGGAAAGAGTTGCTGTAAATTAGAATTGACTTAGGAGCACACAATAATAATTCCTTAGTGGTGTACAACTGAGAATATTTTATGCTTTCCCCCAGATCACTATGGGCTGCAATTCCTTGACTTTGCCCCTTACCTCCCATCCCTACCCCGCAAAAAGACAAATTAGATGCCTAGGAAGCATTGGGATGGGCAACCTGCTAAAAATGTTATGAATGTTCCTTTATAGACTAGAAAAAGTCTCTCTCTCTCTCTCTCTCTCTCTCTCTCTCTCTCCCCCCCTCTCTCTCTCTCTGTGTGTGTGTGTGTGTGTGTGTGTGTGTGTGTGTGTGTGTGTGTGTGTGTGTATGATCAGAGAGTTTTACCATGTTGTGGAAAAATCAAATGCCACTTGCAATTTAGTTGCTGAACTGCAAGAATTCTTTTCCATTTATAGGCTGCCCATATAGAGAATTATGTAATTGTTCTAGACACAGTTTGGAAACTTTCCCAGAGGAATAATAGGTAAGTTAACAGAGCCATTTTTAATTCTGCAAAGTGCACTCTTCCTTATAATTTACTTAATACAAACATTCAATGTATTGCAGTTTACTGCCCAAATTGCATTTAAAATATTTTAGAGTTAGCAAGACAGTTTTGCTTTGATGGCCAGTTGGACTTTATGATTTGATTATCTGGATAACAGCAAACAGCAATAGAATTCATTTTCTAAATGGTTATGGATATTATCTTTCAATGACACTGTTGATAAAGCAAAAAATTGAATTCTTAAGTCTCGGAAGAAAACTAGATGTCATATATGATTTCATACACCATTTATTTAGCTTACAATATATTGTGATAATGTGTGGATGGGGTGTTCCACTGGTTATTTCCTCCCCACATTCTGAAAACAAATTCAGAAGAAGGGCTGTACCTCAGATATAGGGTGCCTGGTTTTATGCAAAAGGTCTTGTCCAATTTTAATCTCTGACATTTTCTTCTAAGAAAAAATGCAAATACTTGACATTATTATCTAATAAGAGAGACTTTTGCTTCAGATTTCCAAAACCACCACAACTTTTGGTAAATATATGAGTTGATTCATTACAAGGCAATTTCTGAATCAGTTGTTAGCAAGATGCCAGCTTTTGCATTTTAGATGTGCCCTGAAGTATTAATAATTACCATAGCCAAAATTAGCCACTGCAAGTTATGCTAAAACCAATAGTATTCCAGCCAGAGAACAGAAAGTACTATAAACAGTTACAATAGTCTTAACATATTTTGTTTTCTGATTTGGGTTAGGTGTAAAATTGTCAAATCATATGGGAAGATATTTCAAACTGGCACAAGTTTCATTAGTGTTCTGTGACACACAAATATTGTACCCCAGCGAGTTGCCACTTCCTACACATATCCAGCAGGTGGTATTACTAATTGAATTTTTATGGGCAATTTAAATAGTCAGAACTTTTGTCTATATGTAATAATTTGCTTGGCATAGCTAATTAGACTGTTAGTTGCTGTGGGCAATGTGATGCTCCCAGATATTTATTAGGAAACCTAAACAGCCCCTCTTTACCAGACTTGGCTTTTGCTACAATCTGCACATGGTATTTCTAGATGTTACAATTGCTTCTCTATTTATAAGCTCCAAGTAATTTTGAAATTTTTGTTTCAGATTAGATGCATTCATTTTTCAGTACATGCTGTGTCTGTGTAAACAGTGTGTGTTTGATTCCCAGAGTGAGAGTATGGCAGACTTTACAAAATGAATATCTGTACCAGTTGTAAAAATGATTTTAGTTGTCCTTCAGCAAACAGCAGGATGAATAATATTGAAGTGGGGCAAATTGCTGTTCTTAAAGTGATATTTTGACTCAGTTCCAGTCCTAAAAATTCGCAGCAATGTGATACGCTTTTTGCTAATATTTTGAAGTTTGAGATCCTGCTGGTTTCTTCAAATACTTCATTAATATACATTTTAAAAATATTTTATATGTATTCCCTCTTTTTCTTTACAGCTGCTTATTGACTGCAATGCATCTTTATCAAGCCTTCTTTTTCCTTTCCCAGCCAATATCTCCCTTACTTATCTCCATGGGGAAATTAATGCTTCTCAACTACTTTACATTGAAGTCAGGATACTTGTGGGTTGGGGGAAGGTAGGCTTTCAAATTTTTAGACATGTCAACCATTGCAAAGGCATTTGGAATTAACACCTATGAAAAAGGTGGTAAAATGAAGGGTGAATAGATAACAACCCAGTAAATTCTAAAACCCTGCACTTTTCTTCATTTTAATGATAATTTTGAAGACTTCATGAGAGATCAACAGTGGGATAAAGAGGAGGTGAGAATCCCCTCAGTCCCCCCTCTCTCACTTCTGTTTTCCTGAACATATTCTCTGTGTTATTCAGGTGCCTTTGCAGTCTCTTATCAAATTTGTGTTTGTACTTGAAAATGACACACCTGCCCAGTATCTATGGTAACAAAATCTCTCTTTAGTTTCAGCTTTCTCTTTGCTCTTTCATTAAAAAAGAGACTCTAAGGAGATTTCCATTAAAGAGCAGTTTTTAATGTTTTCATTTAAAAAAAAATTACCATTTTCTTGGTAACACTTCAAACAGGTTGTGGTGATCTTTTGTATTAGACCCATTTCAACTCTGCTTAAGAAAGTTTGTATTTTTCATCAAATATTGAAATATAGAAATAAGCTCAGGCATGTTCAACAGTGCAAAACCCCAGGGAGATGTGAGTGTAATTATAAATAGAAAGCCAACACAAATATCTAATTTAAAAAACCGTTTTCTCCTCTCAATAAAAACCACTTGAATTTCTACTAAATTTTGCCAAAAGTGATATTTAAGAAGTATTTAAGATTTCTGAATATTATTTATTTGTTGGATTTCTAGACTGCCCATCTAGTAGCAAGACCACTTTGGGCAGTTTATAACAATCAAATAGAAATAGAGTAATAAAACAGGTAAACAACAATTAAACTAACTTATTAGTGAAGAAATTAGACAATAATAATGTCTGAACCCCAAATAACAGTATTTAAATTAAACATTTATGTATTTGTAATTTTGTAAGGCAGGCAGAACAGAGTCAAAGCCTAGGTCAATAAACTTGAACCCTGTAGCTGTGAATCGGTCTGCTGGAATGCCTGAGAGAATGACCAGGTCTTTAAAGAATGCCTAAACAAACCCAGCAAGGGAGGCAGGCAGATTTCAACAGAAAGAGTATTCCGGAGGCATAGGACAATAGCTGAGAAAGCCAAGTCCTTATGTACTATGGGCAGTTCTCCTTGGGAGAAAGCGGTCTGATAGGTACTGAAGTCCTCAACCATTTAGAACTCTGTATGTCATTGTTAACACCTTGAAGTCAATGTGGTAGCGAATTGGTAACCAGTACAGGGAGGACAGAATAGGGGATATATGTTGATGTATTCCAGGCCTGCCCAAAGTCCGGTCCGGGGGCCAAATCGAGCCTGTCAGGGCATTCTGAGTGACCCGCGGCTGGCTGGCCCACCCCTCCCTCCCCCTCCTTCTCCCCATTTTTTTTAAATCTTCCGCCAACACCACTGGGGAGTTTGGAGGGGTGCAAGGTCACACAGATCGCCTCTTCCAAGGGGTGACCTGTGGCCATGGCTCCCTGTGCTTCCTTTGGTCCCCACCTTCCTCCCTCCCTCCCTTGGTCCCCACCTCCCTCCCTCCCTCCCTCCCTCCAGATACAGGGGAGTAGTATCAGGAGACAGATATCTAGTCTCATGCGCTCCCAAACGCATCTGGTGGGGCCGCTTCAAGGGAAGCCCCACATTGAGAGCATTGCAGTAGTCAAATCTTGAGACTGACAGTTCATGAACCAGTATAGCGAGGGTGCCAGTGTCCAGATAGGAGTGCATCTGGATGGTCTGCCAAATGTGGAAGTGAGCTGAAGAAATCACTGACACTACCTGCATTTCCATGGATAACATAATGTGTAGAAGAACTCCCAAGCTGCAAAGCTCAGTTTGAGTGGAGAGAGTCACACTTCCAAAAGAGAGGGTGTTTCCCAACCCACTGACATCCATCTTGCCTAGATTCAACCTCAGCCTGTTCCATCCCAGCATGGCCCCCATACAGCACTCAAGGGATGAGATAACATTCACTGCAGAATGTGGAAAGGAGAGAGAACTGTATGTCATCTGTGTACTGGTGACATGACACTCCAGAACTCCTGATTACGCCCCCCCCAGCCTCATATAAATGTTAAATAACATTGGTGCTTTCATCCAAGCTGGAGGATATACTTAAAAGAGTAGCAGTCATTTAAAGTTTGATTGTAAAGAGGTGAGCAGTTGAACCACACTGATCTTATTTAATTTGTATATTTTATGTATTACTATGAATGCAGCAACTGCTTGTTTATTATGCCAAGATCTCTATCTATCTATCTATCTATCTATCTATCTATCTATCTATCTATCTATCTATCTATCTATCTATCTATCTATCTATCTATCTATCTATCTATCTAGGACCAAGGGAACGGACAAAGCTAGATAACTGACATCTACCTACAGGGTATACCATTTAGTTTGTTCTAGGAGGTGAGCGTGGATTAAGTATTGATGTTTAGCAAAACTGATATTATGGAGTTTATCAGTATGTCAGTATCAGCATATTATATTCATGATTACAGCAAGAATTCTAATTTCTTATAAATTTATGACAGACTCCCAAATTAGTCTCAAACGAATTGCAAGATTGACTGCTTTTGTTCTTTTTGGGGTTGTAAATATAGTGACATACCTGCCCTGTATTTATGGTAACAAAAGCTCTCTTGTCAGCTTTTGTCTTTGCTCTTTTCATTGAAAAAAGTTTCCAAGGAGATTTCCATTTAAGAACAGTTTTAAATGTTTCCATTTAAAAAAAAATGCCATTCAGTAAACATCAAGAAAGTGACACCTCTATCGACTGCTGTAAAACCTTGCCATCCTCAATCAACTAACTGTCCTATAATGAAGAGCAACAAGATCAGCCACGTAATCTGATGAGTAATTCCAATAGTGATTCCATCAGACTAATGTCCAAGCTCATAACACCAACAACTAGCTATTACTTGGGGGCCTAATCTATTTTCAAACCATAAGCACCCTGCTCTCCACCCTATGCAGCTGTTCTAGCCTAGTTAGAACATGGTGAACTTGATAATGTTAAGGTCTGTGTCCAGGATTTCTTGTCATCCATTTCTTTTCCATCCCCTTTTCCTTCTGTGTCTGTTGCTGCTGCTGCTGCTATTATTGAAAATCATTCATCTCTAAACTACTTCTTTACTCTATGACCATTTCTGGCTAAACCGAGTGTACACGTTTTAAATAAATATATTAGAAATTAAGTTTTGCAACATTGCTACACATGTCAGTGTGAACAAAGCGATAGGAGACCCATGCAACTCACAATGTACAGTATGTATGTATGTATGTATGTATGTATGTATCTATCTATCTATCTATCTATCTATCTATCTATCTATCTATCTATCTATCTATCTATCTATCTATCTAGTTTTAAAAGATGAGTCCATTATCAAGATAGTGGGATTTAGAGATGTCATTTTGTTTTTCTGTTTTGCATTTTTAAATGACTATTTCTCAGCAGGAATTTCTGAGCTAGGGGAAATGCCAGATTTTTTTTCATCCAACAGACAAATATCTTGTGTAAACTTTTGAAATTATATATAGCAATTTCTCTAACATTTGTCCAGCTTCATCCTATAGATACTGTGTCTATAGATTTCACTTAGTTCTGTCACACATTGGTATCAGTTTTGGACTAGGCTATTTTTACAGCCTTCATTAATATAATGCAGCTTGTACAATGTATTTCATGAGTCCTCAGTAGGGATGGGCACCAAATGAACGAATAGCTGATTTGTTGGTTTGTTACATATTGAAATGAAATGAAATGAAACAAAATGAATTGAGGAAGCAGCAATTAATTACTAACGAAACAGGTCTGTGCTTTTATTCATTTAAAATGAACCAATTTGTTTCTCTGTAAAAGGGCTCCCTTGGGTTCTAAAAGCACCAAATTTGGTGGGTACCTTCCTTGTAGTCTCCCCTTTAACCCCCCCCAAATTTGGAGAGATTTGGGGGTTACAGGGGGCCAAGTTATTCAACTCCAAAGGGGTTGCCTCTGGGGAAAAATTGCAGTGTTCAAGTATTTGAAAATACTGATCCTTGGCATCTAGCAACATGGAGATGGCAGGGGAGCTTCCTCAAGCTCTCCCCTTTAAGCCCACCAAGGCACGTTGGGCTGTATTCTTGCAGGCAGGCAAGAATTAACCATCGGGCTTGGGCTATATGACCCTCAGGTATGAAGAGAGAGTGTGGATCTCCCTGGCATCATCAAGAAGACCAAGGCAGGTCTTAGAAATAAATGGGTCTTTCAGACCCATAACATGCAGGCAGTCTAGCAGGCCTAGGAGGAAGGCAGGAGTTTGCCGGAATACTCCAGTTAGAAATAATGCAATAGGAGGACTCCGGTTCTATTTTGTTGGTTTATTGAAATGGGGCCATGATTAAGAGGGACATCTGGGCACATTCGTATTGTGCCAATTGAGAATTGGGGAACTGGTACTGGTTGGTGGTAGGAATAACAATGTGTGTGGGAAGCAATGTAGTTTCAAGGGCGTAGGGGGGGAAGAATTTTGAAACCCTGCCCAAAATGCCTCCCTTGGAACCCTACTCCTAAATAAAACCCTCCCAAACAGAACCTGTGCTGGTGTGCCTTCTCTCTGAACACAGACACGCATGCGCGTCCACGCGCACGCACGCACACACACACACATTTTCTGTCCTTTGAATTTCAATGCTACCATAATAACATGGAACAAGAGTTCGATTCTGTAGGGAGCCTGATAAATGGTCGTCTACCACATCCAAAAGCAGCTTTCCAAAGTATTTTCATACTTGCTGTTGTAATTGCTAAGATTTTTATTTCATTTTGCAAGTGAAATAAAAATCTTATTTCATTTTATTTTATTTAAAATATAAAATAAAACCACTGCACAAGCTTCTTAAGTAGGAGATAATTACTGTTAAATAAAAAGCATGTGTAGGATTCTGCAACCTTATAATAGTTTAAGGATTACAAAAATCTATGCTTGACTAGCATTTTAGTATTGTTTCTTCTACATTGTTGATCTTTGTCTCCAACCCCCAACTCTGGAATTCAGTAGAATAATTTTTACTTGTAGATGCATGGAACAGATGTTCCTCTCTATGACTGGAGTCAGAAATTTTAAAAGGTTTATTACCAACTACAGTACACTTTCATGTTGTAATTTGCACAGCTGTTCATGCTAAAGACAATTTACTAAAAGTTTGTTTCTTTCTCTCTTATGTAGTTGAATACCCTTGTTTCTCCACAGATCGCAGAATTTTGTTGGAGAAATGTAAAATCTGAATGTTTAAAAATATACATATTTGATTTGTCTAATTACATGTTGATCATATTCCATAGTAATTAATAAAAAGAATTTGAAGAAATGTGATTACTTCCACTGGGAAAATCCTTAAGAAGAACTTGTACATATTAATTATGATTTTGTATGCAATTTACATCCTTACAAAATTTTAGGTAATAAAAATTAAAATAAAGAAAACAAAAAAATTGTGGTATCCTAAGGACTAAGTGCTCTTTTTTAAGGTCAGTTTTCATGGACCGGTCCACTTCCTCCGAAGTAAGAGTGGTCAATTCGGAAGAAGTGGACTTGTCAACAAAGGCCCACATTAAAATATAGGAGTGAGTCTTTAAGGTGGAATAACCTTATTTTTTTCCTTTATATTTTATTTTGATTTTGATTTTGCCTGATATGCAGGCACACTCTGATATGACTACCTCTTCTAAAATTACAAAATGTTATTGTTCTGTTCTACATGATATGGAATATTTGCAGCTTCTAAAATAAGTTTTGTCTTGTTAACCTGTATTTTATCACATTTTCCCACCAGAGAGTTAAAGTTGGTATCTTTTATTCTCCTCCTCCTCTTCACCTTACCCTCAGAATACTGCTGTGAGGTAGGTCAGGCTGAGAAAGTATGACACCTAAAGGCCAGCCAATGAGTTCCCTGACCAAGTGGAAATTTGAACCTGGATCTCCCAGTTCCAAAGCTCTAACTATTACACCATATTGACTCTTCATACCATGCCTCAAAATACATTTTCTTATGGTACAGTATCTCATTTGAGCAGGGATAGCTTAGCCAACATGATATATGCACAATGATCTCAAGACAATGTAGTCTATGGGAAGCTATCTACAAGGCTAGTATGGAGGCTGCAGCTAGTGCAGAATACATGAGTCTCTCTCTCTCTCTCTCTCTCTCTCTCTCTCTCTCTCTCTCTCTCTGAATGCACACACACACATATTCTCTGGAGAAACCTTTCCAAGGCATGAAGCCCTGCTAGGATCGACTATGTGGAATGAATATGTGGGTTTTTTTTTGGGGGGGGGCAGGAAGCATCCAAGAAGATTGCCCATTTTGGGTCTTCTTGTTGTTGGCTGAAAGGCAAGCATTATATTAAATCTTCATTTTCATGGTCAGAAGCAGAAACTTTTCATACTTCCAGTTCCCACATTTCAACCATGTCCGAGTAATTCTCTACCTAGAAAACCTTCAACAGAGTCATTGTGTCATAATTGACTTATTTGGGCAAGTTGTTGCTGCAATCTGTTGTACACCACCCAGGGATCCCAAGGGAAAATCAGGCATTTAATAAGCATAAAAACAAACAAACAAACAAACAAACAAATAAGCAGCTTGGATTCAAGTTATCCAAAAGACCACATATCCTTCTATGAGCTCGCCCAGGCTTTAAGACATCAGTGGAGGTATTTCTCTTAGTCCCACCACCTTCGCATGTATGCTTGGTGGGAACACTGGAGATGGCCTTCTCTGTTGCTGCTCCCAGACTATGGAACTCCCTCCTAGGGTAGTTCCATCTTTTATTGTCCTTCTGCAAGCAAACGAAGACCTTTGTCTTTGGGCTTGCTTTTTTTTCATGTCTGGTGATCTGAGAGGGTTTTTAAATGGACTCTGTTTTAGTCGTGGTTTTTATTTACCATTTTAACATAATCAGAGGTGGGACAAAATGAATTTTTAATTTGTTTCATTTGTTATTCATTTTATTAGCTAACAAAACAAATAATGAACCAACCCATCAAAGAAAAATGAAATGAAATGAAATGGAAATTTCCATTTCGTTTCATTTTGTTTTTCGTTCCTGGCAGCAAACAAACAAACAAACAAACAAACAAACAAACAAACACAACAACAAAACAAAACAAAAACCAGCCCACACTAAAGCTGAGAGGGGGGCAGCCCAGGCATGGGGGGACTTTTAAAAATAATAAAAATAAATCAAAATAAAAACAAAAAACACCAACCAGGGGCTGGGGCTGGGTGGTCGGCACTATATAGTAAAAATAAAAATAAAAAATTTAAAAGTGCTGACCCAGCCCAGGAGTTGAATAGTCGGCACTGTAAAATTTTAAAAACTAAAAATATAAAAATATATAAAAAAATTGCGCTGGCCCCAGCCGGAACTTAAAATAATAATAATAATAAAATGAATGGCCCCAGTTGGAACTTTACAAAAATAAAAATATAAATAAATAAAAAACATTGGTCCAGCCCATGGGCCAGCTGGTTCGGGCGGGGAGTAAAAACTAAAACTAAAAATTGATTTTTTTAAAAGGGGGCATGGGAAAGCCAGCCCCTCTCAGCTGCTCAGTACTGGCCCCAAGCCACACCTCTCAGCTGTAAACAAAACAAAACAAAACAAAAGCCCCAGCATCTGGGACTTTTAATAATAAAAATAAAAATAAATAAAATAACATTGGTCCAGCCCGCAGGCCAGACAGCCTAGGCGAGGAGTAAAAAATAAAAATAGAAATCGAAATTATTTTTTTAAAAAAGGGGCGTGAGGAAGCCAGCGCCTCTCAGCTGTTTTTTTTAAAAAAAGCTCTGACATCGGGGACTTTTAAAAATAATTGTTGTTGTTCAGTCGTTCAGTCGTGTCCGACTCTTCGTGACCCCATGGACCAGAGCTCGCCAGGCCTTCCTATCTTCCACTGCCTCCTGGAGTTTGGTCAAATCCATATTGGTTGCATCGATGACACCGTCCAACCATCTCATTCTCTGCCGTCCTCTTTTCCTTTTGCCTTCAATCTTTCCCAACATCAGGGACTTTTCCAAGGAGTCCTCTCTCCTCATGAGGTGGCCAAAGTACTGGAGTCTCAGTTTCAAAACCTGTCCTTCCAGTGGACACTCGGGGTTGATTTCTTTCAGGATGGATAGGTTTGATCTCCTTGCAGTCCAGGGGACTCTCAAGACTCTCCTCCAGCACCACAGCTCAAAAGCATCAATTCTGCGGTGATCAGCCTTCTTTATAGTCCAGCTTTCACTTCCATACATCACTACTGGAAAAACCATAGCTTTGACTATCCTGACCTTAGTTGGCAAAGTGATGTCTCTGCTCTTTAGGAAGCTATCTAGGTTTGCCATTGCTTTCCTCCCAAGAAGCAGGCGTCTTTTTTATTTCGTTGCTGCAGTCGCCATCTGCAGTGATCAAGGAGCCCAAGAAAATAAACTCCACCATTGCCTCCGTTTCTTCCCCTTGTGCGCAACAACAAATTGTAGCCTCTGCTTGTAGCAATTTTTCTTGCTTATCTTCCTCATTGTGCCTTCAGGTTTCTGCTCCTGTTCCTCAATGGAGTTTCCTAGTGCTTCTTATTTTTCTACATTATAGGGGAGAAGAGAGTCTGGGCATTTGTTATAGACACTTAGAGAACAAAGACTTAGTTTGTGGGGGCAGAAAGAAAACCCCTCATATACTGTAACTCCATTGAGTTTTTCCTCAGGAGGGTCTTTGGGTAGTAGATGAATGAACTCTCCACCTGGACTATACATATTTTAAAGAGGGAACTGCTCATGTCCTGCTACCTCTGGTGAAATAATTTTATTTATTTATTTATTTATTTAAAAAACTTATATCCCGCACCATCTTCCCGAACGGGAACTCTGGGCGGTTAACATCGATAAAAAGCATAAAATGAGTAGCAGCCTCCAAGGAAAGGCAACGGAGGGCAAGATGGCGGCAAAAGATAAGGACCAAAAAAAAAAAAATTGATGCTAATAGGCATGTTATCCTCATGCAACACACCCAATCCTGCTATAAAGACCTGTGTCAGTTTGATAGACAAAGCTCTCTGCCGAACTGTTAGAGGTAAACAATATCATTCCTATAAAAATAATAATTAATTCCAGGTCCATATGAATATGTCTGCAGCTCTATTTTAGCTGGTTTAGCAATGGCTCACTATTCCGATTCTCTTCCCCTGGACTAGACTATAAGCAGGCAAAGCCTTTTATGAGCCCCTCCCTTCCCAATACTGTACTATCCTCCAGCTTTTTCATTTTCAGTGCAGCCCCTAAATGGAACATTATGCTCACAAGAGATCTTTGCAAGATTCTTTTCTGTCAACATTTCAAAGTAAACAGCTTTTATAATCTGTCCCTGAAGAACAAGGAACAGGGCAAGGAATGTGACTGTGCAGGCTGTTTTTTGTTTTTGTTTTTAAAATGCGTTCTGTTTATTGGAGAGATTAATCAAACCATATTTAGGTGGTCTGCTGCTTTGTTGTTCAACCCCACAGTTGGAAGTAGATAGATATTTTTATTACAGTCCTTAGACCAATTTAAATCAAAAAGACAGTTGCATTTTCAACCTTTGCGGTGCAAGAATGAACAGAATGAACAGAAATACTACATAGTTTGATCTAAATCCATTTACAATCTTCAGTTTGATGTCATTTAAAGATCAGGAGTCTAAAATTTAACTGCTGATAAATCTCTGGAATCTCATCATCACCATACAGAAACTTGCAACATGATCTTGGGATCTCTATCTGAGAACAAAAATTAAAGTTCTACTTCCTTCTGAACATCCTGGAACTTTTTTTTATCAGTGGAAGAATAATCTGTTGGCATGCAGTCTCATAGTGTGGGCAGGCAAGTGCACAGGAACATAGCTTTTCTGCATGAGGCTTGTTCTTATATCTCCCTTTGAGGACAGTGGATGGAAGGGCAGAGCATCTTGCTATGGTAAAAGCTGTTCTAAACCCTCTCACTTCTAGGTGTGTTAGGTAATCTGCCGGTTTCATAGGATTCTTAATTTAGGCCCTTGGTATCAGATTCTGTACACTAGCAAAGTCAGCTTGATGTTCTATATCCTCAATTCTTTGTTTAACTAGTTTCTTTGCTATGTTTCTTTGCTATGACAACAGCACTTGTGGAGACACACTGATTTTCATCAGATGGTTCTGGACAGCCTTTGACCAGCTGGATTGGAAGTTATCATAGAAAATCAAGGGCAAGAAGCCTTGGGGGTTGTTGTGTCCCTTTAGCCATGTATAAATAGACAGGATACAAACCCAGGCCTCAACTTTTAGAAGCCCTGTCTTCAGTCATATCCTGGTATTTGAGACATACCTGGCAACCTGAAGAATGGTTCTTAGACATTTAAACTGTACCCTTTCTTGGGATGTGAAATCCTATCTGGGTGGACCTGAAAATGAGCCATATAGGAGTTGTGCAATCATCTTAGCCTTATAGTGTTTGAGGGCTGCAGGAACAAAGAATTCGCCCTGAGAGCAATAGAACTTCACTATGCTCGTTGTGGTCCTTTCTCCTTGGACAGCCACGTATTTACTGTGTTGGACCCTTGAGGCCGGACCTTGCAGGATTACCCCTAAATGTTTGAAGTTGTTTACTTGCTCAATATGGTGAGCCTTTATTGACCAAACTCTTGTCTTTGGTTTACTGCCAAAGGCAACTATCTTGGTTTTTCTGGTAATTTATTGTTAGGGACTCAATTTCAAAATATAAGGAGAGCTTCTTCAAAGCCCCCCTCAGCCCAACAGGAATTCTGGAAAGGACCAATGTATCATTAGCTTATAATAGTATTGATTTAGGTGTATTAGCAAGGCTGGGAGAGGGTGAAGGTCAGGGTTGCTAAGCCAGCTAAGCAGATTGTTTATGTAGAAAATAAACAAAGCTGGAGCTAGTAGACAGCCTTACTTGACTCCTCTGTGAGTTTGGATGGATTCTGTAAGATGTCTGTGTCTACTGCATCTAACTCTTAGGTACATTTCTTCATGTAAGGCACTTAAAAGGCACAAAAGTCTTCTGTCTATAGAGGATTTTGTCAATTTGTCCCAGATTCGTGTTCTGGATATAACACAAATGCCGATTTAAATTTTAAAATGCCACATAAAGTGAGGTTATATCCTTAGAAGATTATTTCTCAATGAGATGTTGAATAATTAGGCATTGATCTATTGTAGATCTCCCTGACCTGAAGCCTGCTTGTTCTGCCACTATGACATTCTGTTTCTCAAGCCAATCCAGAAGTTTCTTCAGATGATGTTTTGCATAGTGTTTGCTTGTGATGTTTAGTAAGCTAATTGGCCTGTAATTAGATGGATCCTTCCTATTGCCCATCTTGTAAAAAGGG
The DNA here is from genome assembly GCA_029282475.1 of Phrynocephalus forsythii. NCBI lineage: Eukaryota > Metazoa > Chordata > Lepidosauria > Squamata > Agamidae > Phrynocephalus > Phrynocephalus forsythii. Next base: position 57,469,122 of record JAPFRF010000005.1, read on the forward strand.
ACTACAATAGCTGTTTTCCAGGATTTAGATATATGGCCTGTGGTATCTATGTGTGTAAAAAGGGAGGCCTAGAATGCGGCCCACCACTCCTTTTAAAAATTCTGGTTGAATGCCATCTAGCCCAGGGGCTTACAGTTGACAGTAATGTTTCTATCTTTTGGCCAGTAATTTCCAGGAGTTGGAAATTTCTTCTCATATTTATGCTGTACAGTACTCCCCTTTTTATTGCGGGAGTTTGGTGCCTGATCCACCCACAATAAAGGAAAATCCGCAGGCAGCTCAGCAAGGGCTGCTCCTGCCGGCTCCACTTTCAAAGAGAGGTTTTTAACCCCCTCCTGACACCCTGGCAGACCTTGCTGCCAGGAGCTCAAGGTCTGTCTGCTGAGGTGTCAGGAGGGGGTTAAAAACCACTCTTTGCAAGCACAGCTGGCAGGAGCAACCCCAGGTCTGTTTGCTGAGTTGCCAGGAGGGGGTTAAAAACCTCTCTTTGGAAGCCTGCTTCTCTCAAGAAAAAAATAAACACAATATACTGAGACCATAATATATGAACCACATTGTGGCTGGGGACTACTGTGGTAGGCTTTCTTATGGGTACAGCATACACATTGCAGTTACTAAATCTACACATGTTTGATTAAACCTACTTGAATTCAGCAGAACTAAGTGCCCTTTGAACACTCAGTTGCAAAGTTTAAAAAAAGCATGATCATGTGTATCTTTAAGGTTTTAATTATAGCCATTATCGCCAATCTCCAAGAATAGAGCCTTTGTATCTGCATTGTTTGGTCCATCCTTCTTCTCACCTTCATTTGCCACATATTTTTGCAAGCAGACCTTAACAGATAAGATCGCTTTCATTCTTCTTTTCTAAGCATTCTTAAAACAGTACAATTGTTGTCATAGTGATACTGTATTATCATGAAAAAAGGAATGAGTCTTTATTGTACATGAAAGAAGAAAGGAAAATGCCTGAATTGTGTTTAAATGCATATGCAAACAGGATTAGTGACAGTGTAAGACAAATGCATTAAGAGTAAATGAAAGTTTGATTAAATATTGTTTTAATGTTCTCTCCCTCCCTTGAGAAAACTGTTCTCCAGATAATATGTCACAAACCCTTATCTTCCAGTCATAACACAAATGAATTTCTGACATATTCAAAGGCTGCAATACTGGTTTCCAAAATCTATTCAGTTATGGTTATTAATGTAAAGTGTGCTAATGTAAAGTGTGCTAGAGTAAAAACTATTTCTTTTTCTGTGAATGCAGTCATAATGTTTGGGATCCACAGAGGTCTGCATCGGCAAGAAAGTCTTTCACCACACAAGCCAGACCTTCCATGTCATTTTGCTGCATGAGAAACCATTCTCAAAGTGTATCTTGATATTGAGTGAGGCATCTCTGAAGCCCTAGTGTGAATGGACAGAGGTTCCTTGAGCATTCCGTTAGATCAACACTAACAATAATATTCATAAACATGTACAAGCAGGCCACAAATTACACAATATCTGGTGTCTGTATACAAATGCAAGGAGTATAAGAAACAAACAGGAAGAACTGGAAATTTTCATTGAGGAGGGCAAATATAACTTCATAGGAATAACTGAAACTTGGTGAGATGTCTCCTATGACCGAAATATAGCAACTGAAGGATATAGATTGTTAAAAACAACAACAGGGAGGTGAAAAGGAGGTGAAATTGCAGTATATGTCAAAAATATGCATTCCTGCACAGAAATACAGGAGAAGGAGATTGGGTCTTCACTAAAATGCAGGGATGGCATTAGGAGAGCAAAAGCAGAGAATGAGCTGAGATTAGCTAGAGACTTGGGCTCAGTCAGTCCCATGAAATAGAACCTCCTGACATAAGTAAAGTGCAAAGTGGAGGGGACAGGATTGCAGCTCGAGATTAACATACAGATAGACAAGAAATGCATTACCACCTTGAACTTGTTCAGATCTCCAGGGCTGCATGAACTGCATCTGAGAGCACCTGAATGAAGTGGCTGAAGAACTCTCAGAACCACTGTCCGTTATTTTATTGAAATTATGGGAAATGGGTAAGGTGCCAGATAATTGGAGGAGGGCTAACGTCTCTATCATCAACAAGGGCAAAAAAGAAGAACCTGGGAACTACAATGCAGCAATATCTGGAAGCCAACATTGGGCGTTTATACACGACCCCTAAGCTCCGCGGCAAAGGGCTGCAAGCTCCGGACCTTAAAAATGTTTCCCCACCAGGTCCGGAGTTTGCAGACAATTAAGTGCGACCCCGCCTACCTAAGCACGACCCAGCTGCACTTTCTTGTACTTGCCTTTGGGAGGTGAAAAATATTTGATGCGGAGAGTGCCTGAGCTCTCTTTGCTTCTTTTTGTTGTTTTTCTTTCGCCTCCGCCCATTTAAGAGCAACCAGGAAGTAAAACCGGGGCTCGGAGCAAGCTTCCAGGCACGGGAGGTAAGGGTTTCTTCTTTTGTCCGTGTCTAAGGCTTTTTTCCCCTCCCTCCCCTCCCGCAGACAGAACAAGGAAGTGCGGAGCGGGTGGGGACGGAGGAACAGCAAGGAACCCTCAAGATCGCTGGTCCGAATTTAAGGGACCAGCAGATCTGAGGGGTCGTGTGAAAAGGCCAATTGACTTGTGAAAAACAAATCCTGCCAGACTAAACTGATCTCATCTTTTAAAATTAAGTATCCACCTTGATAGACAGAGGGAGTGCTGTAGAAATATATCTCACCTTCAACACAAAGTGCCCCATGATATCCTGATTTGCAAGCTAACTAGGTGTGGGCTGGATAAATCAAGTGCAAGGTGAACGGTTACAGAAGGCTACAGAATCGTACTCAAAGAGTGAATATCAATGGCTCCTTCTCTGAGTGGGGGGAGGTAACAAGTAGAATACCCAAGGCTCAGTCCTGGGTCTGGTACTCTTCAACATTTTTATTAATAACTTGGACAAGGGAGGGCAGGGAATGCTTGCTATATTCATGGAGGTCACAATATCGGGTGAATAGCTAATACCCTGGATAACAGAAAACAGCCTTCTGTTTCTGAACAGGTATCTTGAGAGTCCACCTCTTTCTGTCTCAGCTGTTTAATAATGGCTAGTTCCTAAGATCTTCATGGTCCGGAATTGAGGGATGGGTGGCCAGAAAAGTGCCTGAGGCCATCCCTCTCACAGTGATTTGGCCTCTGGACCTTTGGTACCATGTGTCTTTAAAACAGCTGAGAGAGAAGCAGTCATATCTTTCAAAAAGTCGCAAGGGTTTTTTTTCCATGTAAAAACAAGGATCTCCTTATGGTCCAACCAGTACAGAATGTGGTCAGTTTGGGATTGAGATGACTGTGCTTTCTCGGTGAATGGCAACTTCCTCTTGAAAGACCAGGTTGCAGACTAGGAATGCTCTTGGACCCAGCATTCTTCTGGAGGAGTTAAATGGCTACTGTAATTAACAATGCCTTTATCTAACTTTGTCTGGTGTGTACATATACCATTTGTGGTGCTACTGTCAGTAGGTGGATCTGGTCATGATGATCCAAACCCCACTTTCTTCTTTATTAGTGTCTTAATTGCCTTGGCCGGAATCCAGTAAATGATTTCTGCTTATGTAAGTGAAATCATGTAAGTATCAGTGACAAATTGCCAATAATTAACAATATGCTAATTTTGTTCCAGAATGTATACAAACATCACAGGATTGTATACATGATCAGGAACTCACCCAGTACCTCATTAATTATTTGGGCCTTTACTGTCATCCTTTAATTACCTCTTGATCCATGCTTCAATTACCTCTCATTTAGATTGCATGGGTAATGCAATCAATGTTGAGCTGCCCTTGGAAAATGTTGAGAAGCTACAGGTAGTATAAAAAGGCAGATGGTAGATGATTGTTCGCTATATGCTTTACAGACCATGCATCACTTTGCAGATTATTGAATTTACTGCATTGTCTTTCAGTTTTGTTTTGTTTTTCATTGTGCTGATTTCCTTCTAGAAGGCCCTGAATGGCTTGGAGTCAGCATAAGAATGTCTCCTTTTATGTGCATCTCCCTGTAATTTGTCTTCTTAAGTGGAAGCTCTGAGAGATTGTGGTGGGGAGCGCACAACAGGACTTTCCTGTTGTAGCATCTTGCTTGTGACACTATCACCCAAGGAAAGTTAGACTGGTTGCATTCTTACTTGGTTTCTAAAACCTACATTTTTTGTAATATCTTTTTTGAAAACGCTTGTGAGAATTTTTTTAAAATGTAAATGATATGGGTCCCTGCCCTGCCACACTGCAGTATTTGGGATGGAAATCATTCCTCATAACAGCCACAGGATAAAGTTCAGTTTGTTCTTGGTGTGCTTACGTTGGTGCACTGAATTGTTTTTAATATGAAGCTACAGGTGCTACGGTCTTTCATTTAAAGTTCTGCCATCTACAGTAGACCATTGACTAGGGATCGGCATTTCATTTCGCAACCAGTAGGTTATGAAACGAACCACACAAGCCCCGGTGTGCTCGGAACCGGCTGATACACGTTGTTCCAATTGCTTTACCTTTCTCTCTGCCGGCACAGAGCTGAGCTGCAATGATGAAGCACACTGCCATGTCATCTTTCCTGCTTTGTGCTCTTGGCCAATCAGAGAGGGAGGTGGGATGATGCCTGTCCCTGCACAGCTCCTGATTGGCCAGCATCACATATTAAGCACATATGACATTGCAGCATGCTTCCTCATTGGATTTTAACCCTACACAAGACAGAAAAAGGTAAAGAAATTGGATCTGCATGTATCAGCCGGTTCCGAGGACCACCTGGGCTCACATGGTTCTTTTGTAACCTACTGGTTCTGAAACGAAATGCCCATCCCTACCATTGACATTAGTAACAGGATATATAACTGTATCCCAAAGATAGCTATTCATTTTTCATGTAAAACATATTGTTTTAGTATGCCACGGCATAATTAGTCCAGGCAAATAAAGATGTAGTTTGTTCTGAAACCTTTCCTTTATAAATATAGTTTGAAATCTCTAGTATTGTCTTTTTGCAGTCTGCAATTATGTTACAAATATGATATAGTTCAATGCAACTGAAAATTGCCAGAAAGCTGGCTTAACTTATATATTGCCAAAATTAGTACACATGTATAGGCTAAGACAGTGAGAAATAAGGAAGGGCAGAGTTTAAAAATTATGTACAAATAAATAACAGTGTGAACATTAGTAGAGAACCAGAGAGCAATCATTGCTAATCAGTCTCAGAAATTCTGCCTGTTATAGTCACCACCAATATAAACTTAATTGCAAGAACAGTAGTGTAGGCCTTCTCTTAATTAGTGTTGTTCATATGGAATATTGCACAGAAAAAGGAAGAAAAGGGTCCTGCAGTCAACAGCGGCAAATATCCAAGGAACAACCAAAAAGACAGCAGAAGGGTGATAGTCATCCCTCATTGAGAAACTCAGTGAATTCCTTGCTCAGAGAGACCCATTGATTTTTTTGCTTCAGTATTCACCGAAGAAGACAGAGACCACATGCCCCAAAAGAGAATATCTTCGTAGGGGAGGGAAACTGAAGAATTAAGCCAGGTAGAAATAATCAGGGAGGAGGCCCTTGCATGTCTTGTTAAACTAAATGCTAACAAATCACCAGGACCAGATGGCATCCACCCATGAGTTCGCAAGGAACTTAAAGATGAAATTGCTGATGTCCTAGCTAAAATATATAATCTTTCCCTCAAGTCAGGTATTTTGCCTGGTGACTGGAAGGTAGTGAGTGTAACACCAATCTTCAAAAAAGGATCCAGAGGTGATCCAGGAAATTACCAATTGCTCAGTTGGACATGTGCCCCAGGCAAAGTGATGGAAACCATCCTAAAAAATAAAATTAATAGGCACATAGAATAGAAGGTGCTGCTGAAGGAGAACCAACATGTCTTTTGCAAAGGTAAATCATGTCTCACTAATCTGTTGGAAGTTTTTGAGAGAGTCAGCAAGCATGTGGATAAGGGATATTAAGTTGGCATGGTTTAGCTGGACTTTCATAAGGCTTTTGACAAGGTCCCACACCAAGGGCTCTTGAATAAACTTGCCTGTCATGGAATAAAGGGACAGCTCTTGTCCTGGATCAGCAACTGGCTAAGGGACAGGAAACAGAGGGTAGCACTAAATGGACACTTCTCAGAGGGGGGGAGAGGAGGTAAAGAGTGGGGTCCCCCAAGGTTCAGTACTGGGACTCCTGCTTTTCAACCTCTTCATAAATGATCTAGAAGTAGGAGTAAATAGCAAGGTAGCCAAATTTAACAGCAACACTAAATTATAGAGGGTAGTAAAAACTGAGAGAGATTGTGAGGAGCTCCAGAGGGATCTCTTGACACTAGGGGAGTGGGCAAACCAGTGGCAAATGAGCTTCAACATTAGTAAGTGCAGAGTGATGCACGTTGGGGCAACCCCCATTACATTTATAAACTGATGGGTTCTGAACTCTGCAACAAACCAGGAAAGGGACCTTGGTGTCCTGGTGGACAGCTCAATGAAATTGCCAACCCAGTGTACCACAGCGGTGAACAAATCAAACTCAATGCTAGGGATCATTAGGAAAGGTAAGTCAGAAAATAAGTAAGCAAGTGTCATTTTGCCTCTTTATAAATCTGTGGTGAGGCCCCATCTGGAGTACTGTGTACAGTTCTGGTCACCATCCCTCCAGAAGGATATTGTGGAACTGGAAAAAGTGCAGAGGAGGGCAACCAAAATGATTCAGGGACTGGAACGCCTTCCTTACCATCTAAAGCTGCAACGGCTGTGCCTCTTCACCCTTGAACGACGGCACCTAAGAGGTGACCTGATTGAAGTTTATAAAATCATACACAGTGTGGACAAAGTAGATAAGGAAAAAACTGTTTTCCCTATCGCACAACACTAGAACTAGGGAGCACTCCATGAAGCTTTTGGGTGCTAGATCTCAAGCAAATAAGAGAAGGTACTTTTTCACCCAGAGGATCACTGGTCTATGGAACTCCCTGCCCAAAGAAGTGGTGACAGCTGTCAGCCATGACAGCTTTAAGAAAGGATTAGACAAGTTCATGGAGAACAAGGGTATCAATAGCTATCATTATGGATGCCTAAGGACAACCTTTGGGTTGGAGAGATAGGCAGAATATCTTTCAATGCCATTTGCAGGGAATCATAAGTAGGTGAAGACATCTGCTTGGGAACACCCTGTACTGGATGGGCTGTGGCCTGTTCCAGCAAGGCTGTTCTTATGTTCTTATGTTTCACAGCCTAGAATAACTTGACAGGACCCAGAACAGGCTGGGCTACCACATCTTCCAGAAGAATCGTTTTTTAAAGAATAAAGCTATCAACTGCTTAAATTGATTAATTTGCTCCTTTTTCAATTAATCATTCAATGAAGTGTAAATAAATGTCTGTTTTATCTTCCATTCATTATCAAAAGGAAAATTTCATATTTTTCCCTAGAAGGAACTTAAAACAGCTGTAACAGACCTACAGATGTGCACTTAATTTGCAAGACCCACTGATTAAAATCGACCATGTAAATGTACCAAAATTTTGTTTGAGTGATCTTCTGATTACACCAGTAAAAGTTAACTACAATCATGTTGCACTGTGGTGAAATGCTAGTAGAGAGATTGCTTTATTTATTAAACATCTGCTTCCTTCCTTCCTTCCTTCCTTCCTTCCTTCCTTCCTTCCTTCCTTCCTTCCTTCCTTCCTTCCTTCCTTCCTTCCTTCCTTATATTAAATATTTTTACCCTACCTTTATGCTGCTTACACCATTGATGGACAATGTACAACCAACAAACATTCAAGACAGTATTAAAAGTTAATAATAATGAATTTGAAGGGGCATCTTACATCATTTTAAAAAGGCAGTATTAAAGCTAAGAACAATAACTGAACATTAAAGAACAAAATTCAATATAAGAAATGGAAAAACTAAAAATGGGAAACATAAGTACAGTAGTACTATAAATTAGATTCTAGATTGTGTGCACAGCCATCCAGCTGGTGCATGGTGAGGAATCAAGGAAGACTAATTAATTAGCAGCAATTTGCTGCTGCGAGTTTATATCATTTCCTTTCCAAAGGGGGAACTGTGTACTAGAGTTTTGGACAATTCTTTTGCCTCCAAAAATAAACCCAGCTGTTTTGTGTAATAATAGAACAGACGGTATATTGATAATATAATTATCGCAGCTTTCCATTAGTATACATCAGGCACGTCCAAACTTCGGCCCTCCTGATGTTTTGGACCACAACTCACAGAATTCCAAGCCTGTATTTCCAATGGCAAAGGACTGTGGGAGTTGTGTTCCAAAACATCTGGAGGGCCGATTTACTCCAGACTAGAGATGTAAAATTTCCAGAAACTTTGTGAAAAAAGTAAAAAGGAAATCCCCCCCCAATATTTCCATCCCCCCCAAGTTTTTTTCCATGTGGCTCTAAATTTTCTGGATTTTTTGCATCTCTACTGAAGACATCATGGAAATAAAAAGATACGAGAAATAGTTCTCTGAGTTGTATGCATCACTGAATGTGCACTTGCACAGGGTGGAATCTAGCATAGGGCTGAATAGGCCGTCTCCTCTTCCTTTTGTAGCCTTTTAGAGCAAAGTGGGAGCTAGACTGTCACAATGGATTTTGGCCCCTGTACTTTGAAATTGTATGCAATGCTTGTCCTTTAGTCCAGAGCCTGCCAGATGCTCTGTCACCAATAAATCTTTCCATGTTCTCAATTGACACACTGTTCTCTAGACACCAGACAGGGGTATCCAGAGAGCAGAGGTTCCAAAAAGAACTTGTTGCATTACCCATTGCTTTTTGAAAACCACGCCACCATCAGCATAACTGTTGCTCTTATCACATAAGTAATTTATTACATTAGGAGTTATACATTGCCTTGTCATTTCTAACAGACTAAGAAAATACAGAGAAATGGGTGGCTCCATGAGGGCTCCTCCGACATGGGGCCTCTTTGTCCTTCCCGGCAGCCATAGTCAGAGCAAAGAGAGGCGCCCTGGAGGCGTTGCAAGAGCGTGGGGCGAGAACCCTTTAAATAAGCTCCCCACTCTCTCTCCGGCTTCTCTTCGCTTCAACCAGCACCCTGCCCACCCTCCCTAGCTGTCTTGAGAATGAGATATTCTGGTTGCTTCAGGGCCGAATGGGAATTTTTGGCTGGCACCTTATTGGCCCTTGGTGCCAGCGTGTTTTCACCCATTCCATCCTCAACACGTGGCAGGCAGGGCGATCCCAACCACAATAGGCAGGTAGTGCAAGAAAATTCCAACCCGGGACATCATGTGGAAGGTTCCCTTAACAAGGGAGCCGTGCAGCCGTGCAACACAAATAACAGTAGGATGACGGCCGCAGGCCATTAACAAGAAACAGGCCAAAATGTGGCAGGGCATGCACAGCTGCCTGGAGTTACAAGTGAACCACAAGCATATTAAGAGTGCCACTCAGTAGGAAGAGCAATCTCATAGGAAACCACATGATGTCATAAAATTAATCCCCAAGTAGAATTAAAATTTAACTTGCACTATGGGAGGCCCATCAAAATTGATAATGTTGCTTCCAGTTACAGTTTCCGAATTAAAGTTAATAAATAAAGTTGTGGCCCAGTTTTAAACCCAAAATGCAATGTGTCAGCTCATTATTTGGGGGGCTGGGGGGACAAAGTCTGTGGTGTTCTGGTATTGTACTATAAAAATGCTTCTAAAAATGCAAAAGACAAAGTGTAAAATACCTTTTTGCCACTTAGGACTAGTGAGGGGGCTATAAAATTTCATGAAATGCTTTTTAAAAATGTTTGAAGATAGCTAGTTTTTTTAAAAAAATACACTTAAGATATTATTTCTTAGACTTAAAAAGTAAGTTTGCAACTTTTAGTGAATTCCATTATCCAAACAAAGTTAGATGTAATAAACAATGACCGTTACTACTTGCAACTTGTTACTTCCAAGAACATAGAGAGTATTTCCTTACAAATGTTGGGCCTGTTATAACAATGCAACTTATAACATTCCCCACAATGAATACTTGCAAGATCACAGTGACAGTAACAATAATGGCAACCTGATTGGCCAGAAAGAACAAGTAATATAAGATAATGTATTTACTTCCATTCAATAAATTGACCACTTCCTGCATGTATCTGAATGATTTGCTACTGCTGGGATCTTGGATGCTGTATGGACACCATCCCAGTGTCATCACCAAACTTGGCTACTGTTTATTCTGGTACCTAGATGCCCTAAGTGCATCCGATCTTGCCTGATTTCGGAAGCTAAGCAGGGTCGGCCCTGGTTAGTACTTGTAGATGGGAGACCACCAGGGAATACCAGGTGCTGTAGGAGCCTGGAGTAGGAACTGGCAAACCACTCCAGTATTCCTGCCAAGAAAACTCCATGAACATGGGGTCATGAAGAGTCGGTCACAACTGTAACCACACACACACACACACACACACACACACACACACACACACACACACACACACACACACACACACACACACACACACACACACACACACACACACACACACACACACACACACACACACACACAGAGGTGATTTATGAAAAAGTTGAAAAGCACTGGTCCCAGAATGGATCCCTGTGGGCACACCACTTTTTACGTCTCTCCATTGTGAAAATTTCCCATTGATACCTACTTTCTGTTTCCTGGTTCTCAACCAATTCTCATCTTGTCTCCTGACTCTGGATTTTTCTGAGCAGCCTTTGGTGTGAGACTGTCTCAAACACTTTCTGAAAATCCAGATAGACCATATCCACTGGATATCCCGTATCCACATGCCTGTTGATCTTTTCAAATAATTATAAAAGGTTTGTGAGGCAAGACTTACCCTTAATGAAGCCATGCTGATTTCCCCTCAGCAAGGCTTGTTCTTCCATGTGTTTTAATATTTTATCTTGGATGAGGCTTTTCCCCGTCTTCCCTGGAACAGGTGTTGGGCTAAATGGTCTGTATTTTCCCAGGTCCCTCCTTCCCTCTTTAACGATTGGCATGATATCTGCTCATGACCCGGGGTTCAATCCCAGGTAGCAGGCTCAAATGCTAGCGCCACCTGCTGGCCAAAGGAAATGAACTGCACTTTAAAATTAAAAAAAAAAAAAAAAACAGCTTTTGACGTGGGAACTCTTGTCCCACATTTAAATCATGTGATGGTACAAAGAGGAAAAGCCGGACCTTCAGAAGATCAGGATCAAAACCCAGGTGTGACCACTGCCTTAGATGCCTCCCTGATTTGTCTCCTTATTTCAAGGACCCACTCAAGTTTTTGATCTGGAGGACAATAGCACCCACACCCACCCACCCACACTATTGCATCTCTCCTTGGGCCTGGTAGTTTAGCTCTGTGATCCCCTGTCCATTTACATGCTGCTGGATTTTACCCCTTCTTTCACATAGATGACCACCCCATCTCCAACATGCCCCTCTCTATTGCTCCTATAGAGTTTGTCATCTGGGACTGTGGTATCCCTCTGGTTATCTGCATTCCACCAGGTTTTCTTTAAAACCACTATCTCAATGTTGTCCATAGCCTCCGATTCAGGGTCTCCTATTTTTCCTCAGAGGCTTCAGGTATATCTTTCAGCGTCCCTAGTCTTGTTTTAAGAAGAGTACCAAATATAAGAATGATTTACTCAATATAGGAATGATGTTGAGTTTGCAAAAGCTAAGCAGGGCTGGTAATCACATTTTGGAGGTTACGCATTCAGAGGGTTGCCATAAGTGGGACGCAATTTGGCAGCACATTGCAACATCAATCATAGACATCAAGGCTTTTATTTTCTTTTGACTACAGGAAAAGTCTTTTTGCATTCTTTTCCAATAATAAACCCCATTTCAACACACAGCATCTCTAGTTCACAGTAAATTGAGATTAGTGATGCATATCTGTTATTTACAACACTTCAATGTTTTAAAGAATCATTTAGAAAAGCTTAAACCAAGTAAAGCTGGGTTAGTCTTGAAAGTGCCACAGGACTCCTATTTTGACATAAACCAATTCAATATGTTCCCTGATCTTGTTTTTTTAATACAAGTATTTTGTTGAGCAGCACCACTATGAAAGAAGTAGCTTTCTGTGGAACATTATATAACATGCAAAATGTCTAGAACTTGTGGGGAGTGGGGAGTAAATATGGAAAAAACCTAATATTACCATTGCTTCCAGTTATATGATGTTTCATACATTTGGTCACTCCTGTGATAGCTCATACTGTGCTTTATATTTATATCTTGTATTTGCAAGTCTGTTCTCCTGGATTTACACCCATGATTGGGTTATTAGTTTATGGTTTAATTTTATTATCCTTTTGCCATGTGGTAGGCTTCCTTTGTGTCTTATATACTGCCCTAATATCTATTATATACCCTGTATGGTGAAGTGAATACAGTGATGGCCTAGGACTTAGAACAGCTTATTCACCCATTGAGAACCACTGGGGGTATGGAACTTGTCAGACCACTCCTTAAACATCTCACTAACCTTGAAAAGGCCCTGTTAGAGTTCCTCTGAGTCAGTTCTGACTTGCTGGCATATGACCTAACATTCATTGGGACAGAGAATATGACCCATAAATTAATAAAGATATTCTGTTTTTGTTTCCCCATTGTTTATACTTAGATGCCTGTTTTTACATTCAGTTTGTGAAATAAGGCACTGCAAATATAACAGTAATATTGTTGTATTGCTCATCTTTACTGCTAATTTCCCTCCAAAGTCAACTGATATGTGAGGTAGAAACTCTCAGAACTCTTAAATACCAAATGATACTGTTATTACTAATAAATGTGTATATTATTGTAGTTAGAGATGTTATAAAAATATTATAGTGCCAAGCAATTTGTCTATACCATTTTATTTTTTGACCTTTCTGTCACCAAAGTGACAAATGATGCCTATTATAATAAAGCACGGAATCAGTACTTTACAGCATCTGTTGTAACCTTAGAGCAGTCCTGGGGTTTATAAAGATGGAGGGGGGGGATTCTAACTGCATTGAGCCAGTTTTATTCCTACTAAGTGGTAAAATTAAATTCTCTTATGTACTATAATTTCAGCACTGGGTTTTTGTAGATAATTTTCATTTTGAACATGCATCTGTTCAGAAGAAAAATAATAAAGAAAGCTGGACTTTTAAATGACTTTTAAAATATATTTTTATCATTTTTCCTTTGGTTTTCTCAAATGCCATAGGCAACGAAACTGTTTTGTAAAATTATGAATTATGGCAGTGGCCAAAATCCAATGGGTGTGGTCTGCTTGCATGGTGGGAATGAGATCACTGGTAGTGGCACATTGCTGTGAATTGAAGGGTTCCTTTAACAATTTGGTGGGCAAACAACTTTGTTACATTGAGTTGAAATCATGTGCACCCTAAAATCATGAAAGAACACCTTTAATTGGTGGCAGTTTATTCAGGATGGGGAGCATTTTTAAGTTCAGCTTCTTTTCTAGAGACTGGAATGAAGGATATTAAGTTACCATATGTTTTACCGGCACAAGAAAATCAAACATTTGATTTGAATTTTCATGGTTATCTGGAACTTGAAAACCTGCAGAAGGATAGGGTTAGGTTCAGACGGGGGGGGGGATGGGAGGGAGACTCTGCAAAAGATTCTCCAACCCCAAAAAAGCATTCCAGTATGGGTAATTGAAATGGGCATTGTGGCTATTTTTGCCTGAATTTGCAGTCCAGTCCTCTCTATTTTAGCATTCATGCTCTAGCCCTATTTTGAATCCCCTCACAGTAATGACTGGCTGCCTTGTCAGGTCCATTTTTGCTATAAATTCAACTTCTTCATATCATCCTTGAGACTATCATTTGGCAACTCTAATTTGATGACATTCTTGAGGGCGAATGAAGATAATTTTGAGCTCTGAGGGTTCTGTGGGCTTTGTGTACCCTCAAGAATATGGACTCAATCTAAGACCAAAATCTTGTTCCATAAATCATGCCTGGATAAGGATTATTATTAGGTCAGACCATGGTGGAATGAAACCAAAGTGAACTATAAATAGGAAGACATGCATAATTGTTCCTCAGACTGATGAAGTTATTTGGATGAGTACTGAAACATTTTGATCTCTCAAGAAAAGAAGTCCAGTTGCCATGACTAAACTTCCCGATAACCTCACCTGGATGACTGAGAATCTTCATAGATATATCGTGACTAGAGATGGGGACGAATCAGGAAAATGGTGATTCATTTCAATTTATGATTCATCAAGGCTGATGACTTGCAAATAACAAATATATGATTTTTAATGAATTGATTATTCGTTTGTCAATATGTTTTTAAATCTAAAACCATATAGAATGGCCTCAATACATGGGTCGATTGTAGAGAACTGTCAGGGGACTCATCCATGTAAGTTTGGTGTCTCTCTCTAGGTACCTTGGTGGCTGTTTTTAGTCCAGTGAATTTATGAATCGAAAAAATCATAAAATTCATCACTTTATATTTGTCAGGAGTATCAATCCATATGAATATGAACTGATGAATTACTGATTCATGTTTAAATGCATGCCCATCTCTAATCAATATGTCAGCAGCGGATGGAGATTTTTGGCAGGGACTTCCTCCTTCTGTCCCAGGATTGGCATGATATGCATGCAATGAAACTGATTACACATGATTCAGATAACCTGTAGGACAGAAGAAGGAAATTTTCAGTTCTAAAGATTTCTATCTGCTGGGGGTATCATCATCCTTATGGAGGCATAATTTATGGAACAGGGTTATGTCTTAAGTTTTATTATATAAAAACCCCACTGCTACCAGGATGGAATACTGTAAGCATGCATGAAAGAGTCAGTTGGAGAGGGGGATCTGAGAAAGCTTTTGTGTTCCAACTTCCAATAGATCCTGTTTCATCTGGAAAAATATTTGCAAGAAAACATCCAGTAGAAAATGGAATCATAAGGGAATAGCTAGGCTTTTATATTGATATACGATCTCCAACACATTAGCAAGTCATAGATTTAGCATTTTAAAGAGACAGAGAACTTTAATGGTTGAATGAGCTTAATAAAGATGCAAAAAATGAAAACCATTCAAACAGAACTTGTCAAAGCAGTCTGTCATTCCAGGTGACCTCGTATATTCCATATGCTAATATGACCTGGGAGTATGCTTCTAAAATTTTACTGTCATAGAAAAATGAACAAGTATAAATAATTGATATTTGATGTTTTTCTGCATCTGTGTGTATGTTTCAGAAACAATCATTTAAATTATTGATAGTTTTGCTTGTTTGTTTTCAGCTTTGTTAGTAAACCAGAATTTACATACCAAGTGTAAATTTGTTACAGATGCCTTTCAGGCAATGTGAAGTTGTCATGCATCTGATAAAGATATTTTGTATGAGATTTTCATCATTTTGTGACATCCATGTTTTGTTTACACCACTTCAGTAATTCACTTCTGGGACTAAAAGTTTCTTTTGAGGTTTAAACACACTGCAGGATGGGGCGGCGGGGGGGAGTATTCTTCTATATTTGAAAGGATTTGGGCTGTCAAGTGATCAAAACCTGCCAGAATCATACTCGAGATTTGCCATTATATATCAGGCGCTGACAATTCTTATTGGGAAAGGTCATCCCAAGGGATGAAAAACAAAGACAACTGAATTGCCCTTGTTCTTTGTTAGGGTAAAAATGTTTATGCAATGTAGAGTGCATTTGGAATTTTGCTTGTGTCAGTGTTTGATATATATCTCCCTTAGAATTAATTAGTTTTGATTCTGTTTTGAAAAACAAAAATGTATAGTTAAGGTTGGCCAAATACTAGGGTTTTTTGAGATATAGCTTGAATAGCCACTTTTATATTTGACATTTTAATGTAACTTTTCCATGCTGTGCTGTGGTAGAAGTGCAAGGCCACTCATACTGGGAACATTCTTCATACCCTCTTTTTCACTACAGCCCCTTATAATCTCAGATCGGTCCTCTTGAGATTTGGGGGAATCTAAGGAAAGGGCTGTGATATATGACAAGCAGTTGTACCAGGGTAGGAGGTGTAAAAATGGAGAGAAAGAACTTATTAAGGTATCTTTATGGTCATATTACACTACAACTCCTTGTTGGTAGCAATGCGACACACATGAGGTTTCCAGATTTATACTGCAACCATATTGTACATATGCAGTCATAGGTTGATAATTATTTTCGAATTTAAGTAATTTTATTGGGTTTTGGGGGGGCGAAGGGGGGAGGGTGTGGGGGAGGGGGAGGGAATACACTATAAAAATTACATTAAGAATATGAAGCAAAAAATAACAGTTTAATATATTAACAAATCACCAAATAATATCACAATACTAATAAGTTTGTTACTTCTTGCCATCTTTTACGGGAAATCTCATCGTAGTCTCCCTTTAGAAAACCGGAGAGTCTGTCGATTTCAATACATTCTCTTATCTTTTCGTGGAAGTTTCTCTCTGTTGGCACTTCTGGTTGTTTCCAAAATTTCGCATACAATATCCTTGCTGCAACTATTACATGATGAAGTACATATTTCTGGTCATATGAGATATTAATATCTACTATATTTAATAGAAAAAATTCTGGTCTAAGCTCTAACTTAGGTTGATAATTATTTTCGAAGAGCACTCTTTTGTCTTACTCCTTGTCTTTTTCATACACATGGGTAAGGATTTCTTTAATTTTTCAGCAAAGCTTTCGCTTTTATTTTTGCTCAACCACCACATGTAGTGTAACCCATGGTATTTTCCCCTAATAACTATAGCTGTGACATGAATAGAGACTCAACAAAGGATAAAAAGAAAGCACACAATAAATAGTTGCTAAGTATTATGGTACGTATCCATACATGGAGTTGATACCCTTTGAAAGTGATGTTTGGCAGTCTTCAGGTGCAGTAGTACCTATTTCGTTCTGGGCACGCATGCTCCATGGCTGCAGATGCTGTCTTTGCTGTCACCCCCTCACTGTGGCACAGTGTCTGCAGTGACACAGGCAGTCTGCCTGGGTGCATTGGCAGCAGCCGGGTGCCCACAGCAGAAGGGAGGGCATGTCCAGGCCTGCCTGCGTATGTGCATAGTGGTGGAAAGGGCCTGCCCATGACCAGCGGTGGAAAGGGCATGCACACAGCAGCAGCAATGGCATCCTGTGTGGGTGTAGCACCACCACCAGCAGGAAGGGCATGCCTGGGCATGTCCAATTGTGCATGTGGTGGCTGCATTGGTTGCTGCATATGCATGGCGGCAGGAAGGGCCTGCTAGGGCTCAGCAGTGGAAGCAATGACATCCTGCTCGGGCATGGCAGTGGGGAGGGGCTGTGCGGCCGTGACGGGCGAATGTCCACTTGGTGTTCCAGTGCTTGTTTTGCAAGACGAGCTCATAAACCAGTTCCAAAATTTTTCCTCATCTTGCAAAATGCTCATAGATCGGGGCTCTCATAAACTGAGGCATTACTGTATAGTGCTTAAATATGCTGAAAGACTACTAACTATGCTTAGAACATCCATTGAAATAATAAAGACTTGTTCTCTGCTAGTTGTAATTAGAGCTGCATTGTACCTTGGGGATGGAAAGACAAAATGTTCATTAATTGTTAATTATAAAACCTTGAACACCTGTAAAAAAATCCATGGATTTTGAAGAGATAACAAAAATTCTTTAATCTACTGTTAAGTGAAGGAAAGATTAGAAAATTAGCATTTTTGTCTTATTTGGCCTTTAGTGGAAATCGCATTTGTTGAAATTGTGCAAATAAAGTTGGTCCCCAGAAATAACCTCAGAATACATAAATAACATTGCTTAAGTAACATTGCTTACATAAAAGCTATGAAGACATTCAGATTTATCATTGATCATATACCTGCATCTTTCTAGACATAACTAAATAGGATTTTGCTCTTATTAGACAAATCTGCAGATTGGATGAAATCAGGGGCACTTGCATGATTTCATGGGGACTAAAGTGTGTGGCACACTGGTTCTGGTCATCACCAGGGTAAAGGAATTCTTTATTTTCCATTCAGCATTTATGCAGTTAAAAAGTTCTGAAATAAACTCTGTGAGCTGGGGGAAGGGGAAATTGAGAGCATGCACAATTTCCATAGACTGAATGTCTGTTGCCACAAAGTCCAGATAAATGACAGTTGAACCCCTCAGTAAAGACCAAAATCTCACCTGGAGACTCCAAGACATTAGGAATGGCTTATAGTGATGTTACTGCATTTGTATCTCCTCATTTGTATTTTTAATAGAAACAAACAAACAACATCACCTACATAGACAAACACCAGGTGAGAATATTTCTTAAAGGGAACAGGGTGCATCAGCCCCAATCTATGTGTCCTTAATGTGAGGATAAACATTCTACTCATTTCTTCCACTCCTGTTACCAAAGGAATTTGAAACCTGAAATGAAATACTGTGTTTTATAATTATTCTGCAACATGAAATAAAATTAAGAGTGAGAACAGCTTCAACAGTAAGGGCTATGATTAACCTTGCAGTGGCAATAATAACCAGTACAAGACATCACAAAAGGGCTTTCTATCTGCCACTGAATTAAATCTGATCTGTGCCTAATTATTGGAAAATCTCTCTTTAAAAAAAAACCCCAGAAAGATTCAATCCCTGTGATGCTACCAGTAATTTAGCTAATTTACTTTTCTGAAGGCCATCTGCTTTTTACATTCAGAATTACAGTGATACATTTTTGTTCCTTCCATATCTATCATCTTCCTACTTCTTTCCTTCAGTGTTACACTTCATTCTAGCGCTCACTGTAGAATGCTCAAAGCAAACAAATATTGTGCGGATCAGCCTATAACATTAAATACACAAGTCTAAATATTCATTGTTTTACAGGACTACAATATTAATAACTGGAGTTAATACAGTTGGACACCAGACAAATCTTACACAAATATAAAAACCAAGGATCAGCTGTAGCATAGTTCCTAATTGAGAGGAAACCATGGTTGGGATCAGGTGCAACTGTGTAATTAACAGGCAGACACTCCCACTTTTCCTTCATGAAGATCAGGTTGGGAAGTGTTGTTTACATATGAGAAGCCACCAGTGGTCCCACCACTTCATCCTCAGTTATCTAACCAAGAAGAATTTAAGAGCTATAGGAGTTAATATGAAAATTACTTATAGGAAGTCATCAAGTCTGCCCAGGTAAAGAATGAATGTGCACCTTATTTATTGTCTGTTTTTAAAAAGTTGGACTATATCAAATTGCTGAGCATGTAAGAGTGAGCTGACAGCACAACATTCAAACTTTAGATATTGAATGGAAATGTATTTGTTCAAAATATGTAGTCTAAAGTAATCAGAGAAACAGCAGTTCCATGAAAGAAACATGCTGGTGATTTTTCTGGTTATAGCTAATATGCAACAACTGCAAGAGGGTGTTATAAGCACAGTTTCCCCTGCTAAGGAAGAAGTTTGGAGCCTAATCCTATGATATCCTTTGGCTAGGGCAACTGAATAAATATATGTAATATATGTAGAAATGTGCCCAATACAGAAACCAGCTCTTCTTAGGACTTCAATATAAACAGAAGGATTTGACCATTAACACCCACCAACAGTTTAATGAGAGCAGAGAAGGAAGTAGAATATGTTCTTGAACTACCATTGGATAAGGGAGGGACAAGAAGGAAATACTGTTTTTTTCCCCTTCTATTTTTCGCAGAAAGTTTCCTTAGTGGTCATTTTCAGGCTCTGGAACTCTTTCCCAAGGGAAAGACGCAAACTCCTTTTTTTGAGGTGCTTCTGCTGACAGTAAAGTATATTGTTATTCAGGCAAGCTTTTGCCATTTAACTTGGGCCTCTTCTTCAGGAATTTGAACTACTCAAGAGTTGTCATTTTAAAGTGATATGTATCAAATATGTTTTAAAGTTTCATTTGCACTTGTCTTATTTTCATTTTATTAGTTTTAGCTCCTTAATATAATTTAAATAAATCTCTGGAGTTTGGACTCAATATACAGTGATAGCTTAGCAGTAGCATTGAACTGCAGATGATCACTAGCTAGTATATAGTTGGAATCATGGTGTCATACCATGTTTAGAATCTTATTGGATGTTTACATGCATGCAATTGCAATTGTAGAAGTTGCCATATCTGTCTCATTGGGTACATCTGGGGGAACCTTGTCAATTAAAGTAAAGGTAAAGGTCCCCCCCCCGCGCACTTGCGTACAAGTTGTGTCCGACTCTAGGGATGGTGCTCATCTCTGTTTCTAAGCCAAAGAGTCAGTGTTGTGCAAGTCCTTGGCCATGTGGCCAGCATGACTGATCACATTTCTCTGCGCGGAACACTGTTTACCTTTCTGCTTTTTACAGTGGTACCTATTTATCTACAGTGGTGCCTCATAAGACAAATCACTCTTAAAAAGAAAAGCTTGCAAGTTGAATGAAATTTCTGGGAAAAGGCATGTTTATAAAACAGATTTCCCCCATGGATTAAATTTTTCTGATGAGACACCATTGCGGCTAGGCAGATCAGGTGCTGCAGACTGAGTGGTGTTTAAAACCCAATCCCCAGGCATCAGGGGGCCTTTCTGAGGGAAGCAGTGGTGGCGGCAGCAGGGCTGGGTGAGGAGCACTGTGTCCCAGCTTCGCCCACCAACTTGGTGTGCAAAGCAGGGACACAGTGATCTTTGCCCAGCCCTGCTGCTGCTGCTTTCCTCAACTCACCTCCATTGCAGGGGCTGTTTGCGAGGGAAGTGGCAGCGGATCACTGCCACTGCTGCTTTCCTCACAAATAGCCCAGGTTGAGCGAGGATCACTGTGTCCCTGCTTCTCCCACCAATTTGGTGGTCGAAGCAGGGACACAGTGATCCTTGCCCAACCTGGGCTGTTTGTGAGGGAAGCCTTTCCCCTGCCCCAGCCCAGCAAACTAAGAAGAGGAAAAGCATTCCCCCATTGCTGGGTTCACCAGCAGCAGAAGGCTGCTCTGCACAGCTGCAACAGACAGCTTTGAGTTGTCAAAATCAGCTGTCTGTTGGCTGCAGGGGGAACAGCCTTCTGCAGTTGGGATAGCCTTCCCATAGGAATGCACTGAAAACCTATTACTCCATTCTTTCCCGAAATGGTTAATTAGTTTTCAATGCATTCCTATGTGAAACGGCACTTCATAAGATGAATTTTTCATAACATAAATTGCCCCATAGAACAAATTAAATTTGTCTTACAAGATACCACTGTACTTGCATTTACATGCTTTCGAACTGCTAGGTTGTCAATTAGGTACTGCAAAATTCCAAGATTCCTCTTGAATATTTGTAAATATCCGGTAGAATTTTGGCCCAAGCTGCAGTTGCCTTCTGCTAGCCAGAAGGCAGTGGAAAATAGGATTGGGAAGTAACAATGGTAAGGAGAAATCTTTCCACATAAACAGCACTGGAGGTCACATCATTGCAGGTTAATTGAAAAACTCCAAGTAAATTCTAAAACTTGTAAGTTAAATAATTATCAACAGTGTATGATATCACAGGTTGTTACAATGATATGTCATAGATTCACCAAGTAACACAAAGGATCAGTCACTAATCATTTTATATTCCTTTCTGTGACACGTATCTCATGCCATTAAATATTTCTTATTGTTAAAAAGACTAAAATATGAAATCCTGACTGGCAGAAATAAGTCTTCATGGAGATCTTGCTTCAAGCATTTGTGAAAAATCTCCCATTTTTTTATTCGAGGATCAATAATAATAATAAGAAAACATTTATGCAAATTGTTCTGTATTGTTTATTGCATTACATTGCCATATAAACACTTGTAGCCATCAGAACAATCATTAAGTGCAAATACTATATAAAGTGAGAATCATTTTTGAATGCACAATGGTTTTGTCGGTTTCTATGTATTGCCTCTGTATGCTACAAAGGTAGTTGTTACAAATTATAAACAATACACTGATGAACTTTGGGCAAGTCTCCTGACTCTAGCAGTTATTTTTAGAGGATGCAGGATACAGGATTTCATCAAAAAGCTTATCCAGTCAAACAATATAATGAGAAAGAAAATGATCTTCAGGAAACTCTCTCTTTGAAACAATAGTTAATGTGATAGAGATTGTGTTCTGTAGATAATTAATCATGGGGCCCTATCCAGAATGTAGGTTTGGGGGCAGCACGAACACTTTTAATTTAGTGGTGATTTCAAAAAGTTGCTTCTCGCTGCATAATAATATTTACCATTAGGAATGAAAATGAATCAGGCACAGCTGTTTCCTCTTGAGGATGGAAGATAGCAGATTCTGCAAGTAAAGTTCTAAAACAGCCAGCTGTTACTACCCACCTGCAGCTGTAATATTGATTGAAAAGAACATGGTTGCCTAAACATGGATAGCTTCCCTAATTATGTGGAAAAAAAGAAGTTTAATGCATGACTCTACTTAACATGCCTTGTCACAAAAGCTGTTGGCAAGGTATGGAATGTATTTTAGGAACCTAAATGTGCGGAACCATGTACGAATGTGAACAAAAAGAGATTTTTTTACTGTGTCCTTTTTATACCAAGTATTTATTTATTTATTTATTTATTTATACAACTTATATTCCACCCACTACCCAAAGGTCTCTGACAGTTATTGACAGAACATAGTAATTGCTTCTGTTATGAATTCTTAGAAATAATGTACACAGTAAAAGCAAAAAGCAAATTGTTCTGCTTATATAACACCCCATAGCACTTCAAGCACTCTCAGGGTGGTTTACAATTTAATTATGCAGGCTACACATTGCAAGCTGGGTACTCATTTTAAAAATCCAGGAAGGATGGAAGGTTGAATCAACCATGAGCCAGCTACCTGGGATTGAAGCCCAGGTCATGAGCACAGTTTTTAGCTGCAGTACAGGCATTTAACCACTGCACCATGAGGCTCCACAGTAATAGGCATTTCTGAAAGAAGTGAAGTGTATGTTTATGTTTATGTTTATGTTTAAGAGTATTAGTTTAAGGGAATTAATTTAAGGGAATGAGCTAAATACAGGTAGTCTGCAACAGTTTTTCCTGCCCTTTCAGTAAAATCTTATGTCTACTTAGAAGTCCTACTGAGTTCAATAGGGATTACTTCTAGGTATACAATTAGTGCCTTATAATATCTTTAATGGAAGATCCATTTAAGGGGGTTATTGTGTAAATCCCGAAGCCATGTTCCTGTGCCATTTGAAATGCATTCTGTAGCTGTGCTCTGCTGTGCTTTGACAACATATACATAATAAGGCACAGGTGTGCCTGATTAACAAGTCAGCCAGGGCTCTGTACAGTTCCCTCCACAGCTCAGAATGCATTTTCTTTCCTGACAGTAGACAGGTTCTAAATATTTCTTAACTAGTAGGGGAGGGCTAAGTGCTATAAATATTTAAACACAAAATCATCCATGTGTTTCCCAAGTTTTTGAAAACAGCCTATTGCATATTTAAACCTTTGGATTTCAGGGATTGATATAATTTTAACATGTCTTAATTGGAGTGTTGTACAAGGGTAATGACTTAATTGTACAGTCAGAGGGACAATAGAAAATGTTGGCTAAAGTGTGAAGGATTAAAAGGAGGATAAAAGGAGGTGATAATTTCAGTTCAGTTTATTTTGAATCAGAATGTACCAAAACTTGACTTTGAGATAAAACAAAGCTGTAAGATTTGCACATCCTTGTAACAGTTCTGTAGGAACTGTGTGTTAGTGTTGCAAAACAATATACTGGTAGCCAGATATTACTGTTCTTGTTCATCTAAGTGCATTTAATGACATTCTGATGCTTTGGATGACAATTCCCATCATTCCACATATTGGACATATAGGCTTTGTCTGGTGAGAGTTGAAGTCCAAATGATTTACAGAGCACCAGTTCAAGGAAGGGGGACCTATATACTTATTTGAATATTCAGAAAGTATTAGATATTATTTACCCTTCACAAATTCTCACACAAGTTTTATGCTTGGATGGGCATATGTCGAAAAGGGACCAGGGCTCCTGTATCCAGGTGATGTGGTCAGAACCCTTGGGAAGATGAAGGCCACCACATGTCTGCTGGATCCTTGCCCCTCATGAATCATAAAAGCTGCCAGAGAAGGTATGACAGACTGGTTAGGAAGAGTAGTGAATGCCTCCTTACAATAGGGCAGAATTCCGGCATTCTTAAAGGAAGCAATAGTAAAACCACTGTTTTAAAAAGCCCTTCTTAGATCCAACAATACTGGACAATTACCGACCAGTATCAAATATTCCATTCTTGGGGAAAGTACTAGAGTGAGTTGTGGCCTCACAGCTCCAGAGGTTTCTCGATGAGATAAACTACCTGGATCCATTTCAGTCTGGCTTCAGGGCTGGTTATGGGATGGAAATAGCATTGGTTGCACTGGTAAATGATTTACACAGGGAAATGGATAGGGGATCTGTGCCCCCTTTGATTTTACTAAATTTCTCAGCTGCATTTGACACTATAGACCATGACATCCTCCTGACTCATCTCTCTGAAATGGGAATTGGAGGCACTGCATTAAACTGGCTCCGGTCCTTTCTGCAGGGAAGAATACAGGATGTAGTGTTAGGTGATTTATGTTTGCCCATTCCTGGAGAACCCTGCTCTGGCCACAGGGACTCATGCCCTAGTGATGTCCCGATATGGGACAAAATTTAATGGGATAGAGGAGGTCAGGAATAGAGAAACAGAAGAACTACAATGGAGAAGGAAGGAATACCCAGTGTTGTGGGGGAAAGATATACTATATCCAGATTCAGAAGAACAAGGAGATGAATTAGATGAAGAACTTGAGGAATCTGATAAGAAAGAAGAACTAGCTAAAATCAGGGTATAATAATGTTAAACAAAACCTTTACTTGGAATGTGTAAGAATTGAAATCAATAAGGAAAAGGAAACATGTTTTCCATTTTTAGAAAATGAAAAGAATCAAATTATTTGCTTGCAAGAAACATACCAGAGAGGAAGATATAAAATATTGAAAAAAATGAAAATTAGGTCAGCCTTATACCTCAATGTTCAAAAAGAAGAGGGGAAATATATATATATATATAATTTCCCCTCAAAAGAAATAGTAAAAGATAAGGAGTGAATATATTTTGGAGTAGAAATACAAACACAGGAAAATCATTGTCATTTCAATCTACTCCCCATCTGAAGGAAGCAGGAAGTTTTTTTAAAAACTGTTGCAAAAATTGTTACAACTTGATAAAGATGAACTTATTGTATCTGGAGATTGAAATTGACTAATAAAATCAAATGACAGATAGGAAATCTAAAATTAAATAAAGGAGAAACAAGGAAAATTGCCAAATAGTTTCTTTAACATGATGGAGATGCTTACATTGGAAGGATAGCTGGAGGGTTAAGAATGGGGAAAGCAAGGAATATACATTTTATTCAAACAGACATAGATCACTTTCAAGAATTTATATGATTTTAGTAAGTAAAACTGTACAGAATCAGATCCGAGAGGTGGAAATTTTGTCAAAATCTTGTGTAGACCATAACCCAGATTAACCATGGAACAGGAAAAAAGAAAACACTCATGGAGATGAAATGAGAATTTCCATAATTTTTACATGGAATTTTACTCTCTCTTTAATTGCTTGTGTTCTCTTGTTGCTTTAATTTAATGCTGTAAGATGTCCTTCAATTCCCTGTTCTCAATACTTAAATATGTCTTGTTGCTTTAATTTAATGCTGTAAGATGTCCTTCAATTCCCTGTTCTCAATACTTGAATATGTCTTAATTGTACTGGACTGTATATTGTCCCTCATTACTGCACCAATCAGTTGGAGTACGTCACTACCACTTCCCGGGCTGCTGGAAGACTTTTAAAAAAGCCTTCCAGCAGCCCATGCAAAGGCACCACTTCCCTTGCTGCAGGCGACATTCTTCCCCCAGCCAGCACTTATCAGTTGCCTGGCGCTGGCTTGGGGCTAGCGCTGCCCGCAATCTCCATTGAAATGCATTGGCTTAATGAATTTCAATAGAGACATTTTTCCCCATTGGAATACATTGAGCCAATGTATTCCAATGGGGAAAATTTTCTCCATTGAAATGCATTGAGCCAATGCATTTCAATAGAGACGGCCCCGGACACTGTCCCCCCCCCCCGGGAAAGATCCCCCAACGTCGCCGGTGCGCGTTGCTCCGAGAAGTCTCAGGGCAGTGCGGGTGGGTGGCGGCAGGAGGTCAGATCCCCCAATGCTGCCGGTGCGTGCCGCTCCGAGAAGGCTTGGGGCAGCGTGGGTGGGTGGGCGGTGGGGGATCTGATCGCCCCCCAGGCCCCACCCAATCCACATCCGCATATCGCAGATTTTCAGTCATCACGGGTCGGGTGGGTCCCTAACCCCCATGATAGGCGGGGGTTACTGTATGTGGATATTTATAGAAGCTATGTACACCTGGCTCGGTGTCACCCTAGTTTTGAGGGGTGCTGTTGATTATGGTAATTGTTACAGTCAGCTTAAATGAACCTAAACCATATGTTACTTTGCTTGGATGCTGTATTAAGATAAATCAAAGATAAGTTTAGCTCGGATGTCTTATTTTTGTTTTGGACTTGTTTGAGGTCAGTAAAATGAGTAACCAGCTTGCTGGGGGGGGCAATGTTTGTTATCTTTGTTAGTCATATATGCCTTTCAAATATTATAAAATTGGGAAGAAGGTTAAATGCACGTCAGGAGAGCCAATAACAGTCGTAAAACTGAAAGTTGCAATGCATAGAGATACATGCATTCCTAACCAGCTGCCTGTTTTACTTGTTCAGCAAAAGTTTACTTACTGTATCACAAATTTTATTACACTATTTCACTTCAAGAGATGTTTGTATACTTTAGTAAGCATGCTGCAAATTTTTCGCTTTAAGATGTGTACTGAAGTTATTAAATTTTTATACACTTCACTGGGTGGACTACACAGCATAACTTTCACTGAGTATATTCTATAGTTTCACATTTAAGTTCCTCAGGTTTCTGTGCTCCATTAACCCAATAGCATAGTTTGATAAAGATAATGACTGCGGGGAAAATATTTCAGGTGGCCTAGCAAAATAGTATGTTTTAACTGTGCTTGGAAAGCAAGTTTTTGAAAACTAGTGTTTAGTATTTTCAGTTTAAAATTTGCTTTAGGATGGGTCCCAATTCAGGGCAAAGTCATTTGGGCCTTTTCTAAGCACTCTGTGCCCTAGAGCCAATCTAATTTGTAAATTTGGATAAATAGCTTCACATTGCACTAGAAAAACAAAAACAGTTGTGAGCATTGCTTTTTGTGATAATGTCCATGATATTTGGAGACATGATAGAATATGAAGAAGGCTGTAAACCTACAGTTTTTCAGTTGGCTAGCTTCAGAGGTTTGTCTACTAGGTACTTTTAACTTTTGTTTCTCTTTTTTTAAAAAAAATCCAAAACAGAAAATACAGTTCCAAAAGCAAGTGCACTCAACTGAGTATTCTGCCTTGCAAATTCATGCTGAACTTATTATTTCACTGTCTCTCTCACATGAGCAGCATCTTCTTAGAATTCTTAGAAAACCCCAGGTTACAGGTGAAGAATTGCCCAAAGAAGAGCCAGCTAGTTAAAAAACTACAACACAAGAGTTCAGCAGCCTGAAGCAGAATCTTACACACTGCAGGGAGGATGCTGAAAAATATTAAGTGTATATACATGCCTCTTACTATGCCACTGGAGAATTTCTTGAAAGATGTTTGTGGTTAAAAAATGTCACCATACAATTACACAGATTTAATGTTAGAGACCGGCATGAAACACATTCCACTGAAATCCATCTCTGCTGTTTGTCTTTCAGAGAGTCATTTTTAACATTGTTAACTTCAGTAAAACCAAAAGCCTGTATCGGGATGGAATGGCGCCAATGGTAAAATCCACAAGCAGGCCTAAATGGTAAGTTAGTAAGTGTTTCATCATAGTGTTTTTAGGTAAACTTGTGGACACAGTGTATTTTGGAATAATTATTCTTTGATTAATTTTATTAAATTTCAATAAGCTCAAACAACTCCAATAGAGGCAAGAATAATGAATGAATGATTTTTGTGAAGACATTGATTAGCATCTTTTTGAATATTTGATGCAACTCGGAGTGGCCCAAACTCTCCTTTTGTGTCTAATGGGAAACCTCAAATATGGTAGTCCTCACTTGTGTAGGGGCACGTGCACAGGGAGACCAATAGCTCATCCCTGCCCATTCTGCTGTAGATCTGCCACAGTTTTCCACCTTCCATGAAGTGGCAGCAAAAGCAACTGGTTTTATTTTAAGAAACAACCAGCTCTGTGCAAGTGGACCTCTGGTGTAATGCACCTGCCATATAGCCTTTTCTGTCTCCTCTTTCTCCAATCTGTCACTACCAGGTAGCCAGGTTCACATCCTGTTCCTCTTCCCCTTTTTTCTTTGTGTAAGGATGGCAGTAGCTGAACTGCCTTTCCTCCTCCTTCCTTCTCTTCTGTCCTTTCCACCAAATAGCAAATGAGGTCATCTGAGGTAGGCATATGGACACAAGGCATGAGGAATTTGCCACTATCTGTGCTCAGTCCCCTGAGATGTCTGCCTCATGCAGCCTACTAGAAGTGCCAGCTATGGCTCTACTGGATGCTTTGCTGAGAAGGAGTAATGGAAATGTGTGTTGGAGCTTGCCTGCTAAGTGAGATGGAACTTTTTTTGGATATAGGATTGTATTTCAGGAATGTCTGAACAAAGAAAAACAGATAGAAGACACCAGATTCACGTTATGCAACTCCATTTATTTTGAACAAATGTGATAAGCCTGATTAATTAGGGTTTTAGCCATCAAGATCATATAAAATTTATGATTTTTGGAATTTTGATAGATGCAGTCTCTGTAAAATCTATAATAACGCTACTGACAGTCCAACTGTTCTTAGTGATTTATTTCTTCCAGTGGCTTTGGGCATAGATTTCACTTTACTTTCTGAAACTTCTGGTTTTAATTAAAAGATTCTCCTTTGAATGATTTCTTATTTGCGTCTCTTCTATGTAGTTCTAGAAAACTTGCTAAGGTGAAACTTTACAAAGAATCATTTAAAACGTACTGCTTTTGGTGGAATAATTTTAGACCTATACTAGGGTGCCACAATATTATTTCTTTTTGTGTTTACAGCAAAGTGTTCTGCTTATATCCTTCCCCATAATGCTTAAAGCACTCTCTGGGTGATTTACAAGTAATTATGCAGGCTACACCCCACCCCCGCCCCAGTGAGCTGGATATTCATTTTAACAACCTTTGAAGGCTGTGTGAACTTTGACCTGCTACCAGAATGGAACTCCAGGTTGTGAGGACAGTTATGTATAGCTGGAGTACAGCATTTTAACCACTGCACTACGAGGCTTTTTACATTGTGTTACGAATTTTATATTGTTGTGTATGAGTTTGATTAATTGTGGTGGGGGGTTGTTTTCCTTTTTTCCTCTCTCTGCTCAGAGTAGTGGGTTCCCACTAAGCAGGGCAGTATATAAGTTCTGAGCCACCACACCCCTATATACATATATAGGGGCGTGGTGGCTCAGTGGACTAAGGCACCGAAAGTGTAGACTGCAAAGTCGGCAGCTCGGCGGTTCGAATCCCGGGTGCCACGCAGCGGAGCGAGCTCCCGCTGATAACCCCAGCTCTTGCCAACCTAGCAGTTCGAAAGCATGTAAATGCAAGTAGATAAATAGGCACCGCCGTAAAAAGTGGGAACGCAAAACAGTGTTTCCTTGCAGCCATGCTGGCCACATGGCCATGGACTTCCACAGCACTGGCTCTTCCGGCTTGAATACGGAGATGAGCACCGCCCCTAGAGTCGGACACAACTAGCATGCATGTGCGGGGGGAACCTTTACCTTTACCTATATAAGTTGTATGCATAAACAAACGAGCAAACAATATTGCTTTCATCAGATAATCTGTCATTTATCTTTTATTATTTCCAATCTTTGTTTAGAGTTTCCTTTGATTTCTGGGATCATATGGAAGAGATTTCTGGTCTTTTAATTTGTCCTTTTACTTCATTACCATTATTCTTATCATGTTGTTAAATGCTTTAAAATCACCTCCAAATTATGGTGACGCTATGAAGGAACTATCTCTAAAAAGTGCTGTCCTTTTTCAGCCCTGTTCAGCTCTTTTAAGCTCAAGTCTGTGGTTCTTTTCCTGCTGCTCTCAACTTTTCCTGGCATTATTGGTTTTTGCAGTGAATTTTGCCTTTTCCTCATGTACCCCAAGTATGTTAGCCTCAGTTTCATCATAGTTGCCTTCAGAGAGAAGGCAGGTTTGATTTCATCTAGGATCCAATTGTTTACCTTTCTGCAGTCCAGAGTATCCGCAAGGCTCTCATCCAGAAGAGAGTTTTCTCATCCAGTTTTCTTCCTCTGAGCTTTTTTCTCTATCCAGCATTCATATTAATCAATGACCTTACCCTTGATCTCCTGTGACATATCCTTACCCTGATGATCTTTTCTAATCCCTTCCTGCCTTTCTGAGTCTCAGTCATCTTCTGATTATTATTATTTTTGGCTACAGACTCCATTTGATTGAACCAAGGTACTGTATATAAAAATCAACCAGTCCAGTGACTGAACCAAGGTATATAAAATCTGTAACAATTTCTATTTTTAATGGTAAATATTATAGTTATCTTTAGTAGTTATAGTTTTTGTCTTATTGATCTTCAACTGCAGTCTTTCAAATTCTTCAGAAATGTTTTTTTAAATATATCTTAGTATTCCGATTATTTCACTATTCTTCAGCAGTTGTCAGGTTTTTTTAATATAAACCATTCATCATCAATGTCACAGTCTACCTTGTCTTCTCCCTGACTTTAGAAGCATATACAGTGGACCCTTGTATAACTAACGGTTTGTATAACATAAAATTTGTACAACTTTAAAAATTCTGGAGATAGGGGAAATTTGCTTAACAGAATCGCCTATGCTGTGAATCTGTACAACATAAAAATGGGATCACTCTGTTTTCAATGCATTCCTATGGGAAATTTGTATAAAGGAAACTTTGCTTAACATAATTTCATTTGGAACTAATTTATTCCTTTATACAAGGTACCACTGTATTTGAGTAGAACAAATTGTTGGATTCATAGAATTATATGGGTTACTCATTTGGTTCATTTCTAGCACCTATAACAAGTCTACCAACAGTTATTGGTCCTGCTTTGTTTCCTACTTTTCCATACTATTCATCCATGAATCAGCACATCCTGGTATGAAGTATAATCTACTTTCTCCTGGATATGTGTGTAAAAGTTTTCAATTTCTTCTTCTGCATCAGTAATTGGAACATAGACTTGAATGATGGTAATGTCTCAGAAAGTCCGATTAATATTACCGTAATTTTCAGACTTCAGCATTATAGTGTGGATTTGCTTGTGTTGTGTCACACAATTTCTTCTGAGTTCACCATTTACAGAGTAAAATACTTTGTAACTGAAAGTGTCCTATAATATTGCACTTTAGCTCACTTAAACTATATAGCCTGATGTTTATATCTCATTTTACAATTGCAATCCATGGATCCATACTTTTAAAACTCCAGATTCCAGTTGTATGTCTCATATAGCGTTGGGCTTTCCTTTTGCATTTGTGTATATTAGCATCTGAAAGCCCTTTCAGTATTTCTCTAGTTTCGTTCAGAAACAGTATCTGTACTTATCCTTAATGCTTCCTCTTAGAGCTGATTCGTTGCTTTCTGACCTTCGACTCTCTTCTTTCAGGACTACCTCTTGTTTTATTTTTGGATCATCATAGAATTTATCAAGGTGCGCTGACAGAGTGCTGCTTCAAAGTCCCTCTGTAGAAGTTTTCCTTTTGCCCTTTAATGGTTAACGGACTGAAACTATGGGCTGAAATCTTTTACACAAGCCAAGGATGAAGACCAATCTGACCCAAAGTTATTACATTATTCTTCTATATTTTTCATGTTCTTGTTTTTAGATTTTCTATTTTCCCATTTAAAACAGGTCCTTACCATAGGATAAAAGAACCCTGCATACAATTATTTTCCCTTTTCTCATTTTTACAATACTGAGGTAGTCAGAAACCCTCACCACACTAACAGGAGTGTCCAGGCAAGATGGGCATAATCCTTCTTGTTATTTCATATTAGAATGCCACTGGTTTCATGTTGTCTTGGTCTGGATTTACAGTGAGGAACAAGGATAAAGGTCTTCCCCACACATGTGTGGTAGTTGTGATTGACTCTAGGGGCGGTGCTCATTAATGTGAAATAAAGCTATAAGGAAAGGCTAACAAAACACACTCTCTATAGTATTTTAATAAATTGCCCATATTTTCTTGAGTAATTTGTGTGTTTCAGAGTTATAAATGGGTCTGCATATGTACACTGAAACAGAGGTGTCTATCTGAGAAACATAATAGGCAGACATGAGCTGTAGGCACTTTTCTTTTTTTCCTTCAGTCTCTACCATTGCATATAAACACGACCTCTCATTCTGCACAGATATCAGCATCAGGTTATGTCTCACATGTCTACTCATAACAAAACATATTCTACCTTTGTCCATCAACTATAGTACATGTCTTCCACCAGTTTATATAAACCTTTGTAAAGTGTGATTTGTGTATATATGCAACCATCTCTGGCTACCACACTTGAAATATGTTCTAATGGTCTTATTAAGTCTCATTATTTTCTTTCTATGCCTTTGCTATGCATTCATTCCATCAAAATACTTAACGCCTGCATTAAGGCTTTAGGTCACAATTAGGTCTACCTTTGAGTTAATTTTGCTCATAACCTAGGCCAGGTTTTCATAACTAATGTTACTTCAGGATATAATTGCACAGCAATGAACAGGAAGTGTACTCTTTCATTGATTATATGAGACACTACAAGCAGTTGTCTTTCTTACATAATATTTTTGAAATGCCTTCGAGGTCATCATTATATCCGTTTCCATGGCATTTTTGTGCAACCTGTAAAATCAGTTATTTCCATGTTTCCTTTCTGCTCTGGAAAGATTTGCCAATGCATGTAGTTGTCCAGTTGGCATTCAAATAGCCACATTTCTTTAATGTACTTGTACCAGTCTGTGGTGTTATAGCTACATTGGAAAACAGCAGCTGAGCTAATGCGTTAAATGATTCTCTCTGACTGTACTGCAATCCTACCAGGCAATCTAGACATGTATTTGTTGTCTGTGTTGCATTGTTTCTAAAATGGTGGTTGTTGCTACTGTTTGCCTTAGGAATAGGGAAAAACAAGGTATGACAAAGTAAGAAAAACCATATGTATTCTCCTAATTTAAAGTTTTTTCCCCTTCTGACAAGCCTAAACATAAAAAAGGACAGTAATTTAAGAACATATAGTTAAAAATGTCTATTATTGAATAGCCATGAAGCGTATCTTAAAGCAAGGTTTTACTAAGCTGCTGTTTCATTCTTTGAATAGTGATAGGGGTGTCATTCAGACTAAGGAAATGGTTCATCCCTGTGCATTCCGATGAAGCAAATAATTTTAACCATATAATTTGCTGATGCTTTATTTTGCTAAAAATTGCTGAATGTAGAACGATAATAGTTCTCAGAAATGGAAAGGATATGGTCCGGAACACAAACAAATGCAGGAAAACCTTTGAAATGTGCTAGTATTTTAGTTCTGCTAATCAAATGTCAAAATGCAATCAACATTTTAGCTGTAATATTTTATTTCAAAACTTGAAATTCATGTGCTTTACGGTGTTGTCACTTCTGCAAGTTATATGCTTTGGACAGGGATAGAATTCCTGAATTCTTCTGGTAGAACAGAGCAGTAAGGAATCACCAACAAGCATTCCATGATATAAGGGCATCTCATGACTGGAGGAGATATGATGTTCTCTTGTATTTCAATTCACAACCAATCCCTACCATGACATAAGATGCCCCTGCACCAGTGGAAAACTAGTGCAAACAGAATGTAGGTGAAGCATATAAAGGAGAGCTGAGGAATGTGCAGAACGTGGACATGGAAAAGCTCTGGGGAAAGGAAAACAGGCTTGGAATCCTGTCCCAAATCAAGGATCAATCCTTTCCTATTAATGGCAAAAGGCTATCCCTGCTGAAAGAAATGTGACGTATTTAACCATATTTAATCATGATCTCAGCGCAATTGGGCCACACATGGTAGGGGATAACAATGTGTCCTGAAATAATAGCCAGTAGGTACAAGAATTCAAATAAAAGCTAAAAGGAATAAAGTGGGATTGTGAAGACTCACATACAGTATAAACAGCAACTTCATGACCAAATTCTGTACACACTGTACTGTGTCACATACTTGTATACAAATATCTTCCTTGCTTTTTTCTTCTGGAGAGAATAGCTGGGAGTTGAACTGACAGCCAAAGACATTCCATTCAGCTATGCACCCAGCTTTTAAGAGTTAGTATGGTACAGTAGATAGGCTGTTCACTGCAGAGTGGCACAGGTAAAACTGCTCCTTGAATAAGTCATATACCTTGAAACTAGAGATGGGCACGACTAGGGAAAATGACGTTTTCGAGTTGTCGTGTGTTGGAGGCAGTCCGTTTCGGCTCGTTTCCGTTTTTCGCAAAATTTCGCAAAAATTAGTTGGTTCGTTTTTTCGTTTTTTCGTTGTCGTTAGTACTGGTTTGGGGGAAGGTAGCGGGCTCCTGGAGGGAGCTGAAGGAGTCAGCCAGAGCCACAAGTGACGGACTGGCAGACTCTTTGCACCCACTGTGTCTCACGTACTTGCATGTAGTGCAATGCAAGTAGATCTGGCTTAGGGTTAAGATGGGTTAGCGCAAGGGCTAGGGTTAGGCTAGTTACAGGTGAGGTTAGGGTGAGTATTGGGGTGCACCTCTGGGTGCCTCTCTGACCCACTTAGAAGGACAGTGTACTGGCGTATGGGTTAGGCTTAGGCTTAGGGTTCGGGTTTGGGCTACGATTAGTGGGCTGTTTATGCCCGATTGGCACATCCCAGAAGTCTCTGTGGTCAACCTGGCCAAATGGCCATGCAATTGGTGGAAAATTTGCATGGTCCACTCCCATGGGCGAGCCCATCATTGCAAATGTGCAGGTGTAATAAAATAAAATAAAATAAAATAAAATAAAATAAAATAAAATAAAATCAACGGAGACTTTTTTTTGCAAGAAAAACCCACTGCTGCTACTGTAAAAATTCAAGCATTTAAAATAGCTAATTTTTGCATGTTTCTGTGGTGCTTTGGTGGGGTTTTGGGCAACGATTTCAAAAAAAAATTGTGGTTGCCATTTTGGATCCCCTGCACTGCATGGCAAATGGATGCACCCTCACAGCCTGGTACAGTCAGCAAAACCTGGCCATGCGATTGGTGGAATGGCTCCAAAACTTTGCATGGTCCACTCCCGTGGGCGAGCCCATTATTGCGAATGCGCAGGTGTAATAAAATAAAATAAAATAAAATAAAATAAAATAAAATCAACGGAGACTTTTTTTTGCAAGAAAAACCCACTGCTGCTACTGTAAAAATTCAAGCATTTAAAATAGCTAATTTTTGCATGTTTCTGTGGTGCTTTGGTGGGGTTTTGGGCAACGATTTTAAAAAAAATATTGTGGTCGCCATTTTGGATCCCCCGCACTGCATGGCAAATGGATGCGCCCTCCCAGCCTGGTACCAGCAGCGCAGCAGTAGCAATAGCCAAGGAGAGGGGGGCAGGGAAACCCCCCCCAAATAAAACACCCTTCTGGCCTGGTAGGTGCCCTCAGACAGTTTTCGCCTTCTTTTAGGGCCGGGAATCGGGTTTTTTTTTTAAATTTTAAAAACTTTTTTTCTGTGCCACTTGGCATTGCGCGATCGCCGCGATGCAAGTAACGAGCACGACAAATCAGACCAAATTGTTCATTCGTCAGTTCGAGCTCGAATTCTGGCAGAGTAATTCCCGTTACCGTTTCTGTAGAGTAACGGATACGAGTAACGGAAACGGAAACGGGAATACCGCTAAGTCGTGCCCATCTCTACTTGAAACCTCTATTAGTAATGGTAAAAGTTCCCCCCATACATGTGTGTTAGCTGTGTCCAATTCTAGGGGTGGTACTCATCTCTGTTTCCAAGCCAAAGAGCCAGTGTTGTGCAAGTCCGTGGCCATGTGACTGGCAAGGCTGAACACATTTCTGTGCACAGAACACTGTTTTACCTTCCCGCTTTTTACAGCTGTTCATATTTATCTACTTGCATTTAAATGCTTTCGAACGGCTAGGTTGGCAGTAGGTGGGGTTAACAGCAGGAACACACTCCTCTGCCTGGCACCCGGGATTCATACCAATGAGCTGCCGATTTTGCAGCCAACAGTTTTCAGTGCTCTAGCCCGCTAAGCTGTTAGGGTCATTATAAATAAGATGTGACTCGATGGCAGATAATATACATGCCACCCACTTAGGGTGTCTATATTGGGCTGTATATCTGGGATAGGGCATTGGAATATGCCATGGAATGATAGGCATACACACGCACGCATGTACACACTCTCTCTTATGGCTAAAGATCAACTGTGGGTGGGAATGACCTACAGTATTTTAATTCTTGTGGCCATGGGATTGCTGAGTTGTCTTCTGGAACAACCCCCACACCTACTTCCATCTAAAATTATTCATATAGTCAGGGCTCCTAAAAGCTGAGTAGCATTTTGTGGGCTTTTGAGGTCTATACCCTGAGACAGAGCTGGGAAATTAATTTCTCAAGAGCTGTACTGCAGTTATAGATTTAGAAGATAATTAACTAATTGGCATTGTAGTTACAAATTTTCAAAATAAACACTTTTGATTTCTAGGTTATAAAATAGAAACATGATGGTTTCTTTTAGATAGTTTTCAAAAACTCAGAAGCAGTCACTGCAAGCTGCTGGCTGGTGCACTACAAAACACACTCTCCATGTCAGTGCCACCTTATTTATTATTTAAATGGTTACAATTCACTTTTCTACTTGAAAAGTGGCTCATAAATTTCTTAAAAGAAAAAAAATGGATCACAGCTAAAAATTATAAACTCTCATAACAAACCCCTCTGTAAAACAATTGTTTTATATATGTTAATCAAGAAAGGATACCAATAAACAACACTCCAAGGCTGGTTCAGATAATCTATTTAAAAATATGCATATTTATTCCCATCTGAAAATCAGCCAGATGGAAACAGGTTGTGACTCAAAAATAAGTATATCGGAACCTCATAGGAGAAGGACCTCTCATACAACGTTGTTAGGCATTTTAATAGCACCTTCTTGAAGATCTTCAAGTCTGGACAGGCTCGTAATGAGATAATCAGTACCTTAGATAGCCAGGCCTCAAGTTGTTCAGGTCTTTCATACCTTTAATTGGGCATGGAACCAGTAAATAACTAGCAACAATGCAGGTCTTTCAATGATCAGGGTCATATGATCATAGTACCATGTATCAGTTGTTATGGTTTGTGACTAGTTACCTCAAAGCTCTACCCTGGCATTGGACTCAAACTTTTTGTCCTCAAACTTTTTGTCCACCCATCCATATTGTTCTTTTCTAACAACAGGCAGGTGCCTAATAACAGCTTCCATTCTTGTTTGTAAAGGAGCATTCTCTCTTCTCTTGCAAAATGTGGTTGTTCCCCCATCAAAGAATCATCAATGTGATGCTACATGCAGTGTTATGAGAGTGCTATGCAGGCCTCCTGATGGAATACTATTTGCATGGTGACATGTGGTCTTCTCCAGGCTGTCTGGTTGCTTGTGTGGAGATTTGTACTGTATATGCAAAAACATATGATTAAATTGTTAGCCTTGTTGATATTGTTTAATTTTTAAGAGATACAATATGTTACCATGCAGATAAACTAGCTTAATATTAAACATAATTGCACATAATATGTGAAATGCTATCAGATACTAAAAACCCAGTTCAAAATCATAGGCTACTTTTGAAAAACACCAGGTGATGAAGAAATTATATAGAAAGTGATGTAAAGAATTATATAGACAATGATGTGATCGGAAAATATGGAGGATTTTTGTTAAGGTAAATTCTAGGGAATATTTTATGTGGAAAGCTCCTTGTGAGGAGATAAAGGTGCATTCTCCAGAACTATCCCCTCAAACTGGATAAATGTGACATGCAATTTTATAGGCTGCTTAGTTCTGTCTATAGCAGGGGTGGCGAACACGAGGCTCTCGAGCCGCATGCGGCTCTCGGCCAAAATGAATGCGGCTCTTTGCCTCTTATCATTATTTTGTATACTGTGGCTCTTTGCCAAGTTTGGATTTTGTTATGCTGCTTCTGAGGAGGGACCTCTGAGGAGAGATCTCCGAGCGCGTAGTCCCGCCCCCAGGCTGCGTCATCACGTCTCCCATCCCCCGGAAACAACTGCACGGGCTAGAGAGCGGGGGGACCCGTGTGTCACATGTTGTGTCACATCTTGCTGTTAGTTCTTAGTGTGGAGGACGCAGCACACCCTCACCATCACTGCAGGATTTTTACCCTCACTCAAAATGGCAAAATGCAAAGCTAAACGAAAATATGAAGATGAACACAGGACATTTTTGGAAGAATGGGAAGATGCTTTCTTCTTTATTGAACGGAATGGGAAAGTGCTGTGTTT
Organism: Phrynocephalus forsythii; assembly: GCA_029282475.1. Lineage (NCBI taxonomy): Eukaryota > Metazoa > Chordata > Lepidosauria > Squamata > Agamidae > Phrynocephalus > Phrynocephalus forsythii. Next base: position 57,507,756 of record JAPFRF010000005.1, read on the forward strand.
AATATGCAATACTATGATATCACATTTCAAGGCTTCAAATCTTCAGCGTCATTTTAGAACTCTCCATGCTAATATTGACAAGGAATTACCCAAAGGTACTGAACTAAGCAAGCAAAAATTGAGCACCTTGAAAAGCCAGGTAAAAAGACAGTCTCAAATGTTTTAGCAATTAACCAAGCATGGAGAAACTGTGACCCTTGCATCCTATAAAGTGGCGTGGAACATTACCCGTGCTAAAAAACCATACAATGAGGGGGAGTTTCTAAAACAGTGTTTTGCGGATGTAATTGAAACCTTGGCTCCAGACAATAAAAAACTCAAAGATTCCATCAATGATCTCCAGCTGTCACGGCACACAGTTGAAACCAGAATAGCAGATATAAATAATGTGATTGAGTCAGATCTACATGCAGACTTGAACGCATGTGCTTATTTTAGTGTTGCATTAGACGAGTCATGCGACATACAAGACAAGCCACAGTTGGCAATATTTGCGCGAATGGTTTCTGAGGACTGCGTGATTAAAGAAGAGCTTCTCGACATTGTCACATTAAAAGACAGAACTCGCGGTACTGACATAAAAGAGGCAATGACTGCCGTTTTTAAAAAAGCGAATATGTCTTTTGAAAAACTCACCGCAATAGTCACGGATGGAGCACCGTCGATGATTGGCTCAGTAAATGGACTTGTGGGTCTTTGTAAAGGTGATGACGCCTTTCCTGAATTTTGGAACTTCCACTGCATCATCCATCGTGAGCAACCTGTGTCCAAAACACTGAATTTAGACCACGTTATGAAGCCTGTGATGGAGATTGTGAACTACATCTGTACGCACACCCTTAATCACCGGCAATTCAAGAACCTCATTGCAGAACTGGACGCAGACTTGCCCGTTGACCTGCCACTGCACAGCGCAGTGAGATGGCTCTCAAGAGGCAAAGTAGTTTCATGCTTTTTTGAGCTTTTGGAAACAGTAAAATTGTTTATGGCAGAGAAGAAGAAAACGTATCCTCTGCTTTCAGACCCTGAGTGGCTTATGGATTTGGCATTTTTAGTGGACATGCTTTCACACTTGGATAAACTAAATGTGGACATGCAGGGGAAATTAAAAACTCTTCCTGAGCTGACACAAAGTGTATTCTCCTTTGTAAACAAGTTGAAGCTTTTTAAAGCACACATTCAAAACAGCAATCTATCCCATTTTCCTTCTTTGCGCAGCACCCTGCAGAAGACCGGTGTTAAAACAGATATAGCTGGATACGTGAAACAACTTACACAACTGCAAGAGAAGTTTACTTTCCGGTTTGAGGACTTGGACCAAAAAAGACCACAGATCACTTTTCTCATCGACCCGTTTAATGCTGACACCGACTGCCTGAAAACCCCACTTGTTACTGATGAGGCAGCGAGTGAACTAGAAATGATTGAGCTACGCGAGGACGATAGACTGAAATCTCTTTTGAAGGAAGGCCATGTTACCTTTGTGCCAACTGAAAAATACCCGTGTGTAAAACGAGCCGCTCTCAAGCTGCTGTCTATGTTCTTGTCAACATACGTCTGTGAGAAGCTGTTTTCTACTTTGAAACACATGAAATCAAAGCACCGGTCCATTCTGACTGACACTCATGTAAAGGAACTGCTCCGAGTGGCTACAACTGAATACAAACCTGATTTGCAGAAGATTACTGAAAACAAAAGATGCCAGAAATCCCACTGAGATTATCATCCCATCACTCCAACAAGGTAACAAAAAACACCTGACTGAGCATGTTATATTATATGTTTAATATATTATTGTTAAAATTATATGCTTTTGTGTGAGTGTTTGTCTGTTTTGGCAGGTCACTGCGTGGTGTGGCTCTCTGACTCTCACAGTTTAAAATTTTTGCTCTTTTTGTTGAACTTGTTCGCCACCCCTGGTCTATAGGGTCAGGACGCCCACTCTTACCTTCCTAGCTCCCAATTATACTTCCATTACTAATGAGTGATTAATTCCCCCTAACTTGATTTTTTTGGAGTTTTCTAAGAACCTTCAGATAGAGCAAAGGTCCTTGTAACAGTTCATCGTGAAAAAGATGCAAAAGATTAAGTGAGATTCTTAATGACTGAGCTTTGTTGATTAGTGTACCTGTTAGGACATAAGAATTATACCAGGAGGATCAATGATGGTGGCAAGAACTGGCAAAATCAGAACCAAAGAATCAAGTCAAGATTGAAGGAGAAACTCAAGAATGAGAACAGAAGGGTGAACTAGTAGTCAGAACCAGAGATCAGTCAAAGAATATATGAGTAAAACAGTGTACCAGGAAACTATTTAGGTTGGTTGAGACAAAATAAGAAGTCTTATGCATTGCGTACCTGTACTCTTGATTATTCAGCAAGAGCATTGTTTCATTGCTAAAATGTGTTTGTTAGTTTTGCATTAATCTTTTTTTAAAAATAACTGGCTCATCATCGTTTTATGCATTCCAACTAAAATACTGTGCAAAACTCTAAATAATATATACAGTATAGAACAGCATATATTCCCTGTGGAATATAAACTGTAGCTGACAAATATGTGATACCTGTTGGGTATCTAGTCATTCTGCATTTTCAGTGAAGAAGAAATGTGAGGCAAAGTTGAGACAATCTAGATGTAAGTGATAAAAAAAAATCTTCATGAGGAATGGGTGGTAAATAACCATTACATAAATAATTAGATACATGTGATATAATATGTTATCATGTATCCTAGCACCAATAATTGACATAGTTGGGTATCTGCTAAGTACATGGGTCACTAGGGGCTCCCAATCACTACCAAAGGTATCTGTAAGGGATCAATACTGTCAGGATCAAAATTACAGTAATGCTTTGAATTATGAATGCTGAGTTAAGAAAAACTTGAATTACGAAAGGAAATCCACAGGTAAAGGAAAATTTTGAATTACAAAAATTTAACCCTGTTTTTAATTACAAAACTTTTCCAATTACAATACTGCCATCTAGTGGGAAGCCCCTCCTACAGTACTTTTATACAGAAAGCATTTTATAGTTGGACACAGAGAACAGGAACTATCTGTTATGGAGACATTTTGGAAATATTTGGCACCGTTTTGGGGACTTTTTGGAACTTTTGGTGGATTTCTCAAGTGGTTGGAAGGTAGAGCTGAGCTTCTGTCATTTGCATGCTTGTTAATGTGCTTTTGTCATTCTGGGGGGCTGATTTCACACTTGGAACTAATCAATTTCCAATGCATTCCTATGGGAAGTCGCATTTTGAGATAAGAAAATTTTGAGTTAAGAAAATTCCATTGGAACGGATTAATTTCATAATTCAAGACATTAGTGTATTGTGACTTTGTGCTTGACTTCACCAGATTCATCTTGGTACCTTCCTTGAACACAAGATCTCACTCCCACTCTTGGTGCCCCCCCATTAAATAAAAATCATTTGAGACAAATCAGAAAAATGGCAGTGATCACACCTAACTAGATCTAGGTCTGCAAGTGGCTGTCTTGAATTTCTCCATGGGGAAAGAGGGAGCGACAGAAACCACCAGTATAGCCCAATTATAGGCAGGGGACAGGAAGAGGATCCTTCAAGTTCTCTTACACAGGGGGCGTAGCCTATAGGAGATAACCTGCCCGCCCTATAGTCCTTGTCGGTAATGATGTGGGACAACATCTGAAGTGACTTCAGTTACATGAAAGGAACATTTGTAGCTCTATATTTATAGTTAGTTGTTAGTAATCTAATGCAAGGTTGCAAGCCTATGTGCCTTTAGCAAAATTGTCACTTCCATTTCTCTCTTTCTTTTTTAATTCATCAAAATGGCTGTTAAATGAGAACATATCATTCTAGTCAAGCATTGCTTTGACATCTATTATATTTGCTACAAATTCTTCTAGACCCTGCTGCAGTATATCTCCTTTTAGTGATTTGGGTGCCAGAGAGTTTCCTGTGGAGTAGCTTAAATGCTAATTTATATAGAAGCCAGAAAACTAGTTTTCCCTTCACACCAGGAGGGTTACTGTTTGCATTTTATTTGATAGATTTATAGAAAAGCAATGCAAATACAAAGAGCTGTGTTTCTTCATGTTTTATTGATCAGGAGAAGGCAGATCTGTTTTGACAGCATTTGAATTTTAATTAGCTGTAACTTGCTTGTTTTAAAGTATTTTTTGTGTTTGTAAACTGCAACCAGCTGGGATTGGTTGGCATCATGATTTTGTCACTGGCCCCCTGTAGAATATGTTATTAGAGGTTAGTAGACGTAAATAGTCATTACATGTGGGAAGCTGAAAAGAAGGCTAGTAGCAAACGTGGAGCCAAAGGGGGAAGGGGGGGAAAGCTTATTGATTCATGAGGGTAAAATCAAGTTTCTTTTCCAGAATATTCTTGGGACTTTGTAACCTCTAATCAGCATTAATGGAGGTGGGGGAGGGGGAGGGAGACACTGTAAGGAACAAACAGTGGCTCTTGTTCCCAGAGTATATTGTCACATAGGGGGACTCAGGCATGATGCCACATCTCAACTATGAGTCAATAATCACCTGTTCCAGGAACACAATCTTCTCTATAATGAAGAGGTTGGGCAGAAAGTCCTGATTGTTCTTAAGAATGCATGAGCATCTTGCTCAGCTGAAAAGAAATGGCATCTGCAGTGAGATCATGGTAATGAAACACTAAGGAAATGTTGAGACCTTAATGAGAAGAAAACAAACAAAAACACAACCGAAAAAACATTGTGGCACCATAAATGCAAACTATTATGTTTTAATTTGAGCTTCTGTGGATCAGGTCCATTTCCTGAGACAAAAGAATGAGATTGTAGGACTGTCATATTTATATATGGCCACACAACCAGGAGGGATACAGATAATGCACAAAGCAACAATGGTTTGTTAGTAACAGAGTAGGCGTCCAGGGTATGAAAAGAGAGAGGTATGAGAGGGAAAGAGAAGACAACAACCTTAAGAATAGCAATCCTAGATTGAAGAAAATTCAGTATAGGTCAGGATGGATAGAGGACAGTCCAGGAAATCGGAGGAAGTCTCTCTCTACCCTTCCTCATGCAAAGACATGCATGTCTAAAGTGTAAGCTGAGTTTCCCCTGCTCACTTTCAACATAGATGCATAATGACAGGTGATGTCATATCTGCATCTTGGAATTTGACTTTAGTTGCAGATCCTTAAACCTGGTTATGGTGAACTTTTTTTCCTGTCCCCTGGTCCAAAGTTCTACAATTCCTGATTGAAAAGAATTAATTGACTTGACATAAGTGTTATAATGAAAGTACTGTTTTGACCCAGCCAGTGTGGTGCAGTGGATCAAGTGACAGACAAGGACTCAGGAAGTGAGTGTTTGAATCCCTGCTCAGCCATGGAATCTTACTGAGGATGTGAAACTTGTAAAACCCCTCCATAAATATTTCATTTTCCTTGAGACCCCTATTAGGGTCCCCATAAGTTAGTTCTGACTAGGGATGGGCGTGAAACAGGAAAATTGTGTTTTGTTTCATTCTGTTTCGTCCCCCTGCGTTTCATTTCATATCATAAGTAACAATTTAAAAAAAAAGTTATTTACAAAACTAAATGTAAGTAAATGAATCCCTTGCAACTGCCTCCCAACTGATTTTGACAGCTAAATCCCAGCTGGAAGGTGGGCAGGTAGGAGGAAAGGAGTAGCCAGGAAAAAACCTTCTAATTGGAATCATATGGGAGGAAGAGACAGCGCTATCGCTCGCCTGATCAGCTTCCAATTCCAATTAGACTTTTTTTTCCTAGGAGCACCCCCTTTGGAACTTCATAACTCAGCTCCTTGAACCCCAATCCTTTCCAAATTTCATGGGGTAGGTTAGAATCACTTTCTGAAATTACCCCTGTCATTTCCTCTAGATTCATTTTGAATCATTTTGTTATAGGGGGGGGGAATGGTGTTTTGTTTCATTTGTAACAAAATGCTGTTTCCCCGTTTCATTTTGTTTCATTTCGTTTCGTAAGCTAACAAAGTGATGAAACAGTGTTTCATTTTTCGTTAGGTGCCTTTCCTTAGTTTTGACTTGATGGCACATAACATGATACTGTAAGTATTGTCCCATTGATTTGGGAATTTGTATGAGAACCACATGCTTTTTTTTCTGTTTTGTGCATTAACAAGGGTTCTCTGTGCATACTTGTCTAGCAGCTTCTGTTTTATCTGCTTGAGAAGGGAGAAAGTCAGATTTGGTCACCAGAGGAGAAGCATAGCCCATAAGGGGGTAGAGGAGAAGATTTGAGAAAAATTCAGGAGCTACAATTTTCACTATTATAGGGCCTTTTCACACAACCTCTAAGATCCGCTGGCCACTTAAATTCGGACCAGAGATCTTGGGGGTTTGTCGCTGTTCCTGTGTTCCCACCCCCTCCGCACTCCTGGCTGCTGTCTGTGTGAGGGGAGGGAGAAAAAAAGGAAGAAAAGAATGCTGGCTCACCTCCGTTCTGCCGTCTCGCTCTGCTCCCGGCAGCATTCCAGTCTCTTAAGTATCTCTTAAAGGGGCGGGGGGTAAAACAACAACAAACAGAAGCGAGGAGAGCCCGGCACCCACTACGTTACATCCGCATCAGGAATTTTTCACCCCCGGAGAAGAGGTACTTGAAAAGTGCGTTGGGACGCGCTTAAGTGGGCGTAGTCGCACTTATTTTTTTGTAAACTCTGGAGCTGGTGGGGAAACAATTTTAAGCTCCGGATCTGAGAGCCATTTGCCGTGAATTTTAGGGGTCGTGTGAAAAGGCGCATAGTGAGCACACACCCCAAGCCTAGGATTTATAAACGTTGATACCATTTTGGTCTCCTAAGCTTCTCAAATTCATTGGAACATTACAATTGTGAAAACTAGGTATTTGTATAATTAGCATTAAGTAACACAAGAGATTTTTCTCTAATAAATAAGTGGAATTCCTAAAAACATTACTCCAAGTTTCTGGGGTGACTGATATTTACTGGCAAAAATTATTTCCTCTAATAATGAAATGGAAGAAAATAAAGGGTTTTAAAATGCAGTTGCTGTTAAGTACTTTTGGGTCCTGATGACTTAATGGGAGAGATTTAGGGTGTGCTTAAATTGTTGTAACTTGAATCATTTCCATGTATTCTATTTTCAGGTGAATGATAAAGACACTTTCCTGGGAAGAGGAAAGGTGATCACATTGTTACCATCTGCTCTATTGGTTTCCAATAATGGAAAAAATAGAATAATGTAATAGAGGGACGTGGTGGACATTATTTATTTAATGCAGTGTCTATTCAACCTTTTTGTATATATGAATACAGTGATACCTTGGTTTAAGAGTAGTTTGGTTTAAGGGTGTTTTGCAAGACAAGCAAACATTTAAGTTTTGCCTTGATCAACAAGCGATGTCTTGATATATAATTACTGGAGCAGGTCACATGATCATACATGAGCCAATGGTGGCTCTTCCTCCATCCCTCCCTCCCTGGAACAATTATTTGGAATGTTCCACCTCAAGCAGCCTCCAAAGCAGAGGGAGTAGATTGGAACTGAGTTCTCCCTTGCACCAGCCAGGAACGTCCCAAGCACAGCAGATTCCACAGCCAGGTACCTAAACCATGGTGTGGTCATGGATTTCTAGCCAACTTATTTTGTGAGTTTTGTCATTTTGTGTGTACAGTATGTGGTATATGGGACCCCAGAACAGATCATCTGAGTTTCCATTAATTCTTATGTGGAAATTTGCTTTGATATCAGAATGTTTTGGTTTACAAGCATGTTGCCAGAATGAATTATGCTCATAAACCGAGGTAACACTATATTTAGTTTGCTTGCTGAAGTCAGGTGGTGCAACTCAGCATATTTGATTGGATTAAAGCTCAGTGATTGCATTGGTTCCCTCTGGGGAGGTGGATGAGCTCCTCGAGGTGTTATTGTACTATACGTCCCGTGAGCCTTAGGCAGCATGAAAAATGCTGAGATTTCTGCTTTAGAGCACTATATCTTGCTCAGTCATATTTTAGAATGAAGACTCAATGATGTTATCCATGCATGTACCAACTGATTTCTTAAAAGTTAATAAAACTACCTTGCAGTTTATGCTTAACTCTTTAAAACTGATAGATTCCCAGTTTGGTATAGTGGATAGAGCAATGGGCAAGGACTTGAGAGAAGAGGGTTCAAATCTCCAGGTGGCCATGGAAACTCATGCAGGGAATGGAACTGGTTACACCACCCCTTAAATATCTAATTTATCTTGAAAGTCCTATTAGGGTCACTGTAAGTCAGTCCCAACTTGACACCACAGAACAGAAACACATTTAAACATGAAATCTGGCTGTATCTTTACCATGTGACAGATGCTTCAGGGCTTCTTAAGTTTTCTTAGTGGTCTTAGGGACCAATTGAAAGTGCCTTAGGATGTCTAGTAGCCCAAGATCACTGTTTAATCAGCTCCATCCTGGACCCTAATGTATGGCTAACCCACTAACTAAGGATTCGTGGCAAATGTGTCTCAAGCTGCTTGAGAAAGTTTAAGGAAGTTTATTTTTATATGTCCCTGGGCAGCCGCCTGGTGCAGCACCCTACTGAGCTATCTTATGTTTCCAAGTTTTTTGGCTGTTTAGACTGTAAGCATCTAAGCTAATGTGGACAGAACCAAACCATTCAAGCACATTATGGAGGTCTCACAAGGCTTCGGGGAAATGCACATTTTACAGAAATAATAATAATAATAATAATAATAATAATAATAATAATAATAATAATAATAATAATAATAATAATAATAACTTTATTTTTATAAAATAACTTTGTGGAGGTGACAGACTATGGAGGGAAAATGCCAAATGAACCCAGTAGAAATTAAAACCAGGTTAAGACTTCCTGCTAAGAGTCCCTTTGCATGTCTGGAACTTTTTTGTTGGCTTCCCATGAAGTTGTCTTGTTCTCCAGGTGGTTCCCCTCCTCATGTACTTCACTTGTTCTTTTGCACAAGGAAATGCCAAATTCTTTATAGCTCAATGATCTTTCTAGGGAACCTCATGAAGGAGAGATCCTGTGTTGTACAGACATTAACATAATTCTGCACAGATTAGTGTTTCTTACAGGGGGAATTCTGCAACTTTTTGTGAAAAAAAATCCTTGGAAAATGTCATGAAACAGAATCTTACTATTAGGAGAAATAGGGATATACACGCACCCCAGCGTCTCTTAAAGAGAGCCTACAATATACACATCTTTGGTGGGTGGAATGGCAAACCATGTATGAGAAAGAATTTAAATTTGTGTTGTTGAGGTCATAGCTGGCTAGCAAGAGCACTAAAGAGGAAAATCCCAAATTGCTCTGCTTTGTTTGCAGTTCCCCTTGTGTGTCTGAATGCTTAACTTGCATCTGATCTATTTGGAGGGATTTAAAAAAACTATTCTCATACCATCTTATTCTCATTTTTTAGGTGAGGGAAAAAACACCACACCTAAGGAGTATATATTAGTTGATAGTGAAATCGTGTGATATTAAAATTACAGCTGAAAATAAAAGGCGTATTGCTTCAGACCTACATAAGTTGCAGCAGCATGACCACAGCTAAGGAAAAGATAATTGCTTTCGTTTACTAGAAGCTTTAATTGAGCATGGTCTTCTGCAGTAAGGCAGAAGTAAGGCAGGCTATTGCAGTTGTGGCTGGCAATGAATGAACCTTAAATAAAAGAAAGCTGTTGTGGTGCTTCTTGGAATTCACAGCTTCACTGTCCATTTGGCTCTAAAGAAGGTGTCTCTCAGAAAGTAGCATGGCAGCATTTCTTCTTCTTCTGCAGATAAACAGCAGGAAGCAAAGGCCAGGAAACCGATGGGAGAGGTAAATAACCCAAAGCCCTTCTCAAGGCGTGGGAGTTGGTATAGATGTGAATATTCAGGTTTGTGCCCTGCATTTCCCAGAATTTTGGGAACTGCAATCCAAAACCAAAAAACAACAACATACCTCTTTTATGAATGTGTGCAGATTTATATGACCAGCTGCCTAGTTATATCAGTTGGACAATCAGAGGATGTTTGGTCATTTCATCAACCTGTAGCACAGTGCCTCCTGACATTTATTTGACTGCTTTTGTACTCAAGCATTTGAACTATTGCAGAAGTACAGTTTAAGAATACAGAAAACCAAGGTATCTGCTCAGACTCATCAGTGGTAAGGTTGTGTACCTAAATGAATCAATTGTGAGTAGTTTGTATATATGTGAAATGTGAAGAGTGTAGGTGAAAATAGGTGTGAATATGGGATTTGTGTACATTGGGATTATCAGGGAGTTTTATTTATGTGTACAGTTAATTGAATGTATACATATGTTACACATACGTACGAACATACATATCCAAAGTACTGTATCCATTTTATAAATATAGTTTGGACCTTCCAAATGGTTTAAACAAATTAATTAATAAAATTTATCTGAATATAATATTTGGTAATTGCACTCCACCATAGGAAGTCAAAGTAGTGTCTATGAATGTACAAATTGAGAACTACTTATATTATAAATTGTCTCCTTGATCTTTTGTTAACTTCCCAATAAAGCATTAAAGAATGACACTGCAGTAATATTACAGCAGAACTGCAGTTAACAAAGATAATTATTTTCTCTTAGAATATAGAAATATGTGTTAAAATTAGAAAAGGCTCAAGGTAAGTGAAGGCAAAACACAAACAACACACCGGGTTCTCAAATATCATTTACACATCCTTCCATGCAATATGAATCATATGTACAAGAAACCTGCCTTTGTCTCTGTGTGATTCATTTTCTTAAGGATCTGTTATTCTAGATAGCACTCAGATATTATTATTCCAGTCCTTCTCCTTGTTCATTGCCTTATTCCCTGCATAAATTGATTGCAATAGATTGCTGCAGAGATTCCTGAACTCACCTTAATATGTATTTAAAAAGAAGGCTTAATAGTTTGGTATCTGCAGTTTACATATTTTCTTTGGCACATGAGTCCTCCTACATTTTGGTCCATCTTGGATGGAGTAATCAGTCTCATTCTCATCTTACTTTAACATTACTTATATGAAGAATTATTTTCTAAAATTGCCCAAAACATCACATTGTGAATACTAAGAAACCAAGGGAAAACATGGAGAAAAGGAGACAGACCCAACACATTCATTTTCATAAAAATAAGTGTTTCGTTTTTCCAAGTCAAAATTCTAATTAACAATCATGTTTTGGATTCCTAAAACCCATTACTAGAATTACTATATCCCAGATCTCCAAGCCCAGGCAGCCTATTTTGTACATTATGCAATTAGGGTAGTTCAGTTTGCATATTGTGCAAATTAATGCAGATTTTTCTGATATGTAAATTAAGCAGATTATTTGTTGCATTATTTTTATGTCAACATGTTTTAGCCTTGGTATTACTGCTGACTGCTGATCTGCAGGGAGTCAGATCATAGTGCACTTAGAACAGAGAGATGCAAGTTAAAGTTTATTTGTTATCTCAAGGCTAGTCAGTATCCCTCATCCAACCCTATTTTACAGAATCAATTTCAAGATAAAATGTAGAGGATAAAATCAGGTAAAGTAGCCATTAGTATATACTAATAAAATGTAATATTTTGGCATATTCAGTACCTGGTTATGTGGTGGCTGGTTGAGTTTAGTTTTGGTCATTGGTTTGGACTCCAGATTTGCCACAGGAATCCACCAAGAGTAGCACATTGTCAGCTGCTTGGTAGGAAAAAGGGAAAGTGAGGGCCCCTGTAAAAATCTAGTGGAGAAGAGGTCATTTCCTTCAGAGATGCAAATGGAAAATGTTATTGTAACGAGAAATATTTCTAGTTCAACTTTCTTTGCCATATTTGACCTCTTCTCTCACCCATTCCTGCTCCGTTTTAAGGCAAATGCCATCCAGCATGCAACTGGCTTCTTAAATCCTCATCTCTATTAGTTGTGGTTTTGCTTTGCTATTCTGCCATACTGGGAATGGGATTTACAGCAGAACTTGAAAGTACACCTTTTGGATGACACCATATGGAGTCCCTTAGACAAAGTAGTCATTGAGCATATTAAGTAAGAGATTTTGGGAGCTGTATTCCAAGAAATTAAATCTGCCAATCTCTGCCTCTTAATGAGTACAAATACTATGATCCCTCCATGATGACATTTATTGATCAATTTAATTTAGTAGGGCATTTCTATAAGCAAGCAGTTCAAAGAGCCATATGAAGACAAATATGTATAGAATTAGTTCTTTGGAAAGGACATTATAATTTCTCATTTTCTGAACTCTTTCCAGATATCTCAGGACCATAGCAACAGCAACAGAAATCACAACAAGCAGGCTTTTATAATAAGTCATACTCTTCCGTCCATTCCCCCCTTTACAAAGACGTTATAGCATATTTCCTTAGGTAGTCAGTTAAACTATCAGCAGTATAAGCAGAACACTTTTGCTTTGCTTTGACTCACCAAATCCACATTGACTCAATGGGCCTATTCTAATGTGATTTACTGTGTTGACTAACAGAATTTGGGTAATGGAGTCTTTACCCTTTTATAGAGTTTCCATATGTTGTGGTTAGCCATGTTTTGCCTGTTATTTAAAGGTGCTATCTGGTGCTTCTTTGGCTCAGATTACAAACTTTCTTTTTCTTCTTTAATCAGTCCCTACCACCCATTTTTTGCAGTATGAAGCAAGTTTCCCCAGGATGTGCTGTGTCTGGGAAGTTTATAGCATCACCCCCGTAAACCCTGTTTTAGTTTATAAATATTTTGCAATATGAAACATCCCAGAGAACGCATTAAATTTGTAAACTGAGATACCACTGTATCTGTTTTCCAAGAAGAACAAACCATTCTGTGTGATTAGCTAATAAGTGAAGCCATGTAGTTTCACAGGTTTTCATGGGGATGAAACTTTAAAATGTGAGTAAATATTGCAGTTGTAAGTACATACTGATATTTTTCAGAGAGCTGGAATTTGTAGAAATCTGTGGGGTTTTTTTAGATTTTTTAAAAAATTGCTTATCTATTGCCCCATAGTGTTTAAAGCACTCTCTGGTTGGATTACAATGCCATGATAATCCACCAAGAGTAGCACATTTTCAACTGCTATGTCGTCTACGCATTGCACAACCCCAGTGAGTTGGGTATTCATTTTGCCAACCTCAGAAGGATGGAAGGTTGAGTGAACCTTGAGCCGGCTAGCTGGGATTAAACCCCAGCTCATGAGCACAGTTCTAGCTGCAGTATAACAGTTTAACCACTGCGCCATGAGGCTCATTAAGTTCCATTGACTGAAATGGGCCTACACTAATTACATGTTGGGATGTAGTTGAATTACTAAACACCCCAGGTGATTCAATGGCATACTCCAGTGTAATTTACACTTCTAAGCAACAAGATCTGGGCCCATGTTTAGTGGTTCTCAGCTCATAGATGCACTACATGATGGGTGGCCTCCCTGGAAAGTCTCTACTTTCTATAAGTTGCCTGGAAAACTAGCTGAAGAAAACCAAGATGTAACATTGTAAAATAAACAAATTACATCAAAAGCAGGAAAAGATCAAGGTGAATCAAGCACAATATACAAATGTTTCAGGGGTGTGTGTACTTTTCCATTCCTGATACAATGTTTAGTCACACATGTGTTCCTCTATGGAGACACAGTACAGTACTCCAAAGGTGTACTTATAGAGGAAATCATTTGATGAGTTTAGTTCAGGTGTGGTAGGCAGAATTCTAATGCACTACTCTCAGTAGACAGTATTGTTTAGGTATAGAACTGCTGTACTGTGAGGTTTTCCCAATTAAAGCATTTGAAATGTGGGTTTCAAACCTTATAGCAGCAGGAAAATTTGATCTATTGTTCATGCAATCCCCAAGACTACTATTTCTCAAAAACGTTTGCATACATTCGCTTTTTCAACTGCAGCAACAAAATCTATATAATTACCCAGTTTATGAGTGAGGCTATCTTGGAAAATTGAGCAACATAGGACATACTTTATGCAAACACTGCATATTAATCTTAATATTTATAAGCAATTCAATCTGATTTAAAATTGGAACTATGATATATTCTGAATATAAACACATGCAATTTCTATTGTTCAGTTGAAAAACTATAGACTTTACACAGCAAACAGCCACTGCATATAAATAAATAACTTTGACTGAAGCAAAATCATAATTCTGTTCTAAAACACTGTCAGAGAAAGATCAGGGGTGCATCTGGGGTGGACAGAAGAGTACATCTGCCCCAGGCACAGCAATCTGGAGGAGCCTGGAGGGGGAGCAGGAGGGGGAAGCCATGCACCCTCCCACCGCCCAGCAGTCCTCCTTTCCCCCAAGACTTGGCGACGGCACCCCCTCCGCCGCTGCCGCTGCATGTGAGGTGAGCAGTGAAGCAGGCAGGCAGGCAGGTGCGTGGTGGCCGTGGCACCCTCCTCCTCCTCCTCCTCTTCCTGCCTTGGTGGGAGAGGTGTAAGGCGCGTGTACGCTCACACACACGCAATGCCCATCCACTCATCCACCCACCTGCACATCCGCCTGTCCGCCCGTGTGCACGCAAGAGCACGCACCCACCCCACGCCCACAGGGTTCATCCCCCCGTTGCTGGGGGGGTGCGATGTGGGTGCAAAAATGAACTTTGTCCCCAGGGCCTCTGAGCAAGAGAGGAAGAAAGACTAGGGGAAGAGCGAAGTGTGCTGTCCATAGCCCCATTACACTTAAAGCATGCTCTGGGCAGTTGACAGTTTAATTATGTAGGCTACATATTGCCCCCTCCCAAACATTCTGGGTACAGTTGTGCAGGCCCTCGTGATCTCGAGGATCGATTATTGTAACACACTCTACGTGGGGCTGCCCTGGACCCTTATCCGGAGACTCCAATGGGTGCAGAATGCAGCGGCCAGACTGGTGGTAGGTGCTCGTAATTATGATCACATCACCCCAGTTCTGGCATGCCTGCATTGGTTCAAGGTCTTGGTTTTGGTTTTCAAAACCCTCCATGGCCTGGGTCCTGAATACCTGTCGGAGCGTATTGCCCAGAGGTCAACTGAGGCCAGGCCCACTCGAATGTCGCAGGCACGCTTACTTAGGGTGGCCACTCCTAGGGAGGCGTGGAGGTTGGCTATGTGTAGCTGTGCCTTCTCTGTTGTGGCCCCCTCCTTGTGGAACCATCTACCAAGTGAGCTGCCCCTTGAACCGTCCCTGCCCGCCTTCAAAAAGGCTTTGAAAGCCATGCTTTTTAAGGAGGCATATGGCGACCTCTAATTTTATTTCATTCTCACTTTATCTGTATTTATTATTTCGTTCTTTTTTGTCTCTCCCCCGTACATCCTTGCCGCACCTTGCAGAGGGTATATCCCCTCTTTTTGTTTATATTGTTTTTAACTTGATGTTTTTATCTTAGAAACCGCCTAGAGTTCCTATAGGAAGATGGCATGGTATGAAAATGAAACAAACAAAGAATAATAAATAAATAAATAAATAAATAAATAAATACTCAGTTTATTGACCTTGGAAGTATTGAAGGCTGACTCAGCCTTTATCTTGCTAGCTACCTGAGCCCATTGGGACTGAATTCAGATTGAGCAGTGTCTTGACTGCTGTGTGTGTGTGTGTGTGTGTGTGTGTGTGTGTGTGTGTGTGTGTGTGTGTGTGTGTGTGTGTGTGTGTGTGTGTGTGTTGTATTGTTACAGTCGTGACCGACTCTTCGTGACCCCATAACCATGGAGTTTTCTTGGCAGGAATGCTGGAGTGGTTTGCCAGTTCCTACTCCAGGTGCCTACTGCACCTGATATTCCCTGGTGGTCTCCCATCCAAGTACTAACCAAGGCTGAACCTGCTTAGCTTCCGAAATCAGGCGAGATCAGATGTGCTTAGGGTACTGCAACTTAACTAGTGTAGCACAAGGCTAAGCTGGCAAATATATCCATTTAATACATCAGCAAATATGGCCAACATGTATAGTTTCCCTGGATACATTCATGGCTTGTCCCCCGATTTTGTTCTCACAACGCTTGTTTTCCAGGCTTTCTCCCCTGTTTCTTTCTAGGAGTTATGACTGCAGAAAAGTACTGACCACCAATTTCACTTATTGGTTTTGAGTCTGTATTGTTTATACTCTTACATTAAGTTATGCCTATGCTCTACAGTTCCCATAGCTCCCCTCCCGTCCCATTTTTTTCTGTTACTCCCAGCAGTCGTGTGAAGCTGCTAATTTTCCTGCACTTTCATTGGCTTCCTACCTCTAATTGCCTTGCCTGTGTGAGTTTGTCTATTTGTTTTTAACATTTATTTATCTATGTATAAATCTCTAGCAAGTAGTCCCTCTTGCTCATACAAAATGGCAACTTGATTTTTTTTAAACGTTTGGAATTACATGCTGTCAACGAAACAAACAAAAGGACCAATGGGTGAACCATATTTTGTCATCCCTTGTGCTGTTGTAAACTGTTGGTTTCAATACTTGGCTCAAGTTGAATTTGTCTTGTGAATATTGTGAATGGATAAAACAAGAGGGATTAAGTACATGTATATTTTTGCAGCTAACTGACTAACAGGCAGTTGTATGATTGCTGTGAAAAGTTTCTTCCATGTGTTGAAGAAGGGATGGATTGAGATGTCAAATGCCTGAGGAAGGAGACTCAAATGGAGCAGTGGCACCTTTGCTAAGGAAACTGATGCTCATGGAAAACATTCTCATTCATTTTCAGTCCACTTACCATATTTAGATTGCCATCCTAGGCCTGGAAGAAGGTTTTGGAGTATTGCAGGTGGTAGACCTGCATGAAAAGCTAATCTTCCAGAAATTTTCTGTAGGCATTGTTAAGAGTGAAAGTTCTCACATAAAATATTAAAATGAAATAGGCAAACTCAAGCATAATGTTGAAGCTAAAGAAAATAAATTTTATTAAGCAAAGACAGCACACACATAAACAAAGACAGTTTCTAATGCATTAGAGGTGTTAGAGAGAGATAAAGAGTCTATTCTCTCAAGCCTAACACCCCAAACTAAGATTCCAGAGATCTTTTATACTTTTTCTACGCTCTTATCAATGCAAGTGGATTTTCCCATCAAGACGTATCCAGTCTACTTTGCATCTGTCAGTGAGCATACTGTAGTGGAAAGTTCCAAAACGTATTTCCACATTTTCTGTTTATCACATTTGCCATTATGTCATCAGTCTGCGGTCAGGCATATACAGACACTATTTCTTAGGATTATATTTCTTAACATCTTTTAGTGATAAACAGGAAACTTCCATGTATCTTGTCTTGGCTCTGATTTGAGGAAGTGCTGCATATATTTCCCAAGCAGTCAATATGTAGCTTATAGATTATAAAAACCAAATTAAAATATAGATTTGTTGCTAAGCAATTCCATTTTCAAAGCATGCATCAAGACGTAAACCTGTATATTTGTATTATTCTGTAGACAGCCAAAGATGGTCCACTTTACCCTGTTTTCTTGACAATCCAACCTTGCATTCATCTCCTTTTAACACAGTGTGTCAGTGGGGAATACTGTATGCTCTGAATCTGCTACTAACTTGGAGGTTTTTCTCCATATACAGTACCAGAGTCCTTGAGACTGTGCATTCCTTCCTGTTTCTTCCTTTGATAACCACCTTTTCTCCCTCCTCTGTTTTCTACCATCCAGAAAAGGTAGATATGTAGAAACAAAAATAAAGGAACAAAACCATGAAGTATAAGTAGTTTTTTTACTTACATTAACAAAGAATCATCCAGGCTAGTTATTTTTCTTTTTGCAAGGAACGGGACGAGTTTGGACAGATTTCACCACACTTTTTCCACATTAAAAAAAGAGAACATTCATATGCTAAATCTATCCTACACGAGTAGTCCTCTGCATTCACTGGGTAAATATAAGTATAGTGGACCCTTGTATAACAAACAGCTTGTATAACATAAAATTTGTACAACATAAAAATTCCGAAGATAGGGGAAATTTGCTTAACATAATCGCCTATGGGGAGAATCCGTACAACATAAAAATGGGATTACTCCATTTTCAATGCATTCCTATGGGAATTTGTATAAAGGAAAATTTGTTTAACATAATTTCATTTGGAACGAATTAATTCCTTTATACAAGGCACCACTGTACTGTGTATAGAACATCCAACATGTTTTGTACAGTTCATTAGCTCTTACATAGGAGCACATCTTAGTAATAACATGTTGCACCCAAGGATTGCCATTTCAGGAACATCTTCTTTATCTTGCATCCTAATAAAAGCATGTCAGGGATTTACAGTAAATGATTTGTACCACAACTCAATATTCTCACTGAAATTTCCATGACCCTGAAAGATCACTTACATAATTGGGTTTATATGTTGTCAATATAGATGGCATTGTGTACAAATTAGAAAGTGTATATTTATTATTTTTTGTGAAGTACTTTCAAAACTTACATATGCTACAAAATAAAATTTCATAAGCATAGGAAATCTTTATATTACACCAGAGAAAGCTTCATGCTTATGATTTGGCAGGATTTAAAGATGATTAATGCATCCTAAAATAGTCATTAGATGAAGGGAGTTTTCTTGTTTGGTTTCTAATAAGCCCTCAAGGGGAGGCAGGAGATGATGATGCAAATAGAATATGGACTATTTGTTAAAATATGCATTGTTTAATATTCACTTTTAGTGGTCCCAATCCAAATATATAACTGCACTATAATGGGCTCCTTACACTGTTGTCCTTGTCCACAGCTATCAAAGTATGTGTATAACATAACTTACCTTTTGGAAAAGAAGCTTCATTCCCATCTACATTATTTTCTTTTTCTGAGGAGGAAATGAGGAGACCAGCATTCAACTCTATTTCCTTCTCATATAACCTGTGTTTTTATATACTATCACAGAAGAATGTAACAAAATCAACCATCTCTGTAAAACTGCACACATGGATTCTAAGGTGGTGGGAGAAATGGTATGCTTAACATCAAGTGTTGGATATCAAGATCAGGTCCAGGAAACCTACAACATAAACTTTCTTGATTCAACCCTAACTTGCCTTTGCTTGATTGACTGTTTTAACATGCAGGCTTCTCCCCCCCCCCCCCCAATCAAGACAGAGCAGCTTTAGAAGCTTACCCAAAGACCTGCCCAATCTATTTTATTAGGACTTTTATTGAAATCTGTTTTTATTCCAAAATCCTGCACGTATTGGTTCTAAAAATTGACAACCTGAAGTGTTCTAAATATTAATTTAAATTAAAAAGAGGGTTGTAGGTTATTACAAAACAATGCTTCTGGTCTTAAGGAAAATGAAGTAAGATGGTTAAATGTTAAGATGTAGCATCATTAAGTTATAGGAACATTACTGCTACTATAACTTTAAGAGCAAGACAGAAATTTTACAATATTTTCGTGCATTACATAGCTATTAAAACTAGGTGGCTTTCATGTGGAGGAGGAAACTTTAGAATGGACAGATTTAACAATACTGTTGAAGAGAATTTATTTATTTATTTATTTATTTATTTATTTATTTATTTATTTATTTATTTATTATCCCATGCATCTTGTCAGAGGCCACTCTGGGTGGCTAACAATCCATCAAATCAATATACAACAAATACAAAATAACTAAAAATAAATAAAAACAAAGACATAAATCAATTAAAACCACATAGACACTCCCAAATATATTAACATTATTAAAACAATATTAATTAAAAACAATAATACTAACTAAAACCAAATTAATTTCTGCTTTCACACAACATTTGTATTAAACTTCTGAAAACATTTCCTTGTATTTTATGGGACTATGTAGAAAAAGGGGAAATATTTGACCTTTTTTCCCCAGGTGGTTTGGATTTCTATAGTAACTTTATACAATTCAAGCAAAAATTAATTTATATCTCTGTGTCCTCGGTTGTACAGTTAAATCTCCTCAACCTAAATCTTTCCTTCAGTACAAAAAAAACACTCAGTTTGTAATGAGTTTAAAACTGATATATTGAGAATCTTACTTTACTGCTGTAACTTCAAATGCGGAGTTTATATGTAATTATGAAAAATCAGATAGTATTGTCAATTTTGATTGGTTTTCTATGAAGGTTTATTTTTATCCCAGCAAGGAACAATTTCTATTAAAACAAGGAGTGGAAAGAGACTTACAATGAATAACTACTGTTACAGCTCCGTTTGGTTTTAGAACAATGAGTATCTAATTCTAACTACCAAGGAATGAATGTTAACATTTTCAAAAGCACTTTAGTGTCTTTGAAGTACAAGATTCCATTGAAGTTTTGGCTTTCTGTCATACACTGAAAGCACCTTTCTTCTCTTAGCATTTACGCAAGTGCCAGGAGAGGAAAAATAAGCAGCGCTTTTAATGCTTTAAAATGGTAATGCCTCTTCGTGCTTTTTAGAGGAAAGAAGGAATGGACTGTTAACAGGGTGGTATGGTTGTTGAGTTCAATTACACAGTTCCTGTCAAATGTTTCCACTCAGGTCATGGTGGCTCTAGATGAGGAACACCATGTGTATTGCTTTTGCTATATAACCTATAAAGAAGTGTATATTCTTCTTTGTTAATCTCTCTAGAAAAACTAAGAGCTGATTTTGAGAAATCCAATACAATGGTACCTCAGATTATGAAATTAATTTCTTCTGTGGGTCATTTCACTAAACAAAAATTCCATTATCTGAAATACAGTTTCCCATTGAATTGAATGGGAAACCAATTAATCTGTTCTGGAGGTCAGATTAATTGACAGTCATCTCCTTTCCCTCGCTGAGTGCCCAGCGGGGGAAAGGAAGTGTTGAATCAGTCATCCCAAAGCAATGTGGGGAAACTTTTGTATGCCTGATCCCAGCAGGGAAACAGGGCTACCACTGCAGGGAGGAAAGTTGGATGGCAGTAGCTGCTCCTGCTGGCCAGTTTCACTTGCTGGCCAGTTTTGCTTCTGACAGCTAGCACCACTGCCACCTGACTTTGCTCCTAACGGTGGTAGTGAGGGGCAGCTGGTGGGTCCTTAGCCAATCCTTAAAAGAAGGCACCCACTTTTTGGGTGCCTTCTTTTTGGGAGTGAGTAAGGACTCACCCGTCACCGCTCACAAGTCAGTGGGGTGAAAGATGCGGGTGCCATCAGCTTTCGGGTGCATCTTTTATTACCCCCCCAGCACTTGTCCTTACTCACTCCCAAAAAGAAGGCACCTGCTTTTTGGGTGCCTTCTTTTCAGGAGTGGGTAAGACCCACATACTGCTGCTTGCTACAAGCCGGTGGTGGTGGGGGGTAAAAAGAAGTGGGTGCCTTCAACTTTCAGGTGTGCCTTTCATCCCTCCCCACTTGTCCTTATCCAGCCCCCAAAAGAAGGCACTCACTTTTTGGGTGCCTTTTTTGGGGAGGAGTGGGTTAAACTCGCCCACTGCTGCTCACTACAAGCCTGGGGGGATGAAAGCAAGTGGTGGCAGGTGCGAGTAGCGATGCCCAAGAACTATAAATAGTTGCATACAGCCATTAAAACTTCCTTCGTGGCAGGCCAAGTAGTGCAGCACCTGATCCGCCAGTCTGCCCAGCCACACCACCTCCTGTGGCTGGGCAGAGTCGCTGTGTCTTCTGCCAGGAAAGTTCAAACCTTTTCTGGCAGCTTGAATTTGGGAAGGTTTGAACTTCCGTAGCAGCAGACAGAGCAGGAAGTTCAAACCTTCCTGAGTGGCATACCCAATCTGTGGCTCTACCCAGCACCGCCCAATCCACTGCCAGGGAAGGTTTGAACTTCCAGTTCTGTCTCCTGCTGGGGAAGTTCAAACCTTTCCTGGTAGCTTGAACTCAGAAAAGTTTGAACTTCCCCAGAAGCAGACAGAGTGGGAAGTTTGAGCAGCAGACTGGACAGTGTAGCACCTGAACCGGCAGTTGGCCCAACCACACTCAACCCTTGCAAAGGTTTGAACTTTGTATAAGGAAAATACAAAGGCACAAGAGGGGGGGGACTTAGATGGATCCCAGTTAACCCATATGTACAGTAGAACCCCTGTATCTGCAGGGGATTGGTTCTGGACACTGAAATCCAGGCATAAGAACAAATGCTCTTATCTGAGGGTGACAGTGGTGACAACGGTGGTAGGGAGCGGGGGGGCAAAAGCTTTCACTCCAGAATCCCCCACCACTCCCACTGGGCAGCATGGCAAACTGGGTGGCTCAAAGGCGCACTGCTGCACCATCTAGTAAGCTTGAATGGCCAGGGGTTCAAACTTCCCAGGTGGTGGTCTGGGTGATGCAATAGTGTTATTGTGTGATTATCACATTATTGTGTGATTTATTTTAAATGAATTAGGAATTAATTTAGCTTTCCAAATCAAATCATTTCATCTAAATTTATTATCAGAATGTATTTGACAAACCTGATTCATATTTTCTACAACCTTTTCATTTTGTATTTCTCACAAATGTCGCCTTGGTTTATGTTCAGTATAAAAATTTGCCAGTGGAAATGAGGTCTAGGCTACCTTGAATTCCCACATGCCTTAACAGGTTTGTCAATAGGCTTAAAGATCAATAACTAGAAGGTCTTGCATAATTATATCTCTTTATAATTAGCAACGACCCTGGTACTTGCATTCCAAATAGTGATTGAATTTTTACTTTAAAATACTCAAATACAGTGGAACCTTGACTTACGTCATTAATCTGTTCCAGAGGTCTAGACATAAGTCAAACATGACTTAAGTCAAATGAACTTTTCCCATAGAAAGTAATGGGAAAGTGGATTAATCCGTTGATGAAAAAGACCCCCGAAAACAGCAATTTAACACAAATTTGACTGGGATAGGAGATTCCTTCCAGGGATGTAAATGAAATGTCTCTTCAAAGAGAGGAGGAGGCAGTGGAATTATAGTCCACAAGTTATACACCTCCACTTTTTAATGTTCATAGCAACAATGTCTAGCATTTAAGTTTTACTGATTTTTAACCTGACGTTCCAAGTTCTGAACAACTCTATGCTTACCATTAGAGTCCCACAACTTTACAGCTCCCCAACTAAAATGCTTCCATTGTGGACCAGACTTCTGCAGCCAGATTTTTTACAAGACTGAGCCGACTGTCTAACCAGCAAGGCCAGCCCCGAGCTCCTGGCCCTTCTTCTCCACCGGCAGCAGCGGTGGCTTCGGTGAGGCCGAGGACCAGTTCCAGGTGCTTGGAGCTGGCCTCGCTGAAGCCGCCGCTGCCGGAGGAGAGGAAGAAGGCAGGAGCAGTTTGGAAGCAGCAGCCGTGATGCTGGGTCGTGGCTGCCGCCCGATTCCGGGGCCTTGCGCCGGGGCTCCGAGCTGTAAGTCAAAGCCTGCGATTCAAGTCAAACAGGCCCCTTCTTGCTGCAAGTCAAATATGCTGCAAGTCAAGCAGCATGTAAGTCATAAGAACATAAGAACATAAGAACATAAGAAGAGCCATGCTGGATCAGGCCAAAGGCCCATCTAGTCCAGCTTCCTGTATCTCACAGCGGCCCCACCAGATGCGTTTGGGAGCGCATGAGACTAGATATCTGTCTCCTGATACCACTCCCCTGCATCTGGCCCTTGAACTACCCTGGTTTAAAGCCTAGAGATTACATATCTCCATCATGGTTTGTAACCCGTGATGGACTTTTCCTCTAGGAATCTGTCCAATCCCCTTTTGAAGGCATCCAGGCCAGATGCCATCACCACATCCTGTGGCAGGGAGTTCCATAGACTTACAACGCGCTGGGTGAAAAAATATTTTCTTTTGTCAGTTCTTACTCTCCCAGCACTCAATTTGAGTGTATGTCCCCTAGTTCTGGTATTTTGAGAGAGGGAGAAGAGCTTCCCTCTATCCACTTTACTCATACCCTGCATTATTTTGTATGTCTCAATCATATCCCCCCTCAAGCGCCTTTTTTCCAGACTAAAGAGGCCCAATTGTTTTAGCCTTTCTTCATAAGGGAGGTGCCCCAGCCCAGTAATCATTTTAGTCGCTCTCTTCTGCACCTTTTCCAGTTCCACTATGTCTTTCTTGAGATGCGGTGACCAGAATTGTACACAATACTCCAGGTGGGGCCTTACTATTGTTTTGTATAACGGCATTATAATGTTGGCTGTTTTATTTTCAATCCCCTTTTTGATAATCCCTAGCATGGAATTGGCCTTCTTCACTGCTGCCACACATTGGGGAGACACCTTCATGTCAAGGTTCCACTGTACGCCATTGCTAGGGCTTTTATGTGGTGGCCCTATCTGACCATTGTTTCTTTACAAGAATGCTGGTCTGGGACTTTTCTACAGCTTCCTCCCTTGTCTCTCATTTTCAGCTCTTTCTGCTGAGGCAGAAAATGTGGACATAAGTGTCTGCCTCTTTGTTTTCAAGGTGCACTATTGTTTCCCACTGGAGAAAAGTGGGCAGAAGTGTGCAGAAGTGGCTAACTAAATTGCTGCATTTTACTCAGCAAAGCCTAAGGGAAGAAGGGATGCTTTGTGGTCACTGCCTATTTTCTTTGGGTTAAATTATAAAGATTCTCTTATTACATGGTTGTGGCTTTTTGTCCCCTTTAGATTTCTGAACTTTCCTCTCCCTGGCTGGGTTAAGACTACAGTACAGTATTTAGATTATTACAGTTTATTCATTCAAACACAATTTACCATTCACCTTCAGCTCTTTTTTTCTTCACTGTCTCCTGTTCCAGTCTCCTATTACCTGTTTCAAGCTAACTGCTGTCCTTCTTGGCTCACTCCCAGTGTAGCAAATTATTCCATCTCTTTCTGGACTTGTGGCTCTCTGTTAACCGAACAGAGCTACAAATGAGAAGCATGAATTGTTAGCATTGCTGCTGTATCCTTTTTTGTCTACTTGCAGCAGCAGGGATCCCAATTTCTCTCTTTACCATTACTACGACAAGGTTGACAGGATAAGACCGTTGGTTGCAGTCCTGCTGTGACCGGCATTTCAAACTTTATAAAAGGGAGAATATGTTCAAACACAAAGGCAAATTATGCCTTGTCTTTGAAATGTATTTGAGATTATGCATGAGCCACCTTTCCAGGTTTTAAATGTAAGAGGTGGAATTAATTATAACAGTATACAGTGTAAAATATATTTGCATAGTTTACAAGAAAAAGCCCAAGATTTTGATGAAGGAAAACAATAATATGTAGACTGCATCAAAAAAAAGGGGGGGGAGAGGACTAAGTTAAATATGATTTCTTAAAAGAAACATAGAAGCACAATTTTACATGACGTTCCTTGACATTACTGTCTTATGGCTAAAGAATGTAAAAGAAGAAACATTTATTCATTTATCTGCTGCATGGTTGTCACACTTTTCCTTCCAGAAATGGCATATGGCACCTAAGAACTCACCCATCCACCCAACTTAGTGTACACAGAGGTTAAAACAGTTTATTCACATTCAGCTTTAAATTCACTTGATAGGCTGGTTTGAATTCTTTGAGCTACCTTCCTGTTTGTTTGCAACTGATGATACGTGCTAAAATGTTAAATTGCAGGGGAACACTGTCTGCATTTTTACACATTTCCAGCCATTCTACTTTAATACAGTGCTTACCCACACAGTTTCATTTGCACAAAAGTTATAACTGCAGTATATTAGCATTTTCTTAACCCTAACCCTAACCGCTCCCAACAAATCTCGTAGCATTTTATGAGGAACATCAGAAATAGCACCTACATTGTCTAGTTCTTCTTTCCTCTTCAACTTTTCATCTCTTACTACAGCTGGGTGGATAGCTCAGTGGCTTAGGAAACCCCGGAAAGGGTCGCAATGAGTCAAAATTGTGATAGCACATGACTACTGTTGATACATTATTAATAACTTACAGAACTTTAATAATATGTGACTGCCATGGAGGTCATTAGGTGGGACCTGTGAAACAAGAGGTTGCAGGGTTGTTAGATTTTTGAGGATAACCACTATGTACAGAACCAAATGAGGAGAGCGAGACTACTGGACCCACAACCCCTTGTGGTTTCCATGGAGCCTAGCAGATCCCACTCACTCTCCCGTTGCTGTGGCTGTAGAGAAGAACGTGCTATGACCAATGATGTCATAAAGCACATGGCAAAAGTACTGCAACAGGATTTCAGCGAGTGTAATCCATATATTTCCTGTATGGATTAAATTAAACCTATTTCTTAAGACATTTGCAGGGTCACCATTTTCTACCAAAATTAAAGCAACAACACCCCAGTAAACAAGGATATAAAAACTGTAGTGTATTCAGGTTCTGTGTTTCATGATAGGTTTATATAAATTATGAGTATTGAAGCTTTATTAATGGAACTTTTAATTATCAAGTAGTATGCAGAAGACAGACATAAAATATATAACAGCTCTACTAATTAATGTGGGGATTCAGTGATTGTTAATTAAGGACAAATTATAATGGTATCCAGTTTTCACACTGCTGAAATAAAAAGTCGGCCCAGTAGTTTACTTTAAAACAAACTTCATTGAGAAAAAGCCAGTACAAGTAACTGATCCTTGGGAGGGAAAAAATCAGTTTTAATTTAAAAATAAAATAAAAGAGAAGAGAAGCATTATGTGCAGGCTTTGAAGGAATGAAAATTCAGGAAAATTGCAGATTAACTTAACTGCAGTGCTGTAAAAAGCTTTTAGGTAACCTGGAAGAGTTCTTATTTCACAGTACAGTTTTCAGAATCAGCTAGGAATGTTGGGAATTGTGTGTAAGCTAATAGTGATATAATAATGCCCCGGAATAATTTTCTGGGATTACAGTCCTATGCATCTCTACTCAGATGTATGTCCTGTTGAGTTTAGGGGGAGGTGGCTTACTTCCCAGTAAGTGAGTATAGGTTTGCAGTCTTAGAGTGGATGTCTTTGAAATTAGCCGTGATGAACTCATTTATATTTACTTGTGATTTGGGAGAGGATATTTCCAGCATTTCCGCATAAGATGGCATAGTGTTCTTTGTTTCTTAAAACGTCTCCTGTTTCTTACGTTGTTTTACATGAATTTATTGTGTGGTATTTAATTTTTAAACTATGTACTGCTCTGAGAACTTAGGTCATAAATCAGATTATAAATTTTCAAATATGACTTCACTAAGATATATACGTAAAAGTAGCAATGTCTATAATTGAATCACTGTCAATAAGGACCAAAACACATATGTAGTACAGTAGTCCCCTGCAGGCGTGGACAGGTGGCAGGGCAGTGGCCAGGCAGTTCTGGGCCCAGGGCAAGCTCCAGAGGCCCAGCACAGGCCCACCACGTGGCCTGGAAGTAACTTTTGGTCCAGCAGAAGTCATTTGTGGTTCGCTGGAAGCCGCTTCTGGTCCCTATAAAAGTCTGGGAAGTCTTCTGGAGGCCCATTCTGGGCAGCACCAGGCCTTGAGTGAGTTCAGAAGGCCCCACACAGGCCTGATCGTTCCGGTCCAACCCGTAGATAAAGCCATCCACATATTGCAGATTTTCCTTTATCGCATGTGGGTTGGAAACCTAACTACTGTAGCATGTTTCTTAACTCTTTTAGCAATGAAACAATGGTAAGGGTGAAGTTGTTGGCCCTGTCCTTTTTTTTGGGGGGGGTTAAAATTAGGACATGAAAATAATGTTTTAAAAGCAATGTAGTTATCTTTAATCAGTTATTTTTGGGGGATCCAGATGGCAAAACAAATTCAAGAGTAATATAGCAATCTGAGCCCAAACAAAGTTAATTTACTGGTCTAATGAATTGTTATATAGTTACTTTTAAAAGGTACTTTTGAAGGTCATTTTAGGTTTGTTTTGGTTAGAATGCTTAAAAATTAACCAACAAACTACAGTTCATTGTGGGAACCTTTCTTTGAAGGATGTGTTTCATAGGGGTTTCAATGAGGCACACACACTCCTGGTTGCCAGTGTGGCATATCTGGAAAAGAAGTGACCTTCTATTTCCCTTGCCCTTTTGCTCTGAGGCAGGACCAAAGGGATAAAGGGCACCTGCCTTGTATCCGAACTCCTGTTTTCATAAGTGCTCCAATCTATTGCTTGTCAACATAGATAAAAGAATAAAACAAGCCTTCTGGGAGGAATGTGACAGTCTATGCACTAGCCCCTTCCCAGCTGAATGAGAAAAGGCATTGGTATCTGTTTGTCTGCTATATCTGGAAGCCAAGGTCAGCTTGGCTTCAAAACTTCTCCAGCAATTTCCCAACAGTTCATTAGAAGGATTGACATAGTAAACAGCTTTTGAAAACATCTCAGTGGGTAATAAGAATGAATTACTTTCCAAAAACTATACCAGGTGAGATGTGCTGCTTAATCAGAGCAAATAAATTTGAAACCAAACTTTTGAAGTTTCGTTAAATCCACTACTTGAAGAACTGCAGAAAATTTCTTCAATGTTGGCAAGACATAAATGTTAGTACAAGGAAGTAACCTGCCGCCTTCTGCATCAGTTCCGTTACCCCCTGGGATCAATCCTTTGTCTTCTAGTTATTAAGAAAAAAGAGCCAGGCACCAAGCATGAAAGTAACAATGATTGTGGTTTCTTTTATTTGTTCTAAATTCAGCTAAAACTTGAGGGAGGAAAAAAATTGTTTCAGCAAATTTAATGGTTACATCTCTTAGCCAATCAGGTTTAGATTTAGCAAAAAGAAAAGGTAGCTTACTGTTTATAACATCATAGAAAATGGTTTATTTTCATAAATGTTTATGGAAATTATTTAAATTATTGCCAAAACATAATAGTGCACATATGAAATATTATATTCAGAATAACATTTTATTTAATTATTTTCTATGAATTCAGTATTCTATGAATACTAGATATGCATTTTTACAACATGATTTTGTGTTGTAATGCGCTTTGATGAAATTAACGTGAAGAACTGCTCTTTACCGTTTTAATATTCCATTGGGTTTTCCATTCAATAAAAACTCATTATTGTACACGTACAAAGCTGAAAAGAAAAAAGAGAGAGGCATATTGTGTGAATAACAGTCAAGGCAAAGAGACAGCTGGCATGATAATTTTCTAATAAAGCTTAGAAAAGGCTGCTGTGTCTTGGAAAAAAATAAAAAGAGCTTTAATTTCAGTATTCTTTTTGTTTGGATTTGCTTTGTACTAAAAAGTTCAGAATCTTATTCACACCTTTTATGAATCCCAACATAAAAATAAATATATCTTGTTAAAACTTTCCAACAATCATGAATATGGGCGAGGGAGAATCACAAAGAGAAAATGTCTGTGTGTTTGCCTTCAAGAAAAGCAAAGCAAAGTGTTCTGCTTATATACCGCCCCATACCACTACAAGTAGTCTCTGGGTGGTTTTACAATTTTAATTACAGTGTGCAGGCTACACATTGCCCCCCCAGCAAGCTGGGTACTCATTTTATCGACCTCAGAAGGATGGAAGACTGAGTGAACCTTGAGTCTGCTAGCAGGGATTGAACCCAGGTCGTGAGCACAGTTTTACCTGCAGTACAGGCATTTAACCACTGCACCACGAGGCTCTTTCTTGTACAAGCCTTTCTTGTACCATTTTTCTGTTTAAAAAGAAGGATATTGTGGAACTCATGACTCAGCTGAACAAAGCCTTGAACAGATGGTCAAACAAGGTACCAATAAGCAGGTGGAAGGAAGGAGAAGGAACTGTGTAGATTGGAATGTGTACACTGGGTCATTTTTATTTCCTTGTTTGCATTGCATTTTTACAAAAAAATGGCATTGTGGGTGTCTCGCAATAAAATTCAAATAACTATTAAAATGTAAACAGGTTAAAAACACAATTAATATATCACTGAAAAGAAATCAATATAACCCACCTAGATAAAAGCCCAAAGATGTCAAAAGGCCTAATTTAGCTAACCAACTTTTATAATACACATTTATTTTAAAATACAGTAGGAACTTCGTATCTGCAGGGGATTTGTTCTGGGCCGTCCTGCGGATACAGAAATCTGCAGATAACAGGGAGCACTCTTATCCGAGGGTGGTGTGGGTTGCAAGGGAGATGGGAACAGCAGTTGTGGGGCTGGTGGGGTGATGGAGGTGAAAGTGGTCATGCCGCGTGGCCGTCCTGCTCAAGAAGGAGTCACTGGGCAGATAGGTGTAGGAGCCAGTCCACCCCCTCTTCTCACTGTCTCCTTTACACACCCAGCCTGGCTGGCTGGGCAAAGGAGGAGTAGGATGAGGAAGTCCAGCCCAGGGCCATTGTCCCCGAGGTGCCTCCAAGCCAGCCAGCCTGATCACCCTGCCTTGCTTGTCTGGCTAGTGATGAGGCTCCATGCATGCTGCGCAGCTGAGTGTGCATATCACCATGGGAGCTGGCAGTGGATTTGAGGCCCGAGCAGCAGCAGCAGCTTTGCTGCCCAGGTGGCTCTTCGTGTGTGTAGAGGGGAAGGGGAGAAGAAATCGGGGAGAAGGGCATTGGGGCCAAGGATACTGGAAGTTTTTCTTGTGCTGCTCCTCCTAAGTACTTAAAGGTGGCGCTCTCTCCCATTCCCTGTTTTTCCTATTGCACACACAGAGCCTCATCATTAGACAAGCAAGCAGGAAAACAAGCAAAGAACATGATGGGCATGATGGGTGGGGTGGCTGGTTCGGAGGGCTTTGGGGCTGAGGGCACTGAGCTGGGCTTCCTCCTCCTCCTCCTCCTCCTCCTCCTCCTCCTCCTCCTCCTCCTCCTCCTCCTCCTCCTCCTCCTCCTCCTCCTCCTCTTTTGCCCAACCGGCCAGGCTGAATACATAAAGGAGATGGCAAGAAGAGGAGGTGGCACAGCTCTTCCACTTGCCCACCCAACGGCTTATCCATGGATGGCAAGGGGTGCACCAGCTCGGGGACAGCTTTGGCAGCGAGAAGGGCCGGCATACTCTTGCTTTTCCTTGGACACTTGCGGCCGGCCTCTGGCCACTAGGGGTGGTGGTGGTGGTGGTGGTGGTGGTGGTGGTGTTGATAGCAGGGATGTGGGTGATAGCAGTTTAAAGCTGGTGCACCTCTCGCCATCCATGGATAAGTTAATCCATGGATGGCAAGTCAGCGTATATGAGGGTCCTACTGTAATAATAATATAATAAGATTTTTTTATATTGTGCTTTATACCAGAATAAAGCTAAAAGGTTAAGGTAAAGGTTTCCCCTGCACATGTGTGTTAGTCATAACAATGCAGTTTATAGCCACAGTTACCCATTCAGACCTTATACTGTCTAGTCTGAGCATTAGTAGTCTCAACTACACACATCCTACTGAATCGGTGGGATTTACATATGTGTTATATGAATATTCAGCAACTGATTCAGTATTTTCTACTGTTGATAGGATTATCAATATGATCCAGACCATAGAATTTAGTTAGGCATATTCATGGCTTTTAGTTATTCTAACCACTATTGCATGAAAATGAGTAATTTGGCATCCAAGTGTGAGTCAACACTGTGCTGTGGACATCTTGCCCTTGTCCAGTGTCTATTGAGATGTTATGACCTTCAGCGCCAAAATAGTTTTAAAATGTTATTCTTGACCAAGAATCTTTATAATTTTCTTTTTAGCATAATAATGACCTTTGTGCATGTGAAGAGTATTGAGTAACAACCCATGTGCCTCAAGCTTTGAATTCTTAATAACTCATGGTAACAAACTCTTAGTTAGATCCACAAGATTCAAAGCAGAGTTTAAAATCCTGTTTTAATAAAATAGGGATAGTTTTTACAGTTCCTTTTCAAACAATGACATTGTAAAGAGCATCTAAAACTTGTGACAATATTGAAAGATACAGCAGTTTGTGGAGTGGTCCAGGAAACTCACTGAGGAGACAAATTAACGTATCCATCCTAGATTGATTTCCTGGAATGGGTTTGAGTGAAAACCTGTTGGAACTAATATTATCTCTGAGCCATCTCCTAGTGATGAATCTAATGAACCATCTCATCTAAAAAGCAAAATAAAAATAAAAATAAAAAATGGTTGGCATCTTATTGGCTTCTATGAAATATAAAGTTTGAGTCATTATTGTTATTGTAACTGTTTTCCTGGCTGTAAGATAGAGTAATTTATTTGAAATAAGGGGGCTTCTAGTCTGAAGAGTTCTGAATTCAGGAAGGTTCTTTGACAAAATACAAGTGTTCATCTATCGTATGGGGTCTTTTTCAATAAAATGGCTCTCCCATTTGGCCTGGGAGAGGCAAGTGATGTCAGGTCGTGAAATTGGGTTTGACATTTCCCAGAAACCACTTCTACTTGAAGTAATAGCACAAATCCCTTCCTTGCACTTTTCTTTTTTGCCTTTGCCTCAGATTTTGACATTTAGAGCCTTTCTTACTGTATTGTATAGGTACTGTAAAAATGGTATTGTATTGTATTTTTTTTCATCCAGCTTTAAACTCCGTGTTTGAATTATTCTGTATGTTCAAGATAGGATCAAGTGAAAGTAGTAACTATTACACAGATACTGATGCCACTGCAACAAGTGCATTTTGGCAGATGGAATAAACAAGGTCTAGCTGCCACAATAATTGCATGAGTAAGCAGGGTGGCCTCTTTCTTTCCAAAACAGCTCATAAGTGAATGTTAACAATATTTTAAGCAGCAGTTGGATATCCACAACAATTAAGTGCTGGAATAACTTGAGTTTGGATAATTGAGAAACGCACACAAAACTGAAGGCCATGGTTGATTCATTTCATAACTAAGTAATATCAATTCTCTTTCAGGGTTTATTCACAGATATTTCAAGGGTGCCACTTGAAATCTCAGGGAATTGTTATGCTTGCTAGGTCTGCAGAGAGGAAATCCAACTGAATGACCCTGTAGAAAGAAAAAAAATGTTTTATGTGTGGGTTTTAATGCCTGGATGCCATCCTGTCAGTTTTCCAAACTGATTACGTGGGTCAGTTCAAAGTTTTTTGTATAGGTTTTGCATGCCTAGTATTTGTTTATGAGGTAGCATTCCTATTGTCTGCCTCATTCTCTTACACAAAAATTATTTTGTGATTGTTATAAAGGCCCTATCTTTTTAACCATGAAATATCAAGGTGTGGGAAGCTGTTGACCTATCAGGTTTATGTGTTTGGTATGAAGTGTGAATTGTAAAATGTGGGGCAGTTTAAACAAGGCAACATACTATTAGTATAGCTGCGAGTATAGCTTTATTTTGTCTTTCAAGGAACAAGTATACTGAAAATAAAGATGCTCAGTGGTCCTCTTCACTTTAGCATTTTCTTAACTTGTGGGTAAGCTGCTATACACAAATTAAATGCAATATAAATGTATGTTTTCCATTCATTTAGAGGGACTTCAGAATTATTTTCTCAAATATCTACACTGTGCCTCAGTTCTTTTTTTGGTGGGCCTATGTGGTATAAAGGCATATTCCTTTGAGCACACATCTGTTTGTCCATTGGAAGATGATTTTCTAAGTGGGGCTACATCACTTAGAAGACTGATAGGCAAGGACCTTTCCCTTCTGATGATGCCACTAAGCTTTATTCAGGTACTGTATTCATCTGAATGGAGTGAAGCCTAAATATATTAAGGGGACATGCATAATTTCTGCTCAGCTGGGTCATCATGCAGATGTAGAGATGGCTGTTCCTTGTCCTGAGTCTGTTCATCCTTAACAAGGCTCTGCTTTTGAACCCTGATAATGTAGTATTCCTAATCCCAGAAGCTCAATGATCACATTCAGGTAACATGCATCAATTGACTCTAAATGGCAGAGATATCCAGGGGTGAACTCTAGTTTATACTACAGTGATCCCCTGCCTATTGTAAAAAGTGAAAATCTGTGATATGCGGATGCAGGTCGGGTCGGGCCTAGGGCACCGAGCTGGGAGCTCTTGTACTTACCCCCAGCCTAGCACTGCCCCAAACGCGACTGCAAGGGCCTTCCCAGGCCTTTGGGGGTCTCCAGAAAGCTTGGGAAGGCCCTCACAGGCATGTTTGGGGCAGCGCCAGTCCTTGGGTAAGTAAGGGAGGACCGAAACAGGCCTTTCCCCCATTACCACTGGGGGCCTTTTTTAATATACGATGGTCCCATGATATAGCGGAACCACAGTATATGAATCGCGAATGGGTGGGGGACCACTGTATATGCTGATATGAGTATCTGACTCCATCAAGTCCTCACTGTGTCATCAACTCTCTTGATTCTTTCCACTGCAACAAAAACAGTTTCCACTTATTATTATTCTGTAGTTCCCTATTCTCATCAATATTTTTGCCCTGGGTAGGTCTAGCAACAGTCTGTATTCATAATGGATTGTTGCATCCTGATGATACTGTTCTCAGCTTCCTTGACATATTGAGCCCCAGTCACCACAGTAAGGTATGCATCCAAGAGGGACTTGTAACTCTTTTTTTTTTTAATAATTTTTATTAGTCAGTAATCAGAAGACATAACATATACACTGAACAGTACACCTAAAGTTAACAATACAAAACCTACCCAGGATAAAAGAACGAAGAGGAGAAAAAAAAAGAAAAGAAAAAGAAAAAAGAAGAAAAGACAAGAATACAAATAAGTACACACATTGAGATAAAATATAGCTTCCACCGGAGAAATCCACACTTGTTAAATTCTATTGTAAATTACCGTTAAATCTTAAATTAATACTCAAATATTTACTATTCAATTCTAATCTTCAATACAATTCATCTGTACACAAAACTAGTTGTGAGTTAATCCAAACACAGCCATATACTATTCCTCCCTAAATTTGCTAAATATTTGTTTAGGTAATTCCATTCTTCTCTTAATTTATCATTATTTTTCTCTTTTATTTTACAGGTCATCTTAGCAAGGTCCAGGTATTCACATAACTTCATTAGCCATTCATCCCTAGATGGGACTTGTGGTGTTTTCCAGTATTTTGCTAATTGTACCCTAGCAGCCGTAATCGCATACAACAAAAGATTTTTTCTATCATTCGGGAATTCTGTGTTTATTATGTTCAATAAAAATAACTCTGGTCTTTTCTTGAATGAAGTTTTGGTTATTTTTTGCAATTCCTTATGTACCATACTCCAATAGCTTTCGATTACGGGGCACGTCCACCACATGTGGAATTGTGTCCCTACAGATCCTGCACATTTCCAACAAAAGTTATCATTTGATCTTTTTATTTTAGCTAGACGTTGTGGCGGAAGGTACCATCGATGTAGCATCTTCCATAAATTTTCTCTTACCAATATACAAGATGTAAATTTAGTTGTCCATAACCATGCTCTCATCCATTCTTTTTCATCTAATTGATAACCAAAATCATTTTCCCATTTTTGGACTGATTTAAACTTTATTTGTTTATCCACAGAGTTATTCTGCAGTAAGTTATACATTATAGTTATATTTTTTTTCTCTTGCTTTAAAAATTTCTTCTCGAAAATAGATATTTCTTTCACAAATCCGACTTTATCTTTTTTAAATGTACAATGAATCTGTTGATATTCAAGCCAATTAAGATTTTTTTCCCTAATTTCCTGGAAATTCTTAAGAATAGGATTATCCGATCTTGCTTGAACCAGATCTTCATATCTCACAAAATCCCTATTGATATTATTATTAAATATTGAGGTAGCTTCATGGGGGGAAATCCACCATGGGGTCTTATTTATAACTTTATTTTTGTTCTTAACCAGACCTCCAAAAGTGCTTTCCTAATAATATGATTATTGAAGTTTTTGTGTAATCAGGCTTTTTCATAAAATAAATAAGCGTGCCATCCGTAAATTTTATCCCACCCCTCCAAATTTAACAATTCCCTCTTTTCTAATTTTATCCATTCTTTTATCCATGTCCAGGCCGCTGCTTCATAATATTTTTGGAAATTTGGGAGGGCAAATCCTCCTATATCTTTAGGTCTCATCATTAGTTCTAATTTTATTCGGGCCTTTCTGCCCTGCCAAATAAAATCTGCTAAATCTTTGTGCCATTCTTTGAAACACCTAATTCCTATGATAATGGGTAAAACCGAAAACAAAAACACCATCTTGGGCAAAATTGACATCTTAATTAAAGCTACCCTTCCCCAAATTGATAAATTTAGCTTTTCCCATTTCTTCATTTTATTTTTATAATTCCCTCCAATTATTAATATAATTGTCTTTGAACAAATTTGTGTTACTGCTGGAGATCCACACTCCCAAATATTTTACTTTTGACACTATTTTCACCCCTATCTTATTTTCCAGTTCTTTTTGGTTTTTATTATTCATATTTTTAGTTATCAAATTTGATTTTGCTTTATTTAGTTTGAAACCGGAAATATTCCCATATTGGTTCAATTCTTTAAAAATTTCGTTTATGCACATAAGGGGTTTTTCTGTAAATATTATTACGTCATCAGCAAATGCTCTGAGTACATACTTTATTCCATTAACTTTAACTCCCTCTATCTTATTATTTTCTCTTAAAGCTCTCAAAAGAATCTCCAGCAGCAGGACGAATATCAACGGTGAGAGAGGGCAACCTTGCCTGGTGCCCCTCTCAATTGAGATTTCCTTTGTAATTTCCTTGTTTATAATCAATTTAGCCTTTTGGGTAGAGTATATAGCTCTAATCCCATTTTTTATTTTTCCCCCATTTTTAGTTCCTCTATTACATAATTTAAGAAATTCCAGTCAACTAAATCAAATGCTTTTTCAGCATCAATTAGCAACAAAGATAATTCCTTACTTGGATTCAACTCCGCATATTCTATTATATTTATTACTGTTCTTATATTTTCTTTCATAAATCAACCTGGGATGAATCCGGCTTGCTCCTTTCCAATGATTCTGGTCAGAACTTTTTTCAGTCTATTTGCGATTACCCCTGTGAAGATCTTATAATCTATATTCAGTAAAGATATGGGTCTGTAGTTTTTAACTTGTTTTAAATCTGCCCCTTGTTTCGGGATAACCGAGATTAATGCCTCTTTCCATGATTCTGGCATTGCACCTTCTTT
Organism: Phrynocephalus forsythii; assembly: GCA_029282475.1. Classification (NCBI taxonomy): domain Eukaryota; kingdom Metazoa; phylum Chordata; class Lepidosauria; order Squamata; family Agamidae; genus Phrynocephalus; species Phrynocephalus forsythii. Next base: position 57,544,641 of record JAPFRF010000005.1, read on the forward strand.
CATTACATTATTTATGATCTCTTTTAAGTATGGCAAAATCTCGCTTTGTAAGTTTTTATAATAAGCAACCGTTATCCCGTCCGGGCCCGGAGCTTTCCCCATCTTTAAATTTTTAATTACTTCTAAGATTTCTTCATCATTTATATCCATATTTAGATATTCGATATCTTTTTCCTCCATTTTAGGCAGTGGTTTACTTTCTAAATATCTTTTTATTTCCTCTATATCTGTTTGCTCAGATTTATATAACTCACTGTAAAATTTCACAAATTTTTCTTTAATTTTTTTCTGGGTCTGTTATTATCTCTTCTTGATCTTCTATCTCAGTTATAATCCTCTCTTTTTGTTTTTCCTTGGTTAACCACGCTAACATTTTCCCAGGTTTATTAGCATATTCGAAAAATCTTTGTTTAGTCCATTTTATTTTCTTCTCAACCTCATGTTCAATCAGACTTGACAGGTGGTTTCTTAAAATCTTTATATCCCTCAGTAGATCAGAATCCTCAGGCTTTAGGATTAATTTCTTTTCTAGGTCTCTGATCTTTTTTGTAATTTCCGTTATATTCTTTTCTCTATCTTTCTTTATTTTAGCCATTACCTGTATCCCTAACCCCCTCATATATGCCTTACTGGTTTCCCAAATTATATTCTTATTAGTAATAGCCGTATTATTTATTTGAAAAAATTCTTTCATCTGGTTCTTAATCTCAATTATTGTTTCATCCATCTTCCAGATATCATCATTTAATCTCCATCTACCTTTTACCCTTTTTTGAACTTGTAGGTAAATGGCAACCGGATTATGATCTGACAGGGTTCTCTCGTGGATTTCAGCTTTCTCTAAATTAAGAATTAGATCTTGAGAAATCCAAATACTGTCAATTCTACCACCTGATTTATGTACCTCTGAAAAGTACGTTATTTCTTTTATATTCGGATTTTTAACTCTCCACGCATCAAATAAATTCATATCTTCCACCATTTCAAAGAAGGTAAGTGGTAGTTTCCCCGAGTTCGTTACTCTTATCTTGTCCGTCCTATCCAAATCCATCGATATCACTCCATTAAGGTCGCCCAAAAGCATTATCTTTTGATCCATAAATTCCCTTAATAAATTCCCCACTTTCCGGTAAAACTCACTTTTTTTATTATTAGGAGCATAAAGCCCTACTATCAAAATCTTATCATTATTTACAGATATTTCCACACCTAATAACCTTCCCTCCTCATCTTTAAAAATCAATTCGGGTTTTAACTCTGGTCTAACATACATAACTATTCCATTCTTTTTTACTGTTGTTGATGCTGTGAAGGTAACTCCCAGTCTTGGATTTTCTAAAATTTTACTATGATCACTTTTTACATGGGTTTCCTGTAAAACCATGAAATCCCATTTCCCTTTTTTGAGCAGATGCTCAACTTTATTCCTCTTCCGTTTACTGTTCACTCCATTCACATTCCAGGTCATACCTTTCAAACTATTAACCATTTTGATTTTTCCTCTTACTCTCTAAAGTTCCTCAAATATTCCCAAACGATATCTGACAGTAACTAAGAATTAACCTTTTCTTTATTATTCCACACAAACATAGAGAACAAAGAGAAAAAAGAAAAAATAAGTATTAATAAAAATAATAATAGAAAACAATACTAGCAGAGATACTAGGAAAATTATCTCATCTTAAGGGTTGGGCAGGAGGTAAAGCTAACTTTATACGAATGGCTCCATCCTTCACAGTCTTCCTCTTTTCTCGCCGCAGAGTTCTACTTCATACTTCCTCCAAAATATTCCAGTCTCTTCCACCGATCTAAATGTCCTTTTCTTATCTTTATATTTAAACGTCAAACCTTCTGGCGTTTCCCACCTAAATGGGATTTTATTCTTCTTGAGAGCTGAAGTCATGAACTTATAGTTTTCTCTCTTCTTTAATATACGGCTGGGAACTTCTCTCAGGATCTCGATCAGGTTATTCCCTACTTTCCATGGATCTGCTCTGTTCTTAAACAACATCTTGTCCTTCAAGAGTCTTGAATTTAAATATAAGAGGCAATCATCAGATCCCTTCTTCTTCATATTATTCTTAGATCTCAGTCTGTAAACTTTATCTATATCAAGATTCAGGCTGTTTTCTTCTACTCCCAGCCAGGAAGCCAGTTCATTTTTAATTTTACCATAAAGATCTTCTCCTTGACTCTCTGGTATTCCTTTCAGCCTTAATATCATTTCCTTTTGACACATTTCAAGAACAGCATTTGCATCTAAGATTTGTTCATGCAGGTTTTTCATCTTTTGTAAGTCATCTCTAAATTTTTCTTGTTCTTTTTTAATATCCTTTTGTTCCTGTTGCGTCTTTTTAATTGCCTCTTCTTGTTTATCGTTTACTGTCTTCACATCCTGAATGGTTTTTTTCCAACTCTTGATTTTTATTTGTAATTCCATTAATTTGACTTGTCAACTCTGTTATTAAAAGGGCATTCTTCTCTACCTTTTGAGCCATTCCTTCTATTTTTCCCTCAATCGATTTAAAATTCTCTTCCATGGTTTTAAAATTTTCTTCCATTGATGTAAATCTATCACTTATCCTCTTGTCCATTGATATCAAGAATTCTTTCAGATCCATGTTTTGCTCTGTTTCTGCTATCGAGTTCCTCTTTTGTTGGCCTTGGGTCACGTATACACCTATGGATGATTGTCCCTTCTTTGAACCCATTAGCTTTATTATCTTTGGCGACTCACGTTTTCTGCTTTGAAGCTTTGAAGCTGCTTGGGCTGTTGGGTATAAACTGTAAGTTCCGTGTAGGGGCGTGTACAAGATGATACCTTTATGAACCCTCAGATTTATATTCGTTTGATCTCTCACTTTCAGAGATCGCTGCGGTTTCCAGCAGCTGGCCTCCTTCTTTAAATTCCCCTCAGGCTCATATTACTTCAATTCTCCCCTCAGTTCTGCTTATCCCCAGGCAGCCGAGTTCACTTGTGATTGATTAACTCTCTCTGCACCTTGTGCACTCCATATCATTAATTCACGGGTTTGCCAGAGGGTTCGTTTCAGGCTACAAACAGTAAGATTTCAACAAATAGATTCCAAATAGATGAAATAGATTCCAGTTTTCCGTGACCGTTAATCCAATACGTTTAAACTCCAAGCTTTAAATCTCCTCTCCTCTACTTTCCTCTGCTTTCCTCTACTTCCAAACTGTCGGCGTTTCAATCAACTCTATTCGCCATCTTCATCTCTCTCCTCCTCCTCTCCCCACATTTGAATCTCTTAGCTGTGTAACATCGTCTTATTATTATTCCTCACAACCCTTTGATCATTAACGACTGCAAAGTGTGGCTTCTCTCGGCCCCTTCTTCCACTTAGAGATACAGCATATAAATCACTCTTTCGGACCGGTCCTCCCCCAGCTGTTTTACCACACGATGTTAGTTCTAATAAACTAAGGGGGAGGAAAAGTCTTCTTATCTTAGTTGGAAAGAAGGATATAGCAGTGGCTGGGTCAGTCTGGGGCGTCAGAAAACGGAGTATTGCTCCAATCCCTTAGCGTCAGGGCTTATGCCTCCCTTCCCTTGCTCCGTAGTGCGTCCTGCACTATCACACCAAGATTTAAGGGAGTTGCTTGCTTCTTCTTATTTCAGTCCCTTTTTTGACGCTGCCAGGGTGCTGCCCCCAAGATCCCCCCTTGGGGTTAGGTAGACTCACGCCAAAGTCGCCCCTCTCCAAACACTCCGCTTCTAAGGATCGCCTCGAGCTGACGAGAATGCGACCTCCCGTCTGACCTCCAGCCTGCAGGTGTTCGGTCGAGGGACTTGTAACTCTAAAGGGTTGTGCAGAATTTTGTTTGAGATAAATTGGTAATCTTACTGAACCTACTTTTGGCTTCCTTAGAAAATTGTCAGGTAGGACTCCCCTCTCATTACTTTGAATTTCATTATTGACAGTTCTAGTCTATATTAACGTCTTTCCATTACTTTGAACCTTGTTTACCAAGACCATGTAAGAACTTGATAAGAGCTACAATTTGTTTGCTGAAGCCATCGTCTGTGCCTATTATAATATGTTTTTAGATCTTGCCCCAGTCTCTATTCTTTTTTGCTTCTGAGACAGACATCTGTACAAATAACAGTTATGTCTTCATGGCCAAGAGAAAAGGTGGCAAAGATTAATGCACCTTGTGGCTTACAGTATATCAAAGGCAAAATGTATACAGAACTGCATCTATATATTACAGTTATTTGAAGGAGTCCTTTCCTGAAATGGTTACAAATGATGTAATTCCCTCCATTATCATCCAGACTGCAGCTCCAAATATGTTCCTTGAACATGAGGTTTTGAAATCAGTGTTTCAGGAGTTTTGCATACAGTGGTACCTTGTATAAAGGAATTAATTCGTTCCAAATGTTACGTTAAGCAATTTTTCCTGTATAGAAATTCCTATAGGAATGCATTGAAAACGGAGTAATCCCATTTTTATGTTGTAAGGAGTCTCCCCATAGGCAATTATGTTAAGCAAATTTTCCCTATCTCCGGAATTTTTTATATTGTACAGATTTTATGTTATACAACCTGTTTGTTATATAAGGGCTCGTGTAATACTAAGCATCAGTCACATAGTATTGTTAAAATTGAAACATGCAAATACTGTGAGAGACTTTCTTTTGTTGGCTTTGATGGTGGATGCGGCAGATTATATAGTCAGTTTTACTGTGCTTTATTAGATAATTCAGTCACTCACTTTCACAAACATAACAGCATTCCTGCATGGAAGGCAAACAATTGCTGTTTTGAATTGCTTTGGGTAACGTAAATTTAAAAACTACTGGCATCTATATTTTCAGAATATGTATCAACAGTTTAATGCTTTCTTCATGCAAAAAAGGCAATAGCCATAAAATGTGTTTAAATCAGTAAAGAATATCTAATTAGATTTTTTTGTGACTTAAAGTACAGTATACATGATTCTAATATGATGAAGATATTGAATGATTTTAGCTTTTAGTGGGGAGTAATGAGCCTTGGAATTACAAAAAAGTAATGCACCATAAAACCAACAAATAAAACATCAGTTATTTCAGAGGACCAGGAGGGAGGACATTGTTAGAAGAACCAGTTAGGTATTCAGTTCTGACAGAAAGTGGAACCTGAGAATCCTGTTATGAATTGAGGGAGCCCACAAGGTCCTTAGTGGACCCATGGAAATGTGATGTTCTGTCCATTTATGTAAACAAAATCAAGGAGGTGGAAGAATGTGACAAGCTAGTGCCATTTTGGAATGTTGTGCCATTTGTGTTCCTCTGTGATAAGTTACACAGTAGCTAAATCCCACATCTTTCCACATAACCATAGCCAGTGTCCAATCCCTAGTTCAACCCTGATGCAAAAATCAAAAGAAACAATGTTCATTTATGAGTTAAAATCTGAATCTCTGGCCAGCCAATATTGGTATTAACAAAGCATTCAAAAAGTGAATTTGAATTCGCCAAGTGTTTGAATTATCCACAGTGTGAATAATCATTAGCATGCAAGTTTCATGTTGTTATATTCCATGGAAGTTGAATGTAGAATAGGACCTTCATGTCTAAATGTAGCAATTAAAGAAGCCACTATTAATGAATAGTACTTCTCTCACCCTTGATTTGGCTGCATTTCTCCAAGTCCCACCTGCATTTTCTCCCTGTCATTGAGTTATATTGCACCATGATGCAATATATATATATTTTTTTCCTCCACCAAACATGGATAGCTGAATCAGTGGATAATGGATCAGTGGATACGGGGTCCTACTGTATTTTGGATCTCCCCCACACATTTATATCTCTATATATTTCAATATATATATATATATCCTAACGTGCACCTTTAACACATTTTTCTTTACATGTGCATTTTTGTATGTATGTTCCCATTGATTAAACTATGCATGCATTCTTAGAGATACACATTCTGAGTTCTGTGCATGTGTGTGCAGAATTTGAAAAGAAGGTAAAATAAGGCCTTCAGCTTCTTTTCAATAGCAAGGATTGATACTCACATTTGTTAATTATCTTGCAAGACAGACAAATAGAAATTTATATCAGGTATCTTATCTGTACATCTCCAGTGTACAATCTAGATTTTATGGTACTGCAGCGTTTAAAAAAATATAAATGATTACACAGTGGGACACTATATTTTATTTAGTATAAAACAATGCTGCATTCAGAAAACACCTAAAGCCAACATAATTTAATAGTAGTTAACATCCCTAGTCTAACTGCCCAGAGTGGCCTCAGTGCCAGATGGGCAGTATAAAAATCCAATAAATAAATAAATAAATAAATAAATAAATAAATAAATAAATAAATAAATAAATAAAATGATTTTGTGTTTATAATGCCAAAATTAATTCCATATTTTTGGTATTTTCATTCTATTTGATATCAAATTAATGCCTTAAAAGATTTTTAAAAGAGGGGAAATGTTGGAAAAATTCATATTTAGGATTCAGAGTTGTATGCATCTTCCTTACAAGATGTACAAAAATATGTAGATAGACTGTTCTGCACTGTACAGTTAACTTGACTGTAAAATACATTGTTCTAAACTTTAAAACAGTTTTCTATCACACTAAATAATATTACTGTACTACAGTTTACACTGCTGAATCATGGAAAAATTGAAGTGATGTAATTAATTAGTATAAACAAGTATTGCACATTTTTGCTTCAGGAGAAGGAAAGTAACAGCACTGAAGAGCTTTCATTTCATTAATTGCACTCATCATTCTCATATTAATCTCTTCTTTGACAGTGGAATAGATATTTACTGGGAAGAATTTTAAATAACTTGTTATAAAGTCTCTTTGTGATTAAATAATATACCGGGAGGAATTTGTGACTGTAGTTGATGTAGTCATTTTGTGCAGCTTGCTTAATAAAAGTACTGTAGCACTGGTAGGATTCTTTCTGAAATACTCTTCTTACTGAAAGTCTTGCCAGTGCTTAATTATAGTTCCATGGATTTAGAAAGTATTTAGGTTGGAAAGAACCAACTTTTTGTGATATATAACTGCATCCTTGAATGACAGTGAATGTGTTGTATGCCATTTTTAGAAGTCCCTGTCTTACACCTACATGTATTCTTTGTAGTGAGGTATAATCTAACTTTATGAAAAAAACATAATTTAAATAGATACATATCGCTTTCTATACACACCCCTTTGCTTTTTTACATTAAAGCTTTCAACAAGCATCAAGCATTGCCAGCAAAACATGAATGAAAAAAAGTAAAACCCATCCATTTCATGGACACCAAGCTGCTAGATGATGACTAAAATTGAGGAATTGGTTTTCTGCATGTACAAGTGAATGAGAAGAAGGTAGCCTAAACTTATGGAGAACAAAAACAACACACCTTGACCAATGGGTGAATGCTAAAGTGTCTTCCACCAGGACACCAAGACTCTAGCTGGACCATCTGGAAGTCATTTAATAGACTTTGAAGTAAAGTTTAGAAAGATCAAAGAATAATTAAATAAAACAAGGCTATTTGGGTATAGGACAAATTTTCTGTGACTGTGGAGAAATTCAGTCAATCCAGCACATATGCAATTACACTTTATGCCCTACCATGCCTAAAAGAAAATATCTAGCAAATGACCAATATAATGCTATTAAAATAGCCCATCCTCTGGTCAAAATAGTCTTGAATTTGTTTTTAATGTTACCTATATATCACATATGACCATAATTTTAAATTGTGCAAGGCTGTGATAGTAATAAGAAAAATAAGTGTCTGGACTCTTGGAAAGAGTTCCTAAAAGTTCTGCCTACCTGTCACCTTTCCTAACAATTATATAGCTTTATCTCCTGCTATCATTATTACATTTTATTCTGAGGTGGCAAATTGACCTTCAGCAGCAAGAGAACAGTTTCATATCCAGGATGTCAAATGTAGTATATTCCACCTAGGTCAGTGATGGCGAACCTATGGCACGGGTGCCAAAAGTGGCACTCGGAGCCCTTTCTGTGGGCACCCAACATTGACCCTTCATAGCCACCTGTATGCAGGTTAAATTACTATATTCACAATTTGCAAAAAAAATTAGTGGGTTTTGAATTGCAGTTTGGGCACTCCGTCTCTAAAAGGTTCGCCATCACTGACCTAGGTGATTTTGGTTCAAAGACCGTAGAGTGTTTTCTTCAGTACCCATAGTAGTTCTTTGTCAGAAGTGATCTGGTGTTTGCTCCCAACCTACCATAAAGTGTTTCTCTGTGCTGGAATCTATGTAAAATTATATATCCAGTGACTTCCCAATGATATACAGATACCAAAACAAACAAACACACACACACACAAAACCACACCAGACACTCCAGTGTGGTTGGTTGCCTTTACATCCCTATGTTGATTTAAAAAAAACATTCACAATAAAGCTCAACTAATTCTGTTAGAAAGTTCTGCATTCCTCATCTTCCTTCGTTCCCACATTGTGTTATCCTTTATGCTGCATTGCCAAGGTTACACTTGCATTCCTAAGGAGAAACTCTCACCTTGACAGTACTGCAGCTACCTAGGGGATGCTTCAGGAATTCAATCTATGTGAATTCGTATATGAAATGAGCTGATGTGCACCTCACAGATTAATGGGCAGTTCAGAACTTAGCTATCCAGTGGATTTCATGCTTCTCTGAATGCAGCAATGCACTCCTTGGCATATTGAAACACACATTTCAAATAAGTGTTTTCCAAGAAAGTACATATTTACATAGATATTAAAATATATATTTTGAGGGTTGTTGTTTCTTTTAAATCACAGATTAATATTGGAAAACAATATAGGTAAGACATGTGAAAGTGCCATGGGCTAGAAGTGGATCAAGTCATTCCCCCCCCCCAAATTATAATAATGAAATACAAATGATACAATTGCATGTGTGATATCCATTCAGAAGCTTTTGGTTTATTCCAAAATAATATGAAATACTATGGTGAATTCTAATTTTAATGTCATAATTTATGCATCATTACAATTTTTTCTTAAATATTTGTATTAAAATATATAGGGGGGTGTATAATGGGAGCCCAGAAGCACAGAGACAGCTGGATGGGGAACAAAGAGTACATAGCACCATAGATTATTTATTTCAAAGCCAGGTCTAAGTTGCATTTTATACTTTCCATCAAGGAAGAATGCCTATCAAATGCTGGATGCAGCTTGAATAAACTATGGGTGGGCTGCTGTAGGTGGCCACATGTTGACCAAAAACGACACATATACTCCTGATTTGGTCCATTTGAACACTTGTCTAAAACCAAGGTCAGCCATTTTACATTTGAGTGAGAGCCAAGACCAATGTTGATAGACAGTGGGACCAGAACTGATGGTGGCAATTTTCCAAATTTAAATCTTTTCCTCTCCCCTTACACTGCTCCTAAAGGCTGTCCCAGGATGAATGGGATCATTAGAGATCCCCAAAATATGGGAGGTTTCTAAAAACCTTTGTGTTTGTGGCCTAAATAATTAAAATGTAGAAAGACACACTAATTGTTTCAAGTTTTTCTTGCTTATTGTAATAATAACTGATGGTCAGTCAGATAAAATAATTAGGAAAAGAAGTGTAAGAAGGAGAAGAATGTATGGTTTGAATGTAGATTTAGATGCATTAAGCTGCTGCATCCAAAATCAGAAAAGCCACAATGATGTTTACCCTGGTAGAAGAGGAACAGCATATCTAATGTGGATCCCGTGAACAACTGTCAGACAAATCTTTATTGATTTAATGATTTATTCGATTTACTGCCCATCTGATGGGAAGCCACTCTGGGCAGTTTACAAGATAAAACAGACTATTACAATATGTAACAATACAAAATCAGAATAAAAACAAAAAATACAAGGAAAAACATAATTAAATCAAACATCACTCATGAAAGTCAGAGACTGATAAGGGCAGATGAGAACAAGTCAAACCAGTGAAGCAACAAAACAATAAATAAACAGGGAAAGCATATTTAAGAACATAAGAAGAGCCATGCTAGATCAGGCCAAGGACCCATCTAGTCCAGTTTCTGTATCTCAAATTGGCCTGGCCAAATGCCTCTAGGAGCACATGAGACTAGATATCTGTCTCCTAATACCACTCCCTTGCATCTGGCCTTTGACATACCCTGTTTTTTAAAACCTGGAGATTACACATTCCCATCATGGCTTGTAACCTGTGATGGACTTTTCCTCCAGGAATTTGAATAACCAAGTTCTCAATTGTTTTTTGAAGGTCAGCAACATGGGGGCCTGGCAGATCTACAAGGGGAGTTGATTCCACAGTCTAGGACCCACTGCTGAGAAGGCCTGATTCCTTGTTGTCTTGTGCGCCTCCCTCAGTGTCAGCACCTTCAGGTGACCTGTTTGTGATGCATAAGTGACCCGGAATGTACTCTGGTGTAGGAGCTCTTCTGGCAGATAGTGAGGTCCCAAACAGTTTTGGGCTTTGTATGGTGCTGGAGGAGAGTCTTGAGAGGCCCCTGGACTGCAAGGAGATCAAACCTATCCATCCTGAAAGAAATCAACCCCGAATGTTCACTGGAAGGACAGATTTCGAAGCTGAGGCTCCAGTACTTTGGCCACCTCATGAGGAGAGAGGACTCCTTGGAAAAGTCCCTTATGTTGGGAAAGGATTGAAGGCAAAAGGAAAAGAGGACGGCAGAGAATGAGATGGTTGGACAGTGTCATCAATGCAACCAATATGGATTTGACCAAACTCCGGGAGGCAGTAGAAGATAGGAAGGCCTGGCGAGCTCTGGTCCATGGGGTCACGAAGAGTCGGACACGACTGAATGACTGAACAACAACAACATGCCAACATTAGAACCTTGAAGTCAATGTGGTAACGGATCAGCAGCCAGTGCAGTGTGGCCAGCATTGGGGTAATATGATAGACTCTTTTAGTGCCTGATACTAGTATGTCCTCAGTATTCTGCACCAACTGGAGCCTCTGAATTAACATCTAAGGCAGCCCCACATAGAGAGCACTATAGTGGTCTAATCTCGAGAATACCAGTGCATGGACCAATGTGGTGAGAGCACTGAGGTCCAGAAAGGCACGCAGCTGCGCAATCTGCCAGAGATAGTAATGAGTGATATGGACCACTGATGCCACCTGGGCTTCCTTACTGAGCACCGGGTCCAAGATTACCCACACACTGCACACCTCATCCTGTGCGGAAAGAGTTGTCCCCCAAAAAACCGAGGGAGCTTCCCAACCTGCCAACACCAGGTGGCCCCACCCACAGGACTTCCATCTTGCCTGGATTCAACCTCAATCTAATCCCTCTCATCCATTCCAGAACGGTGTCCAGGCAGCAGTCCAGGGATGAAATGGCATCCACTGCAAATGGGAAAAAACAACAACAAAATGTAGCTGTCCATAATTCTAGATCATTGCTCTAATACAATTCTCAGCTGATAAAATGTATCAAATGTATTTGAGGATGTGCAGTTTATGTCCGAATATTATTAAAATACCACATTTAATATTAATTAAAATGTGTATTTTGCATGTCTTTTATTTTTATTTTTTTTTAAATCCAAGTAAGTGATAAAGAAGGTATAATGGTGTAATGGCTGGCCACCTTCCAGATCCCCATAATACTGCCTTCCATGTTGGAATCCACCACTGCAGAGGGAACATGCTTATCAGTAATGGTATTTATTAAACTTGGGTTGACTTGTAAAACAGGGTAAATAATATTGTCTAAACTGGAACCAAAGGCAGTTCATTTACAGGTGTCCTTACTTACACACCCCCCCGTCTTTGTCAACCATCCCCTGTTTCTCCATTGCCTGGAGAGCCCACATGAGATATGGTAAACAAAAAGTGTTGCAATAGAGTCTGTTTATATGCTTGACTGTTTGAAAGCGGCAGCTATCCCTCCTCTTAGATGCAAAGAATTTGACAGGCTGTCTTCCAATGACTGGTCCAGGCTGAAGAGTTTTGAGTTGAACCGTTCTCATTTCCTGCTCTTGTAGCTCCTTTCTCTTATCTCATCTTTATTTCTCGACCCCAAAGAGGTACTCATTGGGTGGTTTTCACCAGCACAGCCTTTCCACCCAGGCCTGGGATCTCTTAACTTGATCTCCAGTCCAAGGGGCCTTATGTTCCACATGCACAGTTTTCATGAAGATCTGTTCTCTTTAGGACTTTCACTTCAGCCTGGCAAGCTACAACTTCTATTTCTTCCTTACAGTCCCTCCATATCTTTTTCATTTCTCCAGTCTTTCTCTCTCCCCCCTCCTCCTTAACCAAAACCTGCTTTCCTCTTTCTCTTCTCTTCTTTGCCTGAGGGAGCTCCCCTATATCTACTGGAAAACAAGAGGTGGGAGGCGAGACAGGCCACTGGCAGGCCTTGAAGTGTCTTTGTCCCCATCCTTACAAATAGATTCACAAGTGAATGCACATGAAAGTGATTTAGCTAGAGGAACAGGCCTTATCTACTAATGAATAGAGTGAATACCATTCTGGTAGAGTTCTAGAAAGTCTATGGTATCCTAAATATATTGACAATGGCTGTACAATCATCCACTCAAAAACATTTTCCCAAATTAAAGGTTTAGAGATTGGCTACAAATTACAATGGGGGAAATGATTTAATTTTTCATTTTGTTTTTACTTTCATACCTCCCAGAAGTCCCTTGCCAGGACAATTACTGGCTCTTCTGGTTGAAGAGTTCTGGGATTTGTAGTCTAAAACATTAATTCTGCAAAACTTTGTTGAGACTGTATATCTAAGTAAACAAAATAAACAGATGAGCAGAAGTCTAATTAATTACTTTGAAGTGTTTCTCTCCCATCAAAACATGCACAGTTCTGTTGATCCATGTTAATCTTGTTTACCATTCAAAAGGAAGAAATGTCTCATCAATCGCTATTTAGGAATCTTGCAGGAAGCAATGCTCTAATTTCCTCCCATTCCCCGCCATATCGTATATGATGCAGAACAGTGTGATTCAGAATACAAATTAGCATCTTTTCTTTCCGGACTTGGACTGGTCCACAAAATAATTTTAACGTTAACTAGTCTATTTAGTGGCACATACTGCTGGATTTTGAAGAGATGTCTGTCATTTGAATTGCCACATTTATTACTTTGCCAGATGTTCATATATAGCCTGTAAAGTTCTTTGCTTCAAGTCTTTAGATTTCAGGGATGTACTTTACAGCCCCCAACTGTTGGGCATTTTTGTGGCTTTCACATCAGCAGAGAACCATAGTGCCACTTGACGGCTGTATCTGACTAGGGAATTTGAAAGTAGGTTACTCTTTTTGCTTCTTTCCTAATGGACCCTGTTGTGTATCTCTCATGAATGTCACTAAAATTTATATTTGTTAATCTGAATGCTGTGCTTTATGTCATATTTCTTCTCTTTCCTATTGTTTGACAAGCAAAATCTCAATCCATTATTCCTGGTGGTAAAGCACAATAGGATTGCTATATATCATACTAGATTTAGCTTTACCAGCTCCCAGTCTCTATGCTGAGCTGTGAATCAAGAACAGATTTATATTTCTTTTCTTTTCTTGAGATACATGTTATATTTCCTGATCCTCTCCTGCCACCAAAAACTAAACCAAGCAACAAAAACAGCTTGCTGGCAATATGTTGGCTTATTCAGATTAGTGTTAGGTAGCTATTCATAGAAACTTAACAATCAACACAGTGATGTCTGTATCTAGGTTATGAGACTGAACTGGTCAAAGAAAATGTTCATCAGTATATTATTTTACTAGTAATTTATTTTAGACTACTGTATTTGTATTATATTTATGCAGGGCCATTGTGTTTAGAATCCAGGAATCATTTATTTGATGGCCTGAAACATTGAAGAAACTTGCAACACTTCTATCAGAATTATGAGTCTAAGAGGGAGTGATGCATTCTTTTTGTGGTAGATTTCTGTCCATCATCTCCAAATTATGAGGAGGCAATTAGAGAAAAATATTCACTGTTAGCAAACTTGGAATATCTTGCAAAAGCCATCAGCAAACCTCCCGTTATAACTTTCTACTAGCCAACAAATTGATGAAGATGGTTTGAAAGAGCTGTCCTTAAACCAATTTTCAGCTATTGTTGATCTCATGCTGGTGATTCTAAATGCTACATGAACTGTGTGTTACTTGAAGAAGCAGTTACTTTTTGCTAGTGCTGTGACAGGCATGATCTCCTATATTAGATACAACATCACTTGTAGATTCTGAAATCTAATTTATCTAATTTAGTGCAGGTGATCAGGATGCTATCGGTAGTATGCAGGGAAAAAACAGCAGACCTATATACAAGATTCAAAAATCATTAGTCTCTCATCTTGAGTAAGAAACATTAGTATCTAGATGAGAGATGGGGACAAATCAAAAAGTGGTGATTCATCATTATTTCTGATTCATCAGGGATGACAAATTAAATAATTGTTGAACTGATGAATTTCCAATGACAAATTGACAGATTGAATCATTTCCCCTTTAAAATACTATAAAATGCCCCCTGGCATCTAGAGTCTCCATATATTGAAGGATGTTTCCTCTGCCTCTCCTCTACAAGCCCTGCAGGTTTGAGTAGGATTGGGGTTCAGAAGTCCCAAGAAAGTTCCCAGCAGATACCTAGAGACACCAAATGTGCAGAGAGGCTTTTCCCAACTCTCCTCTATAGTCCCGCTATGTTTTGTAAAGATTGGGTTTCAAACATATCTACATAATAGATAATGTCTTGATTTTTTTTTTTTAGTTGGAAGGAACTTTTCTGGACTGAGGTTTAATGTCAGTCAACTCAGTACCAGCCAATATTTCCCTTTGTACCTCAGATTCTTTTTCCCGCCTCCCTCCTCCCAGTTTGGCTTCCGTCAGTGTTATCAATGAAGCCTGTTAGATGTGGACAATTAGAGGGAAGTAGTTTGTCAGCTGGTTATATGGTCAGTAATGAAGCTAGTGAGTAATGAACTTAGTTTGCCAGTTAATCTCAGTGATTTTTACATATTTCTTTTCCTTTATGAAGAACTGTAGGTAAATGGAAACAGTTTAATCTTATTAGCAGAGTCCCTTATTGAATATATTGAGACTGCAAGTGCCATTTGACATAGACATGTAGCTCAGCCTGTTCTGTAGATGCCTAAGTGAACCATTTTTTTATCCATTGCATAATTAGAAAGATAAAATTTTATTTTTATTTTATGCTATATCCTATCACATATCTAACCCCCAATATATTTGTCACCTATAGCAGCTTCTTCACTCTCTCTGATAGTAGAGCCGAGGAGCTTTGTGGCACAAAGCAAAGCAAAGCAAAGTGTTCTGCTTATATACTGCACCACAGCACTTCAAGAACTCTCTGGGCAGTTTACAGTTTAATTGTTCAGGCTACACATTGCCCCCCCCCAGCAAGCTGAGTACTCATTTTACTGACCTCAGAAGTAGACATGGGCACGACTTGGCGAAATTCTCGTTTCCGTTTCCGTTCCTCGTTTCTGTTACGCAACAGAAACGGTAACGACAATTAAGTCGTCAGAACTCGAACTCGAACCGATAAAAGAAAAACTGGGTCTGATTTGCCGTTGTCGTTCATGGCATCGCGGCGATCGCGCGATGCCAAGCGGCACAGAAAAAAAAGTTTAAAAAAAAAACCCGATTCCCGGCCAAAAAAGCAGGCGAAAATATGCCTGCCTGAGTGAGGGCACCTACCAGAGGGGTGGTTTCTGGGGGGGGTCCCCGGCCTCCCCCCTCTCCTGTCCTGAGCTGCTCTGGTGGGGGGCATCCTCATCGTCTCACCATGCCATGCGGTGCGGGGGGATCCAAAATGGCGACCGCAATATTTTTTTTTGAAATCGTGGTCCAAAAACCCACCAAAGCACCACACAGAAACATGCGAAAATTAGGTATTTTAACTCCCTGAATTTTTACAGTAGCAGCAGTGGGTTTTTCTTGCAATAAACGTCTGTCTCCAATCCCATTTATTTTATTTTATTTTATTTTTATTTTTATTTTTTTACACCTGCGCAATGATGGGCTGGCCATGGGATGGGACCATGCAAATTTTTGGAGCCATTCCACCAATCGCATGGCCACTTGGCCAGGTTTTGACTGAGACTTCTGGGATGTGCCAGTCGGGCATAAAAAGCCCACTATAACCCTAGCCCTAACCCTAACCCTAACCCTAACCCATACGCCAGTACACTGTCCTTATTAGTGGGTCAGAGGCACCCAGAGGTGCAACCCACTAACTCACCCTAACCTTACCCGTAATAACCCTAAGCCTAGCCCTTGCCCTAACCCCAACCCTAAGCCAGATCTGTACTCGCATTGCACTACATGGAAGTACACTTCCCTTCTTAGTGAGCCAGAGGGCGCCCAGCAGAGGCATTCTTTCACCTCGCTCACCAGTCCAAAGTTCCAAAAAAACTCTGTATGCCAGTATGCTGTCCTTCTTAGTGAGCTAGAGGCACCCAAAAGAGAGGTGCCTCTGCCAGTGCCACTTGGTACACAATGGCTACACAGTCATGTACCCTTCCTTTTCCGTTTTTAGTGGGCCAGAGGAGGCACCCACCCCAGAGAGGTGCCTCTAGGAGCCTGCTAAATGCCTTCCCTTTGTAGCGGGCCAGAGGAGGCACCCACCCCAGAGAGGTGCCTCCAGGAGCCCGCTACCCTACCCCCCCTAAACCAGTACTAACGACAAACAACAAACAAAATGACAAATTTTTGAAAAATTTCACGAAAAACGGAAATGAGCCGAAACGGGCCGGCTCCGACACACGACAACTCGAAATGTCATTTTTCCTGGTCGTGCCCATCTCTACTCGGAAGGATAGAAGGCTGAGTCAGTCATGAGCTGGCTACCTGGGATTGAACCACAGGTCGTGAGCACAGTTTTAGCTGCAGTACAAGCATTTAACTACTGTGCCACGAGGTTAAATTACAGTACTGGAGTGAAGACACTACTAATGACCTGAGTTTGATTCCAGACTTAGGTAGCTGGCTCAAGGTTGGCTCAAGTGTCTATGCTTCCCTATATGAATTCAGTACACAGCTTCCTGGGCCAGGGGTAGTATGTAGCCTGCTTAATTAAACTGTAAAATGTCCAGAGATTACTATAAGCACTATGGGGCAGTATACAAGCAGCTTTTGACAGTAGTGATCACCCTGTAGCTTCATCCCAAACTGTGGCAAGCTGATGACAAATTGGAAGATGTTAAAAAGAAATTCCCATGATAAAGTATCAACTTTGTAACCTCTGTAATCCTCTTCTCTTTGTCTGTATACAGCTAAATATATATTTAGTTGGGCATTAAAAAGTGCTTGATGATAATAAAGTAATGCTTCTCTTTGGGCACAAGGGAGAAGCTGCAGATAATTAGCTCTAAAAAGGCCATGAAAAACTAAATTACTGCTGTATAGGTGGGAAGATAAACTTTATAATGGACTGGTGCAACTGCTCCTGTGGATTGGATGGTTAACAGGATAGAATAGTCTGGCATTAAAACTTTGAATAAAACAGTGCTATGACAAATTAGTGCTCAATCATGGTAGATATAGCTATATTCATTTGTTTGATTAAACAATCTAGGCTTCTCCTTATGTGGGACTTTTTAAAAAAAATGCTAAAAAATAAAATTAAACACATAATTAAGCTGACAACAGATAAAGACCCTTGGTCAGTAAGTTGAAAGTAGTTAATTTATAAGGAGCCTCACTCCCTGAAGGCCGTGTAGCTTATTAAAGTTACTGAGGCAGATATGTGATAAAATACTTTGTACTTTTAAAAGCTAAATTGTTCTGACTCTTCTAAAGTTCATGAGATGGAGACAATTAGGGTATCTTGTTAGCAGTGTGTGCCTTTTTCAAAAACAAACAAACTTCATAATGTAAGTTAGACAAAGTTCATGGCTATTAAAAAAAGGTAGCCTTTTCAAAAAAAAATTTCTGCAGTCTTCTGGAGCAATTATACTGGTATATCTATCCCTACACATAACTATCTAACATGTTTAAAATATATGAAACGCCTGGCAGAATTACTTTGGAATCCTTTCTTCTCAGATAGATAAGGTATGGTCTCCAGTAGAGACGGGCACCAAATGAAAAATGAAATGCTGTTTCATCGTCTCGTTAACTTAACAAATTAATTCATTATGAAACAAAATGGTAGAACACATTTCATGATAAAACAAAATGAACCACCATTTTTTATCTAAAAATGAAACAATTTGTCCTACAGGCACCAAATTTGGTGGGTAGCTTCCTTGTCCTCTTCCCTTTAAGCTCTCCAAATTTGGAGAGGTTTGGGGTTCAGGGGGCTGAGTTATTCAACGCTAAAGTGAGTCCCCCAGGAAAAATAATTTGTAATTGGAAACTTATGTACTTTAAAATAGTGATCCCAGTCACCCAGCAGCATGGAAATTACAGCTGAGCTTCCTCAAGATCTTTCCTGTAAGCCTCCCAAATTTGGAGAGCTGTGAGTTTCAAGGGGCCAGGTTATTCAACTTCAAAATGGGTCTCCCAAAAATCCATTTGTAATTGGAAAAGTGTTTTTTTTTATTTTTTTCAATGACATGTTTGGTTTCGGATCTTAATGCCAAAAGAGAATGAAGATCCTATTTTTATTTTTAAAATTAGCCAATTTCTGTTTTAAATAATCATTATAAAGTCTTTGCAAAAATTCTGGCGCAAAGACAGTAATTGGTCTTACACAATATTCTCCATTATTATCATTGTGGTAGTTTTTGCCAAAAAGGTATTTAAAGGAATATGCTAGAATGGTGCTGAGAAACGCAATGAGAAACAATGTATTCTCAAAGGCTTTCACAACTAGGACCTGATAGTTGTTGTGATTTTTTTGGGCTGTTTGGCCATGTTCTGGAAGTTTTTCTTCTTCTTCCTGATGTTTCATCAGTCTCTGTAGCCAGCATCTTCAGAGGGCAAGGAGCTCAGGGAACAAGGAGTTCTCTCTGTGCCCAGAGCATGGAGAGAACTCTTAGTTCCTTGAGCTCCTTGCCCTCTGAATATACCAGCCTGGCAAAATGTCAAGAAGAGAAACTTCTAGAACATCACCAAAGAGCCCGAAAAACTCACAACAGCTAACAATGAGAAACAGTTTGCCATTTTTGCAAATGCTTTTGATAATCTAAATTGGGTCTTTATGGTTAAAATCCTTGAAAAATTTAGATTTGGAGATCTTTGTAAAATAAGTGAGGTCAGTATATGCTATACAAAATGCACTAATTAAGTGAATGATGGCTTAACTAAATAAACCCTATGAGATTCAAAAATGTACAAGACAAGGATGGCCAGATATTGTTTCTTTTGGCATTGGAAGTGCTAAATAGAAACATAAGAAAGGATTAGAGAATCAGAGATGTTAAAATTAAGAAAGAGTCCTGTAAGCTGACAGCTTTTGCAAATAACATAGTTTTGCTTTGGAGGAACCAATGAATGAAATGGAAGCACTATTGTCCAAAATAAAAGAATCTTGGACCCTAGCGGGCATTACAATAAATAAGAAAAAAAACAAAAAATGGTAGTAAAGAATGTACAAGATGAAATACAGTTAATGCAAAAACAGGGTTTAAATTGAAAAAAGAGTTAAATACCTAGAGGTTATTGTTATGTAGTGATATACCCTGGGAACTGCACTTGCAATACTCCGAACTGATACTTCTCTTTTTTAACCTTCAGGGCAGCATCCTGAAGGTGGCTGAAAATTTCTTGGAGACAATTGGAAAGTTCCACTATTGAACTTTCTGCCACAAGAATATCATCAAAATATGGGCTTCTCTACAACAAACTCTTCATTAAGCTTTGAAAAATTCCTGGGGCCATAGTTACTCCAAACTTCACATACCCTGATGTGTCACTATGATTTGAGCCTCTCCCATGGCATCATCTACTGGAAATTGTTGATATGCCTGGGCAACTTATGATTTGATTGATTGATTTTTATGGTTATTAACCAAATACAAAAATTGTAATACAGTAAAAATATAACATGATAAAACAATATAAAATAATATGATAAAACAGTATAAAATAATATGATAAAACAGTATAAAATATATTACTGGAAAATACAGAGCTTGTAAAAATGACAATTTATGAGTAAAACACTATATATAATTAGGAGAGCTCAAACCTCTATCAGTTATACATCTACGATTGATCATAGCAGCGTAGCAAAACCTGGCAACACAATTTGTGATCCGAGGGGACCTATCTGAGAGGAGTAGCTTAGCGTAGTAGTTGGTAGGTCTCCCAGGATGTTTGCAAATAATAGGATGCATAAGCTGCTTGCGTAGTTCTTGATAAAAGGAGCAGCTTAAAAGAACATGGGTCACAGACTCAATTTGGCTATTATTGCAAGGACATAGCCTCTCTGGGTAAGGGATATTTTGAAATTTCCCATCCAAAAGTTTGGAAGGGAGCACATTCAGTCTGGCTAAGGAGAAGGCCTGGATTATTTTTGTAGACAGAGCTAGAGAGGTAAAAAGACATCTTGAATGCATTGTGTGTGACTATGCTATTGGTGCCCATTTGGCTCAGGTGTTCCTGGAAATCTATATCCCATATCCTACGCTTGACAGTCACTTTGGCATTAATGTAGCCCATTGCTATAAGGGTGTTAATAGAGAGACCTATCCGTTGCATTTCTTTAACTACAAAATATTTCCAATCTGACTGGAAGGTGTCTAGGAGGGTCAGGGGAGCCAGACCAACAGGAAGAAGCATAAGTTTGAGCCAGTAATTAATCATGAGGGCTTTTACCCGTGCTCTAATGGAAACTAATCCAGTCTCCAGGCGTAGGGCTGTGTTAGGGGTGCAAGGAGGCACACCCAGGATTGATCTCAAAAATTTGGTCTGGACAGATTCAAAGGAATGTATATTTGCATATGCAAATATTGGGGAGCCATACAACAACTGTGAAATCACATGGCCCTTGAAGACTTGTACTGCTGAGGGAACATGTCGTCCACCATTAGAAAAAAAGAATCTGTTTAAAGCTGTGGTACTTTTCTGAGCATTTGATAATGAGTATTTTATAGACATGGGCATGACTCGGCGAAATTGTCATTTCCGTTTTCGGTTATCGTTCCCGTTACATAATGCAAATGGTAACGATAATTAAGCCATCAGAACTCGAACTCGAACCGAAAAAAGAAAAATTTGGTCGGGTTTTTCGTTTCCGTTTGTGGCATCGCGGCGATCGCGCAATGCGAAGCACAGAAAAAGTTTTTAAAAGTTTTTTTAAAAAACCTGACTCCCGGCCAAAAAAGCAGGCGAAAATATGCCTGCCTGAGGCTTTGCCACCTACCAGAGGGGTGGTTTCTGGGGGGGGGTCCCCGGCCTCCCCCCTCTCCTGTCCTGAGCTGCTCTGGTGGGGGGCATCCTCATCGTCTCGTCATGCCATGCAGTGGGGGGGATCCAAAATGGCGACCGCAATTTTTCTTTTGAAATCGTGGTCAAAAAACACACCAAATCACCACAGAAACATGTGAAATTTTTTATAGCAATAAAACGTCGCATTGCTTTTATTTTATTTTATTTTATTTTTTATTTTTTAGACCTGCCCATTTGGGCTGGGCATCGGATGGGACCATGCAAATTGTTTGAACCATTCCACCAATAGCATCGCCAGGTTTTTGACTGACACTTCTGGATGTCTCGGAGGGCATAAAAAGCCGAGGCACGTTCCAGAAATCGCAGTCGGGTGTATGGATGTGGTTGAGGGAGGAGGACTGGCTGCTGGTGCTGGTGTGATCCGATCGAGATTGAGGAGGGAGGCTGGAGGCTTTAGGATTTAAGTTAGGCAGGCAGGGAGGGAATTGAATTTAGAAAATAATTTATTTGATTCCCTGCAGCTTTGTCTGCTGAAGGGAATAGCAGTTTATTCTTTATTTCTTCTCTGGCAGTTTGTGAGGATTTTTTTCTGATATTGGATAAAGGGGGAGGTTCTACTGGGAGTGGGAGGTGTGGATTTATTTTAAAAATATATTATATACTACCATTTATTTTCTATTTTCCCAACTTCAATTTTCTTGCGCACACACACATTTGGGGTGCATGCCAAGAACAGAACCTATTCCTAAGTGATATCCTAACTGCCCGTCTGCCCGCGCCGCCGCCCGCCCACTCGCCTGCCCGCGGCTGCCGCCTAGGGCGCAAAAACACCTAGCCCCGGCCCTGAATGTGGGATGCCCCTATGCTCTGGGAAGTCAAATTGCGCTAAATCGCATTGGAAATGACAAACGACAAACAGAAACGACAAATTTTTGAACAATTTCGCGACAAACGGAAATGACCCAAAACGGACCCGTTCCGACAAGCGAAAACTCGAAACGTCATTTTTTCTTGTCGTGCCTCTGTCTAGTATTTTATATGGGATGTCCAGGAGCCTGTGGAGCTGAATACTATGGCCAGATATTTATAGCATGCCACCTGTTCTATAGAGTGATTATTTATTACTCATTTGTCTTTAGCCCTCCTTCTGCTGGTAACAAGTACTTTGGTCTTGGCATAATTAATAACAAGTTGTTCCTGATTACAGTATGAAGAAAAGGCTTTCAAAAATCTTCTAAGGCCAATACAAGTTAAAGACAGTAATACTGCATCATCGGCATAAAGTAACATGGAGATAGGGCGTGAGAACAGTTTAGGAGGATGAAAGTCAGATTTTGATAATTTATCCACTATGCCATTGATATAAAAATTTTGAACAAAGTTGGGGCTAGAATACAACCCTGTTTTACACCATTTAACACTGGGATTGAATTAGATAAAGCTCCTGCTGAGTTGCAAAGAACTTGCAACCTGGTGTTTTGGTAAAGGCGTTGCATTAGAAGAAGGAGCCTCCTGTCTATTTGGTTTCCTCAAACTTAGCCCAGAGTTTGCATCTTGGGATAAGATCGAAAGCTGACTTAAAGTAAATAAAAGCCGCATACAAGGCACCTCCCTTAGGGGACGAGTATTTCTGAGCAAGATGATGAAAAATACATCCCTGATCTAGTGTGGACCTTCCGGACCTAAAGCCGGCCTGCTCTTCTGCCAAGAGGTTCTCTGCTTTTAACCAGTCAGTTAGTTTATTCAAAAGGTGACTAGCATACAGCTTGCTGACTAAGCTAAGTAAACTAATTGGTCGATACTTGGCTGGATCCCCTCTGTTTCCCTTTTTAAAGATTGGGACAATGATGGCAAGGCCCCAGTCCTCTGGAATACATCCTGTTTGATTAATCCAGGAGAAAAGGGCTGCCAGTACTGGGGCCCACCAGTCGGAGTTGGACTTTAATAGATCTGTAGTAATATAATCCATTCCTGGAGCTTTACCTGCTTTCAATTTACAAATCAAGGTGGAAATTTCTGCAGGGGAAACTGGGGGCCAATCAGGGAGCTTTTCATTTACTATTGATGAATTTTGAGCATGGTCAGGGTGCATGACATAAATATTCCGAAAGTGTTCCTCGCCTAGGCAACTTAGCAAAACTCCTCCCCCCTCCAACAAATGATGACAAGATATGACTTACTAATGCAATGGGATACGTGTGTTATTGCAATACCTAATTAATAATACAGTTATAGTCTGCAGAAATTGACACAATTCTCTTCACCTTCAAGGGGATCATAACTGGGGTTTCCCATCAAGTGTGTGCTACTGGTTCTAGTATCCTCTGCACAGTCAGCTGGTCTAATGCCTTGTATTTTGGGGGCTTTAGTGCAAATGGCACCGTCTGTGCCCTCAAGTGAATAATCAATACAGAATCCCCCAGTGCCATGCTCAGAAAGGGAACTCCAGTCATTCTTGGGACTTTACAATTTTTATCATCCAGTTTTATTCCACAAAGCTTTGGTGGCTGAGCCTGTATATTGGTTGTTGAATGAGAAGACCCCTTGAACATGAGGCCAGAAACAGGATGAGGCATTTGGGACTGTAAAAAAGTTGTTGTGTGATAGTGTCCTCACAGATTTTAATGCATCATATTAGAATGATTGGTTTTCCTTTATTAAAATCCGGGAGCACACTATCAGACAACATTTTTTATGGGTGGGTGGGTGAGGGAATCTTGGATAAAATCTGTAATATCAAATTTCTTGCATTTTGCCATTCAGGATTTTTTGGGGCCCTAGCCAATGTAATAAACTGGCATTAAAACAAAATCTGCTCTGGAATGTCCACCTCCACAGCTGTCAGTTTGGAAACACTGTCAGTGATGGGCACACTCTCACAAACTGCACAGTAGATGATGTAGAAACTCAACCTGTTCTATGAAAGGATTCCAGCCACCTATGGAAACAGAATCCCACTTTCCACTACCCAGAGACAAAGGCATTTTCTCAAAATCTTCACAAACCTTTGCAACAGACATCATGGAGATGTGAGGATTGCACTGCAACTTAGGGCCTTTTTACACGACCCCTAAACTCCGCTGCAAATGGCTCCCAGCTCTGGACCTTAAAATTGTTTACCCACCAGCTCCGGAGTTTACTGAAAATTAAGTGCGACCACGCTCACCTAAGCGCGTCCCAGCGCACTTTTCATGTACCTGCTCTCCGAGGGTGAAAAATCTTGATGCGGATGTGCCGGGCCGTCCTCGCTTCTTTTTGCTGTTGTTTTTTGCCTCCCGCCCCTTTAAAAGAAGGAATCACAACGACGGGGCGGCGTCCACCGGCACCGGAGGTAAGCCTGCATTTTTTGTCCCTTTTTTTCTCCCTCCCCTCACGCAGCCAGCAGCCAGGAAGTGCGGAGGGGTGGGGACGCAGGAAGAGCGACAAACCCCTAAGATCTCTGGTCCGAATTTAAGGGACCAGCGGATCTTAGGGGTTGTGTAAAAGCACCCTTAGAGAATCTACAGGTGAAACCAAAAAATTAGAATATCATGCAAATGTTCATTTATTTCAGTAAGTCAACTCAAAAGGTGAAACTAATATATGAAACAAACTCATTACATCCTAAGGGACATATGTCAAGCCTTACTTTGGTAAAATTGTGATGATTATGGCATAAAGCTTATGAAAACCGCAAATTTACAACCTCAGAAAATTAGAATATTACATGACATCAATAACAGAAGGATTGGAAATAGAACAATATTGGACCTCTGAAAAGTATAAGCATGCATATGTCCTCAATACTTGTTTTGGGGCCCTTTTGTATCAATTACTGCCTGAATGTGGTGGGGCATGGGTGCTATCAGCCTGTGGCACTGCTGAGGTGTTTTGGATGCTTCAATAGGGCATTCTGCTTTGTTGCATTGTTTGGTTTCATGTCCCTCATCTTTCTCTTGGCAATGTCCCATAGATTCTCTATGGGGTTCAGGTCAGGTGAGTTTGCTGGCCAATCAACACAGTAATCCCATGGTCATTGAGCCAGGTTTTGGTACTTTTGGCAGTGTGGGCAGGTGCCAAGTCTTACTGGAAAATGAAGTCAGCATCCCCATAAAGCTCCAAAATCTCCTGGTAGATGGCTGCATTGACCCTGGACTTAATGAAGCACAGTGGACCATCACCAGCAGACGACATGGCTCCCCAAATCAACACAGACTGTGGAAACTTCACACTGGACTTCAAGTATTGTGCGTTCAGTTCAGTTCGGGTTCATACGATTTTTTAAAAAAATTGTACGAACCCAAACTGAGGCAAACCGGTTCGGGTCTGACTTACTGGGGGTGGTGGCGGCGGTGATCCTGGCCGCTGCCAACATGGCAGGGACTTTTTGAGGCAGTGGCTTGGAGCCAACACCTTGGGGTTTGTTTGTTTTTTGAGTGCCAACCACATGGCCCCACGGGCAGGGTTGGCACTCGGTTTTTTATATTTATTTCTTTGTTTTAGAGTGCCGACCGCATGCTCCTGGGGTTTGGTCGGCACTCCTTTATTATTATTATTATTATTATTATTATTATTATTATTATTATTATTATTATTATTATTATTATTATTATTATTAACCACACGGCTATCTACGTTGGATTTTATATTACCAATCACTAGTCGAATGCTTCCCAAGCGTTTAGGACTCAGTGATATATAGGCGAATTATGCGAGCAAATCCCAGTAAGGTGGCTTTCTGCATCTGACTGATGGTGACTTTGTCAACTCCAATTTCTTCTAAATACTTGCTTAGCTCTTTGGGCACCGCACCCAGCGTGCCAATTACCACTGGGACCGGTTTATGCCAGAGTCTCTGAAGTTCAATTTTCAGATCCTGATATCGGATAATTTTTTCAAGTTGTTTCTCTGTGACTCTACTATCTTCTGGTATAGCAACATCAATGATCCACACTTTTTTCTTCTCCACAATTACAATATCTGCGGTATTATGCTCCAAAACCCTGTCTGTCTGTATTCGGAAGTCCCAAAGTAATTTTGCATGCTCATTTTCAGTCACTTTTTCAGGCTTATGGTCCCACCAGTTCTTTGCTACAGGCAGATGATAGTTCTGACACAAATTCCAGTGGACCATTTGAGCAACTACGTTATGATGCTGTTTGTAATCAGTCTGAGCAATTTTCTTGCAACACCTCAATATATGGTCGATAGTTTCATCTGCCTCTTTGCAGAGTCTACATGTGGGGGACTCAGCTGATTTTTCTATTCTAGCCTTAACTGCATTTGTTCTGATAGCTTGTTCTTGAGCTACAAAAATCAGGGCCTCTGTCTCTTATTATTATTATTATCGCTTCTCGGCCTTTTGGCTAAGATCCAGTGTAGCATTTGCTACTGACATAAATTATTATTATTATTATTATTATTATTATTATTATTATTATTATTATTATTATTATTATTATTATTATTATTATAGCGCTGACCATGCAGCCCCTGGGGCCGGGTCAGCACTCTTTTTTATTGTTTTTTATTATTTTATTTTATTTTATGTTATTTTATTGTTTAAAAGTCCCCAGCTGGGGGCTTTTTGAGGTGCTGGCTTGGGGCCAGCGTTTCTACAGGCCTACCTTCCCTCGCTGAGTTCCAGGAGGACCAGAAAGACTGCAGCGAGGACAAGGTAGGAGGGGTAATGAAAAACAAAGTGAACAAAATGGAAATGTCCATTTCATTTCATTGAGTTTTTCTTTGATGGGTTGGTTTGTTACTCATTTCGTTAGCTAACAAAACAAATAACGAATAATAAAACAAATTAAAAGTTCATTTCTTGCCCATTTCTACTATCCAGCAGTCCAATCCATATTCTGATTTATCCAATGTAGTTTTTTGCATAACATCTGAAGTTAATAGAGGTTGCCATATCTTCAGAAATTTATCGTGTTTTATCTCTCCCCTGTATAGTTTAAACCTTCTAGTCATTTTTCCATAACTACAACTTCCCATATTCAGTTTACAAATTTTGTGAGTGACAGATCCTGGGCATATTTCCAGTTGCGAGTAATTTCCATTCTAGCCATACCTATAAGAATTGCTATTAATACTTTATTAGCTAGTTTTTAATTTTTCCCAGTAAATAATGAAAATAATAACAACATTTCATTTGGAAGTATTTTTTTGTTTAATTAATTTCTCTATCCAATTAAAATGTCTCTATATTTGGGCATGCCAACCACATGTGTTCTATAGAACCTTTACACCCACAATTACGCCAACATGCATCAGAGATCCTTCTGTTAATTTTATGCATTTTTGTGGAGAAGTACCATCTATGTATTATCTTTAAAACTGTTTCCTTAGCTTTTGCTGAGATTGATTTATAAAGGTACCCAGTCCAAATCCTTGCCCATACTTCATTTGGCATAGTACTGTTTAAGTTTGTTTCCCAGACAATTTTAAACCCTAAACCTCTGGTAAATTATTTGTCTATAATACATTTATATATTATTGAAGTTAATCCCTTGTTTATGTTCTTATCTTTTTTTAACACAACATTGTTCAAACTCTGTTAATTGTCTAATGGGGCCTTGAGTTTGGCATAATTTCACTGCAGAATTTCTTATCTGTTTTAATTGTAGCCAATTAGTTTTAATTCCTCTTGTTCTCTGTTCTAATTGATTGATTGTTATTGGCTTCCCTGATTCAAATAAATCTCTAATTCTATAGAGTCCAATCTCAGTCCAGTGCCTAAATTGTTCAATTTTTTCTTGAGATTTAAAATTAGGGTGTTCCAGTATGGGACAGAGGGGTGATATGGGAGGAGCTAAGATTCCTATATGTTTCTTCCATATTCTTTATGTTTCAAAATTATATAAATTCTTGGTTTGGTCCCTCTTAAGTTGCTTTATTTTAAAAGCATATTCATACATTATACTTTCTTCTCCGCATCCTTCCATTTTAACCCAATCAGGTATGTTCTTCATCTGTATAAATTTGGACATTTGAGTGATTTGAACAGCTTCATCATAATATTTTAGTAACAGTGGTATAGCCAAACTTCCTTTTGCACTTTTACTATTCTTAATGCTGTTAACAAATCTTAAACCTTTTCCTTTGCCCATAATAAACTTTTCTAGACTTTTCTGCACTGAACCAATTTTCTTTATGTCAGGTTGCAAAAGTATATTTTGAAATAAGAACAACTATTTGGGTAAAATATGTGCTTTCACTACTGCCAGTTAAGATGCTTCTGACGTTGTTTGTTGTTCAAGAGTAGCTTGACAAGAGGAATACAATATTTGAAGCCCATGTCCACGATCCATCTGTGTGGTGGCTCTTGATGCACAACTGTGAATAGGGAATCTTTTCACATTACATTGGTACCTTGTATAAAGGAATTAATTTGTTCCAAATGAAATTACATTAAGCATATTTTCCTTTATACAAATTCCCATAGGAATGCATTGAAAACGGAGTAATCCCATTTTTATGTTGTACGGATTCTCCCCATAGACGATTATGTTAAGCAAATTTCCCCTATCTCCTAATCCCATTTTTATGTTGTACGGATTCTCCCCATAGGCGATTATGTTAAGCAAATTTCCCCTATCTCCGGAATATTTTTATGTTGCACAGATTTTATGTTATATAAGCTGTTTGTTATACAAGGGTCCACTGTATTCTAATTTTCTGAGACTGTGAATTTTGGGTTTTCATAAACTGTATGCCATAATTATCACAATTATACCAAAGTAAGGCTTGAAATCTCTCACTTAGCATGTGATGAGTCTATCTCATATATTAGTTTCACCCTTTGAATTGACTTACTGAAATAAATGAACATTTGCACGATACTCTAATTTTTTGAGATTCACCTGTATTTTCTAAGGAGCAGAAAAGGGAAACAAATGGATGTTAGCTAGAGTGCCATTCTACTTTTCTGTTGTGCAGGTGCATGCAGCCAACCTGCAGCAATATTAGGTCTGGCTATAGTTTCATTATTTAGTTAACTCTCTCCCCTAAAAATTCTAACAAATCCTTTAAAAAGAGTAACAATTGTCCAAAATTGAATACCAGTTTTCAGGAGATGAAAAATATAATGTTTCTGATTTTATGTTACATTGCATATGCATACTAGGCATTGCTGATAGAAAAGGGCAGTGAGGTGTTTTGAGTTCCAGTAAAAAGGCATGTCTGTGAAGATTCTCAGTCATCCAGGAGGTGAGTATGGGTCGTCAGCTATGGCCTTGGTGGTGGAGGCATGTAGTATTTTTTGATTTGTCTGAAACATTTTATTGTTGAAATCACTGCCTGATAAGTGGCTGATAGACTGTGCCTGAGACCCCCCACCTCTGTTGAGAGAGGGGGTTTCAATACTCACATGAATGGCTTCCCTGACCCCTCTCTCAAACCACCTGTCTTCTCTGTCTAATATGTGCACATCTTCATCTTTGAATGAGTGCCCTTTGTCCTTCAAGTTGAGGTGTACTGCTGATTCTGATACTTTATGAGTTTCAGCACCTTAGGTCATTGTTCACCTAAAGGTCTACTGAGACTATTGTCTACCTAACAAGCCTATTCAGGCCATTGTTCATCTCATGAGCCTATTTCAGACCAGGGTGACATGAGGTCAAAATGAACTATAAAATGGAGGACTTGCAACTAGCTTTCCTCAGACTGATGAAGCTGTTTGGATGAACAGCGAAACATTACAATCTCTCAAGAAAAGAAGTCCAGTTGCCATGACTCAACTTCCAAGTAAAAAGGCATATTGAGCTGTTTGCTTGAGACATTAATGTTACATGCATAACTGGCATAACATGCACAACTCCCTTGTGCTCTGAATTCAACCTTTGGGAACCTCAAGATGGGGAATGGATGGGGAACCAATGGATGGGGAACCATTGAAAGTCAAGCATCAATGCTCTGCAAGCAGTTTTCACCCACAGTCTATGCATGCAATTAGTGAATTGCCCTTTTGGTGGTTTGTTCAAAAATACCCTAGGTGGGTATTGGGTCACTCAAGGGAGAAAGGTGGCATAGAAATAAACTTTACTATATTATTATTATTATTATTATTATTATTATTATTATTATTATTATTATTATTATTATTATTATTATTATTATTATTGCAAAATGTGAATCCAGAAACAATTTAAGTTCCAGATTGTACTTTGGAATCCATGCCAGACTGTTAGCTGAATATCCAAGTCCAAGAAATATAGAAAAGCAGTATCATTCTTGGGATGCAAATCTTATATTTAGTGCTTGTTGGTGAGAACTAGAAAAAGTCCCCGCTCCGCCGCCGCATAGGAGGCGGGGCCCATTTACCCCCCCGGCCGAACTATTGCAAGACGGGAATTCCTAGTCTTGTGAACCTGGGGGACGTCACGAGAGTTCCCGCTTTATAAGCAGGCTCTCCTCCAGGCCCGGCCTCTTTTCTCTTCAGTTGCCGGCATCCCTCCCTCCCACCCTTTAATATCTGTCAGCGCGAGTTGACAGGTCACCAGGTAGGGGTCAGATAGGAATTTTCCCCATGGCCCGAGATTGGCAACCTGGGTCGGGTTTTTTTCGCCTATCCCGTCCTGACGGGGGGGGACAGGAAGCTCCACCAATTTGGCCAGTGCGGTCTGTCGTACGGGGGTGGGTAGTGTGGGAAAAATAAACATGGAGGGAGTAAGAGCCACCAAGAAGCCTCAACCCCTAACCTCCGGATGCTGCAAGTCAGGTGATTGCAGCATGCAGGGGGGGGGGAATTGTAAGCTTACTGCAGCCGGGCTGGGCCCAAGCCAGGTGATGGCACCCCAACGCCCGGCTGGGAAGGTAATCAGCTTCAGTCAACAATGGGGGGCACTGTCGGCAATTTTGCCTCCCCCACTTTGGTGGCACTTACTTGCCAACATCTGATCACAGGTGGGGGGTCCGGGCCCAGGCCTCCCTCCCTGTACCCGGTAATGCCCGCACTACAAAGGCCCCCTCCTTTATGGTTTGTTCCTGGTTATAGTATGCTTGCTTGTTATTGATTTAATAAATCTGGCCCTTGTTTACCCCATACCTGTGTCTCGCGTATTTAGTTTCGGCCATGGAGGGGGGCAAACCCTAATCATTTTCTTTCGAATATTTGGATTTAAAAATTGCTTTTTGTAGTTGAGTACTTTTTGTGACAAATTCGCATAAATTGTTTTGGCACAAATCTTTGCATTTTATGAAACAAAATTGTGCATTAAGCAAAATAACAGTGTTGTATGGAAAATACAGTACAACTTTGCTTTATTTGTTACACAGAATAGAAGGTTCATTGCACAAAATGGCATTTAAAAAAACTGATGATAATGAAAAAAACCCTAGCCTCTCACTGTGACACAGAATTGAAAAATCTCTGACTGAAAATTTATAAAATAAATATTGTTGAGAATGAGATGATTTGTATTTGTTATATTCTTATTCAATTCTGGCCTAAATCTCCCAGCTTATGGAGTGAGGGTAGAATTCTGGGACGTTCAGAGAATGGTAAGTGAGATATGCATACACAAACTATAGTGCAGTTCCCTTTCCCCCTTGCTTCTTGAGCATCCTTTAAAGACACCATTGTATATTTTTCAGTTCTTAATAAGAGCCAGAATCTTGGAGCAGTGGGAGTTATTTGCCAGGGTCTATTAACGAGTGCTGAGATTTTACAGAGAAATCATTTGAGAAGGAAGCCATTGGCCTCCTGCAGAGAGGCCAATTAAAGAACAACATAGCAGCAAGAGAATAGCAGGGGAAAGGAACACTGAGTCCAGAATCTATCACTGTTAACATTACGGTTAAATGTTGTTCCTATTAATAAAATATAAAATGCATGCGAGAGTTAAGGACTGCCAGCAGGGTTTCATGGTTAGGGAGAAAAAGGATGCAGCAAGTGGTGGCAAAGTGCAACATTACCTGACCATAAGAACATAAGAACAGCCTTGCTGGAACAGGCCACAGCCTACCTAGTCCATCATTCTGTCTCATACAGCGACTCACCATTCAGGGTAATCCCAAGCATATGTCTTCACCTGCTTTCCTACGTTTGCACCCTAACTTTTTCAATTAAAATACAATTAAGAGTAATGTGTTACGTCCTGTTAGTAAGTAAGCATGACATATTTGCTGTAAACA
Source organism: Phrynocephalus forsythii (assembly GCA_029282475.1). Taxonomy (NCBI): domain Eukaryota; kingdom Metazoa; phylum Chordata; class Lepidosauria; order Squamata; family Agamidae; genus Phrynocephalus; species Phrynocephalus forsythii. Next base: position 57,577,108 of record JAPFRF010000005.1, read on the forward strand.
CTGTGTATTCTTGTCATTCTTCTTTTTAAAGGATTTCTAAGTTCCTTTCTTGCTGAGTTACTCATGACTACGTTTGCTCTCTGATTAGCAGAAACCTGTAGCTCTGTGAGTTCTCATCTGAAGATTACCTGTTTGGATGATAGATTAGTAGTTTGATATTAAAATTCTGAAAAGTACATGGTAAATGTATGATCTCATTTGTTCACACAGTTTGCTCTAGAAAATAAAGCAAATTCTTCCTTTCCAAATAGAAAATGAATTGGTATCTCTTGTTCACACTGCCCACAATGCTCCTGGTTTTGTGTGTTGATCTTGATCTTGCCTATTAATATTAATATTAATTTAATTCATTTAAAAAGGATTTAATTGGCTCTCTGTGTCCATTCATTCCTTAGCTTCAAACATCAGTATTTTGCCACCACCTACTTGTGATCTGTTATGATCTTAATTGTTTCAAATTATGATTTCGTCAATAGCCAACATTCCCTCTAAGCTGTGTGGCTGTGCAGTGCTGCATCAGTGCCACACACCCACAGCTAGTGCTGCTGCCCATTTGGTTCTGTTCCCAGAACAGCACTGGTGGAAAATTTGAGGGAATGTTGACCCTCCAAGGTAGGTTAGGTTGAGAATGAATGATAGGCTTGCGTTGTTTCCTCTATTTTTTAAAATCAGCATGGGGTGGTGGTGGCTCCCACATGCAGGATTCCACCCATTGCTAAAACCAAATAGGCAGCAACACTGTCTGCACAGACATTAATACAATCCTCAGGATGTAGAATGCACCGAACTATATTGATGATTCACCTCTGAGGACTAAAGAGGGTATGCCATATAAGTATTTTCCAATTGTCTTGATCTGATTAAAATCTATGATCATGGCAAAATTCTTTAAATCAAATTTACAATTAAATGCAGCTGGCTATGATCATTTATATTCATAAAGTTTTGGAAAATGAAAAGCAAAGTGTAGTTATACATCACTAACTCTCTACCAGTTTTAGCACAGAGTAGACAAATTGCCTCCTTTAGGTCTTTCCCCCACAATTTATTCTATTAAAGTAACATTGTTCACTTTCATGACATGAAATTCTGAAAGCCTGGGTTTGAATTTTCAGGAAAACTCCCATTACTTTGGAGGCCTTTGAAACTGTAATGTTAACACATTGCAATTTAATAAGAACAGCTCTAGGTGAATCACAGCATGCAATACCAAGGCAGTTGACAGAATTCCTCTTACTATGTTTTGAAGATTTTAATTTTTAAAAAATTATCTTTTGTAAAGCCACCAAATTGAAAAGGCTTTCCACTTATAGGGATTAACAAATAATATTAAGATCAGGAACCTGGTGCTCAAAGCTCTCTGACAGGTAACAAACAGCTGTGAATTATGTTTGCGTCTCCAGGGCGGGTTGAGAATCTTACAGTAATTCATCTTTTCTAATACAATACACATTGTGTTTGGTAGGTGCAGTGTTGGCTAGGTTTCTTCCCATTTTCAGAACTAAAAATAAAGCAAATAACAAAACTTGTGGGGGAGATTTAAGGTTTTTCAGTTATTTTCCAAAAATAAAATCTTGGTAGTTGTCAGTTTTACTTCAGAAATCATCCAAACTTGGTAGGTGTTAGACTCCATCCCAGCACAACCAAAAACATGCATGAAATCTAGTTAGTAAATCTGATTCAAGGACAGGCAGCCTATGTAGTTGAGAGTGCCCTGGAATTTCACAGCGATTTATGAGCTATGCATGTTTAAAGGGGTGTGTGGCAAGATCTGTGAACTATCTAGATATGAAAACAGAAAGAAAGGAATCACCCAATGGCCAAAGTGCCAGGCCCCCCCACTTTGCCCGCATGTCTGACCACTTGTACAGTTTGAATGAGCCATGTGACACAGCAGGAACGAGAGATGATAAACAGGCTTACCAGCTTGGTGCAGCTTTTTCCCAGTTGGTCTTCCTTCCTGCCCTTCCGCCCTATGAGGAGAATGAGACTAACTCACCGTGTAAGGGCCGGATGGGAATTTTTGACTGTCACTCTGATTGGCCAGGAGTGATGGTGAATTTTTACCCATCCCGTTCTCTTCAGGGTTTGTGGGACATCACTTAATTCCTGTCACAATAGGTACACAGTAATTGTAATTAGGCTGAAGTCATTTAGGAATATGATGCTTAGTTCAGCAGCCCTCAATTATAATTAGGATTGGAGGAATTATTTAAAAACAGCGGAGTAGGCCTGAGGATAATATGTTGTTGAGTGATAGATGAGGGCTGCCCAGACCGCTATACTTTTGGCAGCAAGCTGATCAGGGGAGCACTACCTGCTAATAATAATCAGGTATAAAACTTAACCACTTGCACTTTTTCTGGACTCCTCACTTTAAGGTTCACAACAGTTAAATGCAGTTATTTCATTCAATAAATTCCATGCTGCCTGCATGCTTCTAACTGCACCCAAAAGGGATCCACTATCCACAATTGCTGCCAGAAGCTAAGAGGCCTGTTGAAGTTAAGGGGTTGATTTATATAACCTCTGTCAGTCAATGCCACACCATGTTGTCTCTCCCCTCTCCCATGTCTGGTTGGTCAGGGTATTCCATGCTCCAACTGTGACCATTTAACAGTTATTTGAAAGAAAACACATAAACATGATCATGATTTTAACAGGAATGTTTCATCTGCTTTGAAAGTGCTGCTTTTAAAAATAGTTGTCACCTAGGTAGCAAATTACCCAAGTTCAGCTGAAGTTCAGTGTCTACAGATGTAAAGAGCTTGTCACCAACTCCTGAAGAAATTTTTATTTTCTCAAACTAGATTAAATGTTAGCTCACATTTGAAAGCTGAACTCCCTTAAGTTTTAAGATATCTTTTACCCAGTGTGAACTTGGTTCATCTCCGTATCTTACATTGTTTTATCACTGGGAGGTGCATACAGGCTTGATTTATTATCCCGATCATTCAGACATGCATCTCTTAGGAAATGTTGCTGGATAAATGGCTAGTACTGTACTGTAATCTGTACTGAGCATCTTGTTCAGCTTGACCCTTTACTCTTTTTTAAAAAAAAAAGTGAGTCAGAAGGCATAGAAGGGTTTGTTGGCAGGACAGGAGAAAGGATGCCTGTTGTTTTCAGGATAACATGGCAATATGGTGTCTGGGCCAAAACAGGCACTTAAGAACAATAGCCATACTCTATTATGGTACATTCAATAAAATACATGCTTAAACAATAAAAAATATCCATTGTATTTTCTTCTTGAATTTGGCTTATCCTTGCATCTGTTTTCACTTCTCCATATCACCCACATGAGGCATTTACAGGAACTGTGCGTCTAAAATGTCAATATTGTAATGTAAATCTTTGGGAGGAAAGGATGTCTTGGCTCAATAAACCAGTAAAAAAATTACAGAAAGATCCTTTTCATGTATTTTTATTGTTAAATGCTGTCAAGTCACCTCTGACTTATGGTGATACCGTGAATGAGAGATTTCCAACATGTCCTCTCCTCAACGGCCTTGCTGTACCCATTTATCTCAGAGCTTGAACAAGCAGGATTGAATTTGTTCAGCTCGGCACATGAAGTCAACTGGTGCATTGTATAGTTTCCTCACAAGCATTTATGCGTATCTAGTACTATGAACATCTGCTAAAGAGAGGAGTACTTTTTTGCCAGCATGTGAACAGCTACAGCTCGAAACGGGCCACAGATGACACATGGTACAGAGCTATGCAGTGTGGCTACATTTCCTAATTATGGCTTTGGGTAGGTGAGCAGGCTGATGCCTGTATAAGGCTACCTAGTCTTTGATTCTTCACTCAGACACTGAAGCCATTCATACAGTATGTGTAGTAACACTGCTCGTTGTAGTAGGTGGCTGTAAGCATTTGACCAGACTGTTATTTAGAAGATCTGTTCTTTGCTAAAACAATTTATCTTTCTTCCTTCTCTAGCATTAATTTCACCATGACCTGTTTCCCCTTGGTTTGAAAATCAGAACTGCTTTCTTTATGAGGTTTCTAAAAACCCCTAAGCTCTTTGTAGCTATAATTGCCTCATAATATAATTAATGTAACTTAATTGTTCTGGATGTTCTTGAGTCATCGTTCAGATTTCTAATGCATTGAGTCACAATGCTGATTTCACAGCAAACCATTTCTTGCCTAATAATAGACAGGGGCATATGGTAATAGTGGTGAAAAAAATCATGCTTCACAGGTGGATGCAGCATGGGTTTCCCCATGTCTACCCAAATTATTACATTACTGTCTACTGCAATCTTAACAAAAAAAAAAAAGAACTTTCATTATTGGCTCCAATCCATCATTTTAACATAAGCAAGGCTGCAAACTTGGAAACTGAATTCATCAGATTCATTAGGTATAACTTCTAAGTAAACATGCAGAGTTTGAAATCCTGTTGATGCTGCTACATGCTGGAAGTGTTTGACCTGATAGTTTCTTTGGAAGGTACATTCCTTCCTAATGCAATTGTTCTTGCTTTCTACTCTATAAGTCAGATCACATCATCACCGCAGCAATTTTTCAGAAATAAAGCATTTGTGATTCCACATCCTCCCCAAAAGTCTGCTCCTGGAGAATCCCATTTGCTTTGGAGATGCTGCATAAGACTGTGAGACTGGAGAGTCTTGCATTTCAGAAAAGCACCACTGCTGAAAAAGTCATTCCAACACTGGTGATTTTCAGAAATCCAAGACTTCTCTTGTCCCATGGTCCTACCAACTTTCCCATGGTAAGAATGTCCCATGGGAGGGTGTCAGGACCTTTGGAATGAAGTGACGTGAGGCAAATGTTTTATTTTTGAAAAATACCCACAGCCAAGCTTCTACGCTGTGACTCCTTTTTTTCATTTGTGATGGAACCCGCAGAGAAGGAGGTATGCATATGTGGCAGGGCTGAAAAGTAGAAGTGATGTTGGCCATAGCTGATTACATGTTATTTTATGCATCATCAAGTTGGAACCAAGTTATAGTGATGTTTAAGTAGCAGTTTTCACAGCTTCCATGGGTGAGTGAGGAATTGAACCCAGACCTCTTAATTCCTAGTCTGCCACTCTATCAACTATACCATACTGGGCATCTACAATGTAATTTTGCACTATTTTGTTTTCTATAAGAAGAGTTCTATGACTCTTTAAAAGATAGATTGAGAGATCATGCTGATAGATCAATGACAGCTTTAGTTAATCAATATTTTGGAACGTCATTTGCAAATCTTCCATAGCTTTTTAAATTAAAAGTTCAGCTGATGTTTTTAAATGCAGTTAGAATCAAAGAATTTTAGACTTGGAGGAGATAAACTAGTCTGGACCCCTGACAATGGAGCAAAGTTCTTTCTAAATGTATACATGAAGGTCCCACACAAATCAAATTTTGTGTTCATGACACAAAAATCTTTTGTGTCATGACAGAAAGCCAATGATGTTAAAGGGAAAAATAAGTGATTTTGCAAAGCATTTTGGAGCAGACTATAATCTTCACTGTTGCAGTTAAGTGTTCCCATACAGTCTCCTAGTTGTTGTTAATACATGTTTTTAGAATCATTATGTTATCTTGACATACGTTTCCGGAAGACATGCTTTTCAAATGTTATAAAAAGAGCAGTATGTTAGAGCTGGGCATATTTAGCAGTTTATAGGACACCATTGTGTATGGTTACCTAATGTACTGTATTTGCAGCTGAAAATGATTTCCCCCTCTTGATTAGATTGATGGATTTCCCCCTCCCCCGTGCTTTGCAAGATGTGGTTTGACTTTATCATAAGAGACATTTGTTTCTTTTACCAAATGTGTATTTTTGATCCCTTCTGTAGTTCAGATGATCCTTGCTTGATTGGATGGTTAATAAGTATAAAATACATTTAATACTTCTCAGGTAGCTTATATAATACAAGCAAATCAACACCCAGTCCAGAAATGCTGAGATATTTTCAACTAAAAACTTAAAAATACAAAACACGTCAAAAGAAAGATGAGGGTGGGATCTTTATAGTTTTCATAAAACTATGAAGCCTGCTAACATGGACCAGAAATATTAATTCATCACACAACAGAAAGAACTGTAGTTTCTTCCTGCCATGGAAGAAAAGTTAAATCACCACTGCTGTTGACTTTGAAGTGTTGGTAAGGTGATGCAGCTGAATCTGTTCTATTGTGTATACCAATGCATTTTTTAAAAAAATCTAAAGTTTAAAAAGAAAAACACTTTAAATTAATCCTGGAAACATGCTGATGGTTTGCAGTATAGAGTGGACACAGTGTAAAGGTCACATCAGTTAGGTGCCAATATGTGGCTGGCTGCATTACAATATGGAGGTGGCTGCATTCTGGAAATTGCTCCCAAATAAAATAAAAAATAAAATAAAATAAAATAAAATAAAATACCAAAGTCCTCATGTGCCTTGCAGCCATTTTGAGTTGGTGAAGAGGGGGGAAGTAACTAGGAGTGATCAAGTGCCAATTTGGTATCAAGGGATTATGGAATTGGTAGGTTGGGGGGGTTGAGAGACACTCTTTATAGCACTGGGTGTCAGGAGGAAAGTGTGATTTCCCCTAATCCCTTGTGTGACTGAAGGAGGAAGGAGATAAAAGGGACGAGAGCGTAGTGAGGAGACTCATGCAGAGAGCGAAATCCATGCAGGAGGTATGCGTGGGGGAGTGTTTTTGTGGAACGTTACCCAGTGAGCCTAAGGCTCGCTCAGATGAATCCACACAGAGTAGTAGGGTTAGTGGTGAGAGACGCTGCTGCTCCAGGTAAGGCACTTGGGCGTTCTTGATCGATCTAGAGTCAGTTTCTCTGCTACTTCCCTTCTAGTGAGGCAAGCTTAGCCAGGTGTGGCGAGCCCACCTCGTGGCCAAAATGGCTATGCACAGATGCTGTTTAGAAGCAGATACAAGGTGAGATGTTGCCCTGAGCACGGCTGGGAGACAAAGTCCCCAATGACACACTATCTTTACCTAGGGGCTATTCTTGGTGGTCAGCTGACCCAGTGGTCAGCCAGTGGCCAATCTCACTGGCTGTGCTGGCAATGCCCAATTGGCCAGCCTGGCAGCTGGTCAGCATGTCTCTGTCAGGTGAGCAGACAAAGAAGCCCTTCCCAGGACAAGCCTGGTCGAAGCCCCCTTCTCCATGGACTCAGACTTGCTACAAGGCTCCATTCCCCATCTGTGATTTACTTAACACTCCTGTGATGACTTGAGGGTTTTGTTTTCTTGTTTGCTTGCTTGCTTGTTTGTTTTGAAGCAGTTCCCAGAATTCTGGCTAAGGTCACTCTTGGTGGATTCTGCAGGCTGAAGTTGAAAAAATAAGAAGGTCCCATGTGTATTCTGCAACAGCTAACCCTAACCCTAACCCTAAAACCCTCCATGGCTTGGACCTGAACACCTGGCTGAGCAGATCTTTCAAAGGTAAACTGAGGCCCAACCTACCAAGATATTGCAGGCTTTCTCACTTCTGGTGGCCATGCCCAGAGAGGCCAGGAAATTGGTCACTCAAAACAGGGCCTTCTCTATGGTTGGCCCCTCGCTTTCGAACAACTTGCCAAGTGAGATTTGCCTTGCATAGTCCCTGCCAGCCTTCGAAAAAGTGTTAAGGACATTGCTTTTTAGGGAGGCATTTGGTGACCAATAGGTTTTTTTAAATTCTGCTATCTTGCCGAGTATTATTTCTTATTTTACTTCATTTTTTTGGTTGTAGTTTATTTGTTTCTTATTGTTACATATTATTGTTGTACATTGGCCCGAATTCCCTTGGGAAGATGGTGCAGTATACAAGTAAATAAATAAATAAATATTCAAGTAGAGGAAGGATACTTTTGGAGTCCATGTATGTATAATATGTGAATTATTATCACATTAGCCATCAATAATGAGGCATCTAGATGATATTCTATGTTTTTAAAAAATATTTACAGCATTTTATCCTCTTTAGGTGGGTTGCAGCTGTTCTTGTACACTCCCTGGTAAGCAATAGTGAAACAAATTTGTTGACTGAATTTAGTCCACAATATATGCCAGGTTTTTATTTGTGCCTTTTCTCTGCAGCATTTTATTATAGTAGTTTTTCATTTTTTCCTGTTATCTGTTTATTGACTGATATACCCTGTTGTACACTTATGTCTCTGGAGGGCAAATGGCATATCTTGCAGTGGATTTTTGCTGGCAGTTGTTTAGCAGACCCACTGGAATTTTTGAGTATGTGCACAGCCCATGACACATGCCCTAGTGACGTCCCGGCTAGACTACTGTAACGCACTGTATGTGGGCCTACTGATGAAAAGTCTCAGAAAACTTCAGTGGGTCAAAAATGCAGCAGACAGACTGCTGACTGCGGCAGGGTTCAGAGATCACATGACACCCCTATTAAAATAGCTCCACTGGCTGCCAGTCAGCTATTGGGCACAATTCAAGGTGCTGACCTTGACCTACAAAGCACTATATGGCCTGGGTCCTAGTTACCTCAAAGATCAAATGTCACAGTATGAACCAACTTGGGTGTTAAGGTCATCAGGAGAGGCCCTTCTCTCCACCCTGCCACCCTCACATGTACGTCTCGTGGGAACCCATGAAAGAGCCTTCTCAACTGCTGCACCCAGACTTTGGAACTCCCTCCCACTAGAGGCCAGGACTGCCTCATCTCTGTTGTCCTTCTGGAAACAGGCAAAGACCTTTATCTTAAGGCAAGCTTTCCCTCAATGATGGACTACCATGTGTATTTTATATGAATCTATAGTTTCACATAGACTTTGTGTTTATGACTATTTATAACCTTGTAGCTTTAATGTAATGTCTATTAATGCTGTAAGATGTCCCTCAATTCCTTGTTCTCAAATACTTGAACATGTCTTAATTGTACTGAACTGTATATTATCCCTCATTACTGTAAGCTGCCTTGGGTCCTTTTCCAAGGAGAAAAGCGGGGTAAAAATACTGATAAATAAATAAATAAATAAATAAATAAATAAATAAATAAATAAATAAATAAATAGTTTTTGTGCATGCCTCAGATTTGTATAGGGATTTGTTAATTGTCATTGTCATTGAGAACGTGTTGAAATTTATGCCATTTGCCATCCCCAGGCATAAATATGCAGTAGGAGTTTGCCTAATATATGATTTTATAACTTTGAGGATATAAGTACCTTTTATACCTTTGATGATATAAGGGAGACAACACTGAAGAACAAACTTCAGGGAAGAGTCATTTTCTGTGAAAATACTACTGCTACCTCTGCTGGTAATAATAATAATAATAATACCTTTATTGTCAATGTACAACATGTGCACAATGAAATTGGCTGAGTCTCCCATGCCCACCCCCACCACCATCCCACCCCCATCTCACTGGCAACCACTCAGTCTTACTGCACCCTGTGTACTTGACACAGAATGCGCCAGCCCACAGGTCAGTTCTTCTATACTTGTCCTGGGATTATTTCCCATTCAGCAGTCTGACAGCCCATGGATAAAAACTGTTCTTCAGTCTGTTGGTACGGCAGGCTATACTACGATATCTTCTGCCTGATGGTAACAAGGTAAAAAGTGCTGACCGGGGTGTGAGTCATCCTTAAGAATTTTTCCGACCCTCCTGAGGCAACGATCCCTAGCGATGTCGTCCAGTGCACTCAGGGGACAGCCCATGATATACTGAGCTGTGCTTACCACCCTCTGTAGTGTCTTCCTGTCAGCAGCTGTCAATCCAGCATACCAAACGGTAATGCAATATGTGAGGATGCTTTCAACTGTGGACCGGTAGAAGGAGATAATCAGTTGTTGCTTCACTTTGTTCTTACGCAAGACCCTAAGGAAATGCAGTCTCTGCTGGGCCTTCCTGACTACTTTGGTTGTATTAATTCCCCAGGATAGATCCTCACTGAGGTAAACTCCCAGAAATTTAAAGGAAGAAACTCTCTCCACACACACCCCCTGGATGTACAATGGGGCTAGTTCCTCTCTCTTCCTCCGGAAGTCCAGCACCATCTCCTTTGTCTTGGTAATATTTAGATGCAAGTTGTTTTCTAGGCACCATGTGGATAATTTTTGGACCTCATTCCTGTACGGTGATTCATCTCCCCTGTAATAAGACCCATTATGGTGGTATCGTCTGCGAACTTAATAATCACAGTAGATGGATCAGATGATACACAATCATATGTGTACAGTGAATACAGGAAGGGACTAAGCACACAGCCCTGTGGGGAGCCGGTGCTAAGCTTCAGGGAAGTAGATGTGAAAGGCCCAACCCTCACTGTTTGTGAGCGGTCCCTTAGAAAGTCCTTGATCCAATCACAGATGGTAGAAGAAAGGTCCAAATCAGCCAGCTTTTTAATAAGAATGCTTGGTAGGATGGTGTTAAAAGCTGAACTGTAGTCAATGAAAAGCATCCTAACATAATTTCCAGGTTTCTCCAGATGACTCACTGCAAGGTGTAAGGCAGTAGCTATGGCATCATCTGTTGATCTGTTTCTCCTATAGGCAAACTGATGTTTATCAAAGTCTGGTGGAAAACATGTTTTAAGGTATTGGAGAACCAATCTTTCAAAGCATTTCATCACTACAGACGTTAATGCAATAGGTCTGTAGTCATTTAGGCAATTAACTGCTGTTTTCTTTGGGACTGGGACAATGGTAGCTGCTTTCAAACATGATGGAACGCAAGCTGTTTGCAGGGAGATGTTAAAAATTCTTGTCAGAACCCCTGCTAACTGATCAGCACAATTTTTTACCACTATCCCCAGGACCCCGTCTGGGCCTGCAGCTTTACTGGGATTCACAGCCCTCAATGCAGCTCTCACTTGATGTTCATATAAAATGAGTGGCTGGGAATTTGAAGACTGGCAAGCAGGTACTATGGGGCCTGGTCTTTTAACCTCATAGCGAGCAAAGAAAATATTCAGCTCCTCTGCCAGTGAGTAAAGTATGTCATTACTGTAGAGTAAACAGTAATGACATAAATCTTCTTTGAAAGTTAATTCATTTGGTATGTAGCACCTTTCTTAACTTGTAAGGTTCTGTCGTGTAAAATTGGATACAAAGCAATTTTCTATTATTAACTTAGTAAACACTTGCAGTATTGCAGTATCACAGTATAATCTTATTAAGATAGTATCTGATTTAATTATAAGCACACCATAAATATGTAAAGCACAGTGTAACCTTTACTGGAGCAGATGTCTGCTGTTTTGAACACTAATTTAATCGAATAGCACGTGCTTGCTCATTGTGCTATATGTGGTCTAATAACACAGAAGGTCACACCGCAAATTCCCTTAACCCTGAGGAACAGATGGCTTGAAGGGAATTTCTTTCTCTTAGTTTGACAAAACCTTGCATTGAGTAGTTTTCATTGTCTGATTTCCTGTCCTTGATCCACTCATCTGAATACTCTTAAATGTCCAGATTTAATTGACTGGATTGATGGGGCTTTTACTGTATGTGTGTGAGCAAAAGCTTCTGGTAATGGAACTATTGTGAACACTAATGGAACATATTGATAGGAAGCTTTTTGACTTGTCTGCCTCCTTTCTTCACTATGTTGGGGCTTTCAAAACTTTAAGATCTGCCATGATTCTAGGCTATACCTCAAGTTTCCATAGGATTTGCACACATAATAAAATGAAATGTTCTTTTTACAGTTATTGGTTATGGTACAAATGATATTCACATTTTGTTGCTTCATATATACCATATGTAGAAATTTTCAAAGCAGGAATATTTCTCACAGAGACATAGTGATGAAAGTAAGGATCAATGGAGGGGGAGCTTTTGCGACAGTGCCTCTTAATGAACCATCACTACTTCCCTCAAACAGATGGCTTGAATAGCTGAACTATATTGCTCTAAAAGTTGCTGTTTATTTCCATACTTTTGCACTACTGTAGTACAGTGGTGCCCGTTAAAATGAATTTAATTTATTCTATGGGTCAATTTGTTTTACGAAAATGTTGTCTTAGAAAACGTGGTTTCCCATAGGAATGTTATTTAAAATGGATTAATCCATTGCAGAGGCTATAGGTCACTTCATTTTACGAAAAAAATTTCTTACAAAATGAAGTTTCCCATAGGAATACAGTGGGAACAGATTAATCTGTTTCGGACGCTAGAATAAAGAAAAAAATAACTGGGATGTGTACTCCTGTGTACATGTGGAACAGCTTTTTGTCTTGTAAAGCATCCCATAGGGAATTTTTTTGTCATGCAAAGCATGCCTATTCCCAGAATTTTTTTCTTCCTATAAATTTTTTGTCTTACAAGGCATTTGTCTTAAAAGGTACCACTGTACAGTATTCCAAAGCATGATTCACACTGATCTCGTTTAGTGGGGATACCGAAGTAAAATGGGTGGCACTGGACTTATTTAGCAGGGATATGCATGTCTTTTGATAGTGCATTCAGTATCTTTCTCTATATTTGTATTTCTGGTCTCCCAATCCAGCCCAAGCTACTGCTGCTGTTATCAATCCAGGTGTCCAGGTGTGATACAGATCCCTTTCACAAAATTGTTACAAGATAATAAATAGTGCAAATCCTTTATTCTCTCTCTATGCATGTTACTGATAACAAGCCTGAAGAGGAAAGCACTCCTGCCCATGTAGAGGCACTAGACAGTACGTGAGCAGGAACATCGATGGATTGCTTGTATGTAGAACCTAGACAGGCTTTCTGACTTTGGCCACATCACAAGAAGGCAAGATTCTCTGGAAAAAGCAATGATACGAGGAAAGATGGAAAGCAGCAGGAAAAGAGGTACCGGTATATCAAATAGGAGGTGGATTGACTCCCTAAAGCAGGGGTCCTCAACCTAAGGCCCCGGGCCGGATCAAATCCTGCCCCGGGACCAATTGCAACCTCCCCACCTACCCCTGCTTTGAGGCCAGCCTCCGGAGCTGCTTCTATTGCCGACAGTTCAAAGCAGTGGGCTATGTCGCTTCTCCCACTCCCCCCAACTACCGCCCAGATGATCAGCATGCTGGCTAGTGGGGCATTCAGAGTGGGAGGGCTACATCAAGGTCCCCCACTTCCCCCACCCACTGAGGTCCGGCACCCAGTGGTGCCTGGGGCGTGGTGGACCGGCCCCCTGTTTGAAAACTTTGAGGAGCCCTGCCCTAAAGGAAGCAACAGCTTTGAGCCTACAAGAGTTGAGCAGGGTAGTTGAGGACAGGATAGTCTGAAGATGGATCATTCTTAGGGTCCCCATAGGTCAGAATCAACTTGACAACACATAACAACAACATAACCTAAACAGAAACAGAAACCTGTCTTCTTTGGATTCATTGTTACTTATATGGAGAAAGCAATGATGGTGAGGGTAGGGTTGGCCACTCCCGTGTAAACTGTAGATTGAATTTTGCATTTATCCTCTTACCTGCCTAATTCATTTAAATTTGGTAAAGCAAATAGAACATTTATTTTAAATGCTAACAAGTGCATGTGATATGTCCAGAGGACCATTGTAGAGGAAATGTTATGAAATAATTCATCTAATAGAGAATAATTTTATGGATAAAAATCTTAAACTGCATACTGTACTAGGGCTTAGTCTTAGAAAACCATGCTAAGTAATGAAATAGTGAGTAGCCGGAGTGTATACATTGCACTCTTCTCTCTACTGACCGTATCTGATGACCTTTGGAGTTGGTTGCAAGACTACCACAAAGGTCTGATCTTTCATTTCTTCCTTTTTAGGAATTATTAGTGGTTGCTAGAAAACACCATGTGTTGGTTCAGTAGTTACTAAACTTTGGGTCCAGATGCTTTTAGATTATAACTAGTAGGGATAGATTTTGGAATTACACTCCAAGAATATCTGGATCTCAAGTTTAGGAAGCACTGGTTCAGCTCTTTGTGAAGCTGCTAGTGGCAGCTGCAGTTGCCATTTAACACATCTTGGCTGGTGAACATTCTACACACCACTTATAATCATATCAAAATTCTGTATGGCTAGAAATAATATCAACCGAGATGTATTTAATAATAATAATAATAATAATAATAATAATAATAATAATAATAATAATAATAATAATAATAATAATAATAATAATAATAATAAACATGCCATGCCATCAAGTTGATTCTGATATATGGTAATCCCTTTGTGGGTTTTCTAGGTAGTGAATTCTCAGAAGTGGTTTACCATTCCCTTCTTCTGGAAGTGACCTTGGCCTAGCAGTTTGCCCTGGCTATATAGATTGGAGCTTTTTCCCCCCTCAGGAGGCACAGTGGGGCATTGGACTTCAAACCATTGGCTCTGCAGCCAAATACCAAAACCATTGAGCTACCCAGACAGCTACTGCTTCCTAATTATTTTATTTATTTAAAATGTTCTTACCCTGCCTTTCTCCTTAAGAAGGACCCAAGATCATCCCACATTTTTAAAAGACAATATTTAATGCTAAAAACAGTAAGTATACAAATATTTAAAAAGACTCAAGCAAATAGTACAGAAAAATTGGTAAACAAACCTAACACAAAAAACACATTCAAAGTAGAAAGGCACAACATCCTTATTTAATCCTATGCTAAATAACACTGGAGACCAACCAGAACATGCTGAGGAACCTGCTGGCAAGCCGCCAGGGTGTTGAAGTGGAGTGGAAACCCCTCAGCACTGCCTTCTGATTTCTTTCACCCAGGAAAGACTGGAGCCACACTTACACAAAATTGGTATTCAAAATTCATTTTGTTCTTATTATTTAAATGAATAACCTTCCTTCACTGAGATCAAGCCCAGCATACTGTACATGGTCCCCTTTCCCCCACTTCCAACTCACACAACCCTGTGAAGCAGGCCAGGCTAAGGGGGAGGATGCACTGAGATCATACAGTGTGTTTCATGATTCATTGTGGACTAGAAGCAGGAAGTCTAAATCCCAGTCAAAAATTCTAATTAGCTGGTTTTCAGACCTTTATATTACAATTAGTCTTATTCCCATTTATCTGGATGAAGCTTTATCAAGCTTAACAGGACTTATTTTCGAGTAGGCAGCAGGATTATTCTGTCAAGGTTAGCACAACACAAGCAACAATGAGCAAGCTATTAAAAAACAGCAGCAGAACTATAACAAGTGCATGCATTTAAGAGGGAAATGGACCTAAAACAATAAATGAGTCTTTACTATCTCTAAGTACTAAAAATTTTAATTTCTATGTTGAGGTTTTGATGAGGTAAATAAATTATCTTGCCGAATTAATCATTTTATGTTTAATGAAAAATAGAAATGCAAAAGCACTGCTATGCCTCTAATATGACTGGAGGGGATAATGATTTATACTGAAAATACAATTCTGCTAGAGTTTAATTTAATTTTCATTATTTCTATAAGAAAATATGCAGAAAGCTGGCAAACAGTCCTATAACATACTGAAAAGTACACTTGTTCTTAAGATTAAGTTAAGTTTCTAAATAAAATGCTTGGTGTAACAAATATAAAGCCTTAAGAATCAGAATTTTGTCTATGCATTTTCCATGTGTTGTCATACAGGGTGTTTTATACATTGCTCTTTCTCTTCACATTTAAATGCTGGAGACAAAATTGCACTTAAGAATTTTGTGCATCAACCTTATTCATTGCCAACAGCTGATACTTTATTTGTTAGAAATCTCTAAACAAAGTTAATAAATTGTAGATTAGCAAGGTAAGGTTGATTACTCTCCATTGGATCCTATCAGTTTGATCTGTTATTGCACTTTGGAAGGTTTTATCAAATCCTAAAAGACAAAATCTTGTTGTTTTTTTTTGACTAATGAGAGAGACCTGAAAATTTCCTGTCAAATATATTTTAAAATACCTTATCATGCCCCTGCTCAAGGCACTCTCAAAGTGCTAAATGTTGATAGATAATTCATCCTTGCTTTTGTTATTTCAACCAGAGTAATGTTTTCTGAAAAGTAGGATATATGGCTGCCATAAATGAAGAGCAGATCTGTGCCTGAAAGCCAGAACAAAGAGAGTTTAAACATTATTCACTAATTGACTAACCGACTGGCTGATTAAAAACTGCATCTGGATCATTCAGCCTTTGGATCCAGCATAGTTAACTCACATTCAGTTTACTATCCCAGATATATGACTCCAAATATACTGTTATGTTCTGCCAAAAAATATGCTGCCCAAATTCTCTGGTGATATACACATGCAGAAGTTAAGTAACTCATTGCAGTGAATTGCTGCTAACTAATTTGGCGCCAGTCATGTTATGAGGTATCCACCCAATTTTGTAATAAGTATATGCCTAGAAATGGGATTGCCACCTTGTTAATTAGTGGCAATTTGTCATAGTGAGTTACAATGTTTAGCATGTGGAAATCACCAACAGGATTCCAGCTGCTGTCATATAGTAAATTTAGAAATAAATTTGGTTTGGTGTATCCTTCATACAGAAAGTACACAAGCATTTGTTCAGGTTCCTTTTAATTCTTTGCCCAATATAAACACATATGCGTGCAAAAATATATAGAATCACAAAGTACAGTATAGAGCAACACCTCTTTATCAACTTACATGAGTAGAGGTCAATTTTAAAAAGTAAGACCTTCACAAAATAATCCTAAATGAGAGATATGCCAGTTGACTTTGGAGGCCACTGGGTTTGGTGAAAGTATAATGTGAGATTTTCTACTCTGACAGCAAAATTGTCAGGATACTTGGCTAAAATGGGGTGTAGTTGTGAGTGGGGTATGAGAGGTACATTTAAACAGGTTACCTCTGCACATGGTACAATGGGATGTGGGCTCCCTCCTGTGTGAATAGCTTAGCACAGACCTTGATTGGTTACAGTTGGTTGTGTTTCCATGGTTTCTGTGTCAGTGTTTGTGTTGCTTTTGTTTTTTTCTTGTTCTGTGTTTTTCATTTCTCTTCCTCCACTGACCCCATGTAGTATTAATAGCCTGTCCAGAAGCATAGTGCTGACATAACCCTCTTTCTGCCATGCATCAGAATAATTGATGTATAGGATTGCTATGTCCACTGCCAGTTCTGAAATTTGGTCAAGCATGGTTCAATCCCTGCCTTCTGTTTCTTGTTTTGTATTTCTACCAGGAACTTTTTCTACTTTCATGAACCATACAGGGCAACCACTTTCAAAAAGACTTCTCATATACTGGTCAGAGTAAAAATACAATAAAATCAAAAGCCTTTTCAGCCAAAATAGGAAGATGGATGTGGAAAAAAAATCCATAATGAGCCATAGCTGTTAGCTTTTAGGACTGTGAGAATGCCTTACAAGTTTGGCTAATGCCTTGTAGCTACAGTGAGCAAATTTACTCTTCGGTTCCCTTATAGTGTGTGACATCATGACAGTGATGTTGCAGGAGATCTGAAAGAGAGCTATAAATGTGTTTAGTTCCATGAGATCAGAAACCCACAAGGGCAGGCTTCCGATCATGCAGAGTTATGTAACTATTTTCACTTGAACATGTTTGTAGGTGTGTGTTTTTCAGACCTTCTCTAGTGCTATGAGAAGGGGTAGAAACGGAGGAGCAAAGCTGCAGCACATGATTTGAACACTCTCCACATGCTTACAGAAAATAATGCTCAAATAAGGGTTATGAATATCTGATTTTCTGGCTCATGCTATGAATGTGTTACATTAAATATATACCTATTTCTAGGTAGGTGTTTGTACTCTTTCTTTATAACAGAATAATTTGAAATTGAACCATTAAGCTGACAGTTACACTACTGTTCGGGTGGATAAGTAAAATTATGGTGAATATTCTTAGACCAATTGTTCCGTTTATGAGGATAGTGTAAATTACAGGTATTCTGAAGGGAAAAAGAATGACAAATATAACTAACATTAAGTACAACATTTCCTTTAAAGACATTCCCCACTTGTCATTCCTGTAATATATAATTACTGCAAACTCTTTTTGAATGTTTGACACTCATTCCTTGCATAAAACCTACTAGATATTACCTGCCACTGTCACTCCAAACCATTGCTGTTCAGTATCAAGTATTGTTGGGTGAGGAGCACTTGCTTTGAATGTAGATCCTCTGGATAATCTCATATGTAAGTACAAGAATCAATCAATTTCCTTTTGCACATACTTCTCATGGCATGTAGACTCTTGAGCACTTTCCTATATCAGTCCAACACTTTTATTGTATAGGATTGCTACTGCAGTATGCCTAATTATATACATCTGCTTTCCCTGGTAAGGTTAGGTAAGATACCCTTGTAATTGTATCCTTTGCTTTCACTTGCTCATATTTGTAATTAATTAACAGATACTTGTTCATCTTTCTAGTTATCTAATTCCAAAAAGAGCCAATCAAGTGTCAGTACATGTATCCTTCCTTTATCCTTCTTGGAGATTATATCTTGAAATGATATGGGTGTGGCTTTGGTGTGGCATTGGTGCAAGACTGGCCCTGTAATGAACCCCAGGGAGAGAGTCATCTCCAGCAGCTTAGTTCTGGGGACACCCATAGAGTCACCACTGCCACCCACTGCCCACAGGTAGAGCTGATTGCCATCAGAGGCTGAGCAAGAGGAAACAAGAGGTAGCTTTGAGGAAGAAATCAGTATATAAGGTGAAGAGAGGAGCAGTCGTAGCAATACCGACAGTCAAGGAAAAGGTTGAACAGCCATCCCAGGATGGTCTCTGCTGTTCTGAGACACATCTCTTTCCACTCACTGATAAAGAAAATGGCTGCCTTGGAACTAAGGCGTGGTGGGGTAGTTTTGTTGGCTGCTCCTTAGAGCTGAAAAGCAATCAAACTAGAGAGATATTACATAGCAGCCAAGACCCTTCTGAGAGGGCTGCTCTACCTCTTCCTCAGATGCAAGCTGAGAGGTAGATCTTCTTGCCTCAGCTAATAAGAAAGATTGTACTGCCTCTGCAAACTTTAATTGATTTATCCATGTAATAACTAGGAATAAAGTATTGTAGACCGGTACTATGTTGCTTGATTCTCTTGCTCTGGCATAACTGAATTAGAATAACATTTGGAGGCAACTGTTGCAAATTAAGAAATCATTGTAGACATTATTAGTTTCATTCTGAGTTGTGTGATTCAGTGTGCAACTGATAATATCCATAGTGACTTCTTAATTTGAGGTAATAAACCTCCAAAGATTATACAATTTGTGTAGCTACGCAAGAGGACTTTTGCCAGTGGAGGATGTCCACCCTCTTATTAAATTCAACGGATTGTTGTTGTTACCGACCATCAAGTCACCTCCAACTTATGCTGACCCTATCAATGATCAGGCTCCAAAATGTCCTGTCCTCAAAATCTCTGCTCAGTTCTTGCAAACTCAAGCCAGTGGGTTCCTGTATGCAGCCAATCCAACTCAGATTTGGTTTTCCTTTTTTCCTCCTTTCCTTCTACTTTCAATCTTTTCTGGTATTATTGTCTTCTTCAGTGACTCTTCTCAAAATGTGTCCAAAGGATGACAGCCTCTGTTTGTCTTTTTTCCCTCCAAAGATAGTTCAGCCTTGATTTGCTCTGGGATACATTTATTCATGTTTCTGGTAGTGCAGGATTTCTGCAAAGCTCTCCTCCAGCACCACATTTCAAATGAATCATTCCCCCCCTCAACTTTCCTTACTGCCAGGCTTTCGCACCCTCCATGATTGGGAATCAAAGAGTCTGCATGATCCTGGCCTTGGTCTCCAGGGATACATCCTTACACTTGATTACATTTTCCAATTCCTTCATTGCTGTCCTTCCAAGTCTCAGTCTTTGTCTGATTTCTTGGCTGTAGTCTCCACTTGGATTGATGATTGAGCCAAGCTATACAAAGTCTTTAGCAATTTCCTTTTCTTGTCAACATTAAAGTGTAGTTTTTCAGTAGTCATGATTTTTGTCTTTTTAATGTTCAACTGCTGTTCTACTTTCAAGCTTTCTTCTTTGTGGCCTTTGTGAAGTCACATGAATGGGTTGCGAATGTGCATGCGTGAGGCTCCAGACTTTTCTAGCAAAAGAAAAGCTCATTAGCCTCCTCCCCCCTGCGCATGAGTGGGAGCCTTCCCGCCCAAACCCTCTGTTCTCTCTAACCGCTGTGTTAGAAGGTTCCCTTCCATTAGTTTCCTCGCAGATTTGTTTTTTCTTCACTGAATGGATTTTCATCTCTTGTTTTATGGCATTTTTGCCGCTTTTCAAAAAGTGTGCTGACTGTGTGAGGAAGATTCCCCTCTGCAACAGGCACTCTAAATGCCTTTACTGCCTGGGGGAGCACCATTGACTGGACTTTTGTGAGTTTTGTTCAATTCACAGGCAGTAAAGAATTGCTGGCATCAGCTGAATACTTACCTACTTGAAAAATCTTTGAGCCCTTCAACCATGAAAAAAAGATAGAGCCTCCCATTCTTCTGTCAGTATCGAAAAATCCCATACACACCCTGATTTCAACCTTGGTTTCAATGACAGCTCCAGCTGCTCACATGCCTACTACGCAAGCCTCTTGCTTGGATCTGACTTAGACAGTTACTTCACGTCCACTTTCATCCCGGAAGGAAGTTCATTGTGTGTTGATGTCGGTTGCAGTCACATGGTCTTCTTGCTGTTCTCTCCCTGTTCCCGTGAACGCACGGGAGTGATTGATGATACCAGCATGACTGTTTCTGCATGTCTTTGTTCCGTGATAAGATGTGAAATTCCATGCCTTTGTTCTCCATTTTTTTTCGACCCGACCTTCCATTTTTTGATGTTTCGATTCTCCGAAGCCTTGCCTTCAATGCATTATGGAGCTACGTTTGAGGCATTTGTCTTTTAATCTCTCTGCACTGCATTACTGACTCCATAGGGAATGTACTGGCGAACGGCACTTTGCACTCCTGCTACTAAATGGAGAATGGCATGTTGTGGGAGGAGACTGACCTCACAGGCTCTTGTATCGGAACAAGAAGCGAGATGAGGAGATTCTCGAGGTCAGGGAGGGGAATCTCTCATCCCGCTTAGATCGCAGTTCAGGGGGCGTGGTTGGGACGAACTCCCCTCATCCCGCAATGGATGTGTGGTTAGATTTCTTCGTACTGGTCCCCAGCGGGACCGCGGACAGCAATGAGATGGATGTGAAGTATCAGCCTTAGTCTCGATTCATATGCCTCCGCTTCCAACCTTCTCTCTCCATTTTGATAACAGTAGCTTCTTGTCCAAAATACAAGTTATGAATCAGAACACTCAATGTTGAGGCACAGCCATTTCTTTCAGAACAACCCATAGTTTCTCCTGATCCATACAGTCAAAGGCTTTTCTGTAATCTATAAAGCATAGATTGATCTTCTTCTGAAAATATTTGCTGTACTACAATCCACTACAGTGGATACTTGCAATGTGATGTTAAATGTCTCTTCCTTTTTGGAATCCAGCTTGAACATCAGGCATTTCTCTCTCCATATAAGTGAAAACCTTTGTTGCAATATGTTGAACATCAATTTGCTTGGGAAATTAGAGCAATGGTCCTATAGTTACTACATGCTTTGGCTTATATTTTATTGAAGGTTTGACAATGTTGTTAGTTATAAGACAAATATTTCTGGAAGTAGCTCACCCAAGTATAAAAATATGGATCAAAATATGGATCAAGGATCCCTTTTGGTTCATATGTAGTAGAAAAGCATTCTCTCATTTTAAAATATCAAGAACTTTGGGAGCACTTTTTTGGATGAACAATGGCCTGTATTCACTAGGAAAGACACCCAAGATAACAGGCTGGCATTCCTGGATTGTGCAGTCATCATCAGACCTGACCATGGCCTGGGAGTAGAAGTTTATAGGAAACTGATCCACACAGATCAGTAGTTACTGTTTGACTCCCACCATCCATCACAACACAAATTATGAGTTATCAGGACTCTAAACCATGGAGAAGAGAGGAGTGTGCAGACCTCAATATTGGAGAAACTTAACAGCCATTAAACAGAAGGATGGCCCAACATAGGAGGGGTAACCGCTCAGGACCAGAATCAGCAGTACACCTCCACTTGAAGGATAAAGGGCATTCATTCAAAGATGGTGATGTACACATATTGGACAGAGGAGACTTTTAGGTGAACAATGACCTAAGGTGCTGAAACTCATAAAGTATCAGAATCAGCAGTACACCTCAACTTGAAGGACAAAGGGCACTCATTCAAAGATTAAGACGTGCACATATTAGACAGACAAGACAAATAGTTTGAGAGAGGGGTCAGGGAAGCCATTCATGTGAGCATTGAAAACCCCTCTCTCAACAGAGGTGGGAGGCTCAGGCACAGTCTATCTGCCACTTATCAGGCTGTGATTTCAACAATACCTTGACAAATCAAAAATACTTCATTCCTTCACCACCAAGGCCTAGCTGATGACCCATACTTTATCGCTTTCAGCACTTTAGGCCATTGTTCACCTTAAGACTATTGAGACTGTTGTCTACCTAACGAGCCTATTCAGGCCATTGTTCATCTTATGAGCCTATTTCAGATCAAGGTGACAAGAGGTCAAAGTGAACTATAAAATGGAAGAGTCGCAATTAGCTTTCTTCAGACTAATGAAGCTGTTTGGATGAGCAGTGAAACATTTCATCTCTCAAGAAAAAAAAGTCCAGTTGTCATGACTCAACAGTTGCATGTAGTATCCATGCATGCCATCTAAGGGAGGATTCCTTGAGGGTTTAGTAACCCAGTCATTTCCACCCCATCCCATTGACCATACCCTGATCTCCCCAGGCTCCCTGTGCTAATTTTCTGTAACCTGAATCTTAGGAACAGAATGAATGATTCCAGCCATCTGCATTTATTTATGCAGATGCTACAATCAGTTTTCCACAATCTCTTGTACTGCTCACACATACAGCTAGTTAATATGGATACTTGCCAAGCTAGTTTTTAATGAACATTTCCTGTATTCAAATGAGTAAAACGCTGATAGCAGTTTTTAAAACACTGTGAATATTGCTTATGTAAATAGCATATCAATGCACAGCAGAAGTTAATTTCATTAAAGTGCTTGTTGATTCATATGTCCTTTCCCATATACATACTATAAGTGTATGTTTAATTTATTTCTAAAGTATGTGCTTTTTCTTTTGGCATTGTTTAATACAGAGAGGGATTTCTTTCTTTCCTTCCTTCTTTCCCCCCGCTTTTTCTTTTTGGCAGCTGTTAGAACTAGCAGCAAGTAGCATACATGGTGAGATTAGGGAGTTTTGCTTTTAATTCTCAGATTGATTGGGACAATTGAATGATAATGAAAATCAGTATGTTCCCTCATTACTAGAAGTGACACTTTCCACATAATACTGCAGAATATAACACAAAGGGTTTACTTGGATACTGTGTGAAGTTAATTGACACCATCTGGCATTTAGAATACATAGCAAGAAACAACATTTTCTTGACCATTCAGTGGAGTACTTTGTATTAGAGAATGGAGAGAATCCTGCTAGTATTTTATGAGCCACTGTGGCAAATTGCCGTCTACTTACTAACAAGGTGCTGATTGTGTTAGAAGGTGCATATTTCATTGCACAACAGACCCACACCAGGTAATTCAGCACAATATTAATTAGAATAAATTCACTATGGTGACTTGTGCATTTTAACTTGCAGATATATAAATCACAAGCAGGATTCTCATCATTGTAACTACAGTGATACCTCTACTTACAAGTTTAATCCATTCCAAATGCATGCTCATAAGTCGAACAACTCATAAGTAGAGCTGTATCTAAAAATGAAAAAATAAATTGAAAAATTAAAAAAGGAAGTAGAGCAGACCACATCTAAAATTTGTAAGGCAGCAATTAAAATGCCAAAGTTTTCTGCTCCTAAGTTGAATTGCTCATAAGCAGAGCCAATCGCAAGTAGAGGAACCACTGTAGATATAGATATACTTGACTATACTATACATCTTACTTGAATTTAGGCTCAAAATGACTTTATATAACAGATTTGTTAAAGATACAGATCTACCAAGGGTTTTACATCTAGTAAGTATCAAATAACATGCAAAATGCAGTCCCCAAATTTCAGGAGAGAAATCACACTACATAATTATTTTATTATCATAAAGCAAATATTATAATAACTGGGCAAGCTGTAGGATTCAGAAAACTTCAGTTTCAAAATTCACTAGAATCTTCACATATTTTCACATCATGGACCAAAAATCCCTTAAAAACACATTTTGTGAAATTGCATGGGGAAATGTAAATATTCTTATGTCAACTAATAAAATTTAGAACTAAGCCAATAACTTTGATGTAAAAATCATGAGAGTCAAAAATAATTACATCAGTGTTATTCTGTGAACTCTTGCACATACTAATGAAGGAAACCCATAATTAATTGGGTAATACAACAATATAGGTGAGGGGGTTCATTAGGAAGTTTTGTATAATTGCATATAAACTACTCAATTACAAACATGTTCTTCAAGAGTTAACCAAACTACCTCTGGTTTTTCGGTAGCGTTTTTTACTAGCATTTATATTCTGCCTTACTCCCAGAGTGGTTTATTATATTAAGACACAATAAATTGCAATTTAAAATACAATCATACAACAATAATAATTAAAATACATTAAGTATATTAAAAACTTTTTTAAAAAAAACTTGCAAAATCAAAGATCAGCAACTGTGGATTCAGTCATAGTTATAATTATGCCTGAAGACAGGGGTCTTCAATTGTTGGTGGAATGATAAAAGGGAGAGAGTTAATTTAACCTCCCTAGAGAGGGCATTCCACAACCTGGGAGTAAACATAGGAAATATATTGCAAGACAATGTGGGACTGCCTCCTAGTGTTTTGAGTCATGGACACAGAAACAATATCACACATTCATACACCAGAGTTGTTTTTTCTTTAAATATTATAATTGTATACCAACAGGAATAGCAAAGACTACAAGCATTATCTAAAAGCTGAAATCAGCATCAGATTCATTACAATTTACCACTAAGATATAAACTGAAATCAATTACTTATTGATTGATGCATTCCCACTAATTTTTGCTTGAAATGTGACAGTAATGAGATACTCAATGTGGATACTTTTACTAGGTTTTAAATTTTAAAAATGACATTTGATAAAGAAAATATTTAGCTTTTCAATTTTTCTCAATTTATGATTTATAATGATTTTGGTCTTGAATTGTATTTCACACTGTAAATATATTTAGATGCTGTACTTTAAAGTATACAATCTAAATAATGCACACAATAGTATCTCTAATTGTATGTGATTTTACATTGTATTATTTACTCTCCATAGATTAGATAGATAGATAGATAGATAGATAGATAGATAGATAGATAGATAGATAGATAGATAGATAGATAGATCTTTATTGTCATTGTCCTGTGCAGAACGAGATTTAAAGAATCTACATCAGCTTTTACAGGACCTAACAGTACAACCATACATAAATATCTATCCCC
The DNA here is from genome assembly GCA_029282475.1 of Phrynocephalus forsythii. Lineage (NCBI taxonomy): Eukaryota > Metazoa > Chordata > Lepidosauria > Squamata > Agamidae > Phrynocephalus > Phrynocephalus forsythii. The sequence continues at coordinate 57,602,495 of JAPFRF010000005.1, forward strand.
CACCCCACATACACACATTTAACTCCATGACCAGAATCCTAATAGTTTTGCCAGTGTAATTTATTGTAAATTGGAATGGTCAGTTGTCACTAATAAGTGAGTTACTGCTTGTATTGAATGCTAACTCACAAGAGTAATATTTAAGAAAGGTTACAAGCAGTGCCTGCAGGTTACACCACTGTACTTGTGTCAAAATAGCAAATTAATTGGATTCTTTCTAGTATGTTCCACATGCAAAATATTTTGAAAGTGCAAATGTTTGGATTGATAGTGACTGAAGTGTACAGCAGGCCTATTTGAATCAATGGAATATGTGGAGAAGTTGACTCATCAAAGCTCCACAGATCCCCCCCTCCAAGCTTTATTATTTCCGATACAGACAAATTGGGGAAAGGGTATAGGGAAACATAAAAAGTGTGTGTGTGTGTGTGTGTGTGTGTGTGTGTGTACAAAATACAGAGAGGTATGAGTTGGTAGTCACCTATATCTAATTGCTACTAGTTTAAATCTTTCTACACATCTCTAGGTGTTGTAGAGATACGTCTTGAATTTAAACCAGAGATCTTCCTATTGAATATGATGCCTGAATCACTAGAACAAGGGAAAACATATGTGATTATTCATATGATAACCGCAGCAAGATTAGATTTGCCAGATACTCGAAGGAACCTGGAATACATCTGAACAGGAATTAATGTTTAAATTTTTAGAAACAATAGAGATGGATAAATTATCAGAATGCTTAGATGTTTCCAGGAAGGATAATCACCATAAAGTCTGGGAAAAATACTATGTATGGACGAAGAAGAGAGAAAATAATAACAAAAGCTAGAAAACTAAGAAGAAGCATTATGGTACATACTTCGTTATAAACAAAGCTCCACAGATTGAATAAGTCTTCTCTGGTGCAATTTATCCATGGTAAACAAATGGATTTCAACCAATATGTCATCTGGAAGATCATCACTGAAAAGCATGTTTTCTAATCTAAAAGTATTTCCCAAAGTGTGTGCCATGGCTCTGTGGGGCACCAGGAAACTGACCCGGAGTGCCACAGAATCCTCTCATTCTTCCTGCCTCCCCCCTCCCCCTCCGCTTGCCCAAAGTATTGTACAACACTTACTCAGAATTTCTCTGGTGTCTATACAGTATGTGTTACAGAAAGGGAACACTGGACCAGTCTTGCCAAGGGACTGGATTTCCTGCTGTCTTGTTTGCAATCCTTGTACAGTGTAATCCTAGTTATGTCTACTCAAAAGTAAGCACACTGGGCCTCAGTTGAACAGGAATACTAGTTAAATCCAAGACTCCAGTATAAAGTTATTTATAATACTGTCTGGATGAAAGAGTGTAAGATAGCAACATTCTGAAGCGGGTCCTTTTTCTTTCACACCTTGAAAAGAGATGCATATTGTATTTTGTTAAAAATAAATCTGGAGTGCTTAAATATTCCTTTCTTGCTATTGATACAATGAAAATCATTCCACAGTGAATATTTCGAGTGATGCCATTTTGAAGAAATCCTTATTTTTACTGTAATGCCTCTGAAGCCGATTGTTATATATACTAGCACAGACGATCAAGAAATCCATCCGTCCCATAATATTTTTTCTGCTCCCTTCTGGATTGGTTAGGGCTGATCTCAGCAGTGTCAGTAATTATTATTCTGATGACTTGCCCCTGAAAGGCACTCGCTTGTACCTGTGGGGACAGCAAATCCATTTGCCTGGCGCCAGGGAGTCGGAGACTCAGGCTGGCGCCAGAGAAGAGAAGGGAAAGATGATTAATATGTCTTATAGATTCACTGCCTCTTCACTTGTCCTAGACCTGCCAGTAATTCCACTCCCCTGTGGTTCCACCTTGATCACAGATAATGGAGGCAGATTGAAAGTTTGAAGATAGAAGCCTCTCTTTTCCCCCTGAACTGACATTACTCACCCAGGGTAAATGAGCTGTACAGCCACCTGCACCTGCCTTTGGGAAGGCATCTTAGCACACTTCACAGTAATGCTACAATGAAGCAACAAACTTCCATCTTATCATACAGTTTGGCTCCCCCCACCCTGTTTTAACCTGATAAAGGAAGTTGCCATTAACAAGCCTGTGAAATTGCATCAGAGAAAAGGGACCTAAAGAGCTTTTTAAAAATCTTAATTTACAAGCTATTATTTCTTTTCAGTGCATTTGTGAAGGCTTTCATGGCCGGGATCTGATAGCTGTTGTGAGTTTTTCAGGCTGTTTGGCCATGTTCTGGAAGTTTTTCTTCCTGATGTTTCATCAGACTCTGTGGCTGGCATCTTCAGAGGGCAAGGAGTTCAGGGAACTAGGAGCTCTCTCTGTGCTCTGGGTTATAGAGTGAGTGAGACTGTGGGTTTTTTTCTTCTTTTCCCCTTTCTCCAGCATTGAGATTCCTCAAGGTTATTTCTGAACCAGAAATGTATTTATTACATATTTAAAGAGACGATTAGAGAATATAAATAAAACAGAAAGCATATGAAGAAAAGGTTATTTAAGGCACTCTAGTGAATCTTTCTGTATAAAGATCAGACCTTTTTCTCTTTGGGGTGAGGCTCAGTGAGATGGGTATCCTAGATTGCTCCCAGAAGAAGAGAATGGGAACTCACTCTTGAGTACCGAATACTTAGAAAACTCTAACAAGGGTTGCCATAGGAATCAACTTGATGGCAAATAATAATTATTTTTAACTAGATTTTATACTCAGGAGATTTAACATAATAAATCTTAGGACTTATATAAAAATGAAGAAGAATGTCAAATACATACAGTATACAGAGATCCCCCGCCATTACGCGGTTCATGTATTGCAGTCCCACTACATCGTAGGACCACAGTACCTGCACCGAAGGGGGTGGGCGGGCGGGCAGCGGCGGTGGCAGTGGCGGGCGATCCGGTCACTCCATGTGGCCCTCCCATGCCCCCGGGCCACGCAGGCGGCGGTGGGCGATCTGGTCGCTCCACCCTGCCATCCCACGCACCCCCGAGAAGCCTCGGGGCTGCGCGGGTCGGGTGGTGGTGGGCAATCCGGATTCTCCGCCCTGCCCTCCCACGCACCCCCGAGAAGCCTCAGGGCCGCACAGGCGGGCGGGCGGGCAGCGGCGGCGGGCGATCCATTCACTCCCCGCGGCCCTCCCACGCACCCCCAAGAAGCCTCGGGGCCACACGGGCGGGCGGGCGGAGGCGGCGAGAGGTAAGATCTCCCTGCTGCCGGCGGCACGCTGCACAATCGCCCCCACCCCTGCCCCCACCCCACCTGCTTCCGCATATCACAGATTTTCGTGCATCGCGGGTGGGGTGGGTCCCTAACCCCCGCGATTGGCGGGGGGTTACTGTATTAAGATACAGGACTAAGAAACATAGATGGCAGGTCTGAGGGCACCTGCTGGAGCCTCAGGGCATTTTTTTATTTTTGCATATTTTTACCCCCACCTTTCTCATTGGAAAAGGCCCCAGGGTGACTTACAATAATGAGGGACAATATACAGCCCAGAACATTTAAGACATATTCAGGTTAAGAACAGAGAATTAGAAGAGGCATCTTAGAACATTAAAAGGTAACATTAAAGCTACAAAGAACACACAAAAAGAAAAAAATCCATAATGAGGTGTGGAAACTAACATGGAAAACACTAGTGTTCTTAGGAAATCAGTCAATGCAATCAAGTATGGTAATCCATTTAAAAGTCATATAGTAAGTAGTCTCTCATTCAGAGAAAGCTTGCCTGAAGAGGAGCGTCTAGTGAGAATTCTTCATTTTTCCTAATGGAGCAATTGTTCTCAAGGGAAGAAGCACTTGAGAAGAAATACGTTTGATTTGTTGCCTGTAAAGTGATTGTAATGCTTGATAGGACCAAGGTTCTGCTCTTACGGTGTTCCTCGTAGAGTAATGGTGGCCCTCTCCCCAATCTGGTTGGGATCTTCCTCCATCCGGCAGAGAGAGTGAGGAATCTGGGTGTGGTATTGGAACTGGCTCTCTCCTGGGACTCCCAGATAGCAGCCGTGTCCAAATCAGCCTTTTATCAACTTTGGCTTGCCTAGATTTGCCCTTTTCTTGATGAGATCTCCCTGAGAGCAATCGTGCATGCCTTCGTGATTTCTTGCATTGACTACTGCAATGCATTCTGTGTGGGGTTACCCTTGAATCTGATCCGTGGACTGCAGTAGGTGCAGAGTGCAGCAGCTAAGCTGGTGGTTGGTGCAAGTAAATATAACCGTGTCACTATTATCCTGGCTCACCTGCACTGGCTACCTGTTGCATCCCAGATCAGGTTCAGGGTAATGGTTTTAACTTTATAAAACCCTCTATGGCTTGGGACCATATGATGAAGTGTCTATCCCTTAGATTAATAAATGCCCATCCAACTAGATATTCTTTAGCATTGGCATTTAGGGTGGCCATCCCTAGGGGACCCTAAAAATGTTATGAGAAACTAGGCTTTCTCAGTGGCCACTTCTGCTCTTTGGAACAAATTGCCACTTGACATCTGTTTAGCTCCATCTGTGCCAATGTTTAAAAGTTCTTTAAAAACCTGGCTATACCGTGGGGCTTTTGGCAATACTGCATGTTACTCGTTTTGTTTGTTCTATGTGTTTATAATGTTTACTTAATATATGTAAAATGTTATTTTTATTTTGTTGTTTTAACTTTCCTTGTATACCACCTGTAGCTGTTCTCTAAATTAAGTTTGGCAGTATATCAATCAATCAATCGATCGATAATAAATAAAAACATGAGAACATAAGAACATAAGAACAGCCTTGCTGGAACAGGCCACAGCCCATCCAGTCCAGCGTTCTGTCTCACACCGTGGCTCACCATTTGCTTCAGGGTATTCCCAAGCAGTTGTCTTCACCTGCTTAAGATTCCCTGCAAATGGCATTGAGAGATATCCTGCCTATCTCTCCAACCCGGAGGTTTTCCTTACGCATCTATAATGATAGCCATTGACACCTTTGTTCTCCACGAGCTTGTCTAATCCTTTCTTAAAGCTGTCAAGGCTGACAGCTGTCACCACTTCTTCTGGCAGGGTGTTCCACAGACCAGTGATCCTCTGGGTGAAAAAGTACTTTTATTTATTTATTGAGTTCTAGCACCCAAAGGTTTCATGGAGTGCCCCCTACTTCTAGTGTTGTGAGATAGGGAAAATAGTTTTTCCTTATCTACTTTGCCCATACTGTGTATGATTTTATAATCTTCAGTCAGGTCACCACTTAGGTGCCGTCATTCAAGAGTGAAGAGGCCCAGCCATTGCAGCCTGAGATTTTAAGGAAGGTGTTCCAGTACCCTGCTCATGCTAGTTGCCCTCCTCTGTACTTTTCCATTTCCATAATGTCCTTCTGGAGTTACGGTACATACACAATACTCCGGATGGGGCCTCACCATTGATTTATAAAGCGGCAAAATGACACTTACTGACTTATTTTCTGTACCCTTTCTAATGATCCCTAGCGCTGAGTTTGCTTTTTTCACTGCTGCGACACACTGGGTTTACACCTTTATTGAGCTGTCCACCAGGACACCAAGTTCCCTTTCCTAGTTTGTTGCAAAGATTTCAGACCCCCATCAGTTTATAAAAGTAATTGGGTTTTGGGTTTTTTTGCCCCAACATGCATCATTCTGCACTTGCTAATTTTGAAGCTTATTTGCCATTGGTTTGCCCCCTCCCCCAGTGTCAAGAGATCCCGCTGGAGCTCCTTACAATCTCTCTCAGTTTTTAACTACCCTATATAATTTATTGTTGTCTGCCAATTTGGCTACCCTGCTATTTACTCCTACTTCTAGATCATTTATGAAGAGGTTGAAAAGCAGGGATCCCAGTACTGAACCTTGGGGGACCCCACTCTTTACCTCCCTCCACTTGGAGAAGTATCCATTTAGTGCTACCCTCTGTTTCCTGCCCCTTAGCCAATTGCTGATCCAGGACAAGACCTGTCCCTTTATTCCATGACTGACAAGTTTATTCAAGAGCCTTTGTTGCGGGACCTTGTCAAAAGCCTTCTGAAAGTCCAGATAAACAATGTCAACTGGATCTCCCTTATCCACATGCTTGCTGACAATCTCAAAGAATTCCAACAGATTAGTGAGGCATGATTTGCCCTTGCAGAAGTCTTGTGGGCTCTACTTCAAGTGTGTCTTCTCTTCAATGTGCCTACTAATTTTATCTTTTAGGATGGTTTCCATCACTTTACCTGAGACACATGACAAACTGACTGGTTGGTAATTTCACGGATCACCTCTGGATCGTTTTTTGAAGATTGGTGTTACATTCACTACCTTCCAGCCATCAGGCACAATGCCTGAGTTGAGGGAAAGATTATATATTTTGGTTAGGACCTCAGCAATTTCATCTTTAAGTTCCTTGTGAACTTGTGGATGAATGCCGTCTGGTCCTGGTAATTTGTTAGCATTTAGTTTAACAAAATATGCAAGGACCTCCTCCCTGGTTATTTCTATCTGTCTTAATTCTTCGGTTTCCCTCCCTATGAAGATAAGCTCTGTTTTGGGCTCTGTCTTCTTCAGTGAATACTGAGGCAAAGAATTCATTGAGTCTCTCTGCAATCTCTGTTTCCTCTTTAATAATCCATTGTGTTCCATTATCTAATCATCTAATAGTTGCAATAAAGTTGCAAAACATCTGAGCCTTAGTGGAAATTGTGGCAACTGCTGCAGCTGCTGAAAGTATCTTTTTCTCCTGCACAGATGCACAAAACCCCACCATTTTGCAGGTACTTAGCTGCCTAGATGCCCTAAAAGCCAGTGATGGCGAACCTATGGCACAGGTGCCAAAGGTGGCACTCGGATCCCTTTCTGTGGGCACCCGACATCACCCCTTCACAGCTACATGTATACAGGTTAAATTACTGTATTGGCACTTTGCAAAAAAATTAGTGGGTTTTGAATCGCAGTTTGGGTACTTGGTCTCTAAAAGGTTCACCATCACTGCCCTGAGCACATCCGATCTTGCCTGATTTCGGAAGCTAAGCAGGGTCGGCCCTGGTTAATACTTGGATGGGAGACCACCAAGGAATACCAGGTGCTGTAGGCACCTGGAGCAGGAACTGGCAAACCACTCCAGTATTCCTGCCAAGAAAACTTCATGGACATGGAGTCACAAAGAGACATTTACAACTAACAACACAAAACACACAAATTACTTACATTTCACCCATGTTTTCTTCATGCTGAGCTCCCCCATTAGCTGTCAGAGAAGTTGTATTGGGCTCCCCCCCCCACCTTTTCATACTTTACTTTAGGTTGTCAAAACGACTATATCATAATATAGATTTTTGCCCTAATAAAAAGCACTATATATTTGCTGTTTATTTGCAATATTTTTATCAGAAGAAGGTTGTAGGTGTGTAAATTTAACTGTAGACATCAAATAGTGATACTGTGGAATACACTATGATTACTCTGGACTGATTAATGAAACATGTTGAAAAATATGTTTAGCAAAAACACAAGAAGCTTCTTAATGCTGTCATTGGTCTCTTTAGTTCCTTGTTGTTTTTAATTACTAGTATCCTAGAGTTCAGTTGTGGGATTGAAATGTTTTACTACTCATTCAAGTAGCTTCTTCAGTCTGAGAAAAGTTAATGGGAGGCTTCCAAGTTATAGTTCACCTTGGCTTCACACCACTCTGGTCTGAATAGGCTCATTAGTTGGATAATGGCCTGGCATGTGTTAAAGGCGCAGCTTTGCAACTCTTTCCAACATCCATTTAAGCGGTGACCTTCCAGGTGGAGGTGTGAAGTGATTCTGAATTGTCTGTGGATTGATGAAATGGCAGCATGATAAATGGGGGACAGATTGTACCTAAATCCGACAGCCCTGTTGAGAGAGAAAGATTTTCTATACACACATGAATGGCTTCCCTGACTCTTCTCTCAAACCACCTATCTTCTCTGTCTAATATGCGTGCATTCTCAACTTTGAATGAGTGTTCTTTGTCCTTCAAATGAAGGTACACTGCTGTTTCTGAGGTGCTGCCCCTCCTGTGTTAGGCCATCCTGTTTATTGGCTGTTTAGTTTCTCTACTTTCTTTAGGAGAAATACCCTTTCAAAACTGCTTCTTCTCTCTGCATTGTCTCCTATTAAACACACTTTGTGACCCCATTTCTATACTCTGGAAATACTTTACTTCAACCCTTCCATCTATAGATCACTCCCCAGTTTGTATCACCTCTGCAAAGGAAAATAAACAAATGCTTGTGGCTCAGTTTTTGAAAGAAAAATGTAGTACATTGAAAGGTAATGGCTGTTGGTTGCCTAATTTTGAATAAAAAACAGAAGTCTTAATACCAAATTCAAACACTGAACTTTAGAAGCTTAATCTCTCATTTGCAGTATCACCTTTCTAATGCACATCTTATATTTTACAATGCTAATTAAATAGAGTCTTCATGAATATATTAATTTGTTACTGTTTTGTGGGATAATGGTATAAATTATGCTCAAAAGAATATAATGTTTCTACATGTAGAACCTATGTGTTATATCACTTTGACAAATGGAGAGGAGGAGAGGAAGAATGCCTTTCAAAAAGCTAAATGTCATATGAAAGAATGGCAGCTGCCCCCATAGTTCTCATTTTGTTCTGTTTGGAAGCTATGGGAGTCTGCTTTCTGTCAAGACTGCTCTGCCCATTTCAATATAGGTTTTGGTCCTCCTGTCATACTTTCAGGCCCTGTCATGGTATTTCATTTTTAGATCATATGGAGCCAAGGCTTTATATTCCCCGTTTTCAATCCTACAGCATATCTGATCTGTTTCCTTGCACCAAAATTGGTAACAATAATTTTCAAGTGGTAACTCAAACATGAACTGTTATGTTCCAATTTAAAAATGAAAACAGTTAGAAGAAAGGCCAGGTTGTCTGCACTGCCAAGTTCAAACCTCAAGAAAGCAAAGCAAAAAAGAATGACTGTAGTACTAGTGCAGTGATGGCGAACCTTTTAGAGACCGAGTGCCCAAACTGCAATTCAAAACCCACTTCTTCTTCTTCTTTTTTTGCAAAGTGCCAATACAGCAATTTAACCCGTGCCATAGGTTCGCCAACACTGTACTAGTGTATCAAGATGTCCTTTCTTTAAATAATGACTAAAGAGGGACATGAATTGACAGTTCAGCAGTTGATGCTGTTCCATTTTTCATTTGAAAAGTTGTTCAGCCCTTCTCAGCCCCATCTCCTTTGGCAGGGTCCCACTCAAAGGCAGTTTCCCTGCTTCACTGCCTTGCCTTCTTTAGGTGCTGGGTCTCAGTGGGTACATGCCAGAGGAATCAGAGCTGGGAATCACCAAACACAGCCAAACCACAAACCACCATGAACTGCCAAACTAGAGGTTCATGCCCATCACTAGTCATTACCTCCCAAGTATTGAGAAAATATGTCAGTACCGTGATCTTTATTGACCCCTCTCCTTTCCGTAAACAAAAACTGAAGATGGTCACAAGGTCATAAATATGTGTAGCATAGTTTTAGGGCATCTGAATTGCGTCTTCACCCTGAAACTCACTCTCTTTCTCTCTTTTTATAAAAACGGAATAACTGAAATGATAAGAAACACAACTTTCCCACTCTTTTTGCTCATGTGTTTTAAAGAAGGGGAACATATGGCCTGTTTCCCCTACGTATTAGGAGATGAATGTTAATACTGAAAATGTAAGCTGGTACTAGTCATACCCTTTCATAATATAAAGCTTTTAATTTTAAATTCCTTGCTGGTACAGTGTGTGAGTACATCAAATTTGGCTGCATTATTCTAGAGTGGTGACATTTATGAGTACTGAATCAATTAAATTCTTTATAATGAATATCATGTAACAGTGAAACATATACATTTCTCTTTTTACTTTGTTTTGGGAGACCACAGCAACATTTTGGCAAGCAGAAGTAAACAGTTTTGTGTTGGCACACAGTAAATTAGCCTGAGTAATTAAAATCAATACCAAAATACTAGCTCGGAAGAAAGGTTGCACAGCACAACAAAAAACTGTTAGGTTGCATATTTCTAAAAATAACAAAAATTATCAAATTCTATTTTTTAACATGTTTAAAGCTATTTTTACAAGTCACAGGCGATTGATTGTCTTTGCAAAGTAATATTAGAATCAGCCTCATTTCAATGTGAGGTGACAAATGGGTCACCTATCAGTTACGTGTTTTCAAGGCATTCTGTTAAGGTGTTTCCTGAAGGAAGAGTCCCAAGATCTGAATTTACAGGAAGAGGCCAACTCACATTTTTATTTATTTATTTGTTTTTACTTTGCAAGGTCAGACATCCATTTATGGCCATTGGAAGGATAGCACTAAAAAGTTGTCTAGAAAGTGGCATATTTTGAGTATATTAATCCCCCATCCATTTGCGGTTTATTTACTGCAGTCCTGCTATATCACGGGACCTCAGTATATGAAAAAAGCACCCCCTGGGGTAAGCTGGAAAGGCCTGTTTCAGACCTTCTGTACTAAACCCAGTCTTGGCGCTGCCCCAAATTGGCCTGTAATGGCCTTCCCGGGCCCGTCGGAAGCTCCCAAAGGCCTTCTCCATGAACTGGAAGTGACTTCTGGAAAACAGGAAGTGACCTCCGGATTGCCTGAAAGCACTTTTGGGGCCTCTGAGGGCCTTTCACTGTAAGTGAGGTTTTCAGAAAAGCATTTCAGAGTCCTCTGACAAGCCTAGAAAGGGCCTCAGAGGCTCCAAAATGATTTCAAGTGATCCAGTGGTCACTTTCACTTCCTCACAGGCCCGTTTGGGGCAGCATCAGATTGGGGTTAAGTACAACAGCCCCCAGCTAACCTCCCCCCCCCGGCCGAACCCAGCCTGTATTCACATATTGTGGATTTTCAATTATCACGGGTTGGGTTGGCACTTGAAAAAAAAGAAAGAAAAAGGACCGCTGACCCAACCCCAGGGGTGGTTGGGTCAGCACCCTAAAATAAAGAAAAATATTAAAAATAAAACCAGCGCCGACCCGGCCCCAGGGGTCATGCAGTTGTTACTTGAAAATAAATAAATAAATAAATGGCGCACCAACCAGGCCACAGGGGTGGCCGGGTCAGCACTCTAAAATTATATATATTTCTACACGGGAAGAAACCCGAATCCACCCTAACATGCATACCTATACCCGTGAAAATCTACGAAAACAAATATCCGACCTCTACGGGGAGGAAACCTTCCAGCTGACCAGAACCTACGAGAAACTAGAAGTCCGAAGAGCCACCATCTTATGTGACATTGCATTCCTACGCAACTGCCGAGACAAAAATGTGATCCCCACAAGCTTCCAACTGAAATTCCACTCAAAAACCCCATCCAGCGAAAGGATCCTGAAAAGAACAGAACTAGCCCTAATCAGAAGCGAACTACACAGGAAAAGATACCTACTAGATCAAACCAACAGAGACCTACTCACTCTCCACCTCAAACTCAGCAACAAAATCCACCCAACACTCTGGAACAAATCCAAGCAACTTGCCTGGAGAGCTGAAACAGAGACCTCCCACAAGACAGACACACACACCAACAAACTCCACAAACTGGAAAACGCCAGAAGCCCAACCCCCACAACAGCCCATGAAACAAACAGTTCACAACATATCAGATAGGACACTCACCATCGCAGAGACCAAAGTCCTCTCCAAAGGATTCAACTTTGCAGTCGCCCCCAGACACATCCCCACTGAAAACATCATATGCCGGAGTGGAAGCCAGCCTAACCAAAATCAACCCAGATGAAGCCAACAAAATCAGACTCAAAGTCACCAATATCCTCTGCTCCAGCAAACCACCCAGAAGCAATTTACACAAAGAAGAACAAAAAGCCCTCAACAACCTGAGGAAAGACAACAACATAATCATTCTCCCAGCAGACAAAGGCAATGCCACAGTGGTGATGAACACATCCGACTACCAAGCCAAACTATCCAACCTACTACAAGACCCGGCTTACATACCTTTGAACACAGACCCCACCACCTACCTGGAAAAAACCACCAAAGCCAAAATAAAAGCCTCTCCCTTAAGTGAAGAAATCAAGCCAAGCATCATCCCCAGAGAGAAATCATCCAGATGCCCCAAGCTCTACGGCCTCCCCAAGATTCACAAAGAAGGAACACCTCTCAGACCCATAGTCAGCTCCATAGGCTCACCTCTACAAAACCTCGCCAAATTTCTTGCCAAACAACTCCAGCCCTATGCAGAATCCATCACTTCATACGTACAAAACTCGTTCCACTTCATAGAAATTATAAAGAAACAAGACCTACAACCCAATGACCTACTCAATGAGCTTCGATGTTGTTTCGCTCTTCACACAAGTGCCCATTCAAGAAGCCTTGACAGCTATCCACAACAAATACAACCCCCAAGCACATCCTAGATCTGACCAACCACTGCCTAACCAACACATACTTCATCCACAATGGACAAAGATACAAACAGATAGAAGGAGCACCCATGGGATCACCCCTCTCACCGGTCATCGCAAACCTATATATGGAACACTTTGAAACCAACGCGTTACAGAAGTCCGAACATAAACCCAAACTCTGGCTCAGATATGTTGATTTACACCTTTGTTATCTGGCCACACGGGAAAGATAAACTGAACAACTTCCTCACACATCTCAACAGCCTACACCCCAAAAATACAATTCACTATGGAAATAGAAGCCAACAACCAACTTCCCTTCCTGGACGTCCTAATCTACAAAAAACCCGACGGCTCCTTAGGACATACCATCTACCAGAAAAAACACATACAAACCGCTACTTAAATGCACAATCACACCACCACCCTGCACAGATCAACTCCGTAGCAAAACCCTCATCTCCAGAACCAAACGCCTCGCTGACAAAGACCACCTAAAACTGAATTACACACTCTCTCGAATGTTTTAATTGCGAACGGATTCCAAAAACACCATCACCAAACTAATCCAAAAGGAAACACCCCCAAGAACCAAGAAACAGAAGAGAACAACGGCACCGCCTCCTCCCTTACATCAAAGGCACCACAGACAAAATCAGCAAAATTCTCCACAAACACAATATCAAGACAGCCTTTTGCACCGACCAAAAAATAGCCAACATTTTAAGAAACCCCAAAGACAAGATTGAGCTAGAAAACCAAGGAGTCTACGAAATACCATGCAAAGTCTGTCCAGCCACAAACAGGAGAATAAGCGCACGCATCGCAGAACACAAGAACGCAGTCAAAAAAGAAGAAAAATCTTCCTCTCTCTTCCAGCACATAAAAACAACAGGTCATGAAATTGACTTTGAAAGAACCAAACTCATCTCCAAAACTGAACACTTCAACAGTCGAATAATCATGGAAGCCATTGAAATAGAGAAACACCCAAACAACATGAATAAACGTGATGACACCTCCCGCTTGCCTGACATCTGGAAACTAGCCCTGGTCAACAGACGAGCCTCTGTCACAAAGACTGACACCAGGTCCAAAAGGACACAAGATGCCACCACCTTCCATCCACACCAAACACAAACCCAGACCCTTCCCACAGATGAAACGAAACCACCATCCAATAACAAAACCACGACTGCACCATCTACTGCGGCACCCCACTCCAGTCACCACATGGAGCACACTCACACACCCCAAAAAAACATTGGGAGACCACAGACACGTAGCCAGACCAAAATGAATTCACAAGACACAGGACCCCACTCCACCAAAGCCCAGGATACTGCCAGAACCCACCAGCCATCTAACCCACCAGCATCTAAACAGCCATCTAAACAGCCACCAGCAGTTAATCCCTTAACGATCGCCTCAGCCACACAGCAGATCACAAAGGAACAAAGGAACAAAGGAACCTGCAATCAGCAACAAAGCAAGCAAACCACACCCCCCCAGCAGTATTTATAGAAGGACTTCAACTGAGACCACGCTTTGCTTCAAGAAGAAAGAAGCCAGAACACCAGCCTGAAGATGACGAGTGAGACCTCGTCGAAACGTCGCCAGAACAACCAGATTTCTACACGGGAAGAAACCCGAATCCACCCTAACAGCACCGACCCAGCCCCAGGTACTGTGCCATCGGCGCTTGGGGGGAAAAAGCCAACTGGCCTGCACTACAGCTGTAGTGTGGGCCAGGAACCCAGAAGTAAAGTAAAATAAAATAAATAAAATAAAAGGATTGCCCCACCACCGCTGCCGCCGCCACTTGATAAGATGATGATGATGATTATGTGGATGATGAGTATGAGTATGCTGCCAGTCCAGTTTGTGCAGTTGCAACGTCTGTAGTTTTTTAATTTTATTTTTTGAATGTTTTCCCCTGCCAGTGCGCTGTGAAATTGATTAAATTGCACAAAGTGGGGGAAACGAATAATAAATCAATGAACAATAAAACAATTTTTTTCTAAAAAATTTGTTAAAAATGAAACGAAACAACCAAACCCTAAAACGAACTGAACCAAAATGAATCACCATTTTTTCGGTTTGTGCCCATCTCTAGTGGTGAGTAATTACATAGATACAGTAAAGCACCATTCTACAACACACTTAATCTTACATGTTTTATTGTGGCAAAATTGTTATCTGTTTCATCAACCTCTTGGTGCTTTAATACACGTGCTAGATCTAGCACTTGTAAAAATAGATTACTATGTCTCTAAGACAGTACATTTGCCAGCTAATCATATTTCAGCTATAGAACAATGGTACTACATGGACAGTAGATACACGTGTTTGAGCATCGCAGTAAGCCCTAGTTATCAGTGCAGGAATGACTCTAACATGGGGGGGGGAAATGTTTCGCCCTCCAGATGTTATGGAGTACAAGTCTTAAAGTCCTTTATCATGGGCAATATAGGCTTGGGATTTGGGGAACTTTGGTCCAAAATATCTAGAAGGCAAAGGTTCCCCTCCTCTGATCTGACATCTCCATTTATCCCTGCATTAGGCAGTGGGCTGGATCTGATGGCCTTAGAAGTTTCTTCCAACTCAATTATTCTGTGATTCTATGATAAAATCATACTCAAGCCATGAGGAGATTACATATTTTGCTTTCTTTTTAGATTTTCTGCAATTATGTGTGTCATTAGAATCCTAAATTATCTTAACTAAAATAGGCATGCTTCATAACCCATAATTTGAAATTGACATATTTTGAACAAAATTAACTACAGTTCAAATTAGCTATTGTGAAAGGGAACACCTTACTTCACTGTTCATCCAGTATAAAATGCCCTTTGGAAATATCTGCAATTCGGCTCCTCATTACTTAAAAAGAAGGTGATACCATCTCTTTTTTTACAAAAATACAGAAAACATTTCCACAAGAGAAAATTAATTCCTACAGTCAGAACAACAAAACAAAGAAAAATAGTATTGTGTTTATTTGTTAGGTGTGTTTTCAGCTTCAGGGTTATTTTTTAAAAGGAAAAGTGCTGGTTTAAATTTTCTATGGCAACCTGAGCTGGCTGGCTGGCTCAGTGAGTTAGGTATCTGGCTGTGGAGCCAGAGGCTGTGTATTCAGTTCCCCACTGAGCATCCCAGAAGAGTCAGCCTGGTGTGGTCTTGGGCAAACTGCATAATCCCAGGATGCTCCCAGAAGAACTTTTTATTTATTTATTTATTTATTTATTTATTTATTTATTTATTTATTTATTTATTTATTTATTTTAGAGTATTTTTACCCCACCTTTCACCTTGGAAAAGGACCCAAGGTGGCCTACAGTAATGAGGGATAATACACAGTCCAGTACAATTAAGTAGAGATGGGCATGAAACGAACAATTTTTCACTTCCATTTTTGTTTTTTTGTTTTGTTACGTAATGAAATGACAAAAGAATTTTGTCTCTAAAATGAAACGAAATGAACAGAAACACCGGAATTTTTGTTGTGCGTTTCATTTCCGTTACTGCAATATGAGCGAATTGCTTAAAATCCTAAAAAAATCACAAAAAATAGAAATAAATGGTAACGAAATGGTAACAAAATGAACGAAAACAAAAATGATTTTTTGCAAAAATTCACAAAAACGGAAATGAACTGAAACAGACCCTCCAAATGAAAAACGAAAAACAAAATGCCATTTTTCTGATTCATGCCCATCTCTACAATTAAGACATGTTCAAGTATTTGAGAACAAGGAATTGAAGGACATCTTACAGCATTAATAGATAAACATTACATTAAAGCAACATGGTTATAAGTAGTCATAAACACAAAGTCTATGTGAACCCATAGATTCATATAAAATATATAAGAAAGCGATGGTAATCCACTTTTGAGTAGCCTCTGTTAGGTAAACCCCGAAAAGCATCGCCATAAGTCTGAATTGACTTGATGGCACACGATTGCTGTGTCAATTGGCTGTGTCAATTCCTGAAGTTATGGCAGTAGAGCATAAACTGTGGCAGGTTCTTTGAAATTAGTAAAGCTGATGGTGAATGGTATGTCTATTGTCTACTGTGTGAAAGCCAGGCCAGTGAAATTGAGAAGGGCTCAATTCTAGGAGGCTGCCTTTTTATCCTGATCTGCTATGCATTGATTGCATCAGGACACTAGAAAGTGAGTGGAAAAGAAAATCTTCTTTCTTCTTTCTTCCTAAACTTGGTTGCAGCTTCTACAGCCTTCCACTCTCCCTGCTTGCAGTTAATTAAAAGGGAGGATGGGGAGTATACATTTAGAAGTAGGAGGCAGAAGGTGTTCACTTCCAGAGAGCCTTGGAATGACTTGGGAAATGAAGCAGTTGAACTTCAAGGGTATATAGAAAGAAGATGGTTCATTTCACAATGACCCAATGATAATCAAGGGTATTTAATCAATCCTTATTTTCCATTTTTTTAAAAGCAAACTTCCTCTGTAGTTTGTAAGTTGGTATTATAGAAGATAGAAATCTATTTGAATAGCTAAGTGCCATGTGAAGTTACAAATGATGCTGCTAGAACAACCAAAATGCAAATACGTGGGATAGAATGTCTGCCTTAACAGGCTTTAGCTACATGTGCATGTGTGTGCATGTGTTTGTGATGTTACTCTGAAAGAACAATGAGATGCAAAAGTGGTTAGGAAGAAGGCATGCTTTTACTAGATCATATCCTTTTTCATTGTTTTACCATTATATTTACAGATGAGGATTTTTGCCCCTTTGTGTTGAGTTTGTGAAAAATTTGACCAGATGGTGATCTCTGCTTGGGGGAAATATGCATTTTGATTTGCAAAGGGAGCAACCACTATTTCAGTGCTTCAAATCATCCCAACATGATACCCCCCTGAGGAATTCCAATTGTGTATTTGAGATGTAATTTGAAACTCTGTAGTGGGAAAGCTGTTTGTGTGTATGTGTGTGAGTGAGAGAGAGAGCCATTCAGAACAGCAATAAACAAGGAAACAGGCTAGTAAAATGGTTATGTATTCCTTCCATCCCATTTTTCTGTCTCTCATCCAGACATTACTCTTTTTAAAAGGAGCCATTGACATAATGGCATATGCATGTGTATCTGCTCCATGTTGGTCTCTGCACTTTTAAAAAGTAGACCCCAAAGATGGAAAGCTGATGATGAAAGCATTATAAAATGGTTTAGTCATCGCTGAAATTCAATCTCAGTTGTTTTTTCAAGAAAATCTTGTCACAATATGAAATGGAAAGGAAAGTTGCATATACACAGTGCATCCCATAACAGCAACAAATATTGAGCTCTAAATGTTGTTGGAAGCTTTCACATACTGAAATATTGTAGCCCACAATTTAGACATTTGTGTATTTTACTTGATAACTACATGAATTATACATCAGTTGCTTTTTCAAACATTTTCTGTAAGTGTATTGACAAACGTCCTTCCATTTTTGATAAAATTCAGAGCAGTGTTGCAACATTTTAAAGACAATTTAAGTTTTTATCCCATATGTTGCTTTTCCTTGATTGCATCTGCTTTTTTATTTAGTTAAACAAAAACAGCTCTCAATCCTTCCCACAACCCCACAGAACAATATTGAAATGTTCTCTGCATTATTCATATAATCTCTATATCTGTACAGCTTGGAAGAGGTTCAGAAGAATGCATATGGTTCATTTGAAAAATGAAAACCACCATTCTTATTTGTGGGAGGGATTTGCAAGTCTGTAAAACCCAAGCTATTTTTTTTCAGTTCCCATCTCCAGAAACTTTCTGACCTGTGCCAGCGTCAAAATAAAAGATTGCCTGGGTTGGCATGGAAATATGTGTAGAAATAATGTATTAATTGTGCATGCTTTCTTAAATGTACACATTTTCCTATCAAAATTCTATCTTGATTGCTTCATTTTTAACACAGGCTTTTGGTGTGCAGATTCAAGATTTAACAAAAAGACTTCAGGCACAGTGTTGAGTTCTGGTTTTCAGTTTGGTCTGGCAGATGCAAATTAGATAAATGCTAGGCAAAATCAATGGAAATAAATTTCTCTAAATATTCATTTAGGCAGTATTACCTTTTCAGCAAGTACAACTTTCTACCATTCCATCAATGTATTTCCAGTGTATCTCTGTATATGAAATGTGCTAGCTCCGCTTGTAAGTTCTCAGTGAATCATGAATCAAAATGAATGGCTGTTTTTCTGATTCATGCTCACATCTAATAAGAATTTTTCAGTTGGGAAAAGCAAGGGGCAACCCGTGGCAGAGAGGTTTAGAGCTGTTCAGCTGTGGAATATGCTGCCTTGGAGGGTGGTGGATTCTCCTTCTTTGGAAGTTTTTAAGCAGAGGCAGGATGGCCATCTGTTGGGGGTACTTTGATGGGGGTTCCTGCATAACAGTGGGTTGGGCTGGATGGCCCTTGAGGTCTCTTCTAAATTTATGATTCTATGATTCTACATGATAGAGGCAATGGGAAGAGATATACCCACTAAAACAGTCTTCAATCTTATGGTCATTTATTACTTATATGAGATTTTGTATAAAGCAGGTAGGCATATTGCAAGATAAGTGAGCATCTTTATCGCTGACAGGAGAAATTGACCCAGACATTTCTCTAATCTGGATAAGAGAAATGTCCTAATGCAACAGGGAGTTTGAGTTCTTCCTTTTCTCTGTTGCTGTTGCTGTTGGCCTTGGACTTGATGATTCACCACTCCTTTTGTAGTTGTGTGTTAGCCAGCACATTCTGTACTGGCTTTTTGATCACACCTTCCTGACAATTACAGAGAACCTGATCCTGCTGTTCTCTGTAATGAGGCTTCCATGGAACTGGCCCCTGTTAGTTTGGCTCTCCACATGGGAACTCTGGTTGGGAACACTGAAAAACCCTACTCCTAGTAATCCGTTGAACCCCCATACATGGCAGAGGATATTAAAGTAACAATGGTGGAGATGGATCTAGTGCAAGCCCCTCCTTGCACATTACTTTTTTAACCCTATTTCAAATTATAGAGTAGGGCTAATAGCTTTAGAAAAATAGGTTTTCATTTCCTTGCCATCTGGAAATGCATAACTGCTGTGGCATGGATAGGCCAGCTTCTTGGTTTTTGCCATCTGAGGCATGAACGTGTGCAGCAGTGCTTAAAAATGTACAAATAGCAATTTCAAATGCAAATAGTCCTTGAAATTAAGGTCCATTTTGTGCAAGCTAGTGACAAAGAATGGTTATAATTGCAGTGGGAATAAGATTTGACCATAAAGCTGAGAGATAAAATGGGGCAGAAGAACCTCTAAGTACAATATAGAACAATTCTTATTTAACTAAAATGCCTGTGGGATCATCCAAATTGAAAAGTGAGAGATGGGTTAGAGAATGGCAGGTAATTGCATCGCCATATCCCCCTGCAATGTTTTATCACTGTTTGAAAGGCAGTCTGATGGAACAAGAGATTGTTTTACATGCTAGAGGGAGATATGAATCTATGAAACAGGATGCATCTGTAAATATTCATGCAACATCTTGCTTTTGTGGCATTGTTCATTCAGAGGGAAATGTTATTTGTAAATTGTTGCTTTGTTTTGTGCTTTTACAACTAGCAGTGTCATCTATCAAAAACATCTCACAGAAGAGAGGAAGGGCTAAGCTAATGTCACTATTCTAATGCCAACCTAAATGTTAAGGCATATGTCTTCTCCACAGTTAACCTGGTTTCCTTCCCCAAATGGGAATTTCTCAGCCAATCTTTGGCAATCAAACTTACTAAGTAATCTCCTGTTGCCTTTCTGATGATCAATCAGAAAACAAAGCAGTCTAAATGTCTGTGAAGATTCTCAATCATCCAGGTGAGTTTATCTGGAAGTTGAGTCATGGCAACTCAACTTCTTTTCTTGAGAGATTGAAACGTTTTGCTACTCATCCAAGCAGCTTTGTCAGTTGGAGGGAAGTTAGTGGTGAGCCCTCCATTTTATAGTTCACCTTGGTCATCACCCTGGTCTTAATAGGCTCATAAGTTGGACAATGGCCTGAATAGGCTCATCAGGTGGACAATGACCTAAGGTGCATGAAAGTTTAGCCTTCCCAACACCCACTAAGTACGAGTTGTTAGCTATGGCCTTGCTGCTGGAGGTGTGAAGTGCTTCTGATTTGTCTGGGGATTGATGAAAGGGCCACTTGATAAGTAGCAGAAAGATTGTGCCTGTGTCCTCCACCTCTGTTGAGACAGCGATTTTTCAATACACACATGAATGGCTTCCCTGACCCTTTTCTCCAACCACCTATCTTCTCTGTCTAATATGTGTACATCGTCATCTCTGAATGAGTACCATCCATGGTATGCCAAACTATCCATTCTAACCCCATACCCACAGTATCTAAGTAAAGTGACAAACCCAAAATAGAGAAATGCTCTTACCACCCTAAAATGTCAATCTATGGGTCCAGCAGTGGTTGAGGAATGTTACCAATGCATTCCTTTGGAACAGAGAACCTGCCCATGTGGAACAAACGAAGCAGAAGACCCAACTCACTACCTAATTACCTGCCCCTTGTATAAGGGCTTGAGGGCAACCTTGTTCAGTAAGCTAGAACTTGTACCAATAGATCTGATGCTTTGCAGATCTGAAGATTTGCAAAGAGGAGTGGGACAACATCCCTCCAGAGATGTGTGCAAACCTGGTGGCCAACTACAGGAAATATCTGACCTCTGTGATTGCCAACAAGGGTTTTGCCAGCAAGTACTAAGACAACTTCTGCTGATAGGGGCTTGAATAATTATTTCCCTCACTACAATGCAAATCTATATCGGACTTTTGGGCACTGGGTTTTTGAGGGTTATTTTTATTATGCTGTCTCTCACAGTTACAATAAACCTACCATTAAAGTTATAGCCTGGTCATTTCTTTGTCAGATGGCAAATGGTCAAAATTAGCAAGGGATAGAATACTTATTTCCGTCACTGTATCTCAGAAAAAGTAGGCTGTTTTGCCTTTAGAACATCACTTTAAGAATGAACTTTTGTATTGATAAAGATTCATCTGTTCAAGTCAACTGAGTTTTATCTTTTTGTATTAGTCCCGGGCTGTTTATTGATGTGTAATGTCTTTGTTTTAAACTGTTTGAATGTGTTTAGAATGGCTAAGACCACACAAATAAACAAATCTGTCTGTCTAGTCTGTAACATGAAGGAATCTGTAACTGTTTCTACCAAGATTCTATGATTTATTTATTTATTTATTTGACTTTTATACCACACCACCTTGCCAATGGTCACTCTGGGCGGTTTATAAAAATTAAGACATGGACAATACAATGAATAATAAAATTAAATAATATACAACATATAGACAGAAATAAAAACTAAACCAATCAAACATAATTATGTAAATCTGATAACAAAGCAAAAATAATAAATCAAATACATTCAAAAACAAACAGAGGTGGAATAAACTATAAAACCAGATCAGCAAGATGGGTGAGATGATAAACAGTAGTCAGGGAAGGTGTGTCTATGCAGCCAGGATTTAAGCTGTTTTTTTAAAAAAAAAAAAAAAAAACTTGTAGCATGGGGACCATCAGGGGCAGCTGGTTCCACAGATGAGGTGCGACAACTGAGAAAACTCAGTTCCTGGTAGCGGTTTTCTGAGCTTCCTTTGGGGTTGCCACCTTCAAGTGACCCAGCTGAGAGGAGCGAGTGTTGCGGGTAATGCTCTGTGGCAGGAGCTTTTCTGACAGATAAATATGTTCGTTTATTTTGAAGTTTAGTCCTGAAATATTTGCCCATTGGAATAAATCCTTTTTAGAGCAAAGACCATGTAATACCTAGCATACACCCCAAATATAAACTTAAAGATTTGACAATTTCCTTTTTCTATTGGTCTACACATGCTTTGTACAGAAAATAATTTTGGAGTGCATATTAAATTGTGTAATATAACAAGAATCCCCAGAAACTGGAGTAATATTTTTGTGCAGATGTGTGTGAAATCAGTATCTGAAATGCAAACACCACCAAATTACTGATGTAGGGTTTGGGGTTTTTTTACATTCTTGAGTGGTTTCTAAGTTAGTCTTGTGTGCCAAATATGTCATCTGAGAGTACCCTAAATGAAGTTCACATGGATTAAAAAATTATTTTTGCAGAAAGTAGGTAAGAGGGAATAGATGAACAGATGGAGGAGAGAGCTGGGGAATGGGGGGGGTGGAATCTAACTGGGTAATTGAAGCTAATATACTATTAAAGCTGACCCCATGATCCACTGGCAGAGTACCACAGAGATGGGAATGCAAAGCTGTGGCTAGGCTAGGCTGTTTCCCCAGGTTCATATGCACTCCAGAGACTAAGTAATTCAGTCATTCCTAACAACACTGATAACTTCAATAAAGCATAGAGTGTGTGCTGACAAACTATAGGCCTGGAGGTGGAACAACATGGAATAAGGCCCAAAGCAGATATATCACACAGCTATTGCATATTTCTATTTGAAACAGAAGGTGGACTCAGGAAGCCAACAAAATGGCCACATGGACAGATCACAAGTAGGGCTGAGAATGCAAAAGTACTCCCTGTTTTTCTTCTGTTCCCAGTAACTGGTGTATAGAGATCAATTCAAGGGACATCTTGCTTAATTGTTTCATGCCCAGATATTTTCTGCTCAAATCATTTTCTGCAGCTTGTTCCAGTTTTGTCTGAAGATGCTGAAGACTGCTTTTGGAGGAAGATGCACATGGTTATGTGCATTTATTTCTAAGTTAGGTCTAAGGAAGTATGAGGTTGTAGTTGTAACGGAATACTAGCATGAATAAATAGATTTTATATGTTCTGGGAGTGTTTATATGCCTAAAGAAATCCCTAAATGGCTGAAGGTTTAAAATAGGGATTCATTTATTATGAAATTTCTGACTGAGGCTGACTGAGCCTTTTCAGCTGTAGAATGCAAAAGGAGGAGGAGGATTTCATCCTGAATGGTGAGAATTGCCTTCCTCCCAAAACTTAGGGAGCTTCCCAACCCACCAACACCCGACATCCCTACCCAGAGGACCTCTGTCTTGCCTGGGTTCAACATCAGTCTATTCGTCCCATCCAACCCAGTACAGCCTCCAGGCACGCATCCAGGGACGACACAGCATCCACTGCAGATGGCAAAAAGGAGAGATAGAGCTGGGTGTCATCAGCATACCTCCTGACAACCTCCACCTAGCGTCCTCATATAGATGTTAAAAAGCATGGGGGAGATGCTTTTTGTGGCACCCCACAATTGAGGGATCAAGGGGTGGAGGCCATCTCCTCCAGATGTAGTCTCTGGGAATGGTCCTTCATGGAGGAACAGAACCACTGCAAAACAGTGCTGCCAATCCCCAACCCAGAGGACCTTCTCAGGAGGATACCATGGTTGACGGTATCAAAGGCCACTGAGAGGTCAAGGAGGACCAACAAGGACCATTTGCCCCTGTCAGCTTCCCTCAACAGGTCATCATGCAGGGTAACCAATGTCAAATCCATCCCATGGCATGGCCTGAAGCCCAAATGGAACCGATCAAGGGTGTTCGTTTCATCCATGAGCCCTTGAGGTTGATCTGTCACCAGCCTCTCAACCACCTTACTTATGAATGGTATATTGGCGATGGGCCTATAATTACCAATTTTGTCCACTGCCGAATTAGATTTCTTTAGAATAGGTCTAATGAATGTCTCCTCGCGGAGAGACCCATTAATTATTGCTATGACCCATTCGGTGGTAATCGGACTGGCTGCTTGTATAAGACAGGCCGGACAGGGGTCAAGGGAGGAGGTGGTGTCATGACAACGATCAAGGGTCCTGTCCACTTGCAATGACGTCATGGGTTGAAAGGTGGTCAAGATATCTAGGCAAGACAGAGCACTGGATGTCTCTGCTCGGTCTACTGCCATTAACTGGAGAGCTAGGGTTTAATAGATCTAGGAGATCTATTAAAGATTAGATTAATAGATGTTGGAGATCTATTAAAGGCATAGCTTGTGTAGACAAAAAACCTAATGTTTTTAAACATTTAAGCTAGTATTCTTGTCAATTCTCTTATCTTGTCCTTTTTTTAATTTCATTAAAATTTGGAGAAAAACTCACCCTCAATCTGAGTGATTTTGATATATGTTGTCTACTGGTAAGATTATTTTGAAAGCACCCAACACAAAAGTTGCTTCTATTAGTATCATGCTGCAATCAGTGAAATGGAACTGTCATTTGTAGGCAGTATATTTGGACAGCTTGTTAAATAGCTGGTTAGAAACTAATTCAGAAAGAAAATTTGTAGTTTCACACTTCCTGGAAATTTCCTGCCACCAAAAACATGCACCGTTATATGCACCATATTGGGAGAACTACAGAATAAAAAGATGGAGAATTTCTGTAGATCTGTGATGTATATTTTCCTACTTCTTGACTTAGGAATGCAGTTAAATTTCACAGCTCTGACTTTTGTTTCTGGCAGGCCTGTTGTATTAGTATTCTACTGGCAGCTGCCTATAGGTAGTAATATTGTTTCGTCCATAACCAGAGGGAACAATCAGACTAAGCCATTCTCTGACTATAAACCAGGCAAAGTAATTGGGTTTAATTTTAATTTTTGTAATAGCTTTAAATTAATAGAAGCAGCTGCTGCCACAGTGTGTGGGTGTCCTTTTTCCAGTAGGCATAGAATAAGAGGAAGAGAGTAACAATGTGCTGTACATTCAGGACACAGAGGTTAATGTAACAGCTAAGCAATGCTTTTTTCTTATCAAAAACCCAGTTGGCCATATGTAGCACTCTGTCCTTTCTGTTTCTCTCCCCCCCCCGTTCCTTTTTTGATTCCCAAATATGATCTAAATCTGATTAGGCTTCTGTATATAAAAATGACTTGTTGGTATTGGACCACTAGCTTTCCTTTTCCATTTGTCTTGGGAACAGATTAGCACTGACAAAGTGTTAGGAGTAGTAGTAAGAATAGATTGACAGCCCCATGACTCATTACATTTATACTGAGAGGGTGTGGGGAGAATCTGTTCAACAAAATAAGGCTTTAGGTGTTTTCAACCCCCACCTCCTGAAAGTTATGACTCAAAGAAGCGTAGCTTCTCCTGTGGATGTGAAATTGTAAGACAGGACATCTTAAATTTCACACTTGGGTAGAATGAGTTGCATCCAATGTTATCTTGACTTCTCCACTGGTAGGCAGTGTTGGTAGAATCTTCACTTTCTCCCGTAGCTCCTTGGGCATTTACCTACCCACCAACCAACTTCCCGTGCTTAGGAACATATTTGAGGGCACTTGGAGGCATGTGTGGAGGAGAAAAGGAAAGGGAAGTCTGAGCACACTTATATATGGTCTAAGATGGAAACCCATATCTGAACATATCTGCAAATCAGTTTTCTTAAAATTGAAGATAGTTAAGATATCTAATTCTCCAGCTAGACACAGGCACTTGAGGGCAGAAGTTAAAAACTGCAGAAGGAGCATGTACTGTATATCATCTGAACTACTAGCAAATAAATAATGTGATAACCTTTGAACCACAGAGCTTCAAGGGACCTTATGGGTCATTGAGTCCAGTGCCTGGCAAAGAGCCAGAGCGGGGAACTGAACTGGGTCAGAGACTTAAGCCACTCATCTATCCAGCAGTTCCTCGGATAGCTTTTCCAAGTTCTCTTGTTTTGATGAATCCATTTACTTTTTATCCTTTTGCCAATTTTAAAACCAAGCTGTACTGGGTGGCAATATGCCAATTATACTTCCATTCTGTTTTCAGGTCTGAGGGCTACAGTACATTTACCCATAGTCATATAATCCTCTTGATCTGAAATCCAGTAAAGAAGATAGCAAACTGAAAGTGCCCTAAGGTGACATGAGTAATTCTGAATTGATATCAAATGTAATATGCTTTTCAGCACCAGTTACTGGTATCATACCAGTAAGACGAGCCATATTGAAGCGTTTATGCCCTATTTGACCTTCCAGATGTTATCCACTTATGAACATAAGAGATTGGCCTGATTCTGCATGACTTTCCTTATTTCTTTTTTATTTCCCAGTGTTTCCCAGTAGTACATGTTGGGAAATACGAATCAGTAGTACTTATCATTAGATAGGAGTTTTGTTCCTTCCCCTTTATCTTTGTGGACTTTAGAAAATCTTGTTTATGGTTGAGCAACATCAGAGTTAATGCTACTAGTACTTAAATAAAAGAAGAGCAACAAAAAGAGTGGACACATTCATTCACTAAGGTTCAAGAACCAAGGAGTAAGAAGGACAAATAATTTTATATTTTCACTCTGAACAACTGCATCACAGGCTCTTTATTATGCTTCATCAGGAAGATTTCCATTTTGCTTCGCACACTCCTTAACTGTTACTAATAGGAGAATATGTCATTTTCCATAATGAGAGAGCTCTTTCTTTCATTTCATATTAGCAATGAAAAGGCAGAACTGATCTTCTGCAGTTGCCTGGTTTCTCAGGACAATTATAGTAGCCCACATTACTATTGCTATGTCTGTAAATCATATTATGTTATCCTCACCATCATTACCCAATGGTAGTGGACTTCTACAGGCATTATATGGGACCTGTTTATTATATTGCAATTGAATAAGCTAGCTTCTGCAGGATGATAGCATTTTTGTTTGCCAAATAAGACTGGATAATGGTTATATTTGATTATAAGGCTATTGTGGAGATTCTCCAGATAGATGTGGAGAGAAAGCCTATGCCTATTGGCTGCCTGAAATTTCTAATCACCTTCCCAAGACTGGGGCATAATCATGTTGAATGTTAGTGCAAGTGTAATGATGCTATATACTGTAGATCAAGGTTCTCTCATTCAAATTAATTTTTTTGAAACTGTTCATTTGGCTGGTTTCACTGATATAGTTTCTCCAGTAACTAGCACTCCCATATACTGCAGCTCAAGGTGTATTGTGCTGTTCCCTCTCTCTCTTTTTTAAAAATAATAATTATTCAGAGTCATTTCATGTAGGTAATAGTTATAAACTGTAGAGCAGAAGATTCCAGCTACTTCTAGAAATTATCTTGGATCCTTCAAGGGGAAAAAACAGTAGAAATATTTTGAATGAATGAATGAATGAATGAATGAATGAATGAATGAATGAATGAATGAATGATCTTTAGAGTGTTTCAGGGGCATTTTGGCAGGACCTTTTCATATATCATAAAATCCTGTTCTCCCCACAGAAGGGGAAATCTCCAGACAAATCAGAAGCATTTCACACCTTCACCAGGAAGGCCACTGGCAGTGACCTGTACTAAGGGTGTTGGAAAGGGTTGATTGCACAGGGTTACATAGTTGGGACTTTCACACACACCAGGCCATTGTACATCTAACAAGACTATTCAGACAAGGATGATGTGAAATTAAGGTGAACTATAAATTAGAGGCCTCACCACTAACTTTCCTCAGGGTGACAAAGCTGCTTAGATGAGTAGCAAAATGTTTCAGTCTCACAAGAAAAGAAGTCCACTTGCCATGACTCAGCTCCCAGATAACCTCACCTGGATGACTGAGAATCTTCACCGACTCTTTTACTGATATTTTCCCATAAATTCTGTACTGCTTGCAAGCATCTTAAATAGCACATGGCAATAAATCAAATATCATGGCTTTAAAGCAGACTTGTATATGCACACTCAGCAAATGAGCCTGTACTGTTTGCACAGAAATATGTATCCATTTCACTTCAACACTGCGTATTAGTTTAGAGTACAGATTTTGATTGTTGCATATGTCATGTTTTATCTTTTAGGCAGAGGCTGCCACCCAAAAATGTATATTACTACCGCTGCCCTGATCACAGAAAGAACTATGTTATGTCATTTGCTTTCTGCTTTGATCGAGAGGATGACGTATACCAGTTTGCATACTGCTACCCATACACTTATACTCGGCTTCAGCATTATCTTGATAACTTACAGAAAAGGAACATGGACTACTTTTGCAGAGAGCTTCTCGGACTTAGCGTGGTGAGTAGTAAGTACATTAAACACTCAGAATGTTTTCTTATCAATGCCTGGTCCTAAATGGTGCTGCAGAAGAAACAGTCATCATCTCAACTAATAGGCTTGTGTGTGTATTTATTCTTGGTGCTCTAAAACACATAAAACAGTTTAGCTGCACAGTGAAATATAGGCAAAGGCAGCTTAGCTGTGGTTTGGAAAATGATAGGGAAATTGTCAAACAGCATGCATTTTCAATCCATAGATACAAAGTGCAAAATTTGGATGAAAGTTGTGTCATCGATTTTATTGATAGCACCTACTCCCTTCCCCCTTCCCATTCCCCAGGAATTTTGCTGAAAAATATTTTTTTTCTAATGCAATGTTATTTTGTGTCAAGCTATGTAAAATGTATACACATATTGTGTCTTTCATTTACATCAGCCATTGTACAAGAGGTAGACGCTAATAGATACCATTTGGGAGTTTTGTCACGGCTGATGAGATTCACCAGGCCTGGTTTAGGCTTTTTGATTTATTTTGCCAACCCACCTGCCAAATGTCAGATTCATTTGCCAATTGACAATGTAGCCCATGACCTTAAACACCAGCACAGTCTGGCCCATGTTCAAAACATTTACCAAGCTTTCAAAGCCAGACATGCAATTTTTCTACCCCCTCTTCCATTTCTATACAGATAAAGCTTTAACACTTAAATAATACCTGTGTAATAGTTTTAGTCCTCTATCACATTACTGGTGATTTTTTTCTGCAACCCATAATGTATATTTTGTATTTAAAGCATATTGGAATTTTTAAAAATAGGATTCCAAACATTAGCTGCGTTTCAAAGAACTGCTTAAACTCTCATAAATGGGTTTGTGCTAGAGAAATTGAATGTTTTACTCTTACATGGACTGTTCCAGTACTACCTCTCACTCCTGGCATAGTAGAAACTCTTAGATTTAACTCTTTGAAATTTAATACACAGATGTATAAAGTGAGGTGGGGAGGGGGCAGTGTCTAGCATGTGCAAACTCACACTGTGGACTCTCAAACTCATCCCTTTAGGTTTTCATTCTGACTGTGAGTGTGTTTTAAACTTGCATATGGTGTGTTAGAGAGTTCATTAACAAAATAGCTTAATCTTCACCCACATGATTAGAGAGAGAAAAGAACAAGCAGCTTATGAACCTAGCTCACTGTCACATCTTTACCAGTAATGTAACAATCTAAATAGTTAAACAGTTAACTTCATATGATCTTTTGGTAGAATATTAAAAATATGACTTAAATATCTCTTAGTGTTTTGTTGTTTATGTGTGGTTGTAAGGAGTTTGGGGAGGAAAGGGGTAGGGTTTTTTTTTACTTTGTTGAAGAGTTGAAATAATGTGCATTTAAGAAATTTCATTGATATCTAAGACAGCTTTTGAATGCAGATTCTTTCTGTTAGATAATAAATTAAACCTGCATTAAGGTGCCATACTAAGGTTATTCTATCTAGAGACTGGTGAATCATTCATAATATTGCATTTATTGCTACAAGCTAATTACATGTATATATTTTTCTTTTCCCAGTATGTTACACAATAAAATCTATAAGTACTTCTATGAAAATTAAAAAAGATGCTACAGTACACAGAAAAAGCAATTATCATTATTTTACTTAAGTATGCTTTGTTGCAGAGTCAAATAGCAGATTCCTATTGTCAGCATGAAGATAAGCAGATATGATTCTACCTTTAACATCTCTGATATATTCTTCATAATGCTCTCAGCTTTTATAAATGTGCCAAATGATCTTGAAAATAAGCTTCTTCCAAGCTTGGTAGCATGGTAAATACTTCTTGGGTGTATATCTATTGCCATGCTCATTTTGCCTAGACTGACTCCAGTAGTCATTAGTTATATACTGTACTTCCTACAGAAATATAAGCATGATATCAGCACATTATGAAAAAAAAGTCTTACCTATGTTTCACATAGTTATGCATAAAGACTAGTTGGCCAGGCTAACTGATAAGCAGTATTAATACGTTCACATAGATTTATAGGAAATCATAAGAAATGGCAGACCCAGTTGTGGGCATTTACTGGTAGAACAGTGGTATGGAAATTTGGCGGTCCCCCTGCCCAAGTGCAGTTTTCTCAGCCTTCTGAGTGTCTTTTTACTGGTTAAGGAACATGATGGGGATAGTTAAGAAAATAATTGAAGCCAATGAAATCAATAATCACAAAATTAAAAGTGAAATGTCAGCCATCTGAGTGGAGAAGTATTTCTATACACCAGCTTTTGTTCAATTCATCGTTTATATATGAGAATCTGTAGAATGGACCCATATATTGCTCATTTTGATTTAAATCCACACTACAGCAGTAATCCCAAATATAATGAAAGTGTGATACCTGCTTGAATTTTTCTCCTGTAAACAATAAATTTTCAATCACATTGAGATGATGCACACAATATTGCCATAAAGCACACTTATACAGACCTTCCATTGTAATTATTTTCCTCACTTCAGTTATATTTTGGCAATTGGTGTGCTGTTGATTATTTATTACCTTAAAACTTTAAAAACATTGTTAAGTGCTTTGATTACTTCTTGACAACATGCAATCAGGGATAAGATTTTCATCACCATTTTGTAGTTACTTTGCTTTTGGGGGGTAGTGTGAATGTGAGATGGTGGTACAATAGCAAGGAGAAAGAGGGAGGAGATTCATACGTTGAGTCATGGCAACTGGACATCTTTTCTTGTGAAACTGAAATGTTTCACTACTCATCCAAGCAGCTTTGTTGAAGCTGCCATGACTCAACTTTGGGGTTTCCCCCCTCCATCTCCTTACCATTGTACCACGATCTTTTGGAGAGGTCAGATCTGTCCAAGTTAGCTGTCTGGCAATTGACAGAGAAGCCTGGGCACCTTGGAAGGGAAGCTCAGTTCACCTATTCATTTGCTTACTCCAGCAGAACTTTGTCACTGGTGGGGTTGTTGATAGCTCCTCTTGAGCAGATTTACCATTTTTCTTCACTTCCTATTTATTTGTCTTGTGCACTATTAGTGTAATTTTGTGCTTTCTAAATGTGGTAGTGTCTGTGCCTCTGAGTTTGTTTTAGATCTTGCAAATTATTCCTTCCCTGCCCAATTGGCATAATTATTGTTAGGTACCTTAGCTCTGATTCCCCCCCCCCACACACTCTTTATTGCATTTTTGTATTATGAGCATATGTGGGGAAATGTTTTTGTAAGAGTGTGAGACAAAGTGTGTGTGTGTGTGTGTGTGTGTGTGTGTGTGTGTGTGTGTGTGTGTGTGTGTGTGTGTGTGTGTGTGTGTGTGTGTGTGTGTGTGTGTGTGTGTGTGTGTAAAAAGATAGCATCAGTGTGGAAGACTAAGCACTCAACTATACCTACCAGCTTTTTTAGAAATAGTATTTTGTTTCTTGAGAAAAGCAAAGTTTAAATCTTTCTGGTATATAAACCTCTGAAAATAGCTATCTAAAATTGGGTAAGGTCACTGCTCTCTGTCATGCTTCCCAATTTTATGTACATTAGGGGGGAAATCTCAGCCATTTTGCTTTTTTAACTGGGTAATTCTAATTCCAGGCAAAATTTGAATTAGATAGCACCTGAACTGCTTTGGATTGAATTGGGGTCCATCCTAAAGCAAAATGAATTGGCCTCCAACATGAAAGGGAATATCCATGCACACCTCTGTTCTACAGTAGTTTTAGATCTCTGATGTAGGAGATACCTGTTATCCCTTATTACAGACCAGCAAACTGAATATAAAACAATTTTATAATCAAGTGTGCTCCACTCATAAATCCTACAGCAGACCCTACAGTCACTTGAAGATGCTAGACAGTGAAGGGAGCATTCTGTTGAATTAGATGAGCTGCGGTGGAGAAGATGAATGTGGACCCCTGTGCAGACTGAAGGAGACCTCATTCCCATGAAAAACAGGCTCTATGTGCTTTAAGTCTAACATTACTTTTTTTGACTCCAGATGGTTTCATATAGCCTAGTATCTAACTGTGTATTAAGAACCTAGGTCCTGATTGACATGCTGCTGTCTGATATCCTCTTGACGTTCAGTAGTTTCTTTATATTTTCCTGTAAACTTTTAAAGACATTGTCTGTAGGTATGCAAGTAGACCCTTACTTTATATGCAAGAAGAAAATTATATATTTTCATAATCTGAAGATAATATAGAATGCCATGGAAGATCTAAAATACAGCAAAAGTGCAAGAGCTACCTCTTATTATTTTGAAATTCCAGTCTTATGGCAAGTAACTATAGAACCAAACATTTGTAATGACCTCATTTTTCTCTCATTAGAGTTGTTTTACAGTACAATATATAGATATCATAGCAAATAAACAATATGCTTTTGAAACTACACAAAACCTTCTATGGTTGTTTACCATGAATTCCAAGTTTTCAGACTTCAAAGTGGTGACCATAAATAAATAATAGTGACGCAGCCTGTCATTCAAAAAAGTTTGAGTTATTTCTTACATGAATATTGGACTTGTGGGGGCTACTTTTATGTTCAGACAACAATATGCAATGCAGCAGCGGCTTGGAGCTACATTAAGTTTGAGTTTATTGGATCTATAGGGATGAGAAAACAAAATTAATGGTTGATTGTCATGACCCATTTATAGTAGGAAAAAAATATTGGAGATAATAATAAAGAATGGCCGGTGTTATGATGTTTACTATCATAGTTATACAGTAATACCTTGGTTTATGAGTAACTTGGTTTAAGAGTGTTTTGCAAGACAAGCAAACATTTCTCCTCAATTTTGCCTTGATCAACAGGCAATGTCTTGCTATAAAAGCACTGGAGCAGCTCACATGATCACAACTGAGCCGGTGGTGGCTTTTTCTCCTTCCCTCCCCCTGCTGGATTGTGGGTGATTGTCTGGAACATTCTGTCTCAGGCAGCCTACAAAGCAAAGGGAGGAGAGAGGAATAGAGGTCTCCCTTGCACCAGCCAGGAACGTGTAGGTTAGGGTTTTACTTATATTTATATTTACATGTAATTTGTTTTCAACATTCTTTCTTATTTTTTTCAAACAATTTCTAGTCATGGGGCAACTAGTCAAGTGTGTATAGGGCTACAAATTGCACTTTATTATTGTCACATTAAAAATCCAGAGTAAAATCCAGTCGTTAGTCCAAAGCAGAGCAGATTCCACAGCCAGGTACGTAAACCATGTTGTGGACAAGGACTTTTAGCCAACTTCTTTTGTGAGTTTGGCATTTTGTGTGTACAGTATGTGGTCTATGGGGCCCCAGAACAATAATCTGAATTTCCATTATTTCTTATGATGAAATGTGCTTTGATATAAGAGTGTTTTGGGTTGCATGCATGTTTTTGGAATGGATTACAGGATGACCCCCTTATCCATTGATTCACTAACTGTGAATTCAGTTATCTGCTGTTGGTGATCAGTGGGGGCGGGGTGATAAGGAGAGGGGAAAATTAAAAATAAAACTTACTGCCGACAATGTCTGCCACCCTCCTCCTTTTCGCTGCTGCCACGGGCCAGTCCGGCACTCTCTGAAGGGGTGCGGTGGGGACTTTGAATCTCCCGCTTAGGACCCAATCTACCGCCTGGGACCCGAACAGGAGATTCAAAGTCCCCACCTCACCCCTCCGGAGAGTGTTGGGCCAGCAGCACTTTTTCCCCTACTGCCAGGCCAGGAACTCTCCCCAGGGGTGAGGTAAGGTCTTGGAATCTCCCACTCAGGTCCCAAGCAGCAGATTGGAAGTTTGAGTGAGAAGTTCAAAACTTCTGATCTTCCACCTGCGACCTGACCCAGAAGTTCAAAGGCCAGGTGGATGAGTCCCCACTCCACCCCTCTGGAGAGTGCCTGACTGGCCTGTGGCAGTGGCAGCAGCGAAGAGGAGGGTGGCAGACCCTTCTTGCCACCACCACTGCTATGGTGAGAAGGAGTAAATAAAGTTTTTTTCTTTCTTTTTCTCCTTGCTGCACCCAAATGGCAAGGAGAAATGGAAACAAAACTTTATTCCCTCCTTGCCATTTGGGGAGTGTTGGGGGTGAAAGCTTTCACCCCAGCACCTCGGCACCCCTTCTGCCGCCATTATCCTTGGATAAGAGGATTTGCTCTTATCCCCAAATTTCACTATCCACGGGTGATCCCAGAACTGATCCCTCATGGATACTGCAGTTATATTGTATAGTCTTTTTTGCTGGGACCCAGCAAACTACAGTATGTGTTACCCAGCCAGTAGAAGGACTTGTGACTAGATATGAATTCCTAAAGGGTCTTTATTTTCTATTGTGTGGGCAAAATGCACAGAGTTAAACATTAAATCCCTTTCCAGTATTGAGCCAGATTTACAAACATTACAGTCTTCTGTGTGCCAACTAGGGAGTAATTCCCACTGAGTTCCTGAGTAAAATTGCTGCCTAAGCTTTTTGCTCCCTTGATCATTGCTTTCCTAGATTTTGTAGGTTTTAGAAGGACACTTTTAAGCAATCTGTGGTGTCTGTGTCCCATTCAAAAGCATACATGTACAGTATATGCTCCTTTTCTTTTGCCACATTCACTTTTTCTCAGTTTAGTGTCATCGGAATAATAACAGTTATCTAAATGTCTGCTCTCCACAGGAGCAAGGCTTAATAAGAAAGGCAGATGCCGAAGGCAACAGATTTTTGGATATCATGAAAAGATAGCATACTGCTAGTAATTTACTTTAGCCTTGCTGTATTTTAACAGCTAGAGATAGGGAGAGAATGCTAGCAGGATTTCTGCCACATTTGCCAGATTAAGAAGGATGACTATGCACCTGCTGATTGAGGATGAGTGGAGGGGGCACCATTTCCTGTTGTGCTCCTGGCTGCAAAATGTTGTGGGCCACCCCTCCAGGAGAACAGAAAGATGCTGATGTCATCACTGTTGCTTTGCCTTGTTGCCAAGCAAGCTTACTAAAAGGGGAGAGGTAGAGTCTGGGGCAGAAGATTTAAATGCACCTCCAGTCCCTTTTCATTCCTCAGCCCAATTTTCTGTTTCTCTTTCTTTAAAAAAAGTGTTTTATGACTTAAGACTAGAGATGGGCACAAATAAAAAAATGGCGTTTCAGTTTTTCATTTTTCATTTCCGTTTTTTGTGAATTTTTGGAAAAAAATTCTTTTTTTGTTTTTTCGTTTTTAATTTCTACCCACTTTTCTCGCAATTTTTAAAGCATTTCCATGCGCGGGTGTCCCCCAACGCCCCAGACCAGAGGGAAAACACTAAAAAAAATTGATGCTGGCAGAGACACAGTATAGACTAGGTATGCAAGGAGGCTGCAAAGGCAGCGGTGGGTGTTGCCCATGGTGCAAGGCAGCCGCAGAGTGACTGCACTTCGGGGCAGGGGAGGGTACTCACCGAGAGGTATGCGCGCACACACACACACAGGGAGGCTGCAGGACTGAAGCTAGAGTCGCAGAGACATCAATCCCACCCTAACTCCCACCTGAGACTGCAAGGAGGACGGGGGCTGCCAGAGCTTTTTATGGCCTCTGTGGCTGCCAGACCTGCCCAGTCAGCAACCTGGGCATGCTATTGGTTGAACATGATCCCACCACATGGCCTGCCTCCATTTTGTGGCTGGAGTGGCGACATCCATTTTGTCATACTTAAAGGGAAAAGAAAAATACATCGCGATGGGAGAAGACAAAAACAAACGTTTTAAGGACCCCTACCCCCTGGTAGGTAATAATTTCAAATAATTATCGCATTATCGCTGCATTTTAACAGATGTCCAGGGCATTTTAATACACAAGAAATCAATATTAGGCATCTGGAAGCCATTTTGGGTCAATGTCCCCTAACTCTCCTTAAAGGAAAAAAATACAGCGATCTGAGAAAATACATAAATGCACGTTTTAAGGACCCCAACTCCCCCTGGTAGGTATTATCAGACAGTATAAATAATTATAGCTGCATTTTTATGGATGCCAGGACGTTTTTTAACATTTAAAACAGCTCATTTCATTGCATCACCATTAACAAAAACGAAATGTAATGAAACCAAGTTTCGTGATTCTGTTTGTTTCGTTCCATTTTCATCACAATTTTCATTAATCATTTTGTTACGCAACAGAACAAATAACAAATAATGGAAACAAAAAAGTTCATTTTGTTCCCATCTCTACTTAAGACATATGCCCACAGAGGGCATTTAAGTAGCAAATAGTACCCCCTGTGGGCATATGTGTGGCAACAGGGGCAATATGACCACCCAGGGTATATTAGTGGATTTGAAAGGGGCAATGGATTAGAAACAATTTTTCTCATAACATCTTAAAAGGTTTGTTATGTGACTTGTGCCATCCTGATTCAGCTTATAGTTCTTTCATATTGTGTTTATGGCTGTGGCCAAAGAAAGTTTGAGAATGGCTGGTTTAGAGGAGGAGGACTGGAGTACACAGATTCTCAGAATTCACCCATCCTTCTCTCTGGAAATTCTTGAGACTTAAGATATCCATTGACCATTGGTTGAAGTGTGATAAAACTAATCAACTTGTCTTTCTGCTGTCTTTTCAAAACCTGTTGCAAATGTCTGTATACAGTACATATTTACAATATAACATATCTATATCCAGATGCATATATTCATATGTAAACTGGATTTTTTTGGCGAACTATCTGGTAGATCTAGATTTTACTGAAAATTTAGATTCTGTACACAGAAATGTTTTGTATATTTGTACTACTAAGGTACTAATTTTATTAATAAAGAAAACATTGCACTAGCAATGTTCCCTCTAATTTCTCCTGGCACAGTGTGGGGTTCCACTCCCGTGGGGTTCTGGCTGCAAGCAGAAACAAATGGGAGGCAACATCAATCTGGCTATGTGGGACTAATCCAGTGCTGTGTGGTAGTCATGCATACAGAGCGAAGGTCAATCACTAGTGAAGTCTGCAATTTTACCTGATCTTTTGCTATCTAAGTGACTAGGGAGATAATTTTATTGTTGATTGGAAGTCTTAAAAAGTACCTGGTTAATGTCAGCATCTACAAGTTTAATTTGACTTGAATATGGCTTGTCTCAGGTTCAATTAATAAAATTTAAGGGCCTGAAGGTGAAAGAAAGAAAGAAAGAAAGAAAGAAAGAAAGAAAGAAAGAAAGAAAGAAAGAAAGAAAGAAAGAAAGAAAGAAAGAAAGAAAGAAAGAGGTTTGTGTTTTCTAGGAACCTTTAAAAATTCAGTATTTATCCTAGAGTTTGTCATGACAGTCATGAGATATGGAATATTATAGTCTGGCTTACTGATTGACGTCCTGTTTTGCAATATATCACAGCAGCCCATATATTAATATGAATGGAATTCCAATGTGCTTATAAACATTTAACTTGGAAGAAGAAAACATTAACTACAAATATTAAAAAAGATATCATTGGCCAGACTCAAGACTTCAGGTACCCAAGATACTGATGTTCTCCATGCTTCAGTAGCCATTTTTAAATAAAAATAAAAATAAAAATCATTCCAAAGAAAACCGATTCTCCGGTTATTGGGGGAAAATAGCCCTGATAGAACATGTTTTATCCTGGAATGTGTTTCCTGAAGAACTTTAAGTAGTATACCAACTGTTCATTCAGGGCAGATTTGTGAGTATATTTTGTAGTATGCAGGAATTCCTTCTTCTTTGTGAACAGTTGTGGTTTCATTGGAAATCCAGTCTAAGTGATTGGAGAAGTTGGGAGTTCCAGTTTTACTGTGCTGTTGACACTATGCTTTGCTGCTGCTGCTGCTGCTGCTGCTGCTGCTGCTGCTGCTGCAGATGGCAACAACAATTACAATGATGATTGGGTTTCATTATATCATGACTATTTTAAAGAATCCTGTTACTTTAAGCCATGTAGCATACATAGACCTTTATTTCCCAAGCTGATTTCTGTACATTCCTACATTTTAAAAAGCAGGGAAAATTAAGCAGAAGGATATACGTGTATGCTTAAAATTAAGAAGATTCTGTGCACAGAGCAATTCCTCATTCAAAGCATGGGCTGATTGAGGCATCCATTTTCCCCTTAACACCCACCCGAAATAAACAGTACAGCATAATATCTCAAGCCAACCAACTCCCTCCATAGCCCATCGTTAGTGGTGTGAAAGATCTGAAATGAAACTCAGGTTTCAATGGTGCCTATATGCAAAACAACAGATTTGCAGCAAAGTCCTGTCTACAGTTATCTAATCTTTGGTAATCCAGGACACAAGATTTATATGGAAGGAAGTTTGTGTTTTATGGACTTTTGTTGTTATGCTTCATCAGCCTGCTTCTGATATGGTAACCCTATGAATCCATCTCAAATTTGTTCTTCTTTTTCCTTTGTCTTTAATCCCACCCACCACCACCCAAACATTATGGGTTTAGTATTAAGTAAAGGGAGGTCTGTCTCCCTCTAGCAAGACCCAAAAAAGTGTATCATTTTGCCCATGTCTTGAGAAAGTAATGGGAGTTGAGCTGTGGTCTAAATTTCCTTATTTATGAATGTTTTGCTTGAACCATAACTTTTCCCTTAATTTGAAGCTTTTCCCCTTCTTATAGGAATTTGTTTTCACTTCTCAATCACTCTGTTTCTACATTTCACATTTTGTAAGCTGTTCAGTAAAATGTTAGTTGCTTCAAGTATTGTAACACTTTTTTATAGCGCAATATACAGGAGATTTCTACTTGACCTCAGTTTCTTGTACATAAGAGTATTATCTTAGTTCACTAATACATACTATTAACTTTTTAAAAGAAAATTATTTCTTCAAGCTATATTGCCACTTTGCAGTGCAGTCTCATGAGTATATGCACATTAACTCAACAGCAGGTCTATAACTAGGTTGGAGCATCTGGGGCTTTGCCCCATGGCATCCAAATTTAAAGGACAGCAACATGTAGAAGTGATGAATCATAGGAAAATAAATAGCAATGCCTCCTGGTCTTCTTCTCCTGCCACCAATATAACTTTTTTGGTCTTTTTTAAGGGGGCAGCATATTATTTTGCTACTTTTTGTGGTTTTCACATCCATACATCACAATTACTGTATATACTTGAATATAAGTCTAGTTTTTCAGCCCTAATTTTGGGCTGAAAAAAAGGGGCCCTCGACTTATATGCGGGTCAATACTTTTAGCCACTGAGACAAGTGCTTGGGTCGGTGGCTAAAAGTCATTTTAAACATTGTTTGCCGCTTCTCATGACCCCCCTCTGCATCACAGGAGAGCAGTGTGCGATGTTTAAAATAACTTTTAGCCACTGACCCAAGCACTTGCATTAGTGGCTAAAAGTCACTTTAAACATCACACACCACTCCCCCAGCAAACAAAGGAGGAGCTGCCAGGCCCTGCTGCATTTCCCACCCTAGACTTATACTCGAGCCAATAAGTTTCCCCAGTTTTGGGGGTTAAATTAGCTGCCTCGACTTATACTCGGGTCGACTTATACATGAGTATATATATGAGTAAATGGATTGGCCTGAATTCCAAAATTGCTAGTTACAGCTCTATTGGTCAGTAAATTTTGCAATGTTTATAATGTTATGTGCAGTATAGCTTTCCAGTGTGTCATAATAAGGAGTTATTTTTATAATTTTGAAAACTAGAACATGTTGTATTTGATTTTCTTGAAGTTGAAGCCAAACTGTATGTGACATTCATGCTATGAATGGAATTGATGTGTCTATTTTTAAAAATGTAAATACCAGCAAAAACAAACAACCCCCATTGATACCCACATAGAAAATTTACAAGAAATAATCAAGGGAACTAACACATGTAATAGAATATAAACTCCAGTACAAAGGCAGGTAGTCTAGCAACAATAATTTCATTAAGAGTAAGGTGTTTCCATTAAATAACTTCTCCATAATTTTTTACAAGGCAGTCACCTTTGCCCATGGTTG
The DNA here is from genome assembly GCA_029282475.1 of Phrynocephalus forsythii. Classification (NCBI taxonomy): domain Eukaryota; kingdom Metazoa; phylum Chordata; class Lepidosauria; order Squamata; family Agamidae; genus Phrynocephalus; species Phrynocephalus forsythii. The sequence goes on from JAPFRF010000005.1 coordinate 57,642,781, forward strand.
TGAGTGCTGGCCGCACATGTGCGGAAGCTTATTTTTTATTCTTAATGTAGTATGACGGGATAATATTGCTTGCACAAAATTATGAGATCAACATATTCAAATTCTGGAGCAGGGGACTACAACATTAATTGACATAGCCAGTAGATGTCTAGCAGAAGGCACAAGTGTAATTTACTGTGCTGTGTAGCTGAATTATTTTACTAACTATTTTTAACTGCAAACTGATTTCTTAGTTCCTACAGAGGGCTAAAGCAAGCTTTCCAGAATATGGTGTTCACATGGAACGTTTATCCTTTCAATGCTAATTTCTGAGTTTATTATTGTTTTATAATGCAAAAATGTAGATGTGAGCAAGATTATTTTTTTAAAAAAACTGTTGTGTTCACGTGAGGACAAAATCTTGGGGGTGACTCACAATATTTCACACAATGTAATCACCAGGAGTTTACTTGATGCTTATGTTTGAACATGTCTGGTGTGTTTCAACATGTGTTGAACTGTGTTTTATGATACTATTATACATATTTAATCAGACATAAATCTCACTAAATAGAACCGGACTTGCTGAGTAGTTAGTGAGTTTAGAATTGCAACATAAAGTTGCATCCGATGTTACCTTTTTCACAAAATGGTATCTGTAGGGATAGACTTTCATTCATGGCAGGAGGTTGACATTTCTGAGGACACATCCTATACCCAGAGGGAGATTGGCTGTCTGCCATGACTCCTGTCATGATCTTTCACACAAGGCTCCCCAACATTCTAGAACAAACATCTGAGTACAGAAGACCTGAGGAGATTGGCAGAAATCCACCCCCTTTCTCTTCATGGGTGCTAGGAGCACAGTTTCTATCGTTTGCCTAATAAAGTTGAGGCATAAATAAAATATTAGTCCCATCAAGAGTAAAACCATTTGATATGGGTGGGACTCATTAGCCAGACTTCTCATCTCCCTATTGTGTTCAATATATTTACTGTGTATACTCTTGGCATAACTATTGTTGAATGTAATCCTTAGTTTTTACCTAGATTTTGGGTAAGGTAAAGAATGATCTGAATATGTATTGGAGCACTACATTTTTGTGCCTTTTGGGGAGTAGAAGGCACAATGCCTTCAACACTTAATTATGAAGAGTACTGGATGCATTTGACATTAATTCTAATGATCAACTAGATTTCAAATCAGTTTATGCAGTTGTATTTCCATAACAATGTGATACATTATTTTATACATTTATCCTCTTAACAGTTTAGGCACACCTGGGGTTACCTCAAGTTGTCTATGGCCTTCACCTCCAGCTTGGTTGTACTTTGTTTTGTGTGTGTGTGTGTGTTATCTCATCATGTTTTGTTTTAAAAAGAAAAGGTGAATGTTTTCTGTGCTGCAGTCCTGTCTAAGTTATATTTGAGAAAGAGAAGGGATCATGAAGTATTGCATGTTGCTCTAACTTGAACTTAAAAATCGAACAACACAGTAGCCATAATTATGCAATTTTCTCTTGAGATCATGGAATTTATGTTTTCTTTGCACAGAACACAACACAAGCATTGACCTTGGTACGAAATGATGCTCTCAGATGTGTAATTTGCAGCTTAGAGTCATATGGACTCCCATTAGTCTTTCCTGCCACTATCCCCTTATTAATTTTAAAGTTTAAAGGTGTGCTGGTAAAGGGTAAATGCTAACAGTGGAGGCCTAAAATGGAATGGTAGTGACTGTGAGTAAATGCTGTTTTAAGCAGTCCCCAGGCTTGGATGTGTCTGTAGCCATCTTAAGATGACAGGGGAGAGTTGGTGCTTTTAGCATTCCAAATTTAACTTTCTCAGCACCACTAATTATAACAAAAGCACATAGAAATATTGCTTGTTCTTTGAATACCTAGGGGGGTTGTGTCCAGTGCTGTGATAAGGACAATGCACTTCACTAGTTCATTTCTGCTAAAGTGACTCTTGAAGAGATTTATTTTGAAATTCACGTAAGTGAACAAAGATTAGGTGTTATACAAATGCTGCAATTACAAAGTATTCTTTTGTATGAACAAGCATGTGTTGGTCTTTAACTAAAAGATACCCCACAATGAAGAACATTCAATTTCCTCTTATCCCCTTTTGCAGCATCAAAATGCCTGAATGCTCAAGTGACTGGATAAGTACTAAATATTTAATTCGTGGAGTTACATTAACTGAGTCTTTGATCTGAAAGTTCTTAAACACATCTTAAAAGCACTTCAAAAACTGGTTAGTGTTTCATTACCCTCTCTTAAGAGTTATTTTACCAAAACATCCAGTCAAAAAGCAGAGACTTGTGATTAATAACTTACAACCTTTTGACCAGAGTGCCACCTAATGATAATTTCTTGGTGCCTCAGTAGGTGGAACACTGTGGGTATAAGGTCTGTCTGCATCACCGCTAGTATCATATCCTCTCCTACATTTGGAATACATTTTTGCTCAGAAAGAGTGAGTTTAAAAGTTTTTAGGAGCAGAACGGGTTTGTTTAATACCAACACAGCACAAATCTATTCTTTTTTAAGGTTGTTGAATAACTAACCAGTACTACTGATATCAGTACTTCTATGAATCAACTACTGAAGCAAGATGTCCTCAAATTGAAATTAAAACATTAATATAAAAATTATCCTTCTTCTGAAATTGATGTTTATCACTTACATTACAATCACTTTGATTTTCATTTTTTTAAATGAACTTAAGTTAAATTATCAGAATAATCAGAACTCCATCTTTGTTCCCAGTGTGTCTGTGAAGATTCTCAGTCATCCAGGTGAGTTTATCTGGAATTTGAGTCATGGCAACTGGACTTCTTTTTCTATCTCTCACAAAAAAGAAGTCTAGGCCTTTCTGATTTAAACTTTTTGTTTTTTATAGATCCTTTTGAAAATAGTTTGTTTTTAAATGAGTATATAACTGTGTATTTTAGATGTATTTTCTATGTGGGCCTTTCTAAATGAACTTTGTTTTAAAGAGGACATTTCTAAATGAACTTTGTTTTAAAAGATATGTTTACATGTATCTTGATATTTTCCTTTGGTTGCTTGAAATGTCCAAATATTTATAAAATGTGAAAGCTAGATAACTTAACTCTAACCTGCAGAACAGTTAGGGAAATGTGGGTCTGATTAATTCAAAACAGTATTCATAAAAATAAATCCCCAAACTTTCCTAATCTTGCCCTCCTCCACATGTTGGACAGATATTCCATAGTTACTCTGAACTAGCACTTATTGAATAGCAGCTTTTTCATCAAAACATCATTTTCTATATTATGTTAGTGAACTGGATTGTCAATTTTTCTTTCTGGCCATAGCAGGACTCTCTTTGCTACAACTAAATTTTACAGTCCTATAGTTCCAAATAACATATAATGTACCCTGTTATTAAAAGGAACAAATCTTCCTTTTTAACTTAATATTGAGAGAGGGGATAGAGATATGAGCACATCCAACTTCTCCAAAATAGATAAGGCTGCCTGGCATGTCCAGTCCAATTCAACAGAAAACTATTGATACAATGTTCCAACAGGAGAAATTGCAGAAGGATCTATATGCAATGATGCAGAAAATCCAAGACACGGTGGTAACCCATAAGGAGGAAACAACCAAATTCCAAAGTGAAACAACTGTGTTTCAGAATGAAATGAGAACTAAACATCAAAATCTAGAAGATTAAATAGATAAAATGAATGATTGAATTACATCAGTGGGCACCAACAAAAGAGACCTAACAAAAGGTTGCTGAAAGCTAACAATCTATTGAGAAGGTTGAGGGAAATACTGATCAAATACAGAAATAGCTGGAAGAAATGAAGAAGGAGAATCAAAGTTTACTTCAAACAAATCAAGGTCTGATGAATACAATTGTGTCAATTGAAATGGATAAAGAATCCAGCATTTTGAGACTACAGAACATTCCAGAGGAGAAGGAAATACACCTGTCAGAACATAGAGTCAGCTCGAGCTATGCAAGAAAGAATAAAATTCCATGTGAAGTTCATGTAAAATTTGTCAAGAGAACAGCAAGAGACAACATCTTGAGGATAGTTAGAGATGAATCAATAGTATATGAACAAGCAGAATTGGTGGCACTGAAACAGATTCCCTGGAGAGTAAGATAATGGAAAAAACAATGCCATTTCTTGACCAACAAGTTGATTGAGAGGAGAATAAATTTCAAGTGGCTGTTACTAGAAAGTATCTTAGTGAACTGGGAGGCAAGAAGATGTAAACTTGATAATTTTATGAAAAACATATTAATAGAAGAAGAAATATAGCAACCAGATACAAAAGAAGATTCCAGAAAGAAGGGAGAATCAAGATTAGAAGAAATAGAGGAACAAGGAGAACATGAAAATCCAGGAGAAAAAACAGAAGTGTTGGCAAAAGATAAAAGGCAATCTAGAGCAATAAACCCAGAATATTCTCTGTAATTATTAATGGACTGAACTCAGCAGGGGAAAGGAAGAAAATCTTCTCACAACTGCAAAAGATTAAAACAGATATTATCTTCTTACAAGAAACACACATTAAAAAACACCACCACAAATATTTAGAATGTCCAAAAATTAGGAAATTGTACTATTGAGCAGCGCAACAAAAGAAAAGAGGAATAGCTCTCTATATTAAACAACCATTAGATGCCAAACTTATACACACAGATGACGAAGGAAGAATTTTAATGGTTGAAATAACAATAAACCAAATGAAATCTCTACTGATAGCAATATATGCACCCAGTAACAAACAGGAAGAATTCTATATATTTGTGGTTTTTTTTTTTTTTTGTAGAAAATGAATAAAATATAGTAAAAAAGAATAAATTTCCATTTGAGTTACAAACACAGTTTTCTCTTTAAAAGGCTTCCTCTGAAGATGTTAACATCTGAACAGGTACACAAGTAAACATTTGTTGCCTTAGCTAGCCAGACCTCAAGCTGTCCAGATGTCAAAAAATTAAAACCAATAGCTTGAATAGGGTCTAGCAAGCCAGGGAAGGTCTTTCAGTTTCAGGGTCATATGACTGTGATATCATGCAACAGTTGCCAACCTAGCTGCCACATGTCATACCAGTTAAAATCCCAGTGTGGCTCGGTACAAGGCAGCTTCTTACAAAAGAAAATTATATTTTCTTTTTGCCCACTGATATTTCAGAATATGTACAAAGCCCCTTTCGGGTGCTTAGACTAGGTAGGTTTTGTGACGTGGTAAAGATGGAACTTATTTATCCTTCAGAACTGATTATTTGAGAGAGACTGTGGCCTGTGTTCCATTAAGTGCTTATTGGAGTCCGATTATTATAGCTTGTGTAATAGCCACTCAGCCTGATGGAATTTGAAAAGCAACAATCGCTGCTCTGGAATGAAGGAGAAAAATGAATCTATCATACTTTTTTCTTTGTATAATCTCCTCCATGGTATTAGTGAGCAACATATGGCTAAACTGTCATGCACTACTTAGAAAATGTATCTTCTAGTTCTGAAAGGGAATTCTCTTCTATTGGTGCTTAGCTTGTGTCAAGAGTGCTTTGCATATAAAAAGGACTTGGGGATAGAATCCAGTTATATAAAGCAAGGCTTCTTTGTGTGGAGTCCTTTTGTAGTACCAACATTAAAAGGCTTTTTATAAATAAAAGTGGAATATAATTATAAATGCCCTTCTAGGGGAAAATCCTTGATTACCTTTGAATTTTTCTGCTATTTGAAAAGGTTATACTTAACAGGTTCAGTTTCTTACTTGAAGTTGCTGTTCCCAAGGGAAATCAGCCTTCCATACAAACTGTTTCAATTGGGTTACATGGCTTCACTTTGTGTCATGCATTTGTTAACTGACAGGTTATATAACACTGCAGGCTAAATATATATTGCTCTGTATTCAGGTACTGTTGGTGTCCTGTATTTGAGGATTAATGAAAAACAGTGATAAGGTAAGTGTGGGAATGAAGACCCAAAGTCAAATTAAAACAACAACAACATTTTGCATGGTTATGCTTACTGAGACATTTTACTGAAATATAAAAGCAAAAGACAAAACTCAAAATCAATAAAAAATTGTTTAAGCCAGGTTCAAATTAACATCATACAGTTTTGTTCCTCAGTACTGTTTTTGAACTTTAAATACTCAGGTGAGTTGGAGTTCCATCACTTTAAATGGTTAAGAATATAGAATTTCAATATATTTATCAAACGAGTTTCTTAAAAACTTCTGACCTTTTTGTTTAAAATATTTTTAGGTTCATGATTATCTGAAGGCAATGGTGAGAACTATCCCACCTCATATTAAAAATGAAGGCTTCAATCTTGGGTATCCCATGCCTTATAGTGAAATAGTTGAATTTACAGGAATTTTGGCTATGGTTACCAATACCTCCAGTTGTCAGCCCCACTCCCCTACCCGGATCCCAAAGGTGTGTCCTAGCACTCATAAAGACCATCACCTTACCTGGATTCCAAACTTTAACTTTTTTAAAAGGAAGACTTGAAGCCTTATAGAACCAGAGATTTAAGGCAAAACATAGTTTCAGTGCTTTGATCTGCTGTGAAAGAAGCCTTTCCTCCATTAGGAGATGTTGGAATGTTGCAAGCATATTGTCCTTTAGCAAACAGCTGAGATGTGTTGGGTGTGGGTGTGGGAACTGAAGTCTAAAAAATGAAGCTTTCAAAGCTCTGATGTCATACATTTTATTGCATTTTCTTCTTTGGCAAGAAGTTAAATTCTATGACCTCTGCAGCCCTTTGCTCCCCCAGCCTGAAATAAAGAGACGGACAATAGGCATTGGATCAAATAGGGCCACAACTTTATTAACGTATTAAATCAAGGTTGTTAAACAAGGGAACCTGCACAGTGAATAGGTTGGGTACAGAAACTCATTAAGAGCTCCATCTCCCAATTTAGATGTTAGATTTTGTGATGCCATGGTTGGGCCGAAGACACCTCACCATTGGCGGAGGTTGTCTAGGGGAGTTAAGGAAGATTTGCTGGTTTGGCTGGGATTTTTGGTGGAGTTCAGTGGGGCTTCTTTTTGGAGGTCTGAGCTGCTGCTGGACTCAGATTTACAGGTGCATACAGACAGTGTTAGGTTTTGGCATGTGCTTTCAGGGTAGTTGGTGTGTGGAGCAGTGGCCTGTAGAGTGGAGAGAGTTGGAAATTACTAGAGATTTGACTTTCTTAGAGTTTTTTTTTCGATTTCTGGAACCCTGTGGCTTTGTGGGGAGTGTTGGGCAAATGCTGCGGTCACCTTTAGGTGTGACAAGCAGGCAGTGGTTCAAATTATTAATTCATTGACTTCCAGGTCCCCCAGAGTTATGGCCTTGTTACAAGCCTTCATGTTAAAGTGTTTGAAGCTTAATATTGTGTTTCATGCTAAGCATGTACCTGATGTGCAGAATTAGCTGGCTGACAGCCTGTCATGTCAACAGATTGGGAGATTCAGGGCATTGGCTCCAGCAGCAAGGCTCCTTCCGGAAGTACTTCCAGAGGAGGTATGGAGCATTGGATCGTAGAAGCCCACTGGGCAATGGTTTGACCCTGGCACCTAGTACTAGGTGTTATGTTGCTGCTTGCTGGGAGTTTGAGTGTTTTTGCATTGGTGAGGGTAGACAATGAGTATGGCCTGCTGACCCTGAGTTGCTCATGCAGTTTGCAGTTTTTCTTCATCGGAAGGGTTTAGCTCCCTGTTCAATCCAGGGCCATATGGCAGCCATTGCCTTTTATGCTAAGGCAAAAGGCTTTGCTCACCCAACTAATGATGGCAGTGTTCCCAAGATGATAAGAGAGGCATGGGCCAAGATGCTTGAGGGATGGGCCAATAAGACCAGACAGGCATTCACCCATTTCACCAGCTGCTTTAATAATGTTGAGTTTGGATTGGGGGGTGGTTTGTAGGGATAGTATGAAGCAGCCTTGTTCACTGTGGCACACTCCTGGCATTATTATTTTTGAGCTTTTTGGATTGGTGGTGGTCTCCAGGATAGATGTCTCAAGCTGTCTTGCAAAGAGTGGACCTGCTGGTCACACAGGACCAGCTAATATTGATGTTAATAAGGTCCAAGACTGATCAATTGGGGGTGGGGAAGTTAATACAGTTAGGAGTTTGTCATATTAAGGAAATTTGACCATACTTAGCCATAACACAGTCTTTATAGCTGAGGGGCGAGAATGAGGGGAGTTTGTTTTTACACCAGGATGGCACCCCTTTGACAAAGTATCAGTTTTGGTATGTGACATCCAAGGAATTAGATAAGGCTGGATTTGGGGGATGACACTTTGAGATGCACTTGTTCTACATTGGAGCGGCCTCTACAGCAGCTGCTTTAGGGTATTCAGCTAGAGAGATCCAAGCAGTGGGTAGATGGACCTTGCAAAACTACAAGACTTATGTTAGGAGGTTGCCTGAGTGTTAGGGCTGGTCTTCGCATGTTGTTCTCTTGTTTTGCAAGTTTACCACTGCATTCCAGAGTTTGGGTGATCGTCTGTGGGCACAGCTTCATATATTGGGTAGCAGTGCAAGCAAGGTGAACCAGCTGGGGCAGAGATCTGGGCCTGGGTCCATCTGCATGGATCGACTGGCAAAGTCAAAGGGGCATGCTGTGGGAGAGCTTTCTTTCCCTGGTTTTGCAATGTTGCATGGTTGAGACTGCAGCTATTTTGGTTATCCACCTTGGTGGTAATGACTTGACCCAGCAATCGGGCAAGTCACTTATTTTACAGGTCATTGGTTTCTAAAGCATAATTTTCCCGATATGCGGTTGTTGTGGTCAGAAATCTTGCAACAAATATCTTTTGGGGATGCACAAAATCCTGGTAAGGTCAATTGCGCTCGGAAGGGTGTCAATCGAGAGGTCGAGAAAGTGATGTGAGGTGGGCTAGGGGATGTCATAAGACCCTCAGGGCAGGAGGGGGGTATATCTATCTCCAGATGGGCTATATTTGTTTCTACAAGGGATTCAGGGGAGCTTTTGTTGCTGAGGTTGGTCGGCTGTGTGGGGGGCAAGGAGCATACAAGTAGCTCCTTAGCCTTGACAGGTAATGAATAGGTTATAGAGACAGTGGAGATCCCAGAGGCATCAATGAGTGCTTGGTAGCCCTCTTGCAGTAAATAGGATGTAATTGGCCATTGGTTAGGAGGATAAATTAAGAATAACGAGGCAGAGGGCTGCCCTGAGGTATCTATACATAAGAAAAGCCAGCCAGGTGCAATCACTCTGCATGGAAAATTAAGGTGTCCTACTAGCACCTGTAGTTCCTTCAGGGTTACCATTCCCTTACCCAACATCAACTGGATTCACACTCTCAAATCTTGCAGCTTGTCATCAGACAGTCTTGCTGACAGGTGTCCAGATCAATACCTAAATAAGTCAGCTTCATTGCAGGTCCCTCCATTTTTTCCTTGGCTAGAAGAATCCCCAATTCACTGGCCACCTGTGCAAAGCTTGCCAGCAACTTCGTACACTGCCCTGACCCAGCCCTTCCTGAAAGTAAAAAATCATCTAGATAGTGTACTATCTGTCTAGACCTGCTCCTAACTTGCACTACCCATTCCAGGAAGGTGCTAAAACATTCAAAAGCTGCACAGGAAATGGCACACTTCATGGTCAAGATCCTACCCACGTAAAACTTTCCTTCAAAACCAAATCCTGACAACCCAAAATCTCATGGATGCATGGGTAATAGTCCGAATGCAGATTTGATATCACATTTACCTAGTTCTGCACCCACTTCACAAGCCTTCACCATACGCACTGCCGAATCAAAGGAAGTATAATGAACACTGCACAATTCCCTTGGAATCATGTCATTCACTGATCTGGGCACAGGGTAATGGTGAATTAAAGTCCAAAGGACTTCTTCATGCCTTTTCCTCTTTCTCTTTCTCTTCATGACTTTCTCCTCTTGCTCAAGGGTGCTCAGATTCTCCCAGATTGCCCTGAAATCTGGATAATCATCTTCATCCGAAGATGATAAGGTGGTGGTGGGGAGGCCTCACAGGAGCCCTCTTTCTTGCAGGCTGCTTGCCCTGTCCTGCTGGTTTTCCCTTTTTAGGCCCCATTCCTGGACAATTCAACCTACAGGGATGCAGTCCCATACAATTCAACCTGCAGGGATGCAGTACTAAGCAGGGCTGGGCTGCTAGCAACAGGTGCCCTCCCGAGTACTCCCCTATTGACTCCTTAAATATCAAATTGCCTGCCCTTATTGTAAGTCAAAATGGGTAATCACTTGTCTAATTAGGTCCAGTGCTTGTCACTGTCCTAATAACTTAATGACAATTTCCTGGCAAGTGCCCTCTAGAACAGGAGGGGGAGAGGGGGCTATAAAGGAAGAGCCCAACAGCCACAGTTCAAATCTGCCAGCCCAATCCTGCCCAAACCAGTAAAGGTCTTGTTTCCCATTCACTCTCTCATTTTTTAAAAAAATAATTCCTCCCACTACCAAAACGGCTGGCTACTCCCCGCAACTAACAGCCCACAATTGAAAACTCTATCACTAATCTGCCCCCCAAAATTATTATTCTCTTCTCTTTCTTTTTTAAATACTATTTTCTTATTGCTATTAGTATTAGTATTATTTTATTTTATTTCCTCCTTTTTAAAAAATACAGCAATGTGGAGGGGCTCCCCTACACCCACAAGCCTCACACTATCAAGCCCCCCATGGCCATCCACACCCAAAGCCAACCCTCTCTTCTCCCTGTCCAACCCCCTCCTTCTCTCCCCTGAGGCCTCATGCGAGGCATGTCTTCACCACGTCCCGATCTTCCTCCAATACACCCGCGTCTTCTTCTCCCCAATTATGGCCTTGTAGGTGAAAAAACAAAAATGATCCTAATGAATCCTACAGAACCATTGCTTTGCATGCCCTAAGTACATCCAATCTCACCTGATTTCAGAAGCTAAGCAGGGTTGGCCCTGGTTAGTACTTGGGTGGGCCACCGACCACCAGGGAATAGCAGGTGCTGTAGGCACCTGGAGTAGGAACTGGCAAACCACTCCAGTATTCCTACCAATAAAACTCCATGGACATGGGGTCATGAAGAGTTGGTCATGACTGTAATGACACAACACACACACACACACACACACACACACACACACACACACACACACAAAAGATACCAGGAAACAATGATATGCAAATAGCACTTGGGCCACTTTTCTAATTAGTTTTGCATCCCAAACACGCATTTAGCCACTATTTCAATTTCATGTCTGGGTTATGTAATACAAGCCTGAGAACACTGATTTTGGCAAAGGTCTAGGTCAGTGTTCCCTAACCCCCGGGCCGCGGACCGGTGCCGGTCCGTGGATCAATCGGCACCGGGCTGCAGGCAGGTGGAAATCCAACGCGTGTACAGCCTCCTGTAACGTGGAGACGCGTTTGTTAGGCAGCTTCCTCTGGGGGATTGCCCGCCTTTCACGCGCTGGCACTGCAGCGTTTCTAGCTCAGGGATTCTACGGCGCTCCTTCCTTTCAGCGCTTTCTTTCCTTTCGCTCCACGAGGAGCAGTCGGTGTTTATCTTTTTTTTTTTTTGGTCGGGGCGACCACGGAGGTGCCTGTGCGCAGCGGCGGCAATTTCCTTTCAGGCACTCTGAGGGGCAGCTCCAGCAAGCGCAGGCGGGGCCCAGAGGGGGAGAGGGGGGAGAGAGCGAGAGAGCGAGAGGAAGATGGCGGCCTCCTTGTGGCTCCGCCGGTGGTGCCGTAGCCCCGCCCACCTGCTGGGCAGGCATGGCATCTGGGGGGCTCTGGGGGCCGCCCCGCAAGTGGCGGGCTGGAAATTTCTCCACGGGACCCTGGAGCTGCTGGGTAAGTGCCCCAGTGCGTTAGCGGCGATGGAGGAGGAGGAGGCGCCGCCCTGCTGGGATCCTGCCGCCCAGCAGCAGCAGCAGGTAGGTAGGTAGGGAGGGAGGGCAGCGCAAGCCAGCCCCACTTTCTCCCGGCAGAGGGGCAGCGAGCCCCCCCACACCGCCCCAGTCCCAGCCCTCAAGAGGCGGAGCCTGGTGGACCCGGAGGCTCGGAAGAGGAGGAGAAGCGGGGAAATGGCCTCTCCCAGCGGGGGTTGGTGGGTGTGTGGGGGTGGGGTGGGGTGGGGTGGGGGGGAAGGATTCGTCCACTGCCGGTGGGGAGGCTATGGGGTGAGGCTGGTGGCGGGCAGGGGCAGGCAGGCCCACAAGAGGAGGAGGGGGTGAGGTGGGTGGTTGGGACTCGGAAGGCGAAGGCGGTTTCGGAGACGAAGGAGGGGGGAAACGGAGGATAAATCAAAATTATTAAATCAAAACAAGTGGGCCACGGAAAAATTATCAAACATTTACCGGTCCGCGGGGATAAAAAGGTTGGGGAGCACTGGTCTAGGTAACTGAGGTCACAGTCCTACACACACTGGGTCTAGGGGTCACCACCAATGAACATGTTTGGAAGTTTTTCCCAATCTAAAAATGCATAGGATTGCATTGCCAGTACTGTATTTGTAAACTGAGATTAATGTGTAGGCTTCTTCACTGTAAAGAACAGAAGTCATCTTACTTAAAGGTAGTATTGTCACAGCCTGCATCTGTTCAAAGGTAGCACCTGATAGTGTGACACCTGTGGGCTCCTCAGTTTGCCCAATATAATAATGTGTAGCAGAAATGTAGAAGGCAATTAAAACATGTCCATGTACATAATATATAAATTTTAGTTCAGACTAAAAACTGGGATAATAAAGATGTCTTTCTTTAAGGAGTAATGTCAGTGAAAAATCAAATCACTTTTGGGGTAGACATTTCATCATCAGCAAACCTGGTCCTTGAGGCAGAGGTGAGCATGCTGATGGCAGAGGTCTCCTTGGACCACACCAGCTTCTGTTTGAAACTGGATGTGATGGAGGCACACATCCAGATTTAGCAGATTAAGGTGAGAAGGGGTGATCCATGTCCCCAGATGCAAGATTCTTCGATTTTCTGGAAACACACATTTGGATAGAAAATTTTGGTTTTGGTAGGATAGCTCCAAAGGTCACATTAAACCGCTTCAGAGCTACATTTGGCCACTCGATTCCTACTCTTGCTTTACAGAAAGGTGTGTAAGCCCTTTCAAGACAAATTGAACAGAATATAACTTCAGGTTTATTTAGTGTGTATTGATGAGCAGGCAGAATTCTGGTTGGTCCTGCCCACGAACCTGTGGCTATAGGCAGGTAACTTCCACTCATCCACAGAGGAATTTACTGCAAGGCTCTATGGCAGTGTTGGTGAACCTATGGCACAGGTGCCAAAGGTGGCACTCAGAGCCCTTTCTATGGGCACCCGACATCGCCCCTTCACAGCCACCTGTATTCAGGTTAAATTGCTCTATTGGCACTTGTGAAAAAATTAGTGGGTTTTGAATCCCAGTTTGGACACTCAGTCTCTAAAAGGTTCGCCATCACTGCTCTATGGCCTTCTCCCATTTTCACTTCTTGCTCTTAATTTCATAAGGTTAAGCAGTTTGACACTCACACCATTCTTGCAAGGTAGAACTGCCAACACATCCATAAAACACACAGGATCCTGCCGGATCATCGATGCAAAGCCTGATTTTAAGTACCCTCTTATCTCAAAAAAGCAGACAATTGAATGGAGAAAATGTTATATTTTATTAAAGATAATAAAGAAAGCAAAAGTTTCAAAAAGCATCAAAAATAGTTTGGAGCAAACAATCAATAAGAATCTATATCAAGAGCAATTCAGAGCTAACATACAAGTAAATAAGAAAGCTAATTCAGCTACCTAGTACTTACACACTAGCATAGCTTCAGCATTGTCTCAGAGCATGCCCAGAGTGCATCCCTAATGGCATAGCATAACGGGACAGTGACTGAGAATAGGTTCTCCTTGGAGATAACTAAGCCAACTAAAGTAACTACTGAAGTTCCTTTTATAAATTATCACCTTCCACACCTTTTGAGGTGGTCCACTAATCAGGCCTCAAATTCTTTCAAATGTTCACAAAGAAAAAAGCAGGTTCTATTTATATTTCTTTACAACTGCTTCATACATTTTGCTTCAATTTGATTTTGCTATGGGTCTGGACCTTTCCTTTATTTTTGTCTTACTATCATAGTTACTCTTGGAAACAAGTAGTATCTGTTCAGCATTTCTGCATAAAGAATGAAAATTGTAAAATGTCATTATCCCGTTTCATTGCTCTGTGTAATCATAGCCACACATTTATTACAATGAGCACCTATCTCTTTTATAATAGCCACTTTTCACAACTTCAATTGGCCCATCAGATGCTCTATATGCAATTGATTTACAGAGCTACAGTTAGCAGTGTGAAATCCAAGTCTCCATGACGTATTCTGCTCCCTGTGCATATGGATACACATATCCTAAATGTCTACTAGGAACTGGAAGAGATCCTGCTGTGTAAGCATGTGTTGCTAGAGATGAAGGCATTCTTGCTTTATGATATTCCTGATAATATTTGTGTGGTGGCTCAGCAAGTTGTATGCCCCCACCTCCAAATTGGCTCAAGTATTTTAAGCACGTTCTGTGTTTGTGCAAATAAATAAAAATCCAGTCACTGTCCTCTTCTGCAATTATTTTATAAAGTTGGCCAAACTCTATTCAAACAACTGTGACTATACTTAGTTGTGTAATATATATCTATCTGTTCACAGTGAAGAAATCTTAATAGCTGTGAGTTAGGCAGCCATACACTTTCAGTTGGTGGGGAATTCTATTTTCTGTCAAGCATCTTATTTTTTGACATAGAAACAAGCTATATTATTTATTTGGAGGGTAATAGTGAATGTGGCTCTGTCATATTCCATTATTTCAAAAACACTTCCTCCACTCACAAGGCTGTTTTTGAAATAGGAGCATTGACTCCTGTCATTGATCAAACTTCACTGGTGAGACAAAGATTGTGTGTGTGTGTGTTTGCACATGCATAGAGTTGTTAGTGCTATCAATGTGTGATCTTCTGTCAGTAGAATAGTGCATGCTGTGGAACATAAATAATATCTAAAATGTCCTCCCCCAGTGTCCATAAGACAAATGAAATGAAAAATGGTTGCACTTGAGTGAAATTTCCCTAGGGAGAGTGAGTTATAGACAATGCTCCAAGGACACACAAACGAAAGTGGATTGATGTTCATCCAACCTCTCATACTCTCTGTTTTGTCTCACAAGTATGCAATCTTTAAATGTAAGCAGCAACCTCTTTGTTAGGCAACATGTGATCCTGAATATTGTGATTCTGAATTAGCTTGCTAACATGTTGCAATTCTGAATTATCCCCCTAATTTTTGCAGTAGCTTCATTGGGCCCCAACATATATAACAGTAAACTGGTGGTTAGTCATTTGAAATACTACAAACACATTCAAGTCAATGTCATTTGTGTCAGTCCACAGGCTATATGATTTTCTTCAGGGTTTTTTAAAATCTACTGTGATGATGACAAGTAACAAAATTACAAAAGGATTGATTATTTAATAGAAAGCCCAGATAAGATAGGGCTTGATTAATTAGAAGCTGTGTTGTGGCATTGCATTATTATTGACACACCAGAGAGCTAAAAGTCTTAAAAACACTGGCTGGAATCCTGGGGGAATATGAACATGCGTATATTACTCATGTTGTGAAAAAGAAGTCATAGCAGACTCCCAATTAAAATACACTGAAGAATATTCTTCACCACCAGTTATGTACCTAGGCATTGGGGAGTAGGAAGGAAAGCTGTTTGGAGGTTTTCTATACCAGCTAATGCAGTGGGCTAATGATATGTCTCCAGGAAACCTGCTTGTGCTTGTGTTTGCCAAGACATGTTTCCTTCAGTGCTCCCTGCCAAAGATGAATCTGGCCTCCCACCAGACTAGCGGAGGTGGAGTGGCAATTCCACTACATTAGCTGATGTGCAGACAGAACCCAGCTGGCAGCACTAAGAAAAACCTCCCATTCAGAGATGATCTCAGCCTGCAACGTCGTGGGAAGTTTTGCTTTTCTTTCCAAAGAGCAGCAGGCTGGGCATGGTTAAGCAGAATCAATAAACATGTTTATCTGTTTGCTTGTTTTTTCGTTAAATCTGAGAGCCCATGATTCAATTTTTGATAATGTCACCCCCACAAACAACTCAATTGGATTCAATCCTTTTGATTTCCTTTCTCAGCTCTTTCTGCATTCTCACAGGCAGACAGACAGACAGACATCCTTTGGGCAGAAATTTAATACTCAGGAAAGACTGAACTTCCTCCCATAGGGAAAACACTTGCTCCAAAACCTTATGAGAGGTCTTGCTGTTTTGCTCTACTGTTTCCCTTGATCTGCAAGAGCATACCTGCATGGAGCTGTCCTTATCTTTGGGTATTTGGGTGGTGCGCTTCAGTGAACCCTTTGAACCCTTTGAAGCTGTTCATACAGAGTTCTGCAGGCACATTAATGCACTGACTGTGAAAGCTGCTGACTGTTCCAGTCCTCAAGCATAAAAAGCAAAATCTATGGAAAATGGCATTGCACTTTACCTGACTTAGGAGAAACCCTGGGTGAACTGTATTTAAAAGAAATAGTGTGGAAACACACTTGGGGATTCTCTGTTCATGCATTTTGAATGCTTCTTCAGTTAGTTTTCTTTCAGCGCTTTGGACAGTGTTTCAGAAGCCTGGTCCTGCTAACCTTGTAAACATAGTAATGATGGGACCATTAGAATCCCAAAAGGCTGTCTTAAGTACTGTGTGTTGTATTTCCCAATTGACATTTGGAGGCTTTCCAGGTAAAATTAGTCAACCCCACAAAGTGCAGTTATAATCTTTGCACTATAAATATTACCTGTACATAACCTCCTCATGGGGAAAAATAGTAAATATAGAATGGGAAGCAGAGAAATAAAAAAAGAGCAAGCTTTACACGAAATACTTCTACAGTTTCCTAAAATACATAGTATGATAGGTGTGCTATTGTTGTCGGATGCAGAGGCCTGAAGAGCCCAGTAACTGCAAAATGTCAATAAAAGCACAGTTCAAAAGGGTTGTTTTTTGTTTGTTTTTTACTTTTTTCCGGATGAAGCCACTTCTCTACCTGCCTCCAAGAGACATCTAAATTTAACTGCATGCAACATTTGGTGTGGAGGTCAAATTAGAGTGTTCATTTCTATAGGCACAGATAACTTCTCTTCAGCCATTTGTGTAATTTAAATTTGTGGTGCTGACATAAAGCCCTGGAGTAAAGGGATTCCATCTCATGAGTCCATTATGTAGTTGAAGCTGAAGTACAAAGAAGGCCTGCACCAATTTGTCAGCAAATTGGTGCACACACCTAGTCTGTATGCATAAAAAAATAACACTCAGCGGCTGGCTTCTACAAATGCACCAGGCTGCATATTGGCAGGTGAGATGGGAAATGTACCACAGGCAGTTACATTTTTCATTTGGTTGTTTTGCAGCTGAAGATATACTTCTAGTGGGGCAATGGCCATTCTACTGTGCCTTCCTCTGCTGCCAAAGTACCTCATGAAGAGTGTGTGTTTTGTGCTGCTAGGTTGTATTTGATGGCTTGGGAAAGAGGAGAACATGGGCTGAGGGAGAAGACAGCAGATTGATGTGCTTTGTTTTCCTCTCTTCAGCTGGTTCCCTCCCTCTTCTACCTTTATCTGCCTTTCTTGCCTGCATCTGTGTTGATTGGTGGTCATAAAAGAAGATATCATACCAACACCAACTCTGGGGAATTTCCCCCAACTTTTGTGAAGGGTAAAATAGTATTTGGACACCTTTAGTTTTTAGGGATCTCACCTGTCCTCCAAGAATTTTAAAAGGTTATTCACAGAGGCTCTCAGATTATATCTGCAAGTTCCTTTAACATCCTGAATGAAGTTCATCTGGTCTGAGATCTTTTCTTTGATTCCTTTAAAGTAGCTAGTTTATCTCTTCTGGGCAGGAGTTCTCTTGCAGCCTCCTTGATTCTACATTTACTAGGTTGAAAAGTAGTTTTCTTTTGGGAGAAGATGGCAAAGCATTGAGCAGTTCTGACTTTTCTATGTCCCCCTTTAGCCTTTGTCCGCATTTCTATATAGAAGATCCCATGTTTCCTTGTTCCTGTCCTTGCTCCCAGCATAGCTGAAAATTCGGTTTTTCTTATTAACAAATCTTTTAAGGCTGAGTTCATTCCAGGTTTTAGTCCTTGTGACCATCTCCCTACTAACACTGGGCATTTGGTTGCACCTTTCCTTGATGATTTGCCTCTTTTATGAATTCATGGTATCTTAGATCTATCTTGTACTTATTTTTACTCACCCTTTTAGCTACATTTCTATTGATTGTATAATTTTATAGGATAATTTCAATCTGCAGTGGGACAGGTATAGGCACATATATGTCAGCCTGTAATTCATGTTAATAATGGAGAAGGCATCATTTGGATTTGTCTCCTTTTATGCTATTAACAAAATGTTACATTTATGTTATGAGCTGCTGTCTCTTTGCTGCCTTGAATAGTATGGTCTATTCAATATCTTACTATGCTGACTTGCCTGAAGCAATGTGAAACTGTCACTTCGAGAAGCAATCTGGAAGTTGAGTCATGGTAACTGGGCTTTTTTCTTGAGAGATTGAAATGTTTCGCTACTCATCCAAACAGCTTTGTCAGTCCAGTTGCCATGACTTAGCTAACCTCACCTGGATGACTGAGAATCTTCACAGACATTTTCAGGAAGCAAATTCCAACATCTAGGAGCCATCTCCTCCTCCTCCATCACATCTCTCCATACTATTAAAATGAGAGGGGAATTATTTTGAATTTTTTTCAACTCTAAAACTAGTCTGCTGTCTTTTATGAGTCCATATGCATCACAATCAAGCAATGTAAATAACTTAAAATAATAACCCCGATTTCTATTTAATTTTACATCAAATGACTGTGACATAATTTATTCAACTTCATGAAATGTTTTTGTGTTTGGGGTCTTAGTTTGTTGCATAGTTGTGACTTTATAATTGGGTTTTTAGCTTAATGGCTCGAAAATGCAGTTTTGATGCAGACAGACAAACTCACCCACCCCTATCTATCCCTCGGAGTCTGAAAAAGCAAAAAATGGCTCTAGTATGGATAGTATAAAAGTCTGGTTGAGAAGGAGTGATCATCCACTAGTCTGGATGTTCATTGTCTTTTTATCATCCTTCCTCAGAGGAATTCAGTGATGCCATACATGTTTTTTTTTCTGTACCTTTTATCCTCACAAGAACACTGTGGAGCAGAATACAACTTTAAAGGGATAACAGGCATAAGAACATAAGAACATAAGAAGAGCCATGCTGGATCAGGCCAAAGGCCCATCTAGTCCAGCTTCCTGTATCTCATAGCGTTTGGGAGTGCATGAGACTAATATCTGTCTCCTGATACCACTCCCCTGCATCTGGCCCTTGAACTACCCTGGTTTAAAGCCTAGAGATTACATATCTCCATCATGGTTTGTAACCTGTGATGGACTTTTCCTCTAGGAATCTGTCCAATCCCCTTTTGAAGGCATCCAGGCCAGATGCCATCACCACATTGGGGCACACCGCTTTTCACTTCTCTCCATTGTGAAAATTTCCCATTAACACCTACTCTTTGTTTCCGGGATCTCAACCAGTTCTCAATCCATAAGAGGACCTGCCCTCTTATCCCCTGACTATGCAATTTTCTCAGCAGCCTTTGGTGAGGGACTGTGTCAAAAGCCTTTTGAAAATCCAGATAGACTATATCCACCGGTTCACCCAAATCCACGTGCCTGTTGACCTTTTCAAAAAATTCTAAAAGGTTTGTAAGACAAGATTTACCCTTACAGAAGCCATGCTGATTTTCTCTCAGCAAGGTTTGTTCTTTTATGTGTTTTAAGATTTTCTCTTTGATGAGGCCTTCCACCATCTTCCCTGGGACAGATGTAAGGCTAACCGGCCTGTAGTTTCCTGGGTCCCCCCTCCTTCCTTTTTTAAAAATTGGTGTGACATCTGCTATCCTCCAGTCCTCTGGCACTGTGGCCGTTTTAAGAGACAAGTTGCATATAACCGTTAAGAGATCTGCAATTTCATTTCTCAGTTCCCTAATAACCCTTGGGTGGATGCCATCTGGGCCCGGTGACTTGTTAATCCTCAATTTATCAATTAGTCCTAAAACCTCCTCTCTTTTAACCTGTATTTGATTTAATTCTTTAGTCAAGAGGGGCATAAAGTCATTTGGTGAGCACAACTGAGGAAGAATCTGAACTCAGTTTTTCCATTTCCCATGCTGCTTACAGTAGTATGGGAGCTCATGGGATCTTTTGTTGTGCTCATGCTGAAAGGGACTAGCTGGAATATGATTTGTATGTTGTTGGCCAAAACAGAAATCTGGGGCACAACTCCTGAGCCCCTGATGGTTTATTTGTTGGTCAGCTAAATGTCCTCTGCCCATGCTCAGAATATAGTTTTCTTTCTTTCTGGTTACATTATTTTCTCTAGCACTGAACCAAGAGACAGGGTCCAATGAATTTGGCCTCATAAATTGTATATGACGTACAGTAGTTCCATTTGTAAATGAAGGGCAAATCAGTGTTTTTTAAATAAAGCATTATGTTCTCCGTGGAACAACATATGAAAAAGAGTATATAAAACACCTTCAGAAGTAGTGGTGCAGTGCATTTTATCTTTGTGTTTCTCTGTTTTTTTGCCCTAAGGACCCCAGTTCAAATTTCTGATTGGTCATCAATTAAGTGGCAGAAGATTTATCTCCAACTACTTTTCCAGTACTAACCCAAAATTTTTGCTTCAGGTTATGCTTGGCAAATGCTTAGCGAATCAATGGTTTAAAAAAATCAATTTTAATTAAGCACTCTGCCAATGTTATGCCAGTGGTATTAAATATTCATTGTCATGGGATAATAGTCCCTTGCTATTACTGACAACCCTAAGAAAATACATGATATTTGTGAAACAATAGAGGTGAAAACAAAACTGTTCATTGGTGGTTATAAACTTCTGTTTTATTATTTCAAAAATGAAAAAAAAAAATGCCCCTATGACTTTATACTCACAGAATAGCTGCATAGTACTGATACCACTAAAGCAAATACTAATTTACACTGCCTTTGTCATAGTGATAGCTGCATGTGTAGCATGGGTATGAATTGTTGGACATATGCAGCAACTTACTGACACATGGAAGAGAATCTAAGTCAAGTAATGACAGAAAACACACACATTAAGTGCAATGTTCAGGGGTATTTGGGAGAACCATCTTCTTGCTTGACATTTTAATTAGATTACTGTAAACTTGGAGTGAAATAAAGGAAACCACATTATTTCCTTTTTCCTTTTTGCTCCTGGTTATGATTTAGAGTCCATACACTCAAGGGAACCCCACATATGTTAGAGCAGATGGAGTTCTGCAATGTACAGGTGCTTCTGTTTATCACCACCAATAATGGGAGATTTCAGTTTGTATACATAGGGACAACTCTTTATTTGTTTTTTTTTCTGAAGATTTTGTCACAAAATCTGTCAAAAACAAACAACAGAATATTTGTGAAGGCAATTTCTATCATATTTCAGAATGATGGAATGATACAATAACAATATGTATGACAGCTTTATATTAGATAATCATCCACCTTTAATTTTAGATTGTTTCATCCTACTTTTTTGAACTCTTGATGGTTACCACTTAAAATCAAAGACTTCTATTATATATGGAACAACAAACAGTAGATATTCTAGCTGAATTCAGAAAAGAGTCAATAGACATCATATTGTAAACATACATTGACTAACTGAGCATACCAAAGATTCAGAAAAACCATTAGTTTGCCCCTCATAAATTACAGAAAATATTTGGAATTGGATCATGAAAATTTATCTGGAAGTTGAGTCATGGCAACTGGACTTCTATTCTTCTTTTTTAATATGTTATTAGACGGAGAAGATAGGTGGTTCAAGAGAGGAGTCAGAGAAGCTATTAATGTTTGTATTAGAGATGGGCACGAAATGGAAAAATAGTGTTTCATTTCATTTCATTTCGTTTTGTTTCTTTTGTAATTTCATTTTGTTTCATTTGTTATGAATTTTAAAAGTATTTTCGTTATGAAACAAAATGCTATGCTCCCCTGGGTCCTAAAGGACCAAAATGGCAGGGGAGCTTCCTCAAGCGATTCTAAGTAACCCACTGAAATCTGGAAAGGTTTGGCGACCAGGGAGCTGAGTTATGAAGCTCCAAAGGGGATGCCTCTAGGGGAAAAAATCTTTTTAATTGAGCTGGAAGCCAATTGGATGAGCAATAGTGCTGTGATAGTGCTGGAATTGGCTTCAAATTCCAGCGATAGTGCTGGAATTGGCTTCAAATTCCAATTAGAAAGATTATCAGCTTAACCCTTATATTGGGAGCATGCACCAAACACAGCCCTTTAATTAACTACCCGGACCCACTTTGGAGCTTCATAACTCAGATCCCATGACAACTGTGATCCACTGTGATGTGAGAAGGATCTTGGAATTCTAATGTAGATCATAAGCTGAATATGATCCAATGGTGTGATGTGGCCACAAAAACAGCAAATGCTATTTTAGGCTGCCTTAACAAAAGTATATAATTTCCATATCCCATGAGGTGTTGGTCCCCTTCTATTAGGCACTGGTTAGACCTCAACATGAGTATTGTGTTCTGGACACCAAACTTCAAGAAACATACAGACAAATTGGAACAAGTTCAGAGGAAGGCGACATGGATGATCAGGCAGCCTTATAAGGAAATAACTGGGGATGTTTAGCCTAGAGAAAGGAAGACTGAGGGGGCAATATGACACCACATTTCAAATATTTGAAGGGCTGTCATGCCAAGAAGGGGCAGGATCTGTTCTCCATCATGCCAGAGTGCAGGATGTGCAACAATGGGCTCAAGTTAAGAGAACCCAGCTTTCGGCTGAATATCATGAAAAACTTCCTAATTGTTAGAGTAGCATGGCAATGGAACCAGTTACCTCAAGAGGTGGTGAGTGTTCTAACACTGAAGGCATTGAAGAGAAATTTAGAAAACCACCTGACATATATCCTTTGATCTGTATTCCTGCATGGGGCAGAGGGTTGGACTTGATTGCCTTATAAGCTACATCCATCTTCACTGTTCTATGAGTCTATGTTATGCTTTGAATCTACATGTATTTGCCAGTCAGTTACATTTGGCCAACAATGAACGAACTTAGCCACTTGGCAATCTGTGCAATGTGGTCTCTCCAGAGCAGGTTCTAGTATATGTTATTCTGCTTTACAGAGCAAATAATGCTTGTCTTGCACAGATCTTTCAAAAAGATAGAGGTTAAAATCTAGCATACATTCTGTACAGTTAAGGCTTATATCTGATAAACATCCAAACATATATCTACCCTTCCTTGCAAGCCTGTTTTGTTAAATTTTCTGGTTTTAACATGCTGCCCACACCATATTATTAGGTGGTCCAGAGAATCAGATATAGATCTTGGGGTCTGACATCACTTCCAGGAAAACAAAACAAAACAAAAACAATCTGTGAGGTTCGCCCTTGTTCCCTCCTGATCCACCTGACTCTTGAAGGGTGGTTACGGAAGAAGCAGAAGCGATATCATGTTATAAACTTTTATTTACAACTTTAAATGGCTCTGTGTCTTCATAAGCAGAAGTGTCCTTTCCCCCAGTCAACAGTTCTGCCTTGGACCAGAAGTCCTTAACTGCCCAAGAGTAATGTCAGGCTGTGCTGTCCATCGTGTGACTGGAAAAATCTCTGAATGTTTGCCTGGGCCCATTGCCAGCAGGGCCGGCGCTAGTTTATTTTGTGCCCTAGGTGAGGGGTGGGGGGCAGGGCAGGGGCAGGGGGTGGGGTGGGGGTGGCAGGGGGTGGCAGATGGCAGGTGGCGGCGGCGGGCATGGGGGGCAGGGCAGTGGGCACGGGGGGCGGGCGATGGGCACGGACGGTGGCAGGTGGATGGGGACAGGCAGCGGGGGTGGTGGACTGCGGTGGCCAGCGGCAGGGGCGGCAGGGGGGTCAGCAGGCTGGCCAGCGCCCTCTGTCCATTTTGGCGCCCTAGGCAACTGCCTAGTTCGCCTTAATGGACGCGCCGGCCCTGATTGCCAGTCATGCTATACCTTCATCCAGTGGGCTAACTTCATGCCCAGAATGTTGGTTCCCAGTAGTTTCAGTGAGTTCAAATGTTCTACGTCTTCTTCCGATCCTCCCCATGGGCACAAAGACATCTCTCTCACTCTCTTCAAAGCCTGCACTAAGTTTCTTATTGCTGTGCTTCCCTCTCCAAAAAGGGACAAACTTGATTCCTCTCCTCACGCCACACAGTCTGCCCCCAATATGGTGGTTTCACTGCTTTTTTCTCCTTCCCCTCCCACTCTGCCACCTCTCGCGGGAGTTTGAAGGTAACCCATTCTCCTGACCAGGGGTCTTCTTTTACCACCTCTATTAATTTTTCTGTTTCCCTGCTTTTTGAATTCTTCATCCACCCTCCCAGAGCTACTTCTCCTGTTTCCTTCAACCCCTTTTCCATCATCATCTTCTCTCCTTCTTCCCCTCCAGTCATCCTTCTATACCTTCCTTTTCTGCACCCCTTCCTTTGGGACAATGGTTTGATCCTGGATGCAGGTGTCTTATTTTAGGGAGGGGCTCTTGAGAATGGGATGACACACCTTCTTCTTACAATTGAAGTAAAACTTCTTCCTTCTAAAGGTTAACTTTATAGTAGTCTGATTGACCTGCAGGAATTATAGCTGACACTTGTCTGTTTTATTGAGTGAGTGTTGTAATAGCTGGATCTAAGACATATTGATAAATTAAAAGGATTCATTTCCTATCATGTTTGTAAGACCTCTTGAGAGAAATCACTTATCATTATTTGTATAAACACTTTTTTCTCATTTTTCAAAGATTCCCTATGCAGACAAAAGGCCAAGAGTTTATCCTCTGGATGGCTAGATTTTAATGACTCTTCCATAAAGCATCTAACTAATAGTAATTTCTGCAATATTTCTTTGTCCTTGGTCTCTGTTGTGTTTTAATTCTCATAAATCGTGAGACAGGAGAAGTGGAATGGATTATAAAAATCAGCCACTGCTGATACTTCTGTTCTCTGATGACCAAGTATAACTTTGTTTGGTTTTCTTGCACAGCAGGCAATTTGTCAACTCAGTAACATTAATAGATTGTTGCTTTTAGATGTTTCTGATTACTAACCACCTGATTGCAATAGCAGTTTTTTTTTGTCGTTTTAATTGCCAGTTTTGCTTTGTGCAGTTTCAGGATTAAAAACAATTAAAAACTGTGAAATATTTCTTAAAGGTGAGATGTTGAGTCAATGGGAATACTTGTCTTAAAGTATCTTATCAAGCCATCTGTTACTTGGGATAGTAAAGAAGAGAAATAAGGTGAAATGGCAGTATTCTAATCATACAAGTCTTTTAAGAAAAAGACTGATGCTGATGTTAGAAATAGATATTATAGCCATTATATCCTAATGGCTAGTTGCCCTTTCTTTTTAATTTTGTTCCATTAATTGCAAAATGTCAGTGTGTTCACAGCAAACCTAAGCAGAATGGTATGCATAATCTGGCATCTTTCTGTGTTTCTGTGTTCATGTGTTTTGAGGAACTGGCTGTAGAGAATGAGGATGAGAATTACATTCAAAACTCAAATTTCAATCATTCAATCTGGAACCTTCACCAATGCACCAAAGGGGACATATTTAGCAGTTGTGCTGACCAGTTATATAATGCAATGGAAAATAATGTTTCTGAATTTTTGGCTTCCAAACACAGTATGCCTTTTTCAAAATTCTTATCTTTTTTTCTACAGAAAATTGCAACTCTGGAAATCACAACATCATTTAAATGCTTATCTGTTTTCTTTACAGTTTGAACAGAGTGGAACACTTGGAAACCAGTTTTACTCTTTGAACCAACACTTTGCTGGTTTGATTTTACAGAGGGGAATATAAAGCATTTCAAACTCAATAGCATATTTTGTGTATGAGCCTCTGCATAACCTGGCAGATTTCAGTAACAGTAATGACATGTAACCATCTGTGATTTTGCACCTGCAGAAGCCAGTGTCAGCTGTTGGAAGTTCAACAGCCTTCACTTTATGTCAGTGCCTTGCCAACATATCTTTCACTAACATTGAAAATATTTTAACCCTTTCATAGCATTTAGATACTTAGTATCTACTTATATGAAAAATTTGCTTCCATTCTCAATGTATGTGGCAGATTGCATTATTGTATGTGGTAAATATATTTATTTTGAATAAATTTTGCCATGTGTTGCAAGCTAACAGCTAGAGACTTCTGCACAGCACTTAGCACAGGTCTCATGCTGCATAAGTACTGAACAGGGGAACAGGTGCAAAAGCTGGCATTATTGCAAACAGATATGTTCCAGGATAGAATATTGGTCTTTAAGGGTGTGTAATGACAACATGCAATTTCAGACAAGTCAGAGAATTTGTGTTTTTCTAGTCACAAAAGTGGCTCATGGGTCAACTGCAAATCAAAAAATGAGGAAGCTAGTGGGATAGTTTCGGAATTATTAGCATTATCATGCATTAGGAAGAAAATATGCATTTATGTTTCAGGAGATTAAAGTGGTTAAGGTGAAGAATGATTTGTTCTGCTTGTGAAGAAAATGGTAGGGGATTTAGTAGATAATATGCACATGATATAAAATGTTAGGGACCTTGGAGATTGTTGGATTATCAGAAATATAGCAGGGTTACTCTTCTTTATGTAAGAACTTCTGATCAAAATCATCTTAGCACATGCAGTTATGAGGATGGTGTGCTTACCTCAGTTCTGATCTCAGATGTGTTTCCTCTGGTACAATGTCTCATCTTAAAAGCTCATGTGAGTTCACTGGGAAATTTCCTAAATAGAAGATAAGGCTAGATAAGAGTGAATAAAAGGCCAGAACACGGAAAAGAAGAACGCACATTTTCAAGATCTAACATGAATTCTATCCCATCGCCCTATGTGGCATCATAAATATCATTGGAATTCTGTGTGGTAGTCAATAATATAGTTCTCCCTCAGACATGATTAAAAACTATCCTGCATTTCCTGAGAGCAGTAGTGCTCATCAGGCCGTTTGTAGTTCACTATATATTTTACACAACTTCTGAGATGCATTCTGAATTTTGACTGAGTTTAATTTTTTCTCTTAATATCTGCCAAAAGGTGTTTTCTACATTTTAAGAAAAGAGGCATGACTCAAATGAGCTTTTGTGTGTGTGTGTGTGTGGGGGGAGCTCCATTATAGAGTCACATGCACATCCAGTGAAAACCAAAATAAATAGTTTTCAGAAACCTTTCCATTTTTAATAAGTCAAAATACACTTTTCTGACAGCATAATTGCTTTTTATAGTGGGCCCTAAATCTGCAGCACTATAAAAGAATAATGCTACAGTAGATCATTTGTGAAAACTTAATGAAAACTGAGTTAGTGAACCTCAAAGTCACTAGACCTTGAAATTCACTTTCAAAAACTAATTTGCTGTAAATGTATGAGAAACATATTTAGACATGATAAACTTTCAGTCCAGTGTTCACCAGGTGCACAAGTTTATCTTGATTAATTCTTTTTTCCCTTTTAATTAATCACTTGCAAAAAGAAAGAAAAAAGCCCAGTCTTTGTTGTTACTTTTTGCTATGTTGACATTAATCTAACTACAATGAAATTATTTATATTTCTATAGCTTGTGCACATAATATAATACATCAAAATGTGATGTTTCTCTTATATTAGCCAAGGACATTTTATCTAGTGGAAGATCCATACTTCATTTTTGTAAATATAGTTGCCCAAAAGGAGAATAAAAAGATACAGTCACAAAATTAAAGGGACTGAAGAAAATATTGTCTACTATTAAAGCAATAGATACTAAATTATATATGCAATCAATAGGTATCTTTACAGAATCCATTTTAATTAATTTAAACATGAGAGGTACCGACTCAATAAAAAAGCCATGACCTTTAGTTTGTAACATCTGAGAAGAGTTGCTAATGGCAGTATTTTTGGAGGTCATTTATTCTTAGGGTCAATTTACCTCAGAAGCAATTAGATGAGATATAACTACAGCTATTTGAATTATTTTTTCTTCAAGGCCTTATCACACTGACCAAAACAGAATATAATTTTAAAAATTCATCATCAACAACAACAAAACTTGCCAGCCTCCAAAAACCCATGGGAACATCAGGTAGAGAAGGTACCAGAAAATGACAAAGTCAAGATCTTATGGGATTTCTGGATCCAAACTGATAGACATCTTGAACATAACACACCAGATTATATACTAGTAGTAGAGTAAAGAAATGTGTGGATCACTTACATTGAAAATTCCATAGGATGCCGGAGTTGAAGCTAAAGAACTGGAAAAAATAAAATAGAGAGAATTGGCTATTGAAACATCTCACTTGTGGAGGAAACACACTTCATTGTTCCCCATAGTCATCAGGGTGTTGGTAATAATATCAAGAAATTTCACTGAGTATTAAAAGCAGTGGCAGATCTCAGAAATACCATCAGAGCATTATTAGGGACAGCATACATACTGCATGGATATACAAGTTTTTAGCTGAAACTTGTATCTGTTATATGATACCAGTAAATGTTTTTGTAATTTTGATTGACTTCTTCTGGTATTTTTAATAATAATAATAATAATAATAATAATAATAATAATAATAATAATAATAATAATAATAATAATAATAATAATAATAATAAAAATAACATTTCTAAACTGTGACTGTGAACATACTGACATAAATACATCTAAATTAAAAAGAGGCAAGTACATAGTTCCCAATGAAGACAAAAATGCTAGGATGATGAAAATCGAATAGTAGCATTTTCTTTGCTTGAATCTCATCTCATGGACCTAGCTCATGATCCAGAAATGACCACTGTTACCCATTTTAGATAATGTATAGAAAACCTTCATATCTCAGCAAGTGTCCTAATGCACTTACCCTACATGTGAAGCTATAACAGTTATGAACCTAGATATCCTAAGATGATTTTAACAAGTCATTTTGTTATAGGCCTTCGAAGAGATTTTTCAAATGTTCCAGTTTGGCCCATTACTTTGTTCCACATGATTGCTGCTGGGCTGCTCAGTCTATGCTGTGTGAAGGTGATGAAAAATATTCTTTTACCTAAGTTTACTGGATCATTCTTTGAAGAGAGAGAATAAAACATGCATAATAATATTCCAAAATTGTTGGTAGAGATGAGGAAACAGTTGAGGGGGAAAGTGGATGTGACTCAGTGGTAAAATGTAAGCTTTGAAAATAGGAAGATCAAACATATGGAAAGCTGGAAAGATTACTCCAGTAAGTTAACTTACTGAGTTATCTTTTATAGATTTTCAAAACACACCATGAATGTGCACATTCATTGGACCCCAGGGCTCTTATGATCAACCTTTATTAGAGATGATCTATGCAGAATATTTTCAAACCCTGTGTTTAAGTTATCAGCAGAAGGAAAAGCTCTGAGGCATGCATCCATTAATATCATATTAGTAGAAAGTGCTTGCATATTTCTACTAGTTTAAGTATTCCAGATGGCATTACATTTTAAATATCTATTACTTTTGACTGACAATATGACACACTTGTTCAGGGACTGAAGCTCCCTAAGGGAATGTTCAGATGCAACTGCAGTGGATGGTAGTTGGTAAAAGATAAACAGGTGGCAATGAGCCATGGGTTAACATGTCTCGAAGTTGAGTCATGGCTACTCTAATGAAGATTGATGAAGCTGTTTGGATGAGCAGCGGAACGTTTCTATCTCTCAAGAAAAAAGAAGTCCAGTAGCCATGACTCAACTTTCAGATAAACTCACCTGGATGACTGAGACTCATCTGTCCACTTATCACTGAATTGTATTCATTTCACATAGCAGTTAATAGTTTTCCTGGGCCTTAGCTAATGGAATTTCATGGTAAAGCTGCACATGGTATGATTTACTTATGAGGCAAGCTATAACTTCTGGAACCAAGGTGTGAGGGATATAGTCAAACGTGACAAGAGACTAACATATTTTGTAACAATGAGATTTTCTGTTCATTGAGTGAAAATTATTTCATAGACACCTGTGAATAGTGACGTAAGGTCAACAGTATAATGAAAGAGAAGAGTTAAACAAAATATAAACATTTTCCCCAGCTGCAAGTTGATAGATTTGGATAGGCTAATAGTCTACATATATGAGAGTAAGACTCATTGGGTTCACTCCTGGATGGTGAGTACAGCATACCCTACATGTCTTTCAGATATCCAAGCTACATATTTTTATTTGTGGTTTTGTAGTCTGGGGTCACAGGATCTTTTCTCTGAACCTCATTCATTGTGTGTGAGTCAACTGTGTTACACCATTTATATTTGTACCATTTGCATTGTTGAAAATGTTAATTATCGAGTCCCTTTTAAGAAAAACGCATGATAAATATTTTTAAATAAATTAACTAATGAATAAATAAAGTGGTCAAAGTGTACACAAAATGAGTGGTAGCACAATTAGTAGTGGTGTATTTTTTATATTGTCAAGACAAAAGAGCTGTACAGAAGAATAAGTGTGATTAATATATAATATGTATGGTTCTGAGTACTATAGGATTACTTCCAACACATGATTTTACTATTTCTTGAGATGCAGACATGCTAAAAATCACATGCAGCCCTATTTAGCATATATGCTTGGAATTTTTTTCATCTGTTTCATTGACTAAAATACAGAACATAAAATATTTGCCAGTTGTTTGCTTCCCCATAGCAATAACATTTCTTATAATTACTCATATCAAAATATGTTTGTTATAAATCAGTGCATATGTGTGACTAGACTGATGCTTTTAACACTAAATATAACCTTTTAAGGCACTACTGCACAACTGACCATGTCAGTGAATATAAATTCTGAGATAATCTACAGTAATTCAAGTGGTGATTGGGTACTTGGTTCTCTGATCTGAACTACAAACAAACCTACCCAAGCTATCATAATTAAGATACTGTACATATGTTCAGTGGGATTTACTTCATAGCAAACATATTTAACCATGTTGCTACAAATGGAGCACAGAGGAAGGTTTATCCTGAGATAATAATTTGTTGCTAGTATGCTTTATCATAATCTTCTGTTTTGGTGTTTGCCCCTGGGGCTCAAGGAGGAGTAAAGGGTTTTTCTTTTTTAAGATTCAGCATGATTTACAGATGGTTCCATCTCAGTGAGCTGTTGATAAAAGAGAAGAAGGAAAATATTAGAATCCTTTTTTATTTTTGTTGATGTTTATGTACTCGTAAATTGCCTGCTTCTTGGAGATTAAATACTGGCAAGCAGAAATGGGCTCTCCGTGCCCTTGCCCTTGCAAATCAAAATATATTCTACAGTACTGGAATGAGATGTCTACCCCTCTGTAATTCAGAGGATAGAAGACCTTACAATGTTATTGACATGTGAATGCATGACATATAGATGACATTTGCATATACAGTGGTACCTCGACTTACGAATTTAATCCATTCTGAATGCATGCACTTAAGTCGAACTACTCTTAATTTGGGGTAAAAATTGAAAAAATTAGTTAAAAATGGAAAATGGGAAAAATATTTGTATTATTTATTTATTTATTTATTTATTTATTTATTTATTTATTTATTTATTTATTTATTTATTGAGCTTCTATACCGCCCATCTTCCCGTAGGAACTCTGGGCGGTTCACAACATTGAACCACATACAATCAACTGTAATTTTAGACCATATTTAAAATGTGTAAGGCAGCAGTTAAAATGCCAATGGTTTTCCGCTCTTACGTCGAATTGCTCTTAAGTCGAGCTGCTCTTAAGTTGGGGTACCACTGTAGTTACATTTTTAGATATTCTTAAGCTTTATAATGAAGCTTGGATATAGATACCCTTCCTTCCTTCCTTCCTTCCTTCCTTCCTTCCTTCCTTCCTTCCTTTGAAAAACATCAATATTTGTGTTTCTAGTCCTACTGTGTCTCCTTTTCAGTAGTTATTTTTCTTTGTTATTGGATTTTAACTATTTTTAAAGGGAGAGAGGAAAAGGAAATGGGGAGGATGTGGAAAGAGGATGAGCAAGAGGGGAGGTGACGTGATCCATGGCTGCTATGGTCTCGTGGCTCAAATGACTTGCTTTGTGACTGGCAGCACATTGCTTCTCTTCATCTGATAGGACTGAAATGGATATACAGTATTTGCCAAGTAGGAAGTGGATCGGAAATGACAGAACAGAGAGGACAAGATTTTAGTTCCTGTAGCTTCAAGGCAGACAAATAGTGCTGCAGTAATTTATTTTTGATGTGGATAAAAGAAATGGAACATCACAGAGTTGACCCTTGGGCTACTGATGTAAAGACTATGAAAGGAAAACATTTGAACTTTTTTTCTTTGCTTGTCTTCCCCCCCCACACACACCACAAATATTTTGCAATAAAGAATAAATCCTTATACTTATATGTGTTACAATGTACAGTTATGCAAGTACAGAAATTGCTATTTATATTACTGCTTGTGTTAGAAAGTAGTCACACACGTTTGAAGTATATATTTAACAGACCTAAAGGAACTGTAATTATCAGGCTATAAAACACACAGACTGCCTCTTACTATGAAGCCAGTTTTTCTTTCTTTCTGAGGGATCCAGAATGATAATGTGAGCTCTTCCAGGCAGCAATTATTACAAGCCATCAGTTTGTCTGTGTTTCCACAGGATAAGAACATGGGAATTAGGAAGACACTGCATATAGTAATAAATGCCTGTCCTACATTTGCTGCATTTTCTCATTCATAATTAGTTAGACCTGAACTTGGCTTTGGGGCAGTACAGATGGATAGAGACTTGGCAACAGTACATCCAGTTGGTTTAGACTGAGGTTATATAGCAGTGATGGCGAACCTTTTAGAGACTGAGTGCCCAAACTGCGATTCAAAACCCACTAATTATTTGCAAAGTGTCAATACAGCAATTTAACCTGAATACAAGTGGTTGTGAAGGAGTGATGTTGGGTGCCCCCAGAAAGGGCTCCGAGTGCCACCTTTGGCACCCGTGCTATAAGTTCTCCAACACTATTATATAGGGTGCCTGCAATGTTTTTATTGGCCCTAAAGGTCCCCAGGAATTCCCCCACAGGTTGTGTGTTGCCCCCAGAGATGTCTGGAGGCATAAATTTGGCTTCTAGAGCCCCTGAAGCTAACCCTATTTTAGATTCTTTTCTGTTTGTGTATATCAAAGAGTTGGACAGAGCGTCTGGGCTAGTCAGACTATCACTTTTCTTATTGACCATTCTTTGGGTTAAGAAGAAAAGTAGAAGTTAAGACTGGACAGATGTCTGAATGCTGCCTTGGAGTGTGGGAAGCACATTCCCTCTTGCTTCAGTAAGAGCTTCAGAAGGAAATATTCTCTTCACATAATGCAGCTGGACAGATAAAGGATTATTTTGAAGATTTTATTCCTGGCAAAAGCAATTGAGAAAGATGTCCCAACTCCAGAAGCATGATTTTTTAGATCCATTCAGTCTGTCATTTCTGTTGAGATGGGAAGTTGAAACTAGCTTGATCACTTTGATCAATGACTTAAACCAAGAAATGGGTGGGAGGAAGTGTGACCCTATTAGTTCTCATGAATCTCTTGACAGCTGTTGATCATAGAATTCTTCTGGACTTGTTGACATTGCTAAACTCTAGAAACACTATTGTACTGAATCCTATCCTTTCTGTCAGGTTATGTTTAAAAGCTATTGTTGGGCCTGGCAACATGGCCATAGTATCTTGCAGGATTCCCTGTGTTATTTAATGACATGAAATCACTGGAGAAGCCGTTCAGACCTTTGAAGTGAGCTATCAGCCATATGCTGAGGATAGTTTACTCTACTGTGCTGTCTCTCTCTTTCTTTTTATTAGTCTCCAAGGAAGCAGTTTATAGCTTTGAATTATGTCTGAGTACAGCAATGCATTGGACGAAGGGGAACAAGTTGAGTCTAAATCCCATCAAGACAAAGGTGCTGCTGGTCAGTGGAAACCATGCTTCATGGATGGACTAAGGTTCAACATGTTCTGGAAAAGGTTCTTATGTACTTGAAACATGAGCTTGGTAGATTGGGAGTGATCATATATCTTATGCTACATCTGGGTTGTAAGGTTATGATGGGAACGAGACACAACTGTGTTTAGCATACCTCTGTCACTCTGATACAGCTTGGTTGCCTTGTGCAATAAAGAGAGACCAGGTTTCTTGACATGCTAAATGACTATGCGTTACAGCAACTTGTCTTGGAGCCCATATGAGGACAGGTGACTCTGGATTTAATATTGTGTGGTATTTGGGACCTGGTTAGGGATGTGGCACATATAAGTATAGAAATTTATTATTTATTACAAGATATTTGTGGTGCAGAAAAACAACAACAAGCTGCTTGGGAATAGTGACCATGCTGTGATTTTTTTTACCATGCATGTTGGGGAAACAGTGTCAAGAAAACCTGACACAAAACCCCTTGATTTCCAACAGGTGGAATTCCCTCAGATGAGGAAACTAGTTAGAAAGATGTTCAAAGGGTGGGTGGGTGTACACAGAATGCAGTCTCTCCAGGGTGCATGGAGCCTGTTTAAAGCAACAGTAGTAGAGGCCCAGAGGAAGTATATACCACAAATAAAGAAGGATGGAGATAAAGAGGTCTTGGGCTGCTTTACAATTTTGTCTTTGTCTGCATTGGATATCAGTCAACCACCCAGCTTAACAGAAGTTGTAGTCTATCTGGGCTTGATGTGAGATGGGGAGATCTGTGGATGGACTCCCTTTTAATCTTCTCTTCAGAAATCCATCTCTTGTCTACCTTATCATTTCAGATGCTAAAGAGATTCCCCCCTTCTGTTATTTCAGTCTTCTCAAGAGTGATGGAACCTGGCATCAAAGCACCTCCAAGGACATTGGATTTCAGTGCTTCATTGCACATAGCATCATTCCCAGTCTTATCATTGCTCTAAATCACATACCCAATACATATATTCCTCTTGGAATTGACATCGACATACCACATTTTTCTGTCTATAAAATGCCCCCCCCACTTCCAACCTAAAATTACAGTTTCACAATCTCGTGGTTCCCTTCTCATCTTACTTCCATGTGTAAGATGACACTCAAGTTTTAGTCAAACAATTTTAAACAAAAATATAGTCTTATACTTGGGGGAAAAACTGCTTGTATTTAGACTCTCCACATCAGCATTATATGTCACTCATATCTCTGTACAAACAGCAATTTCTGTAACCTTGCCCAAACACTTACTACTTTCAATCCCAAAATGACTATTTACCTTTGGGTTGATATTTACCTTTGGGTTTGTGTTGTTAATACTTTTTCTGCATTAGCTTGGGCCACCTTGAGTCCTTTTGAGGTGAAAAGTGGGATGGAAATATTTAAAACAAACAAACAAACAAGCAAGCTTGCCTGCACTGTCATGTTGCTTAAGCTATTCCAGTTTATCAAATTTCTGTCCTGCACTCACTAAGCATTGATATAAACTCAACCTAATCATTTAGATTGCATCAAATACTTCCTTAGTAATCTGCTTTGGTGACATCTTTTAGTACTATTGCTCTTGTTTGGAAGGCAGTGCCAATGCCATTGGCTTAGAGGGCACTGGATCTTAAAAAGACTGCCCCCATTCTGGACAACAAACCTGATGTCTCTGATGTTGATTCTTCACTTTCCTCTCCTCCTCCTTTCACATCCCCACCTGGTGAAGTAGTAGGGGACATCACCCCTCTGTCATTATTGGAAGGTCTGCATCCATATACAGAGCAGATTCTTTGTCTGAGAAGATTATTATTGCTGGATATCAGAAAGTCAGCACCTCTGACTGGAGGTGATGACTTTAGTGGAGTCCACCAACCATCATCTGTTCTGGTGCTTCTCCCATTTCTGCCTGTCTTACCATCTTTAGTTGCACCATCTTCTTCAGGCAGTGACCTTTACCAGTTTTCAAGAAGAGGGAGCCACATTCCTCTTCTGCAACCCCAAACTGAATTCAAAAATTGTTGAAACTCTTCGTTTTGAGAGACAGAAGGTTCATACCTTAGCAGTTGTTAAAGAAAGAAGGAAATGAAACCTTTTTAGACTTTTTAAAACTCACCTGTATCTTTTGCAGTGAGAATCAGTAGATACCAAACAACACTGGCTGCCTACCAACAGTTCCTCTGGGAAAGCTGCCAGCCTTTCTACAGCACCTACCAAAGGAGCATAAATCAATAGCTTTCAGTTTCCAAGCCAAGACACAAGGATTATGACTCCACCAGATTTACTTCTCACAACATGTGCCTGATTGTGCATCTAAGGCAATGGCTCTCAACCTGTGGGACTCCAGATGTTCCTGGATTGCAACTCCCAGAAGCCTTCATCACTAGCTGAGCTGGCCAGGATTCCTGGGAGTTGCAGTCCAGGGACATATGGGGACCCACAGGTTGAGAACCACTGATATAAGGTAAATGCCAATGTGGTTGCTCTTAGAATCACTGGTGGCCATGCACCTACAGGAACAAAGTCACAGTGGCTCTAAGGCAATCTACAATGAGAATGTACAAGTGGCGAGACTTATACCAATGTCTGGTATAAAACAGCATAATTAGATTAGCTTAGTATGAAAGGATCTTTACTGACCGCTATTTGTTTTCTTGACCGAATTCAAGGTGCTTGTTTTATCCTTTAAGATTATAAATAACTTAGGGCCCGGCTACTTGAGGGTTTGTTAGTCTCAGTATGAATCAGCTTAGTTGTTAAAATAAGCAGGAGAGCCTCTTTGGAGGCACCCCCACTTGAAGGCACACTTACTGGTCCTGCATGAAATACTTTATTCTGTGTTTTTCCCAAACTCTGTGGTGAATTCCCTTTGGATATGCAATTAAAGCCCACTGTTTCTGTGTTCACACAGAGTGGCAAGACTCATCTTTTCAGTCTGACATTTTAAACAGTTTTCATGGGTTTTAATATTTTTATGTGATTTTCTGAATTTTGTTCATACACTACCACATTGCTTGTGTGCATAGTAAAGAAATATATATAGTACACACATAGTCTTTCTTCAAATATGAAAACATGGGATTAACTTCACATACCACTAAGAAATTTTGGATTTATGAAATGCTAGTTGACTGATAAAATAGACCCCCCCCCAAAAAAAGCTCATTTAAAGAAAAAAAAGTTCCACTATTTTGAGCTATTTTGGAAAGTCTTTAAGGGGTTTTTAAAAGGTACACAGGGGAGTGGTGGCTCAGTGGACTAAGGCTTCCAAAATCTGTCGGCTGCAAGGTCGGCAGCTCGGCGGTTCGAATCCCGGGTGCCACGCAGCGGAACGAGCTCCCGCTGATAACCCCAGCTCCTGCCAACCTAGCAGTTCGAAGCTTGTAAATGCAAGTAGATAAATAGGCACCACTGTAAAAAGTGGGAAGATAAAACAGTGTTTCCTTGCAGCCATGCCAGCCACGTGGCCATGGAGTTGCACAACGCTGGCTCTTTTGGCTTGAATACGGAGAAGAGCACCGCCCCTAGAGTCGGACATAACTAGCATGCATGTGCGGGGGAAACCTTTACCTTTTTTACCTTAAAAGGTACACATATTGTTTTCTGATTATGGAGCGTTACATTTCCCCTGCCCCCAGTAAAAGTGGCTTTTGATTGTGATAAAAGTCAGTGTTGAAAGCATCCATAACACTAAGAACTTTAATGAAATCTTTTAAAGTAGTAATTCACTTGATTCAGGGCCATCACTACTAGCTTATATTGTATAATTGAGCCTGGCAACATGCTGCAATAAATGTGGGCTGCTCTTCAAATGTCTGCCCTTGGATTTCATTTCCATCAGGGTCTGTCCTCCCTGTGCCCCTAGCGTCTGCTAGTTGAGTGTGTCTCCTATGGTGCCAGATCCTCTGAACCAGAAGATAGCTTATGTGATTCTGCCTTCCTGTTATGGTGGAAACTGTTATTGCCAAATTTTCTTAACTTCTTTCTAAATAGAGCTTCCCATATTACTTGAAACACAGTATAATGAATCAAGAAAACAACCAAAGGAGGAAGAGAAAGAAGTTCAAAATTGTATGGGCATCTTCTGCAAATATCCTTGCCAAATGCAGTTGTTTCAAAAACTTCTGTCAGAGATTGGGTTTGAGGCAATCATTTTTAATTACTCAACCACAGAAGCGGTTGGGAAAAGTAGACACCATGGAACATTTATCTTCCAAATGTAATCCTGTATCACAGGAATGCATGGGATGCCTGAGTTGTGCAAACCTGATGGAATAGCTTAAGCTTCACATGCAGATGAACCCAAGACAACCATATTGCCAAAGAGATTGCATGCTCAGACATATATGAACCAGTGAAGGTTGAATAGATCAAGTGTCCCCTTATCCTATGGACCAATCCCACCATACATTTGTTGCTTGATATACCAATCCTGCTTGGTAGCACCCCTTAAGGTCTTATCTTGTGTCACCCCCATGCAGTAGTTCCACCCATCCCACTTGAGTACCTTCAGAACTCTGTTTCAGTACAAGGAATGAAATGAGTACAGTGAGTCCTGGTAGCTTCACGCTACCAGTGAGGTCAGATGAAACCAGACCTTCTTCCAACAAGTTCAGCCTGTAATACCCATTCATCTCAAACTGCATGATTAAGATTGTTAATGCCAATGGAGGTGCGGAAGGTGAGGACGAGAAACTACCCCTTCTGCTTCGTGGCCTTTGTGAAGCCCAAAGATGGGTTTCCAAAGTGTGCATGCACGAGGTCCGGACTTCCCTAGCAATAGAAAAGTTCATTAGTCTCCGCCCCCTCGCACTGTGCATGTGCGAGAGGGTTCCTGCCCAAACGCCTCAGATCCTTCTTACCGCTGTGCTGAGAGGTAATGTTTTGTTAGTCTCAGCTTCTATTTCTTCATATTGGACATTTTAAAAAAATCTTTACTATTTTATGGCATTTCTGCCTCTGTTTAAGAGGTGTGTTGCTTTCTGCACGAAAATCCTGCACTCTGACGGTCATCAAGAGTGCCTCTACTGTCTGGGAGAATCCCATCAGCCAGACTCCTGCCCAATTTGTAGAAAGTTTTGCCCTCAGACTCTTAAAGACAGCCATTTCACCTCAATACTTATCTTATAGAAAAGTCTTTGAAGCCAGAGGTTATGGAAAAGCAAGCTTCATCCTCTTCCTCCTTGGTAACTCCTCCAAAGCCTATCTCTGGCTCTGCCGTTGCATCAAAACTGGAGGAGATTATCAATCTCGATGCCGAGCAGACCACAGAGTCTTCTCAGACTACAGCCATCTGTCCCAGCTATGAGCCACTATTTCCTTCGGATTCTTCCTCTTCAGAATTGGAGGGCTCCGACTGTGAGTATTTACCAAACATTTCTGTTATGAAGGACATGTTTGTCCAAGTTCCTATGGTGAATATCACCACCCCAGAAGCTCTACGATCTCGAGAGCTCTCCTCAGCTGCATCTCTGGATCCGTCAGGTCCAATGGGGCATCACTTCGACCCTCCCACCTCTGTGGCCACGGCCGTTCCAGCTCAACCTCCACAATCCAAGGAATAAGGCCAGGTGGCTTTGGAGCTGTTGCCCCCAAAAGCCAAAAAACACCACTTCAAGAAACATATGGGTGGAAAGAGGCTAGACTCTTTGGAGCCGTTATCTCGTCCGATTATAACTTTGGCCATTCATGCCTCCACACTGACAGCAGTGGCTGTCTTGGCCCCAGCTACCCAGCTGCTCTTTACTATTGGGGCCTCAATATCAACAGCCATTGTTGTCTCAGCTTCGACCTTCCAGCCTTCACTTATGGGATCAACTTTCCAGTACTAACCTACTCTTTACCAGCTCTTCATCGGTACCAACTGTCTACCAGCATCAGTTGATGCCTGTTCCTTTGACGGTGGCTCCGACTAACCTACCGGACCACCCCTTGGTGTAGACTGTCTCTTTGGTACAGAAACCATCAACCTCAGAACTGAAGAAGAAAAAACGCTAAGCGACTCATCCTCAGCCCTTGGATCCATCGATTTCCATTCAGAGCTTGACTGTGGCAGAGATGACTTCGCGCCACAAGTCTACCAAGTCAATATTGAAATCCCACCCACCTCTCTCTTTGAAGTTTGATGGTTCCTGGTGGGTCATCCTCTCCGACTCCGATTCTGACGAAGCAAGAAATAAAAACCTTCCACTGCTTCTTCCCCTAATTTGGATTCTGAATCATTCTTCTCATTCATCTGAGGACATGGAAGGCAGTTCGGCAGTTTAAGTCACCACTCCAGACTCAGAAGTTGAAGAGCGTTCACCTCCCTCCTTATCCGAAGCTATGTGAAACTACTCAGATTTTGTTCTTAAAATGGCAAAATCAATCAACCTGCCTACTCACCACCCTTGACCTCGACACACGGATCATATTTTTGGTAAAATCTCCTCTGATGATATGGCTCCGGTTCATCTCACCATGTTCCTATCATTCCTGTCCATGGTGGAAGAATCCTTCAAAAAGATCGGGTCTCTCTCAGTCTCTTGACAAATTCAAAACCTCTATTGAGTACATGATTCAAATGCTACTTTTCTCTCCAAATATCCCGCCCCTAACTCAGTGGTCATGGCTTCTTTCTAAGTGCAGTCAAGGACCAAACAGTTCCCTATTCCACCCTCTAAGGAGGACTGTAAATTAGACACTTTGGATAGAAACATCTATACATCTCTTTCCTGCTGGTGAAAGTAGCCAACTATCAAGGGGCTATGGGAACATATCAACGTGAGCGCCTTTCCCATATGCAGCCCCTTTTAGAACATCTCCAGAGGATAAAAAGACAGAGGGAACTATTTTGTTTGAGGAGTCGATGGCCCTCACCACCCAGCATAATGATCCTTGCGGCATGCATTCGAATGCACCTCCAAAATGTTAGGTGCATTTGTGTTGCTTCGTAGACATGCTTGGCTCTCTACCACAGGCTTATCAGATGACCATAAAACCCAGATAGAACTCCCCTTCAAGGGTGATGGCCTCTTCCAGGCTTCTACTGACAACATGATGGTCAACCAACAGAAGAAACAGGCAATGGCTAAGAGGCTCAATTTGGTCCCTCAGAAACAACAGCGGCCATTTCATTTCCATTCCAGACACTCAATTTTCCAGTCTGGTTTCCAACCCAGTTACTTCAGACAGCAATCTCGAGATCGAGCCAACAATTCTACTTTCTCCTCCATTTCATCAACCAAAAGCAAGCCCTCAACCTCCCGATCTACCAAAACCAGACACTGCAAGCAAAGGGAGGAAATCAGACCATCCACAAGCCACCAGGTTGGCTACCTTTTCCCACCATTGGAGGACTATAACCTCGGACAAATGGGTCCTGTCAATCATCAAACATGGCTATTATCTAGACCTCAAGTGTCGTCCCCCCCCCTTGGAACTTTCATCAGTATCAACCCTTCTCCCTGCCTTCTAGAGGAAGTCTACTACAAAATAATGCCATTCAGCGAGTTCCACCTTTGCTAATATCCACAGGGCACTTCTCAAGATGCTTCAGCATCCCCAAAAAGGATGGAGGCCTCTGTCCAATCTTAGACCTCCGCCTTCTGAATTTACATCTCAACATACAAAAGTTTCAGATGGTGACCCTGCAGAAAAATAATTCCCTTCCTCTGGCTTTGTACTGGGATGGTGATTTCAGTTGACTGTCACAATTCCTTTCTTCCTTTCTCTTTGTAGGCTGCTTTAGATCTCTGTGGCTGACATCCAATACTGTAGTAAGTCACAACTAAAGCAGGCCTGCTAAATCTGTGGGTATTTGGTGAGTCATCACCTATATGGATTTCACTGATTCAATGGACCTGCTCTAGTTGCATCTTTCTACTGAATTTCAGCCTGTGTATGCATGTAGTGACATCTGATTATGTTTTCTCTGTCTAGGCTGTAAGGTAAAAGTCCTCATGTGTGTTTGGCCAGTAACGGTAGTGACAGATGAAAAGTATTGGATCTTTGCCAATAGCACAATTACCACTACACAGTAGGAACTGTTTTCACTTTTTTTTTCCAAAGGGATGAATAATTTTGTCTGTTACCTCTGTTTGATGTAATTTTCCCAGATAGTCATTCTTTGGTCACTGCAAATAATTTATTTGGTATTGCTACAATCTCATATTCTTCCTTCAGCAATTCTTTCACACCTTTTTTATGCAACAGTAACTACCACTCATTGTGGTTTCTCATTTTTAATGTGTTTAAATAAATCTTTGTTTGTTTTAATGTTTTGGCATATCTCAACTTCTTTTTTTTCATGTTTCACTGTTGGCATACATTTGCTTTGTCATACTTTAGGGTCCTTTTACTTCCTGATTTGGATCTGCATTTTTTAATCCTTATAATTTCTTTGACTCAGGTTGTTAATAAAAGTGGCATCTCTAGGACCAAATCTGAGCCAAACATTCTTTTTTGTTTTTACCACACGTGCATTAGTCCATTACATGTACAGTTGTCCTTTCTTCTACACTTGTGAAAAAAGACTTTCACTCCTTTTTGCCTAAGGGAAGCCAAATTACTTTCAGCAGGGTGATATCCCGCTCACTCCACTGGAAGACAAAGTTTGTGTGAAATGTGGGCATTTTCTGTGGGAAAATGCACTTCATGTTTCCTAGCAGGAGTCTTTTATCTCTTTAAGCTTTCACTTTGTAATTTTAAGTTTTTTCTAGGCATCCTGACAAGAACTGGCACACCTGTAAATATTTTGCACCTAAGAATTATTTATCTGTACAGTCTTTTGTTTTAGCAGTTATTTCAAATGTGATGTTCTTGAAGATGAAAGAACCTAAGAATTCTTTCTGTGCATCACTTCTCTGTATTTATGACCCAAACATTGACCCATGTATTTATTTTTAAAAATCTCCAAGGTTGGAAGGGTATGTAGTTATTTCCTTCACCTCCTTGTCAACTGTGTCAATATGGTAAGAACAAACAAAGAAAGGTTTTCTTATGGTGGTGTGGAGAAGGAGATATATCAATGATGAGTAGAAAAGAGTCTTCATTCTGCCCCTCCTTGATGCCAGAGAGCCAAGCTACAACATGTACTTAGTATAGTGGCATAGTACCACCCTTCCTTCA
This sequence comes from Phrynocephalus forsythii, assembly GCA_029282475.1. NCBI lineage: Eukaryota > Metazoa > Chordata > Lepidosauria > Squamata > Agamidae > Phrynocephalus > Phrynocephalus forsythii. The sequence continues at coordinate 57,685,938 of JAPFRF010000005.1, forward strand.
AAATGCACTGGCAGTTTTCATGTAGGTAAAAATACATTCTATTATTTCCTTAAAAATGAGACTGGCCTATTCGGCAGAAGTGGAAACAAGACCATATGCCTTCCCTTTGGGTATCCCTTGGAACTGAGATCCTGGCATTGCACTGTTTGGTGCCAATGCCAGCAAAAGATGTTTAATGGCTTTCAGATTCCAAAATGAACACTGCAGCCATGTGCGTCCCTCTCCAGTTGTCAGAGGAGATGAGCTTGAATTACAGTTCAGCCTTTGCTGCCAAATGCTCTTCATTATTTCAGCAGAACAGGTTGCCAAGGAGGATTTATGGTCCTTTTAACTCAATATCAGTTGATGGAGCAGCAGTGGATGATCCAGATTGTATACCAGAGATCCTTATCAATTGAGCAGTACTCTTGAACATTATGAAGATAATCAAGTCTGCAACTAACTGATTGGTAACTGGCACTATTAGGAAACACCAAAACAGTTAAACACCAAAAATATAAACTGTGTAGCTGTTAAGAAAGGACTTTGTTTTCCATACAGATAAAGAAATTCATTTTTTCATGCACCTTCTGTTTTTAAATTATGTGGGATTTCCCTAGAGAAGTTAGAAGCATTTCTGAATGAGAATAATTCTTACTAGAGATGGGCACGACCAGGGAAAATGACGTTTTTGAGTTGTTGTGTGTCGGAGCCGGCCCATTTCGGCTTGTTTCCGTTTTTTGCGAAATTTTCCAAAAATTTGTCATTTTGTTTGTTGGTTTTTCGTCTGTCGTTAGTACTGGTTTGGGGGAGCGGGCTCCTGGAGGCACCTCTCTGGGGTGGGTGCCTCCTCTGGCCCGCTGTGAAGGGAAAGCGGGCTCCTGGAGGCACCTCTCTGGGGTGGGTGCCTCCTCTGGCCTGCTACAAAATGGCATGCATAGCCAATTGGATATGCATACCAAGTTGAGACTCGAGGCACCTCTTTTTTTGGTGCCTCTCTGTTGACCACAGGCCCACTGCTAACTGCAGTGTCACAGTGTGCACACTGGGGGAAGGCTCCACCTCAGTCTCGGCACTCTGGTTCACCAAGAAGGGAACTGTACTTGCGTGTGTGCAATGCGAGTACAGATTTGGCTTAGGGTTAGGGGGGTTAGCGCAAGGGCGAGGCTTAGGGTTGTTACGGGTAAGGTTAGGGTGAGTTTGTGGGGTGCACCTCTGGGTGCCTCTCTGACCCACTAAGAAGGACAGTGTACTGGCGTATGGGTTAGGGTTCGGGTTCGGGTTAGGGTTAGGGCTATGGTTAGTGGGCTTTTTATGCCCAACAGGCACATCCCAGAAGTCTTGGTCAAAACCTGGTCAAGTGGCCATGCAATTGGTGGAATGGCTCCAAAAATTTGCATGGTCCACTCCCATGGCCAGCCCATCATTGCGCAGGTGTAAAAAAATAAAATAAAAATAAAATAAAATAAAATCAATGGAGATGTTTTGTTGCAAGAAAAACCCACTGCTGCTACTGTAAAAATTCAGGCAGTTTTATAATAGCTATTTTCGCATGTTTCTGTGGTGCTTTGGTGTGTTTTTGGACCACCATGATTTCAAAATAAATCAATTGCGGTCACCCCATTTTGGATCCCCCGCCCGCACTGCATGGCATGGCGAGTTGGCGAGACGACGAGGAATGGATGCGCAGCCCAGGAGAGGAGAGGGGGGAGGCCGGGGACCCCCCCCCCAGAAACCACCCCTCTGGTAGGTGCCCTCACTCAGGCAGGCATATTTTCGCCTGCTTTTTTGGACGGGAATCGTTTTTTTAAATTTTTAAAACTTTTTTTCTGTGCCGCGCCACTTGGCGAGTTGGCGAGACGACGGGGATGCGCAGCCCAGGAGAGGAGGGGGAGGCCGGGGACCCCCCCAGAAACCACCCCTCTGGTAGGTGCCCTCACTCAGGCAGGCATATTTTCGCCTGCTTTTTTGGCCGGGAATCGGGTTGTTGTTTTTTTATTTTTAAAACTTTTTTCCTGTGCCGCTTGGCATCGCGCGATCGCTGCGATGCCACCAGGAATGACCACGACAAATCAGACCCAATTTTTCTTTAGTCGGTTTGAGTTCGAGTTCTGGCGGAGTAATTGTCGTTCTTCGTTTCGTTATGTAACGGAAACGAGGAATGGAAACGGAAACGAGGATTTCGCCGAGTCGTGCCCATGTCTAATTCTTACAATAAGAGACACCTAAATACATTTTAAATGCTTTGTATCACTTGCTAGTAGAAGCTCTGAAGCACTAGGGAGGAATAAATTGCCAGAGGTAGATGGAATACCAGTAGAACTGTTTCAAGCCCAAGAGATGGAATCTGTCAAAATCCTAATGAGTATATGCCAACAAATATGTGAAACAAAACAGTGGTCCACAGACTAGCAATGTTCAATATGCATTCCAATCCCCAAAAGTGAGATGCCAGGGAGTGTAGTAACCACTGCTTTGTAAGCAAAATGATGCTCAAGGTATTGCAACCAAGGCTTTTATCTTATAAAGTGTGAGAAATGCCTGATATTAAAGCTGGAGTCTGAAAAGGATGAGGCACTCTGGATCATATTGAAAATATCTGCTGGCTACTGAAGTCCACCAAAAAATTTCAGAGGAAGATCAGTTTATGCTTTATAATCAATGGCCTTTGACTGTGTGGATCATGAGAAACAATGGGCTGCTCTGAAGGGAATGGTTGTGCCTCAGTATTTTGTTGTCCTGATGTAATCAATATTGTAGATGAGAAGCAAGTGTTAGGACAGAACATACAGGAAGAGAATGGTTTCCTAAAGGTGTCAGATAAGGCTGCATTTTACACCCTTAACTTTTTGATCAGTACACAAAAGCATATCATATGGGAAGCCAGACTAGACACAGATGAAGGAAGAGTGAAAATTGATGCAAGAACATCAGTAATTTAAAATATGCAGATGATATAATCCTACTGGTAGAAAGGAGAAATGACTTGAAATGACTACTGAGGAAAGTGAAAGAAGAAAGTACCAAGCAGGACTGCAGTTGAGCAGTAAGACAAAAATCATCACTGCAGAAGAATTACAGAATTGTTATATTGATAATGTTGAAATTGAAATTGTTAAATATTTTGTATACCTTGGTTCAATCATCAGTCCAAATGGAGACTGCAGCCTGTGTAGTATTCAAAATAAGACTGAGACTTAGAGGGGCACCAACGGAGGAATTGGAAAATATTATAAGTATAAGGATGTGATTGGAGACCAAAACCAAGATCCATTTTATTCCCAATAGCCATGCATGGGTATGAGAGCTAAACAGTTTAGAAAATGGTCAGGAAAATAATTGATTCATTGGAAATGTGGTGTTGGAGGAGAGCTTTGCTGATACTCTCGCTGACATAGAGACAAACAACAAGTTGAGACTGGGGTTGTCCTGCTTTGGGCAAATTGTGAGAAGACAGGATTTTATGGAAAAGACAACAATACCAGGAAAGGGGGAGGCAGAAGGAAAAGAGGAGGACCAAATATGAGATGGCTTGGCTTTCTAAAGCAAGCCACAGGCTTGAGTTTGCAAGAGCTAAGCAAGGTATGTACTGGTAGGTTTATCAATAGAGATGGGCATGAAACACCAAAAGGGCCCATCTCACCCCTCACATGGGGTGGAGGGAAGAGCGAACTCCAGGCTCCTGAAGGTAGCAGCAAGCAGCTGCTTGTTGCTATTTTGGGGAGCCTGGAAACAAGTTTAAACAGCGCTCTCTCCCCACCACCACGCAGGGTGGAGGGAAGAAGAGCTTGCTCTCTCCCCCACTTCCCCCCCTCCCGGAGCCAGCGCCCAGTAGCCACTCGGTGCTAGCTTCGGGAGGGAAGAAGATTTAAAAAGCCTGCTCTCTCCTCCCACCTGATGGGGTGGGGGAAGAGTGGGCTTTTTAAATCCCCCCCCAGCCTGCGCTCATCAGCTGTTGGGCACTGGCTTCCCTGCTGGGAATGGAAGGAAATCTTTCCCGTAGGAATGCATTCATTCATTCTTTGTTACGTGGTCATAGATCCGATTTAAGAACACAGAAGGAAAATTGGTAAAAACAAATAAATAAAACCAATTTGTAATACAAAATGTTAAAATACAAGCTAAAACCAGAACATGTTAAAAATGCAGAGAACCGTAAGATCCAGTGCTAAGGGAAATCAGTAGCATAATTGAGACGTTGCTTATTTTAAAACTTGACCACAGAAGCAAAAAATTTAGCCACAGATTCCGTATTTAGTTGATTTTGCCGACCAATAATTGAGACAAATGCTCTGTTTTTGATCTTCCAGGACACTTCTTCAAAATTGGCACAATAAATCTGTTACGTTCTTCTAGGTAAAAACTGCATTCAAACAAAACATGACCCAAAGACTCAACTACGTTATCACCACAAGCACATAGTCGCTTAGCATAGGGAATATTACAATAGCGACCTCCTGTAGGAATGCACTGGTAATGCATTGCTATGGGAAAACTAAAACCGAAGCGGAATGAAGCGGAAAGTTAGTTCTGCTCTGTTTTGTTTTGTTTTTCTGTGATGGGTCGGTTCATTATTTGTTTCGTTCCCTAATGAAATGAATAACAAATAATGAAACAAATAATAAATAATAAATTTGTTTCGTGCCCATCTCTATTTATCAATACAACCCTTTCAGAGTGCAGGTGAGTGCAATGCTATACACTGCTTTGCCTATTTTTTTAAAGATCCAAAGGCATATACTGTAAGTCAAATTGAAGCTGGGAACATTATGATACATAGATAGAGATGTCAGTTTTGGAACAATTTCATATGAAACAACATATTTTTGTTTTGTCAAATTAGAAGGACAATTCCATATACCAGGGGTGGCGAACACGCGGCTCACGAGCCGCATGCGGCTCCCAGCCAAAATAAATGCGGCTCTTTGCATTTCCCAACAAGTGGGGGGGGAGGAGTAGATCGAGCCCTGCTGAGACCACCCCCACCCCCCTGCACCTGAGGGTCCTGCGGCGGGGGGGGCACTGGCCTTGCTGCGCTCTGGTCCGTCTCTTTTTGGCAGGCCGCCTACCAGCTGGCCTCTGTGATCGGAGCCCTGATAAGGGCTTGGGCAGGGGGAGCAGCTTCAGCGGGGGAGTGGCCTGGGAGGAGGCGGCGGCGGCGGCTTCTTTCTGGAGGCCCCGCCTTCCTCCCTAGCCGAGGATCGGCGCCTTGCCCAGCGAGGCCAGCAGCGGTGGCGGCGGCGGCCCGCTCGTGACCGGCAGCAGCAGCGGCGAGGCTTGCGCCTTGCCGCGCTCTGGCCGGTCTCTTTTTTCCAGGCCGCCTACCAGCTGGCCTCTGTGATCGGAGCAAAGGAGGAGGAGGAGGGCTGAGGAGGAGCATAGGTGAGGTGTGTATGTATCTCTCTCTCTCTCTCTCTCGGGGTGGTGGTGGTGGTTGCAGCGGCGGCGGCGGGAAAGGTGGCTTCTTGGCGGGGGCAGATGGTGCTGGCTACGCGTGTGGCGCGCAGAGTGATCCCGCCGCGAGTTTGTGCAAAGGAGGAGGAGGAGGGCTGAGGAGGAGCATAGGCGAGGTGTGTGTGTATCTCTCTCTCTTTCTCTCTCTCTCTCTCTCTCTCTTTTAAAATCTCTCTCCCTTTTTATTTTCAAAAGCCCCTTTGGCTGCTTCCCTCCCTCCTAAGGACGGAAGGAGCTGAAGTTTGGCGCGCGCAGCGGGTTCGGGGTGGTGGTGGTGGTGGTGGTTGCAGCGGCGGCGGCGGGAAAGGTGGCTTCTTGGCGGGGGGCAGATGGTGCCGGCTGCGCGTGTGGCGCGCAGAGTGATCCCGCCACAAGTTTGTGCAAAGGAGGAGGACGAGGGCTGAGGAGGAGCATAGGCGAGGTGTGTGTGTATCTCTCTCTCTCTCTCTCTCTCTCTCTCTCTCTCTCTCTCTCTCTCTCTCTCTCTCTCTCTCTCTCTCTCTCTCTCTCTCTCTGAAGTTTGGCACGCGCAGCGGGTTCGGGGTGGTGGTGGTGGTTGCAGCGGTGGTTGCTTTTGTGTAAATGTTTGTCTGTTTTGGCAGGTCACTGCGTGGTGTGGCTCTCTGACTCTCACAGTTTAAAATTTTGGCTCTTTTGGTCGAACTTGTTCGCCACCCCTGCCATATACTGTAGAAGTAAGTCCAACTGATTTCAGTGAGGGTTACCTTTTAGTAGATGAGTAATATATGGCAATGCAAGTTAAAAAAAAAAAAAACCAAACAAACCCAACAACCCTCTGCTATAAGGCACATGTGTAATCCTGCAGCACTGAAAACAAGGCAAAGCAAGCATGAAGACCAACCAACAAAAAATCCCACAATAAATCCCACAATAAACTGACCAGCCCTGGATGCCACCACTTTGTACATGCAATTTTTCAACTGCCATAAAGGTACAAATATTACCTCAGTCATTTATTTATTTATTTATTTATTTATTTATTTATTTATTTATTTATTTATTTATTTAGCTTGTATGCCACCCACTACCCAAAGGTCTCTGGGCGGCTCAAAATCAAAATAGACAATTAAAGATTACAATAAAATTAGAAAAATAAAAACATATAAATACAATAAGTACAATACATTAAAAACACAACACTAAAATTGCCATCAGGACCCACAATCATCAGCTTAAAAAAGTTAAAGAAAGTAAGTATTAAAGAAAGTATTTAAATGTTAAAGAAAGTTAAAGAAAGTATTTAAATATCTGTAATAAAATGAGATACCCAATATGGAGTGGTGGGTAGAGTTATGGACTAGAACTCAGGAGACCCGGATCTAAATCCCCACTCAATCATGGATGCTTGCTCAGGGTGTAAAACTGGTAAAGCCACTTTTTTAATATCTCATGCTCATTGAAAGCCTTTTTAGGGATGCTAAAAGTTGGTTACTTCTTGATGGCACATAACAACAGTAAAATGTAAATAAGTGACAGTATAGGGTATGTTAGTACACAGTTTAAATTGTTGCAAATAAATGCAAAACAATAAAACCAATATTAGTATTAATTTGTGTACACCTATGCACAGGAGGATATGAAGTATTCAAGCAAATTATTGTTCCTCTGAGGCAAACTGTTAAGGACAGCTAGAAATAACCACAGACCCACATATCAACACTAGCAGTTGTTCTAAAGTCATCCCCTGCCATTTTGCAATTCATATACTGTGATCCCGGTATATTGCGGGACCGCAATATATGAAGGCAAGGGTTCCCGGAACAACTGCATGGGCCTGCTTGAGGAGACCTCCTGGCCTGGACTGTTGGAGGACACAGAAATGGCTTCTGGTGAACCAGAAGTCACTTTTGAAATCAAAAAGTGCCTTCCAAATCAACCCAAACCACTTTTGGAGCCTTCGACAGGCTTCCCGGTTTCTGGTGAACCGGAAGTGACTTCCAGAAAAATGAAAGTCCCTTCAGGATCACCCAAAACCACAACAGGAAGCCTGTTGGAGGCCCGTTCTGGGCAGCACCAGGTCTAAGGTAAGTGTAGGAGGCCCCAGACAATCCCCCAGTCCCAACCTGACCCAGCATCCGCGTGTCACGGATTTTCCTTTAACATGGGATCAGGGATCAAGTCAGGTCCCAAACCCCCACAATAAATGGGGGATTATAGAACTCTAATAATTACCCTGCTTTGACCTCTTTCTTTAGATGCTGGGTTTTGAATATGATTGAATTCTTAGTTTTGTCTTCTGGGTGGATAAAAATTAATAGTTCGACTACAAGGGGGGGTCATCTTTCAAGTCATGGCATCTGCAGTTATTTATATATGCTTTTTCGAACCATGCAGTTGCCATCATAGTTTGCTAAACAAATAGCCTAGTTTTATTATAGTGTCTTTGAGTTTGAATTATGGACTACTATTGATTGTTTCTTGTCTACAGTGAAGCTTTTCTTGAAATATGTAAGCTGTTGCTTAAAGGGTTGTTTTAAAAACCTATTGCCTTTAATTAGCTCCTACACACATTTTTTCCTCTTTATGCCACTTCTAAATTGTATTCTAAATTGCAAGTGTTCTTCAAGTGGATTTATACAACCCCTTCGGAATTCTGCTTTCTTGCTTGGATTAGATTTATTGTTCCTCTTGAAGATAAAATTAATTCATGGCATTATGGGCTGTTCTTGAGGTATGTATAGAATAGGGCTCAATGTATGCCACCGTTGTTTCTTATTGTTTTGTGGTCATATTTTATTATGTGTTTCACTCTGCTTGGATTCCAGTTAACTTTCAGAATGTCTAATATTAGAGTGTTGTCTCTCCTCCTCCTAAATACACAATATACCATTCCAAGTAAACATGCATCATATTGTACTATTAGGATTTAAAATGCAAATGCATAGTTTTCTTTAATTTTTAGGTTGTGTTCTTTTACTTTATAGGTTACCACACCATAGAAATGTATATATTCACTGATTTAAACCACTGTGCATAAAGGATCTTGATATTACTGTGATTTCCCCAGATAGAGGTTACAGTTCTGATGTAGTTGTCAAAGGGGACAATACAGTTTTCTCCCTTATGAAATAACCTGTTAGTACTGCCTATAGTAGCATCTGGAAGTCCACCAGAAATCAGAGAAACAAAGCACACCCACACCCACACACGGAACAAGCACAGAAAAACTAGCTAATTGTAAAGGGAAGTGTAAAGAGTCCATTTAGAGTTCTAGATTTTCTAAATAAAACAGCCTAGCAGTTCACCTGGCTTTGAGGAATACAGTTGTCCCCCCCCATTGCTACTCATATACTCTGGTCCCGGTATGTTGTGGGACTGCAGTGTATGAATGCAAGGGCTCCTGGCGCAAGCCCGATTTCCCTTTATTACGGGTTGGGTTGGGTCCTTAACCCATGCAATAAACAGGGGATTACTGTACATATGATTACTTCAGCTGCACAGTTAAGTATTTGACAGTTGTGTTAAAAATTGTCACATTTTTGCACAAAACATAGTTCTCATCCATGCAAGACCCCTGCTGAAAATGCCTTGGCATTCTTGATGAAAGGAAGACTGTTGAAATTCCTCATCCAAAACAAGTTAGTGTGTACATGCCTAAAGAACATGTATGCTAGTTTCCTTGTGCACTCTATATTTCTTGCATTAGAAACTCAGAGCAGGAAAGCCAAGCTCCCATCCGTGCCTTCTATGCTTTCGTCTTTTAAAATATACAGCCAAAATGCTATTAATTAAACCCACTAATGTATGGTAAGTCAAATGGCATAAATCTCTGCAGCAAACCACACCTAGTTAAGAAGTGGGGCATTTATATTTTTGATTGTATGTAAAGTTATATGACTGATGTATGACAAGAAATGCAAACTTGGACTTTCCCCACTGGCAGCAAGTAGTTGCTGCTAGCTTAATTTACCATTTGATTTAGGATGACAAGGTTAATAATAGGATTGTTGTGGCCTATTTCTTTCAGCAAATTTATGGACCAAATAAAAGCTTTTGCAAAGAAACAGGCTTGGAATAATTCCTTTATCTACCCAACTCCAGTTTTACTTTGTCCATACCTCAGCAAGACAGTCTCTCTCTCTCTCTCTCTCTCTCTCTCTCTCTCTCTCTCTCTCTCTCTCTCTCTCTGCTGGGACCATGTTTTTGGACAACTTTGAAAGTCACAGAAAACCCAGATTTTTATTTTTATTTTTATTTCAATTCTGAAATAAAAACATCAAATGGTCCTACAAGGCTCAGCTAATTTGACACCTCCACAGTGGTCTTTTCCCCTGCAGTTGATAAGGTTTGTTGTGGTTTCTTAACTTTGGGGCAGTTTACCTCCAAATGTTCTGCCATTTGCTTAGCTAGGCAAGAAGATTTTTACTTGATCTTTTTGTAATAAAATTTGCTATTTTACCTTCTAGTAAATTTTCTCTTAGCTTTCCCCGAAATCAGATGTCATAATTTTTGCCATAATGTGACATGAAAGATTCTAACACTTTTTGGACCTTGTACCATATATATCTGATAAGTAATAAGATAAATACCTGATGTCTAATGAATATAGTTCCAGAATGATCAAAATATTAAAGGTTTAAAGTTTTGTTTCTTATATCAGACTCAAAGCAATCTTTTACAGTTTCCTCGCAAGTAAAGCAAGCAGAGTATTTGCACATTACTGTATGTTACAATTTTCTGTCTTATAATATGACTGTGCCCTTCAAATACAGGATGTACAGAATTCAGCAAAAAGGAAGTCATGAGAAATTAATTTTCTAACTGCTTCCTGTTTTATGGTGCCTGGGAAGGATGGTAGAGCATGTGGCCTTTTACAACTAAAAAGCAATGTTTGTTTATTTCCTCAGTCATCCACATCAAGGTGTTATCAACATGCTTGGATGTTCAGAACCATTAATTTATCATCTCTATGGATCTGTTTGGGGTTCTAGTATTCTCTGTGACTGAGCTGATGAGACAGGATGGCATGCTACAACAACTCTACAGAGGATATAAAACTTCTTCTTCTTCTTCTTCTTCTTCTTCTTCTTCTTCTTCTTCTTCTTCTTCTTCTTCTTCTTCTTCTTCTTCTTCTTCTTCTTCTTCTTCTTCTTCTTCTTCTTGTGTCAAAGCCCTTCTTTCGATTAACACTATCTCTAGTTCTCTGATTCAACAACTTTATATCTGGGTGAGAAGGGAAATGTCTATTAATGCTGTAAGATGTCCCTCAATTCCTTGTTCTCAATTACTTGAACATGCCTTAATTTTGTGTGTGTGTGTGTGTGTGTGTGTGTGTGTGTGTGTGTGTGTGTGTGTGTGTTGTGTTGTGTTGTGTTGTTACAGTCGTGACCGACTCTTCATGACTCCATGTCCATGGAGTTTTCTTGGCAGGAGTACTGGATTGTATATTATCCCTCATTACTGTAAGACATCTTGGGTCCTTTTCCAAGGTGAAAGGCAGGGCAAAAATACTCTAAAATAAAAAAACAAAGAATATATTATTATATTTTCCACTTTCAGCCTTTTGGATCAATTTCTTTACAGTATTCAGACATTATCAGAGAGTGATAGATTTTGAAGCACTGCTGAAATTCAGTATGAGCAAGATTCGGGCTGCATCTTCTTCATTTTAATTTTACCTGACTTTTAATTTTCTGCTTTATTATAAAAGTAAGCTTCCACATTTTAACTGCTCCAAAACTCTGCCATTTTGAGGAACAAACCTGAATCAACTGTTGTTTGAGTAACTGTTAATATGAATTTAGGATTAAGATAGAAATCTATATAATGGTTTTCTTTTTGGTCGTGTCTTAGTGGAAAAATATAATGGCAGGTCCTGGGTTGTATTTCCATAGAAACTGTAGCTTCTTTTAGATTTTGGCTGAAATCAGCGTTGAATTGCAAAACTTATTCAGCATACCCATGATATAGATTGTTTGGTCATACAGTATATGCAGTTCTGCTTTGTAGTAAACTTATATTAAAGACATGTTAATAGGGGAGCATTGTACTAAAATTGTTTCTGAAGGCCATTTTATTCACTATATTTTGTAATGAGAATCAAGGTCCTGTGTTCAAAATACACCATAGCAGCATTGTGTGTGCATTCTCTGGTGACAGGTCAAAACTAACTTATAGAAACGCTAATAGAGCATTCAAAGTGAGAGATTTAAGGGGTGGTTTTCCTAGTTCCATTGTTCCACAGTGAGCTTCCATGTCCAAGTGGAGATTTGAAATCTGTTCTCCAGAGTCAGTCACTCTCTCCACCATACTACTACTTTGACCAATCTAATCACAGCCTGCACAAGAGACACAGTAATTAATACTCACACTTAAACTGATTTGCAATGAAGAATAAGTGTAGCTACCAAGTTTTAAAAAGATAGAAAATTCTACAATGGGGCAGGTTTAGGAAGCAGTGTTTCACCTTCCTTTTGATGTGCCTGGACATGAAATGGCTGCTTGACTGTGTGAACATGAAAAAATGCTGGATCAGACTTTAATGATTTGTAGAGGCAAGGAAACTGGCCTGAGAGTGATGGACTTTTTAAATTGCCCTGTACCTTATCTAGAAACATTGAAATATCCTTGCTCTGTCCAATTATGGGCACTTTTCAAGTTCAGTGCACACACCAACTATTAGTCTAGGTAGACCTGTAGCTTGATTTAAAATAAGGCAACTTAACATGCATTCTGGACTTGAGAAGAAATCATCTCATTACAAAGGTTTAGGTACTTTCCTTTAGCAACCTGTGTTTGCGACAGAGCATCAGAATTTACAGGGGTTGAAAACCCATTTGTTCCATGAACCATGGGAACAAGTGAACATTTCTAAGAAACTCCTATCATTTTTAGCGCCTTCTCAGAATTATACTCTAAACAGCATGATTTCCTTGAGAAGTACATAGTAATGTCCTTGCTGATTAGCACAGTATGCATTATGACATTTAAGTGAGCAATGATCTCTGCTCAATAAATGCTCCAAATAGCAGACAGATTTGAAAAGAGGTTCAGCAGTCATCTGCAGTAATAATGTTTCCACTGATATTGTCAGTTGACAATCACAAGCCATAAACATTAGATCACAACATATAAACTGTTTTCTCCCAATCAGTTGTCTCTTTTAATATGATTTGTCCTGACTGTTGCAAAGGAGAGCTCCTCCCTCTCTCTATTTCTTTGCTAATATAATTAGCATCTAGTCAATAATGTTCAGCATTTTATTTTACCACTTTAATTAACAAATTCGATTTGTTCAAACTGCTGTGTGAAAACAAATTAAAAGCCCACTTGAAAAAATAAAAGCTCTAACATTTTTAAAGTAGTAAAATGCTCACTGTATCAGTTGTGCTTTTTGTTTTGTTCATTTTTCCACAAGAATAAAGCCATGGCCAAAAAGAGGTTAGGGAATGGCTGTAGTAGTCTGTGCTGAATAGACATGTTTTTGATATGTTGTATATGAGAAGTTGCAGTAAGCTTTCTCCAATAATTGTTCTCTATAGAGGCAGAATTCTGCTTCCTTCTTTGAGCTAAAAGGTGGTGGTGGGGAGCTACCTAGAATTGAACTCCAGGTCTTAAGCACAGTTATATCTGCAGTACAGCAGTTTTAACTACTGGGCCATGAGTCAAGGTTCTTCCCAAGAAATATTTAGGTCACCCCTATCAGCAAAATTGCCAGTGGTGCCATAATAATATTTTGAAAATACAATTGTTTGGCACATATATTTATCTGGATATTATTTTTATTTGAGTTGGATAAACTCTCACTGACTTTTTATCTGCCTTTTTCAAATCTCTATCCCTCACATATTCCCTAGATTCTCTGTGACTTCATAAATTTTCAATTGAATATCAATTACTAATTGGAATACAATCTCAAAGTTGTTGAATGTTCCAGCCTAAGTTATTTGACAGGTTGCCTAGAAGGAAAATAACAGGGGTGCGTAGCTATTCTACATCAAAATATTTTCTGGCTTCTTCCTTGTACTTTTTTAGACAATTAGGTACAAAAAATAATATGCATATTTAGCTGTATTTATAACTGCATCACCTTCCCTGGCTGATTACTTATAGACGATCCTTCAGACAGGTTCAGAGACAGAGAATTTAGGCCAGTCCCCTGTATCAGTTCATATGTGGTTCAGTGGAATAAAATATGGCCTGGTTTAATGGAATTCCTAGTGAGTAGTCAGACTCTATCATAAAGGTTCTTGAATTAATAATAGAACATGCTTAAAGAGTTAGTCACTAGATATGGGCTTTTCATTTCAGATGTGGTCAGCTTCCAAAACAAACCAATCTTTTACTTTGCACTGGGATTGCGCGGGGCTAAAGAAGCCTCCAATGTCATATTTCCTTCGCCCTGGCACTGGCCAGTCAGACAGGGAGGCGGGATGATGCACTTCCCTGCCCAGCTTCTGATTGTCCAGTGCCAGGGAGAAGGAAAGATGACATCGGAGGCTTCCTCGTTGGAGTTTAGCCCTGCAGGACCCCAGCACAAGGTAAGGAATTGATTGATTTCCTTCCTCTGGTTCCGAATGCCAGCTTGGCTCCCACATTTCATTTCAGAAGCTGACCACTTCTGAAACGAAAAACCCATCTCCATTAATCACTATTTGCTGGTCCTATCCATCTGTTGTAAGTGTAGTTGTGTTTCATATGCCAGTGGATTAAGTATCTTGGTGGATTGGAATTCATGGGTGGGGAGAACATTTCAAAGAACAAGATAAAACAAAAATATCTAACCTTCCATTTATCCATACTTGGAGAGCAAGATGAGCACAGACATTAGAAAAAAATGTGTGCAGTTAAAATGAATGTTCTACCTAAACTGCTTTTTTTAATTTCAATCCTTGCCAATATTACCTAACTTTAAGATCATTACGGATCTGGAAAAATGTATACGTATATTTATATGGCAAAAGAAAAAAGCAAGGATTAAAAATGTCTATCTACAGGATAGAACCAAAACTGGTGGCTTTGCCCTTCCTAATTTAGTATTATACTACAAGGCTGCTGCCATGACCTGGATTAAAGACTGGATTCTGATGACAAATAAAAGAATATTGCAGCTTGAGAGTCATGGCCTAGACAAGGGCTGGCATTATTACATGTGGTATAAGGGTAACATACCTACTCTCTTCAAAAAGCATTGGATAAGGAACGCCTTAGTTAAAATATGGTTATCGATTAAAAAACAATTCTACTCTAAAGCACCATTGTGGCTATCTCCGCTGGGAGCGATTTTTAGCTCCCACATAAGTGAAACTCCAAATGCTATAACTTATAGACACCTTCTGAATGTTGACCTTTCATTGAAACCATTAGGGAAATTAGTATCAGAAGGCTATAATTTAGACTGGTGGAAGTATCAACAAATATATTCACACTTCAAAGATCTCACCAAAGAGGGGGGATTTACGACTATTGATACTCCACTTGACAAAATACTTTCCTCTGGCAACTCCAAGCTTCTTAGTAAATTTTATAGTATATTGTTAAATGAAAAAAATGATTAATACACTGGTCAAAGATACTATGATAAGATGGGCAGAAAACTTTGGTTACTCTATTCATCTAAACAAATGGGACTCTCTGTGGAACACAGTTAAAATCTTTAAATCTATTTCTTTTAAGGAAAATTGTTATAAGGTGTTCTATAGATGGCATCTCGCACCACACCGATTATCCAAGATGTATAATTGCTCACCTAAATGTTGGAAATGTAAATATGATTGTGGTACTTTTTACCATATGTGGTGGACATGTAAAGAGGCAAAGGCATATTGGAAAATGGTAAAACTATTTTTAGAAAGATGTCTGAAAATTAAGATAGAGCTTAGACCAGAACTTTTCTTATTAAATATAGTAGATATAAATATTTCATATGATCAGAGATATGTACTTCACCATGTAATTGTTGCTGCAAGGATACTGTATGCGAAATTCTGGAAACAACCAAACGTGCCAACAGAGAAGAATTTCCACGAAAAGATAAGAGAATGCATCGAAATCGACAGACTCTCCGGCTATTTAAAGGGAGACTATGATGAGATTTCTCGGAAAAGATGGCAAGAAGTAACAAACCTATTAGTACTGTGATAATATTTGGCAATTTATCAATATGTTATATTACTATTTTTACTTTGCTTGACATATTCAATGTAAATTTTAAAATTGTATCCCCCCTTTGCTTTTTCCTCCCCTTTTCCCCCATACCCCCTCTCCCTTTCTCCCCCCCTTAAAAACCCAATAAAATTATTAAATAAAAAAAGGAAAAAATGTGCCCCCCCCCCAAGATGAATCAGGAAGTTGTATTCCAGGAAGTAACTTTTCCAAGCTATGGACTGAGATAATGAATATTAGAGTTAGAAGGTCTGTAACATAACTAATCTGGGTTACAAAAGCATGGAAAAACTGCAGTGTGATATGAAGAAAGACACACTCCACATGCAAAACCCGAAAGAGCATAATATCTAATATCTCTCTGGGTAATTCAATGTGCACTAGCACCAACATTCAGATATAGAATTCAGATTTGGAATTGCAGTCTTTTGGATTCAAAATTCAAAAAATTAAAAATTAGAATTTCTGGTGATCTGGAACTTTGTTACAGTCAATATGAATACTATATACAGTGGACCCTTGTATAAAAAATGGTTTGTATAACATACAATTTGTACAACATAAAAAATTCTGGAGATACGGGAAATTTGCTTAACATAATCGCCTATGGGGCGAATCTGTACAACATAAAAATGGTTGTGATTAGGGATTACTCTGCTTTCAATGCATTCCTATGGGAAATTTGTATAAAGGAAGATTTGCTTAACATAATTTCATTTGGAACGAATTAATTTCTTTATACAAGGTACCACTATAGTCCTTTTCCTTTTAAAAAAATACTCAGTCAAGCAAAACATTTTCAAAGGATTTCCCTGTGTCATCTGATACTTATTTCCAAATGATTCTGCCCCAAAGAGTGCACATCAACAGCCAGCAGTGCCTACTCATTGAACCCTGAACAGTGGGAATGCCATCCAGAAATGCCAGCAGGATAGGAAAAGAGGAGGTTAGGTTGCACTGGGGAGTGAGCCAACTGCCTGGACAGCACTGGCAGGCAGACTGAAGTAGCAGATAGCCTGTGGTGGGTGGAAACCATGCCAACAGCATGGGGTGCAACACAGTTGAGTGACTGAGCACACATTTGAAATACTGAAAGACGCAGAAGGAAGGGTGGCAGACTGAAACATAGCATTCCTAGTACTGTAAGTGGAGTGTACAATTGTTTCTTTCTTAGCACTAGGTTGACCTTAAAGAATACAAATTTTTCTACAGATCCAGGCTTCAGCCATGAACAGTGTGGGCTGACAACAGGAGGCACTGTGTTCTCCGCCCCCCGCCCCCCACTATTATTGGGCCAGAAGTTTCATTTCTCATGAAATCACTCCAGAGTGTGAAGGTTTCACTTTCACTTCTTCCTCTTTCAATGAGAAAGCTAGCCTTCTGCTTTCTAATCTGCAGGAGTAACTGGGACTTTTGCAGTTTATATTCCCCAGTTACAATCTCCTCATTTGCAAAGAGGCTTCCACGGAGCCTGTCCCATCCCCTGCTGCAGCCAGGTTTCCACAGTCCCAGTCACCTCGTTTGCAAAGAGGCCTCCTCCAGGGAGCCTCTCCCCATTCCTTCCCTTCTGCAGCAAGTATTCCCCAGTCAAAAATCACCTTGTTTGCAAGGAGGTCTCCTCCATAGAACCTCTGCCCTCCCCTTTTGCATCCAGGATTCCCCCTGCCATGAAATCTCAAGCTAAACATCTTTTCTTGTTTTCTTCTCTAAAGGCTAGGTGCGCCTTATGATCAGGTGTGTCTTATAGAGCTAAAAATAACAGTATTTAGAACTATGCATATATGGCATTATTCAATTAATTTAAAATATTTCTTTATCCCAATGCACATTCTGGCTTCATAATTGCAATGGCCAAGCTGTTATGCTACTGCTCACTCCCAGGAATGTGCCCTGAGGTCTCAAAGTAGTTTTATAATGGGGTAAGACTGGAATCCCTAGTATCCTATTACTCATTTCTGTGTAATGTCACATTCACATTGCATTGCTACCTCACATTCAGCTTTCATCTATAGAACAGTGCAGTAGGTTGTGGAGGTGCACTGGAGGAGAGAACATAATTGTTGAAAATCACATTTTGCCCCATTTCATTAAAAGAAGCCCCTTCTTGGTAAAAGAAATTTCAGTAAACAGAGGGATGCCAGTTGGATGCAATCCTGAATTTCGGGTGCCATTTTCATTACAGAAAGATAGAGGTAAATCCAGTTGTTATCCTTAACAATAACTGATCCGCTCAATCAGCTAAGATTCTGTTAAAATACCGACTCAGGTGTTAAGGTCATCAGGAGAAGCCATCCCGCCACCCTCACAGGTACGTCACAGGGGAACACATGAAAGGGCCTTCTTGGCTGTGGCACCCAGACTCTGGAGCGCCCTCCCACTAGAGGCCAGGATTGACCCATCTGTGATGTCTTTTGGGAAACAGGCAAAGACCTTTCTCTTCAGGCAAGCTTCCCCTGAATGATGGACTCCCTATTATGTGTCTTTCATATGAATCTATAGGATCACATAGACTTTGTGTTTATAACCATTTATAACCTTGTGTGATTACATTGACACTGTGTTTTCAATGTTAGTTTCCATCACTAATAACTTTACATGGAATTTTACTCTCCTTTTAACTGCTCGCATTCTCTTGTAGCTTTAATGTAATGTTGTCTTTTAATGCTTTGAGATGATCCTCAATTCCCTGTTCTTAACTCTTGAACCTGTCTTAATTGCGCTGAACTGTATATTATCCCCTATTACTGTAAGCCCCCTTGGGTCCCTTTCCAAGGAGAAAGGCGGGGGAAAATATTCTAAAATAAATAAATATCATTACTTACCAAGTATTTAAGGTGATGGACCCATAAGAGTGGAACTCCCCTGCCAAGAGACTTAAGATTGTGCCTTCCATGTGGGCATTTAAATAAGCCTTTATGATCTTTTACACTCTATTTTTATCTATAGTATAAAATTCCACCTATTTAAATGTTTAATTGTTATTTAGTGTGTTGTACTATGTATGTTAACAGTTCATCATTTTCCTGTATACATTATAGATATATTGTTTTATGATCTTTGATTTTAATTTGATTTTGATTGGTTTTATGATTATAATTTTGATTATAATTTGATTTGATTTTGATTGGTTAGAAGATTATGGGTGGTATATAAATAAATAAATAAATAAATAAATAAATAAATAAATAAATAAATAAATAAATAAATAAATTTTCTCTGCTGGAAACTGCCCAGAGTGACCTTTGGCTAGGTGGTCAATCAGTCAATCAATCAATCAATCAATCAATCAGACAGACAGAGAAACAAACAAACAAATGGCAGTTACATAAATTAGACTTAACAGGTCTCATTTGTTCAGTGGGTCTACTCTAGTTAGTAATAATTAGATAATAGAGTTAATGAGTTTAGTCTACAATATTCACATTGTTTGAAACTTACATTTCGCATTTTATCTATTACTTTTGGTAATTACATTTTATCATATACTTTTGGTTGAGATAGAGGGGGGAGAGAGAGAGAGGAGAATGAGGAGAGACCCTTTCATTATAACCATCCACTGAAAACAATGTTAGAATAACAGATACTTTTTCTATGTTTACCTGTGGATGATCTTTTTTCCAACTTGCTTTTTATGCCAATTCGAGATTTCGGTGACAAAATTACATAGAACAGTTCCTTTTGCCTGTGTCATACCTATGTCAATTAAATACTGTATTTTAAAAACACACCCCAAAATATCTTTCTGTCATCAAAGCAGAATGGGTACTCTTTGATAGCTGAGGGCATATCTGAGGCCATTGTTCTGCTCCACTCCTATTTTTAATTGTAATATATTATCATTACCTTTCTTTTTACTGTTGTTTGGATACCCCCATTCCTCTTGATATAATGCCATCTATTTTATATGGATGTTTTTAATCAGCCAGGGCAAGTGGCCAAAAAGAAGCTGATGTTTTTTTTTAATGAAGGAAAGAAAAAGAAAAGGCTGCATGAGAATGCTCCAAGCTTCTTTCTTCCTGCTTGTCTGTGAAATTGCCAACGTTTAATTGATCTTCTATAAGCTTATCTTTCCAGTGAGATGTACCATTATTGTACATTAATCAGTGCCTCCAGACATTATCACTGTGGTAACCAAGAACTAATCAAGCAAGAATAGAGTTGGCAGACGCCAAGATGTCACGGATGCCGTGCTGTGTGCAAAGTCCGTCAGAGGCTCTGCTTCCGAATGATCTTGTTCTCGTGGGGCGGCAGACTTTGTATAACCTTGTGATGACAATGGAATTGGGGCAGGCATCTAGAATGCCAAATTCGTGGGCCACTTAAGGAGCTCACAGTGCAAGAAACCTTTAAGGAAGCCAATGAAAGCAACAATAATATTATTAATAATGCATTAAATTAATGCCATACTGTGGAAAAATAATATATTAACTGTATTGTACTGATGTACTGCTATCAAGTTTAGCTTTTATTAAAGAGAAGATTTCAAGGAAACACTGATGGAAAACATTTCACCTGGTAACTGTGGTATCAGTGGAATTATCTTATCCACAGCAAATATTGCATTTTTTGTTTTTGCTCATCTTCTATTCGGCTAACTGAATTCAGGTGAGCAATTAATGGCTTCCCGACTCAAGTAGAATGATTTTCTCCTAAGGGGACCCCCTTTGGAGTTTAAAAACTCAGCCTCCTCTCCAAGTTTAGGGGGCTTACAGGGAAGAAATCACTACCCTGTGATTTTGGTTGTCTAGGACCTATAGTTTTGTCCCTAGAGGAAAAAACACATCCTCCTATTTCGTTATGTAATGAAATGATTTGTTATGTAACAAAACAAAATGCTGTTTTGTTTTTCGTTTCTTGCCCTTCTCTAACCACTCCCATTAGAACACCTTTCTTAACCATTATTTACTTTTGAGAAACCTACCTGCCTGCAAAAGAACAGGGAGGGGGCAGCCTGATCTTCTGTAGAAGGGGTTTCTACAGCCTATGAGCAGCCACCAAAAAAAGCATTACATAAGAATATAAGAAGAGGCATGTTGGATCAGGCCAAAGGTCCATCTAGTCCAACTTCCTGTATCTCACAGTGGCCCCACCAGATGCGTCTGGGAGCGCATGAGACTAGATATCTGCCTCCTGATACCACTTCCCTGCATCTGGCCCTTGAAGTATCCTGGTTTTAAGCCTGGAAATTACACATCTCCATCATGGTTTATCACCTGTGATGGACTTTTCCTCCAGGAATCTGTCCAATCCCCTTTTGAAGGCATCCAGGCCAGATGACATCACCACATCCTATGGCAGGGAGTTCCACAGACTAACAACATGCTAGGTAAAAAATATTTTCTTTTGTCTGTTCTCACTCTCCCAACCATCAATTTGAGTGGATGCCCCCTAGTTCTGGTATTATGTGAGAGGGAGAAGAGCATCCCTCTATCCACTCTACTCATGCATCTTTCCCTTTCTACCTTGCATTTTGTGTCCTTCCTCTCTTCTGCTATTTGTAGGGCCTCGTTGGATAGCCACTTTGCTTTCTTGCATTTTCTTTTCTTTGGGATGGATTTTGTTGCTGCCTCCAGTGCAATGTTACAAGCCTCCATCCATAGTTCTTCGGGCCTTCTGTCCACCAAATCTAGTTCCTTAAATCTATTCTTCACCTCCATTGTGTATTCATAAGGGATTTGACTTAGATTGTATCTGATTGGCCCAGTGGTCTCCCCTACTTTCTTCAGTTTAATTTTGAATTTTGCTATAAGAAGCTGATGATCTGAGCTGCAGTTAGCACCAGTTCTCATTTTTGCTGACTGTAAAGAACTCCTTTATCTTTGGCTGCAGAGAACATAATCAGTCTGATTCCGGTATTGTCCATCTGGTAATGTCCATGTGTAGAGTTGCCTTTTGTGTTGTTGGAAAAGAGTGTTTGCAATGACCACTTTGTTCTCTTGACAAAAACTCGATTAGCTTTTGCCCTGCTTCATTTGGAACTCCAAGGCCAATTATTGCCAGTTTTTCCTTTTATCGCTTAATTCCCTACTTTAGTATTTCAATCCCATATGATGAGAAGAACATCTTTCTTTGGTGTCAGTTCTAGAAGGAGTTGTAAGTCTTCATAGAATTGGTCAATCTCAGACTCTTCAGCACCGGTAGTTGGTGCATAAACTTGGATTACTGTGATGTTGAAAGGGCTGCCTTGGAATCGTACTGAAATCATTCTATCATTTTTGAGGTTGTATCCCAGCACAGCTTTTCCCACTCTTTTCTTGACTATGAAGGCTACTCCATTTCTTCTATGGGATTCTTGCCCACAATAGTAGATGCAATAGTCATCTGAACTGAATTCACCCATTCCTATCTATTTAAATTTGCTGGTGCCCAAGATGTCAATGTTTATTCTTGCCATCTCACGCTTGATCACATCCAGCTTACCCTGGTTCATAGATCTCATATTCCAGGTTCCTATGCAGTATATTTCTTTGCAGCATTGGACTTTCTTTTCTCTTCCAGGCATGTCTGCAGCTGGCCGTCCTTTTGGCTTTGGCCCAGCCGCTTCATTAGCTCTGGAGCTATTTGTACTTGTCCCCTCCTCCTCAGTAGCATCTTGGACATTTTCTGACCTGAGGGCCTCATCTTCCAATGTCATATCTTTTAACCTTTTGTTTTTGTCCATGGAATTTTCTTGGCAGGGATACTGGAGTGGCTTGCCAGTTCCTATCCCAGGAAGTCTTATTACAGGCCTCATTTTCACCAGTGTAATCAGCCTTACAATGATGGAAGCACAACACAGTCTGTTGTATTCTTTAGCCTTGCTGATTAACTGGGACACAAAAGCAATGGTGTTCCCCCATTTATAAGCCTAACAAGAATCTCTAAACATGGGATGTAACAACACTTGGGTGTATACAGCTACAGTATAGAATTCCATGCAATCAAAAATGATGAAAAATAGTGTTCCCAATCCTGCAGAACATGGGCGGGGAACCTTTGGTTCTCCTAATGTTTGGGACATCAACTCCCAGAATTCCAAGCCTATATTTCCTATAAAGGGCTGTGGTTATGATTTAAAAATCTGAATGTCTGAAAGTTTCCCACCCCAGCTGTAGAAAGAATGGACTTCAAGGATCATATTTATTTATTTATTTGATTTATATACCGCCTATCTAGCCAAATGCCACTCTGGGCAGATCACAATAGAAAGAAAACTGATACAATATAAAATACATCAGAAACATAATACAAAACTAAAATGCAGATAAAACCATAGTAATCATCATATCCATCTCAAAAGTCTCTCTTTCACAAATGGGGAAATTTAGAAGAGCCAAAGGGCATCACTTGCCCTCCCAAACACTGGGGGGTAGACATTTGTGTCCTTCTCTGGAAGTTGAGTCATGGCTACTGGACTTCTTTTTCTTGAGAGATAGAAATGTTTTGCTGCTCATCCAAACAGCTTCATCAGTCTGTTTGGATGAGCAGCAAAATATTTCTATCTCTCAAGGGAAAAAAAGTCCAGTAGCCATGACTCAACTTCCAGATAAACTCACCTGGATGACTGAGAATCTTCATAGACATATTTGTGTCCTTCCAGATGTCAGACTTTTCCAACATAGCAAGTGATGCTGAATAATAAGAGTTAGTGACTGACAACAATATTACACCTGCATAGGGCTCAGGTGATTCAGAACTGTAACATCTGTAGCCAAATTCAGATGAAGAGAATTTTGGCAGCATCTGTACAATAAATCTTTATTTGCAACACCACAAATGCTCTAATGTTAAGCTGCTGTTTATCCCTAACCCAATAGGTGCTGCTAAAGATATTGAGGCAGTGTGTTTAAAGCCACCTAAAATGGTGGAACTCCAAGCTTCCTCAGATTTAATGCCTAAGTGATTTGTATTAACCAATTGGTATTAATATGTATGGTATTTTGGAAAATGTTTTGTACTTCAACGTGAAACAATATGAATCAAAATGAAACCATTAGGAAAATATGTCCCCATTTGGAACATAAACATTTTGACAGTGCCTCGCTGTTTATTCTTCTAAACCATAAGTTTTATTTCTGTGGTTATCTCACAGCAGGAGTTGATTATCCTGTAACAAAGTTCTGTTCTACTGTTATATTTCTTAATTAGAATTCATTTTTTCTAGTCTAACATTGCCACATTATAAATCCTACTGGTTTCATAAAGCAACATGTAATTTCAAAGAAGAGATGATAGATGAGAACATTACTAAAGCATAGGAAGATGGGTCTAATAAACTATTTTTCTTATATCTTTGCATTTGCATCCTTTTCTCTGATTTTTTCACCTATAATTAACCTACCCTTCCTGTTTTTCTTCTTCTTGTGCTCCTACTTAGTGTTTTTGCCAGTTTGCAGGAATAACGTCAGAAATGAAGGCTCTCTTTCTTTTTGAGAAAGATGTTTTTGTTATTAAAAACTGAAATAGAAATAACAGACTCTTCTTTTTTATTTCAACCTGTCTCTTGGTAAACTAGACATTAAGAGGAATTCATATTCTCTGTGATTAATCTGTTTCTCTCCAGCTATCTGATTTCCTCAGAGATCTTTGCCTAACAACCAAACTTGCAAAGTCAGTTCTGCTTACGTTCTTTTGGACTTTGAAATTGTATACTACTTTTGCTACCCCCTTGAGATTGTTAACCACAATATTTGACCAGAAAGATGAGTCATGAAGATCTACTCTAGAGTAATCCAAAATCGTCCAAGGTATTAAAGTACTGCTTTTCCAGCTCATTACTGTCAGACAAATCAATACATTTTCCTTCCTTTGAAGGTTAAATTATATGGTAGGCTTTATGTGAAAAGAAAGGAGTTTTTGATACATTGTTAGAATTGCATGAACTAACTTCAGGAAAGTACCAAAAATGGTCTTCAAGGCAATGTGTGTGTGAGCCAAAACAGGACCTTGACTAAATACAGCAACAGGACCTTGACTAAATATTTTGGATATATATTTGAAGATTATTGTTCTTCAAATTATTGATAAGCCTAAACCAAAAGAAAAAAGAAATATAACGGCAATGTTCTATCACCTCTTAGACACTAACTGCTGTATATTCATGTGGACAGGTCCACTCCCTTAGACAGGAAGTGAACTTGTTCATGAAAGTTCACATTCTGATTTATGGGGACCACATTCCATGGTTTTCCAGGAAGGGAGTACTCAGAAGTGGTTTATTATTTTCTTCTTCTGGAGATATCCTGGGACTGAGGAGCTTGCCAGGCCATCAAAGCTAGCTAGAATGTGATTTGGGTGGACTTACTTAGCTGTTCTTTTTGTAACTGTAGATTTAAAAAATCTGGGTTATGTGTTTTTGATTGCCTCTGTTGGATGGATGGATGGATGGATGGATGGATGGATGGATGGATGGATGGATTGCATAGCTATATACAGTGGTACCTCTACTTACAAGCAGCTAGACTTAAGAGCAATTTGACTTAAGGGACAAAAAACCGCTGGCATTTTAAATGCTGCTTTACAAATTTTAGATGCTACTTACAATTTTTTTATTTATTTATTCATTCATTTGATTTTTTAGATAAGACTGCTCTACTTAAGAGTTGTTCGACTTAAAAGCATGCATTCGGAATGGATTAAACTCATAAACAGAGGTACCACTCTCTTCACACATGACGAAAAACGGCTCTGATAATTGCTGTCTACCCTGGGTTAACAGATGAAAAAAGGATGCACCTTCTGGGATTTTCCCTTGTTTTGTATCACATTGTGAACAGTAATGGGCACAAGAGAGTGCCCTAGACCAGTGGTCCCCAACCCCCGGGCCGCGGACCGGTGCCGGTCCGTAGACCGGTTGGCACCGGGCCGCCTGGGGAGGCCGGGGAGGCTCCTCCCCTTTTCCTCTGCCACCCTCCTCCTCCTCCTCTTCTCTCCCGCGGGCAGCCGGAGGAGGAGTCGCCGCCATTGGGGGAGCCCGGGCTCCTGGGCAGGCGGGCCCTGCCTCCTCCTCCTGTCAGCGGCCGCTGCGGCCACGGCAGCCGCCCGGGTTCGGCCGTGACTCCGCGGCCGGCTCAGCGGTCCCAGTGGCGCCCTCGGGCCGGAGACGCCACCCCCACCGGCCTCCCTCCCCTCCCCCTCCCGCTCGCCCGCCCGAAGGCCGCAGCCGGAGGCAAGCGGCAGCGCAGAGGTGCCCCACCGAGGCGGCGGCGGCGGCGGCCGCGGGCGCCCCGCCGCCGGCCGCGGAGCCACAGCCAAACCCGGGCGGCTGCCGTGGCGCGGCCGCGCGGCCCGCCTTGGTTGGGGCACCTCTGCACCGCCGCTTGCCTCCGGCTGCCGACAGGAGGAGGAGGCGGGGGTCCGCCCGCCCAGGAGCCCCGGGCTCCCCCCACCCGTGTGCGCGGGGAGCGCACGCCCGCCGCCCCCCAGCCGGCAAGCGCCGCCGCCGCTCCTGTGGCCCCCAAGGTACACACGCCAAGCCCCCGCACCTCCTCCTTCCCCCTCCTCCCTCCCCCATCCCCCACCCCCACACCCTCCCCTGCCCCCCACACCCCCCATCTCCCCCTCCCCACCCCCACCCCGGGCCACGGGAAAATAATCAAACAAATACTGGTCCGTGGAGACAAAAAGGTTGGGGAGCACTGCCCTAGACCATTTTCACTGCTGCCGTTGATTTTGTCAACATCCAGGCTTCCTTTTGCAACATAAAACGTGGCATCCCTTTTTCCTGCCGGCATGATGGGAACAATATTGTGTAGCAATTGTAGGCCATTTCCTGGCCCTGGCTCCCCTGCCCTGCCTTTTCTGGGTGCTGAATCTGAGTGGATGTCTGCTAGAGGGGGCAGGACTAGGAATCACTGAACATCTGCTCATCTGAAGGATGAACTAGTAGGAAGCACCAAACTGGCAGTTGGTGCCCATCTCTAATCATGGATACAGAATCATAGAATCATAGAGTTGGGAGTTGGAAGAGACCTCAAGGGCCATCTAGTCCAACCCAGCACAATAGCCTACATTCATAAATAGGAGGTGGTGGTTTTTTTTTGTTGTTTGTCTGTTTTGTGTTGTGATTAATTGAATTGTTGCAAAGGGCACCTGCAGTCCAGGTATCTTTTGTACCTGCTAAATTGTCCAATAAGATTATAACTGTTGACGTCCAGCTTCAACACATCTATTCTGTCTTGTTACGATGCTTGATCCTTAAACCATGTTTGGACAGGAGAGCCCTTTAACTACATCTCCAATATCTGTAAAGGATTGCATTGACACTATGTTTTCAATATTAAGTTTCCATCCCTCATAACCTTTACTTTTCAGTTTCTCTTGTAGCTTTAATGTTGACTTTAATGCTGTAAGATGTCCCTCAATTCTCTGTTCTCAAACTTAAATGTGTCTTAATTGTACTGGGCTGTATATTGTCCCTTATTACTGTAAGCTGCCCTGGGTCCTTTGCCAAGGAGAAAGGTGGGGTAAAAGTACTCTAAATAAAATAAAATAAAATAAAAGTAGCACACATAGCTCCCAACCTGCATTTCTGCCCCAAGTCCCAGGCCTCACTCAACTGAGACTACCTAACTGTGTAGTTAAATGCAACATTCCTCTCTTTAATTCTGGACATTCAATGCATTTGATTCATTCTATTTGTCTTTGTCTCCTTATTGTTATGAGATACAATGAGTTTTTGTTTAAGTCCTTTATTTAAAAATTCTTGAAGCAGTTATTAGGTTCAGGAAGTGGTTTCTAATTAAGAAGTTGGTCAGGATCACTTCATAAAATGCGGCCATTTAAGCTCTTAAAACTTTATTGTGTTAAATAATGCAATAAGGTCTTCTATTGATGAATAATTCTCAGCCTCTCATTAAGAGTTTGATTTATTTTACTATTATATCATTTGGACAGGTTCGTCAAACATTATTTTATTTGTTAATTTATAAAGAGTAGTTCTAATGTACTGTGACATCTCACAGTATTAAAGTAAGAGAATATGTTAAACAATGTAAACAAACACTGATATACAAGGAAATAAGCGTATGCTTTCTAGAAATTAACATGGCAGTACTTAATAGGGGTGTGTTCAATTTATGTGAGGTTTCATTTTCAACAGGAAAAGTGGGCTTTTTTGAGAGGAGGAAATGCTAATTAAATATTTGCTATAGTAGTAGTCTTTAACTTTTACTTATATCACAGACACATTTGCTTCACATTCATTATGCAAGCTTCTTGCTTCTTTGCTGTACATTCCCAGACAGTGAAGGTCACTTCTTATATGTAGTGCTATAATGATGCCCCATAAAACCAATCAGAGTTCTGATGCCATTCACAAATGACATCACTGTCACATATTTGCTTTTTGTGTGCAAAACAGGTTGACTAGATCTGCTGTCACGAATCTCTCTGTTCTTGGGGATGCATCAGGATTGTGCAGCTGCTGGTAAATAGGAAGTACAGTGAACATATGTCAGGACTATTTCAGAATAAAAAGCACCCTGGGTATACAAATTTTGTAATCAAAAATACAACCCCTATACCCAGAGCACCCTTTATCTTACCTCAAAAGTCTAAGCATTTGAAGACTTTTAAATTTTCATGACAGCCCTCCACTGCGGATTCATGCTGGCTATTTTCAGATCCCTTTCAGATTTTAGAAAGAAAAGAGCATGTGTGTAAAGAGACATTCAGAAGCACAGAGTTTTTCCAATGTTCTCACGTTCTCCATTAGCAGTCATTATTTTCTTGCCTTTGTCCTTTTCTCCCCCTTAGAAGTCCACAGTGTGAGTGATTCTCTCTGTCATCATGCTATAAATTGATTAATACTGCCCACTGATGCAGTGCACCACATGGCTAATATATCAGTTAAATGGAAACAGCAAACACCACCTGCTCCTTCAGGCAAATGGCACTTTGGAAATGGAATGTGTAATCAATAGAATTAAACCCTAAGCAAAGCATCACAAACAAATGCAGGAGCGAGGTCTTCCAAGCTGGTAAAGTAAATGAGGTTCTTCTTTTCTTTTTAAGCAATCTGTTTGAATATATTCCAAGAAACTGTCTCTCCTGTCTGTAATGTTGTGTACTCTCACTGTTCTTATTCTTAGTGCAACTCTTTTTAAATATGAAAATGCAGTGAGAAAATGGACTGTGTGGGTAATTAGAGGAGTAGATAAATGCCACATGTGGATAAGCAAAAAGCTCACTTTTTAAATGCAATGCTAAACTGCATTATAAAGTAATGAACAGTCAGAAATTTGCCTGTTGCAACAGTTTAACAGATTTAGGCTTCAATACAGAGCCCAGTTATGCACGTTTAAGCTGTGTTCAGGTGTTCTTGAAATGGGTTAATTGATTACATGGAGAAGGGGGGCACATTTTGTTTCTTTTGGACTAGCCTAATAAAGCTCTTGGGGCGAGGAGGCTCAGTGGACTAGGGCTCCAAAACTGTTGGCTGCAAAGTTGGCATATCGGCGGTTTGAATCCCGGATGCCATGCAGCAGAGCGAGCTCCTGCTGATAACCCCAGCTCCTGCCAAACTAGCAGTTCGAAAGCATGTAAATGCAAGTTGATAAATAGGTACCGCCATAAAAAAAAGCTGGAAGGCAAAACAGTGTTTCCGTGCAGCCATGCCAGCCACGTGGCCATGGACTTACTCAACACTGGCTATTCAGCTTGAATACAGAGATGGCACTGCTCCTAGAGTCAGACATGACTAGTATGCATGTGCAAGGGGAACTTTTACCTTTTACCTTTAATAAAGCTCTTATCACAAGATGGCTTTTGGAGTGTTTTCTTACAGCTAGCAGGATTGCCTCTGCTTTTTGCTTGTTTTGAAGAATACTGAATTCAGCAGAGACTCTGCAGTGGAAGAGGAGGATCTTGTACCACCTGAAAGAGGCTCTCAGACAGGGAGAGTCCTGTTTCTGTTGCCACTGTGCACTGAAAGAAACTCACTGAAAAGGAAAACCTTGTCTCTCCAAGGGCATTCTTTGTGTGATTTAGAACCTTCTTGATGGTTCCAAAACCAGTCGTATCCATTCCTTCACACATTTAATGAACTCTTAAATAGGGCATTCAGTCAGACTGCAGGCAGAGCAAGCTATCTATACACCACTTACACAACATGGGTTGTGACAGGTGATAATGTTTCTATGTCAACAAAACAGCCACCTAACTAAAGATAAGAGAAGGCACCACAAATTAGTGTGAAAATAGCAACCATTGCCCATTGTCTATGAAAATGTCACCATTGTCCACCAGTCAGTCCTGGAGTGAGGGGTGCAGTCACAAGCACTGTTTTGGAACATGAACTCAGAAATGGAAAGAGGTCGTACACAAGCGAGCAGCCATATCGTGTCATAAGGTGGTCATACAACACTCATTAAGGACCCCTGAGAAACAAAAAGACTTTCATGGCAAACACTAAAAAAGTAGGCAGAATACAGGTAAGTGGAGCTGTAGCCAGACAGTATTGTCAGCAGCCTCCAGTGTCTCCCAGTGCAGCCTACAGGATGGGCATACGGGTGCATATCTGAGCTCTGCTCTTGAAATCCTCATATGCTTGGCACAGTCAAGACCTTTGTGTGTTCAGTTCTAAGGTGTGTAACTGCTTTGAAATGAATACTATTGTAGATTTCCCATCATTAAAACACTTTCTTATCAGGGTTTTACATTAAGACATCTTAGAAGATAAGATACATAATTTTTCCCCTTAGAAAGTGGCAAACCATGGAATGGGATTCAGGAAAATCTTTGACTTAAATAACACTAGCTTTTGGTATATAATATCTTTTGACATCTAAGACGCTGAAGACTTGGCTCATCTTTGATGCTCTGAAAACATAATCAGAATAAATTATGTTCCTAAAAGAAGCATATCATTCTATAAAAGCAAGCATTTAATTGTATCTTTGTAAAGATGTGTGTGTATGTTTGAGGTATTCAGCATGCTTATCTGTCAGACTGCTCACTGCACTAAAATGTAGCTGATGCCTTTAAATTAATTATAAGTCAGGCCGCCATTTTTGTTTTAGCAACAACTACCGGTTAGAACTTGTTACAAATGCAGTCTCTGGGAGATCAGAAGGTTTATTTGGAAGCACATTTTGTGTCCGATAAAGCTTGTTAAAAATGAATGAGCTTCGCCATTAATATCTACCAATTGACAAGTAAGTGGCCGACTATGGTTACATGAAAATAGCAAGGGTCTCTCTTCATTTCTGTTTCTAACAACTCACAGCAGACTCCATTCCCTGTTTGCAGAGCTCTAGTAATTATGGTCTTGCTGGCAGGATTTAGAGTTTGGTTGCCAGGGCTCAAGCACTATGTAGCAAGTGTTTTGGTAATGAATAAAGACGGCAATCAGCAGCAACCTGAGAGTTAGCTGAATGAGACAGTCTGGCGGGCACTGGGGGTCTCCTGCTGGCTTGCTCAGATGGGCAGCAGGGAGAGATGAGATAATTGACAGGAAAGGGTAAAGAAAGGAAAAGAATGGCAGGGAGGAGAGGAGGAAGAGATTTAGACGACTGAATATGATATTGATCCTCGGGGTAATAGGCTACTTAAGTATATACCGCAAGCTGCCTACCAGAACAAAAGGAGAATACAAGAATAAAATAAGGATATATGACTGTAGGAAATCCCTACTTATAGATTCAGTTTTCTTCATAGAAGAGTTCTTCAGACCTTCATCAGAGGGTCCAATGGCACCACTTTTGAGATGTCATAGCAATCTTAAACACATCTACTAGGGCAGGGTCGTCCAACTTTGAACAGCCTGCGGGCTACTTTAAACTGCCTGCGGGCTACCTTCAGAAATGTGTGTGTGTGTGTGTGTGTGTGTGTGTGTGTGTGTGTGTGTGTGTGTGTGTACATGTGCCCCTCCTCAGTGCTTCAGATTTGGGGAGGGGGCTTCTGTGGGTGCCTCCGTTCAGGCAGTGAGTGACAGCAGCCGTTCCCGGCCGCTTTGGTGCTCCAGGACACGCCTTGGTTGACAGCGAGTGCCCTATAAGTGCCCTAAAAGACATCATTAACATACCTATAAAAATAGTGGACAAAAACCCAGGAAACAAATTTAAACTGATGCACCTAAACATTAATCGGTGACACATTTAGATTTCAAACCAGCTATTGAAAGCTTAATTGACATTTCTTTGTTAGCTGAGATTGATTGAGAGAAGCCTCGGGAATTTTACAGGCATCAATCTGAATGCAGATGAGATGTAAACAAGAATGAGAGCATAAGGACTGTATTGCCCAAGATAAGGCTACAAGGTACTGTACTTAGGTTTCCAGTTGCTTTATTCTGGAGGTTTCTCTTACCTCTGATTCCACAAAACTCGATTTTTGAAAATATTTCCAATTCTTATGAAGTCTGAACTGAAATGGATGAATGGAGTGTTCAAGTTCATTTATTCTGATTGTTCAGCTTAGTGAAAGGATTGGTAGTTGTTCCTTCTATGTTCTTCTTGTGATAACTAGTATGTTTTCCTCTGTAGCAGTGGGAGGAAATCTCCATAGACTGCACAAGCCACCTGTTTCAGTATTGACCTAGGCCCTTGGGCGCGACTTTTTCACTTTCCTGGAAGTTACAGGAAATGACTTTGAAGAAAAGCTATCCCAGCATAAAAGGGGTGGTAGGAAGATATTGTACACAAGGGGCATTTTTGTGCATTAATTTTCTTTTAAAGTGTGGTGCAGTTGGTACAAGGGATTGAGGATCCAAGAGGCTGCCTGTGGCCCATGGGCTACACTTCCCTACCATCTGTGTTGAAGGATAGTTTTTATACCATTCATATTGTTTACCATTGGGTGTGTTTGAATCAAGGAAAATATAGGGAATGTATAAACATAAACACAGGAAACCTATATTCCTGAGATTGCCATTAGTACTTTTCATTTATTTCATTAAAATATTTTTGCACCACTTTTTGCTTAAGGATATCCAAAGCAATTTGCAACTTCAGTGCCAAGCAATTAGAAAATATGGTAACAATAAAATGGAAGAAAAAATAAGTAAGGCGTAAATAGAAGTAAGTTTAACATTATATTGGACAGTGTAAGACAGATAAGTATTACACAGTAAAAGAATGAAGATTAAACATTGTCTATGGAGAAGCTTAATATTACAGTAAAATGTGATATAACATTTTTAAATACGCCATAAGACCCCTACCATATGATAAATAGAAACAACAACAAAGAGTTGACCTTAAAGACTAACAAGTTTTATTTGGCATAAGCTTTTATGATCTGTAACCTGCAAAGCATATGCCAAATAAAACTTGTTAGTTTTTAATGTGCCACAAGGTTTTTTTGTTGTTGTTGGCTGTGCTGCAACAGACTAACACAATACCCTCGTATGGGGAAGCCTAGGTTCTTTTAATTTAAATGTCAATACTCTCTCCCCCCTCTCCCTCTCTCTCTGTCTCTCTCTCTCCCCCCCCCTCTGTATATATATGCTAGATGTATATAATATACAATATATTTGGAAGAATGCCATCCTGGGGCCTGTTGAGTGGAACTCCAGTAAGACGTTTCAGAGCCTATACACAGCTATGTTCTGCACAAGGAAAGTGAAATACCACCATCACCACCCCAGCCTTAATTTTCATTTGAAGTTCTGTTCTTTTGGAAGCTTCTCCGTGTGATAACATTGCAGGTTATTTTGCCTATAATTTGCATCCAAGACTGGTGAAAAGTCTTCACTATTCACGTCTGCCATGCAATTAACAAGAAATGTTTAATTCTTGGTCTTTTGCCAGTAGCCCGCTGTGCGGAAATAAACATTATGAGGCCAAGTATACCTCATGCCTCTTTTGTGCCAGCCCTCTCCCCATGGTATATGTGCAGGCAGAGTGATGGCTGCATATTTATTTCTCAGAAAGATCAGCTTTTTGGCAAATAGGAACAACATTATCCTTCTACACCTCTCAAGGAAATTATGTTAGTATGAATATGAAGAAATTATTCAGAAGAAAGAAAGAAAAAGAAAGAAAGAAAGAAAGAAAGAAAGAAAGAAAGAAAGAAAGAAAGAAAGAAAGAAAGAAAGAAAGAAAGAAAGAAAGAAAGAAAGAATTAATCCTGGCAACTGTAGTCCATGCCCATGCACACCACAGCCAAACAAGTCACTGATTAAACTGTAGACAGTAGATGTATGTTTTCAGGTAGTTGTGACAATTTTGTGAAAGCTAGGTAGATCACAGGAGCTGAATAACTTTATATAGAACTCTAGAACTGGCTTTTACCTATTCATAATGCTTTAAAACCATCTGCTGTCTTTTCCCCTGTCGATTGCCGCCCCTCCCCACGGAGCCCACCCCCGAAGACTTAGGGACCCCGCTCGGTTTCAAGAAGCCTTCGGGGAGCTTCCTGGTGGTCTGGATGATGATCCGGTTGAAGCCATGGTGGACCGATGGTATGAGGATACCACCCAGGGTGTAGACCAGATCGCCCCCAGGTGCCTTTTCAGCTGCAGAGCTCGCTCCTCGCCGTGGTTTACGGCGGGGTTGAGAGCGATGAAGCAAGAATGGAGAAAGCTGGAGAGCAGATGGAGGATGGACCGGACAGCATTCAGTAGGGCTGCTGTTAAAATCCAGACCAGGCGCTACGTCCACGCGATCAGGGAGGCCAAAACATCATTCTACTCCCAGAGAATTATTGAGGCCTCGAACCACCAGGCGGGGTTATTCCGTCTGGTTTGTGACCTCACTAATCCTGGCCTGGTTAGGCCTCCTCCTACTGAGTTCAGTAGTGAGACTTTTGCAGCCTTTTTTAGAACAAAGATGGAGGCCATCCGTACTGGTCTTGAATCCGGTTGCATTGGTCTCTACTCGGGATCCCCTGACACTGCACCCCCTCGGTCTCCTCGATTGGTCAAGTTTGGACCTGTTTTTACTTCTGCGGCCTCCAGGGCACTGGCACATTGCCGGCCAGTGTCCTTCCCCTTTGATCCTTGCCCATCTTGACTCATTAAATCTGCCGGAGGGAGCATGCCTGAGTGGGCTTCAGCTGTCTCCACTGCCTCCTTCAGGGAAGGGATTTTTCCCTCTCGCCTGAAGGAGACAGTGGTGAAGCCCAACCTTAAGAAACCTGGCCTGGCATCTGACGAATTGGCAAATTATCGTCCAATTGCCAATGTTCCCTTCATGGGCAAGGTTATCAGAGGGGGCGCTGTCCAGCTCCAGTCGTTACTGGAGGTAGAACATGTCCTTGACCCATTCCAGTCTGGGTTCAGGCCGTGCCAGGGGACTGAGACAGTCTTGGTCGCACTGCAAGATGACCTCCTCCGGGGGGCCGACAGGGGTAGCTCTACCTTGTTGGTCCTTCTGGATTTGTCAGCGGCCTTCAATACCGTCGACCACGGTATCCTGCTGGATCGGCTCTCCGAGATAGGTATCAGAGGCACTGTGCTCAGTTGGTTCCGATTCTTCTTGGAGGACTGTCCCCAGTGTGTGCAGCTTGGGGGGGGAGTTATCTGACCCATGGATACTTCCATGTGGGATTCCACAGGGGTTGGCTCTCTCTCCCATGCTGTTCAACATCTATGTGAGGCCGTTGGCTGAGGTCATTAGGAGATTTGGAGT
Source organism: Phrynocephalus forsythii (assembly GCA_029282475.1). Lineage (NCBI taxonomy): Eukaryota > Metazoa > Chordata > Lepidosauria > Squamata > Agamidae > Phrynocephalus > Phrynocephalus forsythii. The sequence goes on from JAPFRF010000005.1 coordinate 57,721,046, forward strand.
CTGCTGTCATCAGTATGCTGATGACACGCAGCTCTATCTCTCCTTTTCCACCTCTGCAGTTGAGGCTGTTCAGACCCTCAACCAGTGCCTGGATGCAGTCATGGAATGGATCAAGACTAACAGACTCAAACTCAACCCTGAGAATACCAAGGTTATGTTCTTTGGGACCTCCCCTTCCAGATATGGAGGCCCTCTCCCTAGCCTGGAGAGTGTTTCCCTCCAGCTGGCGGATAGTGTCCAGAACCTGGGTGTGGTCCTGGACCCGGCTCTATCCATGGAGGCCCAGGTGGCCGCCGTGTCCAGGGCTGCCTTTTTCCACCTTTGTCAAATCGCCCAGATTCATCCATATCTGGATAGGGACTCCTTGAGAACTGCTGTACAAGTGCTGGTGATCTCGAGAATAGACTACTGCAACTCTCTCTACATGGGGCTGCCCTTGACTCTTATTCAGCTGCTCTAGCGGGTGCAAAATGCGGCTGCCAGACTGGTAGCGGGTGTGCGTTGATATGACCACTTCACCCCAGTACTGGCCCACCTGCATTGGCTAACCATTGCATCCCGAATAAGATTCAAGGTCCTGGTTTTAATTTAGAAAAACCCTCCATGGCCTGGGACCTGAATACCTGGCAGAGCGAATCTCCCAGCGATCAACCTCGGCCCGACCAACTAGAATGTTGTGGGTGCACTCACTCCGGGTGACCACACCCAGCGAGGCGCAGAAAGCGATCACCCATAACCGAGCCTTCTCTGTGGCTGATCCCATATTATGGAATCATCTCCCGAGTGAGTTGTGCCTTGCACAGTCCCTGCCAGCCTTCAAAAAGGCTTTAAAGACCATGCTATTCTGGGAGGCGTTTGGTGACTGTTAACCTTTTTCTTTCTTTCTCCCCCCCCTCCTGTTTCTGTCCTGCCATCTTGCCATTTTGCTGTTTATTTTTATTGTTTATATTGGTTTTTTTGCAATGTATCTAATTTTGCTTATTGTTTGTTCTTTTCTATTGTAAATCGCCCAGAGTTCTGTCCGGAAGACGGGTGGTATATAAACATTAAAATAAATAATATAAAAATAAATGATTGAAATTGGAGAATATCAGGGAGAATTGTGTAGGTTAAAAAATGTAAGAATCTGTTTTGCAGACAGCCTATGCATAATGTCTTCATATCTCATCTATATGTATCTGGTTTAGAAATTCCCCTTCACAAAAGTTAGAGCTATATAGATGACAGGTATGATAAGGTATGACAATGTCTCCCAAATTTTATTGACTTTACTAATGTGTTCAAATAAACAGCATCAGCCCTCCTATCTGTAGTAATGGCACCTATTTATAGCATGTGTATGAGAGATATACATGTATCACAGTGTTTGGGTCAGATCCCTATTCAATTATTTAGAAAATATTCCAGTTTGTCTTGGATAGATTTAGATGTTGCTGATTTAATTAAGGTTCAAACTTTAATCTTAATTCCAAAATCCATATCAGAGTATGCCCATTGTAGACATTCTGTTGCTTAATGTAATGAATCACGCTCAAGCAGGTCCACTGAATCAGTATGAATTTGGTGAGTCAATGTCTCTGTCAAGGGGGCGGGGAGCCTTATGGCCCTTGTACACAATTAGAGATGGGAATGAAATGAACCAAAAAAGAAAAAACCCATAAAACTGACTTACTGGGCTGGTTTATGGTTCATTGGGGGGTCCTGTTTTGTTGAAACAAAGTGCTGAACATTTCCCCCCTCAGTGCTTTGCTTTGTTCATCAAAAGGGGATGCTCACCTGCCCCATTCCCACTGCCCCCATCTCTTCCCTGCCTGTTCTGCCACTGCTTCCTTCACTACCACCATCACCATCCTCAGAGGCAGCAGGCCAGCTCCTTGATTGAAGCCAGGCCCTACACCTCTGTGCATGTGCCAGCCTATGAACTGGAAGCAGGCACATATGTAGAAGCCGCAGGCTCGGCTCTGGGAAGGGAGGCTGGGCCCACAGTCTCTGAGGGTATCTGCAGCTGCAGGACCACGTAGGAAGGTGATGGGAGCAGTGGGAAGGCAGTGGGCAGGTGGCAGAGTGCAGGCCCAGTTGGTTCCCCAGGAAGCAATAATCCATCAGAAGATAAGAAAACTCAAACTATCTTTTTTTTTCAGCACAGCAGAATTAGTAGTGTTCTTTAGTATCCCTTGTTGAATGACACCCTAGCCAAAGAGGTGCCAGTTCTAATCCAAGGGCATACATCAGGCATCATAAGCAGGACCTGTAACAACTTGAAACAAAATTTATGTACATGAAATTACAAAGAGTAATTTCAATTGGGGCTTTGGGGGGAAAACAAGGCTCATCTGATGTTGATGTTTTCTGCTGAAGATTCACTTGCAATCTTGTATAAATATACAGTATGTCCATATGAATGTGCAAGCTGAGTGTGACCTTACCCTACATTAGGTTTCACCTCTGGCTTTGCAAAAACTTTTTTCCTTTTTTTCCTTAACCCCTTTCCTCAATAATCCCTCCTTATATTTAATATCAATTCTTGTCTCTGTTGGTTTTTCTCTTTCTTAGACAGGTCCTTGCCAGAAGCACAAAGGAAAATAAACAACATGAACAAAGAAAAATTCATTTTTCCTTATTTCAGTTTTACAACAGAAGGGCAGTTCAAAAACTCTATTAGGCCGCTAAGAAATCACAAACACATGGTAGAGTTTGGCCCATATGGTCTTTCATCTGGCTGTGCATCACTTATTTGTTGATGGTGCAGTAAATATTCAAAAGTGCCAAAAATAATGCCGAGATGTTTATGTCAGTTTCAAAATGAAGACGGCAGAGTAAAGTCATGCACAGATGTACATGGTTCAAAAAAAATGAGTGCTGTGCCGCCTGAGGAAGGCTCATGCGGACCAGATACAAACCTCCTTGTGCTTTTATATCTACAGAGCAACCATGATTTGCATGATTGCCAACATACTGACTTGGGCAAAAAAAAAAATTTAGTAGCTCACATGTAAAGGTATTAGGTTATACAAAAGACACCTCGTGTCAACATTTCTTTCTCAGGGAATCAGATGCTGCTGACTAACAACCCTAGTAATCGGGTGGCTTTCTTTTTTCATTATTAATCTGAATTGCCTTACCCTTAGCAATTTCTCAGAGAGTGTTAAGTGGCAAAGTCCATCTTTTATATATATATTTGTACAGTAGTTTGCAAAAATAACTTGGATGCATGGTTAATACTGTATTTGACTTTGTATTAGGTAGTCTTTATACCTGGTGTCTTAACATGTTTTCTCTATCAATAGTGTGTTGGATAATTTTGGAAGCCAATTAATAGTGTTTTTGTGGGTAGCCTGTTGCAGAACAATGATCCTGTTTCCCCTAAATTGTCAGCTGAGTCATGCCAAGCAGCGAGTCATTTTTATTGGTGAAGATGATTATTAATTGTCTACTGAAAAGAAGTCACACTTCAGATATCAGTCTCGGATTGTGATTTACAGTGATGGGATCATCTGTATCAGAACATTTGGGTGTTATTATGAGTCCAAGAAATCACTTTTTATTTACAGAGTTTCTAAGTAACAATTGAAATGCAAAATGTTCATCGGCATAACTTTAAGTGCTTGATTAGTTTAGTAACTGTGTCTCTTTTTCCAGGTAGACAAATGTGTAGCAACAATAATCTATTGAATTGTTTGCAATAATTTAGATAGCTTTGTTCTCTACAGTCTTTCATCCAGATCATATAATATTATATCTATCTATTACAAGCCAATTCTACTCTTCATTAACATATTTTGTGACTAGGTTGTTGCAAGCATCTTACAATGTAAGCCATGATAGCTAGGAACAAGTACAAATTTACTAGGAAAATTTTTGACACAGACATGACTGTAAAAGAAAATCTAGTAGGACACAAAATGAATAAAGGTGATTGGGAAACAATGTTTCTCAAAGCAGAGTTGAAACTATACGGATGCAGCACTAGACCCAGCTGGACACCCTGCGCCTGTTGAGGTGGCAGTGGTCACACAGTGCTGCTTCTCATAGTATAGAGGCTTTATTTATCAGAAACCTAGCTGCTTCAATGGCACCACTACATTATTCAAGTCATTTATCATTAATCCTGGCAGCTAGAATGTTTAAACGATAAGGGTGGAAGTGTGGAATGCCTCCTGCTCAGAGTTCCAAACTTATAGACCTGCCCTCTCCCAAGACATTGTGTTCAATCCCTTTTAGGAGTCGCTCTTCTGTGGCTCCTGAACAATCCCAATCCTCCTTCTATGGCTCTCTTTGGATCCCTCACACTGACTTTTCCCCTAAATGTTTATAGTATTTTACTCTCCCTTTTGGAGTTGCCTTCTCTCTCCTTTGTAACTATGAATGGTGTTCTGGCTGTGTAAGGATCCACACTCTGATAATGTGTTCATTATCATTATGCATGAGCTAATTAAAACCTTTCCTTACAAAAAGTGTGAACTTGGATATTTTAATTTTTGTACCCTGCAGTTGCTGCATATTTTGTGTGCATTATTTTTGTTGATATCGTGTTACTTTTAAAAATATGCATATTGTACAATAAAGAACTACCTTACTGTTCTGCAGCATATAGTAAGAGTATGAAGGACACACCTTTCCCAGTATGCTTTAAGGCTCATGCATTTATCACTCAGAAGAGCAAGGATAAACAATAAAATGGCCACACACTGATCATTCACTACTAGCAAGTAGTGAAGGATCAGAAAGGAGGGGCAGCATCAGCATCGGGCCTCTTCTGGGTAGCTGTCAGTGTGCCACTACCAAGTGCTAGTCCCTTGGGATCTTTAAATTTTCCATAGTTTACATCTTCCCATTATTGCTGCAGGTTTTTAATATGACTAGGTATATATACATATATCCATGTCCACTTGGGGCATTGTCAGCGCAGACAAATGCACTACATCTGCTGCAGGCCATGCAGAGTAGAAACGATGCCAGCCAAGAGTGTCTTGGAATTGTCTGGGCAGTGGAAATGCTAGTGAGGCGAAAGCAGCAGCTTTTTGGGAGATGAATCCAGTTTAGAAATATGTGGAAAGGGTTGTAGATTCTTGAATAGGAGACCTTGGTGGCAAAACAAAGTGCATACAGTACATTAAATATGGGCTTAGTAGCTTTAGGATATCATGATGGGAATATTTTCACTCTTCATCACTGTGCCAGTGGCTGAAGCCTGAAGTTTGTGGATGAAACACGGGCATTTGGCAGTTCAACATGAGGTTTTCTTGAGAGAGAAAACACAGGATAAGATGTAGAAACAATATTTTTGCATTGAGCAGTGGATTGGACTCAATGGCCTTTTATGCCCCTTCCCAACTTCATGATTACCCATGTGTTCTTGTTGGATGGGGAGGTGCCATGGGACATATCCCCTTTGCCCCCTTGGAAAGTGTCATAGTGGCCTCTAGTGGCCAAAAGAGACAAACTGGAAAGTAAAATCCTTGCAAAGGAAATGTGCCAAAAGATAGGAAGGAGAATGATGAGCAAACTTTATTTTTAAGGGTATTTTTAGACATTGACTCACCTATTGCACCCATGGGTGTGTACATTGGTGATAATAGTATCAGCAATGGAAAAATCACTGCTGTTCAAAGGCCTCCTCTCCTTTAGCAATTTTTGTGTGCACATGGCTTTGCTGCAAGTACCACAAGATGATCTTCAATCAATGGCAGTTTGCCTTTAATCAGCAGCAGTTTAGCACTGCTAATGGCATCATCCTTGTTTTGCACGTGGAGCTGCACAACAGGATTTTTGCAGCTAAGAGAATAGAATGCATCTTTGAAAATATTGAAAAAAAGAAAAGCTTAACATTCACATTTACATGCAAAAGTCACACACTCAAGATTTTCAGGCAGCTTGAAATGTGAACAACCTCCAGGTAATATAGATATTTTGTTACTGAGCCTTTGTTGCAAACGTGAATGGATTAAATTTCCCAAGATGCCAGTTGTAAAAATAAGGCACACATTTTATTGATGCTTATAAAAAAGCACAATGTGTTTCAGGGTGCGGTGACAGTACTGTTGCACAGCAGTGGCCTAGCATTGCCATCTTATTTTTGTCACGCCTTTGAACAGTTGCCCCTCACACACAGACCTCCAAACTATAACTCATTAAGCTCCACAGTGAAAACAAAAGAAAAACTTTCAAATGCCTATTTTCTCTTCATCCACTGCTGCAATAAAAGCCTCAAGAGTTCAGGCCAATAGGCACAGCACCAACGAAGCCTCACAGCTGAAAGCTAAAAGTGGATACAGTGGTTCCCCCGCCTTTGTGTGGTTCATATACTGCGGTCTCGCTATATTGTGTGACCACAGTATATGAAAAAAGTCCCCCTGGGGTAAGGGGGGAAAGTCCCTCGGAGGCCTCAGAAATGATTTTTGGTGATCCGGAAGGCACTTCCAGTTTTCAGGAAGTCACTTCTGGTTCACAGGGAGGCCCCTTTGGGGACTCCAGAAGGCCCAGGAAGGCCCCCGCAGGCCCATTTGGGGCAGCACCAGACTGGGGGTAAGTACAAGAGCCCCCAGCTAGAGTCCCCCAGGCCTGATCCGACCTGCATCCGCATATCACGGATTTTCAATTATCGCAGGTTGGCTTGGGTCCCTAACCCTCGCGATAGGTGGGGGGCTCACTGTATCTCAAAGACAGTGTACCTCTTATGGTGGGAGACTAAGGTCTCCTGCAGGGACCACAAATAAACCACTATCCAATCTTCTTTTTTCCCTTCATCATAACAAACCTGCATCTTCAGCAATTTGCATAGTGAGGCAAGATAATCCCACCTTCCATCTCCCATTCCTTCTTCATGCTTTGTTGTGAGATGTAAATCAACCACAAGGTACATGGAAGGAGCTTTTTTGGACCACAGGACAATGGTTTATAGCATTGTGTGTTTTAAGGCATCTGGAGGTAACTGTTTCCTAACCACTGAAGGATGGGAATGTATAAACTTACTGTTTTAAAATGGCAACTAAAAGCGACTGCTTAGCTTCCCTGGGTTTGCAACAATAACTGTAATAGGAGTTTTTAAAAAGTAATTCTGAATTTTGGGCGGTATGTTTCTAAGTGGTTGCAAGTTCCTGAGGCTTGTTCCTGAAAAACAGAGTAAGGCAGATGCTAATCTTTCTGTTCAGAATCCCTTCAAATCTTTTGTTGTCCTTGTATTTTATTCAGCCTTTCCTAGGGGATTATGCCTTTATGGTCAGAAGAAACAGACTTTCTAAGGATTATTTTCAAGATGGGCCATTGCCATAGAAAGGCACAGGGTCTCCATACTGTGAGGATATTTTTTGAGCTGCCACCAAGAGCTGATTGCATTTTAAAAATTAAATGCATCTGTGTGCCTTACAAACAAAAAGATAGAGCATGTCTGTCAAAACAAAGCAGATGAGAGGTGTATTGTGTGTATACAGAGAAACATAATATTTATAGAATGTATCATTAATATAGGGACTGTAGGTTTTAAAAAATATTTCCTTAAATCATTCTGTGGTCTTTGTATACAGTGAAGAGGTCCCTTTCAGTATAAACCTCAGTGTACATATTTGCAACTCAGTACACGGTATTCTATCTGAGTTGTAATTTTGAAATTAGTGGTTCGAGGGAGAGATAAGTACCATCAATAAATGAAACAGTAACCCAGCAGTTTAGTCATGAAAGGTTAAAATAAACTTCTTTGATTGATTATGAATTTTAAACAGTTTTTCTCCATGGTAATCAGTGTTCCACCAATGTCATTTCTCATTAAAGAAAAGATTTTCATTCCAACATTTGATTGAGGATGTTATTTCTCATTTGCATTTTGCTTTCTACAGAGTAAGCATCTTGCGTTTAGAATTATTAGGAGCCCTCCCCCTCCCCTCGTCTTCTTCTGACTATAAAAACCATGTGTGGGGAGGGAAGCAGTGATTTAGAGGGACAGTACATAAAGATTAAATGAAAGTATTGACTGCTGGGTCCTAATGCAAATACTTGCTGTCTGATGGGCTGCCTTTGACAGAATGATGGAAAGGGGGCTTGTGGCCGACTTAGCTGCCCTTCTAATTGGCCTTTATGAATATTTAATGAAATCAAGATGAAATTCAATCGGAGCTTTTACCTGCTGAATCTCTGTGTAAAAGCAACCTATTATTAGGTTCCACCCTCCTCCCCCAGTCTTTCCATTTGCACACAATAACATTGTTCCAAAATGTCTTTGTTTCACTGAGCTGGCTAAGAAAAGCTTTCTGTGCAAAGACGTGGCACATGTCTTACAACAGAATTTTACTGCTGTTTATCAAGGAAAGGCAACATGCCTGCACAGGCGTGTGTGTGCTTGCACACATACATGAGCACCCATTTATTTGCTTGAGGAAAATGTTACAATTAGCATAGTATAATTGGTTGTGAAGCCCTGGACTTGTTTAATAAATAGGCTAGCCACTCCACTTAAAAATAAACCCATAGCAACTAGCACATCGATTGCAATTTTGAAGCCTTATGAAGATGTCCAAGCCCTAAAGGACTATTTCAGACATGCATCACTAATGTTTCATATTTTGCATCACGTTGGTTGATTTATGAAAGGGATTTCTGCAAGAATTCATTTTCCCTATGTAATCTAGGTGCCATCAATGCCATTATACTTTAAGAATGATAGGATCCCACTATAGTAGGGGTTTGCATTCATTTAAATGTAGATGTGAGAGGGATGTGTTCTCTTCCTGACTAGAATGTTACAGAAGCTTTCCACTGGAAACAAATGGACAGATGAGTGTATATTTAGAAATAAGAAGCAATTTTTTTCTTTTTATTTGCATTGTCCACATTATCTTTTTCTCCCAAGATAGGCTGTTTGTTTACAATGCATTTCCTTTATTTTGGGAGAACAGGAATCGTTGTAGAATTCTGAGATAAACTGAGGCATGTTACTACATAAAGTATGTTTAAAACCTTTTCAGAAAGCCTAAAGCAAACATTTAATAGCATGTAAATAGCTAGATCTCTTCTGTCCTCAACCCTAAAATTATTTATATAGATGTAGATAATTATGCTATAAATCGGGGGTGTCCAAACTTTTTGAAAAGAGAGCCAGATTTGGTGAAGTGAAAATGTGTGGGGGTCCAACCATTCAGCCACATTTGGCCCCCGGGCCGGACTTTGGACAAGTCTCTATAACATGCAAGGAGGCAGGGAGGGTGCTGCAGCAACGGAACTGGGGGTGGGTAGGCTGGGCAGGTGGCTGGTGGGATGGTCAGAGGCAGGGAGGGCAGGCAAATCATAAAACTGCAAGCTAACACATCCATCCGGTATGGGGAGGGGCCAGCTGGTGGGGATGCGTGACAGGCTGAACTGGTGGGGAGAAGAAGCCGCAGGCTGCTCAGAATTTGAAAATGGGCTGCATTTGGGCCCCGGGCCTGATTTTAAACATGTCTGCTATAAATTTTTAAATTCAATAACAAAGTTATGTCATGCAAGTCTGATTATATCATCAGCTATGGTGCATTTCCTCTCCACCTGTAACCCCCCACCCATGCAGTTTATCCAGGTTCTCTTTAAATCCTTTCATTCCGGGGGAAGCCTTTGGGGTTAGGAGGATAGGGCCAGGATGTCTTGAGTATCTGAAAGTCACAGCTGAAGCTGCCACCACAGGCAGCAAGACTGGCAGTGGCAATTTTCATATATTTAAAACTTTCCATTATCCTTCCCACTGTCCCAAAGTTTTCCTAAGACTAAAGAAATCATTAGGAGCCTAGGGAACTTGAGGGGGAAAGAAACAAAACTTTTAATTACTGAAAGATGCCAATGGCTGATGATGTCATCAGATTTATGTGGTGCAATGTTATGTGACTGGATTGAAGCCCATGTGTTTTTGTAATTTTAAACATTTTAGACAAGATGAAGTGATTTGAATCAGAAAGGATCTTTGAATTTTTGTTGTTTTTTCATCAGAGCACATATGAAAACATCTGTCATTGAAATACATATTTAACTATCATTCTTTCCCTTATTTATTAGCACATTCAGATAAGGAGAACTTATGATGGTTAGAAAAATAAGAAGTGTAACAATGATGCTTCTTGGAGATAACAGATAAAATGTGGATATTATGGTTTCATTGTCATGTATCTTTTGTTTCTATGCCTGAGTACCTTGTTCCACTGATATGTCCCAGATCTATACATATGCATGGGTATGTAGAGAAATAAAGCCACACAATGGCTGACATCTGTTGCTTAGAATACAGAGTACTGTATCTCATACACACTAAAGTAGGCCTATTAAATCAGTGGGGATTTGATGAGTCAGCTCCACTGATTTAAATGAGCCCACTCTATCATTGATTTACTTAGTAGGCACATTTAGCTGAAAAGAACTTTCAGAGTTCTCACCAAATCTCAACTAATTCAGTCAGCCTGTTTCAGCGTGATTTACAACGTTAAGCAGCATGATTTCAGTTGTTACTGCGTTGCAGTTATCAACATTTAAGATAATACTGTAACAGTACAATGCCATACAATGCCACATATGTCTTTCAGTTCCTTGTAGCAGCCTCAATACATATATACTGCTCAATATATTATCCTTCAGGTATTGAAATATTAAGAAATAAGAGAGATCTCTATTATTGGAATTGAGGCACCTGTCAGGATGTAAAGCAATGTGGATTTTGCCTTCTAGGTAGAAGTCAAATTTATTGCTTAAGGATATAAATATGTTTTACTGGGCAATTTGAGTGTATAATTAATTAAATTGATGATATTGTGTATATTAATGCTATAGCTATGTACCTTAGAGAATACAACCTCCATTTTGGTACAGCATTCATTCTGTTTTTACTTGGTTCCTCAAGCTGCTTTTCATCAATTTCCTGTCGTATAGCAATTCTCTTGGGCACTTCACACACCATTCTGGAGAGCAACTAGTCCCCAGAAGGAACATCTTGGGAGGCCTAAAGTGTGTTTAGCAATCCATGTGAAAGCTCTGTTGTGCCCATGCTCAAACATTTATGGATCCAATTCATTACAATTTAATCACAACTATTAAAATCAGTTGTATAAGCCCATCTACTCATCTGCACTTTTGGCAGGAGCAGAGAGAAAATGCTAATAATGATGGCTTCTGAAGGATATTTTTTTTTAAAAAAAGAGTGGTGTGCTATAGAAGAAATGTGGATGAGGTTTGAAGGAAAATGGAAACCAAAAACATCTAGGCCTCAGGTTTGCCCATCTGTAATTTAAAGGCAGAACATTTATAATGTTTACCGGATTCATCTTATCAGTGCCACCACAAGGCATTTTATTTTCCTTATATTGGATGCATTGTTAATCTTCACCACATTACTTTAAAATAAAGTCCTATTTATTTTGCAATGGACTTTATGCAGTATGATTATTTAAGACTGGACTGCTCTTCAAATATTTTCTGAAATTGATTCAGTTTGAAAACCAACCAAGTTGGTTTTATTTATTTATTTATTTATTTATTTATTTATTTATTTATTTATTTATTTAGTTAGTTAGTTAGTTAGTTAGTTAGTTAGTTGCGGGATCTGACCTCCCGCCTCCGCCCACCCGCGCCACCCGAGACTTCTCGTCCAGGGCCGTCTCCATTGAAATGCATTGAGCCAATACATTTCAATGGAGATTGCGGGGCAGTGCCCAACACCACCTGCCCGCATGGCCCCAAGGCGTCTCGGAGGAGCGTGGGCCAGCTGCATGGGGCAATGCGATCACCCCCACCTCGCGTGGGCTGGCAGCGATGAGGGATCAGATCCGGGGCTTGGGGAAGTTGGGGGAAAGGTTTTAAAAGCCTGGGCTTTTAAACCTTCCCCCCATTCCCCAAACCCCGGGCTCCAGCTCATTGGCACTGGGGTGGGGAAATGAAGGTTTTTCTCCCCCACCCGAGCGCTAATCAGCTGGAGCCAGGGCAGGTACTGTGATCCTGTAATATAGTGGGACCGCAGTATCTGAACCGCGAAATGGTGGGGGGTGACTGTACTATTAATCTGAATGCTATTATGTCTTTTTTGGGAACCACATGTGATAGCCCTCTGATATGTGGATAGTCTTCAGATAATTCTATATATCGTACAAAGTTTGTGCTTCCAGTAGAATTTTGTCAATTTCAGAACTCACAAGCTCTAACCCAGTTTGAAAATGAATTTTATTTTATTATACACAATGCATTCTGTATTTTAAAATTTCTGTTCATGTGTCAGAGCCTCCTTAACTAATGAGATGTGAACCAGCATATAGGGATCAGGTTACTAAGTCTTGACTACCTCTTCCATGTCTCTCCTCAGATTTCCTATGTAAATTAAAACATGACATGACCATAAATAATTAGTGCCCCAATCCATTTACAGTTCTGTTCCCCTTATCTCACAGTTGCTCCCTGAGATGCTGCTTAATAAAGCAATTAAAATCATGATGCTTCTTTATCCTGTATAGATTGGGCCAGAGGTAAGAAACAAATATTGTTGGAGGATATATGGCCATGATTTAAAGATTTCAGTGATTTTAAACAAAAAAGCAGTGATAGCGACATTAGCACAAAATAAATTCCAAAGTCCATATTGAGGGGATATGTTTATAGAACAACCAAGAATGTATGAAAAACATGCAGAGGCACACAGAAATATGCAAAATTTCGAGAGCATTTTCCTTCATCAGTTGAGACATTAAAACAATTACAGTTCTTGAAGGTGGGAAAAAGGGATTGAGACGTAGAAAGAAAGACTGCATGTCTTTCTAAGGTGTGGTGGAAGAGGGACACAACTGACAAAAGAATGGGCTTCATCAGACAGTGCAGGTTTCACCCAGAATAGCCCAAAGAGTAACCAAAAAGAAGAAAGTGAGAAAAACTAAATTTAAATTAGAAACACTGACAAACATACCCTTGCTTGTTTTAACACCTCATCTGAAGAAGGGGAAAGCATATGTATTTTTGTGTGTCTACCTTTTGTACATTTTGGTTGATCATACCTCAGAGTAGGATGTGAAACACTGTGGAATTACATTTGCTTAGAAGCAGCCTCCCACAAATGGTCATGGTGCTTCATATGGAAAGAGGTCTATATGCATGAACCAGCCTATGCTAAACATAATATACACATATATCATAGTATCTCAATACTTCTTACTACACCATTAATTATTGCTGGTAATTTTTGGACATCCCCCTCAGTTGATAAAAATACAGTCAATGAAAAATACCCTGACCTATTGTTTAAAAATATACTGCATATACCTTTTGAGTGATTTGATGTTTGTACACCATCAAACAAAACTAACACCATAGTCATGCCTCTAATGGGAGTATGGATTTCCTCTTCTGAATGCCATTGATATCATAAGTACACATTTTGAACATATTTTTCATACATTAACTATTATGATACATAGAATCCCAAAGAGGTTACAGCTGATGACAACCATCAGACTAATTCTTCCGCCACTGCTGATGCCCCAGAAGCCCAGAGTTCATTTCCTACTACCAATATGTTATATGATTCTCAAGTGGAATACAAGTATCATTCTTCTTTCTCCCAGAGCACATAAATAGGCCAAGACCAATGCTAACACAAGCTTGTTGCTGACCTTGCTTTCTACTAGATTTATTGGTATCATATCTTTCAAAGTAATGGAAGGTGGCACAAAGCTACCCTCTCTATCTACAGCTGTGTGATTTTTTTACCATGTTTGCTTTCCAATTTTTAATCCCTTATCAGTTGGTTGGAAGGAATAACACTGAATAAATAGAGAATCCTATAGACAGCAAAGGGATGGAGAGCCGATTAAATGCCTTTCATCTATAGTCAATATTATTGACATTCTGCCTACAGCTATCACTCCTCAAGTTCTGACTCTTCTAGCAGAATCCACCTTTAATTTTTCAAATGCACTTGCGCATCCAGGGATATAAAACTTTCTATTATATTGTGGCAAAGGATTCAACTTAAAGGTATGAGGAACACAGTTAACTGTTTAGGAAACCTCTAATCCCATCTTTAAAGAAGTATTCCGCATAACTGAAGTAAACATGATACACTGTTTTAGAGAGGAGTCCTCACCACCACCCCTTTTTAATAATTATAGTGAAATATCATTGACGTTATATTTGCCTGGTATCCTCAGGTAAATAGAGGTGTTGTGTAAATTTCTTATCATGGGTTCTTTATGTGCTTTAGCATAATAGATGGATGTTTCATTATAGCACTTGGCTATAAGTAAATGTGTTCTTAAAAACTGTCTGTGGTATACTTACAGATGATATAAACAACATAAAGATTTTGAAATAGGAAAGTAAATTTCAAATTCAAAAATTTCTGATACTCTGCTACTTTATAAATAAACTGATTATATTTTATCCTTTGAAGTAACAAACTACAAGTGTACTGAAGATTTCTCCCAAATGTTAACTTTGAATATGCTAGGTTTTTCCACACATAATAAGATTTCTAAGCCTCTGTTTACATGCACAAACCATGGCATTGGCTTTGCCCATCCCAGAGAAACACTGTCAGAGATTATGCAGACTCCATCATAATTTCAATGGAAACTAAAGTGTAGAAATGTAAAGACTGAGTGTCAGCTCTAGAATGCTAGCATGGCTATTTCTTTTCTGATACAAAGCAGTTATGTCAGAAAGATTCATCACCAGTAACAGCAGAAATCCATCTCTACCCATTTTGTGTAAAGAACTGAGGAAACCCTTGAATGTTCAGCCTGCAGGAAGAAGTGGGGTTAGAGTGCTTCAAATAATTTGTTTGGCTATTCAAAGGAAATAGCAACAGTATGCAGGGCAATGCAGTGCTACCTCTGTATCTTGTCTTTGTACCCACCCAACTTCCAAAAAACATTAGGGTCATGGTTTAGAAAGCAATGATAAATAACAAATCATAAAGTATCCCGGTATAGTATTTCAAATTAATTTTAATGTGTGATTGTTATTACAAACATAATGGGCTGAACCTACTGAAAAATCACACTAGTGTTTAGTCCACCAATGTAAATTTCAGCTGTGAAATGTTGCCAGTGAAGTCAGGATTGGCATTAACTGCTGTGTACAACAGCAGATGACTTTGTTACCTGTGTAGACTGGCAGTTTTTGCCAATAAGCATTATGCTGGGCTTTTGTGGGATGTGGTAGATCCTTTACAGCTTCCAAAGTGAACTCACACTTGCCATGGAAGAAAATGGATGGGGCTTTATCAGGCTTTTTAGCTGGATTGGTCCTATGTATTCAGAATTCCTCATACCCACCCTTAAAACCAACGGGTGAGGGGAATTACCTCCATCATTTGCAGGCTGTCATTGTAGCTCTTGTTTGCTTGTTTGCTTTGCTGTTTGCTTCTTGTTTTCTTTAGAAGGGCAGAAGGAAAAGATGACATTCTGTTTATGGCTCAAGAGATTCATATATCTAATATTTTAAAATAACTTAATAGAAACTTCTCTGGCCAGATAAGACCTATGAAGGGAACAGAATAAAACCTTCTGATCCCATTTTTGTCATGTAGAGATTCAAAGTTGCTGTGACAAATTCATAACTACATCTTGGTATCCAAAGGACACACAACATGTGACAGGGTGTATTGTTGTTATCTGCTCAAGCAGCATCTGCTTAAAGCATAGCAGATGGTTTCATTAAATAAAGGGAACCCTTTTCTGTTCATTCCACCCAGGAGTTGCCCAAGCAACATGAAACATTTTGCTTAAGTCTGTAAAAGGCAAGGGAATTTTTGAATAAATGTGAAGATTCTTCTGTGAAACTTAAGAGTTTTTGTTTGACCTATTATCTGTTATCAAGTGAATAACCAATTACATTTCTGCCCAAGAGCAATCATTTGTCCAAGATGGGGTGAAGAACGACTTGTACCTGTATATCCATATATTCCCCAGAAGGCAAATAATGGCTTTAGTAGTTGATCTTCTCAAGAAAATAACACAGCATCCCTCCTAACCCATGCCATGGTCCTGATCAAATCCTTCCCAGCTACTATTAATTATCTCTCTCTCTTTTTTAAAAAAAAATATTTCATTGAGAGTATGATATGAGTTGAAAAGGTGACCCCTCTTTCCCAGATTGCACCATGTTTCTATTCTGCTTCCAGTACATGGTGGAAAGCCACCAAGGTTGTCCAAGTTCAGAAAAGTGTCTTTCAAGATTCCCTCAGAGGACTGTATATAATTAGGTCGGTTCTCTGAGCTTGTTCGTATCCTAAATGGAAGCTCAGTAGATACATACATGAAGATAGCCTTAGCAAAAAGAGATGTTGCATTGATTGCGTGAATGCAGTTACTAATATAATTTGAAGACAAGTCAATAGCCCGATGAATAATTTGGGGAGGAAAAGCTTAGGTCGTGGTCTCTCTGTGTCTGTAATAGTTCTTGCAAAAAACTACTGCTCCAAAGCTGCTCATTGTGGTTCAAGAGAGGTTTCCATTGTAGGCTCCCCATTAAATGAAAATACAGTGTGGGGGTTAGGGACCCGATTTGACCCGGCCCACAATAATTGAACATCTGTGATATGCAGATGCAGTTTGGGCAGGGCCTGTGGGGCCTAGATGGGGACTCTTATACTTACCCCCAGCCTGGCACTGCCCCGAACAGGCTTGCAAGGGCCTTCCCGGGCCTATTGGGGGCCCCAAAAGGGCTTCTGCATGAACCAGAAGTGACTTCTGGTAAACTGGAAGTGACCTCTGGATCACAGCAACAGGCCTCCAAAGGCCTCCCTCAGAAGCCTCAGAAATGCTTTTCGGTGACCTGGAGATCACTCCCAATTCACGTGGAAGCCCTTTTGGGGCCTTCGACAGGCCCAGGAAGGCCCTTGCAGGCCCATTCAGGGTAGCACCAGTCCTGCAGTAAGTACATATTGGGGTAACTACAATGTCACCAAACAACAGCAACAGGCAGATGAATTGTAATGATTTAATTTACCCCTTGCCATCTTGTAAATTAACTTCTAGTTTAGTTTAACTTAGAGATGGGCACGAAATGCCAAAATGGCATTTTGTTTCATTTTTTGTTTTCTTGTTTTTGGTTTTGTTTTGTTTGGAACAAAATGATTTTTTTAAAAAAGTAATAATTTCATTCTTTGGTTTTTTTAAAATGTTTTTTACAGCCAGCCAGCCCAGCTAGTCAGCACTTTCCCCCTTGCGCCAACCAGCTGGGTGTTTATTTTTATTATTTATTTTGAGAAACGCCAAGATCGGCACTTGTCAAAATAAATAATAAATGAAAATGAAACGGAATGGAATGAAAATTTCCATTTTGTTTTGTTTCATTTTTAAAATGGTACTTTGTTTTTTGTTTCATTCTGTAACAAAACAAAAAAGAAAACAAAAAAAAATTTTTCATGCCCATCTCTAGTTTAACTAGATTGAATGACCTTCAGTAGCTCCACCTACTTTGGGAACTCAACAGAGAATCATGTCATGTGTTTATTCTGCTTAACTCTTTTTTCTCTGCATACTTTCACAAATCTTGATGAGAAATCAGATGCAAACAAAGCTAATTTGGTAATGAATCACAAAGCAAAAGAAAATTTATCTTCCAATACAGATTTAGGTAACTTTGTTTTGAATCAATATACTTTAGTGCTTTTTGCCTTTTAAGGAGCTCTGTTTCTAACAATGTATTAACTGCATTCTCAAGTTTTAAAGACTATTTGTCAACTTGGGCCAGGCTTCTGAATAGTAGAAAATCATCATTCACAGGTTGAGAACTAAACACTTTTGTCACCTATGAGCTCCTGCCTTGTACATTGCCTCATTACATTTATTAGAATGTGAGTTACTAATTGCTTGAGTATGAATATACTTGCCATCACACTAAACTGGGATTATCTATGATTTTTGTCCTAATGAAAGTGAGAAACAATAAATATATTTATCCTCTAGAAAATGGCATATTTCCTATCACATAAGCTACATGATCAGTTATAAAATGCACACACACACACCACTTTTGTTTTAGGAACAGCATGTTCCCTATGGTGATATCATATCATACCCAGAAAAGAAACCACAGCAGATTGGCTGCAGTAGCAACAGGAAGGTTCCCTATCTGGTCAACAAAGTGGGAGGGAACAGATGTGTCAGTTTTGCAGTTTTCAGGTCTGTTGAATAGAGGGGGCCCAATTGTGAAGACGGAGGCTGCTTGTTTTGTTTTTTGTTTTTCCCTTGCTACCAGGCAGGTTCTCCATTCTTTATTCTAATGTGGGCACCTCTGCAGCCAAATACTTTGATGAGGGAACATTAAAGTATTCAAGCGGCCCAGAGTGACCTTGCTGCCATATGGGCGGTATAAAAATCCAATAAATAAAATAAATAAAATTATACAGGCTGGTGGAGAAATAAATGAACAGAAAAGGAAACTGAAATGAACATTGGGAGTCTTGCCAGCCCTCGTTGGGTCAGTGGGGATTCGTCCTCTGTCACTTGACCTACAGACAGTGACATGGAACTGAATTAAAACAGGGTTTATTATAACAGGGTGGGGGGTTAGCAATAGAACAGTCACTGGCTACGTTCTCACCACTGCCTGAGTGCCTGTAACCAACTTCACAGAGTCCAAGTCCTTTTTGCCACTTGACTATATTCACTGGGAAATGTGCCAGTCCAGTAGTATTCAATGGGGTTGTACTCACTGAACTGAGTTGGTGGCCTGCAACAGGGATGAACAATGTGCCTGCACTGAGAGCAGTTAAGTTGGGCTCTTTGGTCCTTCTTCTTGCACCTGTATCTTTACGTATACAGTACAGAGAAAAATCCATCCCAAAATATCTGGCGAGTGCTACTGGGCTAGGCGAGACAACTATGTTTCCTCTGATTGAAATCCTATGTCTTAGCATAGTAGGTCAAAGCTAGAGAAGGCCCTCTAAATCAGTGACAATTTGGTGAGTCTACTCCTTAGCAAATTCCATTGATTCGATGGATCTACTCAAATGGAAACTTACTATGCTAAGCAACAGGATTTTAGCCATTGTGTACAAATTTTATGCAAATCAAGTTTTACTTCTAAGCAGGTCAAAGCTTCCGCCTCAACACATTCCATTTATATCCTTTCCAGAGTGGCCAATTGTCCTGATGAGCAGGATATAAATGCAATGAATTGATGGATGGATACATAATCCCCTACCTATCACAGGGGTTAGGGATCCGACCCAACCCACGATAAAGGAAAATCCATGATGTGTGGATCCTGGGTCGGGTCAGGATTGGGAGGCCTCTCTGGGGCCTCCTACACTTACCTGCTCTCTGGTGTTGCTCCAAATGGGCGGGCCTCCAACGGGCTTCCCTGGCCTGTCGGAGGCCCCAGAAGTGGTTTCCGGTGATCTGGAAGTCACTTTCGATGGGAAGCCCATCGGAGGCCTGTTCGGCGCCAGGCCTGGTGTAAGTGCAGGAGGCCTCAAACAAGTCCATGCAGCTTACCCCAGGGGCCTTGCATTTCATATACTGTGGTCCTATGATATACCAGGACTGCAGTATATGAACCATGAAATGGAGGGGGGTGACTGTACATATATACATGCATGCATGCATGCATACATACACATACAGAGAGAGTGTGCATTTGACACACAAGATCGACTAGTAGTATATCTACAAAGAAAATGTGTCATGTGTGAAGCAGCCATTTGATTGCCTCCAATTAATCTTAATCATACTGTTTGTGTTCAGATGGGTAAAAGGAAGTCAAAGCATGCTCAAGTGTACAGTAGAATTCTGGCACTAGCCAAACCAAACATTTAATCTTAACACTTATTTATTTATTTATTTATTTATTTATAGATGGGTCCCAAATGGGGACTCAAAGCATGCTAAAAATAGAAAACAGATAAAATTCTGCAATAGACAACAAATTTGCCAAACCAAGATTAAATTTCCCTAACCTCGCCATAAAGACTGGT
Organism: Phrynocephalus forsythii; assembly: GCA_029282475.1. NCBI lineage: Eukaryota > Metazoa > Chordata > Lepidosauria > Squamata > Agamidae > Phrynocephalus > Phrynocephalus forsythii. The sequence goes on from JAPFRF010000005.1 coordinate 57,740,958, forward strand.
CTTGAGGCTCTTCAACACTTTCACCTGGGAGTTTGTTCCAAATTGCCGGTGCCACCACCGAGAAAGCTCGACTGCGAGTACGCGCTTCTCTTGGCTTCCCTCGGGGACCGTCCGTCCCGAAAGGGCCACCGAGGCATGGGTGGGTGGGCCAGGTCTAAGACGCTGCAGAAACTCCGCCAAACTTACCTCTTGGAATATAGCTGCAGAAAAAGTAAATCTTTCTCTTGTGTGTTTTCAAGTTATCCCAAATGTATAGATAAATGCTTCATAAACATATAGATCACCTGAATGATATTGAACCAAGCAATTTTGATCTTGATGATCCGCAGTCCAGATGGCTGGATGGTGGCTCAGTGACAGAGACCAATATATGGTTGCTGGCTTTCAGTGAGTTCAGAGTTGATATGTCTGGGCTAGTAACTACCCAATAACTTTCTGCGTGAAGGCATCCTGAGACTCCATAGAATATGTCCAGTCCTGATATATTGCCCACATTAAGTTCTCTGTGTATTTCAGAAAGTTTCCCATTCTTCATAGTTATCCTCCGTGGTGATATTGCTGTACTATCCCTGTGACATTGTCAATAGAGGGGCAGGTTTTTCTGTAATCTCCAGAATACAGACTAGTGATTTTGATGTTTTGTTCTCTTCAGTCTGTGACATTAATGCATTGACCCCTGTTGTCAGCACCCAGAATTTATAGCCTAAAGTAGTATGCTGAAGCTACATTTCATAAGAAAATCAATCTTTCTCTTTAGTACCTTGAAGAGCAATTTGAGCTTGATAGGGATACAAAAAATCTGACACTTGTTTTTACCCTATAAATTGGAACATTTACATTTGTGTTCCTGTGCTCTCATCTGATGCCTCTCCCTGCACCCCAATAATATCCCAAATATAGCTGTCTGGGACAATGGAATACAGGCACAGGATGAGGATAAATTTTCCTTGCTTACTCACGTATGGAAACTTTGTTCACCTTTCCTGTAACTGTGAAATTGGTTTGAAATGATGGACTGATACTTCTTCATGTGTTTCCCTTCACTTACCAAAGTTACGTGTATTTTACGAACTCAAGAATGTCTTAGCTTCAGAAAAACAAAGACTGCAATTTCCTTTATACAATTGTGAATTTTAGTGCTACAAATTTTCAGAGGCACACATGTGTATTTAGGGAATTCATAGTTTTCTTTGGGTTTAAAAACAATTAGCAATACAAATGTAACTTTGGAATCATGTTATCTTATACTACTAGTATTTCATAGTAAAACATGAAATATACAAATAATATGGATGTGTACTATATATGTGAACCAACAAACCTTGTGTTTACTCTGAATAGTTGAGAGCCTTGACACTTCTTTTATTTTCTAGTTGGACTACATGTCTGAAAAATTATTTATTATTTATTTATTTAGTCTTATTTATTTATTTAGTCTTTCACATGAAGAAAATTTGCAGGGGCCTTCTTTAGTTGGCTGCTTTTAGGAAAGTCACCTCTAAAGATGTAATCTAACTTTTGAGGATGGGAGGGTCAAAGTGAACTGGCCAAGTTGGTACAAGGCCATATGTTCCAGATATTGGTATAAATTAATTCAATCATTTTCAATTTGTCTTACTTCTGGTCTATTCATGATTCACTAACAGATTTCAGGCATTCTGTGAGACCCCAGTCAGAATAATGGCAGATTTTTCCCCCTGGTCCAACAGTAATGGATACAAGATTTAAGCTCCCTCTGTGTCCCCATGTATTTGTTCTGAATATGCTGGGTGAAAAATGGAAATGCCAGAAAAGGGCAGACAGACAAATTGAAGACAGTGTCTTAAGGAATATATAGGAATGTTCCTCTGAGAGATATTAAATATTAATAAGCACACCCAGCAAGCCTCCTGCACAAGGGTCCCGTGGGAAATATTGACCCCCTTGCACGGGGATGCCCTGGGAGAGGACAATGGAACCCATGGGATCTGACATTCAGGAAGCAGGCTACTGTTATCTCTTCCTCCCACCAGGCCATGACATGGCTATAGGAACAAACAAGATCATTCATCACCCCCCCTTCCTGCACTGCTCACATCATGGAATGGGATGCAAGGAAATAACAAGCTGCTGGGGTTATCCATCATTTGGATAACCCCAGCATGTCCACGTCATGTAAAGCCCTTCCCAGGCTGACACGTAGGATATCACACCAGATCTGAAACCCTGCCTTTTATAGCTAATAAAAGTGTCAGGCCTCCTGGTTGCAGTGTGATTGCAGGAGCTTGGAGGCCTGGCCTTCGTGAAACCCAATAAGGTGTATGTAGACTCATTTTCCTACAGGAATAACTATATCTGTTCCTATCTCCTACGTGCCACTAAGCTGCCTAGATGCCCTAAGCACATCCGATCTCGCCTGATTTCGGAAGCTAAGCAAGGTCGGCCTGGGTTAGTACTTGGATGGGAAACCACCAGGGAATACCAGGTGCTCTAGGCACCTGGAGTAGGAACTGGCAAACCACTCCAATATTCCTGCCAAGAAAACTCCATGGACATGGAGTCACGAAGAGTCGGTCACGACTGTAACGACACAACACACACACACACACACACACACACACACACACACACACACACACACACACACACACACACACACACACACACACACACACACACACACACACACCACTATTTTCTCTTTATACCATTATTATATGGTGGTACTAACCACTGTTTAGTTATCACTGATGACCAAGCACCTTCTGTGTTATCTCCCCATATAAATGAAAAATGGAAACTATGTTGTTGTTCCCAACCCCTTTTGACAACTCTTTAAATCATGGCGGATGCTAGTTTCTCCCTCTCAGTCCTGCCAACATCTGAGTCTCTTCAGTGAGCAATGTGGAGTGGCAATGTTGGGTTGAAAACCGTGGTTTTGTTTGCCCCCTCCTGTACCTAGTTTGGATGGAACATGTCTGGCACTGGAATGCCCTTCCTGAGGAAAACTCTGAGCATCACAACAAATGCTCGTGGTCAGCAGATTAGTGAGTACACCTAGCAGTTAAGCAACTTCTGGCTCTTTTAAAATGCAGGCTTAAATGGCCACCTTTCCCTCCTACATTAGGCATGGATTCCTTGAGATCCTGTTGGTGCGATGAATCTGGGGTGTTGCTGTGCTGCTGGCTGATTTGTTTCATTTATTGCTGTGGTTCCTTCTTTATAAAAACTGAGAGATCATCCCAAGAACCACAAGCTGAGTTCCACTAATGAAATAGAGTTTTTCTGGGTTCTCAAGTGCCTCTCGGGATCACTGTAGATGGAAGTAAGAAAGCAGAGACTCCTTAATTTTGTGTGCAATAAAGAGTGCCTTTGGATTGGATTATAGCTTTACTGGACTCAAGCCATTAGATTTTCTTTACACTGTGTTTTTGATCACATTGCTTTGCACACAGCAGATTAGAAGCTTTGCAGAGTGAATAAATGTCATGACAAAATGCTACAAGGAAATATTGCTCAATAGATTAATCCCTCAAAATTAAAAAAGCAAGAACACTATGTAACAGTGTTCCCTTTGAGGCATCCTGATTAACTGGATTCATTGTTAACTCTTGCTGCTAATTATTGAAAGGAGGTTGGGACAGATTGAATGTGCTACCCAATTTCTGTCAAGACATAAATGTTTGCTCCTTCATTTTTCATAAATCTGTATCTGCTGGGATCTGTTATTTTCCCATCTGTTTATTCTGTTCTGAATAATTTAAATAGACCGGAGACTAGAGTTTGACATATGCATATGATTTACAGAAAGTTAAATGGTGGTATCAGGACAGGTCAAGTTATCATGTACCAAATGTGGATGAGGTACACCAGTAACAAATTCAGGAAGCAATCATAAAAATGTAGAACATATTCACTGTCCTTTCATTAGAAACCAGACAGAGAGAAAGAGAGAAATGTTTTGATGTTTTTGTCTCAATGATGCCATTTAAGATAGAGAAATGGGAGCAGGGAACTGAGCTGGTCTGAGTTGAGATGATCTGAGCAGAGCAGGTAGTAGTATCTCACTCCAAGAATCTTAGGTAAGTGCCAGTGTGATCAGATCATGAACTACTTATAGGAAAGGATAAAAAAGATCAGCAGTAAAGATTAGGGGTATACCTGCCTGGCTTTCTTTCTCTTGACTAACTCCCAGAATCTCCTAGAGATGGTGAGAGCCCAGTTTCAATTAGGAGGAGGATGCAGATCCTCCTCCCGGCCCAATAAACCACAAAGGATATAAATAGAGAACAAAAGAGAACTCCATGAAACTAGTATAATCATTCAGATGAGAAGGATCATCCTTTTGGGAAGACCTTTTTTTCCTGAAGGGCTTACACCTGAATCCTAGGAAGGGCCAAATCAGTTCAGCTACAAAATAACCCATTCCAGGCTTGAGAAGTTGTTAGAAGCAGTGCTCGTATCAGCACTTGGAAGCCATGTTTGTATTCCTTGGAGCTTGCTCAGCTCACCTTGGGTTTCACATGAGTTGGCTGTTGGACTACTCTCAGATAGTTGGTCTTTGAATGTATTGCTTGGCTCTGGTTCACCTGCTGTCTAGGAGGATGTTTTCTTCTTGAGCTCAGGTTACTTTAACTTGGTCTTTGAATTGCCTGCTCTGTATCCAAGCTCTATATTCTAAGATTGTGGGCTGTTGGGATCTTGCTAGCCTACCTAGCTCTAAAACTAAACACCTGCTGCTTTGTGTAGTCAATAATAATTTGAATTTTACTTAATACAAGAAGCAACAGTGTGGAAACTTCTGCCTTAACCAACACATGATGCAGACAGCAATTCCTCCTTGTTTCATGGTTTTGTATGGACAAATAATCCTCCTGGGGATGAGGTTGGGAATGAGAAGGGTCACCTCAGTAAAATTTAGCATCCTGGATAGCTTTCATAGTAGAAGTATCACAGTTGATGCAAACTCATTTGCTTGGGAAAGTACTAATTTCATCACAGAAATACTTGCCTTACCTTGATTTGAAGGAAACATCCTGTAATGGTTTTAGATAGATTGAGCAGGTATTTTGGTTTGAAAACTGTGTAAACCACCCTCTTTCTGTTATCAGTAATGTTCCCATAAACAAACAGTAGTTGATCAATATCCTATTACCACTATAGGCAGATGCACTTTGTTTCTAATTAGAAATTCATTGAATAGCATAGCCCACCTTCCCAACAAATGGCAGGCTCTAAATGTTAATAATTGCTTTCCCTAATCTATGCTTTTTCTGTCTGAATGCTTTTCCTGTTATTTGTATTACTTAATATAATACAGAGGCTGACAACTAAGGAACAGTTCTTTCACACTGAAGTAGTAATCCATATCCTATATGGATTATTTTCTTAATGTTAATAGCACCACATGTGCCCCTTATTGTTTTTATTCTGTTTATTCATTCTTTGAAATAAATAGCTCTTTAACACAGATTTTATTAGCTCCTGCTGTTTGTTCCTCACATTCAGACCTAATTTTCTGTCTGTGGCACTAGAGTGATCTCTATTGGTATTACAGTAATTGATGTGAGAAATACAGCAATAAGACTGTGACTTTGCAATTTTACCTAATGAAAGCACTGAGCAATGGGGAAAAATCTTCATTTATGGCTATCAAAACAAAGCTTTTAGCATTTTTTTATTGAATAATTTTATTGGGTTTTTAGGGAGGGAACAAAGGGAAGGGGTATGGGAAAAAGGGGGTACAATTTTTTTAAAATTTACATTGAATATGTCAAGCAAAGTAAAAGTAGTGATTTAACATATTGATAGATTGCCAAATATTATCACAGTAGTAATAGGTTTGTTACTTCTTGCCATCTTTTCCGAGAGATCCATCGTAGTCTCCCTTTAAATAGCCGGAGAGTCTGTCGATTTCGATACATTCTCTTATCTTTTCGTAGAGATTCTTCTCTGTTGGCACGTTTGGTTGTTTCCAGAATTTCGTATACAGTATCCTTGCAGCAACAATTACATGGTGAAGTACATATCTCTGATCATATGAAATATTTATGTCTACTATATTTAATAAGAAAAGTTCTGGTCTAAGCTCTATCTTAATTTTCAAATATCTTTCTAAAAATAGTTTTACCATTTTCCAATATGCCTTTGCCTCTTTGCATGTCCACCACATATGATAAAAGGTACCACAATCATATTTACATTTCCAACATTTAGGTGAACAATTGTACATCTTAGATAATCGGTGTGGTGAGATATGCCATCTATAGAACATCTTATAGCAATTTTCTTTAAAAGAAATAGATTTAAAGATTTTGACTGTATTCCACAGAGAGTTTTTAGCATTTTTAAAGTAACCATGCAAAGGGAAAGTTCCATTTGCAAAGACATGCCAGATGGTTTAAAGTTTTTTCATGTTGCTTGGGTAATGAGTTTGTGAAATAAAACTGCTTATTATTACTATTTTTAAAATGATAGTAAAATTCAGGTAGCATTTGAGATCGTCAGAGGGAAGTATCTCTCTCTCCCCAACCTATGACTTAGTGTGGAAGAAAAACAAATACCTCAGTGCTTATTCATCTTATGTCTCACTTTTCTCTACATTCTATTTTCATGCTATCTCATGGCAAGATCAAAATGAGTACAGGTGAATACAAAAATAATCAGTAAGTTAAAATGGTGAAACACAAAAACAATGATACAGTAGTCTGAAAACAATGAAGTATTGACTGAGTCATGGCAACTGGACCGAGGTGAACTATAAATTGGAAGCCTCACATCAACTTTTCTCATACTGAAGAAGCTACTTGGATGAGTAGTGAAATGCTTCTGTCCTGCAAGAAAAGAAATCCAGTTACCATGACTCAGCTTCCAGATATCCTCACCTAAATGACTGAAAATTTCCACAGGCATGTTGAAGTATTAAGAAAACACTTTAAAAGTACATTTCAAAAAAGGTTAGCACCAATCTGTTGAAATGAAGTATATCAGTAGCCAGTTAGATGTTGAAACCTGCATGAATTGGAAGGTCTATGTCTGGGGGTTGAAGGACAGGGGGTGAGTGGGGGAAGGGTCCAAGCTAACTTCCTTTGGTAAGGTTTTCTACAAATTTGGAGGAGCTACCAAGAATGTCATACCTCCATCAATTATGCTTCTGAGGCTGGTCGGACTGAAAGACAAGCTTTCCCCAAAAAGCCCAGAGCCTGGAGAATATTTTCTTAGACTTAGAATATATTTCTTCTTTTAGATTGATCCAAGATGTATAGGGCTTTTCAAAGTATAAACACTATTTGTGAACTGTGGTGAGAAACAGGCCAGAGAAAGCATGGTTCCTGGTGTTAGCCTTTTGGCCTCTGTATGTGTCATAATTCTCAACATGAAGAATTATGAGGAACAAGTCGGATGGGTAGCTATTTTGTGACACAGATGTTCCAACAAGTATACAAGACGTAAACCATTAAGGACTTTGTAGGTCATGACTAGTAACTTGAAGTGGGCATGGAAACTAACAGTATGAAGATGTCTTTCCGCAAAGAAAGCTCTAGGGAAATATAAGGAAAAATCCACCAGTACAAGTGAAAATTTACATACTGTACTATGATTAATTGACTGAATCACACTGAGCTGTTTTCCAGATATTTGGATCTGTGAATAAATGCTACTATCCTAGTTCAACTGAATAAATTGAGGACATAGATTACTGTGTAGTTGTTTCAGTTAAATGATATCTTTTTCTGGCAATAATGCAGTGCTGGCCTCTTACTATGTGTTTGTAATACATAGACAACAATGTGTGGTTTCCAAAACTCCTCAAGAGCACAATATCATTATTCTGCATAACTGGGAAGCTCTTGAATTTGATACTGATTTTTTAAATGTGAGGTTCCATCCATTATTCCTAGCATTAGACTTTTAGTAGTATACATTCATGTTTGAATGAAATAATTTGGAAAACCTATTATTACCTCTCTGTTCCTTTAATTGTTTTTTGCCAATCCATACTTGTTTTAATCTTTCTCGAACTGATTTCTTGTAGTCTCCTGGTATCTTTCGATACTGTTTACTGAACTAATTTCTAATTCGTCGTGTAGGAAACAATTTCAGTCTTTTTCCTGTGTTCTCGACAAATGGCAGGAATCAATATGCAGAGCTGCAAGTGTATGAGCTGCATTAAGACAAGCCTTTATAGCAAGTTCACAGTCTTCTTTTCATAAGAATCACCAAAGAGTTTTCTTGTAACATGTGCTTATGTGTTAAACCCAATAACTACAGCACTTTTCACATTCTGTTAAGAACTACTGTTAGACCAGAGCAATTTTTCATCCTGTATGTGCCAACATGCATAAGGTTATCCTCCATCCCAGACATGCTGGGATCCTTCTGTGTGAAAACAGATTTTGCCTCTTAGACTTTCTTATAATAAACTGGTCAAAGCAAAGAGAAACAGGTGCTGGTATAGTAAAATAATCAATGGTCAAACTACTGGCAGGAATAAGGTGTCTATGTTTTTAAAAAGAAATAAGGTATTTGTGTATCATCTCTAAATGAATACTGTAAACACTAGAACTGAAAAGGATTAGGGGACTTAGCGTCTCTCTACTTATTAGCCTCTGTATGTGCCTCTCGGGAATTAGGAGACCAGTAGTTTTTTTACAGGCACCCTGTACATAGTCTAGTCCAGTGTTTTTCAACCTTTTTTGGGCAAAGGCACACTTGTTTCATGAAAAAAATCACGAGGCACACCACCATTAGAAAATGTTAAAAAATTTAACTCTGTGCCTATATTGACTATATATAAAGTAATTTTTCAATTTTTCCCACGGCACACCAGGCAACATCTTGCGGCACACTAGTGTGCCGCGGAACAGTGGTTGAAAAACACTGGTCTAGTCTAATAGGGAGAGAAACTACCAGTCCCTAATCCCTTATATATCTTAGTCTCACCCAACCACTTCCTCTATCCTTCCTCACATGCAGCTAAGGGCAGCTGGAGCCTTCATTCTCTACATGTGTTTAACTGAAAACAGCAATTCTAGTTCAGCAGTAGTGCAACTAGTGCAACTACCACACCTACAACTTCAGCTTGCATGCATGTAGTTGAGCAATAGGATTTTGGCCAGTATAAAATTTTAACAAAATGTGTGACCCTGGCGTCCAGTGACCCCAGTGTCTTCTGGCCCAAGACAGCTTCCATCTGCTGATACTGTCATCATGTATTACTTTATTGAAGACGAAAGGATGAGAGAGGAAGTTAACACAAAGAATGTACCCAGAAGGTTACCCATGCTCATTTATTGAATTTCCGTCTAAGGGCCTTTTTACACGACCCCTAAGATCTGCTGGCCACTTAAATTCGGACCAGAGATCTTAGGGGTTCCTAGCTCTTCCTCTGTCCCCACCCCCCTCTGCACTTCCTGGTTGCTGGCTGCCTGAGGGAAGTAGAAAAAAGAAAGAAAATAATGCCTTCTTACCTCCGTTTTGTTCCGGGGCAGCATTCAGATCTCTTAAAGGGGCGGGGCGCAAAAAAAGAACAAACAGAAGCCAGGAGAGCCCCGCACTCACTATCCTCACACCGGATCAAATATTTGTCACCTCCAAAAAGCAGGTACAAGAAAACTGCTGTTTGGTCTTGCTAAAGTGGGCGGGGTCGCACTTAATTGTCTGCAAAGTCCGGAGCTGGTGGGTAAACATTTTTAAGGTCCGGACCTTGCAGCCATTTGCGGCGGAGCTTAGGGGTTGTGTATAAACGCCCTAAGTAGATCCATAGGTCATATCTATTGCTCTGAATCAAGATCAAAATCACATATAATTCAGTTCGCCATTGCCATGTACCATCAAGTTAAAACTGATTCATAATAACCCTAATAAGGCTTTAAGGATAAGAGAGATATTTCAAGACTGACTTCACTGGTTCCACATCCCTAGTGAGTTTCCATAGCTGAGGAAGGATTCAAACCCAGACCCTTTAAGTCCCAATCCATCACTTGATTCACTATAACAAAATTAATTGCTATTACCTACTACTTTAATCATCCTAGTTGACAAGGAAACTGTTTTAAGCATTAGACTCAGTGGACAGCAGATTCCTTTTATAAATCTTATGATAAGAAAAAGAATCAATCTGCCTGAGGTGCATTTTCTTGCGGCTGTACAGAAATTGATAATGTACTTGCCCACTACTGTTCTTCAGCACATCTTGCAGATAATCTAACCTTAAATGAATTAGTTAATTTACACAAAAATAATTCCCTTTTTTCATTTTCCCAATTCACCCTAAATTAATTAAGGTTAAAATTAAATAGAAAAGTCAGCAAATATCTCCAAGGGCATCAATTCCAAGGAAAAGTGCTAGGAGAAAAAGAGGGCATATATTACCAGGAGGAAGAACACTGCAAATTTCTAAAATCTTAAATCAGGAAAACTTAGTGAAGAAGTTTAGTCTTGAGGTATTTTTTAAGATAAGCTTAGAACTGCTGTTTACAGCAAATTTAAGGGGCAAATCTAAAAACAGTGTTGGGATATAATCTGAGTATTATTCCCATGCAAAATTCTCTAAAATGTGGCGCAATGTAGCCAACAACAGTGTTGGCAGGGTATCTCAATGAAGCAAGAAGGTACAGGGAAGGACAAATAAATGACAAAGGTGTCACTAATGGCAGTATCATTCTGATATATTATTCATTCTGTTTGGAATTATCATGGTTTTAAATCCATCCTCTCAAATTACGAGTAGAGGGCAGATTAATGAACTCTGTGGATCCCTTGGAAACTCATGTAACCTACTGAGTCTTAAAGGAGGATCTTTCTACTTAATGTATGTCAGCTTGGAGAGATACCCTGGCTCTCTCATAGTAATTTGACTTGTTAAAGGGGGATGTTAAAAATGTTTTTGTATGCATGTGCCTGGAGTAATCTGTTGGAAGGATGAGAAAATATTCACAAAATCAAAACAATGACCTCAGTTAGTCTGCCTCTTTCTGTACACTGATATTCCTATCGAAACAAGGAGATAGCAAACTAACTTGCTGCATCAGAAAAATGTGCCTCCATTTTCTTCTAAGCAGGTGCTGGGAGCACCCTTGCCAGTAGATCTCACCATTATCTGAGAACTGCATTTACAGGTTTGAGTAGCTTTTTCATCGTTTACTTTTGGGCCTGGCTAGAGGACATCATGAATTGGGGTGGGTGGGGTGGGGTTGAATCAGAAGAGAAAACTTTTTCATTTTAGTGTTCATGCAGACATGCTTCCAGTCTCAAGGACTTCCAAGTGTCACCAAAAGAATAGAGACAGTGTAATGATGAGAATTAGATTAGAAGCGGATCAATAGGCTTGGCAATAAATGAAAGCAACACAGACATTATTGAGCACATTAGGAGAGAGAAATTGAAGTGGACAGTATATTCTGCAATGTCTCTGCTACCTAAAAGTGAAACCAAGTGAGTTTAGAAGGTAGCAACTACCTGTTTGAAGAAGTGTAAAAGAAAAGAAGGATGTGACACTAAAGCATTTGTGCAATAATATGGGAAGTAAAAGCTCACTAATGTGAAATGAAGGCAAAAGGTATTTTCACCACATTCATATATATAATGATTATGACTGTTATGGTTTGTTTTGTACATATTGTACACCAGCATAGCTTTACTAGTGCAATACATCTGAATCTAAGACGTGGTCAACATTTCTCTTCTGAGTATTTCATGCATTGTTTGCCTAGGTGTTCCATGCATTGTAAATGAGTACTGTACTTTGTCTTTTGACTTCAGTGAGAGCTGCAACAGAGTTCAAACATGCAAGATGTCCTCTTTTATTGTGTTACAGGCTGAATATTAAGGACTATCCTATAGTGGTGGCCATCTTTAGGAGAGGTGTAACGTCAATCACCCAAGTTTAATCTCCCATCTTCCTTTCAACAAAAAGTAGTTGTTACTACTTCAAATCCAAATGTTTGATCAAACGTGCAATTTCTTGGAATGAAGAAAGTAAACAAATCTAAACAGATTATGCCTATGTGTATTTTCACCACCATATTTATTACTGACACTTTAATGAGTCAAGCAAGTAAGTATTCAAAGCACTGTGCTAGGTACATATGGGTTCCATCCAAAAGAATAACACTGAGCCTCTTAACTTGTAATTAATTCAGTTGCAAATGTCAGAACATTTGGTTCACATGTCTAGGCTGACCTACTAAAATTAGGTATCTTTCAACAAAACCTTTTATCATTTGTTTTTCAGCAACAGCGTCAACTTGACCTCTTGACTATAACCAACCCTGGTGAGTAAGCCACAAGGCTCTTAAAGAGATGGTTGCCTGAATGTGTCTTTTTCTCACCTCCTGACATGCAAAATAAAAAAAAAACCACTGTTCCCCAGAAAATCGTTAACATAATAACAACTGACAGCTATATTGTGCATGGTGAAGCCCCAGGCAAATCCATTCAAAAGTTTGCTTGCGCAGATCTTTACTATGAGAATTTGAGTGCTGGTATTTTTTTAAGCCCCCTGGGGTTACTCTTAGAGGTATGTCTGCAGGGTAATTATAGTATAATTCACATAGTATGTTCAAGTATCACAGAAACATTCCATGTAACTCTCTGTTGTGGTGATCTGAGACATTTATTAAGGAAAAGAAGGATATGTATTAGTCTGTTGGAGACAGAAAGAATATACTGGTTGGTTTTGAAGATATAATTTTCCTTATTTTCAACAGCATTACAATAAAATTCTGGAACTATTGCCTCTAAGGAATATTGTAATACTGCTTTCATTAAATGATAATTGCATGGTATAGAAATATTTATGCATGGCAGATGATTTCCTATGGTTATTTCTTGGCATACCTGAAATTGCTCACACACTTGAATTATCCTTGAGGCTTCGAGGCTGCAGCTACTATAGCATCCAGTGTCCACTTGATGTTACAATAGTGGTAGCAATGTAAAGATAATTTGTATGGTTGTGGTGGTCAGGTAAATGTTCATGGCTGAGAGGTGAGTTATGAATGTAATACATTCAAAAGTGGTGTCCGGTAAGATTACACCACTACTGTAGCCAGCATCCAAAGATTTATTTCATCTGAGACCAAACACAAACTCCTTCTGAATATCATTTCAGTCTCAAAAGAGTGTTCTCATGTTGTATGAGGTCTGCTTTTTGAATAACACAAGCCCAAAGCATACTTGGTTATAATGACCTACAGATCTTTAGACTAAGCCTTTGCTGTTTTGTTTTTCAATTTAACAATTGCTTTGCTTGTTTAGTACAAGTATTAAAATGGTTTTCCAACTAGTAACCATTCTTCAGTGTTCATTATAGAGATTTCAGTACTCTAGTGGTGATTCTTTATCTTGATTCTACACATTTTATTGGATGACAATTCTTAGAATCCTTTATTATTTGCTGTGCTGTCTGGGGTTTCCATAAGCTGATGTCTAAGCCTTCCAAACTGGAAATTATTGTCATAATATTGGCTGCTGGCTTGGAAGATTTTAGACATGACCATGGCACATGACTATGTCTGTTCAGTCCTGTATACTTGCTTTGGCAATTCTGGGAGTGACTTCATGGTGATATCTCATAGTAGGACTGCAAGAGGCTCTGGTTATACCACTAATTGTCAGATTGGGTTTTGCCCAAGATACAGATTTATTTGCAGTTCAGTCTATTCAAGCTTTTGGAAGAAACTGTGTGTAAATAAAAAATAAAGGAAAATGCCAAATTAACCTAACTACATTCATTGTGTGACTTCAGGTGGTTTTTGCTCCTGTTTGATTGTGTTAAATTCCAAATAATTTTCTTTGTTGTTCATTTGATTAATCTTGGAGTTACATGGCATGATATGTATGATTTATTGTACTGTCCCTTGATCAATGATCACTTTGCTGTGTGTGTACCACTGTTTAGGAAATTGCCACGTAACGTTAAATGTTAAAAATAAAAGTGTCACTATGTGGTTTGGTAAAAACTAACTTATGGACAAATTTCACTATTAAATTTCTCTGGAAGCTAAAAAGCCATTCCCATTACCGTCTTGAACTTTCTGGCTGCTTCTTACTAATTGAAGCATGAAAATAATATGAACTCAAAGTCATGCAGCTATGATGCACCTATTAGTAAAAATTATACAGAGTAATAAAATGTGACAGAAAGTTGTTCACCACAGAAACTCGTGCTTAAACTATCCTTGATAATCCATGCTAATTAATACTACATTGATTCTGATCAAAGGACATGTCAAGGGATCCTGGCCAAGTTTTCAAACAACCTCCCGTAATTACTCTTCATGTTTGTTGGTAAAAGCTTCATAGGCTGTTGTGTCTAAAGATGAATTCTTATGCATTTTCCTAATGAGGACAGTCTCTGCAGAGCAACAAAGAAGAAAAGCAGGGGGAAATATAATGCTCCGAACAAAAGGGCAGATAAACTGGTGGGTGGAGAAACGTGTTAATCTGCTTGTGAAGTTTAAAGTAGAAATAATGTACTCTACCCAAATCAGTGACTTCTGGAAGAGATGATTAGCCATCAGGACTATTAGACTGTTAACACCTCAGTCTGATGGCAGTTTAGTCAGAACCAAATCCCACCAAGTTGAATTAGGCTCTGTCTCAAGCATTCAGAGGATTGTAGTATAGACTGATGCTGCTTGAGTCATCAGTCTTATTTTTCTTATATTTCCTCTGTAGGTCCCACTTTTCAAATCATATAAAAAGCAACGGCCACCTAGGAAGAAAAATCCGATTGTCATATTAGGACAATGCCTTTATTAGGCAAGTCCAAAAGAGAGTGTCATTTTTCTGTCATTAAAACTCCTCAACAAGTTAGATGATTAAGAGAGTGGAAAGGGTTGGAAAGGGTTCTCAAATATGGATGCCATGGCATCCTCTCTTAGTCAAAGTTTTACAATGGAATCTGGCAGGAGGGAGTGGATGTTTATATTAGGCACTAGCTGGTACTGTTGTGGGGATGAAAAACAAGCTTAAGTGTAGATCTGTTCTTTACTATGTTAGGCTGCAGGTAAATTCCTTGTCCTCAGAAGGCAGGGTAGGTGTACATGTCATAAGAAGAGTCCTATGCTATGGCAATACAGTTATTTGAACACTTTGCTTTTGCTTTGCTTTTTGTCTTTGTGATAAATTTGCATTTCTTGTTGGGTGCCTGTTGTGTGTTTTACTAAAGAAAAAAATTGGTCTGTGTAGAGCTAGATGATTGATGTGAAATGTATTTTGAGCATTTTGTGGGAACTAATTGTGGGAACTGTGACCCTTTAATACAGTTTCTCATGTTGTAGTGACCCGCAACCATAAAATTATTTTCATTGCTACAAAAATAATTTTTTGGTGGTAGCAGCAAAGGAGGAAGTGGTTGCATGGCCTGACAGAGCCCACCCACCCACCTGGTACTTTAAGGTCAAGGTTTAAGCTCACACGAGGAAGGAAACCCCTTCAAGGTCTCTTACCCAGTTCTATTGGGAGCCTCCCAATCTTCCTCTAACCCCAGCATTGGGGGGGATTGCATAAGCAGGCATGGTGCATGGATCCGACTGTAGCTCCACAGCAGGTGTGAAGGGCAAGCGTCGGAGGAGGCAAGGGGCCCACTGGAGGGGGTGTGGAGGAGAGGGATCAGGAGGACTGGGCTTCTTGAGCAGCATACAGACAGTAAACATCAGCCATTTCCCTAGCTTCCCTGTGGCCTGGTCTCCCTTGCCCGAATGCGGAGCTGCCACCACTGCCGCTGGACACCTTGTCACTCTCACTTCCCCCATCTGCCTCTGGCTCACTTCTCGAAGTTGCACACGGACAGGCAGGCACAGAGGCAGGACGGGGCAAGCGGGATTGAGACCGACACCAGGGGTGGGAGTGGCCTCCTCCTCCTCGCCTCAAGCAGCGCTGGGACCAATGGGCCAGCAGAAGGTAATGGGCCACTCACCTGCCGCCTGCTGCCTACTCCATGCTAAGTGTGAGTTGTCTCCCAGCCAACCTGACACACAAGCTGGGAGGGAGAGGCAGGTGCTGTGGGATGGAAGGAGGAGGTCGCCATTGCTGGGGAGTGGCTGGGGTGGGTGGAGGAAGGGGAGAAGGAGAGGTGAGGAAGTGACCCAGTGGGAGCGATGGAGAGTGCACGCCAAGGCCAGAGTTCCTCTGCCCGCTCTGGGCAAGGGCCACGCTGGCTGAGGCGGTTCCTGGGTGGCTGCTGAAGAGATGGCCACCTCCATGTCAGGGTGATTAGGTGGTGGGAGAAGCAGGAGGGAGGCTCCAGAGCCCTTTCCATGCTGCCTGCCCTCTGAACTCCAGGCAGAATGTGGCTTGTGGTGGTGGCGGCAGCAGCAGCCCAGTTTATTCAAGTGTGCTTTCATGGGTGGGTGCTGGCAATAAATCTCACCCCTCTTTAGCTCTAATTTTGCTACATTTATTTATTTATTTATTTATTTATTTATTTATTTATTTATTTATTAGCCACCCCACTCCCAGGTGGTTTCAGTTATCACAGTCATGTGCAGTTGTGCACAATGTGTACCATCAGAGGTAGATTGATTGAGGCTAGTAAACTGATGCTGCACCCTGCGGAGACTAGACATACTTTTTAAAAAAGATAAAGATCCCCCACTCTTGTGTGCTAGTCATTTCCTACTCTAGAGGCAGTGCTCATCTCCATTTTCCAGCCAAAGAGCCAGTGGTGTGCAGGTCCATGGCCATGTGGCTGGCATGTCTGAACGCATTTCTGTGCATCGAACATTGTTTACCTTCCTGCTTTTTATGGTGGTACCTATTTATCTACTTGCTTGTGCAATGGTACCTCTACACAACCAAGAAGAAGGACTAGGGGGCCATTGCACCTCCTTCCCAAACCTGCCGAGCTGCCCAAACATGCACCCGTCCCAGGGATTGGTGCATATTTGCACAGATCAGCTGGGTGGAGGGGTGGCAGGCTTCCCTCCCAACCCGGCTGAGCCATCTGAACATGCACCCGCCCCAGGGATTGGTTGTTGCTGTCAAGTCACCTTAGATCAGTGATGGCGAACCTATGGCATGGGTGCAGTCTAGTTGTTGTTGCTGTCAAGTCACCTTAGATCAGTGATGGCGAACCTATGGCATGGGTGCCAAAGATGGCACTCAGAGCCTTTTCTGTGGGCACCCGACATTGCCCCTTCATAGCCACCTGTATACAGGTTAAATTACTGTGTTGGCATTTTGCAAAAAAAAAAAAAGTGGGTTTTGAATTGTAGTTTGGGCACTCAGTCTCTAAAAGGTTCGCCATCACTGCCTTAGATCCTATGCATGAGAATCTCCCTATGAATCTCCAAAATCAACAGTCCAGAGAAGCCCTGCTCAGCTGTTCTAAATTCAAAGCAGTGGCTTCTTTTAAGGAGTCAATACATTTCATATTTAATCTTCTCATTTTCCTAAAGCACCCCCCCCCCAATTTGCCTAGCATTGTTCCCCGCCACCACCAGTTAATCCCGGCTTCTCATGATGTCCAAAACATGACTGCACCAGTTGCATCATTTTTGCCTTCAGAGACAGTTCAGGCTTAATTTCAACTAGGACTGACTCATTTTTCTTTCTGGCAGTTCAGGGTATCCACAAAATATGGTACTCCAGCACCTTATTTTAAATGGATATTTTCTTCCTGTCAGCTTGTTTCACTCTCTAGCTTTCACATAAGGACACAGTACTCAGGAATTGCTGTCCTATGACTGTTGCATCCACAGCAGTTTTCTTTCTCTCAAACAACTTTGCAATTTAAGTAGAAATTAAGTATAAAGTAGGACTTCTGGTGTTTGTGGAGGGTCAGTTCCAAGTCTGCACACCCCTGGGATGTTTAAAAATGCAGGATGCTATTTTAACAGCAAATGCTATAGCCTCGTGGTGCAATGGTACAGCCTCTTTCAAGGCAAAGAGGTGTCTCTCTATGCCCACTGTTGCTGCCCAGCACTCTGTGTGATACAGTATAACAGGGCAGACAAATGTCTTGTAAATCTTACATTTGAGAGAGTGTCATTTGGCTGTCACAAAGGATACCAGTGAGTTATCACCATTGCAACCAGGCTCATTCACCCTTGCTCGCACATCTCTACTGATGCCACCATCACCATGGAGATAGGAACCAAAATACTAATCCAGAGAGTATTTTGTGCAGTTTTGGTGCTACAACTGTCATGGGAAAACTGTTAAGAGAGGCCAACTGAGCATGACACGTGGCTGCTGGTGTTCTTGTATAAAATTTTGACCCAGTTATTGAGTGGTTCTGTCACCCCATGTTTACAGAGGTCCCATCAGATCCATCAATGGGGAACATGGTCAGATGCCTTCTCCAGGTCTAGAAATGCCATATGCAATGGTTGGGTCTTCTCTTGGTGTTTTTCTATGAACTGTCAAGATGCAAAGATGGCATTGGTCATTCCACATCCTTTGACAAAGTCACATTGGTTAGTGGCGAGTAGGACAATGCTGAGAATGTGCTGGTCTAAAAATATTCATAGTGTGGGACCAAAGGTGGATTGGGTGATAGCTGGCAGAGTTGACTGGGTCATCCTTGTTCTTGAATATGGGACTGTTACACTCGTTGACCAATCAGGCATCAGCCTCTATATATTATGGCATTGAAGAACTCTGCCAGCCAATTTTCTGTACTGTAGGTTCCAGACATCAGCAGTCAGAACTAAGATAATGCAGGGGGATGCAAATGTGGTGGAAGTATAGGAACACATCACTTGTGTTTATGAATTCTTTGCAAGTTCTTATGGGCCCCTTTGCTGAGAGGCAAAATAGAAGTCTCTCTCTCTCTCTCTCTCTCTCTCTCTCTCTCTCTCTCTCTCTCTCTCACACACACACACACACACACACACACACACACACACACACACACACACACACACACATGCAAGTCCATTGTTGTTTGAGTTCCAATTTCCTCTTTCAGTTACATTAGTAGGACAAAAAGTGGCTACAATAAGAAATGACATGAGCACCCTGTATGACCCAATAGTCAAACTGTAGTGTAGTTCATTTTAATTTTTTAAAATAGTCACATGTACCCAAAACACTCAGTATAATATTTTTAAGGTATATAATTGTATTTTCATTGCAGCCTGTTAGTAGAGCAGTAGCTCTGCACAGATCCTTCTAGGAAGCTCACAAAATGCCTGGGAATCGTCTTCTATATTTAATCCCTCAACACTTGTTGTGTGATGGCAGAACGAGCTGTCCTTTAACCCAGTCTATCAATGTATAATTTGTGTTTCAGAATAACACTTACTAACCCCTGTGACACAGTAACACTGGACATTTACTCATTTACTATTTGGTTTTGTCAAGTTTTTTTCTTTGTCCCCCCACCCCCAATAGTAAATGTCTGTGTCCCCCTTTGTATCATTTCCATTGTGTTGTGCTTGTTGAGATAGTTTTTCATCAAATTAAATAATAACCATAAAGAAAGCATTTGAAGAGCTAGTGACTTTACCTTTGAAAGAAGAAAAAACCCGCGAAGCTTTCTGCAACATCTTATTATTATTCTGGGTCACTGTGATGTTTCCATGCACCTTGGCATGTCCCTTTAATTGGATCCTTGCCTACCAAGGTCCAGCATAGTTCCATTGAAAGCTGACATTTCCAACTAACTGACCTTTTCAGGCCCAGTGATACTTCTATAATGATTATCCTCTTGCATTGTTTGGACACAATACCACATACTTCACAGCACATAAAGAATATGGTCTTTGAGAACTATTCAAAATTTCCAATCTCAAGTTAGCAAAATGAGAAAATTGGGTACAAACATTCATCAGATGTGTTATTGTGGAGGGATCGATTTGAATGCCCTTTCATTTCTCTGGGAAAAAGTGTTGTAGTATGGAGTTCTAAATTAACTTTTCTTCTGTTATTTTCTCTCTCTCCCAGTAACTATAAAAAGGTCAAATTCATTCATAAGCCTGAATAGATTTGCTGGATATAAGCAATAAGATAATAATCAACCTTCAAATAACCTTTAAAGAGACAGTATCTTCCTCTATGAACAATAATTGATCTACTCATTAAGAAGCAGAGAATTTCTTTCTGGCTCACCTAAGCAAAAAATGTATAGGAGTAAAGTACAAGGACACAATCTAGAACAACAAGGAGATGAAGTTTAATAATGTTTTAATTTTGCACATCCACAGATGCCTCCAAACAAAGAAATAAACATTTTGCTATGTTCCAAATGTTTTGGACCTACAAAGCCTTCCCAATATAGCCAAGAGTTGGAGGTTATGGGTGTTGTAGTTCAAAATATTTGGTGAGCAGCAGAATGCCTGCCCCTTCTTCCCAAATATTTCATTTTGATGAAGTAGATATTTTATTGAAAAGCTGAGGAAATATTGTATTTAAATAAATACTGGGTATCAGTGTAATTGTTGTTACCTTCTGTACATAGATGGGTAGGGAATAAGTGTGATGAAAAATAAATGCCTGATATCATACTATATTTGGGGAAGGGGGATGTGTGAGATATGACAGCACAAAAGATGTGCACATATATTACCTTCCTAGTAGGAAAAAAATCAATGTCTTCCTCTGCTTGGAATTCCGATGAAGGACATCAGCTGATTCCTTTGGACAGACAGATACAGCCCCATGATTCTATGGGGCCAAAGAGTCCCTCCATTTGGTGATGACATATTCCACCAGTGGATGGGCATGCCAGCATTGAGGATCCCAGTATAGCAGTCAAGACCTTCACAGGCACTGCTCTGGTGCCTGTGCTTTTTCTAGGACCTCTCAGTTATAAAATCTCAGTTGAAGCAAAACAAGTTGGGGAGCTGTCTGTGAATGTTCTCAGTCATCCAGGTGAGTTTATCTGGAAGTTGAGTCATGGCAACTGGACTTCTTTTCTTGAGAGATTGAAACATTTCACTGCTCATCCAAACAGCTTCATCTGTCTAAGGCATGCATGTCCAAACTTCAGCCCTCCAGATATTTTGGTCCACCACTCCCAGAATTCTAAGCTTAGATTGTCAGTGACAAAGGACTGTGGGAGTGGTGGTCCAAAACATCTGGAGGGCCGAAGTTTGGGCATGCCTGGTCTAAGGTAAGCTAGTTGTGACTCCCCCAAGGGGCTTTACTGAATTTCATGGTTGTGAGTTCATTCACAATAATTCAAAAGCTGAGGAGTAGGGCAGCTTCATACTTCATTTAGTACAGGCTCAAGCCAGCTTGCTGCCTTAAGCAGAATTCTAATAGCATGGGATACCTACACACACATGCACCTTGCCAGGCATGTGGCTTATGGTCTTAGACATGAGCCACATTGTGATCCCCACTTTTCCATGATGTCACCCCCTCCCCCAGTATAAGCAGCCTCAGCCTGCTGGGACCAACAGTTGCTGCATGGTGCCACCTGAATTGGTTGCTCCAGGATACCCCAAAGTTTTTTTTTCCTTGAGGGACCTGGAAGGTACTAATAGATTTATTTATTTATTTATTTATTTATTTATTTATTTATTTATTTATTTATTTATTTATTTTCACATTTATATACCATGCCTATTTCCCTCATAGGGGACTCAGGGTGGTTTACAACACAACAAGAGAAATAAAACAATTAAAACAGCTAAAAACAGCAGAGAAAGAAATTCACTGAATAAAAGACTTCAAACAACTGTGTTTCTGTCCCGGTTCCAATTAGGTATTCTTGCGCAATCTTTCTTCCACTTCATTGTTCATGTGTGCAACTTGTACTTGATCTAATTGAACAGATGAAATAGTGTTCCATATTCTCATAGACAAGATGTGTCCTTGTCATAATTTCCTGTGAAGACGGAAAAATGATGTTTTTGTGTACTATTTTTGTTTTATGTCTGCACAGATTTTATCCACCTAGTTGCAAGTGAAATACAACTTGTGTGCAATTACAACTTAAAAGTCAGGGCAAATGCACTCTAAATCACAAGCCATATGATTGCTTCTTTGGTGCTTCTCTATAAATAGCCAACCCAGTGGCACCAAAAATGAATCAGGATTTATTAGGTGAATGATAAAATGAATACTCTAACTCAGAAGATGATGGTCTCTGAGCACCTTGTTTAAGGCAATGCAGTAATTGCAGGAGAAGAGCCCTCTGGCTATCTGTCCAGATAATGTTGATATGTAATTTGATCCTTCTAAAGTATCTTTGATAACTGAATTATCAAGGGATGAGTAAAGGTAACATCAGTCACATCAGCATTTCATTTGAAGAACTTCAGATTGGAGTGCTTGAAACCAGGAGAATGTTAATATAGAGCTGTTTTTCCACTAGTAAAAGCTCCTGGAAATATCACTGAGGAACTAAAGAACAACTCATAGGCCATATCCCCCTAAATGTAAGTCACACATAATGTCGGTCCCTATAAGGTGATGTCAGTAGATTGGTTTCTAACATCTCTTTAAGAGATGTTTCTCACAGAAAGACGTTCTTGGTATTTGCCAAAATTTTGCTCAGCAGCCAGCATACCCACACCCACCCACCCAATTTGTCCAGAGGGTTAGAGGACTCTGAAAGAGAATGGAAGATGATCTACAGAGCTGCAGCAGGAGGTGAAATCCATCATCTCCTTTTTATTAGTTCACACATCTGGAGGCTCAAAAGACATTTCTTTCATGGAATGATTCATTCACAAATACCATACAATGGCTTCCATAGATCATACAGTGGCATCCAGTTTACTAAGCAAGTACAGTAACTTAAAACTGTCAGGATTGTAGTTTAGGAAAGTGGAGTAAAGAAGGCAAGGCATCTCATCTTCCAAATCCTTGGTGAAGCCACATGACATTATTTTAAAGAAATGCCTATTTCTCTTTCTGTGTGTGGTTTATGAAACCACAATAAGTACTCTTCAGAAATTAAAAACTTAGGTATACCCAAAGGTAGGATACTCAGATTTTGTGCTTTGAGCACCTTTCTTCAATGACTGTGATCTAAAGTGCCTTATAGTACTGTTGATAATAATAGAAAATTAAAATATATTAAAGTTACAAATATTAAAATATAATTCAATTCATTAAATTGATAAAGTACAATTACAATTCAAGGATTTTTTAGCTTACACCTACTTATCCTGTTGATATCCACTTCAAAATATTTTATTTATTTATGTAAAACATTTTTAGTTATATGCCATCAAGACTTAGGGCTTTCAAAGTAAGTGAAATATTTAAGGTATGGTTTTGCCATTTCGAATCCCCGTTGAGTTTCCATCATCAAGTAGGGATTTGAAACCAGCTCTCCAGTGTCCTAGTTTGTTGCTCTATCCACTACACCACACAAACCATTTATCACCTGCCCTATATTAAAGGATCTTGGGATGGGTTACAGAGCTATATAAAACAATTTCAAAGCATTACAACATTAAAACCATTGCAGTAAATCCTGTGCAGGTCATAATCCTCAACCCCCAAAGGCTCTAATAAATAAGTACCTTCATGTCTTTAATAAACAGGCAATATTTGTTGGCAAAATGATGTTAATGTCAGTAGCAATCAAGCCTCCAAGAGGAGGGCATTCCACGGTTGGGGTGCTATTGCAGAAAAAACCCTCCCTTATGTCTCCACAAGATGAACTGTTCCTAATGGTGGGACACAGAGGACACTCCATCCCTAGCAAATTGTAGTGATAAGGACTGTTGATATAGGGAGAAGAGCTGCTTCAAATTTAGGGCTTTGTAAGTCATCATCAACACTTTGAAGTCAGAGCAGGCGTATTGGTAGCCAGTGCAACTATTTCAAAACCAGTGTGTCTTAATGGGTTTTAAAGGAAGTTCCTGTTAGCAGTCTAGCAGTTGTGTCATCCTGAACATTGCGTAATCAGGTATTGCGTGGATGAATAACTTTGGCTTTCAACATAAGCATAGAAGAATTACTTAATAGTAGTCCCATAGGCCCAATGCTGGGCTAAGTGGCCATACCATTTAACTTTGCCTGTTGGTTTTAAAATCATGATGTTTATACACAAAACAGTTATGCACTTTCCTATGGAAGCTAATGTCATAATAGTTCCATAACATACACATGGTAAAGACAAATGGGTCATACAGTACTATAATCGTTGACCTTCTGAAATGTATTACTGCTGCATGAGAGTCAACATTCTGTAAGGTAATTCTAAAAATATGGTCAGCCAAAACAAAAGTTCATAACTTTTAAACTTGGGTTCAGAAATACCCCAAATCTGGCACAGTTGTGGTTGTTTGCTATTGTTCTGTGCTTTATTTGGAGAAGTTTAGGCAAAGGTCTCTGAGTTATGATTTTTTAAAAGTAAACCTGTTTTCCACCTCCCCTTGTTCAGAAATAGGTGAACATTCTCAGACTTAAAATAGATCATGTTGAATAAAAATATCACTCTTGCTTTTCTGCACAGAGAATGCTTGGCCCCATCCACTTTATTTGGAAAGAATCCAGATTTCAGGAGCTGAAAACTTAATACTTTCCATATTTTTCACCCTATAAGATGCACCGGGTCGTAAGGCACGCCTTGTATTTAGAGGAGAAAAACAAGAAAAAATGTTTAGCCTAAGGTTTTATGGCGGTGGAAGGGGAGGCTTACAAACAAGGTAATTGGAGGTGTGGAATCCAAGCTGCAAAAGGGGAGTCTTGCATACGAGGTAATTGGAGCTGTAGAATCCAAGCTGCAAAAGGGGAGGTTTGCAAATGAGGTAACTGGGGCTGTAGGATCCAAACTGCAGAAGGAGAGGCTTGCAAATGAGGTAATTGGAGCTGTTGAATCGAGGCTTCGGAAGGGGAGGGCAGAGGCTCGCGTAGGCTTCTTTGTAAACAAGGTGATTTTTGACTCGGGCATCTTGGCTGCAGAAGGGGAGGGGTATGGGGGATTGGAACTGCAGAATCCTGGCCGCAGCACGAGATGGGAGAGGCTCCATGCAGGTATCTTATCTCTAAATGAAAGTCTGTGATATATGTATGTAGCAGGTACTGCTGTATTCACTCTATAAGAAGCTCAGACATTTTCCCTTGCTTTTGAAGATGGGAAAAGTGCATCTCATAGGGCAAAAAATACAGTACTTGCTTGCTTACATATCTATATTGCCCCATTAACATTGTCACTCTCTGGGTAGTTTGCAATATATCATACACTAAAACACTACAGTATGTAATAAATGAAAAAAGCACAATAAATATAATAAACCCTGTTGCTATAACTATCTTTCAATAAAAATACACAGTTAAAATCCATTTGAACCTCCCAGTACAATATTCACACTAGTAGAAGGTAGCTTTATATAATTCATTCTCAATTAGCTTCCTAAACCAAAGAGGGATGGTGCCTAGCAAACCTCTGGAGGAAGCTTGCTCCAGGGAAAAGGTCCCATGATGAAGAAAGAAAGTTCTGTTCATAGTTCTAGCTGTTTTGCCTCCTCATGTGTTACACTTCTTACTGTCAAGGTCTGCAATAAGTGTGTGGAATGGGTAGCTATTTTCTGTGAGAGATGTTCTGCCAAATATTGTGGTCATAAACCATTCAATTCAGAAGCCAAAGAACCACTGAATTACACTGTGGATCATTTTAAACATA
Source organism: Phrynocephalus forsythii (assembly GCA_029282475.1). Taxonomy (NCBI): domain Eukaryota; kingdom Metazoa; phylum Chordata; class Lepidosauria; order Squamata; family Agamidae; genus Phrynocephalus; species Phrynocephalus forsythii. The sequence continues at coordinate 57,766,477 of JAPFRF010000005.1, forward strand.
TTGATTGTTTTATTCTTTTTCATTTTGAAGAACCTAGTTTCTAGCTTGGTAGGTTCTTTAAGAATGTGTTCTAGATCAAATCAAAGCTGGCTTTCCTCTAGTAGCAAAAATGGCTAAACTGAGGCTTTTGTTCTTTGAGAACATCATCACACTCTAGTAAAAATTATAATGTAGAGAAAAGTTGAAGGCGACGGCACAGAGGAAGATTGAATAGAAGATGCAGTGACTCGACAAAGGAAGACTTGGTCTTCAGCATACAACATCTGAGCAGGGTTATTAACCCTAGGAACTTTGGGAGATCACTAATTTGATGAGTTGTCATAAGTAGAAAAAAAACCCGTAATAGTACAAAAATTGGATCTTCTAATGAATCAAGTGTGGCATTATATCTGCAAAGGTTTATTGGATCTTGTCCATTGTTTTGAAAAACTAACAGAATTCAGAAAATGATCAAAAGAAGCATTGCAGGAGGTCAATGCTGTGAGATCAAAAGATAATTAAACTGCAGTAGTAACTTCTTGTGCGAGCAGAAGACTGTAGGTGCAAAAAGCTTGTTTAAATATGCCTCAGAGTGTACTGGGCCATTTTTTGAGTAGTAAGCTATAAATCAGCTGGCTGGGTGCCTCAGTGGTTCAGGTATTTGGCTGCGGAGCCAGAGGTTGTGAGTTTGATTCCCTCATGGTGCCACCTGGGAGAGAAGAACCAGCCTCTGTGGCCTCGAGCAAGCTCAGCCCCAGAAGAAGTGTAATCACTTCTAAGTAATCTTAAGTAATCTGGAAAACCCTGGAAAAGGTTGCCATAAATCAGAATTGATTTAATGGTGCATGCACACATGCATGCACAGACTAGTGCTTGCTTGTTTGCTTGCCTGTTTGCTTGTTTTACAACCTTTAGCCAGATATTTACAAGAATTTATCTCTGTGGATGGCGTTTCATTAAATTTTCTTAGAATTCATTAAGAACATGGAGCAGTTTATACACCCCAGTTGAGGAATACTGCATGATAATATTCATCTGATAGCATGGAACCCCACCGCCACATGACCTTTCAGGTGTCTGTAAACCCATGTGTGTATGTGTGTGTGCACAGAAGTATCTTAGAATACAATACTGTTCTCAAAGGAGCACAACATTCATTTCTTATGATTCCTTTATTTTCTCTGAAAATAAATTCTGCACAAGCAGCCCACTTAGGCTTGTCTCAGAAAATTTTGATTCCTTGTACATTCTTATCTATATCTATCTATCTATCTATCTATCTATCTATCTATCTATCTATCTATCTATCTATCTATCTATCTATCTATCTATCTAATTAGTCAGTGATATGGCCCTGAATAACAATTCCAAGTAGTAAACACTACAGCTTAAACCTGAAACCTTTGAAATAAATTCAGTGGCTGCACATCCTTAGCTGTTTTGCATACTCTTTACTTACTTAGCTTTAGTGATTAAGTTTAGATATTTTTTTAAAAAAGATTCTTTTACATGCAAATTTCCCTCTAGCTTGTTTTCCTTCTAAATCTAAACTGACTTTAGTGATTTGGAGAGAGTCTGCAAACCTTGCTCATATATACTTGAGCAAGTGAATCTTTGCATCCAAATCAAGGCATATTATAGATGAAATCTTGGATGAGACAACTTGTGACATTTAAGTGAATGAGAGCTAGATGAAATGAATATGAGTGTCTGTCTTCAGTTTTGTGTGTTTAGCATTTAATAAAATCACAATTCCAAAACAAACTGAAGTTCACTTATTCATCTAACAAGGCAAGAAAAACATTATTTAGCTCTGTATAATACTATATTATTTAGCTCTGTATAATACTAGCTACTTGAGTGTTTGCAGCAGGCTTACTTGACATTTTGAGGTACTAGACAACAAATTAAAAACAAAAGTCTTATTAGTCCTGGCAGCTATCTTTGTAGCACAATTGATTTGAAATCCCCCTGGATGGGCAGCGTTCTCTTCAAGCAGCTAACCTGACAAAGAGAACACATTTCTTGAGGATTAATGCTTGGGTTTTGTTGATGGTAATAACAATTTGCTTTCAATTCAGAATAATTAAATTGAGACACTTACTGTCACTCTTCTTCTCTGACTCATGTTCAAGTGTGCCATTTTTGCTGGAGTCTTCAGTTCTATTCACATTATTGGCCAGAATCCAGCACACAGTTAATTACACTCCAGTTTTTGGAATAAGAGCCAAAACCCATGCTCTAGGGATGAGCACAAAATGGAATAAATGTGATTTGTTTTGTTCCCGATTCGTTTCATTTGGTTAGAAACATTTAAAAAAAAACAATTTCACAAGAAACCAAACAGTAATTAACCAATTTGTTACTCTATAAAATGGGGTTCTTTTGCAAATTTGGTGCCTCTAGGACCCAGGGGAGCCATTTTAGAGCAAAACAAATTGGTTCATTTTAAACAGAAAAAAAAACCCACCATTTTGTTTTGCTACTAACAAAACACTGCTTCCCCGTTTTGTTTTGTTTTGTTTCATTAGCTAACAAAATGATGAAACAGTGTTTCATTTTTCATTTGGTGCCCAACTTTACCACGATCACTTAAAATATATTTGTGTTTATATTCTATATTTGTGTTTATATTCTTCTCTCGTGTTTAAATATTATTTGGTCTGTTTAATAGCAGCCAGTGAGGAGGGACCTAACTCCAACTCTAGCTGTGCCACAATCCTAATCTTAACTGCCATGGTTATGTCCAGTATTTTGAAGCAGCAATACCCATGGGTATTTTAACACTAACTTAAAGTAGTGAAAACAATGACTCATCAAGCTATATTTAACAATAGCTTATCTGTGGACCAATTTCACTGGGTGGATGGGGTATTGCTTTGCTTGGTATATATGCATTAGAGATGGGCAAAAATGAAAAACAAAATAATCTTTGGTCATCTTGTTACATAACGAGTTACTTCATTATGTAACAAAACAGTAGGACATGTTTTGTTACAAAATGAAATGAAATGCCATTTTTCCCTCTAGGAATGAAACTATTAATCCTAGAGGAACCAAAATGGAAGGCAAGCTTCTTTGGACTCTTCCCTTTAAGCCCCAAAATCTGGAGAGGTTTCGGTTTTCGGGGGCTGAGATATTAAACTCCAAAGGGGGTCCCCTAGGAAGAAATCATTTCTAATTGAGTCGGAAGCTGAAAGATGGGTGGTATAGAAATCAAATAAATAAATAAATAAATAAATAAATAATAGCCGCCGCCCCTTGTGGGCAAGCGATTAGTGGCTTCCCTACCCCATATTTCCGGGGCTTACAGGGAACAGTCCAATGAAGCTACACTGTCATTTTGGTGCCGATACATAGTTGTGATATCTATGTTTGAGTACATAATGTTTTGTTATATTTATGTATTGGCACCAAAATGGCAGGGTAGCTTCTTTGGACTCTTCCCTGTCAAACCCCCAAATTTGGAGAGGTTTGGGGTTCAGGGACTGAGTTATTAAACTCCAAAGGGGGTCTCCCAGGAGAAAATCATTTCTAATTGAGTCTGCAAGCTGCCAGGGGGGCAGCTATTATCAGCTTCTGACTGAATTAGAAATGGTTTTTTTTTCCTAGCGTGATCCCCTTTGGAGTTTAACAACTCAGCCCCCTGAATCTTAAAGCTTTCCAGATTTCAGAAGCTTACAAGGAAGAGTCCAAAGAAGCTCCCCTACAATTTTTGTGCCACTAGGACCCAGGGGACCCATTAATGAATCATTTCATAACAAAATTAATTAAAATTTGTTAATAACAAAACAAAATAAAATAACTAAAGAAACAAAATGAAACATAACAAAACACTGTATTTTTGTTTTGTGCCCACCTATAATATGCATATATATATACTTGGATGGTGGTGGATGCAGAGGAATTGAAATGCAAAAGGAAAGAATACTGCTACAGAATTTGAGTCTCTTTAGTCTGGAATAATCATTATCTTAATAGTGATGATTAACAAACTGATAATAGTGCTATCTTAGCATAGGTATTAATTGGAGTAATTGTTTTTGTTTTGACTGTAATTCCCAGAATCCTCCAGCTCCTATGATTACTGGCCTTGTATTATGATGAACAACTGTTGTTTTATTCCTGTTTTAGGAGAGAATTTAACCTTCAGATTTGCTTTAGTGGGTGGAAGATTGCAACCGCTGGGGAATAGAAATGTAAACAATGGAGGCAGTGAAAATTGCTTCAAATAGCAGCCATTACAAAATGGTAGGTGGGTGGCAATATCAAGTTGCATAAATGAGTTTATTAGTATAGGTAATGAGATAAAAAGCATTTGTCCCAATAAAAAACTTCTTGTTGAATTCTTGTTCAGCTGTTTTGCATTGACATCTCCCATTAAGGTTCTCCCCTACCCCAAGGATGGACAAATGACCCTCCTGCCATGGGAGACTGAGTGGCCCAGGATACTAAAGTATCTCCTTACATTTTTTTGTTTAAAATGTCAGGATTTTTTTTGTTTAAAATGTCAGAGTTGTGTTCATCTAATCTTTTCTCAAGAAATGGGCCTGTTTGTCCTGAAATTGAGTATTGTTGGAGGATGAGGAGATATTTTGTATTCAAAGATGAGCATTTTTAAACCTCTTATTGTAGATCAGTATCTTCTCTTAGTAAATCTAATTTGATTGACTGATTACATCATTTCACATATTATCTTGTAGTTCTTCTACTTTGCATACCCTTAATCTGAGCTACATTGCCTGATTATTTATGATTTTGCATTTTGTTTTTTTGTTTTTTTCTGATTTTCACATTTCTGCACCTTGATCCTTCTTTCTTCCCTTTGTACAGACAAAACATGAAACGTGAGAAATAAAATTGTCTTGGCATTGGGTTGGTCATGATTTGCCAATGAATAGTTTTAGCTAGGAGCTGTAGGTAACAAGGGATATTCTGCTGTTACCTGTTCTGTGTCCTGAAAATATTTGCTCCTAGGTATCACTTTGACCCTGCCAATCTGCTTCTCATGACATTGGGTACTTACCAGTGGGTATCCACTGTCATTTTACCACCAGCATTAACAGCAGTATTCTTCCCAATTCCACTTTTGAGCAGTACAAGCTGGAAGGGGATACTGGATAGAGCAGGCATGTCCAAACTTCAGCCCTCCTGATGTTTTGGACCACAACTCCCAGAATTCTAGGCTTAAACTGCCAATGACAAAGGACTGTGGGAATTGCGGTTCAAAACATCTGAAGGGCCGAAGTTTGGACATGCCTGGGATAGAGTCTTGCTAGAGGGCCTCTCCTGCATACCTAGTTGGCCGGGATTATCCTTTTAGCTTAATCCACAAGGATTTAGGTTTGGTTGGACAGAAAACTCTTTGCACATATAGCACCCATATCTTCTTACAGCAGAATATGTTTTTTGCAGAAAACTTCCTTTCATTACTAAAATGCTCCATGATTCTTGGTCATGTGAAGCACCAGGGTGGTCTCTTCTTTCCTCTTGTGAAATTTTTTCCATTGCCAAAAGGAAAAAATACACTTTCAATTTTCTTTGCTGGTTTTGTTTGGTATCATACTGACAGCTGGGAAGAGAAAAACAAAAGGGAAGATAACTGCTGTCAGAGATAACAAGGAAGAGAAACATATGATATATTTAAGTGCAGATCTTGAAATATTCACAGATCTTGGTGTGCTGGTGGACAGCTCAATGAAAGTGTCTACTCAGTGTGTGGCAGCGGTGAAGAAGGCCAGTTCTATGCTAGGGATCATCAAAAAGGGGATTGAAAATAAAACCGCCAACATTATAATACAATTGCACCAAACGATAGTAAGGCCGCATCTGGAGTATTGCGTACAGTTCTGGTCACAACATCTCAAAAAAGACATAGATGTCCATTTTTGTCCTGGGAGGAAGTTTGTTGTGTGTTGATGTCAGTTGCAGTCATGTGGTCTTCTTCCGGTTCTATCTCTGTTCCCATGTACGCACGGGCATGATGGATGATACTGGCATGACTGTTACCGCACGTCCTCATTCCGTGATGAGATGTGAAATTCCATTCCTTTGTTCTCCATTTTTTTCCCCGGCCCGACATTCCATTTTTTGATGTTTCAATTCTCTGAAGCCTTGCCTTCAATGCGTTACGGAGCTTTTAATCTCTCTGCACTGCATTGCTGACTCCATAGGGAATGTACTGGCAAATAGCACTTCGCACTTCTGCTACTAGATGAAGAATGGCACGTTGCGGACGAGCCTTACCTCACAGGCACTCATCTCGGAACAAGAAGTGTGATGAGCAGATTCCCGAGGCCAGGGAGGGGAATCTCTCATCCCACTTAAATCGCAGTTCAGGGGGCGTGGTTGGGACGAACTCTCCTCGTCATGCAATGGACGTGCGGTTAGATTACTTCGTACCGGTCCCAAGCGGGACCGCAAACAGCAATGAGATGGACGTGAAGTATCAGCTATAGTGAAACTGGAAAAGGTGCAGAAGAGAGCGACTAAAATGATTACTGGGCTGAGGCACCTCCCTTATGAGGAAAGACTACAGCATGTACTGCTCAAAAGTGGCATTCGGAAGAATACTGCTACAGTATTTGGGACTCTTTAGTCTGGAATAAAAAGCTCCTGAGGGGGGATATGACTGAGACATACAAATTTGTGCAGGGCATGAGTAAAGTGGATAGAAGGCCGCTCTTCTCTCTCACACAAAATACCAGTACTAGGGGACATCCACTCAAATTGAGGGTTGGGAGAGTGAGAACAGACAAAAAAACTCCTTTACTCAGTGTGTTGTTAGTCTGTGGAACTTCCTGTCACAGGATGTGCAGATGGCATCTGGCCTGGATGCCTTCAAAAGGGGATTGGACAGATTCTTGGAAGAAAAATCCATCACATTAGAAACCATGATGGGGATGTGTAACCTCCAAGCTTAAAAACAGGGCACTTCAAAGGCCAGATACAGGGGAGTGGTATCAGGAGACAGATATCTAGTCTCGTGCCCTCCCAGAGGCATTTGGCAGGGCCACTGTGAGATACAGGAAACTGGACTAGATGGGACCTTGGCCTGACCCAGAATGGCTCTTCTTAAGTTCTTATGTTCACAAGTACAGTCCACAATATTCAGTTTCTCTTACTCTTGTTTTAAGCTGGATGTCTTCAATTTCTAAATTTCACAATTTTTTTAAAAAATTGGATTTTCCACTGAACATTTCCGAGGATGCAGAAAATTGCTGAAAATAAGATCAGTGGTCATCAATGCCAATAAAAATTATTTCTTTTGTCAGATGTCTTTTATCACATTGTCCAAATAAGCGGAGCTGCATGACACAAGTTCATTGATGGAGAGGCATGTGAAAGGAACACAAGATATATCTTTCTGCCAGTTGGCAATTCCATTCTTTCTAGTGAATTTGCATATTTCGATTTCATCTCATAGTCAATTTTAGTTTAGTAGAAATTCAGAAAAAGATATTGCTTTTGACAAAATGATGGACATTTTAATGTGGTCCAAGAGAAATCTCTTATGCTAAAAACTTCAGGCTCTGTAACAGTACTAGGGAAAATAACATAAATAGATATGCACAGAGTTTTGAAGAAATCTGAACTGAAATGGAACAAGGAATTGTTTTCACTCTCTGGAAAACATGGTAAGACAAAGGAGAACTAATTTGAGGGGTTTGCAATGGTTCCTTCCTTCCTTCCTTCCTTCCTTCCTTCCTTCCCTTCACCTTCTTAAGCTATGTGGAGCTCATCTGAATTGGATCTATGATGCCAGCAGACAAATTTAATTTGCAGTGTGGGTTTATGACAACCACCTGCTAACTGCATAATTCTTTACTGACTGATTCACATATTCTGCAAACAAATTACATAGAGAAAACCTGTTAGAATTGCTGAGGAGTGAGAGGGGAAAAGTGAAACACTTTTTTTTCCCTGAAGGTACTTATACACATTTGAGGGCCTTTTCTCACCATAATGTTTGCTTTCTGAATGCCTGTGATTCTCCTTTTGAACTGGATTATAATGAGGTTCATCTGCTGTGAACTGTACACAGTTACGAGATTTAGTCCAGTACAAGTGTACTGAGAAAAAAGCCAGACTAATAACTAAATATGTATGAATGAAACTACAGACTTGAGATACTGTATTTTTTCTGTCTATAAGAAATCCCATGTATAAGATGACCCCCACCTTTCCAAACCAAAATTACAGTTTTGCAACTGTGCAGTTCCCTCCTCGGCTTACTTCCATGTATAAGACAACCCTCAAAATTGTCTAACAATTTTAGACAAAAATATACAGTAGCACCTCCATATCTGCTGATTCACCATCCGTGGGTTGTTATCCACGGATGGCGAGCAGCAGTGCAAGGGGCCAAGCCTGTGGTGGTCCAGGTACCAGGCAGTACTCACCTGGGACATTGGCAGTGGTGGAGAAAGCAGCAGTGGTGGTGATGGCAGAGGAAGCAGCTGCATGGCCGGGGAGAGCCTGCCCACCTGCCTGCAAGAGCAGCAGTGGAGAAAGCTGCTGCACAGCCTGGTACAGCCCACCCACCCACCCATCTGCAGAAGAGGTGCCAGAGACAGCGGAGGAAGCGGACGCATGGCACAGAATAGCCTGCTCGCCCGCCCGCCCACAGGTGAGGTGCCGGTGGCAGCGGAGGAAGCAGATGCATGGCCCAGAAGACACCACCCACTCGTGTGCCTGCCTGCAGGAGAGGTGCCAGTGGTGACAGAGGAAGTGGCTGCATGGCCGGGAACACCCTGTTCACCCGCCCGCAGGAGAGACTCTGGTGGTGATGGAGGAAGCAGCCACGTGTCTTGGAAGACCCTACCCACTTGCCTGCCTGCTAGCTTGCAGGAGAGGCACCGGTGTTGGTCGAGGAAGTGGCTGTGCGGCCTGGAATACCTTGCCTGCTCACCTGCCTGCCTGCAGGAGAGAAGCCGGTAGTGATGGAAGTAGCAGCCGTGCAACCCTGAAGACCCTGCCCACCCACCTGCCCGCCCACCTGCAGAAGAGGTGCCGGTGGTGGCACAGGGAGCAGCCATGCAGCCCAGAAGACCCTGCCCACTTGCCTGTCTGCCCGCCTGCAGGACAGGTGCTGGTGGCTGCAGAGGAAGCAGCCACATGGCCCGGAGGATCCTGCCTGCTCGCCAGCCCACCTGCAGGAGAGGCACCGGTGATGGTGGAGGAAGTGGCCGTGCAGCCCAGAGGACCCTGCCTGCTCACCCACCTGCCTGCAGGAGAGGCGCTGGTGGCAGCGGAGGAAGTGGCTGCACAGCTTGGGAGATCCCGCCCCTGAGATCAGTAGAGGGGGTGGTGGAGGCGGCACAGTGCTGTGGTGGGGTTCACCAGGGTGCTGGCATGCTCTCCCACTGCTTTCTCCCTGTCACCCAAGGATAAGAGCATTCACTCTTTTCTGCAAATTTCCTGATCCACGGGGCAGCCGGGAACCATTCCCCCATGGATGTGGGGGTCCTACTGTAGTCATACATGCAAAAATACTGTACATATGCATATCTAAAAATTGCAATAAATTATTGTGACCTATCTATCAGATAGTCCAGGTATCTGTTGGAATAGAATAAAATAGAATATAATAGAATAGGAAGGAAGGAAGGAAGGAAGGAAGGAAGGAAGGAAGGGCTAAATGACAGAGAAGGCAGGAAATCAAGAACCATAGAGAGTAGGGCTCTCTTTCAGTTCCGTTTAATGACTGGCCTAGATGGTCAGAAAGTGCTGGTAAAGTGTATCGTCACAGGAGCCAAGATTGATGTCCAATACTATAGTGATCAAATGTTGCATCCCTCTTTTGTCTACCATATGTTTTGGAAAACACAATGTGCATTTATATTTATAACATCATGATTTTTAAACATCTGTATTCCCCCTTAAATATCTTAAACAAGTGATATGTTAGCATAAAAATGTAACATTGGGTGAAATAAATAATTAAAAATAATTTGAAAATATTACTGGTCATACTGAAATGTCTTTATAGATTAATCCGTACAGCTGTCAGGAAAGGATCTTTTCTATAGTTGGTTACAACATCTTTTAAAAGATCATGTATCTTGAAAAGCTATAGGCATAAGCAACCAAATTTCACTTCGAAGGAAATTATAGAAAATGTGGAACTTTTGTTGTCATCAGGTTACTTCTGACTTTTGTTAATTAAATAATAACTGGAAGGTATATACATTACTTGCACATTCAAGGCTGTGACTCCTTGATTGAATCAATTAATTTCATATTCAGTCTTCCTCTTTTCCTGCTCCCATCAGCTTTTCCCAGCATTTTCCCGGCATTTTCCCACCAGTCTTTTCCAGTGACTCTTGTCAAAAGGTGTTGATAGTCTAAGTTCAGTCATTTTTGCTTCTAGAGAGAGTTCAGGCTTAATTTGATTCAGCAACCTCTTAATTTGTTTTTCTGGCAGTCTGTTGTAGAACTCTCCTGCAACACTCCATTTCAAATGACTTCTCCCCCTCCCCTTGTCAGCTTACTTCACTATCCATTTTTTTTACATCAACACACAGTTCGACCTTGATAGCCAGTAATATACAGTATCCTTCCTTATACTTGAGGAACTTTTCTAGTTTCTGCATAGCTACAGTTTTAAATCCTAATCCTTTTCTGATTTCTTTCTTCATTTGGATTGCTGATTGAAACAAGGTATAGAAAAGCTTTAACAATTTCAGTTTCAGTATAGGGCTATCAGATATTAAAATCTGGAATTATTCAGTGATGCTGAATGGTGGAAAATTCAGGTTGGACTTTTCTTTGAATCTGTTTCCTTTTTGGTCTTCGACCATAAATAAATTTACTGCTACTTGAATCTGTTTTGCAACTGTAGGTGACAGGATGCTGGATTGTTTAGGCCTCAGTTCTTCAAATCCCCTTAATTTAATATAGATAATGCTTAAGCTTTAACCATAAATTTCTGCAACTTGACAAAGGAAATAAAATGTTAGCCTGTTAGTCAAACCTGGAGTGCTGTTTCCCTATCTTTTGTGTACAGGGTATGTATCTCTTTAAAAATAGTTAAGATCTCCTTTAAAACCACTCATTTCTTAACACAGTGGTTTTGCCATTACCTACAGGACAGGTAGAGTCCAGACATTGTTTGCTACTTTGACATGACAGTGTGTCTCAACTCTAAACTTAAGCAAATGCTATTTCACAGATTAAGCTTTGTTTGCACGGATATAAGACAAGGTACATATGTTGACCTTATATATGTGCCCCCTCTTACATTTGATCTGAGGGTCAAGAAAAAGTACAGTATATGCCCATTTTCTTCCTCAAGCCAGTGTGTTCAGCTAGTGCATCAATGAGAAATCAAATGATTAATTCATAAACATCAAAGGAACTATTTATATAATGGAGGCACACATCAATGTGAGGTGCTCAAAGGGCAACTTAAGTGCATCCACTCAGTCTTTTGTTCCCTTCAGAAATGCACCAGACAGAGTTGAATTCCTCACACTTGTGTTGGGGTCATGAGGTTTTGTATCTGGAAGGCAAACAGACTGATCTTGGCAAAGCAAAGGTGACCCAGACAAAACTGGCAGTTCTACCAGGAACCTTTAGATGCAGAGATCAAAATGCCTTGGCTGAAATACAGGAGCTTTGCATCTGTCTCATTGAGCTGCCAAAATCCACCTCAAGAGCAAAGGTGGAAAGCTGTGAAAATGAATGCCAAGGGCAGAGGATAAAGGTTTGCCAAGTGGAAGAAGCTTACTGTGGCCCACCTGCAACTTGGAAATGCTAGGATTGCTGAAGAAGGTGCAAAACTGTGAAAAAGGAGGTCTTGTACGGGGCTTAGGGTTTATCAGTGTTGTCAGACATTTTTTTTCCAATTAAAGAGGGCGAGAATGCAGAAGTGGAGCCAGAGAGGTCCGAGGTTTAATGACAGCATGGCAGGGCTTGCCATTTGGACCTCTCCCTCTGCCATTTAAACAGGTGGCAAAAAGAGAAATCAGAGATGACAGTTCCATCTAAGCTGGAAGCCAAAGAGTCATTGGACTATTAATGACATACTCAGAGGTAGACAAATGGATAGTCATAAGCCAAGAGAGCATTTCAATTTGGAATCACTGGAGGACAGTTTGTGTTAATAATCTGTTGTTTACAGTGGAACCCCCTTCCAGCCCTCGTAAACAAGAAGCTGCAGAAATAACTTCTTCGAGACATGGAATATAATGTGTTGTTGAGTTTGCAGATTAAAAACACATTTAAAACAGTGGTAGGCCTAGAGTACATTAATCCTAGAGGAATAAGAATCTAGTTTTCTTCCTGTACCAGACTTGTAATAAAGAAAACTCCACATTTCAAATAGAGGCTTACTTGAGCCAGCTGTAGTTCTCAGTGATGGCTAGAGTGCTGAAGTAGCTCTTTCCACTTCTGCACTGATTAGAAAGTACATTAAAGGTCCCCGGGAATTCCTGGAAAATTATTGACCAGCCTGAAGAATTTTGTGGCTTGGTTCTCTTTCCTTCAGGCCATTAATTTTAGTTCTTAATTAACTAAGTGGGTCATGGGATGGAGTGGGGGGTGGGATACTGGCTTCAGTTATTAATGTTATGAAAATGGAACTACTCACCAGGAAGTTAAAATGTGTCTTTTTGCAGAGCCACTTAACTCATTCCACAGTCTTTGTCCTGAGACAACCCTTTAACTTTCCTGAATCTTGGATCTGTTGTGCATTCAAGAGGTATTACTAAGGTTAAAACAAGGCAAATATAATATAATAGTAAGGAATTTCTAAATGCTCTGTTTCTGCTAGTTGTATGAATAGATTTACCTGTCCCAAGATCTTGGAAACATTTGTCAAGTTTTTGCATTTGCATACTGAGAAGAAAAATATGAATCTGTTCCAAAGTGTCCACAATGGTCATTTATTCTGCTAAGGGTGCAATTACAGTGTTGAATTAAACTGAGATCTGGTTCAGGTTTTTAAGAAACTGATTTAACATAATACGGCATAATCTCATGGAACAACTCAACTTCCCACGCACCTCTATTTCATTTGCCAATGGGTTATTTCTTTAAGGTCCTTTCAATTTTTCCCTTTTCGAGGACAAACAGCGATGAAGATAAGCATGGTGATGGGAAGGAGGGGGAAAGAGCAATGGTTAGGTTCGGCAAGGGGACACAACACCAGTTAGGAAGGCAAAGAGAAGCAGGACTGACTTTAAGTTAAGGAGGTACACAGTGGCAACAGGAAAGAGTGAAAACAGTGTTGCAGTAAGGAGCTGCAGGGCAGCTGGTTGGCAGAATGATCACCTACAATGGTTGTAGCCACCAAACGAGAAGGCGAGCAGGCAGAGCAGTATGGGAATCCTGCTGTGATTCTTCACCTTAACTAATCTCCTCTCCAGGTTTCATCATCACTTGGGATCCATCCACTGGTACGTCTAGCTATGTATGGGGTTTTTTGCTCAATAAGCTCAAGTGGCTATTTTAGGCAAGGGTCTGGAAGGGGAACATCACTCAGTTTAATTTTTTAATGCTTTGAAGTAGCAGAGATTAGTGCAATGCAAAAACAGAAACGGGGGGTGGGGTGCGATGGGGGGAGAGGAAGGAAAGAGTTCAGGCTACAAGGTATCCTACAGTCCTAAACCCATTGTACCTGGCACTCTTTTTGGCAAACCCTGCACATCCTCTACAGATGCCATTAACTGGAATAAATGGAGGCCAGAACAAGTGTTTTTAAAGTGTTATAAGAATTGATTTAAAATAATTTTTAAATATCTCTGTGTTTTTTAAAATTTAAAATAAACACAAGACTTTTCATACCCCAAAATATATGCTTCGGTGTATGTTGTATATTGGCTATTTTTAAATCATGGTATGCCATGTTCACTGTGAAACGTAACCAAACATCTGAGGTTAATTATGTATTTGCAATTAGTAGTTTACTGGTTGGATCAAAATGGCACCTCTGCAGTTTATAGACTATATGCATCGAATGGACTAAAAAGGGATAATCGATTATTATCCTTATAGCCCACCTTCCTGTCTGTATTGGCCATCTGAGTTTAGCTGAGGCTTTTGATTTTTGATGTCCCTCTTATATCACCTAGGTCTAATTCCATTTAGGCCATATTGAAATAGGAGGTGGAGGAGGTTTCTTCACTTTCTACCATTATTTTTACCAGTTGTAGCAAAATTGATGCCCTGAATGGGCAGCTCATGGATCAAGTACACTGACATTGCCCCATTACCTTTTGAACAATTACAGGACTGTAAGAAGTCCACAGGTTGTCCTCTGGAGTGGGTTAAAACTAACGGAGCAGATCTGTCCCAGTAGTAATGCCATTCTAAAGAGGTAGCAGATTCAGGCAGAATTTACCACCACAATAAAGATTGTGAGGAAAGTACATTATTTCTTTCCTTACTGTGCATTAAACATGCAGGAGTGGGGCGGGAGACAATATACTGGAGAGCTAGGGGCTTCGCGTGATTGCAGCTGGGGAAGGGGCAGCTAGTATATTTTGTTGATTTGGTCACCAGTCCCCCTGAACCACCAGAGCAGTTTTGACTTCCTGCCACCTTGTTTTTATGAAATTTTCTTTTTTTTTTGGAAATTTTGGTAATGGGATTAAGCAATTAAAGGTGTTTGTGCAACACACAATCTATTAATCAGATTCTGGAATTATATAACGTAACACTTGTGGGATAGGGTTGTGCAAAACCATGAACAGGCACACAAAATTGTACCACTAATTAGCTCCCTCCCCAAACCAACCAACCAACCACACATGTTTACTAAAAGATGATATATTTAATGAATGGAAAGTTCTTTGTCTTTAGCCAGATGTCACTCCATTTGAAAAATTAGGGTGTATTTTATCCAGTATAACTTGTTCTCAAGTAGTTTACTCAATCAGATACCTAGAACAGAGTTGAAAGTGTCAACTATATATGCTGTATTTTTCGCCCCATAAGATGCACGTCCCCCCCGTCAACAGTACCGAGAAATGTCTGTGTGTCTTATGGGGCGAATGCACCCCCATTGGGAGCCTCCAGAGTGCCTGCAATGGAGGCCTCCAGATCCCATGAAGGTCCCAGCTGCAGCGTCTGCATCTCTATGGTCATCATGGGGTGGGTGGTTCCTCTCTAGCCCATTTCTTATCTCTGTGGTCTTCAATTGGACCAAATGATCTCCATCTCCTATTCTACAAAACAAATCAATCATGCAAGGTATCTTTTTTAAAACCGCCGTGTGGGGAAGCTTTTACTGTCCAGCCCTGCTGCTCTGGGCCTCCCAAGAGCAGCATGGCTGGAGAGTGAACTGGGGATGGAGCTGTATCGGGACTGCAGTATGTATGTATGAATATATTTTTTCACACATACATACATCTAAAAATTAGGTGTGTCCTATGGTCCAGTGCATCTTATGGGGTGAAAAATACGGGTAACTTAGATTGCGTTGCACTAGGGCAGGCCTGCCCAAAGTCCGGTCCGGGGGCCAAATCCGGCCTGCCAGGCCATTCTGAGTGGCCCGCGGCTGGCAGTCCTGCCCCTCCCCCTCCTTCGCCCCATGTTTTTTTTTAAATCTTCTGCCAGCACTGACACCGCCGGGAAGCTTGAGGGGCTGGCTGGGCCAGCTGGCCGGTGAACAGAAGCTTGTGGGGGGGTGGGCAAGGGGGCAGGCCACCATCACCAGCACTGCCAGGAAGCTTGTGGGGCTGGGCGTGCACACGGTGGTGGTGCGCGGGCGGGCTGCCACCACCAGCAGCATCACCAGGAACCTTGTGAAGCTAGGCGCACGGGCGCAGGGCGGCGCACGGCCCGCCGCCACCGGCATAGCCAGGAACATTGTGAGGTTGGGTGCACGCACGGTTAGTGGGTGGGGCTTATGGGTCAGTGGGTGGGGCTTACAGTGGGGTGGCAGGGTCAGGGAGCAACCGGCCCCTGACACATTCTCAGCCACCAAATCTGGCCCTCCTTACAAAAAGTTTGGGCACCCCTGCACTAGGGGATAAACTGAATTACTGTAAAAAGCTAAGAACTAAAGATAATGGCAATACAAACATACCCAAGGAATTAATGAATGAAGTAAATAGCACAATCAGAGCTGATGTTTGGAGGGGGAATCTTGGTAATTATCTTTGCATCCTGTGAGATGTTACTAGCTTTTGATTTTGCATTTGCTCGTTCTATATAACCTTTAAATATTTTTCATTTAAATGAGTAATAATAAGATCAGCAACTGATTGAGTATAGATTTTGAAATATACTACAACATAGGTTGCAAAGATCTTTCTAGTGCAACTTGCAGGAGTGTGAAGCTCTTTCCAGAAGCCTAATTGCTCTTTGCAACTCTCTTCTTTTACTGCTTTCTTGTTTTATCTTGCTTTATGTATGGGTCATATGACTGTAATAAACTTATTTTATTTGATATTGAAATAGTTTTTCATTGATATTGGTACATCTTTTTCTAAATAGCTCACCATGTCTATTAGGGATCTTAGCTAGTGATATTCTTATTGTTTTGGTGACTGGAGATATGCGGCACACAGACTTCAGTCTTGTGGAGCCTGTGGTATTGTTTGCTGCCTTTGCTGTTGTTTACAAAAACTCTCAGATCCAGCAACCATATCAAGATATAGAGGGACAGCTTAGGATAGGAGGCCATTTACCTGTATGATCCCACTGGTGATGCTCTGTGCAATTTTAGTAAATGAGAATGAACTCTCGATGATCTGAATATTCTGTCACATCTAGAAATGTGCTTGAACTTCTCCAAGAGTAGTTTGAGAATTTTCTGAGTTCATGAAATAAAATGAAATAAAATCTGGTCTGCACAGGAATTGCTAGTTTCCTTCCTTGTCAGCCCTACCAAGCCCTCAGGCAGAGCTCTCAACCACTTACCACACCATATTTACCTAATTATCAGGGAACAGAGGATCAGCAGCATGTAGGAAGAAAAGAACAGAGACTGTTGTGCCAGGAAAATGATCATGAGTAACACCCTCAACTCTTGTATAGACCAAGATGAAAATGAGCCAGTCAGATCAATAAAACAAATAGTACTGGAAACAAAGATCAAGCCATAGATGTTGGGAACATCTGAGTCTACATTTTCTGAGGAACCATTCCTTTCCACTGAGCCTGGGGAAAAATAAAAATAAAATATAATGCTGGATTCCTAACTAGAGTGCTCTTCGTTTACTGGGATCTTCTACTGGGGATGGTCTTGCCTTCAATTTTTTGCAATTTTAACTCACTCCCAGAGTTAGCTCATTTCAGAAGACTTCCTCATACATTCTACAAAGTATGAGGGGAGAACTAACCATACTGACTAACCCCGAGTTTTGAAATTGGCAGTGATTGAGCTCTTATGTGTCAAGTGATGTGTTCAAATGTTTGTTTGCATGATAAAGTGGATGTTCAGAGCAGAATCAATGAGTGTATAATGAGACTATCCAGTTTCACTGTCTTTTAAACACTGCAAGAAATGTGAGGTCTTCAGAATAAGCTGCAGAATTTTCCCATGTATAAGACTATATTTTGTCTAAAATTGTTAGACTAAAAATTGAGGGCCATCTTATACACAGAAGTAAGCTGAGGAGAGAACCAGATGATTGTGAAACTGTAATTTTGGGTTGGTATAAGTGGGGTTCATCTTATATATGCGTGCGCCTTATAGACAGTAAAATATATGGGTGTCTTGTTCTTTTGGAGCTCTCCAAGGTCCTGTAATGTTGACTTTCCTTTCTATTCTGTGCTCTGTCCATTTCTTTACAAAGTCAAGAAAGTATTTCTACCTCGCTTTCTGTTATCCTAATGAGGAATGAGTGAGAAATTCATTGGGATCACATTCATGTGAGAGATTACCTAGTTTGCACCATCCAGAATTGAAACCAGACCTCAATGTAAATTGCAGATCAAAATCTTTATACTGTATTTCCTTTCTGAATTGGAGGCACATTTCAGTAGTTTTTTAAAAAAAATGTAAGTTTGCATACATAGGAAAAATGCATGCTTTTGAAAAATGTGCACAAACACATTTTAGTTGATAGAAAATATATATAAAGACCATACCTTTGATTGTGCTTATAAAATTTGCATACCTTTAAACATGCAAGTACAAACACAGTTTAAAAAAATTGTAAGTGGAAAATGTTCACAATCCAGTGCAGAACCAAAATGGATTGAGCCTAGTAATAGGAGTTGGGGAGAGAAACTGAACAAGATCTCAGGAGGACAGAAGTACACAGCCCTAGTCCTGGTAATGGGGGGTCATTGGTTTATGTAGACATTCCATTGGCTAGTGCCAATATATTAATCCTTTGGAAGACTCCAAGTGTGTCTGAGGCTAAAAGAAAGGGAAGGGAAGGGAGATAGTCCTGGTGTTCCTGTCATCATAGGATTAAAGATAAAATGGAATATGGACTTTGTTTTGGGTGTGGAGGATATATTTATAGGGACAGATCATGACCCATGTTCTGTGGAATCATTTGAATCATTTCCATGTTAATCTTTGGGGCAAGTTAGAGATAAGTGGTCCTTTTCTAATTATTTCTAGTTTTTCTATTATCAGAATTGATGGTAGGTTAGAGATAGCCTCTAGGCCTGAGGTTTCCTTCAGAACTTACTTTTTTATATTTACTTTGATTTTCACCTGGAATGAGTTATTAGTATTTGTCATCCAATATGTCTCATTTATGTGGAGTACAACCTTATGGAAAGCATGCATGCATCCATTCATGAATTTCAGATTTTACCCTGGTCATCTTGAGGCAGAGCCACTATTCTGGGCAGCTTACAATCAGGACATCAACATGAACATAAACTAAAATTCAGTAAGTGGTATAAATTAAAACATAAAACCCCAAACCCCTCCTGAACTTGACTATATAAGAAAATCTAAGCTAAGTCAAAAATATGGTGGCAAAGCCATACTAATTGGCCCATAAACTGTAGACAGTAAACAAAAAGAAAGGAAAAGGAAAAAAAAAGAAAAAAGTTACAGAGACTAAGCTTTAGCAGTAAGAATAATTAGGAAGTTCATTGAGAGAAGTAAAAGTATTCCAGATGAACTCTGTACAACTGGAACTTCATTCCAATTATCAACTATTTCCAGGAGTAGCAAAGGAAAGGCTCATGCAATGGAATGTCAGTTAAACTTGGGGAAGTTACTTGGGAAAAATGAGACTGTGATCAAAGTCAGATATTTTTCTGTGGCAACAGCTGTAGCTAAGGTAACTTGTTAACCATGATGACCTGTAATGTACAGCCAAATCATTAGATACGTCAACTCTTTCAGAAGCCATGGCTTTTCAGGCCATTGCAATAAACAGATAATAAATGTTTAGATACTTCTCAGCAATATGTCAAAGTACATGGATACAGATGAGATTTTCAATTCTGACTTTGTGCTAAAACATGTTGCAAGAAAAGAAAATTTACTAGATCTGCCACTCTCATTTCATTTTTTGTATGAAAAGAATAAACACACAAAGCTTGTGACTGCTTAGAAGGCTATGCTCATAGCGATGTGCAAAAAATTGTTCTCAGCTAGTTCTAGTGTTGTTATCAACATGAGACAGACTCCTGATGACGGACATGGCTGGAAGCCAGCATGAGCTGCCATATTTTCTCAACTGTGAGGATATACTCTTATAGGCACTTAATTGTGTCTTCTAATTTAGTATCTGCAAACACTTATGATCTACACAGAATGAACATTCATGCAGTGTCCGCTGTGTTTACTATGGGTAATGCTATGATGTACTAATTTGGATGATTCTTTAAACATGTGTGCTCTAGTCAGTGCATTCCTCTTCTGTACTTCTGAAATTCTGCAACTTCCTTAAGTAGAAATACATTTATTCTATATTTCTCTTTGTTATCCAGAATTCTCAACAGTCAAGAATATGACAGCAAATATTTGTAAAATAACAAATTCATAAATTTCTGTAAAAGAAGAAAGCTTATTCTTGCCAGTTGGTGGACATGAGGTAGTTCAGAAAAGGTTTCTTAATTTAAGTCTGAAACAAATGAGATAGGTGAATTCTTCTGTGTCTAGATCATATTTTGAACAGTCAAAAAGAAGCCACCTTCTTAGCTCTGTCATTGGCCAAAACTAGATCATTAGTCCTGCATGTTTCTGGTAACAATCATCATATCAACAGATGGCCTGTGGTCTGTAGTATATCTCTACATTCACACAGTGTGTTGTCGTCTGCCAGCAACCCCCATTTAGCCATGTTGGTCTTGCATCTAGGTACGCCAACCCCCAGTCTATTCAAAATTCCCCAAGTAGCAATAGGAACTTAGATCCTTCAGCAATTTCTTCCTTTAATGTTATCCTTTGTTCAGTAGTCTCTCTCCTCCACCTTGTAATTTGATTTTGTTTTTGTGTACCCTCAAGGATATTTGTTCTTGCAATAAAGCTCTTTCTGAATTTAAGTTGATGCTTTTGGGGCACGTATCCATGCAGGGGATGTCAGGCATCAAACTCTTGCTTTGTTCTCTCTGTTTCTGCTGCTGCTTCTCTCCTTATCTTGGGTGGAGCAATGTCAGTGAGAGGATATAATTTCTCAGCTGGTGTACATTTAAGACATCCATTCATAATCCACACTACTTCATTAACAGCAACATTGACTTGCTTCACATATGCAGATGTGCTCCATACTGGAGTAGCATACCCAGCTGCAGACATGCTAAAGGCCAGAATTGGTGTCTGTAGTGTTGATGGTTGAGCCCCAGAGGTGTAATTTGTCAGTTTTCTAATGACATTATTCCTTGAGCTGACTTGAGTCTTAGTATCCAGGCGATTTCAGATAGGACAAGACAAAAATATATTGCCGAAGTTGGTGTATTTCCAAAATCAGCAGGCAAAGACAGCCTGTGAATTCCTCCTGATGAACAGTAACTGAAGGAAAGCAAACTGATATGCATTCCGCAAGACTGTGAAAGACATTATAAGACAACAACACATTGTTTACTGCTTTAGAGTGTGATTACACAGAGAAGAATAGCTGGTTTGCTTCAGAGTGCTATTTTTAACTGAGGCCCTGTTGAATTTTATGGTGGAATTGCTGTATTCATCTATAACAATATTATCAATTATTCTATTGCAAATGAATCAACAACTCACTTCCCAACTGGTTTGTACCAGCCTCACCCTATTAATGCAGCCTTTCCCCCCATTGTCTTCTTTTTTCTTTTTTTAAATTTATTTTATGGAAGTGACAGTGCTTATCTGATACAGTGCAAAATTTTGACAAGCATAATAATATAAAAAGCAGAAACATTGCTTGGAAGAAGGGAGACAACAGGCACTCAATTGAAGGGAAATACTCTGCTGAATTCATCACTCCATTGAAAACATCACCATTAGTGTCACTATACAGATGCTTGCAACTTCTCCTTTGGACAGAGATAGGCAATCAATTAATTCTTATGTTATTTTAGTTTATATAATTGTAATCACTTTGTAATGCTGATTATGTGTGTTTTTAATTAATGAAGTTTATTTGTCTTTATTGTGAATGTTGTAAACCGTCCAGGGTGGCCATGTTGCCAGATGGGTGGGATAGAATTTGAATAAATAAAGTAAAAATAAATAAAATATTTTGTATATCACTTGCTTAATACAGTAATCCATTTTGGAAAAATGCTTGTAAACCAAAACACTGGTATATCAAAGCAAATTTCCCCAAAAGAAATCATGGAAACTTAGATTATTCGTTCTGGAGTCCCTTAGACCACACAACATGCCAAAATTCACAAAAGAAGTTGGCTAGATGTCCACATCCAACTAGTATGCCAGTTACGCCTGTTTCTTGAGAAACCTGCTCTGGCCACTGTGACACGTGCCCTAGTGGCATCCTGGCTGAACTACTGCAATGTGCTCTATGTGGGGCTACCGATGGGGCTACCTGATATTCAGCCAAAAGATTGGTTCCCTTAACTTGAGCCCATTTTCACGTGTCCTGCACTCTGGGATGATTGAGAACAGATCCTTTATCTCCTCTATATGACAGAACTTCAAATATTAGAAAAGTATTATCATATCCAGTCTTCTTTTATCTAGGCTAAATATGCCTAGAGCATTTCAGGTCAAAACAGTCTACTCATTTTAACATGTTAATTTATTTTTAATTTAACCTACTGTATATTTCATATATATGCCCATGATTTTAAATTGTGCAATGTTCTGCTACAAATAAAGAGCAGGATCAGCTAAAAATATTACAAATGTTTTAGATGTATTTTGTGATCTATTGTTCAATAGGAACAGTTGAGATAATGGTAGAATCCCAAGTAAATCTGACTCAGAATTAAACATTGTAAATTAAATGGGTTTATACTAGATTTCCCCACTATATTTAATGTATCTGGCAGTTGAGTCATGGCAACCAGACTTCTTTTCTTGAGAGACTGAAACGTTTTGCTCATCCAAACAGCTTCATCAGTCTGAGGAAAGCTAGTTTGCGAGTCCTCCATTTTATTGTTCACCTTGACCTCATGTCTGAAATAGGTTCATAAGATGAACAATGGCCTGAATAGTTTCGTAAGGTGGTCTCCAAAGGCCATAGATTTAACTCCTATGATTTTACAAAAGTGGGCCACTTTTTTTTTTACTTGCATGCCTGGTCTCCTGATATTTTGCCCAATGCAAGCGATGTTTTATTGTATGTATGTATTGCATCATTACAATTGTGACCGACTCTTTGTGACCTCATGTCCATGGAGTTTTCTTGGCAGGAATACTGGAGTGGTTTGCCAGTTCTTACTCTAGGCACCTACAGCTACAGCAACTGGTATTCCCTGGTGGTCTCCCATCAAAGTACTAACCAGGGCCGACCCTGATTAGCTTCCAAAATCAGGCAAGATCGGATGTGCTAAACAGATAACTACAGCTTTTGAATTCTAATAAAGAATCAAACTAAATGAATTGGGTTTTTAGAGAATAATATATCATGTCAGCTGCTTGACTTTATCATGGAATCCTGAACTTTCCAGGTAAAACAGGCCTGGCTCAGAGAAAGCATATGTTAAACATATTTTAACAAGTCACCACAGTCAGTTTATGTACCCTGAACATGTTGTTTTCCTTCAGTTGTCACCATTTGCAGGATGACAGATATAAGATACTGTTCAGGGTTCATACTTTCTTCATACATCACATTTAGCTCATGTTGAAACCATGCTAAATTATCTTGTCACATTCAGGCTTATTCACAGTAATTTTGATGATGCTTTCTTAGCCTGGTGGCAGAAACATGATTTAGTAACATGATAGTTGACTACCTTCAACTGGAGAGGCTACACATATAGTGCCACCAGAATTAGCTAGAAAAGAAAATATGGAAATGGAAAACTAAAGAAAGTTAAAAGAGCCACTTGGCTTTACAAATGGGGGAAAGGAATCCAGAACAGCCTGGCTGTATTGAAATACTCTTTGTAGATAGGAACCCATAAGAAACACAACTAAAGGTACTGCATGCTATGATCAATGACTATAATGTTGTTTGGACTGGTCTTTGTCATTTGTTAGAAAGGACAGAAAGGACAGAAATGAAAGCAGGGGGGACTTTGTATGCAATCAGTTGTCCACTAAAAATGAGACTGTGCAGAGGGCCTAGTAGCTCACTCAGCGTCCAGCATGCCAACAGACAACAAAAATGCACTAACATAGTGTGTCAGTTGATTCAGCACCAGATCTATCACATGTTGATCAGTTAAGTGTTGTACTTAGGTACTTAAAAGATGGACAGCCCATTGAGCACTTTTTAGCTTTTCTGGAAATAAAAGACCACACTGGTGAGGAAATGGGAAATCAGATGTTGCAGCACATGCGTGAAGTTTTAAGGCAAATAGTAGGGTAGGTTTTATGGCAAAGCTGTCAAGTTATCCCCATGGCCACCTGGGATGGGAGGAAAGAGGCGCGGCCACTGGGAGTTCCAGGGAGGCGGGACGCTGGCAGCCGGTCCCTTCGGCTAGGGGATGGAGACTCATTTGCATACAGGGTTCCCAGAATCCCTTGTGGTAGCTTCAAAATGCTAACTGTGATCTAAGTATCTTGGCTTTCTAGGGGATATATATACCAATTCAGACAGCTGGTGGGGTGTGGGTTAGGGGTTGTGCAGGGAGAAGTGCTCTCTGGCAGGCCACCTGGAGGCCAGCCGCATGGCAGCCCAGCAGCATCAGGAGCTCAGCTGACCACTGCTGACATTTCAGGGGAAAATAATATTTCAGGAAGACAGCGGGAAAGAATGATTGATCAAAATGTGACACTTGACAGGTCTGTTTTATGGTCATGTTGTGGCCTCAGTGAGCACTGCCTTTGGAGCAAGTAGAGTTTCAGTGAATTCCTGTCTTAAGACAATTCAAAATCATTCTTCATACCAGCTTAGCTAAAAGCCTGACTCCTTGCCCCCCGCCCCTGCTCTCTCTCTTTAAGAATACAGTAGTACCCCGACTTAAGAGCAGCTCGACTTAAGAGTGGAAAACTAACTGCTGCCTTACAAATTTTAGACATGGTCTGCTTGACTAACAAATATGTTTTTTCATTTTTTTATATTTAACTTATTTTTTCAATTTTTTAGATAGGTACCCCAACTTAAGAGCATTTCGACTTAAGAGCATGCATTTGGAACAGATTAAATTTGCAAGTTGAGGTACCACTGTACTTTCAGATCTTGGCCATGAAAGCCTTCGAGAATACATTTGTAGGCAAAACTTTTCAAAATGTAGCAGTCAGTCTTGCAACAACACAGCTAACATGTCTGGGCATTATAATGGGATGCAGCAAAAAAATAGACACAAACAAGAAAACTTAAAGTGGAAGTATACAAAAATAAACATTATTTTCCATCTTACTGAAAGCTTTGTTTAATTACGATAAATAAAAATTTATTTTATGGTTTATTATTGTTAATATTTTGAATTATATATATATGGGGGGCACCAAAATCTTTTAGGGACTTAGGACCCCTAAGGGTCTTAATCCAACCCTGATTATATGGGAGTTACGGATATAGTTATATATGTATTGTTTATGTCAAAGAGGTTATTAAAATGGTTAAAAGAAAAAGAGGAAGAAGAGGAGGAGGAGGAGGAGAAGAAAATTAGCTCATTACCTGACTTAGCCTATAGTGAAATATGATATCAACTTCCCTTGGGGTAAGGTCCATTTAACTCAGTGGGACCTACTTTGGATTGCACTGCTTGTGTCTGTTCCCAAAATCTGAGTTTTCTGCACCTCGTGTAGGATTTTAAAGCAGATTAAATGCTGCGTAATGACACACATATTTATGTGCTGTGTTTTCAAGATAGGTGCTTTCCCTTCTCCCTCTGCAAAACCTGAACTGCTGCCACAAATCAGATCTTGACCTTTTCAAGAGAGAAATGTCTTTGAGACTTGCATATTCTTGTCAGGAGTTAATGAACAAATTGCAGTGCTAATCGAAGGCTGGCCTCATCAAGGCCTCTGCCTGATAGTCACGCAACAAAGGTCACTATCTAACTAATGAGGGCTTTGGGTAATACTGACACAACATGTGGGCATTTGTGAAAGGCCAAAATTTATGGGTGCCACTCGGGGACCATCTTGCTCTTGCAGGCATCTTAGAACTATGAGAATGGACGACCCATCCATCACCCGCCCCTGATGATTAGGCTTAAATACTCAGATCCTCCTACATGTTTATTGAGAAGGAGGAACATTAGATGGCCCATTCTGACATTTAGCATTTCAGCCCATCAAAGTTTTAGGCTGATTTGCAGATATCAAGCCAGAAAATGGCTGATTTAAATGAAGGGAACATTTGCAGCACCATAAATTAACCCAAAGACATCTTTTATGCTGACACTGTTCTGCAGCTGGGAAGCATAAAAATTTGCTGTCCTAGATTTGTATTTTCTTCCCTCTTTTACTGCATATTTTTGAATTTCAATATTTTTTATTAATTCTCATCCAGTCAAATAAATCAGCAGGACCTCTCGCCACAAGAGATTCTTCTCTAGACTTCATTTTGACATTTTAATAGCCCTGTTTGTTTACCCAGTGTTGTTCATAAACCCTAATGATATGTCAAAGCTAAGAGAGCTATATTTTGTGTACACATAAGAATAAAACAAAGACATGTGGTGTTTCAAGCCTACTGGAGTATAATTGTTCTTCTTCGTGGACTCTGTGAATCCACACAATGGGTCTTCACGCCTGCGCGTCTGAGTTACCGGTCTTTCCAAAGCTCAAGGTGTATAAGTCCCTCCCCTCCATGCGCATGCTCACCCTTCTCCCGCCTTGCTGGCTCAGTTCCTTTTTGCCGCCGCTGAGCGAGGTCGCATATCTCCGAGCTCCTGCAAAAATAAGGAAAGTGAAACTGTTTCATTCAATTTGAATTTTTATTATTTTGTTTGTTTTCCTCCCAAGTTTCGCCCCCTCCAAAGTTCTTAGTTAAAAATTTTCTCTCCCGGCAACCACCCCTAGGGCGGAGGGGTGGATCCCCCCCGTAGTTGTGGGCGCGCCAGCATTTTATGGCCACGGCAGCACTTTTTAAACAGTGCGAGGCCTGTTCAAAGAGAATTCCTTTGGCTGATCGTCACAGTTTGTGCCTATATTGCCTTGGTGAGGCTCACCAAACGGCCATTTGCCCATATTGCAAAAAGCTCACCAAGCCGGCCCTTAAACAACGCCTGGAACGGTTAAGGGCATATCTCTGGGAAAAATCCCTCAAACCGATGGAAACCCATTCAGAAGCATCAATGCCCTCCACTTCCTCACAATCAAAGTCTTCAAACAAAGGGAAGACAATGGAAAAAAAGGAAGAAAAAACACCTCCAGCAAGCTCCGATTCCGGAGAAAAGATCAAAGGACTTGGCGTCCGATGTGCGAATAACGGTGGCGCCGCCAAAACCACCCGTGCTCGTTTCATCCGAGTCGCGCGGTGTAGAGGGGGTTCTGAGCTCTGCACAGGATGGCACCCAATCTCCTGATGTCAGGAATGAACAATGGTCCCATGCCTTCGAAAATCAGGCGATGGGTACCCACGAACCCCCTCATAGCCCTATGATATTATCGGGCTTACCACCAAGCCAACTTGTCCATGACACGGACATGGCCACTCTCAGCTATAACCCGTTATCCCACCTACAAAATCTGCAAGCTGCAGCCACCACTTCTGCTCTTCAGCACTCGGTCTTCGAAGAGCATGGGATGGAACCACCCAGACACCTGGGCGGGCAAGGTTCACCCACCATGAGACCAGCCTTACAGGACAAAGCGGTCCATGATGTCAGGCAACAACCTAAGGGGCAGCACCCGCAGGCATCCCCGACTAGAGGCAGGAAACGGGCAAGGGCGGAAACCCATGATGCCTCCTCCTCCTCCTCGCCCTCCCCTAGACGTCATAACACACGACGTCAACAGGGCAAGCGTCACAGACGTCATGAGTCATCTGCCTCATCTTCTTCTACAGGGCGTCATAAGGGCAAACGCCATGCCAAGAAGAAGCGTTGTCATGCACGTATGGTGTCTACATCATCTGACACAGACTCCTCTACCACGTCATCTTCCGCCTCACCTAAACGTAGAAGGCGTAGAAGGCGTACTACGAAGCCAAAAGTTCAGCGCCCCCTGGCGCCTAACAATGATACCGTCCCAGCTGTAGGCTTCGTTTTTCAGTACCCGCAGGTACCTTCCGACGTCACACCACAATCAGTGACTCCTCGGGTACCACAAGCCCAATTGCCAGATTCACCAGCCACCATGGATCGTCCAATAACGGAAGATTCCGACACGGGAGCAGCATCACAATCTTCCCATGGGTCCACTGTCTCAAATTCAAAACACTCTGAGACCAATATACAGAAAAAAACCATCTTCCACATCTATAGAGGATTTTAAAAACTATACACAGATGGTACATAAGATTGCACAGGTCATGGGACTCCAAGTGCAACTTCCAGCAGCCAGCGATGCGTGTAATTTCTTACACAAAACTAGGGCACCTCCGTTGAGGATGGGATTCATCCCGTCTATGCTTGATAAAGCCAAAGAAGCCTGGGCCAAACCTTCTTCCAACCCCTTGATGCCAAGGAGGATTGACAGCCTTTACAAAACACATGGTGATGGCACGGACTTCCTCATGAAGCACCCCTACCCAACTCGGTGATAGTGGGTGCTACACAAAACAGGGGGAAGTCACATTCCAGTACTACCCCGAGCAATAAAGAAGCTCGGAAGTTGGATCTCATTGGCAGGTGTCATCATTCCCTGGCCTCATTCTCTTTGAGAGCGCTCAACTATTTATGTGCCATGGAGGCTTACACACGCCACCTCCTACTGACCTTCCCGGAATTTATTCAACATCTTCCGGAAGAACAAAAGGCTAAGGCACAGGCTTCATACGCTGAGGTTCTATCACTCATAGACTACCAGATGATAACCTCCCTCCACATCACAGATGCAGCCTCTAAACAGTTGACGACGGCCATACACCTTCGCCGTCATGCCTGGCTCAGAACTGCCAACATCACAGATGATGCCAGAAACCGTATAGAGGACTCTCCTTTCGATGGAGAAGGTCTTTTTGCTACCTCCACCGACACATCACTGGATAATATCCAAAAAATGAGAAAAGCGGCCAAATCTTACACCTATCAGGGGAACTCTTCCCAGTCATCCTCCAGATCTCCAGTGTCATCCTGGAGAAGACAATATACTCCGTCCCAGAACAGATCCCAGGGACGGTACAGGCCGCAATATCAATAGTCTCCATATCAACGCCAGGCACCATAGCCAAGACACCGGCAACAGCAGCAACCCAGGAGGTTTGACCGCAGACAACAGCAGTCGGCCTGACCTGGCTCTTCGACACCAAGACATCCGGCTCAACCCATTCCTACCGACCTGGCAAAGCATCATGACAGATGCATGGGTATTGTCAATTATCGAAAGGGGATACCAAATCCAATTCCATTATCGGCCCCCGTTGGGGAGACTCATCTCCACGCCTCCCTCACAAGTCTTAAGGGAGGAATTTGCAGCTCTAATGCAAAAACAAGCCATAGAGCTAGTGTCATCAGGAGATCAATTAGGCTTCTACTCTCGATACTTTACGATACCCAAAAAGGACGAAGGCATTCGCCTTATTCTAGACCTTCGAAAGCTCAACACCTTTATTCAAAAAGAAAAAAAAAGAAAGAAAGAAATTTTGCATGGTCACATTAGACACTGAAGCCTTTTCAAACCTACACCAAGGTGTCGGCACTTCAAGCCCAACGCCTTCTAGGTCTGATGGCCTCCACGACAGCCATCCTACCCCATGCCAGACTCCGCATGAGACCACTGCAGGCATGGCTGTTGACCAGATTTCGCCCCCATTGCGACAACCCCGCAAAACGGCTCAGGGTCACCTCCTCCCTTCTCATCAGTCTGAGGTGGTGGAAGTCCTCCCGCAACCTCAACGTGGGACGACCCTTTCAGCAACGCTACCCATCCATCCAGGTAACGACGGATGCCGGTACCACCGGCTGGGGCGCCACATCCACCCACCTCTCTATCCACCATCGGTGGACACCCAAGGAGAAACTCCACCATATCAACTACCTGGAGCTCCTAGCTATCTTCAAAGCCCTCAAAGCCTTCGAGCTCCTCCTTGCGCACAGGATGGTTCAAGTAACAACCGGCAATACCACGGCACTCTACTACTTGAACAAACAAGGAGGCACCCACTCGAAATCTCTATTGCACCTCACCCTCAAACTCTGGAGGTGGTGTATCAACAAAGACATTCACCCGATAGCTATACACATCGCATCATGCAACAATGTGGTAGCAGACAAACTGAGTCGCCTCACCCACGACAACCACGAGTGGAGCCTCTCAAAACCAGTGTTCCACATCCTCTGCACCAGATGGGGAACCCCAATCATAGACATGTTTGCATCACAAGCCAACGCCAAGTGCAGCATGTCCTGCTCCAGAGCAGGGATGGGCGAACGCTCCCAAGGAGACGCCTTTGCCACCAATTGGCCCCAGGGTCTCCTCTATGCTTTCCCACCAATTCCTCTCATTCAGAGAACCCTGATGAAGATCAGACATCACAGAGCCCCTGTCATACTTATCGCACCGTGGTGGCCGAGGCACCCATGGTTCCGGGCCCTACAAACAATGACGACCGACACCATCAAGCTGCCATCAACACCAGATCTCCTGACACAGCACCGGGGTCAGGTCAGACACCCAGACGTATTGACTCTCCAGATGACGGCAGGGTACATCAGCTAGCCATCGCAGAGGTGCTCACAAACTCCAGAAAAAAGTCTACAAACAAACTATGTGCACACAAGTGGGCATCTTTTCTACACTTCACTCGAGTCAACTCTCAACTCTCGAGTCCAACCAATATCCAGGTCCTACTGGAATTCCTCCTCTTACTCTTCAACCGGGGACTCTCCTTATCCACCTTGAGAGTCTACACTGCAGCCATTGTAGTTCACCAACCACCTGAGTCAGATACTGCAGCCCTGTTTACACACCCCAAATGGAAGAGGTTTCTAAGAGGCATAGCTAACCTCCGTCCACAACACAGAGCCTTCACACTACAATGGTCTCTGTCCTTGGTGCTTAACTCTTTAACCAAACCGCCATTCGAACCCATGGCTACTACATCTCTCTACCTGCTTACTTTAAAAACAGCATTCCTGGTGGCAATTACTTCTGCCAGAAGAGCATCAGAGCTCGCTGCTCTCAGAGCGGATCCTCCATTCCTAAAATTCCATCATGACAGAGTGGGACCCCATCCAGGCATCACCTTCTTACCTAAGATAGTGTCTTCGTACATGTCTCAGCCACTTACTCTCCCAACCTTCTTCCCAAACCCGACTACTCACCTGGAGAGGACGCTCCACTCACTTGATGTAAAAAGAGTGCTCCTCTACTATACCTCCAGGACAGCCCCTATACGAAAAACTCATAGGCTCTTCATCAGGACCTCTGAACCATCTCAAGGTCACCAAGTTTGTCCCCAATCCATCTCCAGATGGATCACCACAACCATCAAGATGGCATATGAAAATGCGCATGTCTCCATACCTGTCACAACTCGGGCACACTCCACAAGAGCAGTAGCATCTTCCACTGCCTTCATGAAAGGAGTGCCCCTGGAAGACATATGTAAAGCAGCAACCTGGTCTCGACCATCCACGTTCCTGAAACACTACAGGCTAGACGTCAGGACACAGAGATCAGCCGCATTTGGCAAGGCAGTTTTGACAACTGTACTACCACCCATTGTGTGGATTCACAGAGTCCACGAAGAAGAAATGCAGGTTACTTACCTGTAAGTTAAGTTCTTCGAGTGGACCTCTGTGAATCCACACCACTCACCCGCCTCCCCTCTCTCCGTCATGGCTCTTGGACTCTATATGGGTCAGCGGTGGACCAGAGGGGAACTGAGCCAGCAAGGCGGGAGAAGGGTGAGCATGCGCATGGAGGGGAGGGGCTTATACGCCTTGAGCTTTGGAAAGACCGGTAACTCAGATGTGCAGGCGCGAAGACCCATTGTGTGGATTCACAGAGGTCCACTCGAGGAACTTAACTTACAGGTAAGTAACCTGCATTTTGTTAAATGCCATCAAGTCAGAACCAACTTATAGTGACCCTAACAGGGCTTTCAAAGTAAGTGGACTATTTAGTGAGCAGCTTTGCAGTTTAACACCCACGTGAGCTCCATCCACTATACCACACTGAGTATACAGGTTGCCACCCCTAAGGAGGCCCGTAGGGTGGCTACTCGTAAATGGGCCTTCTTGGTGGCCGGCCCAGCACTTTGGAATTCATTGCCGAGCGAGATACTCCTTCACTGGCATCCTTCAGAAAAGCAGTTAAGACCTGGCTATTCAGGGATGCCTTCGACAATTGCTAGGGTTGTACCAAGGTTTATTTTTTATTACCATTCCCTAGTTTTATGCCTCTTGCCTAGCATCTTTTTACATTCTTAAATTGATGTCTTTGTTTTTAACCTTTTGTGTGAACCACACAGAGTTCCCTTTGGGAAATGGGAGTGGTATATAAATGCAAAAATAAATAAATAAATAAATAAATAAATAAATAAATAAATAAATAATACAGGCATGCAGAATATTTTTTATTTGGTCCATAACACTGACAGCCTTTTCCAAAGACAGATAATTGACCTTAGAAATGGTTAGAGTTTCATCTCATTAGGGTCCATAATTTATGTTCCCTTGGAAATTGCAGAACTTTGATTTGCTGTGATGTTGTTCCTCAAACAGATTAACATGATTAATAGTGGACACATTTGAAATTCGAATTTATCAGAGTGTTCAGATTTTTTTTTGGGACTGAGAATGTGACTAACCAAGTATTATTAAGGTGAATGAATGCAGACCAAGAAATCATAAAAATTAAATGCAGAAAGCTAGACTACTTCATCTGTAAATAAAAGTTATAGATGATAATCCAAGACAAAATAGATAGGAAAAGAAGCATATGAAGGAGAACATTATTTTAGCTGAAAATGTCAGAGACTGATTTAATGCAGTAGAATATCATTGTTCAGAGCTGTTGGTGTTGGATATGAAATTGGAATAACCAGGATGCTGTCCAACGTCTGCTCAGAGAGAAATAAGATGAAGACTTAATTAAAAGTTGATGTGACAAAACCCTCTTTCCAAACAGACAAAAATTCAGTTTAAAGCAAAACGCTGTGGCTTGAAATTATAATAAAGAAATTTACCTCACAAGATAATACCCTTGGTCACTCAACATGTGCACATTGATACGTCCTTCTTAGCTTCCATTCTAATAAACAGAATATATGAGTTCCATTCTAATACCTTAAAGATGAATGGGACTCCTCTAGTTATCTAGGAGTAATCCCATTTTAAAAAGAGCATATTCTACCCTTGACATATCAATCATCTGGACTAGTAAAGGTTATGTAACTATGCATAGGACCTAAGGTGCACACTTGTGTATGTAAGCCCACTTTCTTCTGTGAAGCAATCTCCCAACATCATAGATTTTTTTTCCTGGCACTTTGGTTCTGGTTACAATGGAACCCCCCACATGGATGGGGTGGAGTCACACATGTGATGCGCAGAACTCCCCTCAGAGGGTCTACACATTAGAAGGACCATTGCATACGACGGTCTTTCAGTATTTGGGATCCTGAAAATATTTTAGAAAGCAGTTGCAGTGGTGTTATGCAACCTTTCAAAACACCTATTAAGTATGGGTCGATGGCTTGCATTAGTGGGTCTGTCATGCTCCTTAGGCCATTGTCCACCTAACAAGCCTATTCAGGCCACTGTTCAACTTATGAACCTATTCAGATCAGGGTAATATGAAATGAAGGTGAACTATAACATGAAGGAGTCACCACTAACTTTCCTCAGACTGATAAAGCTGCTTGGATGAGCAGTGAAACGTTTTGCTCTCTAAAGAAAAGAAGTCTAGTTGCCTTGACTCAACTTCCAGATAAACTCACCTGGATGACTGAGAATTGTCCCAAAGTGTTCTGCTTATATACCACCCCATAGCACTTCAAGCACTCTCTGGGTGTTTTACAATTTAACTATGCAGCTACACCACCACCACCACCCAGCAAGCTCAGAAGGAACGAAGTCTGAATCTTCACAGACATGTCTGGAGATGTTTGATCTGGCCACAGTGTTAGATGTCTTAGTTACTTCCTGGGTGGATTACTGTTAAAGGTGTTATGTGGAGCTGCTCTTGAAAGAGGTTTAGAAGCTTTAAGAAGTTCAAAATGCTGCAGCCAAATTATTAACAAAGGATGATTACAGGGATCACATTAAAACTCCCTGTTACACCCAGCTCCACTGTTGACAAGTCCGTTTCCAGACACAGTTCAAATGGCTGCTTTTTATTTTAAATAAATAAATAAATAAATTTTGACCCATAAAGCCCAAAACAACTTGGATTGAAGCTATTTAAATGTCACTTTATGAGACCACCCAGTTTTAAAGAATATCTGGGGAGGCATATATTTTGGTCCCACCAGCTTCCAACTGGTAGGGACATGGGAGAAAGCTTTCTCTGTCATTGCTCCACTCTGGAACTCTCTCCCACAGGAAGCTAGGATGGCCCTTTCTTTGCTGTTGTTCTGCATGCAGGGAATAAGAGAGGTTGTTAAAATGGGACTGTTGTGCTTCTGTTGTTTTTAATGTGGTTGTCAGGTGGAACTTTATGTTGTCTACATGTTACAATTAGAGATGGGCATGAAACGAACAATTTTTCGTTTCCGTTATTCGTTTGTCGTTTCATTACGTAACAAAAATTGTGAGCAGAACCACGAAAATTGTGTTCGTTTCATTTCGTTTCCGTTACTGGCGGCGTGCAATGAAATGAGCTGTTTTAAATGTTAAAAAATGCCCTGGACATCCATAAAAACACAGCAATAATAATTTATACTGTCTGATAATACCTACCGGGGAGGGGGGTTGGGGTCCTTAAAACGTGCATTTATGTCTTTTCTCAGATCGCTGTATTTTTTTCCTTTAAGGAGAGTTAGGGGACATCGACCCAAAATGGCTTCCAGATGCCTAATATTGATTTCTTGGGTATTAAAACACCCTGGACATCTGTAAAAATGCAGCGATAATGCGATAATTATTTGAAATTATTACCTACCAGGGGGTAGGGGTCCTTAAAATGTTTGTTTTTGTCTTCTCCCATCGCAATGTATTTTTCTTTTCCCTTTATGGATGACAAAATGGATGTCGCCACTCCAGCCACAACCTGGAGGCAAGCCATGTGATGGGATCATGTAAATTCTTGGACAACTTCAACCAATAGCACACCCAGCTGGCAGACTGGGCAGGTCTGGTAGCCACAGAGGGCATAAAAAGCTCTGGCAGGCCCCGTCCTCCTTGCAGTCTCCAGTGGGAGTTAGGGTAGGATTGCTGTCTCTGCGACTCTAGCTTCAGTCCTGCAGCCTCCCTGTGTGCGTGTGTGTGTACCTCTCGGTGAGTACCCTCCCCTGCCCCGCAGTGCAGTCACTCTGTGGCTGCCTTGCACCCTGGGCAATGCCCGCCGCTGCCTTTGCAGCCTCCCTGCGAACCTAGTCTATACTGTGTCTCTCCCAGCATCAATTTTTTTTAGTGTTTTCCCTCTGGTCTGGGGCGTTGGGGGACGCCCACACACAGAAATGCTTTTTAAAAATCGCGCAAAAAGCGGGTAGAAACGACAAACGAAAAAACAAAAACAAAAACTAAATTTTCCAAAAAATTCTTGAGAAATGGAAACGAAATGAAACGGACCTCTCAACAACAAACGACAAATGAAACGCCATTTTTTATTCGTGCCCATCTCTAGTTACAATAATCACATCATATGAAATTCATTTAAATAACTAAACCCATATTAATCCCTTTATTTCTGCTTATCTTCTTTAGTATTAAATAAATACAATACACTAAAACAGTACACTAAAGTTGCCATCAGGACCCACAATCAATATTATATCAGTATATTAGCTTTTCATGAATTATGCTAATAAATTATGTCCTGATAAAAGGTGTTGGCATGAGGTAATATGGGCCCATCCATTCAAGGTAACTATACAGACATAGGGTTTCTCCTGCCTGCTAAATGTCAATAAAACCACATTTCTCTATCCCCTAAACCTAACACCTTCCTTTCAAAGATTTCTGTTACAAAATTGTTAAATAATTGGAAATTATTTTTATGAGATGGAAGCTACTTTCACACCTCAAGTATGGTTATCTGTTGGTGTGAAGCACCAGAGGATATCTGTGAACTCTCTCCATATCAAGGTGTTAAGCCTCATCAAATGGACTGTTCTTCAGTCTCTTAGAATCCTGCTGCTCTCCATTATACCAGAAATAATTTCCATCTGGTTTTTCAGAGCACTG
This sequence comes from Phrynocephalus forsythii, assembly GCA_029282475.1. Lineage (NCBI taxonomy): Eukaryota > Metazoa > Chordata > Lepidosauria > Squamata > Agamidae > Phrynocephalus > Phrynocephalus forsythii. The sequence goes on from JAPFRF010000005.1 coordinate 57,802,336, forward strand.
GAGAGCTTGTTAACATTCCCTGCTGATCATATATCACCTCTCTTTTTGTTCCATTTTAAGCTGTGTTGAAGAGCAACAACAACAAAATTCCTTCAGTTAATGCATCTTTGGGATGGGGTATAAGCAAATATATTATTCGGTGAAATTGCAAAGGAGGAGGAAGAGGAACAGCAACAACAGTGTAGGATGGTTTTTTTTTTAAAAAAATGTGTTCCTCTTCTCATTTCAGTCTATTATTTTTTGCACACCTTTGAATCCTTCTTTGACCAAACTCAAAGTGCAACCACTAAAATAATCAAAGCAACTTCCATAGCAGGTTGTTTATAGAGTTATATGTTAAGATTTGAAATATAGCTAAAAATGAAAATAAAATTGTCTCTGTAGCACTGCACAAAATGTTTGTAAACAGATCAGCAACAGGAGATTGCACACATTTTGGGACAATGTTTTCTTCCTTCCTTCCTTCCTTCCTTCCTTCCTTCCTTCCTTCCTTCCTTCCTTCCTTCCTTCCTTCCTTCCTTCCTAAAATGCTGCTTCAGTTACTTTGCAATCACCAGATAATTCATTCATGGAATTTTAAGTACAACCATCGATCCAAGGGCTTGAATGACAAAAGGAACTGTGTTACAAACCAAGGGTTGTGGCATTAAACTATTAAGTGAAAAGAAAAGGCATCAAGACACCTGGTGTCTATTGCAATAGTTCATATATTCAGTATTTATATCTTGTACTTTGCATTACAGTAGTTTTCTGCATCAATACTAGGGTTCAAATCTTATTTTCTCATGCAGCTAAGATTAGGTTTCCTTCCCTTTTCAGTTTTGAAGAAAAAGCAATCTATCAGATAGATATAAGAAACCAATTAACTCTTTATGTAAGAAGATAACATTGTCCCCCAGGTACAATGACAAGATACCTAATGGCCATGTTTCCTGGGTAATTATTGGAAATGTAGTACACAATTACAAATTTATGCTAAAAACACCTAAATGAACAAAACTGCAAGTGACTGCCATTTTCCTTGTCAAGTGAAATGGGCATTGAAGGAGTTGCTTCAGAGACCTGTGACTCTCTTCTTGCCTGATGATGTAGCAGGCTGTATCTGAAGCTGGTAGCCCTTCGTTGTAAGTCTATGGAACTCCCTGCCACAGGATGTGGTGATGGCATCTGGCCTGGATGCCTTCAAAAGGGGATTGGACAGATTCCTGGAGGAAAAGTCCATCACAGGTTACAAACCATGATGGAGAAACCAGGGTACTTCAAGGGCCAGATGCAAGGGAGTGGTATCAGGAGACAGATATCTAGTCTCATGCGCTCCCAAACGCATCTGGTGGGGCTGCTGTGAGATATAGGAAGCTGGACTAGATGGGCCTTTGGCCTGATCCAGCATGGCTCTTCTTATGTTCTTATGTACTGGTAGAAAAGGTACCACAATGTGAAACTTGTGGAAATGAAGCATTCTGGATGGAACTGAGCGGACACTCCTCAAAAAGCCACAGAGGAGGCCTGCCTCTATGGAGGAAGAGGAATGCTAAGTGTAAGAGTTGAGAATATGGAGGAACATAAGATAGAGGGCTATCAGGAATCATGCAGTATTTTTGGAACTACTGAATTGCTATAGGGTCCTCTCTATGAGCTGCTGAAGGAGGGGCACAAAGCTCAGATCCTCTACAATGATTCAGAACCATCAGGGCAATGATAATAGTTCCAGACAATCTTGGTGGACAATGATTCAGGGTTTCTGAACAGGGGCAGCAAAAAATAGAGAGCATTGAAGCAGCTTTGGCAGATACTGTAAAATGAAGAATTACTATGACCTCCTAGAGGACAAGATCATGTGTGGTGCTATCAGGTAGTGTGTGACTCCTTGGTGACAGAGGTTGCACAGTGTCTCCCTCAAGTGAAGATCCAGAATGTGTCAGAGAGTTTGCTGAAACTCATCAAGCTACTAACCACTATCTCTTCCTTCTGATCCACATGGGAACAAATGACCGGGGTGATGTGAAATCAAGGCGAACTATAAATTGGAGCCCTCACCACTAACTTTCCTCAGACTGACAAAGCTGCTTGGATGAATAATGAAACATTTTGATCTCATAAGAAAAGAAGTCCAGTTGTCGTGACTCAGCTTCTAGATAACCCCTCCTGGGTGACTGAGAATCTTCACAGATGGGAACAAATGCTTCCTGGCAACTCTTCAGAGCATTGTACATTGGTTCTGTTTATTTACTTTGGGCAGCAGCCACTGCCTTCTTGATGGCCAAAAACCACTTCTGGAGCCTCTGACAGTCTTGTTGGAGGCCACAGAAGTGGTTTCTGGTGATCCAGTTCATTGGAAAGCACTTCTGGGGCCTCTGACAGGCCCAAGAAGCCCATTGGAAGCCTGTTTGGGGCAGCACCAGGCCTGGGGTAAGTGCAGGAGGCCTCAAACAGGCCCATGCAGTTTGCTTCAGGGGGCCTTGCCTTTCATATATTGTGGTCCCACAATATACTGGAACTGCAGTATATGAACCGCAAAATGGTGGCTTCATTATATGTAATATGGTCTTCAGTAAAGATGGGCACGAATCAAAAAATGGTGTTTCGTTTGTCGTTTGTCATTTAGGGGGTCCGTTTCGGTTCATTTCAGTTTTTCATGAATTTTTGCAAAAAAATCATTTTTGTTCGTTTAGTTACCGTTTCATTACCATTTATTTCAATTTTTGTGATTTTTTTAGCATTTAAAGCAGTTCAATGTATTGCCGTAACAAAAACGAAACGGATGACGAAATTTCTGGTGTTTCTGTTCGTTTCATTTCATTTTAGAGACAAAATTTGTTTGTCATTTCGTTACATAAGGAACCAAAAAACAAAAATGGAAACAAAAAATTGTTCGTTTTGTGCCCATCTCTAGTCTGCAGAACACTAGGATATGGTATCCTTGTTCTTATAAAAGGAATTAGGTTTCCCACTTTATATGAATCTTATTGTTGATATTTTGTAGAATGGCTGATCAATGTTTTCTTTCTGTTTCTTTTGATATAATTCTTATGATAACTACTCACTTCCACATTCACAGGCCATTCTGATTTTGGTTTCAATGTATATACAAAACTTACAAGATTGTCATCACAGATAAGCAATCTTGTTGAGAGATTATTATAGTAACAATTGCCACTATTTTGACTATTAAAACCTAATGTTCATCTTAATTTAAAAATACACTAAATAGTGTGTGTGTGGGAAAATACATCACAACCCTTTTCAAATTTCTGCTCGAGTTACTTTTGAATTATAGTGGGTGAAGCTGAACAAAATTATAACAGCCAACTATTGATTGTGTTCCTGTCCATTAAGGTACAACAGAAGAAGTCCATCATATTTTATAACAACTCAACTATTTAAAACAACAAAAGCTTCCTATTGTTTTCAATTCCTTTACCCCTATTTTGCCATTGTGCTGAAAAAATACATTTAGCTTCAGCATCACAATCAAATTCAAGAATCATAATGAAGAAATTTTGAATTAGAGTTGACATTTCTTCTTCACTTAACTGACAAAATCATTCTCTGTTTGCATTCAATTGCATTCAATTTAAGTAGCTGAAGCAGAACAAAGGTAATGAAATATATTAATTATATTAATGATGTTTTAGTGAAACTGGCTGCCTCCTAAAGAGACTGCATATAGGAACTTATAAGTGGAGATCCTATCAGCAGGAAAGTGATTAGAAACTATTGGATAATAATTATACCACCTTTTAATGGTTAAATTATGCTATTGAAATTTATGAGACAGGAAAAAAAATCTGAATTCCTAATCTAGCCAAAAATTCAACTTTTAGTATGCCTAAACTTGCAGTGAGTGAGTTGTGAATAGTGCATTCATAGTCTTAATTATTTGCTTAGAAGTCATATATATGTTTATCTTCTTCATTCTCTTCCATGAAGAAAGTTCAGAATGAACATGAAAGACACCAGTCGTTGGCATGTTTGCAATGGTACCCTTTCAAGCTAAGCAGCAGGAGTAAAAGCAAGAAATTTCTTTCCAAAGATGGAAGAAATCAAAGAGAAATGTGATCCTTAATGAGGCACACCCCAGAGGAATATATTGTGATGAGCATAAAATAACAAAAAGGTCAAAACAATATGTTAAAGAACTACAGAGCAGAGAAGAACTATACAGGAAGATGATATACTTCTTCAAAGAAAAATCTTGTAATGAAAAATGTTGGGGAATGATGTGAAACCTGCTTTGAAAGCAGCTAGAAGTAATAAATCATTAGGACTCAATGACATTCCAGTAGAGCTATTTTAAGCTGCAAATATTGGATCTATCAAAATCCTAACAAGAATATGTCTATAAGTAGGTAAAACGTACTAATGGTCCTATGTTGAACAAGAGACTAAATTAGGACAAAATACGGAAGAATATAATGGTTTGAGATGTCAGACCTGATGTATATCACCTCTCCACACAGAATTCAGAATACAAAAAACTAAGTTAGATTCAGTTGATGGAAGAGTAAAAACTGGAATAGTAATAACTGAAGATGCTCAAATAACATCAAATTACTTGGAAAAAATAGCAGTGACATGAAACAACTACTGAGCAAGTTTTAAGATGAAAATGCAAAATTAAAATTATAGTTGGACTGTTCTTGTTGTTGGTTTATGTCATCAAGTCACCTCCAACTTATGGTGACCATATGAATGAGTGATCTCCAAAATGTTCTGCCTTCAGCTACCCTGCTCAGATCTTGTAAACTTAAGTGTATGGCTTTCTAAGAAAAGAAAAATCAAGACTACCCTGGAAGTAGGTAACTTTAATGCTGACAGTGAAGAAATTGTTTAGGATGTTCTATACTTTGGTTCAGTCATCATAACCTAAAATGGAAAATGCAGCCAAGAAAACAGAAGAAAACTAGGAAGTGCAAGGATAGCTTTGGAGGAACTAGCAAAAATCCTTAATTCTAAGGTTGTGTCCAAGGTCCAAGATCATCCATAATATGGTGTTTCTAATTACTGTGCATGGATATGAAAGCTGGACAATGAAGAAACCTAACTGGAGGAAAAAATTGCTCATTCAACATTTGCTGCTGATAGAGAGCTTTATATATACAGTGCCATAATGATAATGAACATGTGCCATCATGTCAGTTTTGACATATGGCAATAGTTTTCATGGTTTTTCATGTACAGAATACTCAGAAATGGTTTACTGTTCCTTCTTCTAGGGGCATCCTGGGACTGTGAAGCTTGTCCAAGGCCACACAGGCTGGCTGTACTCAGAAGGCACAGTGGGGAATTTCACTCTCAATCTTTGGCTCTGAAGCCACAGATGTAAATGGCTGAGTTATCCAGACAGCCTCACATGTACTGTGGACTACTAAAAAGATGAGTATGTAGAGTTTGTCTGTGAGCCTGAATCCTAAAATGGCTAAATTAAAACTCAAATGACTAACTGAAGCCATCACATGATCAATATGCACTTGATCAATATGCAGTATACACAAGTCTCCAGGTGATTTATCCTAACAGTGCAACATGGGAAATAGGATATTGCCTTAAAGATCATGCCTTGAGATCATTGTTACATTTACTCCAGGAAGCTCTATCTGGAGATGTCAGGGGTAGACCCTGGGATCTTCTTCACACAAATTATATGCTGTGCTACTGAACTACTTCCTGATCTGAGACTGACTAGGATGCTTTAGACTGGAATGGGAATGAGGAGGCAGGTTTTACAGCTTCCCCTGGCCTTGCAACATGCTATTCTAGTGGGTCATACAGCCTTTCTAAGACAAAATATCAGAAAATATAGTGATTGAAGGTGGAAGGAATGGATGAAGTTAATCTTTGTACCTGTGCTGACAGGATAAATCCTCTACTGGATCAGGATTTGTGGATGAAAGGAACCTTTCCATCTATAGAGCAGATTCTTTTTGTATGCTAGTCACTAAATATCTGCTATAGGTAGATTAATTTATATTCTGCAGCATCTGTTATTTTGAGAGAACTAGCTTATTTAATGTACTGAATTATGTGGAGCATATGCACACTCAAAAATTTGTTCTAGGGCAGTTTGTGATTATGTCACTATTAAAAATACTCTAATATCAGTTTGGCAGTGTGCAAAATCCCCTTCAATTTGTGCATGTATTCTTCATGCCTTTCTGTATCTAGTTACTGGTGTTAATGCATGTTTTCTCATTCATCTAATGTCCTCCAAAGAGGTCACCCTACTTTAGATATTGAATAGCCAACCGAATACAAGTGCCCCCAGAAGACTCTTTAGTACTGACATTTGTCACATAAAACAATATATTAGAATGTTTATTAAATGTCCCTATTTTAAAAATATTCTGGTTTATATTCTTGTTTTTATGTCATTTCCAGTCATTTCAATAAAAGGCATATTACAGAAGCTCTGTCACTTAAAATAAATTGCTGTTCTGTCATCCATAAAATTGCTTACATTTCATGGATACCTCCAACTTATTCCAACTTGTTATTACATAGGTTTCCTCTGTTGCTTCTATTTTAAAAAATGAAGTAGAGAAAAGAAAGAAGATTTAAAATACAAACCAGAAAAGCCAGTAGGAAAAATGATGTTTTACTGATTGATCTCTCTTCATCCCTTTCTCTGCTTGATAAAAAAAAATCTAAAATACTATTGGCTGAATAACAAAAATGCTCAGCAATCATCTGGCCCATTCAATTGCTTGAATTTGCCAACAGCTTATTAATTTAAGTATAATTTCTACTGACAGTGTGTGTTTTGTGTCAAGTCAGAATTGATAGTGTAACCTTAACAGGGCTTTCAAAGTAAGTGAGATTTTTAAGGAGTGGCTTTACCAGTTCCTCTGCCCCCCAAAATTAATTTCCATGGCTGAGTGGGGATGCAAACCTTATTTTCCAGAGTCCTTGTCCATCACTCTCTCCACTATACCACAGGAAATCTACTTCAATGATATATTTTGATTTGTTGAGTTCCTCATACATGGAAATGAAGCCCCTGGGGATGGGAGGGAGGAATTCATGACAGAACTTCCAAACTTGAAATCCAAGTCATATAGCGAGATTTACATTTCAAATGAAAACAAAAACACAAATAGCTGAACATGCAAGGGTCCCACCAGTGAAATATTTTATCTATATTACTAATTGGGGAATTCACTGTAGATAAAATGCATGGATTGTGTTTCTATTAGCCATTCTGAAAATGAAAGACTAGAAATATACAGAAAATTCTTACTGGAAGAAACCAATGGGAAGTTAATAATTAAATAAAACATACTATAGTGAAAGTGCATGGATGAAGAGCTAATTTTATTTATTTTATTTATTTATTAAATTTATATACCGCTCCATCTAGCTACATGGCTACTCTGGGCGGTTTACAAGCTGAACAGAAATCAAACCATAAGCAGTAAAATACAATATAACAAATAATAATCTGATCTAATCAATGAAGCTAAACAGGAGTGAACAATCAGTCTAACTAGTGAAGCTGTACAAGCTAAACAGAAGTGAACAATATGATCTGGTGGCAAAAAAACACTGACGAATAGAATACAGTGTCCATATAAAGTGAAGTACTGTAATATTATGTTCTGGTTAGGCAAGCCCTTACATGGGATACTGTGGTTGGTTCTGGGTACCATAGTTTAAGAAAGATACGGACAAGCTGCAACATGGAAAGGAACACATTGGGAAGTAGGATATTCTACTTCATTTGATGTTTTAGATAGGCTGTATGGCCATCTCTCAGGCATGCTATAGATTTCCTGTAATGGTAAGGGGTTGAACTCAATTACCTTTCCAGCTCCAAAGTTTTATCATTCGGTTATTCCTCCTTCATGCTCTATCTATTGTCTCACATTCTGCACTGAAACATGCTCTAGCCATCCAGAGCAATAGTTCAAGGGGAAGGAGGAAACACAAAGATTGCCTCCATTCTTTTTTCCTGCAAGCGTGGATGACTGACGATTCCCTTGGCCTCTTAATCTGGTCCTATATTTGGAATAATGTTCAATAGGATTATTTGAGACTGTAAAACCTATGTTTGGCATTAATAATGATGAATAATTCTGCTTTGACATACATAGATCTACAGTACAGCCCTTTCAGGATATATCCTATAGTGTCAGTTTCTAATAACCAACTATAAGTAATTATGCTATACTTTCATAGTGCCATAATCAGAGACAGATTTGCTTTACCAATTATGTAAAATATTCATTGTAAGATGTCAGCAGTTGTGCTATATTTGGTCTTGTCACTGTTCATATAGTACACATCAGGCTGAGAGAGCCAATACACTATAATTAGTGGTCTCTTGGACTTGGGATAGTAAAATCAAAAGTCCAGTCCCTTGTAAGTCAGAAAGGCTGCTAAGCAACATTGGAGATCTCAGTACCATTGAGCCAAACACTCATCAAATAGCCCATCAAATCCTCATTAATGGTGGTTTTACAAATTGACATAGGAAATTAGAACTCAAACCTGAAAGAAAAAAAGCAGCTGGAAACCAGTGGCCTTTGAGATCATTCAGCTTAAATGAACTGGGGAAATCTACTTGCATAGAGCCTCGTGGCGCAGTGGTTAAATGCCTGTACTGCAGGTAAAACTGTGCTCACGACCTGGGTTCAATCCCTGGTAGCAGGCTCAAGGTTCACTCAGCCTTCCATCCTTCCAAGGTCGGTAAAATGAGTACCCAGCTTGCTGTGGGGGCAATGTGTAGCCTGCACACTGTAATTAAGATTGTAAACCGCCCAGAGACTACTTGTAGTGGTATGGGGCGGTATATAAGCAGAACACTTTTTTATTTATCAATAAAAATATTTGAAATAACTTTATCCCACCTTTCTCCTTAAAAATGACCCTAGGTGGTGTACATTATTAAAAATACAATATTTAAAAGCTAAAACAGTAAGTATACAGATATTTTAAAAAAGTTAAACAAGTGTTATGTTAAAAACAGAAAATAAAATCAATAGTAAAACATGTTTAAAATGGCAGTCCATTAAAAAAAGAAAAACATTTTGTAGCTCCTAAAATGGCAAAGCAGCAGGCCTGGGTGACATCCATATTGATCAAAATAAAATTTTGTCTTCTTAATTGCTTTAAATTGACTCTCTCAGGATTCTGAACATTTTGATAAAACATGAATGATTGCTGCTTTTATACCTGGTGAAGAAACCACAAACCTCCAAAATATCAGGCCAAACTCACTACTTTACCCCCTTTAAAAGTTCTGGAAATAATTATTTATAATGATCTAACTGAAATAGTGACTTGCTCCTCATTCTACAACAGACTGGCTTTAGACATGGGAAGAAATTATAGAGTGCAAGATAATTTCTTCCAAAGGTTCCATCAACTGAATCTAACATGTGTTTTAGTGCAAGATAATGAAAGGTTCTACATGTGTGTTAGTCTGTCTGACTCTATTTCATTTCGTTTTCAAATGGAGTGCAAACTCTACATTTAATGCAAGATATGAAGATTTCAATAGTAGTATTTGCTACCACTCAGTCAACTATCACACTAGAACTACCACACAAATGCTATAATCTAGCCAAGGATTATGGGATGGGATTTCTGAAGCCAATCCCAAAACTGAAACATTTTCATGGGAGATGGTAGGTCTCTTTATTTTATAATCTTGGGTCACTCTACTACAAGGCTGTCCAACTTTGAACAGCCTGCGGTCTACCTGACATTCCGGAACATCCCCCACAGTGGGCTCTTGGAGCACGCACACACAAGGGCAGGGGCGGCAGTTCCAGGACCCCCAGGAGGTCTTTCCTTCCCTGCCCAGCCTTGTTCAGGACCAAATTCAAAAGGACCAAGCAGCCTTCCTCCTCCTCTCCTTTGCCGGAGTGAAGGGGAGGAGGGGGAAGACTTGGCCCTTTTGAATTTGGCACCACGTGTGTACCCTCCCAGCTGCTTCTTCACCATGTGGGGCTGCCATGGCACTTGTCATCTGGATAGGGAGGGGATAAATGGGGGACTTCACCACCGCCTTCGCCCCTCTTGGTGGTGGTCGCTCCCAGCACCAGCCACCCCTCCCAGCTTGTCGCGCAGCTTCCCGAGGCCACTGCCAGAGAGGCAGAGGGCAGCCAGGAGAAGGTGTTCCATGCCAGCTCGGGCTCCCGAATGCCTTGACGGTGCGTGAACGGGGAGAAATCTCCGCCCCAAACACGCTGCCACAGGCAGCATGCTGGGAAGCTGGCAGGGACCTGGAGGGCGACCTTCGATGGTGCCGTAAGTGACTAGTTGCCCATGGTTGACGTGTTGTGCGGGCCTGCTCTACTTGATAAGGTGTTCAATATATCTATCAGATTATCAACAGCTTTACTTACTGGCTACATGTAGTGGTCAAAATCCTATTGTTGAATATTGTCCAAGGGGTGCTTGTGTAAGTTTTCACATTTGACTAGCTGTCTATTATATGGGCACACAACTGAGTGCACAACCTAGTCATGCCTAAATAAACAACAGGTAACAGATACGAGAGTGGTAGAAATTGCAGACTTCTAAAAGTCCAACCAGGCACCAGCTGACTTGCCTACTAAGCAGGGGAAACCATTGAATCAAACAATCAGTCTTAGACTGGAGGAAGGCAAAGGAGAAGTATGTGGTTGATCAAATCCAGTATTTGCTCCTTTAAAGTTTTAAGTAGTGTTTTAAATTTTGTTTTTAATATTTTGATCATATGTTTTATGTGTTTGTATGCTTAGAGTGTGTAGTGGAACAGCACTCTAGTATTTTTTGCTATGCATAATGACTTTAAAACTATTCTATTCTATTCTATTCTAAAAGTACTGGCTATAGCTCTAGTGCTTTTGATATTGTTATTTTGCTATTTAGAAGACACAAAAATAGGGCTGAGATGTCCAGAACCTTTTTCTGTTTGTAGCTGCTGACAGCACAATTTTTTGTTTGGTGGGCTTGGCATCAGGGAAGAATCAAGCACTCCACTGCTTTTCTGTGGTTTTCACTTCTGCATCAAGAGGAATCCTTTAATAGTCACAGAAGTTGGGGGAGGGGGAGGGCTCCGGAAGGGAGACTTCACAGGGAGACTTGTTTTCTAACATTTTCTAAAGATTTTTTTTCAAATATTTTGTATGGTGAAGCAGGGTTCAAACACACACACACACACACACACACACACACACACACACACACACACACACACACACACACACACACACATGAGGAGAAATGCACCCTGTTCCACATGATCAAGACCTTCTTTGATTAAAGAAAATACTTCTTTGCCCTGAGTGGTTTTTAGTCTCTGGAACTCCCTGCCACAGGATGTGGTGATGGCATCTGGCCTGGATGCCTTCAAAAGGAGATTGGACAGATTCCTGGAGGACATATCCATCACACGTGACAAGCCATGATGGAGATGTGTAATCTCCAGGCTTAAAACCAGGGTACTTCAAGGGCCAGATGCAGGGGAGTGGTATCAGGAGACAGATATCTAGTCTCATGTGCTCCCAGAGATAGAGGAAACTGGACTATCTGGGCCCTTGGCCTGATCCAGCATGGCTTCTTATGTTCTTAAATTTTTAAGGGTCTGGAAGATAAATGAAAGTCCTGGTTTTGTTTTCTATTTTTTTAAAAAACTGAAATGAATATGATGAAGAGAGAGCCAACAAAGAGAAAATCATGATGAAACAAATAGGAGAGAAAACATACAGTATGTCTCTCATTATGCAAACTAACTGATCATCAGAGAGGCCAGAATATCTTGAGTTGCAGGTATCGGGAACCTGTATTATGTTTGCTGTCCTAAGACTGTGGTGTGTGTGTGTGTGTGTGTGTGTGTGTGTGTGTGTGTGTGTGTGTGTGTGTGTGTGTGTGTGTGTGTGTGTGTGTGTACATGCACCCACCCACATGTCTGTCTTTCTAACGAGACAGAAATGCAGGTCAAGCCTTAAAAGTGGAAGTTTTCAAGGCATAAAGAAATAGGTCACCCAGCACGTTGTGGTTCAGTTTTGTACCAATACAAGGTATCCTTTCAAATTCATCCTCTCAATAGCTTGTGTGCTGTTCTAACGAGTTTATCTGTTACTGACAAATATTTTAGGAGTGTGTGTATCTGCACTGATTCTAGCTGCCAACCTACTGTTGTCAAGCCTCTGGCGTTTTGCGCCCTTTCTCTTCTCCATATATAATATTACATTTCTGCAGGTGATAGTAATTCTTGCAGCATCTGAGAAAGTGTAGCCCGCCGTCAAGTTTATTTCAGACCACTTCCTTGGATGTACTTGAAAAATAGGTCATTTTTCTCCAGTGAGAATTACAGTAGGTTTCTCTGCAGGGGAACATTTCAGCCCATGGACTGTAAAAATAAGGAGGGATGTATCTACTGGCTTTCTCTCTGATTAGAAATCTGCCCTGAGTTGCAGGTAAGAGTCTTCGATTATTAAACTTGTCAGAAGACTATTTCCAAGGCTGGAAGCTATAGTTTATAAATTATGATTGTTGCAGTGGTGGTATCATATTGAATTTGTGTAGGATCAAGCAAATAATCATTCAGAAGTGCCACCTGTAATTCCAAAGAGACTATACGTTGCTCTTTGATCTTTTTAAGGAGATGGAAGAGAATACTCACTTTGTGAGATGAATGGTACTTGGTCTCCTTGAAGCACCAACACAGTTACAGAGAAGAACCTTGCCCCACTGCTTCCCTGTAACTAACAGTGATATGAGTGTCCTTTGTTCTTCAAATGACTCATTAATGAGGATGTACACATTAGAGATGGGCACGAAACAAAAAAAATGGTGTTTCGGTTTTTCGTTTGTCGTTGAGAGGCCTGTTTTGGTTCGTTTCCGTTTGTCGTGATTTTTTGGAAAAATTTCGTTACCGTTTTTCGTTTTTTCGTTTGTCGTTTCTACCCACTTTTTGCGCGATTTTTAAAGCATTTCCGTGCGCAGGCATCCCCCAACGCCCCAGACCAGAGGGAAAACACTAAAAAAATGGATTCTAGCAGAGACACAGTATAGACTAGGTATGCAGGGAGGCTGCAAAGGCAGCGGCGGGCGTTGCCCAGGGTGCAAGGCAGCCACAGAGTGACTGCACTGTGGGGCAGGGGAGGGTACTCACCGAGAGGTACACAGCACGCACACACACAGGGAGGCTGCAGGACTGAAGCTAGAGTCACAGAGACAGCAATCCCACCCTAACTCCCACCAGAGACTGCAAGAAGGACGGAGGCTGCCAGACCTTTTTATGCCCTCTGTGGCTGGCAGACCTTCCCGCCCAGTCTGCAACCTGGGCATGCTATTGGTTGAACATGATCCCATCACATGGCTTGCCTCCATTTTGTGGCTGGTGCGACATCCATTTTAAACGGAAAAGAAAAATACATCGCGATGGGAGAAGACAAAAACAAACGTTTTAAGGACCCCAACCCCCCTGGTAGGTATTATCAGACAATATAAATAATTATTGCTGCGTTTTTACAGATGTCCAGGGCGTTTTTTAACATTTAAAACAGCTCATTTCATTGTGCGTCACCATTAACGGAAACGAAACGTAACGACCACAATTTTCGTGGTTCTGTTCGTTTCGTTGCATTTTCATCACAATTTTCGTTTGTCATTTCGTTACATAAAGGAAACGACAAACGGTAACAGAAACGAAAAAATGTTCGTTCCGTGTCCATCCCTAGTACACATATTAGACATAGAAGATACGTGGTTTGAGAGAGGGGTCACCTCTCTCAACAGAGGTGGAGAACTCAGATACAATCTGTCTGCCACTTATCATGCTGCCCTTTAATCAATCCCCAGACAAACCAGAAGCACTTCATACCTCCATCAGAAAGGCCACAGCTAACAACTCATACTGAATGGGTGTTGAAAACGGTTGCAAAAGTGGGACTTTCACACATACCAGGCTATTGTACATCTAATGAGCCCATTCAGGTGATTGTCCACCTAATGAGCCTATTCAGACCAGGGTGATCTGAAATGCCAGTTAGAATAGTTTGTTTTTGTTTATTCTGATGCTTGATTTTATTGTGCTGTTTTTACTATTATTGTAAGCCGCCCAGAGTTCCTACGGGAAGATGAGTGGGGTATAAATGCAATAAATAAATAAAAAATAAATAATAAATAAATCAAGTTGAACTATAAATTGAAGGCCTTGCTACTAATTTTCCTCAGACTGACGAAGCTGCTTGGCCGAGTAGCGAAATGTTTCAGTCTCACAAGAAAACAAGTCCAGTTGCCATGACTCAACTTCCAAATAACCTCACCTGGATGAGTGAGAATCTTCACAGACTCTTTACATTTATTTCATGTCTTCTCTCATGAGGAATAAAAAGAGGCAAATATTCCATCTGCCAGTTTAAAGAGTCAGAAAAAGCCCTATATAGTAGGATGTCTGTATCTGCTGGAACCATAAAATATTAAAAATATTAAAAGGAAAATCCCAGAAATATATATTTCTAATGAGGAAGTTAGCAGAACTGTCCACCAGAAGGAGCCAGACACCAGAGACAATTTCTATAGCACAGTAATTCCTTGATTTAAGAATAATTTGGTTTAAGAGTGTTTTGCAAGACAAGCAAACATTTCTTCTAAATTTTGCCTTGATCACCAAGCAACATCTTGCAGTACAATAACTGAGGCAGGTCACATCATCACAAGTGAGCCCATTGTGGCTCTTTTCCCTTCCCTGCTGTGGGTGATTGTCTGGAATGTTCCATCTCAGGCAAGCTTCAAAAGTAGAGGGAGTAGAGAGGAAAGGAGGTCTCCCTTGCACTAGCTACGAGTACAGGTTAGGGTTTTATTTATATTATTTATATTTATATTTATATTTATATTTATATTTGTTTTCAACATTTTTTATTTTTCAAACCATTCCTAGTCATAGGGCAGTTAGTCAAATGTGTATAGGGCTACAAATTGAACTTTATTATAATCAAATTAAAAATGCAGAGTAAAATCCAGTTGTTAGTCCCAAGCAGAGCAGATTCCACAGCCAGGTACATAAGCCATGGTGTGGACCCTCCCCTAGCCAACTTCTTTTGTGAGTTTTGGCATTTTGTGTATACATTTTGTATATATGGTCTATGGGACCCCAGAACAAATATTCTGAGTTTCCATTACTTCTTATGGGCAAATTTGCTTTCATAGAAGAGTGCTTTGGTTTACAAGCATGTTTCCAGGACTGATTATGCTCGTAAACCAAGGTATTACTGTATAGCATTCACTAGAGAAAGATAATTTCCACAATATCATTAACAGAACTGGCTACTAGAGGGAGCCAGAATCCATGTTAGGTCCGGTGTTTGCTTATTATAATGTGTGTGTGTTGTGTCGTTACAGTCATGACCGACTCTTTGTGACCCCATGTCCATGGAGTTTTCTTGGCAGGAATATTGGATTGGCTTGCCAGTTCCTACTCCAGGCAACTACAGCACTTGGTATTCCCTGGTGGTCGCCCATCCAAGTACTAACCAGCGCCGACCCTGCTTAGATTCCAAAATCAGGTGAGATAAGATGTGTTTAGGGCATCGAGGCAGCTCGGTTATTATAATATTGTTTGCTAAAACACTCCCTCTAACTTTCTGGAGTGCTACTGAGGAGGTCTTCCCCTTGTGTGCAAAATTCGGCAGCAGGAGGAAGCAAATGGGTGTGAACACTCACTTGGCTGCATGTGACTAATGGAACAGTGCCTGCTCACACAGCTTAGAGGGAACATTGGTTTGTTATAATTGGCATTTTTCCAATTATGCATATGCATATGTATTTTAAAAATATTTTAGGTGTACATTTAGGTTTTAGGGGAGAGAAGGGGCGGGAACTGACAGAATTACACAAATTCTCTTCTGTCTCTATCTCCTAAAGCACAGAAAGGGCCTTCATACATGTAGGAGACTCATTTTATAGTTGGCATCCTCTCACGTTAAAGGTGATGAAAAGAGGGATGGAGCAGGAGCAGCACACTTGGGGTGACTTGTTTCCCACTTCAAGGCTGCTCAGGCATTACTATCAACAGCATGTATCTAGTTTTAGAATACACCATATGGAATGCATTAACAGGAAAAGATAATTTATTGCAAAGTAGCTATTCATGTGGGGAAGTATTCCTACTTATTTTCCAGGATCTTTAATTTAATTGAAATGATACAGGTACAGTAAGTATGCTCCATCTGTCCGCGATATGATGTAAAGTTACACCCTTCCATGGCTGACTCAGATAAGCTACCATTAATATACGCATGTATATTATTCTCTTTCTCTTTCTCTTTCAAGGCCTGCTTCTTTTGAGTGACTAAGATTGTTGTTCATTTGCATTAGTGTCACTGACTTTGATGAATAAGCAATCACTAGAGAATCATCTGAACCACTCCCATGTAGGTTTTGCTATAATCATAGAGTTGGAAACAATCTCAAACACCATTAGCAGTGTTCAAGGATGGCACTCATATTGGTGGAGGCCGGTTCCTTGGAAGCTGGTGAGCAGCAGCTCAAACAGCTTAACAAGAATTGATATTCCTTTTACATCAGAATACCCTTTGTCCATATACTGCTTCATTTGAATTACATCATGAGTGATTATCATGGGAGTATTTTTGCAACAGAAAATACACAAACACTGCAGGACCTGTCTATTCTTCCATATTTTATACTTGATATAACTTTTACAGCCTTGGAGAATTAATGAGCAGAAGTCAAAACACATTAAAAATTTAAATTCTATCAAGGTACTCCTAAGTATCAACTTGATGGATTAATTAGCAAGTGGTAAATTTGAAGAGGAAAAAAAAAAAAAGCTGTAAGACATCACTCTCTAGAAAACATAATGCAAACTAATTTTTCAGCTGGTGGCATGCATTGTATTAATGTTTCTGGTCAACTTTTTTGCTTCTCTAAACATTCTGGGATCTTGATACTAGTGTGTGTGTGTGCCGTACATACCGCTAGCAATATAACCAAGGAAGGGAAATTTGTTGTTCTCTTATTCCCAACCTCTTATCCTAAAGGAGAATACCAGGCACAACCTTGACATTTCTTGTGCTTGCTATTTATTTATTCTATTTATTTATTTATGCTATTATTTATTTATTTATTCTATTCTATTCTATTCTATTCTATTATTTATTTATTTATTTATTTATTTATTTATTTATTTATTTATTTATTTATTATTTGATTTATATGATGTTCATCTAGCCTATCAGTACTTGTAGGCAGTGTACAACAAAAATATAAAACATAAATCATTTAATTACTATAAACACTACATAGTTCCAAAAACAAATTATTATTATTATTATTATTATTATTATTATTATTATTATTATTATTATTATTATTATTATTATTATTATAGCCTCGTGGCACAGTGGTTAAATGCCTGTACTGCAGCTAAAACTCTGCTTATAACCTGGGGTTCAATCCCAGGTATCAGGCTGATGGTTGACTCAGCCTAACATCCTTCCAAGCTCAGTTAGATGGACAATAGTTTCAGTAGGCCATTAGGTGAACAATGGCCTAAGGTATTGAAGACCCCATAAAGTATGGTTGTTTAGATATGGCCTTGGTGGTGGGGGTGTGAAGTGTTTTTGATTTGTCTGGAGATTGTTGAAACCACTGCCTGATAAGTAGCAGATAGACTGCGCATGAGCCCCCCATCTCTGTTGAAAGAGGGGTTTTCAGTACTCACATGAATGGCTTCCCTGACCTCTCCCTCAAACCATGTCTCTTCTCTGTCTAATATGTGTACATCTTCAGCTTTGAATGAGTGCCCATTGCCCTTCAAGTGGAGGTGTACTGCTGATTCTGAACTCTATGGGTTTCAGCACCTTAGGCCATTGTTTACTTAATGGTTTAATGAGATTATTGTCCACCTAACAAGCCTATTCAGGCGATTGTTCATGTTATGAGCCTATTTCAGACCAGGGTGACATGAGCTCAAAGTGAATAGAGGACTCACATCTAGCTTTCCTGAGACTGACGAAGCTGTTTGGATGAGCAGCGAAATGTTTCAATCTCTCAAGAAAAGATGTCCAGTTGCCATGACACAACTTCCAGATAAACTCACCTGGATGACTGAGAATCTTAACAGACATAACTCTAGGTTGTATGCAATTCCAGCTCTGATTCCATTTTAGTTGAAATTTACCTATATGTGGACCAAAGAAAGCCCCACATAGACTGCATTACAGTATTCAGTTTTTGAGACTAACAGTGTGGTAGGCCAAGGTTGCTAGGGACTTGCTGTCTAGCTAAGGACGCGGCTGAAGCATTCTTTGGCATAAATAGGATAGGCAGGTGGTCCCAATCCATCATCTATCTATCCAATACATTTCCCACTGTATCCATTGCACAGGCAGAACAAGAGACAAAGCCCATACCTACATCTGTAATTCTGAACGTTTCATCTTGTTTCAAAGCCTCTGTTGTGTCCATGGAGGCTATGGATTGTGTATCCCTATCATCCTTCCTTGTGAATTTAATTCTATATTTGTTAGCTTACTTGTTCCCTTTGGAAAAAAAAGAGAACAGAATCCAGATATTTATTATTCATCTCTCTTCCATGCTTTAGAAAGAGGAAAAGGTGTGTTGTTTCTCTATCTCCCTTTAGCATTTCTGCTAGAGATGGTTATAGAAGGATGGAAGGCAGGTTTTGTTGCCCCAGTGAGGTTCTTTCTATGTGCAAGCTTCCCTTTACTTTCAGAAAGTAGATGAATTTGGAAATGCCAGTGATGTTTGACTGTTGGCTTGAATGTTGCCAAGGTTCTGGGCAAGTGGATGAAGCCCCAAAGGTGCTCAAAGAGCCCCTCATACCATCTACATCACTTCTTGCCCCATGCTGGAGACACTTTGAAGCAAAGGAAGAGAATGTAAAAGTGTTCCCAAGTACCAGTGGAGTACTTTTTCCCATCCATACCTGAAAGTACCATGAATGTATCTAGAAATGCCCATGGTGGTTGAATGACAGCCTGTGGCAGCTCAGAAACATTTCTGGGAAAATAATTGTAAATGCATTGTTCTCCCCCATCTGATTGGTTCCAGTCCCTAATAATATACTCTTGCAGTTGTATTGCTTCAATAACCACCATTTCTACCATATAGTACTGTATATTTATATACCTTGATAGGGAAGGGTGTAGTTCACAGGTTTACTCCTTTCCTCATATGCTTGTAACACCACCTTCCATTAACAATCAGAGCCTTCAAGAATGAAGGTTGCTTCTATGTCCATTGTTTTCATTCTGGTTTCTCTCCCTCCCCTAAGTTACAGTGATCAAAGAATAAGATAGAGTGTTGGTATTGGTCATGTCTGTTCTAACCATTGCAGCATCTAGTGGTTTGGTCTTGCCAAAATGGCAATGAGAAAAGCTTTGGTGAGGAATAAAGGCAAGGGCTGGAACACTTGGCTGTCCAGGAGGTAACTATTGCTAGGAGTTTGGTGACACAGATGTATCAGCTGAGCAGAACCTTCTTGTAATGTGTCTTGTAGCCTTAGCCTTCTAACCTCTGTGGTAGCACCGGTCGGAAGCTCATCTTCAGGAGCTGAGCTTGAAGAAGAGAAATCTCATGCTACCAAGTGAGCAGCCCAATTTATAACTAGTTGAGTAGAAGTTCACTTTTCTTCTTAGGGATCCAGAATGCTTTTATGGTCATGTTGCAGCTTCAGTGAACACTGCCTTTGGAGCAAGTAGTGTTTCAGGAGTTCTTGTCTTAGGACAATTCAAAAGCATTCTTCATACCAGCTTAGTAGGAAGCCTGACACCTGGACTCTCTCTCTCTCTCTCTCTCTCTCTCTCTCTCTCTCTCTCACACACACACACACACACACACACACACACACACACACACACACACACACACACACACACACACACACACACAATATTTGTCTGCCTCCATCTATGGCAGGTTTGGACAGGCATTTCTGTTTGCAGATACATGTAATTATTCTTCTTAAACAATCATATCCAGTCAGTTACAATAGCAGATAGTAATTAGCAGGTACCATTTCATGTCAAAATGGTATGCTTTATATGCATTCTCAAAGTCTTTCACACCCAGGATCTGATAGTTGTGAGTTTTTCGGGCCTTTTGGCCATTTTATGGACGTTTTTCATTCTGACGTTTCACCAGACTCTGTGGCTGGCATCTTCAGAGGGCAAGTTACTCAGGAACTAGGAGTTCTCTTTGCGCTTGTTGTTAGTCTCTCCAGACAAATATAGAAAGACATTAGAAAATGCAAGTAATCTATGCATTCTTTGGAATACTTTTAGGGTTTAAATGAATTATTAGCACAAAAATGGGAGCCAAAATGTAAATTTATATTGAATTTAGATATATGGTCTCTCTTCACACCCCAACTACTGCAGTAAAACAAATGATGCATACTATTTCCTTTTTCAAAATAGTGAAAATTATTTAACAAAGTCTATATGCTTGCAGCCCATCTAACAGCTCTTTCCTCCCACTCCCCATGACTCTTATTTTCTCATTGGAATGAATAAAGCAGTAGGTGCCAACTGTATGTGCTTCAAAACATCCTGAGTGTTGTGTTTTGCATACAACATTATATTGTATATGTGTGCAGAGGCATCAAAATTTGATTATATGCAGAACATAATCTCAGCATTGCACTATCCTCACTGAACAGTGTATCACAAGAATATTCCACTTGATATTCTGAATGGTATATTTCTCTTCAATCATCTTCCTGAATACTGTTCCAACCAGGAATTGATCAGAATGCTGAACTGCATCAAAATGTATACATTAAATTGGTTATTCAAATGCCTGGCTTTGATGTTTGCAGAGAATTTAAATTGCAGGAAGCATACCCTGCATTTTGTTTGATGAGTAAGAGATGCTACTAACAGCAGAGATTATAAATGCACATAACATGCAGCCAATGTGGAAAAATGCAGATTTGGGCTGTATTTGCATAATATCATACCAAAGGCTGTGTGCCATTTCATGGAGGAGTCATCATTAAACATGTTAATGTTGGAATTGTTCTTTAAAGAAATCTCAGCATCATCTCTGTTGGGTTGGTAAAAATAAATGCTTCTGCTATTAAAACCTTTGATGGTTTCAAACAGTAATAACACCAGAGCAGCACAGCAATGCTTAATTTCTGAAAAGGCCACCAGGGAGAAATACATGTTTGGAATCATCAGACATGAGCCTTCCACTAGCTCTGTTATATCCCCCCCCCCCAGGCTGGGACCTTATCCAAGGCTGGTGCCTTTAAAGCTCTGTGTAAGGAGAAAAGTTTGAAATCATGAATGAGCTCTTTTGCCCTGACTGGAGAACATCTGATTCTGGGTTGGCCGCCCATGCACCAGTGACTGAATACCTAGAAATTTCATTTGGCTGGAGGAAACCAGAAAATTAGTGGTTTGCATCTGGAATGCTTGTCTCTTGGGTGGGAGGGGAGGCTCTGCCATCCTGACAAGTAGAGTCCTTTACATTTCCTGCTGTCGTGGAAAAAATCAGACCAGCCTGCACCAGCAATGAGCCTTGGCCCTACGGCATAGCTGCTTCTGGATGGTGTTAAGATTGCTCTTGAAGGAGTGGCCCTCTCCTGGCTCCCGTTAATTCTTTTTTTTTTTATTGCAATACATTGATGTGGCTGTGTAGTCATTTAGATTTGCTTTCAATAGGACTGTGAATAACACACCCTCTGCTTCCTGAAATGGCCTGAACAAAGCAGCTATACAACACAAGTGCTTGAAAGCTGAAATTGTGATAGGCAGCTGTGTTGACAAAGATATAAAGTCTCTTTGCACCAGGTCCCAATTGCTCTTGATGAGAGTCCGGAGCAGTACAGCTGTTAATATGCTGCTAACAATGTTCCCTTTCTTCTTTTAAAATTTTCTATAACTGGATGAACTTTTTGATTTCACATTAGCAATCACAGCAAATTCATGCAATGTTTCTAAAATGCTTTCATTTTATTGGGTGGATGATGATACTGATATTTAAGAGGACATCATTCTAATTTGGTTGAATGTTATTGTTTTTGAATGACTAAATGCAGAGTTCTAAGAATGTTTTCTCAAAAATGTTACTGCTGCCTAACCACATTCCAGACTGCCTCCCTTCAAGCTCTCTACTGGAGTTCTCATATTAATCAAAACCATTTCCAAGTGTTATTTGCCCTGCTGCGATAATGACATTTATTCCAGGCTGAAAACACTAGAAGGTAACAGTACAGATGCTTATATAAGGTGTTACAAATGAAATGGATTATCTGCCTTAAACAACAGTAGGAGCTTTGCTAGAATGTAAAAGACTTGTGAGATCCGATCACCATCTAGACTTGACAGTGCTGAGAGACTAGCGGCTAAAAGAGATCACAATAACCATGGCAACAGTTACATTTCTCAGTACAGAAGTAAATATTGCCCTGGAGTTTGTTATGTTGTGGTTTGTAATACTAACGGCTGCCTCCAGAGCAGCATTTGCTTGGTAGGCAATGTATGGTGATTTTCACCCCAGTTCTGCCTATTGGCCATGGCTAGCAAACATGAATTTTTCACATCAGTCATAATAACTACTGCATTCTTACTGTTAGCAATCTAAAATGTGCTGTCTCTCCCAGAGAATGAATATCTCTGTTGCAAGTAAGTGTTCTATGTGCAGATTTAATTTACTAGAATGGGTAATCTGTAGAAACCCAGCATTGCACTTGGGCTTGTAACCATGACAATTTTAAGATAAAAAATTACTCCCATTCCAATTTAAGAATATTCTCAAAGCAGGCACTTGGATGCATGAAACACTTTATTACATGTCTGTGTCATGTTTTAAGTCTCAGTGGCTGAAATCCTGCTGCTTAAGTACTGTACGTTAGGGTAGTAACTTATAGTACTTAGTGTAGTAACTTACACTATTGGATCAGTGGGCGACTTGATCCAAATGGCCTATTGTAGTAGCAATGCTACCTATGCTCTATTAAGTCATATCTCATGTAGGCCCAATTGAACCAATGGAATTTACAGTTACCTCAGCAGACTCCCATTTGATTCAGTGGACCTCCATTAGTGTCACTATGGTGAACAATATAACTTCACACTTTATCCCAATAGTAAATTTTACACCTTTGGACCAAATTATTTTTCCCTCATAAACTGTCTATATTGCTGATGAGACTCTGCTGAGGAGGCAGACAACTTGGCTTTCTTATCTTTCACTCTCCAGATTCACTCCACTGCTAAGACATATTGCTGCTTAACACACTTCCCTTCAGCATAAACTGGTAGATGCACTACTCACCATCCACCTTTAACTAGTGCAACTATTTTTTTTCTCCATCTTCTTTAATCTTCACATCGTGGTCTACCCATCATCCAAAACTTTGCAAATATAGAAATGTGAAATCCCCATATTGAATTCATGGTAACCCCTTGTTTATTTTTAACCTTTTACTTATTAATAGGCTGGCAATGGAAACACATGTTGGTTATAGATATATGTTTTTTTTTTAAAAAAGAATGTGCAAAAGCAATTTTTTAAGTAACATACTGATCTGTGATGTATAGTAAAAGTTCAGCAGAGCACCCTACTTTCTGTATTTATGGATAGTAATACCAGTGTAGGTCATCTGTATTTAGTTTTATTGATTTTTCATTTGGTATGCCCTGATGGAAGAACAATGTGAAAAAATAAGTCTTACCATTCTCTTTCAAGTCAACAGTTCTATGCCCAGACATCTGGAAGAAAATCCCAATGAACTCAGTGTGACCTCCACTTGGGCAGACCTGTATAAAACTATACAGTACTATGAAATTTCTAGGGCAGTTACTTGTGTGTCTTTGTTCTTCTGAAGTAACTGTCAAAATTCTTTTTATATTTTTAAGACAATATTATGTAGCCCAAAATTATTCAGCTGAACTACTCCCTGTTGTTTACATAATTTTAACATTTACTAAGAATTTACAGCACATCTACAAAATTCATGGCTTGATTTCTGTATTTATTTTATCATAGGATAATACTCACATGTTCATTGTTTCATATTTATAGTTCATTTATCCAGATTTGTGTCAGCCATGTTACATACTTGATTGTATGCCTGCTGCTATGTTTGCAAAACACCTTGTGTCCTCTTTGCTTTCCCCAATGAAATGGGATTTTTTAATTATGTATTTTGTTTTACAGCATGTTTGTGATCTCTAGTATGCATAGCAACTATACTATGAAACATTACTAGAAGGACATAAAAAGCTATACTAATGTATTATAATGCTTTTTGCAGTCCTATGCAATGGCTGTAGCATGGTGGTAGTTTTCAGAGTACAGCAAGAGCTCTACAACAATGTTGAGTAATCCAAGCCATCAATGTATTAACTTACCTGAAAAACCATAGGAATGCCTTGATAGCATTGTCCTTCTGAGCCAACATAAGGCATTTTGCACACTTTCATCATTATTCCTCTATTGTTTTGTTTCCAATCATTATCCATCTAGGTCTCCATAATTCCTTTGCTGGCTTAAGTGTAGATTACAACTTCTTGTTCAGTATATGTCAACTTGTCTCCTGAAAATCCTTGTGAATAATCCAACTATGCATTGCTTGAATTATTCACCTATTTATT
Source organism: Phrynocephalus forsythii (assembly GCA_029282475.1). Classification (NCBI taxonomy): domain Eukaryota; kingdom Metazoa; phylum Chordata; class Lepidosauria; order Squamata; family Agamidae; genus Phrynocephalus; species Phrynocephalus forsythii. The sequence goes on from JAPFRF010000005.1 coordinate 57,826,923, forward strand.
CATGTATGATAGGGAGTTATGAGTATGAGTTTGCCCTGTATATTATAAAATAATTTTAAAATTGTTTATGTGTTTTCATGATGAGAAAAGTGTCAGGATTAGAACAGCCTGTTTCTATAAAACGCTTGTAAGGGAAATGTACTCATAATTTTTGCCACTGTTCAATCCTGTTGACATTTTAAGATGCCCCAGAGAATTCCCATTACTATATGGTGTAATAATGCACATCCATGGGCACTTGGAAGATATAGTATATTCCAATAATCACATTTCTATGGCCATTCAAGACAATTTGTTTTATAGACATTTGTGTACATCATGTGAAATAATACAAGACAATCATCTACGTGGGCAGAATAGGTTTTTATTGGAGATGGCCATTCATTTTTGTTTCTCTTAGGAAATGAATACAAAGATCATCACCACAGGTGATGATCTACAGCCCTGTATCCTCCCCCCAAATTGGTCCAGCCACTTACCAGTCTCAGCAAAGTGTGCACAGCTATTGTCATCCTAGCTGCATCAATAGCAGCAGGAGCCTAGCCAGCTCTTTCATGCCTCTTCATACAGCTGACCACTCATTGGCAGGGCAGGGGGATTCTCCATCTTGTCCCACAGTGAACTGGTCAGCGGTATGGAGAGGAGGGAAAGAACCATCTGGGCTCTCCCTACGATTGGAGCAGTTAGAAAGACAATGGTAGAAATGACAATCCACAGTAATTGACTTGATGGTGGGGGCCTATCCGTACTCTTCCCATTCCACTCAATGTATGTTCACAGAAGGGAAAGTAAAGATTAGAAATGAAATGAACATGAATCACCAATGAGCAAGTACTGTCAAAAGGTGTCATATTCATGAAATAAGGATTGCCAGCTCTACCCTAGAGAATTGGCCCTGAGATTCGGGTTCTGGAGTAGACTCTTCATATCTCAGATTTTGGGCTAAAATGATAGGCCATGGGATGCTGCAAACCATTAACTCTAAATGTTGGGATCATTTTCTATGCCATGGGGATTCTCCATCCATGTCCTTTTCATCGATATGCATGCTATAGCACTGTTGTTGCTACTAGAACTGCCTTGCTGGAACAGGCCACAGCCCATCCAGTCCAGCATTCTGTCTCACACAGTGGCTCACCATTTACTTCAGGGCATTCCCAAGCAGATGTTTTCACTACTTACGATTCTCTGCAAATGGCACTGAGATATATACAGCCTATCTCTACAACCCAGAGGTTAGACATGGGCACGGAGCGGCGAAAATCTCGTTTCCGTTTTTGGTTCTCGTTATCGTTACGTAACGGGTAACGGTAACGAGAATTACTCCGCTCCATCTTGAACTCGAACTGAAAAAGAAAAATTGGGTCTGATTTTTCGTCGTCGTTCATGGCATCGCGGCGATCGCGCGATGCCAAGCAGCACAGAAAAAAAGTTTAAAATAATTAAAAACACCCTGATTCCCGGCCAAAAAAGCAGGCGAAAATATGCCTGCCTCAGTGAGGGCACCTACCAGAGAGGGGTGGTTTCTGGGGGGGGTGTCCCCCGGCCTTCCCCCCTCTCCTGTCCTGGGCTGCTGGTACCAGGCTGGGGGGGGCATCTTCGTCATCTCCATTTGCCATGCGGTGGGGGGGGATCCAAAATGGCGACCGCAATATTTATTTTTAAATCGTGGTCCAAAAACCCACCAAAGCACCACACAAACATTTGAAAATTAGTTATTTTAAATGCCTGATTTTTTTATAGTAGCAGCAGTGGGTTTTTCTTGCAATAAAATGTCTCCATTGATTTTATTTTATTTTTATTTTTTTACACCTGCGCAGTGATGGGCTGGCCGTGGGATGGGACCATGCAAATTTTTGGACCCATTCCACCAATCGCATGGCCAGGTTTTGACTGAGACTTCTGGATGTGCCAGAGGGCATAAAAAGCCCACTAACCCGAACCCTAACCCGAACCCATACGCCAGTACACTGTTCTTCTTAGTGGGTCAGAGGCACCCAGAGGTGCAGCCCACTAACTCACCCTAACCTTAACCGTAACCCTAAGCCTAGCCCTTACCCTAACCCCAACCCTAACCCAGATCCGTACGCAAGTACACTTTCCTTCTTAGTGGGTCACAGGCACCCAGAGAGGTGCCTCCCACAGCCCACTATCCCCTATCCCATTCCCTAACCTGTACGTCAGTACGCTAGTACGCCCCCCTTCTTAGTGAGTCAGAGGCACCCAGAGAGAGAGGTGTCTCTGCCACTTACCCCCTACCCTAACATAATGTATGGTATGCGGCGGCTTCGCGTTACGCTTCCCTTCCCTTCCCTTCTTAGTGGGTCAGACGTCAGAGGCACCCAGAGAGGTGCCTCCCAGAGCCCACTTACCCCAACCCTAACCCTAACCCCAACCCAAACGACAAACGGAAACAACAAATTTTTGAAAATTATCACGACAAACGGAAACGAGCCGAAACGGACCCGTCCCGACAATCGAAAACTCGACACGTCATTTTTTCTGGTTGTGCCCATCCCTACCAGAGGTTGTCCTTAGGCATTCATGATAGCCATGTTAGCTCTCCTTCAGCAGCGCCTTCTCTTCTATGTACCTAATACCTATTAATTTTATCTTTTATGATGGTTTCCACCACTTTACCTGGGACACTTGTCAAACTGACCAGTCAGTAATTTCCTGGATCACCTCTGGATCCTCTTTTGAAGATTGATGTTACATTTACTACCTTCCAGTTATCAGGCACAATGCTTGATTTGAAGGAAAGATTATATATTTTGGCTAGGACATCAGCAATTTCATATTTTAAGTTCCTTGAGAACTTGTGGATGGATGCCGTCTGGTCCTGATGATTTGTTAGCATTTAGTTTAACAAGACATGCAAGGACCTCCTCCCTGGTTATTTCTATCTGGCTTAATTCCGGTTTCCCTACCTACAAAAATAGGCTGTTTGGGGCATGTGGTATCTGTTTTCTTCAGTGAATATTGAAGCAAAGAATTAATTGAGTCTTTCTGCATTTTGTTTCCTCTTTAATAATCCCTTGCCTTCCATTGTCATCTAATGGTCCAATGGCCTTCCTAGTTGGGTTCTTCCTTTTAATGTACTTAAATAACTCATTATTTCTTCAAGTGTTTCTAGCTATACGCTCCTCCAAGTGTTGTTTTGCTTTCCTGATTGTTGCCTTGCATTTGTTCTGCCAGAATTTATGTTTCTGCCTGTTGTCCTCGTTTGAACAAGCCTTACATCTTCTAAATGATGTTTTCTAACTTTTGATCACTTCCTGAACAGCCCCTGTAAGCCACATCAGAGTCCTCTTGGACCTGGCAGTGCCCTTTTTCCTACTGGGTATGCATTCCAATTGGGTCTCTGTTATTGTTTTTGTGACCGGCCTCCATGTCTCTTGGAGTGTTTGGACTCTCTCAATTTTCCCCTTCAGCTTCTTTTTTACTAGTTTCTTCATCCTTGGAAATTTTCCTTTATGAAAATTTAAGGTCTGTGTTAGATTTTATCAGTAATTGGCAGTGTATGGACATGGGGTCACAAAGAGTTGGTCACGACTGTAACGACACAACACATGATTAAGTCAAAAGTAATTGTGTTCTGGTCACTGTTCCCTATTGGATCAGTCACATTAACATTTTGCACCAGATGCTGTGCATTACTCAGGATCAAGTCAAGGATTCTTATACCTCTAGTTGGGTCTTCAACCATCTGTTCCAGGGAACAATCATTTAGCATATCTAGGAACTTTATCTCTTTATCATGTGCTGAACAACAGTTCACCCAGTCTATGTGAGGGTAATTGGAGTCCCCCAAGGGCTGCAGAATGTGAGAAACAAATGCCTTTGGCCAGATCTCTGGCAGGCTGCAGTGGAAATAAAACACCACAGGGGCCACCATTAGATGAGGGAACACTGCTTCTTAGCATCACTTGTGTCAGCAGAGCCCATGCCTCCTTCAGACCTCACTGACTGAAGGGGCAGATGGAATGCCACAGTAACTTTCTTGGTTATGTAAGCATTAAAGAGCTGCTTCCAATCCTTTCTCTGCCCAATTTGGCTGATATGAGAATTGATTACAGCAGTGATTCCCAAACCTTTTCAAGTTCTGACCCCCTTTTATAATAGCCAAGTAACCTGTGACTGTCCCCACCATATTTGCATAAGAATGTATTTTAATAAGGTGAAGAAAACAATTTTTACAGAATATAATTCTAATCTATTAATATTCATGTAATTATCCTCCTCCTCTGTGACTCAAGAGGGGCCTGGAGACATCTCCCTGCCCAGGTTCCCTCATTGCTGCACCCAAAAGAGCATGAGACTAATGGAGTGAAAGGCAACACCCCTGTGTGGCAACAATCTTTCAGTCCTGCCACCATCTTGGGTGTCAGAATTCCCAATGTGCACTGCATGCTTACCTGATTCAGACATCTCTGAGCTGGGCAAATGCTTTAGTCTGAAGGGCTGACATCAGCCCTCCAAAGGTGAATGTGGAAAGTACAGAGAATTGAGTGAGAGTGGCTCTTTCAGATGGGCAGTAGTGCACATGCATAAAAGGAAAATAACTCTAAAGGGGAACAGAAATAACTAAGAATTCTAGATTGCCTGCAATTTTATTAAATTGAATTGATCTATCTCTGGACCAAGTGGCTTAAAATAAAGCAGCATCATGTATAACATATTTAATATAATAAATATAAAAAAATAATCAAAACTAAAAATATTCTTGTGACTCCCAAGAAAACATGTGGCCCAGTTTTGGACAAATGTCATCTAGGCGGTTTTTCTATTTTTAAAACATCTTATTCATTCTATATACCCTTTTACATGCAATCACTTTATCACTTATTTAAATTCTGCTAAATAGTGTGTGTTTAGTGTGTCAATATAATTTGTTGGTGCTTCTGAATTTAAAAAAGGCCTATTCTTTCTACCTGCTTCACTGCTAGGCAGTGGTATTCACCTCCCCTTTGCCCCCTGGCTCAGTCTTTTCTAACTAGGGGCGGAGAAGAGAAGACCCACTGCATGTACTTTTATGGGTGGCACATCCAATCTCGTCTGATTTCGGAAGCTAAGCAGGGTCGGTCCTGGTTAGTACTTGAATGGGAAACTACACCAGGGAATACCAGGTGCTGTAGGCACCTTGAGTAGGAACTAGCAAACCGCTCCAGGATTCCTGCCAAGAAAACTCCATGGACATGGGGTCACGAAGAATTGGTCAGGACTGTAAGGACACAATACACACACTGCTGGGCAAATTCCACACTGCCAAGAGAAGGAAGGGGATAAAGGGCAACTGCTACGAAAGCTTACATTCAATAATTAAAACTTTAGGCATTGATCTTTTAGGTGCCACCAAGCTTTTTGTCGTTTTTAATTTTGTTTCCCCCTATAAGGCCCAGATTCCGTTTGGGCGGGGGCAGCTTGCAAGCCTCCTCCTCTTCCTCCCCCTCCCCGCCTTCCCCCCTCTCTTCAAGAAGGCCTGCCGGACCCAGTACTCTCCGTCGCATCCCCCCCCCCAACTTTGCAGGAGCCGCTGCCCCGACTGCGTTTGCCTTGCTTGCTCGACCTGTTGCGGCAATGGCGGTGCAGCCTCCCCCCAACCCCACCTCCACGGACACTCGGGTACCCCTCTTTCCCCCATACACACACACCATGGGAGGCCTGCGGGCCCCATTCCCAGGCCCCCGAGAGAGAAAGAGAGCGAGCGAGCGAGCGAGCGAGCCCAGGTGAGCCAGCAGGCAAGGACATGCAGAAGGAGCTGGCTCGCCCGGGCAGCTTCTGAGCCTTCCAGGCAAGCCCTCTCGGTCTCGGTGGCTTTGTTTTGGAACTAGGGCCGGGAGGGGGCGGTGGCGGCGGCGGCCCCGTCTAAAGGCATCTGCCTTTCCGCCGCCCGGCGCTGCTCAGGCGACCCGGGGCCGTTCCCTCTCGGGCAGAAGCCGGCAGCAGCAGCGGCGGCGGCGCTCCCTTTCCTCCGCGGCAAGCGATTCTTTCCAGGTTCAGGCTCGCTGCGCTCGGCGCTCGACTGGTACGGTTTCCCCGAAGCCCGAGCGCCGGCTGCCTTGGCGAGCGAAGGCGGCGCAGCCCAGCCCAGCTCAGCCGAGCGCCGAGTGGGATTTTCAGGAACAATAACAGAAGCGCTCGGGGTTGAAGGAGCGGAGCCGCGCCGAGCCGGGGCCCCCCACCTCCCTCCCTCCCTCCCTTATCCGGCCAGCCTGCTCGGCCGCTGGCTGGCTGGCTCGCCCGCCTTCCCTCCCTCCCGCCGGGCGCCCTGCCTGCCTGCCCTCCCTTCCCCCCCCCCCCCCCCGCCGCCTCCTCCCCCCCCAACTGCCCTGCTCCATAATGTACGCCTTCGTGCGGTTCCTGGAGGACAACGTGTGCTATGCGCTGCCCGTGTCATGCGTGCAAGATTTCAGCCCTCGATCCCGGCTCGACTTCGACAACCAGAAGGTCTACACCGTCTACCGCAGCCCGGCCCACGACCCCGAGGACGGCGGCGGCGACGAGAGCCCCGGCGAGTGGGGGGAGCAGCAGCAGCAGCAGCGGCCGCCCCTCCACAAGGCCCAGATCCTGGCGCTGGCAGGTGAGACGGCGACCGGGGGTGGGGAGGGGAGGGTGTCGTGGGGTGGCGGGGGTGGGGTGGCGGGGGTGGCTGGAGGGCTGGCTACGGGGGTGGGTTGGGTTGGGGCGGCCGACCCTTTGGAGGAGAAGCCGGCTGGAGGCCAGACCACTTAAAAGCTCCCAGCGCTAGCGGGGTGGTGGTGGGGCGGAAGAAGGAGAGAGGAAAGGCGGGTGGGAGAGAAGGAAGAGGCCCGCTATTTGTGCAGCGACAGGGCCAGGCCCTCTTCCGCCTGTGTGTATGTGTGTGTGTGTGTGTGTGTGTTGTGTGTTGTTTTGTTTTGAGGGAGGGGTTTCAGTGCCTCTGGAAGGAAGAAGCAGGAAAGGGGCCTAGAAAGGGTCCCCCCCCCATCATCCTTGCTGGGTTCTCACGGCCACAACCCTGGCCGGTGGGAAGAAAACCCCAGGGAAGACAACGACGTCGGTAGCGAGCGACTCGGGTGCTGATTTCTGGGCGCTCCGGTGCTCGGAGGAGGCGGCTCTAGGGGAGGGTGGGGGAGCTTCCCTTAAGGTTGAGACAGGATGACAAGAATCTTGAGAGATGATGATAGAATCTTGAGACAGGATGATAGAATCCAGACCTTGTCATGACATCGGATTTTGACCATCTTCTCTCTGTCATTAGATGGTCAAAATCGATGTCACCACAAGGACTGGAGAAAGGGGAGATCTAGAGCAGGTGAAGGAATACCTGGAAGACAGGCAGGAGAGGCGAAGATGTTAAGAGAGCTATGTATGAAATGGCTGAGAAGGCCTGGGGCGTGATAATTAGGCAGGGAGGGGGCGGGGTGCACTGTATGGCCCTGAAGTGACAAATAGTAGAGCAATTAGGACAAAGGGTGTAGTTGTTGAAAGAAAAGCCAGGCTTTGGGGCAAAAAGAAGAGCCCTTTTTGGATGATACCAAAGGGCCATTTAGCCCAGTGTCATATTTCCTGCAGTGGCAAGCCTAATGTTTTCAAATACCAAAAGAAGTGAAGGTAGCTACAATCAACTTGTGCCTTGAGGACTTTTAATGAAGAGGTGTATTGCAGCTCAGTAGTTATTTCTGTGAAAGTATGTGAGCAATAGGCATTGGTAGACTGTCCAGTTCTTTCAAGAACTTGTCATGTCCAAGACCTTATCATATTCCAGTGAGTTCTATAAATTTTTAGGGTTTTCCCCTTGTTGTAGATGTGCTTTCTGCCAGTTCCATTAAGTGCATTCTGGTTATATGTGAGTGGGAGAAGAAGAAAAGATAATTTATATATGCTTTCTTCCAAGTGTTGTATAACAACTAATCACAAAGGACTGTGGCATATAGGCCATGGTGCTGCAATGATCCCACATCCTAAGATCCAAGTACTGAGCTAAACAGAATGTCTAATAGTACTCCTTGGGTAGATTTGATTGAAGAATGACAAAGAGAAATGATAAGTAGGTTTTACTTAAAAGTTTACTAATCTGGAGATAAAGAGGATCACAGCCATGCACAGGCTCAGATGGCTTTAACAAATAATGTTACTCAGCATAATCACACTTCTCATAGCAATGAGACTCAGTTTGTTCATAGTCTAGAAAGAAAAAGGTTGGTCATGTTCAGTCCTTCTTAGATTCTGTGATAAGATCTAGGACAGTGATGGCGAACCTTTTAGAGACTGAGTGCCCAAACTGCAATTCAAAACCCACTTTTTTTTTTTTTGCAAAGTGCCAATACAGTAATTTAACCTGTATACAGGTGACTATGAAGGGGCGATGTTGGGTGCCCACAGAAAGGGCTCTGAGTGCCACCTTTGGCACCCGTGCCATAGGTTCACCGTCACTGATCTAGGAAGGCGAGAATAACAGTGGAGAAGGCCCAAAGGAAAAAAAAGGCATGAGTGAGACATTCTGTTTGGTACAACTCTGTGTCAGCAGTAGTGACAAAGAGTGTTCCACTACCATTCTCTCTGCTCAGCATCTAGTGTTACTTTTTTGGATGTAGAAGGGACTGCTTAAATAGCTTCACATGTGAACTTCAAGAGATAGTGAAGGCCTAGCGTGATTTATTTGTGAGTTACTTCAGGATAAAAATGTATAATACATGTCCTTCACAACTTACACAGCACAATTGCTCTTCATTGAGAGTGTGATTTTTAAAGCATACAGTATGACCCCCTTATCCGCTGATTCATTAACCACTGATTCACTTAACTGCGGATTGAGGGGAAAAATATTTAATACTGTCGCAAACAGTAGCCACAAAGCCAGTGGCGAAGAGGGCGGCTGGCCGCCGGTGGCAGCGAAGAGGGAAGAAAACAAAAGAAAGCTTACTGATGCCAAGTCCTCCTCCCCGCTGCCACCCCGAGCCCGGCAGTGAAGAGGAGGGCTCAGCATAGGTAAGTTTTCTTTTGTTTTCTTCCCTCCTCACCACTACCACTGCCACCCTGCTCCTGCAGGCTGGCCGCTGAGCCCATTGGCGAAGAGTAGGGCTTGGCATCAGGCTTTCTTTCCCTCCTTGCTACCCCCCCCCTCGCAGGCCAGCCGCTGAGTCCCTGTGGCGAAGAGGGCAGCTGGCTGGCAGCAACAAGGAGGGAATAAAACAAAAGAAAGCTTACCGATGCCAAGCCTTCCTTGTCTCCTCAGCCACACTACAAGCTTTTGGGGGGTGTAGGGGGTGAAAGCTTTCACTCCAACACCCTAGCACCCCTGCTGCCACCATTATCCTCAGATAAAAGCATTTGCTCTTATTCACGGATTTTGCTATCCGCAGAGGGTCCCAGAACCAATCCCTCGCGGACACGGCGGTCGTACTGTAGTAACTCACAGTAGGGAGGACTATTGAATTGTTGGGGATTTGATGAGTCAACTCCCCCATAAGTTCCATTGATTTTAGTTGCAATTCATTGTGCTGCAGGATTGTTGCTTTCTTAAAGAAAAAAAAGGACAAATACATGAAAAATAGGTCCAGACAATATGGATGCTTAGTGACAAAGTGGTTGTGTGAGTGAGGAGATAGTGCCGACCTTCTGGCAAATGGTATTTTATTCCCTAGTAAGTTTTGGGAGTACTGTTAGATTCAGCCCTTTGGTTTTGTTTGGACATTCAGGTGGAATGAAGCATTTTTGTTGCCTGAGGCTGCTGCACCAACTCTGATTACTCTTGGACAGAAGTAGCTTAGCCACATTTACCCATATTTTCATCCAAACTTAACTTGCTATGTGAGGAATGGTACATGGTGATCCCTCAAAGATTTCATAGGATCTACATGGGGATTAAGTAAATAGGATATCCCTTTGTGGAGGCACCATATTTGTAATGCTGTCTTTGGATTTGTATGCCAAGTGGCTGCTCATGAATTTCTGATGCCAGGTAAACATTTTTTCTTAATCTGCTCTGGAATTTGACTTTGTTTCTTGTTGCTTTTAATTTCTATAGAGTCCACAATTGTTTTGAAGAAATTCTTTCACAACTATAGTGAAAATGTTTATTATTATTTTCCTCACACCTATGATTTTTACCTACTGATGTCAATTTTGAGGAACAAGTATTAAACTGCCGTTCACCTTGGCTGTTTTAGACAGTGTGGAGGGAGAGTGGGAGCTGCAATTCAACTACATGTGGGGGCTCATATGATCTTATCTCTCTGTGTGCTCTGTATCCACCAGAACAACAGTTCCTTTCTGTAACTAGAGCACAATAATACTTCATTGCTCAGACAAATGTGAAGTGGTGGCATTTATATAGTGTAAAGATGCTAGCTACTTGGCATGAGACTTAGATTTTTTGAATAGCAGCTCCTGCTTGGTGAGTTAATTTTCACAGAGGAATGTCGAATTAAAAATTGGTAAAAGAATGTAAGAGTTCTCAGCGCTCCACATTATCACACTCATGATTCTACATCAATGCATAGTTTTTGGAAGTTCTTGCTCTTCTCTGAGGTCACAGACATCCATTGGTGTAAAATTTATAACATGGATGAGAATGAAAAAAATTAGTTAGAGAAGGGAAGATTTCTTAGAGTAGATTGAACAAGCTGCATACCACAACTTTAAGAGTCTTTACCTGCCTTTAGTGGTGTGATGTTTACAAATGTTACACCAGACTTCTTGACAGAAGCTCAGCCCATCATGAGGCAGTCCTCTGTCCTGGAAATTAGCAGTTGAAAATGCTTACTTCTTTGGAGTTGTAGTTATGTGTTGAGTTCTCATTGTTGATGGTTCTTGGATAGATGTTCAAGGAGATCTTATAAGTTCTCCTTATCTCTGAAGGCCTCTTCACACATTCCCCTCTCAAGATATTTGAGACATCTAAAACATGATATATGAATGAGAAAGTTCAATGCCTTAAAGCAGTGGGGTTGGGATGCCTTTGGGGGTTGAAGGGCCATTTCGCCATGAGCCAGTGAAGAAAAAAGCACAAACAGCTTGGGTCTGGAGGAGGAGGGGGAAGGGGGAGAGTGAGTTACAGCATTATAGGCTGCAGGGGATGTCAGTCAATGACACCGGAGGCTGTGGTTGGCTGAGGGTGCCTGCAGAGGAAAGTTCTCTATGGCACCTGCAGCAGTGGCCTGTCAAAGGGGGCTTGTGGCCTCTTCCAAGCAGGGCAAAGTGGTCACCACAACATGAGGAACTGTATTAAAGGGTTGCAGCATTAGGAAGTTTGAGAACCACTGCCTTAATGGTACTGTACACTTACTGGAGTGCTAAATAGGTTTTAGCTCTCTGTTAAGGATACGATTAGACAGGGCTGTGGAGTCGGTAGATAAATGTTCCAACTCCGACTCCTAAGTTTTTTTGTACTTCCGACTTCAACTCCGACTCCCCGACTCCGACTCCTCTGTATTAATATGTGAATGTATTTTATACATTCCTTGGGGGAAAGAGCCGACCCTGTGGGACCCCACAAGGGAGCACCCAGGGAGCTGACAGCTCCCCCCAAGCTGCACACGCTGGGGCCGGTCTTCCAGGAAGGACCAGATCCAGCTGAATTCTGTGCCCCCGATCCCCACCCCGGAAAGCCAGCCCAGCAGGATCACAGGCCACTGACAAATCCAGGAGGACCAACAGGGTAGAGCAACCCCTGTCAGCCCCCCGGAGGAGGTCATCTTGCAGTGCAACCAAGACTGTCTCAGTCCCCCGATACGGCCTGAACCTGGACTGGAATGGGTCAAGGACTTGTTCTTCCTCCAGGAACAACTAGATCTGGACAGCAGCCACCCTCTCAATGACCTTGCCCAGGAAGGGGACGTTGGCAATCTGACGGTAGTTGGCCAATTCGTCCAACGCCTGGGCAGATTTCTTTAGGGTGGGCTTCACCACCATCTCCTTCAGGCGAGAGGGAAAGACCCTCCCTGAAGGAGGCAGTTGAAATAATGGAAGCCCACTCAGTCATACAGTAACCCCCCGCCGATCGCAGGGGTTAGGGACCCACCCCACCCGTGATCCATGAAAAACCGCGATATGTGGAAGCGGGGGGGCTGGGGGCAGGGGGGCACGATCGTGCACCTGTCTGAGAAGTCTTGGGGCGGTGGGCGGTGGCGGTGGCAGGGGGATCTGACCTCCCGCCGCTGCCTGCCAGCGCTGCCCGAGACTTCTTGTCCAGGGCCGTCTCCATTCAAATGCATTGCCAATGCATTTCAATGGAGAAAATTTTCCCCATTGGAAAACATTGGCTCAGTGCTTTCCAATGGGGAAAATTTCTCCATTGAAATCCATTGACAATGCATTTCAATTGAGATTGCTACCCCCCACCCCCCGAGACTTCTCGGAGGGACCTGGGGGGCAGCGCAGAGCAACCCGATCGCCCCCCGCCCCCCGCCCGGCTCCAAGCCTTTTCGGAGGGGCCCAGGGCCGCTGCGGGGAGTGACCCGATCACCCCCTGCCGCCCCCCGCCTGGCTCCAAGCCTTTTTGGAGGGGCCCGGGGGGCTGCGGAGAGCGATCTGATTGCTCCCTGGGCACCCCCCCGCCCGGCTCCAATCCTTTTCGGAGGGGCCTGGGGCGGCTGCGGGGAGCGACCCGATCGCCCCTGCTGCCCCCCTACGTGGCTCCTAGGCTTTTTGGAGGAGCGGGGGGCAGTAGCCCCCCCCAGCAGTGCAGGTACTGCGATCCCGCGATGTAGTGGGACTGTGGTACCTGAACCGCGAAATGGCGGGGGGTGACTGTACTCCCTCCCACAGATTTAATAAGCCATGCAGGACAAGCGTTGAAGGGGGAGGCCACAGGCCTGCAATAAGCCAGGGCCCTGGAGGCCTGAATACTATTCTTACAGTAGAGAAGTCATTAATTATAACTTTTTATGAATTGGGACATTTAAACTTGCATTTTTAAAAAATTCCAATCTAAATTTAGTAGGAGTTGGAGTCGGAGTCGGTGCATTGTTTGCCGACTCTGACTCCGACTCCACAGCCCTGCGATTAGAGCCATAATATTAATTTAATTTAATTTATATAATGCCTCATTAGCGCAGACACTATTCACTATTCCATTATTTATGGAATAGTTGTCCAGTTAGATGTCCTATTTGTAGACAGTAGAATTCATTGCCATAAATATCCACATCACTTTGAACTACAGTATTCAGAAGACCCAGTGTGACATTCCAATATTTAGAAAAGATATTTAAATAATTTAAATTACCAGTATAAAAGCTTTTTGCACAATTGATGAATGTGTTGCTTGCAATAATTTTTCTACAATAATTGGTCAATGCTGATATACAGTGAATGCATTATAAATAATCACTTTAAAAATTGAATCAGCTTAAGTTTTACCAAGTTCACTTGAGCTTAAATTGTAATGACTAATTTATGTTGAATAATGGCTCCAAACCTCTTGTATAGTTATGCTTGCAGAAGAGAACAGGCATAACTGACAATTGCAAATTGCTGCTACTTATCATGTCCCCACTTGGATTGCTTATTGTGTGTTAGTGACTTGATACATGACCAGGAATTCTATCAAAGATTCCTTAGCGAGCAGCAATTATTTGCTGTAAGTTACAGCATTTCCCATCTGCTAATATAATTATGGAAGAGGATTTTGGCCAGAGTAACTGTATGTTCTGCTAAACAGTTGCCTACAAGGTCTGTTAACGTTGATAGCTAACCAAAATTTGTGGCTGTTACTGTTTCTAAGCCTTTTATCACTCTGAAGATAAAAGGAATCTGAAGGTCTTAGAAGATTACAGGTGAAACTTGAAAAATTAGAATATCGTGCAAATGATCATTTATTTCAGTTAAGTCAACTCAAAAGGTGTGAAACTAATATATGAGATAGATTCATTAATGCAAAGCAAGATATGTCAAGCCTTCCTTTGGTATTATTCTGATGATTCTGGCATACAGCTTATGAAAAACTCCAAATTCACAATCTCAGAAAAGTAGAATGGTGTGAAAAGGTTCAATATTCTAGGCTCATAGTATCCCACTTAATTAGCTAATGCATCCATAACTCCTGCCAAGGGTTCCTGCACCTTTAATAGTCTCTCAGGCTGGTTCAGTAGGAATCACATTCATGGGAAAGACTGCTGACCTGATAGTTGTGCAGAAAACCATCATTGACATCCCCATAAAGAGGGAAAGCCCCAAACGGTACTTTCAAAAGATTGCAAAAGAAGTTGTATGTTTCCAAAGTGCTGTATCAAAGCACATCAATAGAAAGTTATGTGGAAGTGAAACGTGTGGAAGAAAAAGGTGCATACGCAGCAGGGATGATTGCAGCCTGCAGAAGAGTGTCAGGAAAAGGCAATTCAAAAGTGTTGGGGACTTTCACAAGGATTGGACTGAGGCTGAAGTTAGTGCATAAAGAACCACCACACACAAACTAATCCTGGACATGAGCTTCAAATGTTGTATTCCTCTTGTCGAGCTGCTCCTGTACACTGTTGCTCAGTGGTCCAAAGTCCTCTTTTCTGATGAGAGCAACTTTTGTATCTCATTTGGGAACCAAGGACCCGACTCTGGAGGAAGAATGGAGAGGCACACGATGCATAGTGCTTGAAGTCCAGTGTGAAGTTTCCACAGTCTGTGTTGATTTGGGGAGCCATGCCATCTGCTGGTGTTGGTCCACTGTGCTTCATTAAGTCCAGGGTCAGTGCAGCTGTCCACTAGGATATTTTGGGAGCACTTCATGCTTCCTTCCGCAGATGAGCTTTATAGAGATGCTGACTTCATTTTCCAGCAGGACCTGGTGCTTGCCCACACTGCCAAAAGTACCAAAACCTGGCTGAATGACCATGGAATTACTGTGCCTGATTGGCCAGCAAACTTGCCTGACCTGAACCCCATGGAGAATCTATAGGGCATTGCCAAGAGAAAAATAGGGGACATGAGACAACAATGCAGCGGAGCTTATTGAAGCATCCTGGTCTTCCATAACATCTCAGCAGTGCCACGGGCTGATAGCATCCATGCCATGCCACGTTGAGGCAGTAATTGATGCAAAAGGGACCCAAACCAAGAACTAAGGGCATATGCATGCTTATACTTTTCAGAGGTCCAGTATTGTTCTATTTCCAATCTTTGTGTTACTGAAGTTATGTAATATTCTAATTTTCTGAGATGGTGAATTTGGGGTTTTCATAAGCTGTACGCCATAATCATCATAATTATACCATATCTTGATTTGCATGTAATGAGTCTATCTCATATATTAGTTTCACCTTTTGAGCTGACTTACTGAAATAAATGAACATTTGCACAATATTCTAATTTTTTTGAGTTTCACACGTATTATGAGGGCAAGAATGAGTCTCCACAATACTTCCAGTTTTCATGCTTGGAAGGGGAATGGAGATGCATGTTTATAGTTACTTTGAACTTTTGGGGGTACATAATAGCAGCAAAACTTTGCATTTCTCATCCTGTCTGTCAACTGAGATTGTTTGGAGTTGCAGTCCAGCAACATCCGGAGGATCCATCCTTGTGATGGATGACACGGGCTGGATGTGATCCATAGAGTCCCTCCCAGCTCTGAGTTCTAAGGTTCTTGTTGCTGTTATCATATGGATGAAGGTACGTTCTGCTTAATGCTAGTCTTTATCAAGTTGAATGAATGTACAGTAAAGCACTAACATCTTGATGATAACAAGGAACAGCAGATAGCAAAAAGTATTAGCAGGCCAACATGGAAGGAATTCAAATATCAAATATTTTGATACAGAAGTTTCTCCAGTTGTTAACTGAGGCATTATAATGGAAGCAAAAATCCATTACTCTGATAGGCATCCAGATTTGTTACTATTCATGAGACCCACATTTTTCACAGGCACTTTAATGGAATTTCTTCATAATAAAATTTGCTGAGGTGATGCCTTTCATTTCTATGGAGGCCAGTGTGTTACTGACATGCATTTGTGCTGGGGTTACCGTATTTATCGGCGTATAACACGCACAGGCGTATAACACGCACCCTCATTTTAAGAGGGAAATTTCAGGAAAAAAATTAAATTTCAAATAAAGAACTTTGAAGCAAAATAAGGGTAGCTCAGAACTTTTTGCAACAATTGTAAGAAGTGTTAGTTCTCAAAAGGCCCTTAAAATATGTGCACACCCAATATTTTACAAGGTTCTTTCCAACACATGTGAGTTAAGGAACAATGTTTATAACACAGACCTCAATGAAGTCAAAGGGACTTACTCCTAATTCTAGGACGTAAACCTCCAGACTTTTGCTACTGAACCCTTAACTTGGAACATAGCAGCGAGGTTTTAACGTGCTTTCACCTCTTCTCTGAATGGCATTCCAGCAACTATGCACATTCTGCCCTGGGGCCGGTCGTTAAAGCCGTTATTGCAGGCGATGGAAGGCTACACACATTGTTTCAAATGAAAAGAGGCCTTCTTGCGCCTGCACAATCCCTTTCCCGTCAAGCTGAAGGTCCAGAGAGAGGGAGGGAGGGAGGCATGTCCGCGCATGCCCCTCTGGTATCGCCTTCTTTTCTGTTGCTCTCCGGAGGAGGCGTGCGCGCGCGCGTGGCCGAGGGCTCTCAGCGGCGGCTGGTGCTGAATGAGAGAGAGCAGCGGCGGCGGCGGCTGAGGGGGAATCGGGCGAGGCGCTTCCAAGGTGGACGCCGGTGAGCTCGTTGGTGTTTTTTTTTTTTTAACACGAACGCCGGTTTGTTTCTTCGGCACCCCTTGCCGTTTCTTGCTCGGCGGCGGCGGCAGCAGGTGAGCGGCTGAGGGGGGGGAAGCGAGCAGGGAAGGAGGGGGAGGGGAGGGGAGGGGGAGGGGGGCCAGCTGGCCTTTGCCGCCGCCAGCAACCCCCCCAAGGGGCTTCGCCCATAAGCCCCCCACTCCCACCCACCCACCCACCCCGCGAGTCAGGGACTGGCGCGTCGTCCGTTCGCCTCATCCCGTCCGCCGTTTGGTTTTCCGCCCTGGGGGGTGTTGGGTTTGTTTGTTTGTTTGTTTTCGGGTTAGGTTGCGTCCCGGCGGCAGCAACAGCGGGCTTCTCCTCCCCACCACCCGCCCCTTCGTTCCTGTCCTCCTTTAACCCGCTCCGTTAACATTATACCGGCGTATAACGCGCATACATGATTTGCCCCCTATTTTCAGGGGGGGAAAGTGCGCGTTATACGCCGATAAATACGGTATATTGGGTGTAGCTCTTGGTCTGTCAGCCATCCCTGGCATTGACTGAAAACTGGAGGACCAGGGTGGTGATGACCACTGCAGCTTCTTTCATGGTATCACCTCATGTCTACCATCGCTGGGAGGGGAAGACTGACCACTATAAGCTTCCACTGCCTTGTGGCTATATCCATTTCTGGAAGAGGCTTCAGGGGTTAACCTCGAAACAAAATCTGGAGCCGGAGTCCCAGAGGCAGTTCATGCGAGAGGGGGTTTTGCTGCTTGGGTAAGTTTTAACTTCCATATTAATCTGCCCAGGCCTTGTACTCTGAAGAGGCCACTTTAGCTTTCCATGCAGTGTGGGAAAAACACAGCTTTTGTAAAGAGCATGATACCATAGTCCAGGCATGTCCAAATTTCGGCCCTCCAGATATTTTGGACTGCAACTCCCACAGTCCTTTGCCATTGGCAATCTAAGCTTAGAATTCTGGGAGTTGTGGTCCAAAATATCAGGAGGGCTGAAGTTTGGACATGCCTACCGTAGTCTCTCAAGACTGAAGGATGCCTATACTTGTTTATCTCTTGAAGACAGGATGGTCTTTGAAGATGTTTCATCATTTATATATCCAAAACTATACCTGAGTGATATCTAATTTCACCATATATAGTAAATATTACCTAAGATTCAAATATCTTTGGATCATATGTTATTCACGAGCCCCTGCTACCAATGACGTGAGAATATTCCTCCTCACTATCATAAGCAATACTGGCAGCTATAGGTATCACTCAGGTATAGTTTTGGATGTTGCAGTAATAATTGATTTTGAAGGCCAAATTGTTATGTAGCAAATTGGCTGTCTAATGAAATTGAAGCACCAAAGTAAATCCTGTAACAGCCCACCAAAAACTTCTTGGCTGTAGTAAGCAAAAATTGCTTCCAGTTAACCAGGCAGGTATGCCATTAAATTGGAGCAGCTTATTTCCTTTTTTTAATGTATAACAATTGCTAAACTCTTAACATATAGTTAAAGGGTTCATGAAAATTTTGTAAACCAGTAGCTCTTTTGGTTGATCCAATGTCTTAAGAAGGCTGATATGCAGCTCATTTAAAATTATCTTCTTGTTTGATCAAAGGGAACACAATAAGAACTATGTGCTTAATATTTAAAAGAGGTTTTAAAAGGGAAACCTATACTGTATGGGATATTTTAAATTACATTCATAGGCCAGGGACTCGGATTCCACCCCCCCCCCCCCCGAAAAGCAGACATGGTAAAGTGCCTTTGAAATCTGTTTTGGTTTGAAAAGATGTTTTCTAACTAACAGGTTGATTAGAAGGGGAAACCTCTGTTTAACAATCTGGTGTCTGAAGTTCCTTTGGATTTCCAGAATTCATTCCTTTAAACCTAGTCTTGTATGTGACATGGAATGTAGATATGTAAGAATGCATTTGTAGGTGCAAAAAACGTTAAGTGTGAGTGCCATATTCCAGTGTTATTTACCATGTCTTAGGAGTTGAAACATTGCCAGAAATTATTACGTTTTGTTTTTGTCAGGGAAATAATATTTCTTCAAGGCACCTCATGCCTAGTCTTATGTATCTAGTATTGTAAATCAGAGAATATCTTCCTCATATTGCAGATGAATTGCAACTGAGGTTCAAAAGTGCTTTTTCTTGAAGAGGTTTTTCATTTAAAAAAACCTCTATAAATCTGTGATGAAGTTTATCTTAAAAGTAACTGGCTAGGAAAAGAACATCTATCTTATTGCACACTCAAATAGTTGAAGAAAACTTTATAAAGATTTTTGAGATGCTGTCTTCTGCTGTGATGCACTTAGCTTCATTTCCCTGAAGTAGTAGCTTTCAGTGTACTGTATATACTTGAGTATGTCACCCGAGTATAAGTCGGGGGGGCTAATTTAACCCCAAAAAACTGGGAAAATTTATTGACTCAAGTATAAGTCTAGGGTGGGAAATGCAGCAGGGCCTGGCAGCTCCTCCTTTGTGAGATGGGGGGGGTGTATGATGTTTAAAATGACTTTTAGCCACCAAGGCAAGTGCTTGGATTGGTGGCTAAAAGTCATTTTAAACATTGTAGGCCACTCCCCTGCAACATGGGGGGGTCAGGAGAAGTGGTGCACAGTGTTTAAAATGACTTTTAGCCACCGACCCAAGCACTTGCCTCAGTGGCTAAAAGTATTGACCCGAATATAAGCCGAGGACCCATTTTTTCAGTCCAAAATTAGGGCTGAAAAAACTAGGCTTATATTTGAGTATATACAGTATTCACCAATGATCAGTGTTGACTGGTGGAAAACAAAACAAAAGGTAAACCAGTTTTTAATCAGGAGCGACATGTTCAGCAGTAACTAACTGCATAAATGAGTAGTTACACTTTTTGTCAGACAGAAACAGGTTGGACAGAAATCAGTGTAAAACTCAAATTGATTTAAATCATTAAAATATATTTTAAATAAATAAATAAATAAATAAATAAATATTTAATTTTAAATGCACCCTGGATAGAAATGGCTCTCAAATACTGTTTTGTATTGGGACACAATAAATTCTTACAAGGGGTTTGTGTTTTTTTAATCCCACTACAGTCTAGGACCAGATCCTAATAATAATGAGTATTAAGCCAGGTGGAAGTAGAAATAAAGAAATAAAACTCTGAGTCACAAACCAGCTGGGAGCCACTTGTAGTCTTTTGGTCTTTTTTGTGACTGCCATTCTAACAAGATTAGTGTGACTGCTAGTTCTATATAGTCACATTTTTGTTTGAAGGAGTTGGCAGATTAATGTCATATATGCAAGGAATAGGAAATTAAAGCTTTGC
Source organism: Phrynocephalus forsythii (assembly GCA_029282475.1). Lineage (NCBI taxonomy): Eukaryota > Metazoa > Chordata > Lepidosauria > Squamata > Agamidae > Phrynocephalus > Phrynocephalus forsythii. The sequence goes on from JAPFRF010000005.1 coordinate 57,846,911, forward strand.
ATCATTTAGAGAAATGGAGGGGGAGGATGTTACATTTAAGTCACAGAAAGGAAATTACTGTTAAATATCTGTCAAAATGCAAGGGCCGTTTATTGATATCGTATATTAGGTAAGGATACTGAAATGAAAGTTCTGAAGAGATATTACAAAACACCTTTTGATTGTTTCCTTACTAAAGCGAGCACAATTTTCCCCACAAAAATGTTGAGCTGGAGGGATCCCTAAGGTCATCAGGTTGAGCCTCTAGTAAAGCAGGAAATTGTCAACTAAAGTATCCATGACCAATGGCCATCCATTCTCAGTTTAAAAATCTCCAATGAAAGATTTGAAAGAAAGTGTGCCACCTTTCAGAGTAGTCTCCACCAGAATTCTGCAACCTATTTGGTACTAGGGACTGGTTTTGTGGAAGACAAATTTTCCATGGACCAGGAGTGAGGAATGGTTTTGGTAGGATTAAAATTTTCCCCACACTGTACAGAGCTTTTATTTGTGTGTATATATGCTCGTGCAAAACTCCCCCCTTACCCCTGCTGGTTCTGTTACGACCAAAATAAAAATGGTTGTGACAGGTGTGCAGGGAAGAAAAAGTGTTTAGTTGCAACCTTCTTTCTTGTCATTTGCACCCCTCTATAATGTCCTGTCCTCTGGTGCCACAAAAAATAAGCTGTTTGCATGTTCCATGTGACCACTTTCCAAATATGTGAGGATGGCTATCATATCACCCCTTAGTCTTCTTCACTCTAACTGTACTGAACTCCGTAATCATTCTTCATAGGACTTGGTTTCCAGACTTACCATCTTTATTGCTCTCCTCTGGACCCTTTTTAACTTTCTAATATCCAATGTACGGCAGTTTATTAAAACTATGTTACACAAAGCCAATGTATTAAATATAGTAATTACTTTGTTTCTCTAAAAATAATAAATGACTGAACATTATTAGCTAAAATGAGGAAGAAGAAAAGGGAACTAAATGGTTTATGTGAATAATCTTGTTGAAAATATGGAGAGAGAGAGATATTAGGAAGCCTAGTCACAGTTTAGAGTTGAATGTGATTGGTAGTCAAATGAGAAGCACATTGCACAGTGGGGTAATATGGGTTTAGAGTAGTCTAAGTGAACTTGAAAATTTAATTCACATAAGGCTAATATGTCCCATTGCTTATCATAGCAACACCTTCAGTTGGCCCATGGTGTCAGTGGGGATTTTGTGAGTCACTCCTCCATGAGTTTCAGGGATTTAGTGGGTCTACTCTAGCTCTGACTTACTATGCTGAGTAACAGGATTTCATCCACTTAGCCACTTTGTCTCTCAAGCCATCCAGCTTCTGTAGTAACCTCTGTTTTCAAAGGTGCTAAAGGCAGTCGTGACTGGAAAGGCTTGCCTCAAGCCCTCGCTCTGTTTGCCTCATGATCTAGAAGGAAAATGCTGCTTGTTGTCACTATATGTGCTTTTTCAGGGGAGAAAATGGACATGCCCTGTTTGATGTTCCTTTCTATGTCTTACTGTGTCTGAGAAGCAAGTCAAGGAACATGTATAACAAACCAATGCAGTGTGAGTCATTGATAGGAAACATGTTTTTGCAACATATGTTTTGGTTGGGGTTTTTTTTTTTGTTAGCCTTAAGTGGCAAGTCAGCGTGTCAGGGTTTGTTTTGTTTGTTTGCCATTGACTGATATTTCTGTTTTTACTCACATTTCTAGGAATTTAAAAGATCCCAAGTTTTCAGTGACTAAGCAATTTTGTTGCATTCTGCACTGAAGGAATTTGGCATAGATCAAAAGATTCCCCCCCTTCTGTTTTATCTTTGCAACAACCTTGTGAGATCAGTTGGCTAAGAGAATATGACTGGTCAAAAGTGGCTCAAAAGTTGAAAGGGACCTGTGAGCCTGGATTTTCAAAGTCTTAGGTCTCAAACAGGGACTATTTACCTGCTTTGGAAAAAAAAATGATAGTAGAAGCCTTGTCTTTCATTTTTTGCATGCACTGAAGTGTTATTTCTAGTTATTACATATGTTGACATATGTATGCTGGGACTATAACAGGTTCTACTTTTAAAATACTTATTAAAAAGCAGTGAAGAACTTTAGCCTCACCTTTTCTGTAATTTGCAAAATGGGAATTTTAAGTGTTAACCCGTTAAATAAGTTGAACACAAGTAAGGCACTGGTGGCTCTATTTTTTCCTCTTGCAGAAACGGTGGTGAAAGTATCAAAATTGTCAGCCCTCTACATAGCTTTTTAATCCTTAGACTCTGTAGAGCAGTTGAGTTTCATTTTACACTGAAGACAGTCATACAGTGGACCCTTGTATAACAGTTTGTATAACATAAAATTTGTACAACATAAAATATTCTGTAAATAGGGGAAATTTGCTTAACAGAATCACCTATGGGCCAAATCCGTACAACATAAAAATGGGATTACTCCATTTTCAATGCATTCCTATGGGAAATTTGTATAAAGGAAAACTTGCTTAATATAATTTGATTTGGAAAGAATTAATTCCTTTATACAAGGTACCACTGTATATGGGAAAGTTTTTAAATGGTCTGGCCTCTTTTGCACTTTATTTGAATGACCAATTTGATGACTGTGACCGATTTTATTTTTGTGTAAATTTACAGAAGATAAAACTGACCTTGAAAACAGTGTGATGCAGAAGAAAATTAAAATCCCCAAACTGTCTCTCAATCATCTAGAAGAAACAGGGGAAATTACAGATTATGGGGATGAAGATATGGAGCTTAGACACTGTAAGGTATTGAAGTTTTGTTTGGTTCTTCTTTTTATGCTTTTGAAAATGCCTGATTCATTTCTGAACTCTGGTTGTCTTTCAGTCCGTAGGGAGAAAAGATCACAGAGAAATCTGTGTTGCAATCTTGTGCACCATTTCACAGGAGTCAGATGCATTAAGCAGAGTGAAACCTGCTTCCAGTTAAACATACACCATGTTATTGGACTAAGACTTATTGGCATTGATATATGATCAATTGCTTTAAGTGTCATTTAGAAAGAATCATTTATTTCATTTTGTGTATCCAGGCTCCTTTATTTGGGAGTTTTTGAACACTCTTTCACTGTGGCCCAGAGGTTTGGGTTTGGTTTTTAAATGAAGGTCATTTAAACACTTTTTAAAATGAACACTTTTAAAAAGTGTTTTAAGTGAAAAAGTTATATGCCCACTTTAAAGTAACATCTGCTGCAAGACTTAGGTAGGAGTTTTAAGTGTTTGTTGTTTTTCAGCATTAATTCCAATAGATACCTCTGTGATAGATCAGATTTTGTGAAAAAGCAATGGGAAGCATAGGGCCCTTCAACTCCTTGTGTCCCTGTTTGTTTTGCAAACCTGGGGTCTTCTAAGATACTCCTAGCTAAAAAAAGGAAAACATAAAGAAAATGAACCACCCTAATCAATGACATCGTCATCATATGCATACGACATGCAAACATTTATTCTAAATTTTGCCTTGATTAACACGCAATGCCTTGATATACAAGCACTGGAGCAGGTCACATGATCACAAGTGAGCCAATGGTGGCTTTCTCTTCCTCCCTCCCCCCTGCTGGATTGTGGGTGATTGTCTGGAACACTCTGTCTCATGCAGCTTCCAAAGCAGAGGTAGGATAGACGAATAGAGGTCTCCCTTGCACCAGCCAGGGTTTTATTTATATTTATATTTATATTATATTTATATCATTTGTTTTCAACATTCTTTCTTATTTTTTCAAACCATTTCTAGCCATGGGTAAGCTAATAAAGTTTGTATAGGGGCTACAAATTGCACTTTATTATTGTCACATTAAATATAACAGAGTAAAATCCAGTTGTTAGTCCCAAGCAGAGCAGATTCCACAGCCAGGTATGTAAACCATGGTGTGGCTGTGACTTCTGGCCAACTTCTTTTGTGAGTTTTGGCATTTTGTGTATACAATATGTGGTTCTGTGGGATTCCAGAATGAATCATCTTAGTTTCCATGATTTCTTAGGGGGAAATGTGCTTTGATATAAGAGTTTTTGGTTTTCACGTAAGTTTCCGGAATGGATTATGGTCATAAACCAAGGTATTACTGTACTTATAAATTATGGGATCACCTATATTTTAAAAATTAACTTCTCACATGGCCTATGTCTACAGAACAGTTTGGTAGCAATACAGCAAAGGTACTCTATTGATGTTTGACTGCTGATTAAGTTGCAATAATAAACAGTACAATGTGAGGTATAAAACAACCACATAGCAGCAAGCATTTTTATCATAGATGTTAGACATAACCAATACTAGAAGAAACATGGTTTCTTCATAATAATTGTGTAGGATCTTTTTTCCTATTTGTGATAAGATAAATCTTTATTAATTTCACATCGGGGAAATTTCCTTGTTACACAGCTCCCAATAGAAGAACAAGCAAGAAGGATAGGTGCACAAGAAGTGTAAAGTGGGAAAGAAAAAAAAGATAATAGAGATTATATAAAAGAAAAAAAAATCAATATACAAATATACACTATAAAATTTGGATATAAAAATTGAATGTGAAAAAAAACCTACAATATACTAAAATCCTCATGTGAAGTTAAGCTACCAACATCATAACCTTTGGAAGCAAATTGGCTCAAGTTGAGAAATCACTGTGGACCTAATGTGCTCAGTACAGTGTCATATTGCGCTGCTGTAACTGTGCAAGAGGATGTTGACGGTTGATGCCAAATCATGTGTTGATGGCTGCTTTAATTTCTCTCTCTGGAAGTGAAGATGATAGTGGAAAAGTGTCTGAGAAATTATGTGTAACTTTTGTCTTAATATTTGAACTAATACAGCAGTATCATCTCTCTTGTGAGGCACCATCTCTCTTTAGGGATATGTGTACTACACATTTCATAGTGAGGTTAAAATCACAGTGTATTGCTTCATGCTGATAACAAATATAATAATGGCTAAAAAGTAGATTTTCTACCTTTTCCCCCTCCTATCATCAATATTAGGATTTTCTCATTCCAGAGAACATAATGCATCAAGTTAAAGAAGACTGTACAGAGGCTTTACCATATTTTTCCATCAATGAGGCACTGCACTATATTAGATGCCCCCCACTTTTAAGACTCCAAATTAAGAAAATTAATAAATCCTTCTTGAGTTCTCCCCCACTCCACACTGTTTCCTTTCCTTTCCGTATTCTGAAGACTCCTCTCTGCTTTGTTTTTGCAGGAACGAACCCTTCTTTTTAGTGTGAAAAGGCACCTCTTAATGGGTTCCTCCACTCCCAAGCCTTTTCCTGCAGAAAAGAAGGCTCTGGTCCTTGAAAAAACAAAGCACAGAGGAGTCTTCAGGACATGGAAAGAAAACAGCAAGGTCAGTTTGGGTTCTCCTCCACCCCACCCCTGCCCCTCGAGAAAGGCTTACTTCTGTGTATACAACCCCCTTTAATATTTAGTGCCATGATTTTAGGAAAAAAACAGTGTTGTATACATGGAAAAATATGGTATATTTTTCTAGAATCTTTCAAGTGAGTCAACTAGAAAAATTTATACATCCCTATTTCATCTCAGAAACAGTATCTAGAACAGTATCTTCCTTTAGTATCCAAATTATTGCACTATGCTCTATTTATCAATGATAGATCATTTATCAGTGTTTTTTTTAAAAAAAACCTATTTTAAATTATTTAATTGTAGGAGTAGACCCCACCTAGTATTTATCCTTTGATATGGTAGATTTCACCCCACCGTTATTTAATAAATAGGTTACACATGTGCAACATGACATCATGAATATCTCTAAACCATTGGCAATTAAAGTCTTCCTTTGACAATTTCAGGCCTGACTGCATTGTGCATGAGTTGTGTGCACACCAGAATTCCTTCATCAGTTTGTCTACTGATGAATGGTTGTCCATTTATATAATAGGATTTCTTCTTCCTCTCTTCCAACCTGCAACCTCCCGTGTGCTCTGGAGATTATTTGGAAACAATTCACTAAAACAGATTTGGGAAGCATTGCAATAGGAATCCACATTGCCAGGGATGTCAGTTCTGCTGGCAGATTACTATTGGATAAGCTCCTGTATAACTTAAAGTTTGGTAAAAGCAGCTTTCATGACTGATACCAGTTTTTGAAGCTTGTCCACCTAGGTGCTCATGTTGTCTTCTGCAGCATGCTACACATGAAGCAGTATCCTTATATCACATTTATTATGGTCACAGGTCTGACTATCACTCATAGTAGTGACCTGCATGCTATTTCAGGTGTCAAAGAGCTTGTCAATAGCTGTCAAACCTTCATCGTTCCAAATGACAGATAAGAAGTTTTTCCAAAGCAATTCTTTATTCTTGATTCAGAAGGAGGGTTTCTCCCTATCTAACTGTAGTCCTCTGATCTTTCCTAAATATTTTAATAGCTGAAGAACAACCAGCTGTAGTGGCACAGTTCTTCATGCTGGGAGCAGGATGCTGAACCATGCTGCAAGCCTAATGGTTTGATTTATGCTTTTTTGAAAGCTTAGTACTGTTCAGTAAAATGTGTCTATGTACTTACCAGATATTGAAGGAACATCCTGTACGTTGTTGCTAAAAATGGTACAATCAAGCATTACTGAATTGCTTTCTGTAAGATAATCTACAATGCTACATTTATATCTAGATAGAAAGAGAAGAGCTGCTTGTAGGACAGTATCAAGATGATATGAAACTGCTCTTAAAGGAAACTGCCTTTCCTGCCATAGCCAGAAAAGTATGGCCAGACATTTTCTGGATGTAGCACAAAACAGTATAATTGCCAAAAAAATTAATAGTACTGCTTTTGTTTCAATTTGATTATGCTTAAAGATAATATTTTTTTGACTGTTGGAAGCGTACAAACACCATTACAATCATAATTGTGAGGTCACAAATAAAATGCAGTACAATTAAAATACAATTAAATCAGCAAGGATTTTCATTTAATCATCTGTAGGGCTTGCCTGCTCCTTGAAAGCATGCATACATCAATACATTAAACACAGAGGTTCATTTTGAGACTTACATGAATAGTTGATCTCTTTATTATAGTTCTTCACATTTCACCATTTATCTGCAGTTTGGATCACCATTCTCCATACATATACATGTATATGTTTATCCCTGTCTTCTGGAGACAGGGATAAACAGTGTGGTGGCCAAGTTTGCAGATGACACAAAACTTTTCCATGTGGTAAAAACCAGAGAAGATTGTGAAGAGCTCCAGAAGGATCTCTCCAAACTGGGGGAGTGGGCTGAGAAATGGCAAATGCGTTTTAATGTAACCAAATGTAAAGTAATGCATATTGGGGCAAAAAATCCAAAATTCATCTATCAACTCATGGGCTCTGAGTTATCCGTGACGGATCAGGAAAGAGATCTTGGTGTGTTGGTGGACAGCTCCATGAAGGTGTCTCCCCAATGTGTGGCAGCAGTGAAGAAGGCCAATTCCATGCTAGGGATTATCAAAGGGGATTGAAAATAAAACAGCCAACATTATAATGCCGTTATACAAAACAATAGTAAGGCCCCACCTGGAGTATTGTGTACAATTCTGGTCACCGCATCTCAAGAAAGACATAGTGGAACTGGAAAAGGTGCAGAAGAGAGCGACTAAAATGATTACTGGGCTGGGGCACCTCCCTTATGAAGAAAGGCTGAATTGGGCCTCTTCAGTCTGGAAAAAGGCGCTTGAGGGGGATATGATTGAGACATACAAAATAATGCAGGGTATGAGTAAAGTGGATAGAGGGAAGCTCTTCTCCCTCTCTCAAAATACCAGAACTAGGGGACATACACTCAAATTGAGTGCTGGGAGAGTAAGAACTGACAAAAGAAAATATTTTTTCACCCAGCGCGTTGTAAGTCTATGGAACTCCCTGCCACAGGATGTGGTGATGGCATCTGGCCTGGATGCCTTCAAAAGGGGATTGGACAGATTCCTAGAGGAAAAGTCCATCACAGGTTACAAACCATGATGGATGTGTAATCTCTTTTAAACCAGGGTACTTCAAGGACCAGATGCAGGGGAGTGGTATCAGGAGACAGATATCTAGTCTCATGCGCTCCCAAACGCATCTGGTGGGGCCGCTGTGAGATACAGGAAGCTGGACTAGATGGGCCTTTGGCCTGATCCAGCATGGCTCTTCTTATGTTCTTATGTTCTTATGTTCTTATCCTGCTGTTTCCTTGCATTGTCTCTTGGAAGGTGATCCTTCGTGTTTTGACTCTCAAGCTATTGAGATTTTGTTTGATGCTGCAGTTTTCTTTATATGCCCAGTTACATACTATTGAGGAGATTTTATACGACTAGAATTTCAGCTGTCCATGCCTTTCCAAACTAAATTTTGTATTTTGAATTTCCTGCTGGGTGAGCTAGGCTGACCTGGTAATGAATGTATTTTTCCTATGGCTTCCCAAAGGGAATTTTCTGAAAGATATTAGTATATTTTCACACTTTTAAAAATTCTTGGGAAAGCCAAACCCCAGAAAGATGTTCTTCCCAACATTTCCTATCAGGTTTCTTATCCACCTGTGCCTCCCAGGTAGTCACATCCTTTTGAAAGATTGAGCCAGCAGGGAAGAAACTTTGCTGAACAACAATCTTTTAAGTGTTCCTAAGCAAGAGCATTATATCCATCAGAGGACCTTATGAGTTTCAGTTCCTTATGTCTTTTCACCCAATCTGTTGAACTGAAAGTTTGGTGGGTGGGAGAAATATAAGGCCTGGGTCTTAAGGATTATGTTTAAGGTCTCAGCTGGTTGCAGAGATTCTTCCTTGTCAGTGGTTGTCCCCATCTCTCATAATGGCAGGGAAGAGGATGATAGTAAATCTCTTATGGGTTGAGCCTAAATTTTAGAAGTGGGAATCAGCTTGACACCTGACATTTTACATAATTAATATTGCTAGATATTTTATTTTGTGAGCATGATGGAAGGTTGCTGACATCATGTACTCAGTCATCCAGATTAGTCATTGTACCAATTAACAGAAAGCTAGAGCCAGTTATATGGAATTGCTCTAAGAAATGATAAAACTATTTTAATATTTTTAAAACAAAACCACTGTTGGACAAGTGGTTGTGTTCTTCTTTATGGCAGCTTTTTGTGTTGTTGTTTTGGTCATAAATTAAGAAACGAATAACAAGATGGTGTTACCCTGTTTTTGTTTTTTCTATTCTCAGAACACACATTTGATTTGTGCATATTTATAGTTATTTCAGCAAAGGGTTGCACTTAAAAGGGCATGTTTTATATTTGCTGTCATTCTACAATGCTATGCTACCAAGCATGTTGCATGGTAACTAGGTTTTGGTTAGATTTACTGTTTTTTTTTTTAAATATATGTTGCTTGCCAGTGACAAAGATTGTTCAAATTTAAGCTGATCTCCTATAATGGGGAGATATTTTTATGAATTCTTTTAAAGATTATTAGATCTCTGTGATAATAATGCCTTATTTCATATCAGGAAATGAAGAATTTTGAAATCATACAGCTGTGGCAGCTTGCTTTCCAAACACTCCACATGAACCATCACTATTAATATGTATAAAAGTATTCAGTTTAATTCTCCATCTGGATGAAACCTCAGTACCTCTGTGATATACCATAGAACATACATAGTTGTCACAGTATTAGGTTTAATTTTACTTTTTATTTATCCACCCATTCTTTTTCTGTTGCAAATTAAAATTAAATTGCACTGTAATAGAAAAATATGACTGATATATGCTAACATGTCTGTTTCTGTGCATCTATTTTTATGTGTTTATAGTTTTTCTCACTCAATAATATTGCTCCTCAAATAATAATAAAACTAATTTATAGAATTACACAGATTTGATCCCCACCTGCTTTGCTTCAGCTTAAAATGGAAAAACACATCCAAGCAGTTGTCAGTCATGGAGGATAGTGTGCCAGTCCCCTCAATCATTACTCTCCACATGAAAAAGTAGAAGGGTTGAGAAGGACGGCCCTTGCTGTCTATGTGGTTCTATGTTAACTAGGATTCCAGGGATTTACATTTTCAGATTCACATGGAGGACTTCTATGGCTAGAAAAGACTCTTCAGACATAGCTTTTGTGTCAAGGGTGTACCTTCCCTTCCTTATGTATGATGTACGCACACTTACAAAATCCTTAAAATAGGTCAAAACCAGTATATTTTTAATACTCTTGCTGATAAGCTAAAAGGGGAACAGGTAAATTTGCTCCAGATGATCCTTTTCTTATTTGATCACATTGTGGCTTTCTTCCAGTGATCCTGAGCTTTTTCTGGATTGAAATCAGTCATATAAAGTGGGTTAATCCCAGGGGTGGCCATAATGCCATATCTAGAGATAATTTGGACTTGTTTTGTGGCTCTAGTGACCTCCTTAAAAACTTTCTTTCTTTCTTTCTTTCTTTCTTTCTTTCTTTCTTTCTTTCTTTCTTTCTTTCTTTCTTTCTTTCTTTCTTTCTTTCTTTTATTTTTTAAATCTTTGTTTCTTTCTTTCTGGGCATTATTTTTTGTGAATCTTTGTTTCTTATTCTCAAAGGCTTGTTTTAAAAAGGGAAATGGCATAAGCAGAGGCCCAAAGTGGATGTGAGCTATTTCTCTTAGATTCTCCATACCTAAAAATGTTTTAACATTGTTTTAAAAAAGAAGCCAGAAATGGCAATTTCTAGAGGGCTAGAGGCCCAAAGTCCGTTGTGCATCCCTGGTCTTCCCATGTATTCTTAAATTACCAGGGAAGAAATGTAATTGTTTTTAAAAGGCCCATTGTGTCCCCAGATTTGGACTTGGCCTGGTAGGATCCAAAGTGTGTGCTTGTCACCTACTCCAGCTGTGTCCAATCCTGTTCTACTCAAGATTCTGGAAGAAAGCAGGGACATTTTTGCAAAAAAAAGTAATACAGTAAAGAGACTTTTGTTTGAGTGGTAGATGTTTTTCTGCATCTGGCCCCATTTCAAAGGGAAAAAACTCTCAAAGTCTGCCTGTCTACTTGATTCAACATGTGCACGCACGCACGCACGCACGCACGCACACACACACACACACACACACACACACACACACACACACACACACACACACACACACACACACACACAAGTGATTTAAAACTTTTGTTAATTCTGTGTAATGAATATAGCTTTCTGGATGGTTTGTCATTTATGCAATAAAATAACTGTACAGTATATGAAGTATGTTTTTAATGCATATGTTTTCCTCAGAGTCTGTAATGAAATGCCTCCTTTGCACCTCACTATAGCCCTGTAAGCATGTGAATATTAACACAGTGTTTTCTTGTAACAGAGACACGATGGAAGGAAGCAAAATGAAGGTACACACAAAAGCATTGAAGCAGTTGTTGCACGCCTTGAAAAACAAAATGGGATGAGTCTCAGTAGCAGTTCAAGTCCTGAGGCAACATTTATGGAAATGTCAGAAAGGATGAACAGTATGGACGATGCTGTAGTTCCTCGAGTTCTTTATGAAGAGTTGCTGAGAAGTTATCAGCAACAGCAGGAGGAAATGCGACACATTCAGCAAGAACTTGAAAGAACGAGAAGGCAGCTTGTTCAGCAAGCAAAAAAGCTAAAGGAATATGGGACATTAGTGTCAGAAATGAAGGAGCTTAGAGACTTGAACAGACGGCTACAGGATGTACTGCTTCTCAGATTGGGTAGTGGTAAGTATTTTGATGTACATGGGACAACTTTTAAAATATTCTAACTTGTGCATAGAGTTCTAGCTATGTTTTTGCATACATTTTAGAATTGTGTTCTCTTCTGCATTGAAAAATAAGGTTGATCGCAGATAAGATTGAATTGGTTTTCCCAGGGGCTTGTGCATGTTCATTTGTGTTGTGGCTACAGATAGCAACTTCTGGTCTATGTATCCCATACCCATATTTTGTTAGCAAATAGAGTGCAAATGTAGAAATCTGATGCTATTATTCTCCTATAATATCACTGTGATATCTAGTATTATAGTGTGTGTTTTAAAAATAAACTTTAAAAAGGAAACGCAACACACTTCATTAAAAGGAAGAAATATTTTTACTTTGAATAAATTCTATTGTGTTCAGTGAAGACTTACCTTCCAAATTGTAGGGGAACTCTTCTGTGCAAACATCATTTGATCCAGTATATATCTCAACTCCAGTCTAACTCAGCTAAGAACACAAGGTCAAATAAATTCCTTTCAGGCCTTGCAGACAGTTTCATGGTCAGAAGGTGGAGGAGGCAATAACAGCTATTTTAGATCTGATCTTAACCAATAGGGAGGTCCTTGTAAATGGGGTCAAAGTGGTGGGATCTTTAGGTAGAAGTGACCATGCTCTTTTGGAATTAGTCATACAGTAGGAAGGGGAAGCTAAGTATAGCCAGACAAGCATCCTGGACTTTAAGGAAGCCAATTTCTGTAAACGTAGGGAATTATTGGCTGTGATTCTATGGACCAAGACACTGAAATAGAAGGGAGCCCAAGATGGATGGGAATTCCTTAAAAATGAGATATAAAAGGCACAATCTAAAACAGTTCAATTAAGAAGAAAAAGGAAATCACAGTGGTTAACTAAAAAACTTTCAACTCAGCTAAGTATAAAACAAAACAAGTATAGTACAGGAAATGGAAATATTGGGAATACACCAAAGAATATAAACAAATAGCCAGTGTATGCAGGGGTATGGTTAAAAATAAAAAGGTAAAGCATAGAATGAACTTAGACTTATCAGAGAGATTAAAGATGGTAAAAAGTTTTTTTAAGTTATGTCCACAGCAAAATGAAAAATAAAGAAATGATAGGGTCTCTGTGTGGAGATGATAGCTAGTTACTAACAGGAGACAGGGAAAAAGCAGAATTACTCAACACCTTCTTTGCCTCAGTTTTCTCCAAAAAGGAGATGGGATGAAGAGTAGATGATGTAGGGTGGAAATGGCAACACGAATAGGTAGAGAGATAGTGCTGGAACACCTGGAAACCCTAAATGAAGTCTCCTGGGCCAGATGAATTACACCCAAGGATAGTAAAAGAACTGGCAGAAGTAATTTCAGAACCATTGGCAATAATCTTTGAGAATTCCTGGAGAACAGGGGAAGTCCCCATAGATTGGAGGAGGGCAAATATTGTTCTCATCTTCAAAAGGGGTAGAAAAGAGGACCCAAATAATTACCGCCCAGTCAGCTGGACATCAATTCCTGGAAAGATTTTAGAGCAGATTATAAAGCAGACAATCTGTAATTATTTTACAAGCAATGCTGTCGTTGCTAAAATTTTCTTATTTAATTTGATCTCTTTCTTTGATAGAGTTACAATGCTGTGGATATTGGTTATCTTGAAATCAACAAGAATGATATACTTTTAAAGACATTAGTAGAATGTGCTACTGTTAGGTGGATTTGTAATTGGTTGACTGATGGTACTCAAAGGGTGATCATAAATGGTGTCTCTTCAGCATTAAGAGAGGTGACTAGAGTGGTGTCCCAAGGTTCTGTTCTTGGTCCAGTGCTATTCAGTATCTTTATAAATGATTTTGATGAAGGAATAGAGAGTAGGCTGATTAAATTGACAGATGATATCAAATTGGGAGGGGTGGCTAATTCCCTAGAGGATAAGATCAAAATCCAAAACAACCTTGACAGATTAGAGCGCTGGGCCAAATCTAATGATATTGGTTTCAATAGAGGGAAATGTAGGGTCCTGCATCTAGGCAGAAAAAAAATGAGTTGCACAGATGTAGGATGGGAGACTCCTGGCTGGAGAATAGTATATGTGAAAACGATTTGGGAGTCTGGGTGGACCACAAATTGAACATGACTCAACAGTGTGATGCAGTGGCCAAGAAAGCCAATGTGATCCTTGGTTGCATCAACAGAAGCATAGTGTCTAGATCTGGAAGAAAGGTCCTCTGATGAGTGGCTTAAGGACCTGGGAGGCTGAGATACGATATGATAGCCATATTTAAATATGTGAAAGGATGTCATATTGAAGAGGGGACAGATTTGTTTTCCATGGCGTCACAGACTAGGACTTGGAGTAATGGTTTCAAACTACAGGAAAAGAGATTCCATTTGAACATTAGGAAGAACTTCCTGATAGTTAGAGCTGTTTGGCAGTGGAATATGCTGCCATGGAGGGTGGTAGAATCTACTTCTTTAGAGGTTTTTTAAGCAGGGGCTGGATAGCCATCTGTCCCCTCCGATTACTTTGATGGTTTCTTGCATGGCAGGGGATTGGACTGGATGGCCCTTGGTCTCTTCCAACGTTATGATTCTGTGATCCACAGATACTGTTTTTTCAGTGTCCTGTCATGAAGTGTACCATAATGAAGTTGCCAGATGCCACCAGACATTCAGTAGCTGATTCTGTTTGTAAGGGAGGAATAAAGGGGTATGACAGTCCATATAATGAAGGAATCACTACCTTTAGAGTCCCCTATCAACCTGACCTATACAACACATTCCCACTGTCAGATTTAGAAAAGTTTGTTAAGATCCTTCTGTGTATTCCTGTGGTTCATGCGGATGAGTGCAGGGCTAAGGTGGGAAACTGCAGCAATAAGAACATTTCCTTTTTGGGTATTTTTGAATTCCTGTGTCTTTATGAATCTCTCCCTGACTTAAAAAAAACTGGAAGGGAGGAAAGATGAATCCATTGCAACAGTATGGGAAGGATTCAGCACCCTGGAGAAGGCTGACACTCATGTGTAGGTCTTCAGAAATAACAGCAGCTCTTACATATTTCCAAAGTTAGGTTGGTTCGCGGGGGGGGCAGAATTGTTTCCAGATTTTTCTGGGAATCCAGGGCAGTTTGTTGCATGTTGTTTGCCCTGTAGTTTCTCCTGAAGAGTTGAACTATGGCTACAGCAGATTGAATCTGGGTATATATATTTTGCTTTGGCTTTCCACATGTAAGTTTTATTCTCAGTGTTCAGATTTTGTCTGCACAGTTTGTAAAGTTTCCTGTCCTTCTTGTAAGTTAGAACAAACCTCCCCCAAATCTGATGTTTTTTTCAGTGAGAAGTATTTAAAAAGTTCCCTCTTTTGACCATAGCAGTGTAATTTTCTACTTACATTTTCTTGCTTATTCTTCATTGAGGTTTCATTTAGTGTTTCACTTATATTCTCTAATACTTTGCCCTCCCAGCCTGGAAATAAAGAGGCAAGACACATTTGTGGGATTGAAATTGGGCCACAATTTATTGATATGAAATTCACTCACTTCAACTGTTAAACATCCCTTAAACAGGGGGCTGAATGAAGTGCAAGCAAATAGGTTAATGATTCCTAATATTATTAGAAGGGCGCTGCACACCTATTCAGCACCCTCCCAAACCTGCAGTCTATGCAGCTTCATTCCTAATCTTTGAACCTATTTACACTTAACACCTACTGTTCCTAATTTCCTGCTTCATTTCCTAATTCATATTGAGGGCCTACTGGCTCACTAGGGAATATTATTCAATAAATTTCATCTGACTTAAATTTTCTGCTTGTACTACCTGCCAATTGTGACAAGTTTTATGGACTACCTATTATGTGACTTGTATATGAATCTACTACAGTAACCTCCGGCCATTTCGTGGTCCATGTACTGTGGTCCTGCTATTTGTGGGACCACAGTACCTGCCCCGGATCCAGCTGATTGTCAGGCCTCTGCCAGAATCTATTCCAGAGACTAAAGAGTTAATGCCTGAAGAAGCCCCAGATGGGGTTTCTGGGCTGTCAGCGTGGGCGAGTGGTGGTGGTGGATCAGATCCCCCAATGCCACTTGCCCGGGTTGGTCCGAGAAGTCTTGGAGCAGCCCAAGCGAGTGGCAGTGGGGGATCTGATCGCACCCAGGCCCCACCAGACCTGTATCCGCATATCGCAGATTTTCAGTCGTCACAGGTTGGGTGGGTCCCTAACTATATACATGATCACATAGACTTTTGTTTACAGACTATGTGATTGTATTGACACCATGTTTTCAATGTTAGTTTCCCTCACGCATAACTTTTACATGGAATTTTTATTCTCTCTTTAACTGCTTGTGTTCTCTTGTAACTTCAATTTAATGTTGTCTTTTAATGCTTTATGATGTCCCTAAATTCCCTGTTCTCAATACTTGAGCATCTCTTAATTGTACTGGACAGTATATTGTCCCTCATTACTGTAAGCTTCCTTGAGTCCTTTTCCAAGGAGAAAGGCAGGGTAAAAATACTCTAAAATAATGAATAATAAATAATAAACCTCCCCCTTAGCCTGAAAGAGGGGGATTGAAATTGGGCCAATTTGAGTAGCAGCCAAAAAAATCCCATCCATCCCTTACGTGACCAGCTACTCTCATTCTCTCAATAGGGATGGAGGGTGGAAAGATGGCTAGATCGCAAAAGAGGCCCCTGGCCATGTGGTGAGGCCTTATGAAGATTCTGGCCCCTGCTGGGCAACCCCTAGGCTGCACAAACCTGACACAAGCCAGGCAGGGGGCAAAGTACTATGGCTGATCAGAGCATCCAATGTGAAAAGTCTGTTGAAAAAAAAAAACAGTAATGTGTTAGATTATTATCTTCTGTATCTTAAAGGATTTTTGTGCTGAATAAGAATGGTGGCATAGCTTAGCGGTATAGGTGTATGGCTGTGGAGCCAGAGGTTGGGAGTTTGATTCCCCACTATGTCTCCTTGACAAGGGCTGAATTCAATGATCCATAGCATCCTTTTCAGCTCTGCAGTTCTAAAATGAGTGATTATTTGGAAGACATATATTTTATAGTTATAACAAATGTTACAATTCTAACAGTTTTATAATTACAATAAATTAATGGTTAGTGTTTTTTTACTTATTAATAAGATGCAGTAATAATAAAACATTTTAAAAAGATGGAATAGATTTTCTTTTCACTAATGCAAATGGAGTTCCATCATGTTTAGTTATCCAGTAGCCTCCACCCACCCACCTGTGGTTTGCATGCAGTTAGATTAAATGGAGTTGCCCAAATAATTGCACAACCCTTTAGAGGGAAAGGAAGTATTTCAACTGCTTTCATTCTCTTTGGCTGGTGCAGTGCTGAATGCCTTTTATGCCCTTTGAAAATGAAACTGTTGAGAAGTTTCTGATGTGAGTATGTAGCTAACATGCTTTCCTTTTAGTGATATGAAGTGAAGCATGCCTAAGATAAAACTAGTGTTTATAAATTTTAGAAGGCATAAACAAACAGCCTGCCCAGGAGGGGGTGTTGAAAAGTGTACTAAATTTTGCATATTTCATTTTGTTTTCTTTGATGGAAAAACATTCCAAGAGTGAAGAAAGCAAGGTCATACTTTTTGCACAGGATCTAAAATCCCAAGTCTGTGCTCTTTTGATCTTTTAAATATTTATGTTGCATGCTTAGCACTTGAAATAAATCTTATAAAGTGTGAAACCACATTTGAGGCCCCTCTCCCTTCCATCCCCAGTCACTATCACAGTAAATTGTGATGCCACCAGTTTGTTAAGAAGTAGATTGGAAATGGTCATCTTTTAGAAATATGGGTAACACAACTTCTGATTCAGTTCTTGGTACTTGGGAAGAAATCATCATGATGGCATTTATCTGCCAGAACCAAAGAACACAATGCCCTGTGCAGCCCCCCCCCAACTCAATCATGCTTCTGCTTTTCTTCTGTATTTCTCTCTTCTAAGCATTTGATCTCATACGCCTCTTCAGTATCGTTCCTGTTTGTTGATAATATAAATTATTTGTAAGTGTCACACAATCAATAGTCCCATGCTTCTAAGTTGTGCACTGATATTTGGTGTAATCTTGTTTTCGAAAGTGTGTTCGACATCATCTTGATACTCCTGCTCATCTGAATGATGGTGGCTTTTTAATTGATTGCCATGCCCATGAGGTCAAGGTATTAGACTTTGGGCAACCTTTGTTCTTCAGGTTCAATTAAAACCTAAAAGAAGAAGTATATTCTTGCATGCCACTTGATCATTGCAGCATACCGCACATGAAACAATGAGAATTGTCTTCATAGGAAGTGGAACATAACATTGACGTGAAAGCTGTAAAGGTTTCTGGCCTAACTCCCTGAACCATGCTTCATTTCAACTGAATTAAAGAGCAGTAGGGAAGCTGAGTGTGAGAAATGTTGTGTTGAGGAGAGTTACTTTGTGCACAAGTTGTTTTTTCAGACTTCCTTTATCAGCATATATCTTGCCAAAATTCATTTCTCTTTTAAAGAGAAACAAATTTAGGACATGGTTTGAAGGTTTTCAGAGTGGATGGAGTACTTACTGTTCATGTGAAACCTTTCTACATTAAGTGGAGTGAAGTGCTATGGATGGGGCCCTATCCAACTTTCTTTAGAATGTATCAACAGAAAATAGGCCTAAATGCAGTTGAGGTCAATGGGATATAAGACAGGGCAAGGCACAAACAAGGTGCATTAACATCCAGATTTAGAAGCTTTTGTGAAAAATCAGCATGGCGGCATTGTGAGAAAAAAACTTCATTTTCTCTGTTTAATATAAATGTTCATAGATCATCTATATACTGTCTCTTGGTATGGTATCCATGAGCAGTAGCACACAACAATATGGTTCACATGAAGATAAAGTCAAAAAATCTTAGAAGCATAGAATATTTGAATTGGAAGGTGCCCATAAGGCCATTAAGTCTAACCTCCTGCTCAGTGCAGGAATGCAAATCAAAGCAGATTTGACAATTGGTTGTCCAGTTTTCTCTTGAACTCCTGTAGTGCTGGAATGTGCACCACTTTCTGAGGTAATTCTGCAAGAAGTGTGATTTATTGACTGTGAATACCTTGCTAGTACAACTGGTTGGAATCCTGTTGCACAACTGCATGAGCAAAGATTGATTATGTCATCAGACATAGACTTTAATTTTAACTTTCTTACAAGCGTCTCAGGTTCTGAGGCTCTTTAGTCTGGAAAAAGGCACCTGAGGGGGGATATGATTGACACATACAAAATAATGCAGGGCATGAGTAAAGTGAATAGAGGGATGCTCTTCTCCCTCTCACAAAATAGCAGAACTAGGGGACATACACTCAAATTGAGGGCTGGGAGAGTAAGAACAGACAAAAGAAAATATTTTTTCACCCAGCTCATTGTTAGTCTGTGGAACTCCCTGCCACAGGATGTGGTGATGGCATCTGGCCTGGATGCCTTCAAAAGGGGATTGGACAGATTCCTGGAGGAAAAGTCCATCACAGGTTACAAACCATGAGGGAGATGTATAATCTCCAGGCTTAAAACCAGGGTACTTCAAGGGCCAGATGCAGGGGAGTGGTATCAGGAGACAGATATCTAGTTTCGTCCGCTCCCAGACACATCTGGTTGGGCCACTGTGAGATAACAGGAAGCTGGACTAGATGGGCCTTTGGCCTGATCCAGTATGGCTCTTCTTATGTTCTTATGTTCTTAATCCCTTTTGACCTGGGGAAACAGTGGAAGCTTTGGGCCTCTAGGATGAGACCAGCCTTTAATATCTGAAAATCACTGTTAGTGTTCCCAACTTTGGGAGTGGCAATGTTTGGATATTAAAGGTTCCAACCACATTCCTAGGATACAGATCAAAATGGATCCCTAGGGAGCCTCAGAATTAGCCTCTGAGTAAGAAAGCAAAAAGTGTATTCTGCTTATGTACTGCCCCATTCCACTTCAAATAGTCTCTGGGTGGTTTACAGTTTTAATTACACTATGCAGGCTACACATCCCTCCCCCCACAGCAAGCTGGGTACTCATTTTACCAACCTTGGAAGGATGGAAAGCTGAGTCAACCATGAGCCTGCTACCTGGGACTGAACCCAAGGTTGTGAGCACAGTTTTACCTGCAGTACAGACATTTAACCACTGCACCACGGGGGCTCAGGAATAAGTAGGAGTGGTTAAGCTTCAAGAAATTCAGATGTCTCTTGCCTACTGTTCACTTGCTCCCACTTGAAGCAGGAGCAGCTAAAGAAGCCATGGAACTTGGTTCTGTGAACTCTTGATCATGTTGTGCCAATATGTTCTCTCTCTCTTTTTTTAATCATGATTTCTAGGCTATGCATTAAACAAAATATTTGGGAGGTGCCTCCCAGTAGTTTTTTTTTATTCTGAATGTTATGCTGAGGACTTGAAAAGAGTAAAAACAGTTTGATCTAGATGTATGTAGGAATGGAAGAAGAACTATTCAGAATAAATTATTTTTTATTTTGTGAGTGCCTTTTCTCTCTGACAAATGAAAATAATGCTTTTCACTGAAACAGATTTTCCCCATCTTTGGGCTTCTGTTTGTTGTGTTAAGATGATACTTTTCTGTTCACTTTGAGGAACCTTCCATTAGCTGCACAATTTCTTATTTGCTTACCCATGTGCAAAACCTACACATAGAAACAAGTTTTAAAAGTAAGAATGGTGTGTGGCAAATTAGGCACCCAGCACCAATTAGCAAAAACTCAGTAAAAGGAACTGCATGTCTAATTCACAACATGCAGCTTTTAGCAGTTTGGAAATAACTGTGTAGTCTATCTGGTTAAAAGTGGTTTTAATTTGGGGGATGAAAACTGTCCAGAGATTTAGAACATAAATAAAATATTTCAGTGTTCTGTACCAGTGGCTTCTGGGCAATAGAATGTTGTGTTTCTGCAGAAGCTCTTGGATTTTGAATATAATAATTTAGCAGTTGTACTACTTTAGGTAGATTTGTAATGCCTTATTACAAATACAGAGAGTTACAGGGGAGTTTACCCACTGAATTATATTTATTATATAGTGTACAAATACAGAGAGTTGAGTTTCACAGGAGCACCAAATGAAAATGACACAGAGGTTTCAGCTGAGAGGACCCTTTCATTCTGCCAAACAGTTCTGACTCTCTTTTGGGTTGTTTTTTTATTCTCATGCTGCAAAAATTGCACATTGCTAAGGATAATGTTTACGCTCTGATGTGAAGGAAAAATAAGTGCTGTTTGTCAGTTGACATTTCAAGTCATTCTCTTCTCGGGTTTTGCATTATGAGATCCTTCCTTCCTTCTGCTGTGATTATCTCAACTAGCCAAGACAACATAAATAATGTGAACTCTGTCCCGTGAGGATGTGTCCTGGCTTGAATAGGAAGCAGCCTTTTCCTGCTCAGCTAGTGTAAAACATCTGGGGAAATTCTGTAGAAGCTTTCTTTTTTATCCCCAAGATCTTTTGCCTCCAGCACTGCTTTCTTTAGTCCTCCAGGTCTCCTTTTCTCACCACTTCAGTTCTTTCGAGACAGAGGAAGGCTGAGTCCTCCCTTTGTCTTGGAAGCAGCCATGATGGGTAAGAAAAGATCCAGCTTTAGAAGTAGCACGTTATTTTTTACATGCCATGTTTGAGCTGTATTGGTCTTCTCCAAGCCAAGAGGCATTGGATGGAAGGCAAAGGAAGGGCTGTGGTTTTGCTTTTGGAATGGCCACAAGCACATCTCAAGAGGAGGAGCAAGGTGCTAGAGCAGTGATGGCGAACCTTTTAGAAACCGAGTGCCCAAACTGCGATTCACAACCCACTAATTTTTCGCAAAGTGCCAATACGGCAATTTAACCTGAATACACATGGCTGTGAAGGGTCAATGTTGGGTGCCCACAGAAAGGGCTCCGAGTGCCACCTTTGGCACCCATGCCATAGGTTTGCCAGCACTGTGCTAGAGAGATGAGGGCTGGATGACTGGCTACATTTAATGCCTTCTGCTTAGAGCAACCTTCCTTTCCCTCACCCTTAGTCAGGGAGTCCTCAACGTGTTTTTACAACTGCCAGGGGGAAGTGGGTCTGGCATCCTTTCAACAAATTCCTTACATCCTTAGTTGCTGCTCTGACAGGAATGGAATTAACCTGCTGGAAGGCATTCATTTTTCAAAGCAGAAGGTGGAGGCAAGGATAGAAATAGAGTTGGGATGAAAATGGGGTAGAGGTAGAAGGATCATCGGGAAGAAGGAGAAAAAGAAAATGGTATCAGGGAAAGAAGACATTCAGGCATGTTGTTCTTGACATACTGTGATTTTATTAAAAATATTTTCCCTGTATCAGTTTCCATTAATCCATCTAATATGTCAGATGTACGGATGTGCTAACCAGGAAAGTGGTGGTAAATTATGTTTCTTCTCCCTCTGCATTGCCGCTTTTTGAAGAAGACTCCTTTCTTCCCCAAAATTCAAACCTGGGTTAGTCCATATTATAGCAAAACCAGCAAAGAATCTTGTTGGAATACAGGGCCCTATCTCACAAAATGAGCCACAGTTCATGACAGCTTATGCCAGATAAAAATAGTTAATCTTCAAGGTGCCACAGTACTTTTTGTTGTCTTTCCTTTCCAAAGCTCTTTTCAGAGCTACAGTGATAAAATATTTAATTTCACACCTTTTCCTCATCTAAACAGGACACAAGAAATCAGCAGAGATGCAAACATCTATTTCTATGTCCTACAAAGGAGAAAATGTATATGGGTGATGGGGAAGCACTGGAAAAAATAGAAGTATTTTTTTGTTGCAGAACAAAGAGTAAAGCTAGTTTTAAAAGATTCATTTTAGTATAGTTAGAGCCAATTCACTTAGCTATATATCTGTTGGATCTCAGAATCAAAGGTGTTATAACTTTTTATTCCCTTTGGCTGGATTATTAAAGAATCCACAGTTTTAGGGCTTCATGTTGCCGTAGCGATATTTTATGTTGCTAAATATATCACATTGCCTGGTATTTGAACTGGAAGTGCAATCTAGAAGCAGCTGCCCGACCCCATGTGTATTCCACTAAGTTGAAGGGCGGACTTCTGTATATATGTGCATAGAAGCAGTACCTCATTATAGATTATTATGAATGAAATATTAAATGATAAGATTATAGATTCCCCAAGTTAAAGGAATCACCATGGGCATTATTAGTTGTATGCTGAGTCATATTCAGTCTGTAGCTGATTGTGTCAGTGGTGATTTTTTAACTTAGAGAAACTCCCCTCCAAAATTATGCTGGTTATGATATACCAGCAAAAGTAGGCAAGAGTATTTAAGCCATTATAAAACATTTGTCTGGTTTTAATGTAGCTTTATTTAGGTTGAAATATTCAATTCAGATTTATCCAGTCTAATTCAAAAATTCATTGTAGTTCTCAAAATATATATTTATTGCAGACTCTGTACACATATTACTGGCATCTTTAAATGACTTGGTAGTTATTAATTGTTGGTTAGTATTGTAGCATCTATCTTGATCTTGATCTGTTCCAGATCTGTTCACTAGTTTGTTTATAAAAAAATGTTTAAAACATCAAAACAAGACTGCTGTAGCTAACTCTCCATGAAATGTTTGTGTTGAATTCATTCAAATTTAACCTTCCTTTATATGAACAGCTTCAAGAATGGCAAAGACTAGAATTGTGTTTTTAGTGTACAGAATTTGAATTTTAAATCAGATCCATTCTTTATTCCATTGTAATTTCCATGTGAGGAATGGACAATGCAAGGCAAATGTGATACATACTTAACGGCCATTGTCTGTACTATGCAGGTCCTGCCTTAGAACTTGAAAAAGTTGTGCCAGAATCCATTGAACCTGAGCCTGAAGTGCAACCTGCTTTCAGTGAAGAAGCGAACACGTCAACATACTATCCAGCTCCTGTTCCAGTAATGGACAAGTACATTCTTGAGAATGGAAAGGTATTTTAAGAGGCTGCTTCTTATGAATCGTTGAGTGAATTAGAGTGAATTTCATTTCATTCATATAAGATCAAGGGATAGCATCTATAAAGTTTCCATTTTAAAAAAAGGCCTGAGTTGGTTCCTATACCTCCTCTTGATGTTTTTAAACTCTTTTGACAAAATCTGTCTGTATGCTAAATTTCATACAAACATTTATACCTTTGGAAACATTTCAGTGCTAATTAATTGGATTTTGGTATAAGATGAATCTCAAAAGTACAGTGGTAACTCGAGTTATGAAAAACTTATGAAAAATTCGACTTATGAAGGAAATCATTGGAAATGGAGTTCTGAAAAAACTTGAGTTACGAAAGGAAATCCACTTCCAATGATTACCTTTTAGTACGGAACTCCACCCCATGCATGCTGTGCGTAGCATATCCGCAACCAGGACATTGGTTTCCCATGATTTCCTTTCAAATTGGAAACTGATGCCCCGGTTTCAGAAATGCTACACACAGTATTCACAGACCAGTGCTTCATATTGAAAAGTTCTGTTTGACAGGTCAGGTGCTGTGTGGACCTGTCTCAAAAATAAATAAATAAATAAAAATAAATTTAAAAAAACAGGTGATAGGCACGGCAGCCAGCAAGGCAAAACAGAGCAAACAGCGAAAAAATTCAAACAGGGCTGCTTGCTGGGTTCTGCCTTGCCCCATGCCTCTAAGCTGTTTTTTTTAAGAGGTCGGCTGTGAACAGCAGCTGCCTTCCCCTTTCGTGCACCCACCACAACAGAAGGTGGGGTAATCCCGCCCAGCAAAGGAGGGGGAAGCTTATCCCCTTTGCTGTGTTAAGGAGAAAGCCCCGCAATCAACCTGCAGCCAAAGGCTGCTCCTCCCAGCGTGACAGCCAGGTGTCAAAATCAGCTGGGTGTCGGAGCAGCCTTCGGCGGGGCTTTCTCCCCAACCCAACAAAGGGGGGAGCTTTCCCCCAGTTTGCTGGGTCTGGACAGGCTTCACATAGGAATGCGTTGAAAACCAATTAATCTGTTCCCTTTTTGCTTTTTTTCCAACCTCCGGAATGGATTAATTGATTTTCAGTGCATTCTTATGGGAAACTGCATTTTGATTTATGAAAATTTTGACTTCTGAAAATGCATTCAGAATGGATTAATTTCTTAAGTCGAGGTACCACTGTAGTTGAAAGCTCTTTTGTAAACCATAGATGACTGAGAACATATATCTTTTTTTATCCTAGAGCCTTAATGGTGGCATAAACGTCTTGCTAATGTATGCTTCTCCCTTAAATTGCACAGATCTAAACAATACAATTTTAGTTATACGTGAGTTTTCCACAAACAATGCATTAATGCATTAATTCTTTAAATAAATAAATGTTCAACAAATACTGTGCTACTATTCATCTCCATGCAAGTGACATGAGAAAGGTGGATCTTGAGGTTTGCTAGGACCTTGTTAGCCCCCTAACTTCAGTGCTGTGGAAGGGAGAAGTGTACTTGTCTATGAACATGTTTTCAATTTGTATTTTTTCATTTCATGACTTTTGACAGTGTTTCCAGTTGAATGTAAAATTTGAAATATTAGAGGTGTTTAATTTTTAAAGGTAATTGCAGTTATTTGCATAACATGAAGCAATATGATTCATACTTCTGTCTTGGTGTTCAGTGCCAGTTATCAACTAACTGCTACTTGATTTTACCTTTTAGGTCCATCTTGGAAGTGGTATCTGGGTAGATGAAGAGAAATGGCACCAGCTGCAAGTAACACAAGGAGATTCAAAGTATACAAAAAACTTAGCGGTTATGATTTGGGGAACAGATGTTCTCAAGAACCGAAGTGTAACAGGAGTTGCAACCAAAAAAAAGAAAGATGCTGTTCCTAAACCACCTCTCTCACCTCACAAATTAAGCATCGTCAGGGGTAGGTAATATGGAGATGTGGTAGTCAGTTGCGCTCTCAAACTGCTGCTTTCTTTATATTAAGGGAGGAAGAGATGCGGGGTAGTGAAATCACTTCCGTATCATATTCATACAGCTTGGAAAAGAGAGGGGAAATACATAAATTCAAAAATTACAAAAACAACGCAAAACCAACAGTTATTCTCTCATCATCACTTGAAACACTGCTGGGACTGTGCCACTTTCACTACTCACATGCTGCCTATCTCTACTGAGAGAACTAAGCAATCAAGATTGATGGGTGCTTCAAACCCATGAAGGCAACCAGAATGATTAGGGGACAGGGACACCTTCCTTACCATCTGAGGCTGCAACGCCTGGGCCCCTTCACTTTTGAACGATGGCGCCTAAGAGGTGACCTGATTGAAGTTTATAAAATCACACACAGTGTGGACAAAGTAGATAAGGAAAAACTGTTTTCCCTATCGCACAACACTAGAGCTAGGGGGCACTTCATGAAATTTTGGGGTGATAGATCTCAAACAAATAAGAGAAAGTACCTTTTCACCCAGAGGATCACTGGTCTGTTGAACTCCCTGCCAGAAGAAGTGGTGCTAGCTGTCAGCCTTGACAGCTTTAGAAAGATCGGACAGGTTCATGGAGAACAAGGGAATCAATGACTGTCATTATGGATGCCTAAAGAAAACCTCTGGGTTGGAGAGATAAGCAGGCTGTATATCTCTCCATGCCATTTGCGGGGAATCATAAGCAGGTGAAGACATCTGCTTGGGAATACCATGAAGCAAATAGTGAGCCACTGTAGGAGACAGAATGCTGGACTGGATAGGCTGTTTTTACGTTCTTATGTTCTTATGAACCTTGATCACAAAATGAACATCACTACTTCATCAGCTTGGTGATGTCCCAGGACTCTCCATTGTTTTTCCCCTTTCCTTTTTATCTCTCTCTTCTCTCTGCTCCCACCAGCTTACTGATTTGTATACTCTTAAACTATCCATGCCATTTTTGTAGCCTGGGTAGTTCTCCTTAGCCCAGTGACCTTTTGTGGTCAAGCAGCAGAAGTACACCTGTCCATGAGCCTGTCAGGCTCTCTCCTTCCATTGAGTTCTATAATGAAACCCACGGAACCCAAATGCTGCTAGTACATGGACAAGGAATCCTTATCTACCACAAACAAACATGGGAAAGTTATAATCTCTTGCACAGCAGGGTAGCATATATATGTCTTCTCTGGCACCAAGTATGTGTTAGCAATATCTTCTCTTAACACATATATTTCTTGGAGCTAGCAGGATGCAGGAGCCTCCTTGGAACAAGTCAGCTGTCAACCCAGTGAACAATGAGGAGCAACTTGGTTACAGTTGCTAGGTGATTGTTCCTCATGTCTTATAGAGAAATGAGATCATGTAGCTGGGAGTCAGTTGCCCTTGGAAAGAGAGGCCGACAGGCAGCCACCAGTTGCCAGCAGCTAAAGAGCTACTCTCCTAAACATGGAAGTACAGTTGCTTTATGTAAGAGAGTGAGAAAGTGCTGTAATGAATGTAAATCTAGGGCTGATGGCTCAGACTCTCACCACTTATGGGCAGGAGATTGCAGTGGCTTAGAGGATACTCCTCATTACCCATGGGAAAAAGGGACACTCTGTCCATAGTGACACCTTGGTCTCCAAAAAGGTACCATTTTCTTTGTCTTATTTGGCCAGCAATAGCTGAAGATGAGCACCTGGCCTTTGTAATTGAGGGACTCTGTTCCCTTCTGGTTGGGGGAGGAGAGGGAGCAGTATAATTCAGAGAAAGCATAGTAATCACAGAAAAGGGAAAAGAAATTGAAAGCAGTGTCAAGAGTCATATATTATAGTGTAGCACACACACCCCCGCTGTGGATGGGGGTGGCTCCCTTCTCTGTAGGGTGTGCTCTGTCTTGGCCCTCCAAGCTTACTCCTAGATGGAGTAGGGTCTGGTTTTGGCTTTCTGTGTTTGAAATACCACAGCAAAATACCTTTTAAATTTAGAAGTTTACTCATTGCATCACTTTTAGGACAACATGTTCTTTTCTCATTGCACCAGGGTTCTTTTTGTGGGGTTGTGAGTGTTCATAATACAGGGCCAGAGAGCAAGCAAGACTTATTCTGGACTCTCTATACATGGAGTGTCTTATAGTCTCCCATTGTAATGTTTATATGTTACTGATCGTTTTCCCAGAATCCATCCTGGCAATATCTTTACTGATTATTTTTTTCTACTGAAGTCCAGGAAGAGAAATGGTTTTACGTCTTGAATTGGTATAAAGTTCTTCCATTCGCATTGGTTTGATTAATCAATCCATTGGTTGGTTGGTTGATTTGTATACCTCCCCATTAATGTGATGCACAATACTGGGTGGTCTACAAGAGGGCTAATCATTTTCCATCCCATTGCCATCCATATCTCTTCTACTTTTAGTTGCATTCCTTTATAGAGAGCCAGCTCTGAAAGAGACTAATCTGTTAACATATCAGTGATGAGGGAAACACACCTTGCTGTCTTTCAATATAAGGGTGGGAGGTTGATGCTAGTACTACAGCTACCTTAGCTGAAAATCCTTAGTATAGAATTGTGGCCCTGCTTTCATTTGTCTGCACTGAGACTGGTTCGGTGAGGATTCTTTCTTTCAGTTTTTAGAGTTTCCTTACTGAATTACATCTTCTACATCCGTGCAAAATATTTGTAGAGAAAAAGACTTGAATTTCTCTTAATGTCACATTTTCAGTTTAAAATAAGACAGGATAATACTGACAAAAGCTGAGGGCACCTTTAATAAGGAACTGGCATACTTAAACATTTGAATAACAAAAAACTCTGATTCAGAAAATCTAGTATACTGGGTGCTTTTTTAGGTACCATATCACTTTTATGGATATATGTTCATTTGTTTCAATCAAGAAACTGGCTTTGAGGTCCTTCGCATTAGCTGAAGTCTGGAGAATGTTAAACATTATTAAGAGTTACCAGTAATTGAACCCTTGATATTTGGAAAAAGTTCCTGTATTTGCTAGGTTTTACTCTCTGATGATGGCAGGGAGTGTATGTTCAGGTTTTTACTTAAGATTCTGTCATAAGTGTAGATAAGGCTTAAGCTTAATTGTATAAATATAATGGGTTGTGATGTACTTTGGAATATATATCTTTAGATTCAGGTGTACTCTTAACCATGCTGAATAGGCCTTTTAGATTTAAGCTTTGTTGCTGTTTACCATTCTTTCAGGTGCACAGGTGTGTTCATTATTATGTCATACTAGAGGAGTGATGGCGAACCTTTTGGAGACCGAGTGTCCAAACTGCGATTCAAAACACAGTAATATTTTTTTTTTTTTTTTGCAAAGTGCCAATACGGCA
This sequence comes from Phrynocephalus forsythii, assembly GCA_029282475.1. NCBI lineage: Eukaryota > Metazoa > Chordata > Lepidosauria > Squamata > Agamidae > Phrynocephalus > Phrynocephalus forsythii. The sequence goes on from JAPFRF010000005.1 coordinate 57,875,834, forward strand.
ATTTAACCCGAATACAGGTGGCTGTGAACACATTTGGCACCTGTGCCATAGGTTCGCCAACACTGTACTAGGGGGAAAGTGAGTGTTGTTAGACATTTTTCTTTGCAGGAACTGAAGAGTATGGTTCTATGCAAATGATGCATATTCAAAGATGGGTAACTGAGAGGGAATTATATGGTACAGAAATGGGTGGATTGATATACATCCACATTGGGTGTGAGGACAGCTGTGGAGTTTTTTTTTTTTTTTTTACTAATGCTCCACATGTTGCTGTTCCAACCCACCCACCCACCCACCCAATATTGCTGATCCATAGACTAGTGTTATTTGCTAACGGTGCTGCTTGATATTTCCTTTGTAAATTGGCTCCTTCAGACATTCCAGGAGATCCATGGAAGCAATTTAATTAGCTTAAAGACATGGAAAGAAAAAAATGTTTGAAGCCCTGAAAGTACTGCTAAGTGGAAGCAGATCTGAGCATGAGAAAAGGCCATAGATCAATGTTAGAGCATTTATTTGCCATACAGGAGGTTCCAGATTCCATCTCTGACATCTCTAGGTAGTAAAAAGCACTGTATGAAAGCTTAGAGCATGTATAAAACTAAACAGACTAATACTCCAACTCACTTCAAGGCTACCCTGTATTCATAATACAGAGATAGACCACCAAAACCAAATACAGCATATTTTTGTTCCCCCAATTATGTGTATTATTATTTTAGACAAGCAAGAGCTTAGATAGCAAGTTGCTATACTTATCTTGTATCCATGCCTATAGATACATTCTAACGGACTTCTGCCAGTAGTGTTCAGTGATGGTGATGGGATGGAGTTTTGACTTCTGAAACCTAGGAAAAGTTAAAACTTTCAGAGAGTAAACATAGAACTGTTGCTGAATAGTTCTGTTGTTTTTTACTTGAAGTTGAACAGGTATATTTGTAGACCGTGACATTAATCATAACAGTGCCATTATTGTGCACCTGGTCAAGAGCCACATCAAGAACCATTGCTCCCATTTTCCCCAAACACTTTTTTATTTGCAGTGTATGGCTCCCACAAGAATCACTTTGGAAATAAAATGGCAAAACACACTCTTCGTGAATTTCCAATAATATCTAGTAATGATGTGAAGATCTTGTTATCTGTCTCTGTTTCTGTGTGCATCTGTGTGTGCATTTAGTTCTAATCTTCTGGTCCTGTAGATATATGTAATTTTCTTTCCTTGATGATGGGTCATCATTCAATATTTAAATTAGAAACCCACTTTTAGTCAAAGCTTTTCCCCAAGCTCTTTCAGTTTTCCTTTTAATTCTTGTTGGCAACTGTTCCCTTCATCTTACAGTTGAACTAGGATTTTTAATAGTTTTTTATTGTCAGATAATTTTAGCATTTTAGGATTAGCATTTATAAGATCTGTATTTGATGTGGCTTTTACTTCTACTCTTTGATTGCAGAATAGCTTCCTTAAGATGCATCTTTAAAAGAGCGAGTTAAGTCTTAATGGGTCTAATACACCTCGCTGTTTTAGTAGTCCCTAATGTGTCATTTATTCTGAGGAAGTTATTTCAAAAGTATGGTACACAAACACTGTAAACCCTGTCACTAAAAATAACCTTTTATAAAACTTCTGAAAGATGTTGAATGTGGCTGCAGAGGATGTAGACTAGTTAATTGTCATACCTTTAATATGTTGCATTTAATAGTGCTATAAAACTTTTTAATTATACAAATCGCTATGGTTTTTACCATATGAAGTAACAGCTGCTGAAAAAAGATAGGTAAAGCAAAAGTTATTCGGTTTGGAAGCCATTTATTCAAGCCTCTAGTAAAAGGTAGCATTCACTGTGACATGCATGGTTAGAGCAAAGACTATAGATACTCATACTAACTGAAATCTGGTAGTAAGTTGTAAATAGAGTAGGCCCATCGAGTCTGTCAATTTAGTGAGACACTGTTTGTGTGAGTCACATTGATTTAGTGGCCTACTCCGGTTGTGACTTACTATTGCAGTTCAACCAGGATTTTTTTCTTTAATAATAATAATAATAATAATAATAATAATAATAATAATAATAATAATAATAATAATAATAATAATAATAATAATAATAATAATATGACTGGACTGGCCTTTCCTAAATCACAATTGAACATTACAGTGTTTTTAATCTCTAGACTACCTCTTGTTCTCTTTCAGTGCAATTATCATTGACCCCTGTATACTACACATGCCACTATTTAGCACTTTCTACGAACTACACCTAGCTTCTTTCCAATGAACTGAGTTAACAGACACAACCATTTCCCCCTGCATCTCTGTTTTTGTTTATAATGCACCTCCGTGTTTTAAGTTTGCTGTTTAACCCTTTAACATCCTTTTGCAGAATTGCCAGATTTCTTGGGTCCCAGTTCCTGAAGAAACAGGGTGTATAAAACAAACAAACAATCAAATATAGATCTCTTAAGAGAAACATGGTTGAATTATCATGCCAGCAGTCCCTTCCCTAGGACTTCAACCAGAGCAGTCAAATTTAGGCAAGATGAATTGAAAAAATAGCAAGGTTGTTAAACTTGTCTTCCTTAGTAGAAAGAAAACACAGAGATAACAAGGACATAGAGCTTTTGCATGTGGCCACTCATCTGTGATCAGGTGACAAGATAAGAAAATTCAGTATATCTTTCATTGCTGTCCTAATCATTTTTTCTCAGAATTTATCTTGTGTTTTGTAGGGCTTGCCCCAGAAGATTATGGCCAGTTACGTAAAATTTAAGTGTACACAAGTAGATGTAGGATTGGTTGCATCCCAGATGCATACTTCAGGTCACAGTCTATGGCTTCTGTTTCACAGAATGGCAGTCAGAGACATTTTGTATTGCAGCATTAAATCATAGCTGAAAATATACCAGTCTATTACAGTCTAGTTCATTATGGACAGGTGCACATAGTTGGCTGTCCTGCAAATAGCTATCAGTTCACTGTTCTATGTAGCAGCTGCTGTTCACTACTCTTTATGTTCATTTTTAAAATCTGTTCAAAAACAGTTATATTTCTCTGCATGTATCTGTTACCTTCCTGGATCATGCTTATTGTATTTTAAATTTAGTATGATATCCTTCTAAATCCTGTTTTTCTTTGTTCCAGAATGTTTGTATGACAGGATAGCACAAGAAACTGTGGATGAAACTGAAATTGCACAGAGACTCTCCAAAGTCAACAAGTACATTTGTGAAAAAATCATGGATATCAATAAATCATGTAAAAATGAAGAAAGGAGAGAAGCAAAGTATAATTTGCAATAAATTTTGAATTTTTAATAAAGTGTTAGTGTTTTACTCTGGTGGTGGTCTTGATTTCATGGTGTTCATACTGATGGGGTCAATTGACCTTATGGTCAAAGCGTCAAATACTTTCATTGTACCAAGGAAAATAACATGCTGACTGTGGAGCCGTGGGTGACAATTTTGCGAGTCCCAGAACAACTGCCACATTATTAAAATTACTGAGGGTTTTTTCCCCACATAGATTTTGAATTTTTAATAAACTGTATACAAAAGGATCTGTGGAATAAAGATATTTCATACATATATACTTTGCAAACACTGTTTTTTCTTTAAAGTTTACTTGTATCTTTTCATGAACTTGTAAAGAATCTTAGTGCTTTCATGGAAATAATGAGTTATAGAGTTACCGTTAACAAGTTTCTTTGGGAGGCTAATGAAGGAACCTATGGAGTAAGTATCCTGTTGAGTATTTTTGCATGCATGCATGAAGCTCCAGCTGTGGAAACTGCTGCAACAATCTGATGGGATACCAGTCACTCATATCTAGGCTCATAATATCATCATACCAGTCCATTGTCTCAGCTTCTGCTGTTGGAGTTCCATGCAAGTAAATATTGAAGGGAATACTAGCCAGTGTTTTAGAATTAAGGTCCAAGTTGTCATTTCACTAAGCAGGCATATTTGATTGGCTGTAATGTCTTTATAATTTGCAGAATGTAAAAAATGAGTTCTTGGTTTCCTGTACTGGTCATTTTGTGCTGCCACTACCACTGCTGCTGTTTCTTTTCTCCTTCCCCTCTCCAACTGTCTTCTCGAGATAGATGTCACCATAGCTATTGAGATTTTGGGTCAGCACCTCCAAGTAGAAATACTGTGGTCCATCAAACCAGTCTCCCAGGTTTGTCTGCTACAAACCCATTTTCCTTTCTGCACTTGATTTTAGCACGGATGATCCACTGTAAGAAACCTACTCCTTGTTTCTCATTATGCAATTAAAATATTCTAGCTTCCTTAATTTCATGTGGTTTACAGCTTTACTACACCTTTTATATGGTTTAGGTGCTTTGCAGCTTCACCTTCTTGAGTTAAATGAATGGAGCCACTTTTTCCTATTTCATGTGCAGTAGATAAAACTGCTTGGAGGAAATCCTAATTGAAGCCCTAAAGGCCAGGCAACCGAGAATTATGTCAGGCCACGACTGAACTGCCGCACTCGCTGTCTTCCATTCAAAACATAGTGCTGTTTTGTTTTTGTTTTTTGGTGGGGTTTTTGTTGTTGAATTTGACTGCAGTTGCATGTGACAAAATCAGACAGTACAGTAGAGGATGATTAATATTTGGGATTTCTTAATTGCTAAATAAAGTAATTTAGATATACACCCCATTGTTCAAGAGGTATACCCACAATAAAGTGTGCCTAGGACTAGTTAATTAAAGCCAGTTTTTATGGACAGCATTTTAAAATATGTCCATGAACATCTAACATTTGGGTATATTAAGATTGATGCCCCAGCTCTCCCTTTTCCCCTCATCCCTTACAGCGGTTTGCAGCAGAAAAGGAAGAGTTTTGCGAGAGGTTATTTTTCATATGCTCTTATCTGCAGCTGCTTCCCTTCTGGTGCCAACAATCACCTTATCCACTGGAGAATGATATGGCACGGTCAGGTTCATTTTGAAGCACACTTTGTGTCTATTCTGGAACATGGTAGCTGACAGTCTTGTTTGACTTCAGAGCTGGCATTTATCGTTAAAATGAAAATCCAGTGACGTTTTGGCCAGGTTGAAACTGGGCCGCCTTCAAGGTCATCCACAGCCTATTGTGGGGAATATTCAATACTGGATGCACTTTTTGGAGTTAGTCTTCCCTACCCTTGTATCATGTTCCCTGTATAGTAAAACTGTAGCCTAGCATAAATATTCCTCCATGATCAGATACAGAAATCAATTATAGCCATTAGTTTTGGTCTGTATGCAGGCTCATTATTACAGGCAAATATTCTAGCAAAAGTCAGAGGCATGAAAAAGGATAGGTGTGCATTTTGATGAATACTGATAGCGGCTGTATGCTGAAAGATTTTGTAGAAATGGCATTTTTTCCCCCCCCCCCACAAAAATAATTATGAACTTGGTGAATGTCTGTTGAAAGGGGATGAGCTGCCATTTTGAAGTACCTGTAAAAACAGGGTACTTCAAAGGCCAAAGGTAAGGGAGCGGTATTAGGAGACAGATATCTAGTCTCGTGTGCTCCCAGAGACATTTGGTGTGACCACTGTGAGATACAGGAAACCTAGATTTGTTCCTTGGCTCGATCCAGCATGGCTCTTCTCATGTTTGCTTCTGTACTTGAAATGAAAATATATTCCTCTCATGTTGAGATGTTACCTCTTCATCTCTGCTCTTGGAAAACAAGTTCATGAAATATATCTTAATGCATAAAATGTTTTATTGAGCTGCATATTTCAGTCTTTGTCAAGGCTAAGTCAGAGCATTTAATTGGTGTTGCCATCTGTCAGACTGGGGAAACAGTAGTTCTTGGAGTCTGAGGGTGGCACAAGATGACTCTCTTGCTTTCTGTCAGAGCTGAAGGTTCAAGTGTGTCTCTCAGTCCTGCCACCCCAGTTCTTGAAGGGCTTATGGCTAGAGCCTTGTGGCACAGTAGTTAAATGACTGTACTGCAGCTAAAACTGCTCACAACCTGGGGTTCAATCCCAGGCAGCAGGTTCATGGTTAACTCAGCCTTCCATCCTTCTGCGGTTGGTAAAATGAGTACCCAGCTTGCTGGGGGGCGGGGGCAATGTGTAGCCTGCATAATTAAATTGTAAACCGCCCAAAGAGCACTTGGAAGTGCTGTGGGCCGGTATATAAGCAGAACACTTATTTATTTTCCATTCAGTATGCCTTAACAGAGGCTACATTTCCATTTGTGTGAAATTTCAAAATAATCAAATTATTCTTTTGTTAATTTTACAGTGGTTAAGGCTGATAAACATATGGAAGTTCTAGTGTTCATTGCTTCAGTGGTATGGAATGATGAATTACACATATTCGTTCCGGGGGGGGGGATGGAATTATAGCAATAGATCTACTTTTTTTTACTATGGTTCCAGTATGATGACGTGTTCCTTGGGAAGAGAGACTAGAAAAAATGTGATACTTGAGATAAGTAATTTTCTTCAAAACAGAATATTAAGGGGTGCAAGGGGGTATTTGAACCAGGAGGAAGATGTGGCAGAAACATGGGTTGAATTTGCTGATTCCATTTCATGTGAGGCCATCTCTCTTTCCGTCTGTGCCAAGCTTACAAAGATAGGACAAGGCCTATAGGATCCTTATTCTCCATGGGAAATGGCACCCAAGTGCAGATTTGCACATATCTGGTAATAATCCTGGCTTGATGGCTTGATCTTGGCCGCTTCTTATTCCCACCATATCCATTTTGAGACATATATGTGTTCAGGAGTTGACATCAAATTGTATGAGTGTTCACTTTGACCATTGTACTGTATATTGGTTGATCTTTGCAATCCACAAGTTAAACATCTGGATCTTTGAATATCATCTTGCCCAATCGTGCATCTTGAAGCAGCGGTCCCCAACTTTTAAATGTTGCTGTGTGGGGCTTTTTCTCAGGTGCATGTGTACACAACTTTCCCCACACAAACATGCCTCTGGGTGTTGAGTTCTGTCAAAACAAAAACAAAAATGGTTGGCATAGGGGAGGGGGGAGAATTATGCATGCCTACAGGGATGCAAACCTTGTAAGGAATCTGTGACCCAGTTCCTGAGAGGTCACAGACCTGTACCTGTCTGCAGACAGGGTTGGGGACCCCTGTTTTAAAGCATTCTGTATGGTCATAGATGATCTGAAGTACAGTGGACCCTCGTATAACAAATGGTTTGTATAACAAAATCTGTACAACATAAAAAATTCCGGAGATAGGGGAAATTTGCTTAACAGAATCATCTATGGGGCGAATCCGAACAATATAAAAATGGTGGCCATTAAGTATTACTATGTTTTCAATGCATTCCTATGGGAAATTTGTATAAATTTGTATAAAGGAAAACTTGCTTAACATAATTTCATTTGGAACAAATTAATTCCTTTATACAAGGTACCACTGTACATTGAAATATTTGAGTTCTGATTTGAGATAACTATAGAAGGGCTGGGCAGAGTTTTTCCAAATACACTTAGGGTTCTTGGAAGGAAAAATCCTTTTTAATATGTTCTGAATATTTATATCTGCTTCCTCTTACCTAAACCTAACCTACTCTGCAGGTGGACAATATTGTTGATGAACAAGTAAATCTCATTCCTTATAACAAATCATATTTGTAGTATATTCAAGAGCTAATCTGTCATAGCGTTTAAAAATACATTATCCAACATGGGCTTGAACACACACACAGTATTAAATAACATACAAACAGAATTTTTACTAGATGCCAATCCACTATATTTTAGAACAAACCCCTATAGTATTTCTGTTTTTTAAAAGTTTTTTTTTTTAAAAAAACTTCATTAACTGGCCCAAAGGTCTGTACAGTTAAATGTTCATTATCAAAAGACTGAAGATTAGTAGACTTCTATATGATAATGATAGGCTGCCTTTGCTGGCTTGTATTTGGATAGCTATTTGTGACACTGACATGTCTTGTGAGGGTTTGACTTACTAGCTTTTTTGCCATTGAGATAAATAATCAAAACAAATTTGGTACTGAATTTCATTTTGGATATATGTTATACCTGTTCTTTTAAACAAATACTTGTGATAAAATGGGAATAACTTACTGGTTCACATTTTTATAGTCATTGTTCATCTATAATTGCCATTAGAGTAGATCAGGACTGTCCAACTTTGAACAGGCTGAGGTCTACTTTTTCCGGATGAAAGTGTCTGAGGGCTACTACACTAAAACCTCTACTTACGAATTTTATCTTCCGAGCATATGCTCATAAGTAAAAGGAAAATGTAAGTAGAGCAGCAGTTTCCCATAGGAATGCATTGAAAATCAATAAACCCTTTCTGGAGGAATTCCTTCCTCCGCTCTGCACCAGCAACTCAATTGGTCAAAAGACAGTGGCACACCAATCATCTGGCCGGTAGGGAGAGCAGGGGACTGTGCCATGGCCCTTGAACAGCCTTGCTTGGCTGAGACAGTGGGCTGGCAGACCCAGAGCTTTGCTGAGGTAGTGGTGGTCCTTGGGGTGGGGGAGGCAGAAGTGGAGAACTTATCACCTCACATTTTTATTGATGGCTGGTGGGCTACTTTTGAACCCTTCACGGGCTACTGGTAGCCCCCGGTCTACCTGTTGGGCAGGCCTGGAGTAGATCAATGTGATTTCTGGTTTCCTCTTCCTAAATGGAAAAGTAGTACCATGTTAGGCCACTGCTAGTTTTTTAGCCACTGAGGCTGCTAATGACAGTACTGTCGTGCTTGCACATTACCATGTACATTTCCATGTTTAAATACTCAAATCCGGTTTATACTCGGGGTACTAAAAGGTGTATAGAAGCACCATGCATTAGTAGATTTGATGCTAAACCTAGCAATAAGGAGATTAATTCCTAGTTATCACTGTAATCAACTGTCCCTGGAGATCAGTGAAGAACATTTGGCTTCTTCTGAAACAATATTAGGAACATAGTGAACTCCTTTATACCCAATCAGAACTTGTGTTCATCTAACCGTGGGTTCTTCTTCATAGCCTCTGTGAATTACACTGATGCTGATCCATGCATGCATGGAGCCTCCTCAAAATGTTCCAAAGCGTCTGCATAGATAAAAATGAGACATTTGCATGGTCCATGGCTCTGCTACGTGGCCCATACATTTTCCTCCAGTTTTGTTTTACTGTTGCTTTGTAAGCCTATAATGCTGTCAGGTGAACAGGAGGATGTCTTCCTCTCTCCACACCAACCCTGCCCAGCACCTCCAGGCTTACTAGACTGGAGGGCCATGTGTATATCGCCCTCTCTACCTCCAACAACTTCACAGCACTCCAGCCAGAGCATTCATTCAGATGTTATTCTGAAGTCTCAACAGGAATGCATCAGCAAAAGACTCTATTTCTGCACACAGTCTTGTTGTGCAAGGACATTACCAACCAATATCAAGCACCAACATACTCTTGCTCTTCAGTATCATCTGAATGGCAGGTACCATTAGCATTGAGATCAGCCCAACATTTTTTAAAGGCCAAAGCTCTCGATGTTGAAGCTTTGGCACCAAAAAGGGCCTACCACCAAGCTCCAACTTTTTCCTTGACATTGAGGGATATTCTGCCACCAATGCCCACCTCGATCCTTTCTTCCAGATTGGCCTCTCTGGCATCAGCATATTCTTGCCTCTCTTGACTGCAGACCAACCTCAACACGGTGCCTATTTGCCACCAGCAGCAGCCTATGGTCACCTGGCATCAATACCAGACTCTGCCGGCTTTACCAGCAACTTGTTCCCAGTCTGTGCTTCATTCCATGTTTCTGGGCCAGCGGCGTCTTCAGCATTGAAGCCTTGGTTTCAGGCATCCTTGAACCCTCTTCCACAATTATCATTAGTTTATGACTCCAACCCTGAGCATCTTCTCAGGATGTTCCTTTCTCCGACCCAGAATCTCAACCCCAAACTCCATCAGCCTTACTGACATTTCCTGAATCCAATCTTGCTGATCTGAATCACCTCTTCTGAGCACACTCATACGGATGACCAAAGCCCATGACTTAACAATTCACTGCCCAACCATGGCTCTTTCAGATCATAAGAGACCACTACATTGGTGCATCTCTATGGTACCTTCTCTCTTGGAAACAGCAAGATATGTGTGGCTTAGTCTGTGTCATCACACACTGTGGTTTGCTGAGTTGATAAACTTTATAGGGTACCTATAAATCAGGGTACCCTGATGCCAAGTTTCTCCTTATGTAGCCGGCACCTAATTCCATCTTTGTTGATGTCTCCCTGTCTCATCAGCGATGGCATCAAACCCCAATTCGACCCGATAAGAACAGTTGACACCCTGGCAGCATGGGCTATAGGTTCTGCTCTGCAGCCAGTTTCACCATGTGCATTGCCAGTTATCAAAGTGTCATGGGAGCATATCATCACTTTCTGTGGGATAATGCTTCCTCCCTTTTGTCATCCCTTCTGGAGGACAAGTGTCTTCTTGCCACCACTTTCCATCAAGAGGGCATGTCAGTGGCAAAGCAACAGATGCTTTCAGCTCCTCCTACACTTGACTACACAGCATGCTTAATGGCTACAGCAGTTTCTCCTGGCTACATACAGCATGATTAAGTGAGGATTCGTGTTCTCATTTTGAAGACCTGTCCTTCCTTGGACTTGGACTTTTTAATGTGGAGACAGACCATCTCTTTGAAAATGTGCAGAAAAAATGATGGAACATATATCCATCATACCAATAGAGATCTCAACACCAGCAGTGCTGTCCCTGTACCACAGGTTATGCCAGTGGTGGTGAACCTTCAGCATTCCAAATATTTTGGACCACAATTCCCAGTCCTTTGTCATGGACAGTACAGGCTTGAACCCATCTTACCTCTCCTCTGTCCACAGGACTGGTTTCTGGTGGGTGTCCTTCCTTGATAGACCTCCTTGCCTCTCTGACAAATACCAAGTGCCCTCAGTATTGCTTCAGGGCAGACATCAGGGATGGATCTCCAGGACAATGTGTGGAGCTACCGCCCTTAAGAAACCGACTGGAGGAGGAGTGCTGTCTGCCCCTCTAAGCATTGTGGAGGAATGGTGGGAGAAACATCAAGAAAGGGAGGAACGTGCAAAATTGCAAGAACAAGAGAGGAGAGATCGGAAAGGATTAACTGAGAGATGGGAAAAGATTAAGATTGAATCAGAAGAAAGTCAAATGAGAAAATAATGGAAGCTAACAAAGGGCATATAAGGCAGGGGTTTGTGGAGACGGGGAAGAAGGGTTCGAGTGGGTTTGGATGGAGAGCCCCAACACCAAAAAATGGAAAAGATTGTGAATGCAGAGATGAGAAAAAAGCATATGAGAAGAGTGACCTGGCAGGGGTGTTCTTATTAGGACAAACGAGAAGCCAGAGAGTACAGAAAGAAATTGAGACATATAAAGGCAGACTTAGAGAGAGAAATAAGAATCCAAGGTGCCTGTGAGTGGAACAAAAAGAATGACATGGACGTGGGGCAAAAACTTATGAGCAGGTATTTGGAGATACTGGGAAGGGTAAGAGATGTGGTCCCCCTCCTCCAATCCGGGAATATGGGATGGCCTCCTATGTTGAGTCTCTGGTTCCCTGGCAGTCAAATAAAATGTATGCTTTGCTTACAATTCCAATTACTAATTTCAGTAAGGTGTCCTTCCTTGATAGACCTCCTTGCCTCTCTGACAAATACCTTGCCTTCAGTGTTGCTTCAGGGCAGACATCAGGGATGGATCTCCAGGACCCATGTTTATCAGCTCACGTGCTGCATTTTTACTACCGACTGGAGGAGGAGTGCTGTCTTCCCTCTAAGCATTGTGGAGGAATGGTGGGAGAAACATCAAAAAAAAAAAACTCGGAGGAACATCAATAATTGGCTGAACAAGAGAGGAGAGCTTGGTTAGGTTAATCTGGTGATGGAGAAAAGATTAAGATTGAATCCCCTTAGAAGAAAGTCAAATGAGAAAATAATGGAAACCTCTCCCCTTTGGATGCATATAAGGCCTCCCCATTCCCTTGTGGAGACCCGGAAGAAGGGTTCGAGTGGGTTTGGATGTCCTCCCTCTGATGCAGACCCGACCAGAAAAATGGAAAAGATTGTGAATGCAGAGATGAGAAAAAATCGGGCATGAGGGCACGAAGAGTGACCTGGCAGGGGTGTTCTTATTAGGGCAAACGAGAAGCCAGAGAGTACAGAAAGAAATTGAGACATATAAAGGCAAACTTAGAGAGAGAAATAAGAATCCAAGGTGCCTGTGAGTGGAACAAAAAGAATGACATGGATTCCCGCAAAACTGGCAGGGGCAGGTATTTGGAGATACTGGGAAGGGTAAAGGATGTGGTCCCCCTCCTCAATCACAGGAAAAAAGGATGGCCTCCTTTGTTGAGTCTCTGGTTCCCTGGCAGTCAAATAAAATGTATGCTTTGCTTACAATTCCAATTAGTAATCCAGTAAATTGGTTTACTATAGCCTGGATTCCAATTAGCAATCCAGGCTATAGTAAACCAATTTAATCAATTGATTTCATATAAATAGTTGCTCATTATTCAACAGCAGATTCTGTAGATCCATTCTGGTTAAGAGTAGCAGTCGGGTTTAGATTCATTCTAGTTAAGAGTAGCAGTCAGGTTTAGGCCATATAGCCTAATCATTGAGATTGGATCCTGCCCCTCCCGCCCCCCTTACAGACAAAGCTGATTTACTTGGAAGTTAAATCCAATGCAGGTCCCACTTTAAGTAGATTGATAGAAATGAATTAGAATTGTTAGTCACAGTTAACTTAAAACCTATTGATTTAAATGGTTTCCCTCTGAAGTGGGGCTAAAATTGGATTCAGCAATTGGTTTTATGTGTAATTAATAAACTCTGTGGAATATATGTACATAAAGCAAGTTATGGACTAATAATATATAAGCAATGACTGTGTGAATACTTCTCCTAGTGAAATTGAATCATAAAAGTGGGTGACAAATTGAAATTTCAAGGCTATTTATAGAGATTTATATCTTTCGGCAGACACCAGGTAAATAGGAAGGTGTCTGGTTTTGCTGTGACCATATGGAATTGAGAATGACGTATAAGTTTCTCACTAATGAGAAAATCCCAGACTTTGCACAACCTTGAAGAGAGGATACAAGATTTAAAATGAGCTTACAACTCCTCTCCCCAAGGTTCAAATTTATGAGAAGGTATGAAATGGTAAGCATCTTTGAGCCAGAATCATGGTTCCCCCTTAAATTCTGAATGTGCTCATAGTGTCATGGAAATGGCTAGATGCATGCATTTAGATGCAGACATAACCTCAGTTCTGATGCTCCCTGATAAATGAAATGTGTGGGTATCGTTATTGCGCTGAATGAATAAAGAGAGAAAAAATTCATGAAAAATAGTCTCACTTTGGCATGCCTCTGGTTTTCATAGTCTTTAAGTGATAAAATCTTAGCATCAATCACACATACTTTATTGATACCATTTTTTCATCCTAATGGCACAGTGGAATTTAAGGCAATAATTCATAAAATGTAGAGGCAATAAAAATGTTATGAAGAGCAATTATTGCATACTTCATGCTCAGTAGCTAATTTTTAAATTTTACCATCTCAGATATTTCAAACGTCTCTTGTCCCCCAGGCTTTCTAATGGGAAGAAAAATGACTTAGATTTTAAAATTGGAACAATTACTCAATGAGAAATTTACATGGTTGGTAACAGGCTGCACTTCTCCATACACGGATGTGCTGTTTTAGTTTTGAATGGAGGCTTTCTTTCTGCTTCACCAAATTCTATAGTTGCTTGATTCTGCACTGAGGATACAGTCATAAAGAAAGGTTATAAATGTGGCATCCTTTCAGCTACCATGTCACCAGAGATTTGTAAACAAGGGCAAATATCTTTGCATATTTAGATTAATTTCCAGGTTCTGAACATATACCCTTCTCTAGTATCTAGATACCTGGAATTTCATCTTAATCATACAGTAATCCCCCGCCATATCGCACCTCAAATAATGCAGTCCCGCTATATCACGGGATCTGCACCCTTCCCCCTCCACTTTGGGAGACCTCCACTGGGAGGGACAGACTGTCGGACGGAGGAGGAAAAGCAGCCACAGCTCTCTTTCCCTTTGCTGACCCACTTGCTCGCATGCTGGCTGCCGCGCCACCCATGTGCCTTCTCAGCCAGGGCAGCAGGGCGGTGGTTTCTCCCCCATTTCCCCTCCTTCCCTCATCAACTCAAGGCTTTCTCATGCCTCTTCTGGGCTCAGCAAATCATTGTTGAACACACCCCTTGGTGCCGTCCTTGCAGTTGCCCTGGGTGGGGTGTGTGGGTGTGCCTGTGTGTGCTCACTCACGTTCTCTGTTGTTCCTCTGTCTTGCTGGGTGGAAGAAGGTTTTCAAGGCTTGAACTGGCATGTGGGTGCTCACTGGACAAGCCGTGTGGGGGAGATAGGCAGATGGTGCTGGCATGTCTAGGAATGAGAAGAAAGCAGGAAGCCCACAAGGCAAGGAAAGAAAATGGAGCAGAAACTGCCGCCTCCGTCTGAACTAAAGGGACACAAGCAGGCAAGGAGAACCCTTTCTGGGGCAGCTGTACAAAACATCTTCTGCCCAGCAATATGGAGGAACGAGAGAGGGAGGGAGGGAGGGAGAGAGAGAGAGAATGCCCCTCTAGGGGCCTGGTCCCTACAGTCGCCCTGAGTGGTGTGTGCATGTGCGTGCACACACACTCTCTCTCTCTCTTTCTCTCTCATTCCTCCATCTTGCTGGACAGAAGAAGTCCCAGGCGGGGGTGGTTTTTGCTCCATTTTCTCTCCTTGCCTCACAAGCTTCCTGCTTTCTCCTCATTCCTAGACATGCCAGCACCATTTGTCTATCCCCTCATCCTCCCGCTCCCACCCAGCAAGACGGAGGAACGAGAATGAGGATAGGATATGCGAATGCACTCACCATTAAGGGGTCCACAGATCGCGGATTTTCATTTACTGTGAGTGATTAGAGAACTTAACCCCTGTGGTAAATGGGTGATTACTGTATATTATTACATGTCCCTAGGGTTTACTGTATATTATTAGGTGTCCCTAGGATTTACAGTACTCAGGTGTGGTGTACTACAGCCTCCTTCTGATGGTACTTTGGGAATATGTTTGCCCAAGACCATTGAAGGGGAAATACATATAATTCCATAAACCACACAGACATTGAGCAATCTTAGCTGACCCTTCTTTGGAAGGTGTAATGAGAATTGGAATTCCCAGCCACTGATACTACAATTACTGAATATCCTGGTCATAGTGGAATTGAAAGATCCCAACTACTTCAGGACTATATTAGGTATCTCTATGTTACTATACATAACATTCAGGTAACACAATCTTAAGTTGGCAGGAATTACTATGTTAAAAGCAGCACTATAAATTAGTACTGCAATTAGAAGCTGGTATTGTTGTCATATAGCAGAACATAACAAAGTCTTAGTGTTTAGTTTGAAATGTGATTTCGTGATCCCCAATTGCAGTTCTAATGTTTAAAGATAGCCCCGTGTACTGTGTATATAGTAATCTAATGAGTTGGTAGACAGACCAGTAATTGAGGGCAGCACACTGTGTATCACATAAGCTAGTATATAGAGATGGGCACAAAATGCTAAAATGGTGTTTCATTTCATTTTTATTTGTTTTTCATTTCTTTTTATTTCATTTGAAACAAATGTTTTTTTAAAAAAATCATTTGGTTTTTCATTTTGTTTCATTTTTCAATTTGTGTTTTTATGTGTTTTATGTGTTTAACTGTTGGTTTATGTGTTTTATGTTTTTTTACTGTTTTGCAGGGGCATTGGGGGTAATGGTGTGGGTTTTTTAAAGTTTTAGCTTCTGAAGCAAGTGGTGGCTGTGGCAAAATATAGTTTTGGTTTGTTTCTCCTTTTTTCATTAGTAATGGATTTTTAAAAGAATTTTCAGAATGAAACAAATAGAAATGATTCATTAATATCTCCCCTGGGTCCTAAAGGCACCAAAATTGCAGGGTAGCTTCTTTGGATTCTTCCCTGTAAGCCCCCAAAAAAATTTGGAGAGGTTTGGGGTTTAGGGGGCTGTGTTATTCAACTGCAAAGAGCATCCCCCAGCCAATTGCAAAAGTGCTGTACAGCATGCACTGGCAATATAGGGGTTAAGCAAGGAGGAGTAATAAATTGACCTATTGTCGGTGCTGCATGTGCACAGCACTTTTACAATTACTGCTGGGGGGACCCTCTTTGCAGTTGAATAACTTGACCCTAACCCTAACCCTAGCTTTGAATCCCGAATATCTCCAAATTATTGGGGCTTACAGGGAAGAGGTTGAGGAAGCTCTCCCATTTTGTTTCCTGAACAAAAAAAGGCAGTTTGATTCAGTTTGTCAAAAATGGTTTCTATTTTATTTTGTAATGAAACAATTTGTTACATAACAAAATGACAAAACAGTGTTTCATCTTTCATTTGGTGCCTGTCTCGAGTTGCTACCAAAAGGAGTGTTTTTTTTTGCTAGAAAGAAAATTAGATTGCTTCTTCCAAAAGCTTCTAGAATAAGATTTTGCCTTTAGGATACTCGAAACTCCAAGAAGCTTGAAACTCCCTTGCACTTTTCAATACGAGAAGCAGACTTCCAGCTAATTCTAATTTCATTCCCCCCCCTTTTTTCCCTGCCTCAAAGAATGTCATGGACACACAAAAGTAGTTACCTGGTACCATGATGGTCCCTTTTTCACATGATCATTGCTTCTTAGCCACATCTCCATCCATGTGACCTCTAGGAGAGAAAAAATAAGAGAAGTCATTGAAAGTGAAGGCTGTGGCTGTTGTTTGACATTAGAAGATAAGACAGTGTTATGCATGCTTAGATTGACTGTGGCTGGGCTGTGTTATTGGTTGTCTTCCTGTCACTGAGGAATGAATAGTGTTAAATATGAAAGGCAATTCATCTCAGAACTGTTATTTTTGGGCTTGATTTTTGGCACAAATTCTGAAACACAACACTAATATAAAAATGTTGAGTTAGAGGCAGGGGCTCGTGATATAAGCTTGCAATCCTTTCCCATTCATCTCAGCCTATATTTCCTTAGAGAGAACTCAGTGATGTCAAAGAATATCCCTTCAGCCCCTCTCTAATGACTGGTTGTTAATTAACTTAGCAGTTTATAAATAAACATTGTGAAACCACTGCCTCATCTTGTTCCTGTTTGTAAGGACATCAGGAAAATTAATTATGAATGCTGATTTTGGATTCATAATTAATGTCCCTTTGCTAGATGCCTGATTATTATTTCC